>CM038671.1:60912011-62238602 GCA_021605145.1 Aegilops bicornis
CCACAACACCACCCGGATGTATGAGGGCCCGCACGGCGCTCGGTGGCATTACTACCCCAGGCCCCGTCCGCCCTAACCCTTTAGCGTTTGACCACGGGATCTAGCCCTTTGACTTTGCAGACGGGCTTTGACCGGCGGACCTCTCCACCCGGTTGTGTCGGGTCGGCCCATAGGGACACCGGGAGCAACATCCGGGCCAAACCCACAGCTACATCCACTCCGTGTAGACCCAGCCGTCCGCTTTCCCCCTCCAGTGCGTGGCGGCGCGCCGTCCGTGAGGGGGGGCTAACCGGAGACGCGTCTTTGGGCGTTCTGCAACCGCCTCAACACTTCCGGACTTGTGAGAGCCGCTTACGAAGATTTGGCGGTATGCTGGCCGGAGCCGCCCGGCCCGCAGTCGTGAAGCGTGCGAAGAGCAATCGGCGTAGATGGAAGTGTTCAGATACTTCTCCATCACAAAAAATTACTGAAAATTACCATCGTCCTATAGCACATGTGCCCACGCGTTGTATAAAAACTCATGATTTTATCGCGCTCCAAGTATTTAATAATATTCACGGTGCGCATCGTTACGCAGAACGTCTACTACCATTTCATTGCCGTCCGTGAGGGGGGCCACACACGGAGACGCGTGCGCCTCTTCGGACATGCCACAACACCACCCCGGATGTATGAGGGCCCGATACGGCGCTCGGTGGCATTGCTACCCCAGGGGCCCCCGTCCGCCTAACCTCATGGCGTTTGACCACGGGATCTAGCCCTTTGACTTTGCACGCAGACGGGCTTTTGACACCACGGGACCTCTCCACCCGATTGTGTCGGGTCGGCCCATTGGGACACCGAGGAGCAACATCCGGGCCAAACCACTGCCTACATCCACTCCGTGTAGACCCGACAGCGTCTGCTTCCCCCTCCAGGTGCTGGCGGCGCGTCCGTGAGGGGGGGCACACCCGAGCAGCGTCTTTGGCGTTTGCAACCGCCTCAACACTTCCAGACTTGTGAGAGGCCGCCTCGCCAAGATTTGTGCGTATACTACCCGAGGCCGCCGCCTGATGCAGACGTCACGAAGAGCAATCCGCGTAGATGGAAGTGTTGAGATACTTCTCCATCACAAAAATTACGAAAAATTACCATCGGTCCTATAGCACATGTGCCCACGTTGTGTAAAAACTCATGATTTTATCGCGCCCAAGTATTTAATAATATTCACGGTGCATCGTTACGCTAACGCCTACTACCGTTTCATTCTGCCGTCCGTGAGGGGGGGCCACACTGCCGAGCAGCGTCTGCGCCTCTTCGGACATGCCACAACACCACCCGGATGTATGAGGGCCAGATGACGCCTTTCCGGTGGCATTACTACCCAGTGGCCCCCGTCCGCCCTAACCACTGTAGCGTTTGACCACGGGATCTAGCCCTTTGACTTTGTAACGACGGGCTTTGACCGCCGGACCTCTCCACCGGTTGTGCCAGGTTTGGCCCATAGGGACACCGGGGAGCAACATCCGGGCCAACCCTACAGCTACATCCACTCGTGTAGACCCGGCGTGAACTGCTTCCTCCGGTGCCGGGCGGCGGCGCTCCGTGAGGGGGGGCACACCGGAAGACGCGTCTTTGGCGTTTGCAACCGCCTCAACACTTCCGGACTTGTGAGAGGCCGCCCACGCAAGATTTGACGGTATGTTAGCCCCGGGCCAGCCGCCACAGTCGTGAGCGTCACGAAGAAGCAATCCGCGTAGATGGAAGTGTTCGAGATACTTCTCCATCACAAAAAATTATGAAAAATTACCATCAGTCCTATAGCACATGTGCCCACGTTGTGTAGAAAACTCATGATTTTATCGGCGCTCCAAGTATTTAATAATATTCACGCTGCATCGTTACCGCAGTAACGCCTACTACCGTTTCATTGCCGTCCGTGAGGGCCACACACCGAGACGCGTGCGCCTCTTCCGGACATGCCACAACACCACCCGGATGTATGAGGGGCCGTGCACGACGCTCGGTGGCATTACTACCCCCAGGGCCCCCGTCCGCCTAACCCTTTAGCGTTTGACCACGGGATCTAGCCTTTGACTTTGCAGACGGGCTTTGACCAGCCGGACCTCTCCACCCGGTTGTGTCGGGTCGGCCCATAAAGGGACACCGGGAGCAACATCCGGGCCAAACCCACACTACATCCACTCCGTGTAGACCCGACGCCGTCTGCTTCCCCCTCCTGTGCCGGGCAAGCGGCCTTGTCCGTGAGGGGGGGGCACAACTCGGAGGCAGCGTGCTGGCGTTTGCAACCGCCTCAACACTTCCGGACTTGTGAGAGGCCGCCACGCATAGATTTGGACGGTATACTAGTTAGCCCGGAGGCCGCCGCCATAGTCGTGAAGCGTCGCGAAGAGCAATCCGCCGTAGATGGAAGTGTTCAGATACTTCTCCATCACAAAAATTAGAAAAATTACCATACGTCCTATAGCACATGTGCCCACGCGTTGTGTAAAAACTCATGATTTTATCGCGCCCAAGTATTTAATAATATTCACGGTGCATCGTTACCGCGGAACGCCTACTACCATTTCATTGCCGCCCGTGAGGGGGGCCACACACACGGAGACGCGTGTCGCCTCTTCGGACATGCCACAACACCACCCCCGGATGTATGAGGGCCCGATGCACGACGCTCCGGTGGCATTGCTACCCCAGGGCCCCGTCGCCCTAACCTCAGAAGCGTTTGACCACGGGATCTAGCCCTTTCGACTTTGCAGACCGGGCTTTGACCAGCCGGACCTCTCCACCCGATTGTGTTGGAATTGCGGCCCATTGGGACACCGAGCAACATCCGGGCCAAAACCCACAGCTACATCCACTCGTGTAGACCCGACGTCTGCTTTCCCCCTCCAGGTGCTGGCGGCGCCGTCGTCCGAAGAGGGGGGCACACCGAGACGCTGTCGGCGTTTGCAATCGCCTCAACACTTCCAGACTTGTGAGGCCGCCCTACGCCAAGATTTGTGGTATGCTACCCCGGAGGCCGCCGCCACAGTCGTGAGCGTCGCGAAGAGCAATCAGCGTAGATGGAAGTGTTCAGGATACTTCTCCATCACAAAAAATTACGAAAAATTACCATCGGTCCCTATAGCACATGTGCCCACGTTGTTTAAAAACTCATGATTTTATCGCGCTCCAAGTATTTAATAATATTCCACGGTGCATCGTTATCGCAGAGCGTCTACTACCTGTTTCATTGCCGTCCGTGAGGGGCCACACACCGGAGAGGCGCGTGCGCCTCTTCGCCGGACATGCCACAACACCACCCGGATGTATGAGGGCCCTTGCGACGCCTTCGGTGGCATTGCTACCCCGGGGCCCCGTCCGCCCTAACCTCAGTAGGCGTTTGACCACGGGATCCTAGCCCTTTGACTTTGCCGCAGACGGGCTTTGACCGTGGACCTCTCCACCCGGTTGTGTGCGGGTATTGGCCCCATAAAGGACACCGGGGAGCAACATCCGGGCCAACCCTACAGCTACATCCACTCCGTGTAGACCCGACGTGTCCGCTTTCCCCCTCCAGGCGGCGGTGGCGCCGTCGTGTGAGGGGGCACACCCGGAGACGCTTTGCCGGGCGTTTGCAACCGCCTCAACACTTCCGAGACTTGTGAGGCCGCCCTACGCAAGATTTGACGGTATGTTAGCCCCGAGGCCGGCCGGCCATGCGTGAAGCGTGCGAAGAGCAATCCGCGTAGATGGAAGTGTTCGAGATACTTCTCCATCACAAAAAATTATGAAAAATTACCATCAGTCCTATAGCACATGTGCTCACGCCAGGTAGAAAACTCATGATTTTATCGCTCGCTCCAAGTATTTAATAATATTCACGCTGCATCGTTATCGCGAGCGTCTACTACCGCTTCATTGCCGTCCGTGAGGGGGGCCACACCGGAAGCGCGTGCGCCTCTTCTGACATGCCACAACACCACCCCGGATGTATGAGGGCCCGATGCACGACGCTTTCCGTGGCATTGCTACCCCCAGGGCCCCCGTCCGCCCTAACCACAGGCGTTTGACCACGGGATCTAGCCCTTTGACTTTGCAGACGGGCTTTGACCAGCGGACCTCTCCACCCGGTTGTGTCGGGTCGGCCCATAGGGACACCGGGGAGCAACATCCGCCAAACCCACAGCTACATCCACTCCGTGCGGTAGACCAGCGTCCGTTTCCCCCCTCCGGTGCGGCGGCGCCGTCCGTGAGGGGGGCACACCCGAGAGGCAGCGTCTGGGCGTTGCAACCGCCTCAACACTTCCAGACTTGTGAGAGGCCGCCCTCGCAAGATTTGACGGTATGCTGGTTTCCTGAGGCCGCCGGCCACCGGTCGTGAGACGTCGCGAAGAGCAATCCGGCGTAGATGGAAGTGTTCAGATACTTCTCCATCACAAAAAATTATGAAAAATTACCATCTGTCCTATAGCACATGTGCCACGTTGCTGTAAAAAACTCATGATTTTATCGCTCGCTCCAAGTATTTAATAATATTCACGGTGCATCGTTACCACAGAGCGCCTACTACCGCTTTCATTGCCGTCCGTGAGGGGGGGCCAACACACCGGAGACGTGCCGCCTCTTCGGACATGCCACAACACCACCCCGGATGTATGAGGGGCCCGGCACGACGCCTCCGGTGGCATTGTTACCCCCTGTGGCCCCGTCCCGCCCTAACTCCTGTAGCGTTTGACCACGGGATCTAGCCCTTTGACTTTGCACGGACGGGCTTTGACCAGGGGACCTCTCCACCCAGTTGTCGGGTCGGCCCATAGGGACACCGGGGAGCAACATCCGGCCAAACCACAGCTACATCCACTCCGTGTAGACCCGACGCGTCTGTTTCCCCCTCCAGGTGCCGGCGGCGCGCCGTCCGTGAGGGGGGGGGCACACCGGAGACGCGTGTCGGGCGTTTGCAACCGCCTCAACACTTCCAGACTTGTGAGAGGCCGCCCTCGCAGATTTGACGGTATGTTAGCCCCGAGGCCGCCGGCCAACATCGTGAGACGTCTATAAGAGCAATCAGCGTAGATGGAAGTGTTGAGATACTTCTCCATCACAAAAATTATGAAAAATTACCATCGATCCCTATAGCACATGTGCCCACGTTGTGTAGAAAACTCATGATTTTATCGCGCTCCAAGTATTTAATAATATTCACGCTGCATCGTTACATGAACGTCTACTACCGTTTCATTGCCGTCCGTGAGGGCCACACACCCGGAGACGCTGCGCCTCTTCGGACATGCCACAACACCACCCCGGATGTATGAGGCCCAAGACGACGCTTCTCCCAGAAATTGTTACCCTGGCCCCGTCCGCCCTAACCACAGAAGCGTTTGACCCACGGGATCTAGCCCTTTGACTTTGCATGGGCGGGCTTTGACCAGCGGACCTCTCCACTGGGTTGTGTCGAATTGGCCCATAGGGACACCCGGGAGCAACATCCGGGCCAAACCCACAGCTACATCCACTCCGTGTAGACCCGACGCGTCCGTTTCCCCCCTCCAGGTGCCGGCGGCGGCGCCGTCCGTGAGGGGGGGCACACCCCGGAGACGCGTGCCGGGTGTTTGCAACCGCCACAACACTTCCAGACTTGTGAAAGGCCGCCCTACAAGATTTGACAGTATGTTAGCTAGCCCCGGAGGTCAGCCCGGGCCATCGTGAGACGTCACGAAGAGCAATCAGCGTAGATGGAAGTGTTCAGATACTTCTCCATCACAAAAATTATGAAAAATTACCATCTGTCCTATAGCACATGTGCCCACGTTGTGTAAAAAACTCATGATTTTATCGCTCCAAGTATTTAATAATATTCACGGTGCATCGTTATCAGCAGTAACGTCTACTACCGTTTCATTGCCGTCCGTGAGGGGGCCACACACCGGAGACGCGTGCGCCTCTTCGGACATGCCACAACACCACCCGGATGTATGAGGGCCCAGACGACGCCTCGGTGGCATTGCACTACCCCAGTGGCCCCGTCCCCGCCTAACCACTCGTAGCGCTTGACCACGGGATCTAGCCGCTGACTTTGCACCTGACGGGCTTTGACCGGGGGACCTCTCCACCCGGTTGTGTCGGGTCGGCCCATAGGGACACCGGGAGCAACATCCGGGCCAAACCCACGGGGCCTACATCCACTCCGTGTAGACCCGGACAAGCGCTTGTTTCCCCTCCAGTGCGGCGGCGGCGCCGTCTGCGTGAGGGGGGCACACCAGACAGCGTCTTTGGCGTTTTGCAACCGCCTCAACACTTCCAGACTTGTGAGAGGCCGCCCTCGCAAGATTTGACGGTATGCTGGCCGGAGGCCAGCCACGATGCGTAGGCGTGCGAAGAGCAATCAGCGTAGATGGAAGTGTTCGATACTTCTCCATCACAAAAAAATTACGAAAAATTACCATCTGTCCCTATAGCACATGTGCCCAATGCGTTATGTAAAAACTCATGATTTTATCGCGCTCCAAGTATTTAATAATATTCACGGTGCATCGTTACCGGAACGTCTACTACCGTTTCATTGCCGTCCGTGAGGGGGGCCACACACCGGAGACGCGTGCCGCCTCTTCGGACATGCCACAACACCACCCCGGATGTATGAGGGCCCGGTACGACGCTCCGGTGGCATTGCTACCTCCCAGGGCCCCCGTCCCGCCTAACCCTGTAGCGTTTGACCACGGGATCTAGCCCTTTGACTTTGCACGGACGGGCTTTGACCAGCGGACCTCTCCACCCGGTTGTGTCGGGTCGGCCCATTGGGACACCGGGGAGCAACATCCGGGCCAAACCGCGACTACATCCACTCCGTGTAGACCCGGCAGCGTCCGTTTCTCCAGGTGCGGCGGTAGCGCCGTCCGTGAGGGGGGGGGGAGGCACACCGGAGACGCAGCGTCTTTGGCGTTTGCAACCGCCTCAACACTTCCAGACTTGTGAGAGGCCGCCTCGCAAGATTTGACGGTATGCTACCCCCGGCCGCCCGGCCACAACAGGTCGTGAAGCGATCTGAAGAGCAATCCGCGTTGATGGAAGTGTTCAGATACTTCTCCATCACAAAAAATTACGAAAAATTACCATCTGTCCTATAGCACATGTGCCCACGTTGTGTAAAAACTCATGATTTTATCGCGCCCAAGTATTTAATAATATTCACGGTGCATCGTTACAGTAACGTCTACTACCGTTTCATTGCCGTCGTGAGGGGGGGGCCACACACCGGAGACGCGTGCCGCCTCTTCGGACATGCCACAACACCACCCGGATGTATGAGGGCCAGACGACGCCTCCGGTGGCATTGCTACCCCGTGGCTCCGTCCGCCCTAACCCTGTAGCGTTTGACCACGGGATCTAGCCCTTTGACTTTGCAGACGGGCTTTGACCGAGGACCTCTCCACCCGGTTGTGTCGGGTCGGCCCATAGGGCCACCGAGGGAGCAACATCCGGGCCAAACCCACAACTACATCCACTCCGTGTAGACCCGACGCGTCTGCTTCCCCCCAGTGTCCAGTGCGTGGCGCCGTCCGTGAGGGGGGGGGCCACACCGAGACAGCGTGGCCGGGCGTTGCAAACGCTCAACACTTCCGGACTTGTGAGAGGCCGCCTCGCAAGATTTGGACGGTATGCTGGCCCCGGAGGCCGCCGGCCCGCAGATCGTGGAAGCGTCGCGAAGAGCAATCAGCGTAGATGGAAGTGTTCGAATACTTCTCCATCACAAAAAATTATGAAAAATTACCATCAGTCCTATAGCACATGTGCCCACGTTGTGTAGAAAACTCATGATTTTATCGGCGCTCCAAGTATTTAATAATATTCACGCTGCATCGTTACTGTGAGAACGCCTACTACCGCTTCATTGTCCGTCCGTGAGGGGCCACACACGGAGACGTGCCGCCTCTTGGACATGCCACAACACCACCCGGATGTATGAGGGCCCCAGACGACGCCTCCCGGTGGCATTGCTACCCCAGGGCCCCCGTCCCGCCTAACCCTGTAGCGTTTGACCACGGGATCTAGCCCTTTGACTTTGCACGGACGGGCTTTGACCAGCGGACCTCTCCACCCGGTTGTGTCGGGTCGGCCCATAGGGACACCGGGGAGCAACATCCGGGCCAAACCCACAGCTACATCCACTCCGTGTAGACCCGGCCGCGTCCGTTTCCCTCCCTCCAGTGCCGGTGACTCTGCGCATCCAGTGAGGGGGGGCACACCCGGAGGCAGCGTCTTTGGCGTTGCAACCGCCTCAACACTTCCAGACTTGTGAGAGGCCGCCTACGCAAGATTTGACGGTATGCTACCCCCTGGAGGCCGCCGGCCACAGTCGTAGACGTGCGTAGAGCAATCCGCGTAGAGGGAAGTGTTCAGATACTTCTCCATCACAAAAAATTATGAAAAATTACCATTAGTCCTATAGCACATGTGCCCACGTTGTGTAGAAAACTCATGATTTTATCGCGCTCCAAGTATTTAATAATATTCACGCTGCATCGTTACCGCAGAACGTCTACTACCGTTTCATTGCCGTCCGTGAGGGGGGCCACACACCGGAGCAGCGTGCCGCCTCTTGGACATGCCACAACACCACCCCGGATGTATGAGGGCCCGGTCTGACGCTCGGTGGCATTGCTACCCCAGGGCCCCGTCCGCGCCTAACCACCTGTAGCGTTTGACCACTGGATCTAGCCCTTTGACTTTGCACTGACGGGCTTTGACCAGCGGACCTCTCCACCCGGTTGTGTTGGGTCGGCCCATTGGGACACCGTGGAGCAACATCCGGGCCAAACCCTGACTACATCCACTCCGTGTAGACCCGACAGCGTCTGTTTCCCCCCCTCGGTGCGGCGGCGCCGTCTGCGTGAGGCGGGGGGCACACCGAGAGGCAGCGTCTTTGGGCGTTTGCAACCGCCTCAACACTACCGGACTTGTGAGAGGCCGCCTCGCAAGATTTGACGGTATGCTAGCCCCGGAGGCCGCCCGGCCACAATGGACGTCTGAAGAGCAATCCAGCGTAGATGGAAGTGTTCAGATACTTCTCCATCACAAAAATTATGAAAAATTACCATCAGTCCTATAGCACATGTGCCCACGTTGTGTAGAAAACTCATGATTTTATCGCGCTCCAAGTATTTAATAATATTCACGCTGCATCGTTATCATGAAGCGTCTACTACCCGTTTCATTGCCGTCCGTGAGGGGGGGGCCACACACGGAGACGCGTGCGCCTCTTCGGACATGCCACAACACCACCCGGATGTATGAGGGCCCGATGACGGCGCTCGGTGGCATTGCTACCCCAGGGCCCCGTCCGCCTAACCTCAGAAGCGTTTGACCACGGGATCTAGCCCTTTGACTTTGCAGACGGGCTTTGACCAGCGGACCTCTCCACCCGGTTGTGTCGGTCGGCCCAGAGGGACACCCGGGAGCAACATCCGGGCCAAACCCACAGCTACATCCACTCGGTGTAGACCCGACGCGTCCGTTTCCCCCTCCGGTGCGGCGGCGGCGCCGTCCGTGAGGGGCACACCCGAGACGCAGCGGTCAAGCGTTGCAACCGCCTCAACACTTCCAGACTTGTGAGAGGCCGCCTCGCAAGATTTGACGGTATACTAGCCCGGAGGCCGCCGCCACGGTCGTGAAGCGTCTGAAGAGCAATCCGCGTAGATGGAAGTGTTCAGATACTTCTCCATCACAAAAAATTATGAAAAATTACCATCTGTCCTATAGCACATGTGCCCACGTTGTGTAAAAAACTCATGATTTTATCGCGCTCCAAGTATTTAATAATATTCACGGTGCATCGTTACCGCAGAACGTCTACTACCGTTTCATTGCCGTCCGTGAGGGGGGCCACACACCGGAGACGCAGGCCGCCTCTTGGACATGCCACAACACCACCCGGATGTATGAGGGCCCGGTGACGACGCCTCGGTGGCATTGCTACCCCCTGTGGCCCCGTCCCGCCTAACCTCAGAAGCGTTTGACCACGGGATCTAGCCCTTTGACTTTGCACGACGGGCTTTGACCAGGGGACCTCTCCACCCCGGTTGTGTCAGTTCGGCCCATAGGGACACCCGGGAGCAACATCCGGGCCAAACCCACAGCTACATCCACTCCGTGTAGACCCGACGCGTCCGTTTCCCTCCTCCAGGTGCCGGCGGCGGCGCCGTCCGTGAGGGGGGGGGGGCACACCCCGGAGACGCAGCGTCTTGGGCGTTTGCAACCGCCTCAACACTTCCAGACTTGTGAGAGGCCGCCTCGCAAGATTTGACGGTATGCTAGCCCCGGGAGCCGCGGCCACAACGTGGGCGTCGTGAGCAATCCGCGTAGAGGGAAGTGTTCGAATACTTCTCCATCACAAAAAATAATTAAAAATTACCAGTAGTCCTATAGCACATGTGCCCACGTTGTGTAGAAAACACATGATTTTATCGCGCACCAAGTATTTAATAATATTCACGCTGCATCATTACCGCATAACGTCTAAAACCGTTTCATTGCCGTCCGTGAGGGGCCACACACCGAGACGCGTACGCCTCTTCGGACATGCCACAACACCACCCCGGATGTATGAGGGCCCGCACGACGCCTCCGGTGGCATTACTACCCCCACGGCCCCCGTCCCGCCTAACCCTGTAGCGTTTGACCACCGGATCTAGCCCTTTGACTTTGCACGGACGGGCTTTGACCAGTGGACCTCTCCACCCGGTTGTGTCAGTTCGGCCCATAGGGACACCCGGGAGCAACATCCGGGCCAAACCCACAGCTACATCCACTCCGTGTAGACCCGACGCGTCCGTTTCCCCCCTCCATGTGCCGGCGGCGGCGCCGTCCGTGAGGGGGGGGGGGGGGTGAAGGAAATATGCCCTAGAGGTAATAATAAAGTTATTATTTATTTCCTTATATCATGATAAATGTTTATTATTCATGCGAGAATTGTATTAACCGGAAACATAATTCATGTGTGAATACATAGACAAACAAGATGTCACTAGTATGCCTCTACTTGACTAGCTTGTTAATCAAAGATGGTTATGTTTCCTAACCATGAACAAGGAGTTGTTATTTGATTAACAAGGTCACATCATTAGTAGAATGATCTGATTGACATGACCCATTCCGTTAGCTTAACACTTGATCGCTTAGTATGTTAATGCTTTCTTCATGACCCATACATGTTCCTCGTAACTATGAGATTATGCAACTCCTGCTAACGGAGGAACACTTTGGTGCTACCAAACGTCACAACGTAATCGGGTGATTATAAAGGAGTACTACAGGTGTCTCCAAAGGTACTTGTTGGGTTGGCGTATTTCGAGATTAGGTTTTGTCACTCCGATTGCTCGGAGAGGTATCTCTAGGCCTTCTCGGTGATACACATCACTTAAGCCTTGCAAGCATTACAACTAATGAGTTAGTTGTGAGATGATGTATTACGGAGCGAGTAAAGAGACTTACCGGTAACGAGATTGAACTAGGTATTGGATACCGACGATCGAATCTCGGTAAGTAACATACCGATGACAAAGGGAACAACATTAATGTCGTTATGCGGTTTGACCGATAAAGATCTTCGTAGAATATGTATGAACCAATATGGGCATCCAGGTTCCGCTATTGGTTATTGACCGAGAATGGTTCTAGGTCATGTCTACATAGTTCTCGAACCCGTAGGGTCCGCACGCTAACGCTTCGATGACAGTTCATAATGAGTTTATAAGTATTGATGCACCGAAGTTGTTCGAGTCCCGGATGTGATCACGGACATGACGAGGAGTCTCGAAATGGTCGAGACATAAAGATTGATATATTGGAAGCCTACATTTGGACATCGGAAGTGTTCCGGGTGAAATCGGATTTTACCGAGTACCGGAGGTTACCGGAACCCCGGGAGGTCCATGGGCTTTAATGGGCCATGGGAGAAGAGGAAGGGCAGGCCAAGGTGGGCTGCGCGCCCCCTCCCCTCTAGTCCGAATAGGACAAGGAAGGGGGGGGGGGCGGCGCCCCGTCCCCCGTTTCCCCACCGCCAATACTAGTCCAACTAGGAGGGGGGGGAGTCATACTCCCGGTGGGAGTAGGACTCCTCCTTGCGCGCCTCCCCTAGGGCCGGCCACCTCCCCCTTGGCTCCTTTATATCACGGGGCAGGGGCACCCCAAGAGACACAAGTTGATCTACGGATCTTTCCTTAGCCGTGTCTGGTGTCCCCTTCCACCATATTCCACTTCGGTCATATCGTCAGAGAGCTTAGGCGAAGCCTGCGCCGAGAAGTCATATCGTCGCGGTGCTTAGGCGAAGCCCTGCGTCGGTGGAGCATCAACATCGTCATCACGCCCGTCAGTGGCCGACGGAACTCATCCCGACACTTTGCTGGATCGGAGTCCGGGATCGCCATCGAGCTGAACGTGTGCGTAACTTCCGGAGGTGCCGTGCGTTCGGTGCTTGGATCGGTCGGATCGTGAAGACGACGACTACATCAACCGCGTTGTTATAACGCTTCCGCTTTCGGTCTACGAGGGTACGTGGACGGACACTCTTCCCTCTCGTTGCTATGCCATCACCATGGTCTTGTGTGATCGTAGGAAAATTTTGAAATTACTACGTTTCCCACAGTGGCATCCGAGCCTAGGTTTTTATGGTTTGATGTTATTTGCACGAGTAGAACACAAGTGAGTTGTGGACGATACAAGTCATACTGCCTACCAGCATGTCATACTTTGGTTCAGCGGTATTGTTGGGCCGACGATCCGGACCAACCTTACAGCGCATTTACGCGAGACCGGTTCCTCGACGTGCTTTGCACATAGATGGCTTGCGGAAGACTGCCTCCAACTTTAGTTGAACTGAGTGTGCATACGCCCGGTCCTTGAGAAGGTTAAAACGGAGTCTATTTGACAAACTATCGTTGTGGTTTTGATGCGTAGGTAAGATGAGTTCTTGCTTAAGCCCGTAGCAGCCATGTAAAACTTGCAACAACAAAGTAGAGGACGTCTAACTTGTTTTTGCAGGGCATGTTGTGATGTGATATGGTCAAGACATGATGCTAAATTTTATTGTATGAGATGATCATGTTTTGTAACCGAGTTATCGGCAACTGGCGGGAGCCATATGGTTGTCGCTTTATTGTATGCAATGCAATCGCGATGTAATGCTTTACTTTATTACTAAGCGGTAGTGATAGTCGTGGAAGCATAAGATTGGCGAGACGACAACGATGCTACGATGGAGATCAAGGTGTCGGCTACCGGTGACGATGGTGATCATGACGGTAAGCTTGGCGATGGAGATCACAAGCACAAGATGATGATGACCATATCATATCACTTATATTGATTGCATGTGATGTTTATCCTTTATGCATCTTATCTTGCTTTGATTGACGGTAGCATTATAAGATGACCTCTCACTAAAAATTATCAAGAAGTGTTCTCCCTGAGTATGCACCGTTGCCAAAGTTCGTAGTACCCAGACACCACGTGATGATCGGGTGTGATAAGTTCTACGTCCATCTACAACGGGTGCAAAACAGTTGCACACGCGGAATACTCAGGTTAAACTTGACGAGCCTAGCATATAACAGATATGGCCTCGGAACATGGAGACCGAAAGGTCGAACGTGAATCATATAGTAGATATGATCAACATAGTGATGTTCACCGTTGAAACTACTCCGTCTCACGTGATGATCGGACACGGTTTAGTTGATATGGATCACGTGATCACTTAGATGACTAGAGAGATGTCTGCTCTAAGTGGGAGTTTTTAATATGATTAATTGAACTTAAATTTATCATGAACTTAGTACCGATAGTATTTTGCTTGTCTATGTTTCTTTGTAGATAGATGGCTCGTCTTTGTTGTTCCGTTGAATTTTAATGCGTTCCTTGAGAAAGCAAAGTTGAAAGATGATGGTAGCAATTACACGGATCGGGTCCGTAATTCTGAGGATTATCCTCATTGCTGCCGTAAAATTACGTCCCGAAGCACATGGGTGACAGTCGGCCGGAGATCTTTGAGCGGTTATGAACGTCGCAAAGCAGAGCTGATGACTACTCTATAGTTCAAGTGTGCCATGCTTTACGGCTTAGAACCGGGTCTTCAACGACGCGTTTTGAACGTCATGGAGCATATGAGATGTTCCAGAGTTGAAGTTAATATTTCAAGCAAATGCCCGGATTGAGAGATATGAAGTCTCCAATAAGTTCTATAGCTGCAAGATGGAGGAGAATAGTTACATCGGTGAACACATACTCAAAATGTCCGGGTATAACAATCACTTAATTCAGCTGGGAGTTAATCTTCCGGATGATAGTGTCGATGACAGAATTCTCCAATCATCGCCACCAAGCTACAAGAGCTTCGTGATGAACTATAATATGCAAGGGATGACTAAGACAATTCCACGAGCTCTTCGCGATGCTAAAAGCTGCGGAGGTAGAAATCAAGAAAGAGCATCAAGTGTTGATGGTCAACAAGACCACTAGTTTCAAGAAAAGGGCAAAGGGAAGAAGAAGGAAACTTCAAAAGAACAGCAAGAAAGTTGTCGATCAAGAGAAGAAACCCAAGTCTGGACCTAAGCCTGAAACCGAAAGTGTTTTTACCGCAAGCGACGGACCTTTGGAAGCGGAACTGCCCCAAGTATTTGGCGGATAAAAAGGATGGCAAGGTGAACAAAGGTATATGTGATATACATGTCATTGATGTGTACCTTACTAGAGCTCGTAGTAGCACCTGGTATTTGATACCGGTTACATGCTAATATTTGCAACTCGAAACAGGGACTACGGAATAGACGAGCACCGCAAAGGACGAGGTGACGATGCGTGGGAAATGGTTCCAAAGTCAATGTGATCGCGGTCGGCACGCTACCTCTACATCTACCTTCGGGATTAGTTTTAGACCTAAATAATTGTTATTTGGTGCCGCCGTTGAGCATGAACATTATATCTGGATCTTGTTTAATGCGAGACGGTTATTCATTTAAATCAGAGAATAATGGTTGTTCTATTTATATGAATAATATCTTTTATGGTCATGCACCCTTGAAGAATGGTCTATTCTTGTTGAATCTCGACGGTAGTGATACACATATTCATAATGTTGAAGCCAAAAGATGCAGAGTTGATAATGATAGTGCAACTTATTTGTGGCAATCGCCGCTTAGGTCATATCGGTGTAAAACGCATGAAGAAACTCCATCTTGATGGGCTTCGAATCACTTGATTATGAATCACTTGGTACTTGCGTAACCGTGCCTCATGGGCAAGATGACCAAAACGCCGTTCTCCGGAACTATGGAGCGAGCAACAGATTTATTGGAAATCATACATACCGATGTTTGTGGTCCAATGAATGTTGAGGCACGCCAAGTGGTATCGTTATTTTCTCACCTTCACAGATGATTTGAGCAGATATGGGTATATCTACTTAATGAAACACAAATCTGAAACATTTGAAAAGTTCAAAAGAATTTGAGTGAAGTGGAAAATCATCGTAACAAGAAAATAAAATTTCTACGATCTGATCGTGGAGGAGAATATTTGAGTTACGAGTTTGGTTTACATTTGAAACAATGTGGAATAGTTTTCAACTCACGCCACCCGAACACCACGGAGAAATGGTGTGTCCGAACGTCGTAATCGTACTTTACTAGATATGGTGCGATCTATGATGTCTCTTACTGATTTACCGCTATCATTTTGGGGTTATGCTTTAGAGACGGCCGCATTCACGTTAAATAGGACACCGTCAAAATCCGTTGAGACGACGCCTTATGAACTGTGGTTTGGCAAGAAACCAAAGTTGTCGCTCTTAAAGTTTGGGGCTGCGATGCTTATGTAAAGAAACTTCAACCGGATAAGCTCGAACCCAAATCGGAAAAATGTGTCTTCATAGGATACCCAAAGGAGACTGCTGGGTACACCTTCTATCACGCAGATCTGAGGGCAAGATTTTCGTTGCTAAATTCGGATCCTTTCTAGAGAAAGAGTTTCTCTCGAAAAGAAGTGAGTGGGAGGAAAGTAGAACTTGATGAGATAATCAGATTCTGCTCCCTTATTGGAAAGTAGTTCATCACAAGAAATGGTTCTGTGACAACTACACCAATTAGTGAAGAAACTAATGATGATGATCATGAAACTTCAGATCAAGTTACTATCGAACCTCAGAGGGTCGACCCGGAATAAAATACGCACCAGAGTGGTACGGTAATCCTATTCTGGAAGTCATGTTACTTGACCATGGCGAACCTACAAACTATGAAGAAGCGATGGTGAGCCCAGATTCGCAAAATGGCTGGAAGCCATGAAATCTGAGATGGGATCCATGTATGAGAACAAAGTATGGACTTTGGTTGACTTGTTCGATGATCGGCAAGCCATTGAAAATAAATGGATCTTTAAGAAGAAGACCGACGCCGATGGTAATGTAACCATCTACAAAGCTCGACTTGTTGCGAAAGGTTTTCGACAAGTTCAAGGGTTGACTACGATGAGACTTTCTCACCCGTAGCGATGCTTAAGTCTGTCCGAATCATGTTAGCAATTGCCGCATTTTATGATTATGAAATTTGGCAAATGGATGTAAAAACTGCATTCTTGAATGGATTTCTAGAAGAAGAGTTGTATATGATGCAACCAGAAGGTTTTGTCGATCCAAAAGGTGCTAACAAAGTGTGCAAGCTCCAACGATCAATTTATGGTCAGTGCAAGCCTCTCGGAGTTGGAATAAACGCTTTGATAGTGTGATCAAAGCATATGGGTTTACATGGACTTTTGGAGAAGCCTTTGTATTTACAAGAAAGTGAGTGGGAGCTCAGAGCATTTACGATATTATATGTGGACGACATATTATTAATTGGAAATGATATAGAATTTCTGGATAGCATAAAAGGATACTTGAATAAAAGTTTTTCAATGAAAGACCTCGGTGAAGCTGCTTACATATTGGGCATCAAGATCTATAGAGATAGATCAAGACGGCTTAATTGGACTTTCACAAAGCACATACCTTGATAAAATTTTGAAAAGTTCAAAATGGATCAGGCAAAGAAAGGTTTTTTGCCTGTGTTGCAAGGTGTAAGATTGAGTCGCACTCAATGCCCGACCACAAAGCAGAAGATAGAGAGAAAATGAAAGATGTTCCCTATGCTTCAGCCATAGGCTCTATCATGTATGCAATGCTGTGTACCGGACCTGGCGTATGCTTAGGCTGTAAGCTTGGCAGGAAGGTACCAAAGTAATCCAGAATGGATCATCGGACAGCGGTCAAGAACATCCTGAAATACACGAAAAGGACTAAGGATATGTTTCTCGTATATGGAGGTGACAAAGAGCTAGTCGTAAATGGTTACGTCGATGCAAGCTTTGACACCGATCCGGACGATTCTAAATCGCAAACCCGGATACGTGTTTTTATTAAACGGTGGAGCTGTCGGTTGGTGCGATTCTAAACAAAGCGTCGTATGGGATCTACATGTGAAGCGGAGTACATAGCTGCTTAAGCGACAAATGAAGGAGTCTGGATGAAAGAGTTCATTTCCGATCTAGGTGTTATACCTAGTGCGTCGGGACCGATGAAGATCTTCTCGTGACAATCGTGCAATTGCCTTGGCAAAGGAATCCAGATTTCACAAGAGGACCAAGCACATCAAGAGACGCTTCAATTCCATTCGGGACCAAGTCCAAGTGGGAGACATAGAGATTTGCAAAATACATACGGATCTGAATGTTGCGGACCTGCTAACTAAGCCTCTTCCACGAGCAAAACATGATCGGCACCAAGACTCCATGGGTGTTAGGATCATTACTTTGTAATCTAGATTATTGACTCTAGTGCAAGTGGGAGGCTGAAGGAAATATGCCCTAGAGGCAATAATAAAGTTATTATTTATTTCCTTATATCATGATAAATGTTTATTATTCATGCTAGAATTGTATTAACCGGAAACATAATACATGTGTGAATACATAGACAAACAAGATGTCACTAGTATGCCTCTACTTGACTAGCTTGTTAATCAAAGATGGTTATGTTTCCTAACCATGAACAAGGAGTTGTTATTTGATTAACAAGGTCACATCATTAGTAGAATGATCTGATTGACATGACCCATTCCGTTAGCTTAACACTTGATCGCTTAGTATGTTAATGCTTTCTTCATGACCCATACATGTTCCTGTAACTATGAGATTATGCAACTCCCGTTCTGGGAGGAACACTTTGGTGCTACCAAAGCGTCACAACGTAATCGGGTGATTATAAAGGAGTACTACGGTGTCTCCAAAGGTACTTGTTGGGTTGGCGTATTTCGAGATTAGGTTTTGTCACTCCGATTGTCGGAGAGGTATCTCTAGGCCTTCTCGGTGATACACATCACTTAAGCCTTGCAAGCATTACAACTAATGAGTTAGTTGTGAGATGATGTATTACGGAACGAGTAAAGAGACTTACCGGTAACGATATTGAACTAGGTATTGGATACCGACGATCGAATCTCGTAAGTAACATACCGATGACAAAGGGAACAACGTATGTCGTTATGCGGTTTGACCGATAAAGATCTTCGTAGAATATGTAGGAACCAATATGGGCATCCAGGTTCCGCTATTGGTTATTGACCGAGAATGGTTCTAGGTCATGTCTACATAGTTCTCGAACCCGTAGGGTCCGCACGCTTAACGTTTCGATGACAATTCATAATGAGTTTATAAGTATTGATGCACCGAAGTTGTTCGGAGTCCCGGATGTGATCACGGACATGACGAGGAGTCTCGAAATGGTCGAGACATAAAGATTGATATATTGGAAGCCTACATTTGGACATCGGAAGTGTTCCGGTGAAATCGGGATTTTGCGGAGTACCGGAGGTTACCGAACCCCGGGAGGTCCATGGGCCTTAATGGGCCATGGGAGAAGAGGAAGGGCAGGCCAAGGTGGGCTGCGCCCCTCCCCTCTAGTCCGAATAGGACAAGGAAGGGGCGCCCCTTCCCTCTTCCCCCTCCTCCAATCCTAGTCCAACTAGGAGAAGGGGGGGGGGGGAGTCCTACTCCCGGTGGGAGTAGGACTCCTCCTTGGTGCGCCTCCCCCTAGGGCCGGCCACCTCCCCCTTGGCTCCTTTATATACGGGGGCAGGGGGCACCCCAAGAGACACAAGTTGATCTACGGATCTTTCCTTAGCCGTGTGCGGTGCCCCCTTCCACCATATTCCACTTCGGTCATATCGTCGTAGAGCTTAGGCGAAGCCTCGCCGGAGAAGTCATATCGTCGCGGTGCTTAGGCGCAGCCCTGCGTCGATGGAGCATCAACATCGTCATCACGCCGTCGTCTTGCCGACGAACTCATCCCCGACACTTTCTTTGGATCGGAGTCCGGGATCGCCATCGAGTGAGCGTGTGCGTAACTTCCGGAGGTGCCGTACGTTCGGTGCTTGGATCGGTCGGATCGTGAAGACGCATTTACTACATCAACAGCGTTGTTATAACGCTTCCGCTTTCGGTCTCACGAGGGTACGTGGACGGACACTCTTCCCTCTCGTTGCTATGCCATCACCATGGTCTTGTGTAATCGTAGGAAAATTTTGAAATTACTACGTTTCCCCAGCGAGGCACACCGGAGAAGGCAGCGTCTTTGGGCGTTTGCAACCGCCTCAACACTTCCAGACTTGTGAGAGGCCGCCACGCAAGATTGACGGTATGCTGGCCCGGAGGTCACGCCGCCACGGTCGAGACGTGCGAAGAGCAATCCGCGTAGATGGAAGTGTTCAGATACTTCTCCATCACAAAAAATTACGAAAAATTACCATCGTCCTATAGCACATGTGCCCACGTTGTGTAAAAACTCATGATTTTATCGCGCTCCAAGTATTTAATAATATTCACGGTGCATCGTTACGCATGAACGTCTACTACCGCTTTCATTGTCATTCGTGAGGGGGGGGCCACACACGAGACGCAGCGTGCCGCCTCTTCTGACATGCCACAACACCACCCCGGATGTATGAGGGCCCGATGCGACGCCTCCGGTGGCATTGCTACCCCCCTGTGGCCCCGTCCCCGCCTAACCCTCAGAAGCGTTTGACCACGGGATCTAGCCCTTTGACTTTGCAGACGGGCTTTGACCAGGGACCTCTCCACCCGGTTGTGTCGGGTCGGCCCATAGGGACACCGGAGCAACATCCGGGCCAAACCCACAGCTACATCCACTCCGTGTAGACCCGACAAGGTCTGCTTCCCCTCCGGTGCCGGGCGGCGCCGTCCGTGAGGGGGGGCACACCCGGAGACGCAGCGTGGGCGTTTGCAACCGCCTCAACACTTCCAGATTTGTGAGAGGCCGCCTACGCAAGATTTGACGGTATGCTAGCCCCCGGAGGCCGCCGGCCACAGTCGTAGACGTGCGAAGAGCAATCCGCGCAGTGGGAAGTGTTCAGATACTTCTCCATCACAAAAAATTATGAAAAATTACCATCAGTCCTATAGCACATGTGCCCACGCCAGTGTAAAACTCATGATTTTATCGCGCTCCAAGTATTTAATAATATTCACGCTGCATCGTTACGCGAACGTCTACTACCGTTTCATTGTCATTCGTGAGGGGCCACACACGAGAGACGTGCCGCCTCTTCGGATATGCCACAACACCACCCCGGATGTATGAGGGCCCGATGACGACGCTCCGTGGCATTGCTACCCCAGGGCCCCGTCCGCCCTAACCTCAGAAGGCGTTTGACCACTGGATCTAGCCCTTTGACTTTGCACGGACGGGCTTTGACCAGTGGGCCTCTCCACCCGGTTGTGTCAGGTCGGCCCATAGGGACACCAGGGAGCAACATCCGGGCCAAACCCACAGCTACATCCACTCCGTGTAGACCCGACGCGTCCGTTTCTCTCCGGTGCGGGCGGCGCCGTCTGCGTGAGGGAGGGGGGCACACCGAGACGCAGCGTCAAGGCGTTTGCAACCGCCTCAACACTTCCAGACTTGTGAGAGGCCGCCACGCAAGATTTGACGGTATGCTAGCCCTCGGAGGCCGCCGCCACAGTCGTGACGTCTTGAAGAGCAATCGCGTAGCTGGAAGTGTTCAGATACTTCTCCATCACAAAACATTACGAAAAATACCCATCTGTCCTATAGCACATGTGCCCACAGTGTGTAAAAAACGCATGATTTTATCGCGCTCCAAGTATTTAATAATATTCACGGTGCATCGTTACCGCAGTAACGCCTACTACCGCTTTCATTGCCGTCCGTGAGGGGCCACACACCGGAGACGCGTGCCGCCTCTTCTGGACATGCCACAACACCACCCCGGATGTATGAGGGCCCAGACGACGCCTCCGGTGGCATTGCTACCCCCTGTGGCCCCCGTCCGCCTAACCCTCAGAAGCGTTTGACCACGGGATCTAGCCCTTTGACTTTGCACGGACGGGCTTTGACCAGGGACCTCTCCACCCGGTTGTGTCGGGTCGGCCCATAGGGACACCGGGAGCAACATCCGGGCCAAACCCACAGCTACATCCACTCCGTGTAGACCCGACGTCTGCTTCCCCCTCCAGCCGGTGCGGCGGCGCGCCGTCCGTGAGGGGGGGGCACACCGGAGAGCGTCTTTGGGCGTTTGCAACCGCCTCAACACTTCCAGACTTGTGAGAGGCCGCCACGCAAGATTTGACGGTATGCTAGCCCCGAGGCCGCCACAGAGACATGCGTGAGAGCAATCCGTAGAGGGAAGTGTTCAGATACTTCTCCATCACAAAAATTATGAAAAATTACCATCAGTCCTATAGCACATGTGCCCACGTTGTGTAGAAAACTCATGATTTTATCGCGCTCCAAGTATTTAATAATATTAACGCTGCATCGTTACAGCAGAACGTCTACTACCGCTTTCATTGCCGTCCGTGAGGGAGGCCACACACCGAGACGTGCCGCCTCTTGGACATGCCACAACACCACCCCGCATGTATGAGGGCCGATGACGACGCCTCGGTGGCATTGCTACCCTCCAGGCCCCGTCCCGCCCTAACCTCAGAAGCGTTTGACCACGGGATCTAGCCCTTTGACTTTGCAGACGGGCTTTGACGGTGGACCTCTCCACCCGGTTGTGTTAGGTCGGCCCAGGGACACCCGGGAGCAACATCCGGCCAAAACCACTACATCCACCCCGTGTAGACCCGACGTCTGTTTCCCCCCTCCGGTGCGGCGGCGCGCCGTCCATGAGGGGGCACACCGGATGTGAGGGGGTCACTCTCTGGAGACGGGTGTCGAGGCGTTTGCAAGCGCCACAAAACTTCATCGGCATAGATGTTTTTGATTTTAATAAAATATAAGGATCTATATTTAAAAGAACATGACCGCACATTATTAACGTGCTCGAAAAAATACAAACTATATATATATATATTCATAATATATGAAAAAAAACAAACTACATATATATTCAGGGGGTGGCCGGGCCCCACGGGTATGCCGACGGCCGTCGTAAGTCGACGCCAGCTGTCGGCGAATATGCAGCTAGGCCGACGGCCATTCTATGCCGACGGGTGCCGTCGGCCTATCTCTGCGTAGCCCGACGGCCTTTTTACGCCGACGGCCAGAGCCAGGCTGTCGGCATATCTCCGAAGAAGCCGACGGGGGCCGTCGGCATTGTTTTGGCCGTCGGGGTATGACCCTGTTCCGGTAATGTTTGAGCAGCTAATACCTCCGCACAACCTGGAAGACCTATGTATTGCCAGATTTTTTGGTCAGCGGTATCCCACTTGGTTTGGTACCACCTTTTTATCTTCATTAATGTCCTTTATCATGTGTGCATCTTCCAGCCATTGGGCAGCTACCAAACCTGAAATATCTGAGGATTGATGGAGCACATGCAATTACCAAGGTTGGTCCTGAATTTGTTGGCTGCAAGAGGGGTGACCCTATATGTAATGAGTGTGTTGCTTTCCCTAAACTTGAATTGTTGATCTTCTCAGATATGCCCAACTGGGAGGTGTGGTCTTATTAATAAATTTGAGGAAGAAGTTGTTGCTGCTGATGTAAGGGAGATGATGGAGCTGCTGAGATTCGAAAAGAGGATGCCCCATCTGCAAGGCTGCGACTGCTGCCTTGTTTGGTGAGGTTGTGCCTCCATGGCTGCCCGAAACTGAGGGATCTCCCGCAACAGCTTGGAAAAGACACCGCCTGTTTGAAGATGCTCAGTTTAGGAGGATTAAACAACTTGATAGCCTTGGAAGACCGCCCAGTCCTCTAGGTCCTTATTAAGCCTTGTGAAGGCCTTGGGAGGATCTGCAACCTCCCTCAAGTGACAGAGCTGCGTGTAGGTGGTTGTCGAAACTTAAGCCATGTAGAGGGATTGGGCAGTTTGCAGCGGCTGGGGCTGGCCAAGGATATACAAGAGATCTCTTCCCGCTGGGTGCCTGGGCTTCAGGAGCAGCACCAGCGACTTCATGGTGAAGACCTGGATGTCTACACGTGGTGTTAGATGGCACAAGGTATATATGAACACTGCATACTGACCTCTTATTTAGACAAACTGTGCCCCAGTTGTGTATGTGACTAGCGCAAGCCTACAAAATTGTAGCTATACTCATGTTAGATATCAGCATGTACAAACTATACCAACTTGTTTGTGATTTTGTTCTTGCTTTTCCCACAGGAGAACATTAACTAAACAATACATTTCGTGTGGTGGATGCCTCAGTCTTACGTACGTGTAACCACATTAAGTGTTTGTCAATTGCCATAGATATACTTATTATTTTAGTCTGTTTTATTGGCAGCATAGGACTGACGGCGTGGTTCGCTTCAACCGGCAAATCATTAGACGTACTGCCATGATGATGTTGGAAGCCTGTCAATGTTGAAGATGTGCAAGTATCATGATGGATGTGCAACGAGCTGATGAAGAAAGAAACTACCCTGGAAATACTGTATCGAGTTTCGTTTTGTTTATTTCTGAATTTGGGCCAGAGGCCTTTGCTGTAATGAACCACCTGCCTGTGTGGTATTGTTTCACTTATTTATTCCCGAACTTGGGGCTAGTGGCCTTTTGATGTACTGAACCAGTGTGGCATGGTATCGTTCTTTTAGTTGAACCAGTGGATTTCGTTTTGGCATGATTTTGTTCTTTGAATGGAAGTGATGGATTTCGTATTATTTTGTTTCTAAACTCGGCCCTGAGGCTTTGCCTGTGTAACTTGTGTGGCCAAACCTGTGTGATTGACCTGGTCATGATGGAAGATCATTTTGTTACTGTATAATGAACATGTGTTATATTGTAGCCCCAAAGTACATTGTGAGAAGAAAATCATGACCAAATAACACATCGTCGTCCTATGTATGTAGGTTGTTGCAGGAAGTGGTGGATGACGAGATGACGATGCCATACTGACACAGCTGCAGAGTGAGCTCGGCACAATGCAGCAAATGTAGCTACTCCGCGCCTAGCTCCGGGAGCACAACCCAGGCGGGAGGTACCCTGTGCTGGAGCTTTGGGGTAACTTCAGCGAAGAGCGAAAGGCGAGTATGGCAGAGGCACTCAATGGCTCAACTGTATTGGGAAGCAGGTTAAAGTCATGAGCATTTTTTAATTACATAACTATTTTGTCCTAAATATATGAACATTTTTTAATGGACAATAAAAACTTACAATTTATTCATGTTTTTTGTAAAATATATTTGTAGAAAACAACGAGGGTGACATCCGGAACAGGAAAGCTAGTGTCGGGCAATAAAGGCTAGTTTGGTTCGTGTCCTGGTGTGTTTTTGCCTGGCCTGGAGCGTGCCTGGGATTTTCTGGTAGCTGTTTGGTTGTTGTCCTGAAAGTGCCTGGGATTTTCTGGTAGCTGTTTGGTTGTTGTCCTGGAAGTGCCTGGGTTGGCCTGGCCTGAAATTGCTTGGAGTTGGTTAGCCTGATAGATAAGCCAGGCAAAGTGTGTTAGCCTGGTCCAGGCGTAGGATTTCAAATGCCTGGAGGCTGCCTGGGATGGTAAGTACATAGAAAGCTACTGGTCAGATTTGTAGATGCCCCCATGAAACGATTTTTTTAATTCTAACAATAACCCCAGGCCAGGCCAAGAAGCAAACACCTACTATACCAGGCTGCCTAACCAGGCCGCAAAATACCTGGTGCACACGTCCACGCCAGGCAGCATGTTTGCCCAGGCATGCAGCTGTGGACACAATCCAAACTAGCTATAAGTAAGCCAGCCACAGATAAAATGTGGTGATCCGTGCAAAAGAAAATTATATCCAGAAGTTAACAGTGGCGGGTCCTAGGAATTTCTGATACACGTAAGTTAACCCCGCTACTACAGTTTGTACATGATGTGCATCCCGTTTTGGTCGTAACGATCTCAATTTTTTACCACACCTTATTGATGTTTAATGCAGACAACATGCAAATTTTGGAATGCTTCTGAGCTCGTTTGCACGACCAAAGTTTTTGTGCCATTTTTAGTTAGCAAAAATTTAATTAATGCCATGAAAATAGCAAACTAACTTCAAAATTTGTAAAATTTTAGCACATGGCTTTCTATAGCATATACAAGCGAAGGGGAGAGGAGGACCCGCCGACACCGACATCGGCCGGGCTTCGTCCATCGGCGCGTGCCAGCGGCGGCCTCTGGCTTGTGGGAGCGACTTTGGCCCTATGAAGTATCAAGCTCAAACCATAAGCTAACCAATGCTCCAAGCACACCCGAAGCTGCCCCATGACAGTGACCCCGGGTGCACACGTGGGACAACCGTCATGGACCGCCAACGCGAGTCGTCCGGGTGTGCGCCGTGCGGGCAAACAGGATAGAGCGAAGAAGCCCCCAAAGCATGTCACCGCTGAACGGATGGACACTCGAGAACCTTTATTGGAGTAATTTCTCCCTCCGTCGCCCTAGCGCAGGAGGTAGAGGTTGGCCGGCTTCTTGAGGGCATGTTTGTAAGGAAATTTTTAATGTAGAGCTGCAAAAAAGAAAAGAAAAAAGAAGGCGAAAGAGTGCAGGTCCATATATATCACCCTGCCGGCTTCCCACACGGGCTCCCTTGGAACACTCGAACGAGACAGATGTCCCTTCGTTATCGTCTCCTTTCGACGATGGTGGACAAGTGCCTCAAGCCCATCCGCTGCAAAGGTACGCGCGCGCCTAAAATCTCCGAGCTTTTCCGCTGCTCCGTGCCCCGTCTTTTCTCGTGTGCGCATCATGCATGAGCATGGCTAACCCTAACCGTGTGTTTTGCAGCGGCCGTGTGCAGGGCCGCCGGCGAAGCGCTCACCGTGGACCCGCCCAAGGCCTACGAGGTCAGGTCCGGATCAAGGTCGTATGCACGTCGCTCTGTCACCTACTGGCGCATGAAGGTACGTACCCATCCATCGCCTCCATCAATTCCGATCCGGGCGCCATTGCTGTGTGCTGTGGTGTTGCACAGCAGCTCGAGCTCCGCAGAGTCACAGGCACATCCCACGTGCACGGTAGTTTCTCCGCATGTGTGACCACCATTCATTACTTGTGTCGGGTACTGCACGTTGCAGGATTTCCCTGGCGTCTTCCCCAGGATATTTGGCCATGAAGCCTTCGGGTGAGTGCTCACTTCTCCATCCCGTGACTAAATAATACTCCTATGAAATGGCACAAAGACAATACAAGAGGCCCGATACAGAGGAGTTTGATACGGTGATAGAGCACCACCAACATTAATACTGTTATCAATATGAACACCCAAGGATGTAAAACAGAACATTAAATTATACTGCCTAATCAACCGCATGAACCTATTAGAAATCACGTCTCCATCAAACCGTATCAATCTATCCAATGGGGAAGCCCAAAAAACGAAACTTCGGCAAAGAAACCTTGCCACTACGGCAACAACCTGCATAAACAGGTCTTTGGATAGTAGACGCCTGGTGATAAGTTGAGCCCTCACGAAATCAATAAAAAGCCCCACACCACTGACATGTAAGATCCGGACTGCCATAATACGAACAACCCCTCTGGACAGCTGCATCAATAACAATAGATTCACTAAACAAATAATCTCACGCTACGTACAACTTAAATGCAAAAGTAATTACGCAGCGCCATACTCTTGAGGAGATGAACCAAATCCTTCAGGATAGGGAGTCCTAGTACGCGAACTACACAAAAAAAGATACACTCCCCAATGAAAACAGTATGAACAACATTAAAAATAAGTAGAATAAAAAATAAGAAGCACAAACCTTTACTCCTCCCAGACCGGTATGATCGAATCAATTTCCTCTTAAATCGAAAGCACGATCACTATCGGCAGCATGGACGACCGGCGTGGGCAGAACTTAAAAAAAATGAAAAAGAAAAAGTATGCGAGTCAGTAAAATATTTTATTTTTGTCACATAATCACACGTACGTAACAACCAACCTAAGGAAACGGATCGAAAAGAAAGACCCGCACATCGAAGCGGAACAACACGTGGATGAGTAACCACCGAAGTACGACGCAACCAATCAGAAAAATATGAAGCATCAGATGCAACGGTAGCCTCATCAGCACTGGGAACAAAACTATCTGCAAATACAAAAAATTCAGCACTGGAAACAAAACTATCTGCAAATACAAAAATTTGCTACAACCAAGGTGAAAAGAAAAACACAGACCAAATGACTCCATCGTATCCAAGACACACCCCACCGACGACAGCGGACACACATACATGTGCCATGCACACAAACGCATGGATAAACCACGGGGTGCACGTAACAACACCGAGCGTACGTGCATGCACCATGCACGCAAACGCGAGGGTACGCCAGAGGGTGCACCTAGCACGAAAACTCGACTGCACGCAGCATCGACAGAACTCAACAGGCCATATTGAACACTGTCACCGGCCGGCCCAGTTCGGCCCAATAGAGGCACACCACTCGTTCCATTCCGCCGGCCCACAGCCCCTCCCCTCGCCCGCGCGGGACAACATCACCGTTTAGTCCCACCTCGGAAGCGGGAGGGCGTGAGAAGCAGCTTAAATAGCCGCCTCCACCCCCTATATCAAACTCCTCTCACATTACCCCCCCACAGACACACACACTGCCCCGTTGGACCCCGTTGCTGGGTCCGTTCATGAGCTTGATCAGCCTCCCGAGTCGCCATTGCGCTTGATTTGGGTACGTCCTGTAAGCTAGTACGGACCCAGCAATGGTGGTTGGGCATTTTTTTTCCAACTTTCTGCACCATGAGGTGCAACTAACATAAACAACATTTTTTCTTGTAACTTTCTACACCACAACGTGCAACTAACGAAAGCACACACATGCACGGACGCCACATGCACCAGATCCTCATATGCACTTAAAAAAACGACAGGATACCATAGTCTATAGAAGGCAAAGAGGCAGCAACAACAACAACATCAGGCCCAGACATCTCCGACCCGCAGAAAGATACATCTGTATGTACAAAGTGAACCACATAATTAAGTAACGATAAACAACACGAAAAAAATGAAATTTCATCGTGCCAAAACACAAACCAAGAGCACAATCAACATGGCGCTTCCCCAAATGAATCTCCTCCCTGCGAGAGGAAACAGAGGCACGACTACCTGCTTGCAACAACAAATCACAACAATTAATCCACAACATCAACAAAAACCAAACGAACCAAAAAGAAAAGAGACAAACCAGATGGCATAGCAATATCCACCGAAACAGAAGACGACATGGAGCAAGCGGATGAAGAAGGCGACCCACGCGCGCGACGACCAAGCCGACAAGACGGACGGCGATGAGCAAACGCAGGCCTATCCGGCGAATCAGTAGAAGCACCACGGCGCCCCAAACCACCGCGATGAACAACCGTAAGACCACGCGAGCCACGAGGCCGTCCAGAACGATGCAAACCATCACGACTGGATGAAGGAGCAACCATCGAGCACTAAGAGAGAAATGAAACCACATGCAACAACACAAGAGGAAAAGCAGCATATTTATAGCCCCATATCATGCGGGACAACTCCAGAAAGCACGGAAAAATCAGCACCGACGAACAAGGACGCACATGCTCTGGAAAGAAGGACCAAAGCGGCACCGATAAGTTGTACGGTGAAAACGACAGCCTGAACACCGCGCAAGAAATCCGGGCGGCGCAACCGAACCGCTTCAACCGATCACCGCTGGCCACTCATATCACCGGCCCCGCTGCATGGCTCCACCCATATCTCCTGTCGTTTTGCTTCTGGAGGCAAATCTACTGGTCAGTTCTAATTGGTCGACCGTCTCGTTGGCCACTCACATCACCGGTCCCGCTGCATGATGCCGCCCATGCCTCTTGTCGTCTTGCTTCTGAAGGCAAGTGCAACTCTCCTGGTCAGTTCCAATTGGTCGACCGTCTCGTTGGCCACTCACATCACCGATCCCGCTGCATGATGGCAATTGGTAGACCGTCTACCACGCGGCGACGCACAATTAGCCTGCATGCATGCAGCGCAAACACGTACATATAAGCTTTGTAGCACATGACGACCTATTCCATGCTAGAACGTTGCAGACAAAGGAAGGCAAAATTTTAAAACCTGCACGGTAAAAAGAAAACGATCACGTTCAAACAGCCGAAAGCGACGGCACATACGAAAACAGGGGCACAAACGAATTGAGACGACCCATATAAGAAAAATAACCACATCAGCCTGCCCCACATGCAATGAAAAAAATGCTAAACCAACCAAACCGAATGCCACACCAGTTCAAAAAATTCCAATGAAATAAGTGAATCCACAAAGCAATTCTACACCGCCAGGTACCAAAATAATACCACATGCCACATGCAAGATTCACCATGGGTCTTTTTGATACAAGTGGCTGAACCTCACGGCCTAAACCTTGCCTGGAATAGAGGCTTGGGTATTACTCATGGAAAAAAATACTCAAGTTCAAAATATTTTTTAAAGTTTAGTTGTGTGTGTGTAAGGTGGTCGTTTACGTTCGAAGCCCTGAAACTTGGTGAAAGATTGTCATGTTTATGCACGATGTGCATCCCCAAGATTATGGCTTTTAACATAACTAGCATACTTGATATTCATATAATACATACTAGCAACAATGCGATCATGCTTATCATTCGAGGACCTCACATCAAACATTCTGTTAAATTCTTCTTTTAGCACTTAATAACAATCATCGGAATCCATGTTTTCAAAAGAAAACTTTATAAAGATAATGCATTTGACAAAACATCACTTCCAAATTGCAAGATCAAAAGAGATGCCTCCAGTCACTCCCCTTCCCGGCAACGACGCCAGAAATAGCTTGGTGTCTATCATGCAACTTTATTCTTGTAGATTTGGTTCGGCCTTCAAGCGCGGAGTTTTGTAGGATAGTAGCAAATTTTTCTCAAGTGGATGACATAATATTTATCAATCCGTGGGAGATGTACGATGAAGATGGTTCTCTCTAAGACAACACTGCAATCAAATACAAGAAATTTCTTGTGTCCCTAACACACCCAATACAGTTGTTAATTGTATCGGCGAAGAGAAGTGATATATGTGCAATATAGATGGTAGATATATATTTTTACAATCTCAATAAATAAAAACAGCAAGATAGTAAGTAATACAATTAGATAAAAACGACATTGCAATGCTTGAAATCAAGGCGTAGGGTCATACTTTCACTAGTGCCAACTCTCAACATCATTAACATAATTGAACATCATGATAATTCCTCAAAGTGTAGCAAACAATCACTTCAATGTTAGGGCCCAGAAGATACCATGAGCCTTTAGCAGGCCGGAATGCATGTTGGGCCTCAATTTTTAGTAGTCGTCCATGGGCCTTTAGCAGGCTAAAATGTACAACGGGCCATTATTGACCCAGTTATATGACGGACCGTTACCAGGACGAAACATATATCGGGCCTTAGTTGGTGCACTGATATCATGGGCCTTTAAGAGACCGAAAGCTTAGTACAGGTATCAATGGGCCGAATTATACGACATGCCTTTCACAGGTCCAAAATCACGTTGGGCTGAACTGTTGCCACCTTGATCATGGGTCGTTAGTGCCGGATATTGTGTCAGACCATATACGGCCCATGGGCAGCAGGGACCATTACAAAGCTGAAAGACACACCGGGCTGAAATGGGCCCATGTCTATATCGGGCCACTAACAGGCTGAAATATCACTGGGCCATAATTGGGCCCAAAGACTCGGCGAACAATTAATGGGCCAGATCTGGCGGTGGGCCATAAAAGGGCCATGTTTAAGCAGATCGTTAGTGGGTTAGTCCACTAGTACATGAGTAAATCATACGGGCCTTTGACTGGGCCAGACTTTTAACCTATATAGGCTTCTGTTGGGCTCTGCCACGTGTCGGCGTATTATAGGCACGTCTCCTCCATTGGACTGACAACATCTGGCCCATGGCGGAGCCAACACGTGTTTCCTCCAGCCAATGAGAATTCTACACGTGAAAAATAGCCATTGGTCGTTGCTGTTAACGGGTTATTGGAACCAAAATCGGACCTGATAGCTTAACGGCGACCTGTTACGGTGGATGCCACATGTCGTTTAGCGTTGACGAGAGCACTTCCATGATGCGTCATTTATTGTCATAGAAGTGAACACTTGCGTGATGATAATTCGAGTATTCTCATGGAACACTTCTACGACAGTACATGTGTGATTATCTTAATTCTGTCACAAAATTGTCATGGATGTACATGCATGACAGAAAACGTGACCTACTATGACAAATACGTATCATCATGGAAGTGTGTTTTTTGTTGTTGTGATGCACTATGCCGTTCACCCACCCTTCCCTAGACTTCACCTATGTGGAAGGCTCCGTTACCCCTGAAAATCAAAATCTTTGTGCCGCAAATATTGCGAGACCGTCTTCCATTCAAGATGGAGGTGCCCAAGTGGCATGGGCCGGGTAATGGCTTTATGCCCCCTGTGTGTTGTCCTCGAGACCGGGGCACACATTTTGTTCTCGTGCATGGCAGCGCGGGCCCTTTAGAGTTTCCTTTGCGAGGCCCTGGGGCCTAACTTGGAGACCCTAGACTTTACGGAGTTCCGTCATACCAGAGCGCGCTAACTAGACCGGGCAGAATCACCGCCTATTATGGCTTATATTTATGGCAATGCCGTGGAAGTTTGGCTTATATTTGCGGATCTTCCTGAAGGAAATATGCCCTAGAGGCAATAATAAAGTTATTATTTATTTCCTTATTTCATGATAAATGTTTATTATTCATGCTAGAATTGTATTAACCGGAAACATAATACATGTGTGAATACATAGACAAACATATAGTCACTAGTATGCCTCTACTTGACTAGCTCGTTAATCAAAGATGGTTATGTTTCCTAACCATAGACATGAGTTGTCATTTGATTAACGGGATCACATCATTAGGAGAATGATGTGATTGACATGACCCATTCCGTTAGCCTAGCACTTGATCGTTTAGTATGTTGCTATTGCTTTCTTCATGACTTATACATGTTCCTGTAACTATGAGATTATGCAACTCCTGCTTACGGAGGAACACTTTAGGTGCTACCAAACGTCACAACGAATCGGGTGATTATAAAGGAGTACTACAGGTGTCTCCAAAGGTACATGTTGGGTTGGCGTATTTCGAGATTAGGTTTTGTCACTCCGATTGCCTGGAGAGGTATCTCTGGGCCCTCTCGGTAATGCACATCACTATAAAGCCTTGCAAGCAATGTAGCTAATGAGTTAGTTACGGAATGATGCATTACGTAACGAGTAAAGAGACTTGCCAAGAACGAGATTGAACTAGGTATTGGATACCGACGATCGAATCTCGGGCAAGTAACATACCGATGACAAAGGGAACAACGTATGTTGTTATGCGGTTTGACCGATAAAGATCTTCAGAGAATATGTAGGAGCCAATATGGGCATCCAGGTTCCGCTATTGGTTATTGACCAAGAATAGTTCTAGGTCATGTCTACATAGTTCTCGAACCCGTAGGGTCCGCACGCTTAAGGTTTCGGCGATGCTTATCTTATGAGTTTATGAGTTTTGATGTACCGAAGGAGTTCGGAGTCCCGGATGAGATCGGGGACATGACGAGGAGTCTCGAAATGGTCGAGACGTAAAGATCGATATATTGGACGACTATATTCGGAGTTCGGAAAGGTTCCGAGTGATTCGGTATTTTTCGAGTACCGGTAGTTACGGGAGAAGTAATGGGCCTTGATGGGCTTTAGTGGGAAGAGGAAAAAGGCTGCTGCGCCCTCCCTCTAGTCCGAATTGGACTAGGGAAAAGGGGCCGACCACCTTCCTACTCCTCCACTTCCTTCTCCCTTCCTCCCCTACATGGAAGGATTCCTAGTTGGACTAGGAAAGGGGAATCCTACTCCCGGTGGGAGTAGGACTCCCCTGGCGCCAAACATAGGGCCGGCCTCCTCCCTCCCTTGCTCCTTTATATACGGGGCAGGGGCACCCCATAGACACACAAGTTGATCCTTGAGATCGTTCCTTAGCCGTGTCTGGTGCCCCTCCACCATATTCCACCTCGGTCATATTATAGTGGTGCTTAGGCGAAGCCCTGCGACGGTGAAACATCAAGATCGTCCTGCCCCGTCGTCTTGTGGAACTCCCCTCCCGGAGCTTTCTTTGGATCGAAGCACGTGGGCGTCCATCGAGCTGAGCGTGTGCCAAGAACTCGGAGGCGTCGGAGTAACGGCGCTGTGATCGGCTGGATCGTGAGGAGAACGTACGACTACTTCCTCTACGTCATCATCGACTCGGAGGTGCCGGAGTAACGGCGCTGGAATCGGCAGGATCGCGAGGAGAAAGTACGACTACTTCCTCTACGTTGTGATCGCTTCCGCTTTGGTCTACGAGGGTACGTAGACAACACTCTCCCTTCTCGTTGCTATGCCATCACCATGGTCCTGTGTGTGCGTAGGAAAATTTTTGAAATTACTACGTTCCCCAACACTTCCCGCGACAGGCCTCTGGCTGGTTCTTTAAATTCCTTGCTTTCTTGCAGCCCTGACACCCGCTTTCTAGATACCGGGACCGTGTCCGACTTGGGCTCATGCTGCTACATGTGCTTCTGGCTATTGTGTGTCGTCTCTCGTCTTCATAGTGCCGTGATGCCTCTTTTTTTCTATTTTGTTTTTTACTTTATTTGGGCATGATAGTGTTCTTTTCCCAGCCATCTTAATTTGTTTGCTACTTCGGATATGGTAGTATGGATGTTTGCTTTATTTATAAAGTAGAGCCAAAATTTATTTCGTGAAGGGCCATAATGTCAATTAGGCAGGAAAACAGTGCCCAGGTAGCTACACAGGCGTCCTTTTCTGAGTGCACTGCCTGGGTGAGATTCTAGGCTAAACATAATGAGGTAACTCTAAATAACAATATGAAGTGTCGGGCTACTCTAAACAACAATATGAAGTGCGTAAGCAATAATATTCACAATTTTATTTTATTACCATCATTTGTGTTGAGTTTCATTCATATATATGTATTTACCCCCTTCTTCAAATTAGATGTTTCAGATGCGGAATGAACTCCTACCACAAGATCGTATACGAGCAATTCAAGAGGAATTGGCGGGATTCTTTCTTGACCACGTCATTGACAAACACGGAGAATACCATGTGAAAGTTGAGTTTAGATGTTAGGGGATTTTGTATGGGATCTTATATTGTATATATATAGCTAGTAGCGTCGGATAGATATACGAAAACTTGTTGTCTATCGGAGAAGGAGAGGTCGATCACTTCTCTCTGTGTATATGTTCATGACGATCTTCTGTACTTAATGGTTTCCTTTATTTCCTTACTAGCTAGCTAGCGTGTCGAGTCCTCTCTATATGTATAGTACGTAGCATCGACCAAGCATGGAGATAAGAGAGGACACTTCTCTCTATTAGCTAGCTAACACACTCCTAAATTAACCCTACAAAACCACCAAAACCCCACCCCCCTTCAAAAAAAAAAAAAAAAAAAACCCCAGGCCCTGAACTGCTGACGCATGGAAGGCTTTTGGTCCCGGTTGGTGGCACCAACCAGGACAAAAGGCCCTCCTACCTGGGCAAACGGTAACGGCCACGTGGAGCCCCATCTGTCTCGGTTCCTGGGCGAACCGGGACTAAAGGTATTGGGCTTTAGTACCGATCCTTTAGTCCCGGTTCGGCAATCGGGACAAATGGACCTCATGAACCGGGACAAATTGAGCTTTACTACTAGTGGGTGAAGACATAAATTATCCTGTTTTCCTTTGGGCATGTTCCCTGGAAATACTGTATAAAATTTCATTTTGCTTATATCAAAATTTGGGCCAGAGGGCTTTGCTGGACTGAACCTCCTGCCTGTGTGGTATTGTTTCACTCATTTATTCCTGAACTTGGGGCTTGGGGCCTTTGCTGCACCGAACCTGCGTAGCATGGTTTCGTTCTTTTAACTTAACCAATGGGTTTCGTTTTGGCATGATTTAGTTCTATGATGAATGGAGTTGATGAATTCCGTTTGATTTTGTTTCTGAACATGGGCGTGAGGCTTTGCCTGTGTAACCTGTAAACCTTTGTTGTATTGAATCGTCAACTACATTGTCATAAGGATTGTTTAACGGGACTCCAAAACCAACAGTAATACTCCCCGAGCTTTGGAACTTGACGACAGCAGATGCGCTCAACTGCTTATGGCGGCAGATACCTGTGGCTGAAACGTTAAGTATGAAGGGCAATTTATCTTCCCTGCAACGGAGCTGAAAGAAGATCAAGGAGGCCGCAAGAACTGCTGCTACACCATCTTGCCAAAGCAATTAAAATAGTGAAGTTTTTTTTCAAAACGGGGGACTCCCCAGCCTCTGCATCAGAGTGATGCATACGGCCCTTTTAATAACCAAATAACAAGTTTCAACAAGGTTTCAAAGTCTCCAAAAGCAGAAAAAGGAAATCAAGCTCACACAGAGCTAAAAAGGGCTAGAAACACAAACTAGCCATGAAAAGACGTCACAATCGGCTGACTAATAGATAGATAGGTGAACTAATTGCCTATCCTATTACATGACCGCCGTCCAAACCGGTTGAAGATATCCCGAGCTACCATCTCCCAGCGGATAGATCCAGTAACCAAATGCTCCCTGGCCCCCGTCGGAGTGAGTAGCGACCACGAACGGATCAGTGCCGTGGCTCTGAAAATAACCTGCAAAAAATGAATACGTGATGTTCTGTTAAAAACCAAGTCATTTCTGCAATTCCAGATAGTCCACATCAAAGCGCAAACTCCAACCCGAATGTGTCTCGCTAAGTCTGGCTTAATCCCATTAAGCCATGTCCCAAATAACGCATTACAGAATTCAGTGGAGTAATATTAAAAGCAATGTGGACCGTCCGCCAAAGGACTTTGGCCAACGGGCAATCAAGAAAGAGGTGTTTGATCGTCTCATCCCGATCACAGAAACTACACCTAGTAGGTCCCGTCCAATTACGCTTTATCAAATTGTCCTTGGTTAAAATAACTTGTTTATGGACAAACTACATAAACACTTTTATTTTCAACGGAACTTTGACATCCCAGACATTCTTGGATGTGGGAATGGAGGTCGAATTAATAACATCAATATACATTGATTTAACTATGAATACTCCCGACCTAGTCAGATTCCAGCGTAATTCATTAGGTTGTTGGGAAAGCTGAACCTCCATCAGTCTCCTTACTAGATGGAGCCATTCTTCCCAACGATTGCCCGCTAGCGACCGTCTAAACTGAATATTAAGGGGGATAGATTGAAATACCGTTGCAACGAAAACCTCACGTCGTTGAACAATACGATATAAAGACGGATATTGAATGGCCAAGGGTGTCTCGCCTAGCCAAGTATCATCCCAGAAGCGTGTACTAGCGCCGTTTCCAACCACAAACTTTGTTCTATTAAACAAGGACTATTTGACTTTCATCAGTCCTTTCCAAAAGGGCGAGTTAGTCGGCCTGACTGTGACCTGGTACAAAGTTTTTGTCTGGAGGTACTTGCTGCGAAGGATCTGCGCCCACGTGGCATCAGTCTCAGAAGAGAGCTTCCACAGCCACTTACTAAGAAGGCATCTGTTTTTGACCTCAAGATTCTCAATACCAAGACCCCCTTGGTCCTTCGGTCTACAGATGATATCCCATTTAGTAAGCCTGTATTTTCTTTTAAGTTCATCACCCTGCCAAAAGAAACGCGATAGATAGAAGTCCAGTCTTTTCCTAACACCGACTGGGACCTCAAAGAACGATAAGAGAAACATAGGCATACTCATAAGCACCGAATTAATCAGAATTAATCGGCCTCCGTAAGACATGAGCTTACCCTTCCAGCAACTTAGTTTCTTCTCAAATCGGTCCTCGATGCACTTCCATTCTCTGTTTGTCAGCCTACGATGGTGGATTGGAATACCTAGGTACGAGAAAGGTAAATCCCCCAACTCACACCCAAATAATTGCCTATAAGCCTCTTGTTCTTCTTTGGCTCTACCAAAGCAGAATAACTCGCTCTTATGAAAGTTAATCTTTAACCCGGACAATTGTTCAAATAGGCATAACACCAGCTTCGTATTTCTCGCCTTGGCCAAGTCATGCTCCATAAAGATGATTGTATCATCGCAAGACCTTTGAAGGATGGATACACCTCCATCAACAAGATGAGGTACCAAGCCACCTACTTGACCATTCTCCTTAGCCCTTCCTATCAAAATTGCTAACATATCCACCACAATGTTAAACAGGATAGGGGACATCGGATCTCCTTGGCTTAGGCCTTTATGTGTCTGGAAGTAATGACCTATGTCGTCATTCACTTTAATTCCCACACTTCCTTTTTATGAATGATTCAACCTGCCGACGCCAAAGCTTCATCAAAACCTTTCATACGCAAAGCCTATTGGAGGAATGGCCATTTGACCTTATCGTACGCTTTATCGAAATCCACCTTAAAAATTACTCCGTCTAATTTTTTGGAATGAATTTCATGGAGCGTTTCATGAAGGACGACCACCCCTTCAAGGATGTTTCTGTCCGGCATGAAAGCAGTTTGGGATTGCTGCACCACAGAATGCGCAATCTGTGTGAGCCTATTAGTCCCGACCTTGGTGGAGATTTTGAAACTAACATTAAGGAGGCAGATCGGCTTGAACTGCTCAATTCTCACCGCATCCGTTTTCTTAGGAAGCAATGTGATAGTTCCAAAGTTCAAATGAAATAAGTGAAGATGTCCAGAGAACAGATCATGAAACATAGGTAACAAATCCCCCTTAATAATGTGCCAGCACTTTTTATAAAACTCGACCGGGAATCCATCCGGTCCGGGAGCCTTATTGTTTTTCATCTGTGCAATAGCATCAAACACCTCCTTTTCTGAGAACGGTGCGACCAGAATATCATTATCAGCAGCCGAAAGTTGAGGTACATCCTCAATTCTGGACTCATCGAAGGACACACAATTATCCTCCGGAGGTCCAAATAACTGCCTATAATACTCGGTAATATATGTTTTGAGATTATCATGTCCTAAAATAGTGCCCTCATCTTGTTCAAGTTGAAAGACACGCTTCTTTCTGTGCTTACCATTAGCAATCAAATGAAAGAATTGAGTGTTCGCGTCCCCTTGGACCACTTTGCGGACCTTAGCCCGTAAAGCCCACTTCAATTCCTCTTCGCGAAGAAGTTCTTTCAACCTATTTTCTGCCTCATTCTTAACCTGAAGCTCAGCTGGCAGCAAAATCGTGGATTCGGCTTTTATGTCCAGGGCCTGAATAAGAGAAAGGAGCCTATCCTTTTCAATCTTATACATCCCACTAGGTGCTTAGCCCAACCCCATAAGAAACTTCTCAAATGCCTAATCTTATTCTGCCAACGCTCGACTGCAGTCCTTCCTCCTGCACCCCTAGCCCACCCTCTGGCAATCAGGTCCAAGAACCCCTCGCGTTTGAACCAGGCCATCTCGAAAGAAAAGGTGTTTTTGTTTCCCACGTGGTTCGGCTCCCCTGAGTCCACGAACAGGGGTGTGTGATCGGATATTCCTCGTGAAAGAGCTTGTACCGTAACAAGAGGAAACTTCTGTTCCCACTCCACACTCGCGAGGACTCGAACGAGTTTTTCATAAGTCGGGTTTGGCATAGCATTAGCCCAGGTGAATTTTCTACCCGAAAGCTCAATCTCCCTCAGATCCAACCTTTCAATAATGGTATTGAACATAGACGACCACCTGCCGTCAAAGTTATCATTATTCTTCTCCTCTCTCCTCCTAATGATATTGAAATCACCCCCAACCAAAATTGGAAGCTACTCTGACCCATAGATCCGAACAAGGTCCGCTAGAAACTCCGGTTTAAGCTCGGGATGTGCGGCACCATAAACCGCCACTAAAGCCCAGTTGAAACCATCAACTTTAGACCTGACTCGAAACTTAACCGCGAAGTCGCCCATCACTACACTTCGGACTTCAAGCGAATCGCATCTCACACCCAGCAAGATACCACTCGATCTTCCTCGCGGAGGGAGGCAATGCCAATCGAAATCAACACCACCCGCAAGAGAGGAAAGAAACTAGGGCGCAAAGTTATCTCTACCAGTTTCCGATAGAGCAATAAAATCTAAACACTGCTCCAGAGATGCCTCAGCAAGAAACCTTCTTTTAGCCAAGTCTTCCAGACCTCTGCTATTCCAAAAGATTCCTTTCATAATTCGTCATGAAATTTTTTAGTAGTCCGAATCCTAGCACTCCTACGAATCGCAGAATCGGGATAAATCTTCCGTTTCCACTTGCGCTTTGGTTTACTAGGCTCTGTCGCCCGGTCCTTATAACCGGTTAAGCGGTGCTAACAACGGCATTATCTAGAAGCACATCATCGTCCTCAGACTCATGATTGGAGGGTGCTAGACCCGCACACAGATTATCGAGCACTCTAACCCCCAACGCATTAATCTCATCATCATTCATAGGTTTAACCGCTGCGAGATTACGAATTGTCTCTAAGGCACGCTCCGCCTCCAAATCTAACAAATCATTCACCGAATTGGAAATCTCACTATCAGTAGCCCCTAGTGAAACTCCTAATTGGTTTGGATTATTTATAATCTCCTCATTAGAAAAATGCAATAAAGAATTAGAAATGTTGACGGACATACCAGTAGAGATCTCAGCATCATGGAGCTTGGCCGCCCTCAAAGCGCACCGCTGCTGCATATCATCGACCTCCGGAAGCTCCTGGATGCGAGCACTCATTCGTCTCCCCGTGGAGGCGGGGTCAGGGATCCCGCCAAAAGCAACGACCTCCTCCCTAGTAAAGACTCGCGCTGAATCCCGCAAAGGATCAACCAAGGTTACCGGAGGAGTCGGCTGCGGGGTCCCATGCCCCTTAGACAAGTGCCCCAAACCGAGGCCCAAGACCACGGGCTCGTCAAGAGAGAGGATGGCGGGGGCCGCCTGCCCGAGCCCTCCTCCCGCCTCACACGCCGACGCAGATAGGAGTGCTGTCGTCAAAGGAGAAGCGGTCCTCCTGACCGTTGATGAGGAAGGAGGGGTCAGGGCCACCTGCCCCAGCCCCCCTGGGCCGCCTGGAGGCCCGGGCGCCACACCTCACCCGACGGAGGGAAGGAGCAGATGCCGCCTGCCTCGGGCTCCCTCTCCCAGCACAGGCCGACCCCCTCGGGGCCGGCCTCACCGGCGCCACCGGTGTCGGGATAGGGAGGGGAGAAGGCGAGGCCACCTGCCCCGAACCCCCTCCCCCACGCCCCACCTCGCACGCAGTCGCCAACACCGGAGCCACGTCCACGAGAGAAGCAAGGGCAAGAGAAGCAACCTCCGGCCTCCCCTCTGCAGCTCCATCCAAAGTCCTTGCCGACCGTCCAGCCAAAGATCCACCAGCCCCCTCAAACTCCAACAGAGGGAGCGTGCGCTCGCCGAGGCTGGCTCAAAAGACCCAAAACGCAGCAAAGTCATGGGCACCGATGGTGATGCTGCGGGCTCAGCCCCGGTCCCATCCCCAGGCAACTGAGTAACTGGGCGAGAACCGTTAGACCCCTCTCGTGTGGACTCATCACCGGTGCCCCCTTGGCTCCCGCATTGCCGTCACGCTCGTGCATGTCAACATCGTTACCATTAACCACATCAGCAAAGAGATCAGTGTCCTCAAACTCGATCTCTAGCGGGAACACGTCTCCCCTATAAGTCCAGTTGACCACATGAGGCACGAACTCAATATCCAGAACACTCACTAAAATCCAGGCCACCCCATGATCACGGGTAAAAGCCATATCCACTCTTTCCGTCTTCCCAACCATAATACCCATACTGGCAACAAACTCGAACATCCTGTAGGGTCTTAGATGGAGCCCCTGCCACCTTCTTCCACTCGTGAAACTCCAGGATGCACTTAGTACCGGGAACTCTACACAAGCCAAAGCTCAGCAGTCTCTGCAAATCATCCATAGTGGGGAAATCAACCTTGAAAACATTGTCCTCGAGAACCACCAACTCCCATCGAAAATCCCCCGGAGCCAGCTCCTGAAGCCTCCGCACAATCTGAGCCTCAGTCACCTCGCCCTGGGTCGCTATCACAATCCCGGTGGTCAAGCTCAGGGTCTCCTCCGGAACCTCTCTCGCAGCCGAGGACTCAAAAAACATGAGCTCAGCACAATAGACTCCATACATAGTCAGCAACGGAGCCTGGTCATGCAACAGCGGGCACTCCCCCGAGGCATGTGCAGGCTTGCCATATGACTCACACAGCTCGGCCACGCACTCAGCAATGAAGTGGCCCTTCTCACCACAACGGTAACAAAGCATCCTCTCCTTCTTACGCGCATATTTGGACGCCCTCTCTGCATCAGACCTGTCGGTAACCTCAGCCACAGTCCCAGCCTCAGGAACCTCAACACTGGCCAAGGCATTCACCACCTCCATCGCCTGGGAAGGAAGCTCTGAGGAAGCGTGGTCGGTCTCGACTGCAGACGCCGCAGGATCAACAAATGCCCTAGGCGGAGGCGGTCGGCGATACCTCCCACGGCCCCCACCCCGACCACCACGATGGCCATGATAGCCTCCTCTCTGGCGGTGGTCCGGGCCTGAGGCCCCCTCGACAAATCCACCTGCAGGGCCGAGAAACGGTCTCTCAGCAGACCCGTCACTCTGCCAGGCATATCCACGACCTCCTCCCGTAGAAGAGGAACCTCGATGTTGTCCATCACCATACGCATCATACCCATCATCCCCGAACTGGCCTCGGGGCGGATCATTGGGATCTCTGTTGCTAGAATTCTGCCTCGTCTGCGTCAGCCCCGCGCGGTTCAGAGCTGGCCTTGCGACGTAGTGTGGCGGAGGTGCGGTACGAGGCGGACCGCCCGAAGGTGCGATGCTCTTCAGTGGAGTACCATCTTTTCCGCACTTAATTAGCGCAACGTTATGCATGACTGAGGATTTGCACTAGCCAAAGGTTTTTGTGGAACTCCCTAGCCGGTCGAAAGACCGAACAGTTCAATTGGAAGTTCAGATCACATTCCGTCTGAAATCGCGCCTTTGAAATTCTGAAGGTGCATTTGAATGGCCCAGGCTAGCTTACAAGCAGGCCCTGCTTCTAGTACCTCACCCATTCCTTACCCCCGTACCACTTGGAGGGGACGTGTCGTGCGGTCTCACTGATTTGCAGGGCCCAGCATCTTGTTCCTTTGCTTCAGCCTGCCTCTCTTCACCAGGTAATCTTGGCATCCCCGGTTCGATTTTAAATCGGGGCTCAAAATCTTTCAGGTGTTGCTCTGCTTCGGCTCACTTAGCTAGAGCATGGTTACGCCTCTTCTCCTAGCGTCGTTGCATACAGTTAGTAACAAAGGTGGTGCACTGCCAACCGCTAATGTGGAGCTAAGCCGTGCAATGTGGAGGGAAGCTACTTACGTTTTCTCAAGAATTGTAAGGACTAGGTAGAAAGTGCTTGTCGCACTTAAAGAAGAACGCCTGCCGCAAATCATATCCAATTCGGTAAAAAGCTTTTAGCGCATGGTGCTTGGCTCATCGCATTTTCCCAATGCTTAAACATAACATTTTGTGTTGCCAAATGGAATTAGAGTGATTCTCAGGATGGATAAGTCCAATACAGTAGATTTACATCAGAAATAGGGCATTGGCAAAGCTCGGGAAGTTTGTTTCAGCAGAGGATTTTGTCGAAGTAAAACCAAAGGGTAAAGCAACATATATAACCAAGGCAAACATGACACATTTGTTCATTACAACATTGGTCCAATTCATAGTGCTAAATAGACAGAAAGAGCCAGGTTATATTTGGGCGCATACGGTGTGCCTTTCTAAAGCAGTGATCCAATGATCCAGCATCTGGTTTTTATCAAGGATGTAATCCAATACAAAGTAAACTATAAAACAGGATATGGGTCAGCATTAAAATCCATGAGTGGTTCAGACAAATAACTGGTTCGCATAAAAATTCATTACAAAGTATCAAAATTAACATAGGAAGGGAAACTTGCCGCTTGTGACCTATAAAAATTCAGTACAAAGCCTTCTTAGTCTGCACAAAACAGAGATCACCATACATCAAAACAGCTGCAACTGCAATGCTGATCCATGCACTAATATACCATGCTCAATATCACAGGTAAACATTTCAATTAAAAAATATACTACAGACAACTAATTCATGGCATTGGCACATCGCAAGACAAGATTTCATTCAAGTGGCTTTCATGCCACTTCCATTCTACAAAACATGGTGGATTGTGCTCTTCCTGGGCAGTAACTCACCAGGTAAAGTAACCATGACCTCGTCCGACTCAAGCGGCGACCTGCAAGCCAAGACAATGGAAATATTAACTGTCAGAGAGAGACATAGAGATGCTTTGTAAGGACAATTTTGGTTCTAACAAGCAAAACCAACAAGAGAGATAAGAAGAAAGAATACCCCATTAATAATAATTCGTACAAAGTACAAACATAAAAACTTCGTTTTCTAGTCCCACTAAATAATCATCAAGAACTAAACTTAGATTAATTCGATCAATTAATAATATTTTCAGGTGAAAGACTTGAGCATTACATAATATAAACACCAAATAATACAAATCATACTCATGATTATGTTGCATAGTCAGTCAAGACCTCGATAAGATTTTGACAACATGAATCAGATTATTTAGATCTTAGACCGTGAATTCCAGAAATCACACCATACAAATATTAGTTACCAAGAGAGAGGTAATACAAAAAAATTTGGGACTATTTCCAATCCTGGTGGAATGACATCAGATGTAAACTTTCAACTCAATCAAAGGTTCGTAAGTAAACTCAATATATGATATTTTTTTGTCTCGAACAAATGTGTAGCATTGCATATAAGACACTGAGATACTTATCTGATTTATGACATAAAAGGGAGAAAAGTATCAAAAAATGATTTTGTAACAGAAAAGAAATTTTAAAAAATAGAACTGATCTGAATCTACCAGTCCGATAACTTTCTTGTCTGACAATTTTAAATCCCCAATCTATCTTGTGAATCATAGCCCAAACAATTATATCATGTTTATATCAGCCTGCGTATATAAGAAACAAGGATAATATTCTTTTTTAAAATACAAAACCATTAGCAGATGATACAAATAAATAATAGTGGGGATTATTAGAGCACCTTCCATGTGCATATCATCCATATGTTGTAACAAACTAACAATCCCACCCCTAGCTGTGGACAGCTGCACCCATGGCCAACGATATGTCAGTATCGCTAGTCAGGCATTGCCCCCCTGTAGATCCAACATATTTTTACAGTCTTGTTGAAGTTAATAACAGCAAAGTACTCAAAATAAATGATGCAAACTTATGGAAGTCGTAGACCAGCTGACAAGCAATGAATACAACTACTGGTTTCTTCAGCAACAAAGAGTTGATGGAGGGGTTAATACTGCCATGAAACAAGCATGGTATAGGTTGCATAATGGCAAGATATCATGTCCTTATAAATTCAACCGTCCATGACAAAACTTTGTATCTAAGTCCCAAATGGTTACTATAGGAACAGAGGAAAATAGAACTCTTAAATGACAGAAAATGGATATTGCCAAACTTTTACAAAGTATACAACGAACAAAATAATCCAAGGATCAACGACAAATGGACAGAATTGGGAAAGAAACTGGACGTGAATGCATTGTTTACTGAGCAAGTAGAAAAATATAATAAAGAAAATAGTTCATGACAACAAATTTAGTTGTTCTGACGCCATACTAAAGAGCACATTATATACAGTATCGCTTAATAATTAGTAGTTGCCATTCACCAGAAAGTTTGGAAACGGTAAACAACTAAGAATGTGAAATGGAAAGTATGATAAGAATACATAGGCAAAAGAGTCGTGTTCAATCGTGACATATATAAATAAGCAGTAGGATGAGTGTAACATAGACATGTTAATTGGTGTTTAATAATATTTGGTGGACAGTTGTAATATTAATCTTAATCTAATTATATCCAGAGGAGCTCTGCCTTAACTATATCACTCTAAAAAAGACAATCTAATTTTGTTGCCAAGGACATAACTATAAGGTGACACATAGCAAAAAAATTCCTTGGGAGAAATGGGTCAGAAAGCTTGCCTTGATCCACCTACCAAGTTAGCCCACTAGCCATCAAGGAACATCACAACATCCATTATTTGGGATAGTTCTTCTTGAAACTTTAATTCAGATATCTCACATTCTATCCAGAAATCTTCGTGTCATCCCTGTCAACCAATCTATGCATAAAAATGATGGTTAGTTAAAATAGGAAGTAATCCAAACAATTGGTATTTCTGAAAGAAAGAGGTAGGAGCAAGCAAACATTTGCAAAGAAATCTCTAATACAGTTGTAATAAAAAAAATTGAATCCTTTGATATGTTCATCAGGATTCTTCCACAGTTCTACTACAAAATCACCAATTTGACTGCAAAGAAAGCAACCGAAGGATATGCTATGAACCAAGACAAAGCACATGAAATATACTCTTTAGGAACGACCAAGCAAATAGATGAACAGAACAGAGCTCACCATGCACAAACGCAAACGACACAGTCATGTTAAAGACACCACAAGGACCTATAAATCAGCAGATGACAACATCACATGGACCACCGACCTGTAAAGCATAACACGTTAAAAAGCAAGAAGTATCAGGAAATGGTAACAGAGGAATTAATACAAATAAACTGTCAACTTTCTAATTTTTAGGTCTTCGCAGCTAAAGGGCCATCCTACATATATCATTATCTAACGACATGAGTGATGACCCACAAGTATAGGGGATCTGTCATAGTCCTTTTGATAAGTAAGAGTGTCGAACCCAAATAGGAGTAGAAGGAAATGATAAGCAGTTTTCAGCAAGGTATTCTCTGCAAGTACTGAAATAAGTGGTAACAGATAGTTTTGTGATAAGATAAATTGTAACGAGCAACAAGTAACAAAAGTAAATAAGGTGCAGCAAGGTGGCCCAATCCTTTTTGTAGCAAAGGAAAAGCCAGAACAAACTCTTATAATAGGAAAAGCGCTCCCGAGGACACATGGGAATATCGTCAAGCTAGTTTTCATCACGCTCATATGATTCGCGTTCGGTACTTTGATAATTTGATATGTGGGTGGACCGGTGCTTGGGTGCTGTTCTTACTTGAACAAACATCCCACTTATGATTAACCTCTATTGCAAGCATCCGCAACTACAACAAAAGTATTAAGGTAAACCTAACCATAGCATGAAACATATGGATCCAAATCAGCCCCTTACGAAGCAACGCATAAACTAGGGTTCAAGCTTTTGTCACTCTAGCAACCCATCATCTACTTATAACTTTCCAATGCCTTCCTCTAGGCCCAAATAATGGTGAAGTGTTATGTAGTCGACTTTCACATAACACCACTAGAGGTTAGACAACATACATCTCCTCAAAATATCGAACGAATACCAAATTCACATGACTACTAATAGCAAGACTTCTCCGTGTCCTCGTGGAACAAACGTAACTACTCATAAAGCATATTCATGTTCATAATCAGAGGGGTAATAATATGCATAAAGGATCTGAACATATGATCTTCCACCAAATAAACCAACTAGCATCAACTACAAAGAGTAATCAACACTACTAGCAAGCTACTAGCACCAATCCTGGACTTGGAGACAAGAATTGGATACAAGAGATGAACTAGGGTTTGGAGATGAGATGGTGCTGGTGAAGATGTTGATGGAGATTGCCCTCTCCCGATGAGAGGAGTGTTGGTGATGATGATGATGATGATTTCCCCCTCCCGGAGGGAAGTGTCCCCGGCAGCACAGCTCTGCCGTAGCCCTAGATTGGTTCCGCCAAGGTTCCGCCTCGTGGCGGCGGAGTCTCGTCCCGAAAGGTTGCTTCTGATTTTTTTCCCATCGAAAGACTTCATATAGGAGAAGATGGACGTCGGAGAGCCACCAGGGGGCCCACGAGGTAGGGGGGCGCGCCCAGGGGGAGGGGGCGCGCCCCCCACCCTCGTGAGCAGGGTGTGGGTCCCTTGGCCTTCTTCTTCGGCGATGATTTTTCTTTATTTGTTTTAAGGTATTCCACGGAGTTTCAGGACTTTTGGAGTTGCGCAGAATAGGCCTTCAATATTTGCTCCTTTTCCACCTGAATTCCAAATTCTGCCGCATTCTCCCTCTTCATGTAAACCTTGTAAAATAAGAGAGAATAGCCATAAGTATTGTGACATAACGTGAAATAATAGCCCATAATGCGATAAATATCAATATAAAAGCATGATGCAAAATGGACGTATCAACTCCCCCAAGCTTAGACCTCGCTTGTCCTCAAGCGAAAAGCCGATAACAATAAATATGTCCTCCTGTTTAGAGGTAGAGGCGTAGATAAAAATAAAATACGGACATGAAGGCATCATGATTATTCTCATAACAGCAACATAAATAGATTTGTCATATGATTACTTATGTTCAAGTGATGATCTTTTCACAAAGCCAAAGTATGAATCAGAAACCTTATTGAGCATCAACAATTTATAACCTCAGTCATTGAAGCAATTCAATTTATCATAACATCGGAAAGAGTCTATGTCAGAGCTGAAAAGCAAGTCCACATACTCAACTATCACTTAGTCCTTCATAATTGCTAACACTCACGCAATACTTGTGGTTACGGAGTTTTAATCGGACACAGAGAAAGATAGGGGCTTATAGTTTTGCCCCACAACCTTTTACCACAAGGGTAATGTCAACAATAATAATTCATGCTCCCCTACATCCAATTAGATATATATATATATCATGTCCTTTCCAACATGCTGAGCTTGCCAAAGGATAAAAATAAAAAGGGAAAGGTGAAGATCACCGTGACTCTTGCATAAGGTAGAGGATAATAATAAAAGATAGGCCCTTCGCAGAGGGAAGCAGAGGTTGCCATGCACTTTTATGGTTGGATGCACAAAATCTTAATGCAAAAGAACGTCACTTTATATTGCCCCTTGTATGTGAACCTTTATTATGCAGTCCGTCGCTTTTATTGCGTCCACAACAAGTTCGTACAAAGCTCATTTCTCTGCACTAATAAGTAACGCATATTTAGAGAGTAATTTTTATTGCTTGCACCGATGACAACTTACTTGAAGGATCTTACTCAATCAATAGGTAGATATGGTGGACTCTCATGGCTAAACTGGTTTAAGGGTATTTGGAAGCACGAGTAGTATCTCTACTTGGTGCTGAGAATTTGGCTAGCATGAGGGGGAAAGGCAAGCTCAACATGTTAGAGGAACCATGACAACATACTTTATCTTAGATACAAGAAAACACAACTCATTATGTTGTCTTCCTTGTCCAACATCAACTCTTTAGCATGTCATATTTTAATGAGTGTTCCCAATCATAAAAGATGTCAATGATAATATATCTATATGTGAAACCTCTCTCTCCTTATTACTTCCTATTAGTTGCAACGATGACCAAAACTATATTTGCCAACTCCCAACAACTTTTAATCATCATACTCTTTCTATGTGAAGTCATTGCTTTCAATAATACCAATATGAACTCTTTGTTTCTTTTTATTCTTTTCTTTTATTCACTCAAGATCATGGCAAAGTAATCAAGCCCTTGACTCAACACTAATCTTTATTATATATAGCTCACGGACTCGATTGCATAGAGGGATAATAAAGCAAAACTTCAAAACTAGATCATGCCATGACTTTATTCTACTATATCAAGATACTACTAATAGGATCGAACTAAGAAAAATGGTAAAGATAGGAGTTGTGATGGTGATACGATACCGGGCACCTCCCCCAAGCTTGGCAGTTGCCAAGGGGAGTGCCCATACCCATGTGATTATGTCTCCTTCTTTGTTGCTGGCGGTGGAGGTGTTGTTGATGATGCAAGCTTGTCGTCCACCTTCCATGGCATAGGCTCACCCTCATAGAAGGATGATCGAGTCTCCGGAATACTCAAATCTGCAACGGAAATAGCTTGAAACGAAAGAGAGGATATTTGCGTGATACGGTCGTCAAAACCTTCGGGAGAATATATAATGAATTTTTACTGACCGAAATACGTATCGTGCAAGAAAACGGAGTCCGGAGGCTACACGAGGTGCTCACGAGGTAGGGGGGCGCGCCCTCCACCCTCGTGGAGGCCTCGTGTCCTTCCCGGACTGCTATTTATTTTTCTATTTTTCTAAATATTCCAAAACGGAGAAATATTGCCTTAAAAATTGTTTTGGAGTAGGTTTACTTACCGTACCACATACCTATTCCTTTTCGGAGTCTGGAATGTCATGGAAAGTGTCCCTTATTTATTCCTCCGGGGTTATGGTTTCAATAATATTGGTTTCAACATTTATAGGATTACCTGAGATATAGTGTTTGATCCTTTGACCGTTTACCACCTTCGGATTTGTGCCTGTGAAGTTGTTGATTTTTATGGCATCGGAACGATAGACCTCCTCGATAACGTAGGGAACTTCCCATTTGGAGAGAAGTTTTCCTGCAAAAAATCTTAAACGAGAGTTGTATAGCAATACATAATCACCTACATTAAACTTACGCTTTTGTATCCTTTTGTCATGCCATCTTTTAACTTTTTCTTTAAATAACTTGGCATTTTCATAGGCTTGGGTTCTCCATTCATCAAGTGAGCTAATATCAAATAATCTCTTCTCACCGGCAAGTTTGAAATCACAGTTGAGCTCTTTAATAGCCCAATATGCCTTATGTTCTAGTTCGAGAGGTAAGTGACATGCTTTTCCATAAACCATTTTATACGGAGACATACCCATAGGATTCTTATATGCAGTTCTATAGGCCCATAATGCATCATCAAGTTTCTTGGACCAATTCTTTCTAGACCTATTAATGCCTTTTGCAAAATTAATTTGAGCTCTCTATTGCTCAATTCTACTTGACCACTAGACTGCGGGTGATATGGAGATGCAATTCTATGATTAACATCATATTTAGCAAGCATTTTATGGAAAGCACCATGAATAAAGTGTGAACCACCATCAGTCATTAAATATCTAGGGACTCCAAACCTCGGAAAAATAACTTCCTTAAGCATTTTAATAGAAGTGTTATGATCAGCACTACTAGTTGGAATAGCTTCTACCCACTTAGTAAAGTAATCAACAGCAACTAAAATATGTGTATATCCATTAGAGGCGTGAAAAGGTCCCATATAATCAAAGCCCCAAACATCAAATGGTTCAATAACAAGTGAATAATTCATAGGCATTTCTTGACGTCTACTAATATTACCAATTCTTTGACATTCATCACAAGACAAAACAAACTTACGGGCATCATTGAAGAGAGTAGGCCAATAGAAACCAGATTGCAATACCTTATGTGCAGTTCTATCTCCAGCGTGGTGTCCTCCATAAGCTTCGGAGTGACACTTGCGTAGGATATGTTCCTGTTCATGCTCAGGTACACAACGTCTAATAACACCACCTACTCCTTCTTTATAAAGATGTGGGTCATCCCAAAAGTAATGTCGCAAATCATAATAGAACTTTTTCTTTTGTTGGTATGTGAAGCTAGGTGGTATAAATTTAGCAACAATATAATTAGCATAATCAGCATACCATGGAGTGCTATGAGAAGTGCTTACGACATTTAATTATTCATCAGGAAAGCTATCATCAATAGGTAGTGGGTCATCAAGAACATTCTCTAACCTAGAGAAGTTGTCTGCAACGGGGTTCTCAGCTCCTTTTCTATCAACAATATGCAAATCAAATTCTTGCAGCAAGAGAATCCATCGAATAAGGTTTAGCATCTTTCTTTTCCATAAGATATTTAATAGCAGCATGATCAGTGTGAATAGTTACTTTAGAATCAACAATATAGGGTCTGAATTTATCACAAGCAAATACAACTGCTAAAAGTTCCTTTTCGTAGTAGCATAATTTCTTTGAGCATTGTCTAGAGTCTTACTAGCATAATGGATAACATTTAATTTCTTATCAACTCTTTGCCCTAGAACAGCACCTACAACATAATCACTAGCATCACACATAATTTCAAAGGGTAAATTCCAATCGGTGGCTGAACAATAGGTGCAGAGACTAATGCTTTCTTAAGTATTTCAAATGCTTCTACACAATCATCATCAAAGACAAATGGTACATCTTTTTGTAACAAATTAGTCAGAGGCCGAGAAATTTTTGAGAAGTCCTTAATGAACCTCCTATAAAACCCCGCGTGACCAAGGAAACTTCTTATACCTTTGATGTCCTTGGGACATGACATCTTTTCAATAGCATCAACCTTGGCTTTATCAACTTCAATACCTCTTTCAGAAACCTTGTGTCCCAAGACAATACCTTCATTAACCATAAAGTGGCACTTTTCCCAATTCAAGACAAGATTAGTTTCTTCACATCTCTGCAAAACTCGATCAAGATTGCTCAAGCAATCATCAAAAGAGGAACCATAGATGGAAAAGTCGTCCATGAAAACCTCACAAATCTTTTCACAAAAGTCAGAGAATATAGCCATCATGCATCTTTGAAAGGTAGCAGGTGCATTAAATAAACCAAAAGGCATACGTCTATAAGCAAAAGTACCAAAAGGGCATGTAAAAGTAGTCTTTGATTGATCTTTAGCCGACCACGGTATTTGAGAGAAACTAATGACCATCTAGAAAGCAATAATGTGTATGTTTGCATAATCTTTCTAGAATTTGATCAATAAAAGGTAAGGAGTAATGATCTTTCTTAGTAGCTTTATTTAATTTGTGGAAATCAATTACCATCCTATAACCTGTGATAATTCGTTGCGGAATTAATTCATCTTTATCATTAGGGACAACAGTAATACCTCCCTTCTTAGGGACACAATGGACAGGGCTTACCCACTAACTATCAGCAACGGGATAAATTATACCTGCCTCCAAAAGCTTGAGTATTTCCTTTCTTACCACTTCTTTCATTTTAGGATTCAAACGCCGGTGAGGATCACAAACTGGTTTGGCATCCGCTTCCAAATTTATTTTATGCTGACATAGAGTGGGATTAATGCCCTTAAGATCATCAAGAGTATATCCAATAGCGGCATGGTGCTTCCTCAGAGTTTTCAATAATCTTTCTTCTTCATGCTCTGAAAGGTTAGCACTAATAATAACAGGATATATTTTCTTTTCATCAAGATAAGCATACTTAAGATTATCAGGCAACGGTTTAAGCTCAAATACGGGATCACCCTTGGGTGGAGGAGGATCCCCTAAGATTTCAACAGCAAATTGTGTTTCATAATAGGTTCTTGTTTAAAGAATACTTCATCTATTTCTCTTCTTTCATTCATAAACATATCATTTTCATGGTCTAGCAAATAGTGTTCCAAAGGATCACTAGGAGGTACGGCAATAGAAGCAAGACCAATAATTTCATCCTTACTAGGCAATTCTTCTTCACGATGTTGTTTACTAAATTTGGAGAAATTAAACTCATGAACCATATCATCCAAGCCAATAGTAACAACATTCTTTTCACAATCTATCTTAGCATTAAAAGTATTCAAGAAGGGTCTACCAAATATAATGGGACAAAAGCTATCTTGCGGAGATGTAAGAACAAGAAAATCAGCAGGATATTTAGTTTTCCCACACAAGACTTCAACATCTCTAACAATCCCAATTGGTGAAATAGTATCTCTATTGGCAAGTTTAATTGTAACATCAATACCTTCTAACTCAGCAGGTGCAATTTCATTCTTAATTTCTTCATATAAAGTATGTGGTATAACACTAGCACTCGCACCCATATCACATAAGCCATGGTAACAATGATCTCCTATTTTAACATAAATAACAGGCACGCCTACCACAGGTCTATGTTTATCTTTAGCACGTGGTTTAGCAATTCTAGCAGTTTCACCTTGAACTGAATAACATGCCCATCAATATTATCAGACAAGAGATCTTCAACAATTGCAATATTGGGTTCTACTTTAACTTGCTCAGGAGGTACATAAGTTCTAATATTGCTTTTACGAACAACAGTTGAAGCTTTAGCATGATCCTTTACTCTAACAGGGAAAGGTGGTTTCTCAACATAAGAGGTAGGAACAATAGGATCATTATAAGTGATAGTCTTTTCTTCAACTTTAATAGGTGCAGCTACTTTTACTTCTATGGGAGGATGATATTTAATCCACTTATCCTTAGGGAGATCAACATAAGTAGCAAAAGATTCACAGAAAGAAGCTACTATCTCAGAGTCAAGTCCATATTTAGTGCTAAACTTACGGTAAATATCGGTATCCATAAAATATTTAACACAATCAAACTTAGGTGTCATACCTGACTCGTTACCTTCGTCGAGGTCCCAATCTTCAGAGTTGCGTTTAATTCTATCCAGTAAATTCCATCTGAATTCAATAGTCTTCATCATAAAAGAGCCAAAGACAAGAAGTATCGAGCATGGTGCGATTGTTATCGAAGCCGAGCATAAAAATTCTGAAGAATTGTTTCTCTTGAGAGGTCATGATTGGGGCATGAATATAACATAGATTTTAGCCTCCCCAAGCTTGAGCGATGCTTTCTCCTTCATGAGGCCAAAATTATATATATAATTGCGATCACGATGAACAAGATGCATAGGGTAATACTTTTGATGAAATTCCAATTTCACTCTTTTATAGTTCCATGATCTCGTATCACATAGCCTATACCATGTCAATGCATCTTCCTTCAAAGATAAAGGAAAAGCCTTCTTCTTAACAACATCAACGGGTATACCGCAAGCTTAAATAGTCCACAAATATCATCCACATAGCGAAGATGCTCGTCGGGATGCTTTGTTCCATCTCCTATAAAAGTATTAGCCAAAGTTTTTCCATGATACCCGAAGGAAATTCAAAAGGAGTTTCATTTTCAATAGGTTCAGTAGGTTGAGGGGTAACTCTTTTCTCTACTGGAAGGGGTGAAGATACCCCGAACAAGACCCTCATAGAATTACTTTCCATAGTAACAAGTGACAGAAAATTTCAGCACACTATATAAATTTTTCCTTACCAAATTCCACCAACCAAAGGCGCTACACTCCCCGGCAATGGCGCCAGAAAAGAGTCTTGATGACCCACAAGTATAGGGGATCTATAGTAGTCCTTTCGATAAGTAAGAGTGTCGAACCCAACGAGCAGCAGAAGGAAATGATAAGCAGTTTTCAGCAAGGTATTCTCTGCAAGTACTGAAATAAGTGGTAACAGATAGTTTTGTGATAAGATAAATTGTAACGAGCAACAAGTAACAAAAGTAAATAAGGTGCAGCAAGGTGGTCCAATCCTTTTTGTAGCAAAGGAAAAGCCGGAACAAACTCTTATAATAGGAAAAGCGCTCCGAGGACACATGGGAATATCGTCAAGCTAGTTTTCATCACGCTCATATGATTCGCGTTCGGTACTTTGATAATTTGATATGTGGGTGGACCGGTGCTTGGGTGCTGTTATTACTTGAACAAACATCCCACTTATGATTAACCTCTATTGCAAGCATCCGCAACTACAACAAAAGTATTAAGGTAAACCTAACCATAGCATGAAACATATGGATCCAAATCAGCCCCTTACGAAGCAACGCATAAACTAGGGTTCAAGCTTTTGTCACTCTAGCAACCCATCATCTACTTATAACTTTCCAATGCCTTCCTCTAGGCCCAAATAATGGTGAAGTGTTATGTAGTCGACTTTAACATAACACCACTAGAGGTTAGACAACATACATCTCCTCAAAATATCGAACGAATACCAAATTCACATGACTACTAATAGCAAGACTTCTCCCGTGTCCTCAGGAACAAACGTAACTACTCATAAAGCATATTCATGTTCATAATCAGAGGGGTAATAATATGCATAAAGGATCTGAACATATGATCTTCCACCAAATAAACCAACTAGCATCAACTACAAAGAGTAATCAACACTACTAGCAAGCTACTAGCACCAATCCCGGACTTGGAGACAAGAATTGGATACAAGAGATGAACTAGGGTTTGGAGATGAGATGGTGCTGGTGAAGATGTTGATGGAGATTGCCCTCTCCCGATGAGAGGAGTGTTGGTGATGATGATGATGATGATGATTTCCCCCTCCCGGAGGGAAGTGTCCCCAAAGACAGCTCTGCCAGTAGCCCTAGATTGGTTCCGCCAAGGTTCCGCCTCGTGGCGGCGGAGTCTCGTCGAAAGGTTGCTTCTGATTTTTTTCCCATCGAAGACTTCATATAGGAGAAGATGGACGTCGGAGAGCCACCGGGGCCCACGAGGTAGGGGGCGCGCCCGGGAGGCGCGCCCACCCTCGTGAGCAGGGTGTGGGTCCCCTGGCCTTCTTCTTCGGCGACGATTTTTCTTTATTTATTTTAAGGTATTTCGTGGAGTTTCGGGACTTTTGGAGTTGCGCAGAATAGGCCTTCAATATTTGCTCCTTTTCCAAGCCAGAATTCCAGCTGCCGGCATTCTCGCTCTTCATGTAAACCTTGTAAAATAAGAGAGAATAGCCATAAGTATTGCGACATAACGTGAAATAATAGCCCATAATGCGATAAATATCAATATAAAAGCATGATGCAAAATGGACGTATCATTGAGTAAGTGCTAGGATGTTTTACACACAACTTGAACTAAATCATACCTACCCTACCATTACTACATGCTCTCACTTCACCAATTCATCTACTGGACACTAAACTATTCAAAGATCTAGCATAAATATTAGTATTCATTAGTATGCAGATCAGATTTGCTTGCAATTTTATCTTCCATCTCTTTAATGGATGTTCAAAACGGATCTTTCTCCTGTTATATGTTATATGCCTCAAACAGTAGAAGTAAACAAATAATTTTCTGAATACAAACACAATGAGATCAGGAAAAAAATGGGACATCATATAACAGTATCGATGTGCTTCACTATCACTGGAAAAAATACCCTCCATCGCTTGATTAACAGTATCAATGTGCTTCAATATCACTCAAAAATACCCTCCATCGCTTGATTTGCCCAACGGTGAAAGCCATTCAAGATATAGTATGTCCGAATCAACCGAAGCATAGCAATAATCCAGCTCAATGTGGGAATATACCTGCAGTTTTAGATAAGAATGAAGTAGCCAAATATAAATGTATATGTTCTTGAAACACATAAATTGAACCAACTCTTAGTAGGAACATCGGATACAGTCAAAATAAAAATATTAGAAGTCAGTCTGGTTTTGCAAACTATGATTCCATCATCCTGTGCACTATTCTTTCGATATCAGGTCCGCATAGCATCTAGTTTACTGGGGATATGTAGTAACCTTGGTACATCAAACATGCAATAACTTTGACATCAAAGACCCAAATGAAAAGACTATGCCTTGAATAATTTATATAAAGGATGCAACCTTATAAATAGTAAACATAAAAAAGTACTTGCAGGTCATGCAATTACTATGAATTGAGCAGTTTAAAAGATGGGACTTGTGCTAGTCTAAGACGTCTACTCCACTCAATCGGAGTTGATCGAGCCCTGGCTGTGAATAAAACTAAGAACAAGATGAGATCTAAATTGCCATTAGCGGCTGCTTCCAATTATCAGTGTCTTAAAACCACCAAATAGCATCAAGGAAGGGAAGGAGAGGAGATGGACGTAGCTAGGGTCGAAGCAGGGGAAGGGAAGGAAGGTCCATGGCGTCGGTGGCCTCCCCCTCGTGCTCATGGCCTACCTCCTCCTGGACGCATTGGCTGGCTGGTGGTGGTGGTGGGGGCAAAGCAACCACGACGAACAGCAGCAGCAGCAGTAGCACGAGGAGGTCTTGGTGGTCATCCATGGAAGGAAGGAACCGGAGGTCGCCTGCAACAAATAAAAATGGGATCTTCCATGGGGGTTTGGATCGAGCGGAGAAGAAGAAATCGAAGAGGAGAGCAAGGGGGAAGTACCTTGATGGCTTCCCGAGTAGGGGGAGGGGAGGGAAGGGAAGCTCCGTGGCGTCGTGGTCATCCTCATCCAAGGAGCTTGTCGAAATCGAAGAAACAGTGACGCCGGGGCCAAGAGAAGGAGAGGCTCAGGTCACCGGATGTGGGCACCGAAGCGCAAGAAGGCGAGGTCGGGATCGGTTGTGGCGGTGCCATCAGGCCGCTGCAGCCGCCGTCGCCGCCCCCTGCCGGTCCTTCTTCTCCTGAGAGGGGCCCGATGGGGAGGAGCTGCTGGAGGAGGGCAGATGTGGCGGCGGCGCGGGAGAGTGGGGGCACGACTGGGCGTGGTGGGGCAAGCGGAGGCGACGGCGCGAGGAGGGCGGCGGGGACGGCGCGAGGAGAGCGACGGGGGCGGCGCGAGGAGAGCGGCGGGGGCGGCGCGAGGGGGTGGGGGATTGGGCGAACTGGTAGGGGGGCGATGGGGATGGCGACACGAGAGATGGAGCAGGTGGGCCACCAGTCCTCGAGGCGGGGCTGAGCAAAGGACGCGCGGCCGCGCGAGTGGAAGACGGGTTGTCGATGGTGCCCGGGCGAGCGGCGGCGGCCGGCGGCGGGGCAGGGAGGTGGGCGCGGGCTAGGGTTTGGAGGGGAAGAGCGGGGCGTGAGGAAGAGGACAGGGAGCGGTGCGAGTGGGAGAGGAGCTGGCTAGGGTTATCTCCATGGGAGCCCTCCCTTTTATACCTCCAGTGCATGAAATGACAAAAATGCTTCCGGTGGGGCAGGCTATTTACGTGCGGTGGCATGACCGGGGCATTGCAGCGGTCTCGTTTTCGATCGGACGGTGAGGATGGAACGCCGTCTTGATGGGACGGCCAGTACCAGTCCACCAGAAGATCCGACGGCCAGTACGCATTAGGGAGATCGATCGAACGGTCTAGAATCCAAACGAACGGGAGAGCTCCATTTTGCTTCAGGCTCTAACAAGGGGATGCAATCTCCAAGTACTAACTTTTCCCCCCTTAATTCAGATTTCAGAGGTGTGCCTGCTTGACTGCTCCAAGTGAATCAGACCTTTGGTTTGTCAATCGTGGTTCAGAACATGTCCCGATGAACACATCATGGATTCGTGGGAGAGCGAGTTACACGTGGCTTTCTTCACAACTATACAGCCATCCGTCAGCTGGGCCTAACAAAGCCCAAAGCAGAAAACCTAGGCACAGGGCTGGCCCATTGTCGGGCCTAGATTTCAGCCCAAACCCAGCCACAATGAAAAAACTTCGTGCCTCGGGCCTTGGGCCAGCCTCTTCCCTAAACGCATAAATATGACAAGCCTAGGCTTGGCCCAGCATGTCGTTCAGACTCAAAACCTAGGCCCAGGCCTGTCCCGTGGGCAAGACTGGGCCGGGTCGACCTGGACGGGTTTCTCATGGCCAGGTACATTCACATCTCTTTCGCTCTGATGCAGCGCACCAGCTCCTCTCGCCTGGTTGGGCCGAAAAGGCAATATCTTGCCTATTGCTACATATAAGCCGCACTAGCCTCAGGTGCCTCGATCTAGCCTAGTAGCTAAAAGGACGATACAGTTTCGTGTGGTTTCTGTTGAACCTATGTTTCCATGATGGTTTTCTTGACCCGACAGAAGAAGCCAAAGTGGTTTCCCACAATTTTTTTGGGCCACATTTTTTCATTTTTATTTTCTTCAAGCTATTCTTGCAATTTTCTTACTATGCTATTTTATTCTATTTTTTATTTTCTCAACTTTTCTATTTGTTTTATTTTATTTTCTATTTCCTCTTTTATTTTTTATGCTTATTTATATGTTTTCCTTATTTTTGGGTTTATTGTTATAAGAAGCACATAAATATTTTGGAAAATGCATAAAAATTTCTAAAAGTGTGCAAACACTTTTTCAATATTACATAAACATTTTCTTAAAAAGCCATGAACATTTTAAAGTTATAGGATTATTTTTAAAATATATGAACACATTTAAAAAATGCGGGACTTTTTTTGTTTCATAAACGTGTTTTAAAGTACATATGTTTTGCTCCCAAAATACATCAACATTTATAGAAGTACATAATTGAACATCTTTTGTTCTCTTTGTTTATATGTTTTCCGACATACTTTTTCCTGTTTTATTTATGTTTATTTTTATTTTATGTTTTTAACTCTTTCCTTTTTATTTTATTTTCCTATTTAAGTATTTTTTTAAACATGCTAAACATTTTTTTAAAACTTGATTAATATTTGTTTTAAATATGAGATCATTTTTTTGAACATAATTAACAGTTTTTAAATACATATTGAATATTTTTCATGATGATTATTTTTTAGGCTTAATGAACATCTTTTTTAAACATGCTCAACATTTTTACCGCTCGCAACAAGTGAGTTACAAAAGCACCCCGTTGGGGACGCCAAGTGCAGCTCCTCCCCGCTACATGGGCTGTCAGCCCAGCGGTGAGGAGTACTGGCCTGTGCAGCGTTGCTCGGGCAGTCGGGCTAATCCATCGTAACCTCCTCCAACCAGATAAGAATAATATTGACTTGGCTGGATGCAAAATGCATGATCTCTTAAGACAACTTGCTTGTAATATGTCAAGAGAAGAATATTTTGTTGGAGATACTGAATCATTAAGGGGTGAAGATATGTCAAAACTGTGACATGTCACTGTTGTATCTGAGAAGGATATGGTAATGTTACCTTGCATGGATGAGTCCCGCTTCGGTACAATCCCGCTTACAAAGCGTATAAAAGGTAATGTGGACATTTCACAATTTTCGTATCTATGTGCATCATCCACCGAGACATATATATGCGGTATGATAGAGCAGCACGCCCGCTGCTGGGCCGGCCCACTAAGAGCAATTGGAATAGAGCATATATAGCCACAAAAAGAATAAGGACAAGTCTACTTAGCGGCCAGCTGCTCCCTGGCTGTTCGGAGCGGCCTTCCTAAAACAAAACAAAAATTAGGTTCTCTAATCTATAAAAGGAAATAATTTATCCCCTAAGTAATACTCCTATATAACAAAATTTCATTCCATATTAGAAAAAGAACCACGTAAGCACGAAAAAGGAAAGTGAATTAGAAAACCATCCATGTGAGCACATTAATTCAAATTTCTAAATTTATGAAAAGCCATAATTTTTAAACCGGGCGTCGGAATTAAGATCCATTTTCACTGGTGAAATCCTCGCGGCGTGCTCTTCGAAATTAGATCCCGCATGAGTATGTTTCGATGAAATTTTTTTTGTGCAATTTTGTCCCCGTTTTGTGCAACTGACTAGCCGTCAATGTGCAACTACCTGAGAGGGATGTGCAACTTTTCTCGTATACCGTAGACGTGCAGTTTTCCTCTATGGTACCTCCACCCCCAAACTGCCTCCTTCCAGTGAGATGTGCAACTTGGTTTGTTGCCTAGACCATGCAGTTTTCACTAGTGGCGCCACCCCAACTACTCTCTAACAGTGAAATGTGCAATTTCGTCTGCTATCCCGGTGCCTTGGCCAACTGCCTGTTAGTCGTCGCGCATGTGCAGCCCCCACAACCACGTTTGAGGGACTATCCTATAAGAATGTCCCAACTCCACGGCCACACATGTGCGACTATGCACACAAGAGTGTGCAACTCCGTGGTGGGACGTGGCCACCTCCCACAGCAATTCATGTGCGACTACACAGACGAGATTATGCAACTGTGTGGCCATGCATGTGCGACTATGCCGACGAGAGTATGCAACTCTGCGGCCGGGCATGAGCACCTCCCACAAAAACTCATGTGCGACTATGCGGACGAGATTGTGCAACTCCATGGTCATGTATGTGTGACTGTGCCGACGAGAGTGTGCAACTCCACGGCCATGCGTGAGCACCTCCCACGACAATTCATGTGTGACTATGCGGACGAGATTGCGCAACCCTGTGTCCATACATGTGCGACTGCCCCGACGAGAGTGTGCAACTCCACGACCATGCGTGAGCACCTCCCACGATAATTGATGTGCGACTATGCGAACGAGATTGTGCAACTCTGTGACCATGCATGTGCGACTATACCGATGAGAGTGTGCAACTCCGCGGCCGGGCGTGAGCACCTCCCCCGGCAACTCATGTGCGACTATCTAGACGAGTGCAACTCTATGGCCATGCATGTGCGACTATGCCGATGAGAGTGAGCAACTCCGTGGCCGGGCATGAGCACCTCCCACAACAACTCATGTGTGGCTATGTGACGAGATTATGCAACTCTGTGGCCATGCACATGCAATTGTGCCGATGAGAGTGTGCAAATCCGTGTCCATGCATGAGCACCTCCCACGACAATTCATGTGCGACTATACGGATGAGATTGTGCAACTCTGTGTCCATGCATGTACGACTGTGCCGATGAGAGTGTGTAACCCCGCGGCCATGCTTGAGCACCTCGCACGACAATTTATGTGCATGTGCACGAGATTGTGCAACTCTGTGGCCATGCATGTGCGTCTATACCAACGAGATTGTGCAACTCCGCGGCCGGGCGTGAGCACCTCCCACGACAATTCATGTGCGACTATGCCGACGAGATCGTACAACTCTGTGGCCATGCATGTGCGACTGTGCCGACAAAAGTGTGCAACTCGGTGGCCATGCGTCAGCACGTCCCACGACAAGTCATGTGCGACTATGCGGACGAGATTGTGCAACTCTGTGTTCATGCGTGTGCGACTATGCCGGCGAGAGTGTGCAACTCCGCGGCCGGGCGTGAGAACCTCCGACAATAATTCATGTGCGACTATGTAGATCAAATTGTGCAACTCTGTTGCCTTGCATGTCCGATTGCTGATGTCTGCTAGAACTACGTCGGTATTTCCCCAAAGAGGAAGGGATGATGCAGTATAGCGACGGTAGGTATTTCCGTCAGTGATGAGACCAAGGTTATTGAACCAGTAGGAGAACCTCTTCACACCACGTAAACAATACCTGCACACAAATAACAAATACTCGCAACCCGACGTGTTAAAGGGGTTGTCAATCCCTTTCGGGTATGGCGCCTCAAGATAGGCAAATAACATGAGATAAAAAGTGGTAGATAGGATAAATAGATCGCGGAACAAATAAATTGCAGCAAGGTATTTTTGTATTTTTGGTATAATAGATCTGAAAATAAATGCAAAGGAAAATAGATCGTAATGGCAAATATGATGAAAAGAGACCCCGGGGCTGTAGGTTTCATTGGTGGCTTCTCTAGAGAAAAATAGCAAACGGTAGGAAAACAATTACTGTTGGGCAATTGATAGAACTTCAAATAATCATGACGATATCCAGGCAATGATCATTATATAGGCATCACGTCCAATATTAGTAGACCGACTCCTGCCTGCATCTACTACTAGTACTCCACACATCGACCGCTATCCAGCATGCATCTAGTGTATTAAGTTCATGAAGAAACAAAGTAATGCAATAAGAATGATGACATGATGTAGACCAGATCTATTTATGTAGAAATAGACCCCATCTTGTTGTCCTTAATAGCAAAGATACATACGTGTCGTTTCGCTTTCTGTCACTGGGATCAAGCACCATAAGATCGAACCCATCACAAAGCACCTATTCCCATTGCAAGATAAATAGATCAAGTTGTCCAAACAAAACCCAAATATCGGAGAAGAAATACGAGACTATAAGCAATCATGCATATAAGAGATCAAAGAAGACTCAAATAACTTTCATGGATAAAAACATAGATTTGATCATAAACTCAAAGTTCATCGGATCCCAACAAACACACCGCAAAAAGGCTTACATCATACGGATCTCTGATAACCCACAAGTATAGGGGATCATTTGTAGCCTTGTTCAATAAATAAGAGTGTTGAACCCAACGAGGAGCTAAAGGTAGAACAATTATTCCCTCAAGTTCTATCGACCACCGATACAACTCTACGCACACTTGACGTTTGCTTTACCTAAAATAAGTATGAAACAATTTTGCAAGAATAATACTACGAGTACTTTGCGAGAATAAAACTATGGATAAATTGCAAGGCAATAAAAGTGGATAGCTTTTGGCAACAAGAAAGTCATTTGTCCCTAGGCAATCGATAACAAGTACCGGTAATCATTCTTGCAATTTTATATGAGGGAGAGGCATGAGCTAATATACTTTCTTTACTTGGACCATATGCACTTATGATTGGAACTCTAGCAAGCATCCGCAACTACTAAAGATCATTAAGGTCATGAAACTTAACCATAACATTAAGTATCAAGTCCTTTTTACTCCCATACGTCATACCCCACTTACTCGGGTTTAAGCTTTTGTCACTCTCGCAACCCACCATAAGCAAACCATGAACATATTGCAACACCCTACAGCGGGGGCCCCTCATGTTTGCGCGAGATGGAGGGCACTGTAGGACAGCACCATAAATAAAATATACAATCATACCAACCAAGATCACGATTAACCTTTAGGAAAAAACGGATCTACTCAAACATCATAGGATAACCATAGATCATTGGGAAATAATATATGGAGTTGAGCACATTACAATGGGGAGAAGGGGTGTTACACTGCTGCATAGAGGGGGAGAGAGTTGGTGTTGACGGTAGCAAGATTGTTGACGTGGACCGTCGTCACGATCCTAGCCCCGGCGGCACTCCGGCGCCACCGGGAGAGAGGGGGAGAGAGCAGCCCTCTTTGTTCTTCTTCCTTGGCCTCCCCCCTAGATGGGAGGAGGGTCCCCCTCTGGTCTACGGCCTCCATGGCGGCGGAGGGGCGGGAGCCACTCTGAGATTGGATCTCCCTCTCTGTTCTCTTCTGTTTCGTGCTCCCCAGATCTGGCCGAAAACCGTTTCTTATATTCCCGGAGATCCTTAACTCCGATTGCGCTGATCTTTTTACACGATTTTTTTCCTGATATAAGCTTCTTTGCGCCCGAAGTAGAGCTCCAACCGACGTACGAGGTGAGCAAAACCCACCACCACGCGCCAGGGGCCTGGGGCGTGCCCTGGTGTATCGTGGTCTGTGTGAGCCTCCGTTTGCGGTGATTCCAACTCCTAAAATTCACAAATTTTCCAAAATAATTCTCCGTCGAGTTTCATCATGTTTGGACTTTGTTTGATATGGATTTTTTGTGATACAAAAATAGGCAACAAATAGGAACTGGCACTTGGCACTGGATAAGTAAGTTAGTTCAAATAAATCATATAAAAAGTTGCCAAAAGTATGTAAAACTTGTATAATATTGGCATGAAACAATCAAAAATTATGGATACGACGGAGACGTATCAATCTCCAAGAGATCATTGTATTGATAATCAAGAGAGAGAGAGAGAGAGAGAGAGAGAGATGAAGCCATCTAGCTACTAACTACGGACCCGTCCGTAGGTCTACACAGAACTACTCACGCATCATCGAAGAGGCACCAATGGAAGTGATGAACCCCTCCGTGATGGTGTCTAGATTAGATCTGGTGTTTCTGAACTCTGCGGGAGCTGGAATTGATTTTTGCTGACTCCCCTAGGGTTTCTGGAATATTGGGGTATTTATAAAGCAAAGAGGCGGTTCAGGGGGCACCCGAGGTGGGCACAACCCACCTAGGCGCGCCCTGGTGGGTTATGCTCCCCTCGGAGGAACCCCAGGTGCTTTCCTGACCCACTGGATGTCTTCTGGCCCAAAAAAATCCTCAAGAAGTTTCGCTGCATTTGGACTCCGTTTGATATCGATTTCCTGCGACGTAAAAAACATGGAGAAAACGGCAACTGGCACTGGGCACTATGTCAATAGGTTAGTACCAAAAAATGATATAAAATGACTATAAAATGATTGTGCAACATCCAAGAATGACAATATAACAACATGGAACAATCAAAAATTATAGATACGTTGGAGACATATTAGCATCCTCAAGCTTAATTCCTGCTCGTCCTCGAGTAGGTAAATGATAAAAATAGAATTTTTGATGTGGAATGCTGCCTAACATGTTCATCACATTTCTTTTCTTTATAGCATGGACTTTTATATGATTCAAAGCAATAGTCTAGTTTTGACATGAAGACTTTAATACTCAAGCATACCAACAAGCAACCATGTCTTTCAAAATATCAACACTAAAGCAAGTTACCCCTAGCCCATTACGCTCAATCATTGATCCATTCATGAAACTCACTCGAATATTAGCTACACCCAATGCTCAAATACGATCATAGTTCCCCTTAGTTGGTGCTTTATAAGAGAAGATGGAGACTCAAATTCAAAATAAAAATTGCATAAGTAAAAGAAAGGCCCTTCGCGGAGGGAAGTAGGGATTTGTAGAGGTGCCAGAGCTCAAAGCTTAAATTGAGCGATAAAAATATTTTTGGGAGGCATACTTTTCCCACCAACGAAAACTACTTAGAGCTCCCAACACTTTCCATGCTAGATACATCATTGGTGGTTCCCAAACAGAAAATACAGTTTATTCCTTTTTTCACCATTACTTTCACTTTCCATGGCTAGACGAATCCACGGTTGCCTTCCATACCAACACTTTCCAAGGAATTTATTATTTGACAACATAAAGTAAATTTATTTTTCATTTCAGGACTGGACATCCCTAATACCTTTGTCGTACTCTCGTGAAATGACAAGTGAATAAACACTCATCGTGAGAACAACACATCTAGCCTGGAAAGATATTGGCCACCCTTCACTACCTCGCGAGCGGTAGAGCACACAAAAGAGAAGCTTATTTTGAAAATTAGAGATGGCACATGCCAATTTGCTTAGAACGGCATGAAAATACTGCATATAGGTAGGTATAGTGGACTCATAAAGCAAAACTGGTTTAAAGGGTTTTGGATGCACAAGTAGTGATCATACTTAGTGCAACATGAAGGTTAGCAAAAAGATTGAGAAGCGACCAACCAAAAAGCAAAAAATCTCGTACCCAAGAATTAAGCATAAGTAACACCGAATAATGCACCATAAGTAGGATATAAATTTCATTGCATAACTATTGACTTTCGTTCTTGCATAGGGAATCACAAACCTTAACATCAATATTCTTACTAAAGCACAATTACTCATCAACATGACTCACATATCATATCGTCATATCTCAAAACCATTACTAAGAATCAAGTTTAATTTCTCCAATGATCTTCATGAAAGTTTTTATTATATCCTCCTTGGATATCTATCACTTTGGAACTATTTCATATGTTTCTTTTGATAAGCTCAAACAAATATAAGTGAAGAACATGAGCATAATTTTTCTTTCTCTCAAAATAATCTAAGTGAAGCAAGAGAGAATTTCTTAAAATTTTACTAACTCCCAAATAAATCTAAGTGAAGCGTGAGAGCATTTCTTCAAAAATAACAAAGCACACCGTGCTCAAAAAGATATAACTGAAGCACTAGAGCAAATCCATGGCTCTAAAAATTAAAGTGAATCATAGGAGCAAGCATAACATAATTTTTGGCTCTCCCAAAAAGGGTGTGTTCAGCAAGGATTCAACACTTAAAACACAAAGCAAAACAAGCAAAGACTCGTATCATACAAGACGCTCCAAGCAAAACTCATACTAGGTGACGAATAGAAATATAGCTTCAAGTAAAATACCGATGGTTGTTAGAAGAAAGCGGGGATGCCACTCGGGGGCATCCCCAAGCTTAGTTGCTTGCTACTTCTTTGAATATTATCTTGGGGTGCCTCGGGCATCCCCAAGCTTAGCCTTTTGCTAATCCTTATTCCTTCATCCATCGTAAGATCACCCAAAACTTGAAAACTTGAATCACACAAAACTCAACAAAACCTTTATGAGATCTGTTAGTATAAGAAAGCAAACCACTACTATAAGTATTGTTGCAAACCTATTCTTATTTTGTTTTTGCATTATATCTACTGTATTCCAACTTTTCTATGGCAAAAACTCATCAAAGAAAACCATAGAATCATCAAAATAAGCAATCAACGCAAAGGAAACAGAATCTGTCAAAAACAGAACAGTCTGTAGAAATCTGAATATTTCGAATACTTCTGTAACTCCAAAAATTCTTAAAAACTTGGATTGACATGGCAAATTTGCCTATTAATCTTCTGCAAAAAGAATCAACTCAAAAGCACTCTTCAGTTAAAAATGACAAATAATCTCGTGAGCGCAAAGTTTCTGTTTTTCAACTAGATCAAATCAACTTTTACCCAAATCATCCCAAAGGTCTTTCTTGGAAGAAACACTAATTTAAACAACAAAAACACATCTATCCAGAGGTATTATTGGGTATTTTATTGAAAACAACAAGATAACCAGAAATCAAAAAGATACAAGTTGGGTTGCCTCCCAACGAGCGCTATCGTTTTACACCCCTAGCAAGGCATAACGCGTAGGATCTAAGTTTTCTAATCCTTATCCTTGTTTTCCTTGGAGGTATTTGTGTCGGGAGGTTCTGTAAATAAGACATAAAACACATTATCCATGTAAACCTTAGCACTATCAAGATGCTTTTTATCATAACCCCTTTGATTTCCGGCAGTGATCCAAGAATAGTGTTGATTAACATCGTTAAAAACTTGTTGGATCATATCTAAAACAGGGACTTGCTTTTTAGGATTCTCATCAAAGATTTGCTTATCTCCAAGCAAATGTCTTAAAGCATAATCACTATTATAAATAATTACATCAATCATGGGTTTTCACGATTCATGCCATAAAAATCAAAGATTTCCCTATCTTCCCATATTATGTAGTCAAATTCATTCATCAAAACAAGAATAGCTAACTTTTAGCTTTAGGATCCTTTATAACGGTCAACTCATAGAAAAATCTTTGCAAGGTAGGATGAGTACGAATAAATCTAGTTTCATGTTTCAGAACAAGTGCCGAAATAGCTTCCGCATAAGATTTAGTCCTTTTAAGTATAGGAATATTATCGAGACTTAATTTTCCGACACAATTGAAAAATTCTTGGATATGTTCTTTTCCCATAAAATTTCCTTGCCCCAAGACAAAAGTTTTGGCATCCAGATTACCCGTACGCTCCATTTTAGGAGTTAGGCCATCAGCTGTTTCTGCCATACCAAAGTCACTCATGGTGACAAGTTCAAGCAAATAAAAGATCTGCCGAGAAAACGATGAACAAAAAAGAGGGCGAATAAAAAGGCAAATTTTCGTGAAGTGGGGGAGAGTAAAATGAGAGGCAAATGGAAAATAATGTAAATTGTGAGGAGATGAGATTTGTGATTAGGAACCTGGTTTGTTGAAGATCCTCCCCGGCAACGACGCCAGAAATATCTTTTGATGTCTGCTAGAACTACGTCGGTATTTCCCCAAAGAGGAAGGGATGATGTAGTATAGCGACGGTAGGTATTTCCCTCAGTGATGAGACCAAGGTTACCGAACCAGTAGGAGAACCTCCTCACACCAAGTAAACAACACCTGCACACAAATAACAAATACTCGCAATCCGACGTGTTAAAGGGGTTGTCAATCACTTTCAGGTATGACGCCTCAAGATAGGCAAATAACGTGAGATAAAAAGTGGTAGATAGGATAAATAGATCGCGGAACAAATAAATTGCAACAAGGTATTTTTGCATTTTTGGTTTAATAGATCTGAAAATAAATGCAAAGGAAAATAGATCGCAAAGGCAAATATGATGAAAAGAGACCCGGGGGCTGTAGGTTTCATTAGTGGCTTCTCTCGAGAAAAATAGCAAACGGTGGAAAAACAATTAATGTTGGGCAATTGATAGAACTTCAAATAATCATGACGTTATCCAAGCAATGATCATTATATAGGCATCACGTCCAAGATTAGTAGACCGACTCCTGCCTGCATCTACTACTATTACTCCACACATCGACCGCTATCCAACATGCATCTAGTGTATTAAGTTTATGGAGAAATGTAGTAATGCAATAATAATGATGACATGATGTAGATATGATATATTTATGTAGAAATAGACCCCATCTTGTTATCCTTAATAGCAACGACACATACGTGTCGTTTCCCTTTCTGTCACTAGGATCAAGTACCGTAAGATCGAACCCATCACAAAGCACCTATTCCCATTGCAAGATAAATAGATCAAGTTGGCCAAACAAAACCCAAATATCGGAGAAGAAATACGAGGCTATAAGCAATCATGCTATAAGAGATCAAAGAAGACTCAGATAACTTTCATGGATAAAAATATAGATCTAATCATAAACTCAAAGTTCATCGGATCCCAACAAACACACCGTAAAAAAGCCTACATCATATGGATCTCCAAGAAACCATTGTATTGATAATCAAGGGATAGAGAGGAAGCCATCTAGCTACTAACTACGGACCCGTAGGTCTACAAATAACTACTCACGTATCATCGGAGAAGCACCAATGGAAATGGTGATCCCCTCTGTGATGGTGTCTAGATTGGATCTGTTGGTTCTGGACTCTGCGGCGGCTGGAATTGATTTTCGTCGACTCCCTTAGGGTTTCTGGAATATTGGGGTATTTATAGAGCAAAGAGGCGGTTTAGGGGGCACCCGAGGTGGGCACAACTTACCTGGGCGTGCCTGGCGCTCCCCTCGGAGCACCCCCTAGGTGCTTTCCTGGCCCACTGGATGTCTTCTGGACCAAAAAAATCCTCAAAAATTTCGCTACGTTTGGACTCCGTTTGATATTGATTTCCCACATGTAAAAAACATGCAGAAAACAACAACTGGCACTTGACACTATGTCAATAGGTTAGTACCAAAAAATGATATAAAATGACTATAAAATGATTGTAAAACATCCAAAAATAATAATATAACAACATGGAACAATAAAAAATTAAAGATACGTTGAAGACGTATCAACTGCGCCGACGAAAGTGTTCTACTTCGCGGCAGGACGTGAGAACCTCCCACAACAATTCGCATGCGACTATGCGGACCAGATTATACAAGAATACACAAAGATAAAATGTGCAGTATAAAAAAATGCATCATGGCATTGAAGAGTACTTGCAAAAATGCCTAAACTTGCGTGTGCCTCTAGCGGCGCAATTCTCAATCAAGCATTGCAACTAGCTACAGTTCATTTTGTAAAACTGAACGAATCGGAAAACTATCCAAATACTGGAAGCACCGACCCTAAGCACCGCACCCACTGAATCTACCACACACATCCCTTTCTCATCTTACCCAGCCGCCGGCCGAGCCCACGCGAGAGAGTAGTGTAGCGTGTGTCGCGTAGCGAGTCTGTTTGTCGGGTAGCTGCGGCCTCCCGGAAAGCTCAAATAGTGTGCGCGTTGTCGGCGTTCTGGGAACGGGGGTCCCCAGACTTGCCTGCCCGCGGCCTGCGGCGTGGATCGAGTGGTGGCCCAGTACAGCCCATCTTCATCAGGGCAAACTCAAGACCCTCGCGAGGGGCCAAGCCTCGCGGGGCGGATGACACAAGACTTCCTCAGGAGCGGCCTCGCCAGGCAGGATCGCGAGGAGGCGGAGAGATAAAGGAAGGGGTACCTCGTGAGGTGCTCGTGACGCAATCTGTGAGGATCGAGGACCAGGCGGGCGCCAAGCGGGTGCCGGCCCGCGCAGTGTCCTTGTTTCCTCTTTGGTGCAAAGGGGGCAAGCACAGGCGTGGACTACCGAGGCATCAGGCAAAGGTTGCCATTTCAGTGCAACGAGACCAAGACCAGCAGAGCGGCAGGATGGAGGTCACCGTGGAGCCCAAGACGGCATCATTGCCAGTGCCTTTGGCAGCCGAAGACCAACTTTATTCAGGATAACTTGTACTAGATGTTCCGCTTCAAAATGGCCGTTGTTGGCGCCCTTCCTGCTCAATATTTGGGAAGAGGATCAGGGCCTCTATAAATAGGGCTAGCCACCACAGAAGAGGGCATCGGGTTCTCATCAGATCGAGAGGCGATCGAACTCATCCAAGCAGTTCATCAGACCAGCTCAAGAACACCTCTCGCGAGGCTGTTCGTCCTTTGTATTGTTCATCATCTGCCCCTGAGGCAATCCACCACACCACACACTGGAGTAGGGTATTACACCACAATGGTGGCCCGAACCAGTATAAATCCTGTGTCCCTCATGTTGTTCATCGTTTAGCTTAGATCCTCGCGAGGCGATCAGACGCGGAGTGGTAGGGGGAAGATCTTCGTGTGCACCCCAGAGTTTGAACCTTAAGGGTTTGCCGGAACCCAACATCCGACATTTGGCGCGTCAGGTAGGGGTGCGCCAGAATCTTTCTTCCGCTGTTCCGCGTTCGATCACCCGTCGTGTCCATGGCTGAGGCTCGCCGGGCTCGCGCCGAGCGTCGGGCTGCTCTCGCCGCCCGCGTGGCCCAGATGGCTCCCGTCGGTGGATGCCCCCGTTGTTCCCCGTCGCCTGCCGCCAACGCCGCCACCGGCCCGGCGGGGAACGAGCAGCATGCCTCGTCGCTGCATCCTTCGGTGCGGCGGGAAGGCCGCACCGCCACCCCGTCGCTGACTCCAGCTAGTTCATCGTCCCACGCCCGTTGCGCCCCCACGGACGCGCACGCCGCACTGGTCCTGGCGCGTGAGCTCTGCACTATCATCCCGTTGACGACCTCTACGAGGAGTGGCTCGCTCGCATCACGGAGCTCGTCAGCGCCGTAGGGGGCTCCCCTGCGCCGTCCCTCTTGATGCCTCACCTTCCGTCCTGTGTGGGTGGTGCAGCTCAGGAGGTGCCTCCGCCACCTCCTCCCCAAGAAGGCGTCCTGGCTCTAAGGCGCGCGGCCCCAGGACGGGATCCACCGCGTCCAGCACCCGCGCGATAAGAAAGGAGCTGCCAAAAAATCCCTCGTCCCCAAGAAGGTGCTCGTGTGCTCCTGGCACCGGTGCGCCATGACCGCATCCTTACGCCAGCACGTCAAGACCCCGCGCTGCTCCAGGCAGTGGCACGCGAGAATCCCCAGGAGCAAGCCCCGCATCAGCAGAGAGCTCTGGTGGCCACCGCAGGCTGCCGCGCCTTCACCATCGAACTACGCAGTGTCGCCTGACCGGGTAAGTTCAAACCTGACCTGCCTCCTCGCTACGACGGCACTGCCGACCCCGCGGAGTTCCTACAGCTCTACAAGCTGGGCATCGAAGCCGCCAACGGGGACGAAAAGGTCATGGCGAACTGGTTTCCCATGGCACTCAAGGACGGTGCCCGCACCTGGCTCCTGAACCTGCCCCCTGGCACGATCTCCTCCTGGGACGAGATGTGCACTCGCTTCATCGCCAACTTTAGGGCACTCGTGACTGTCCGTCGGCCGTGGGTGACCTACGCCGCATTAAGCAGCAACCCGGAGAGATCTTGCAGAAGTACATCCAGCGCTTCAACAACGCTCGCCTCAAGATTCCCAAGGTGACCGAGGAGGCCATCATCTCGGGTTCTTTGATGGTGTCCGCGACGTCAAGATGAAGGAGGAGCTGGCAATCCACGAAGAACTGTGCACGTCATTGGAGTTGTTCAACCTGGCGACCAAGTGCGCAAGGGCTAAGGAGGGACGCCTTTCCCTTCTCGAGCTCCCGGCTGCAGATCCAGAAGAGAAGAAAGCCAAGGCCAAGGATGTGAAGCGCAAGGGAGCAGCTATGCTCACAGCGGAGCCGGACATGAAGCGCGATAGGGATGAGCCGGAGTCATCCAAGGGCAGCCGGTACTGTGTGTACCACGATTTCCATACCCACAACACCAACGAATGCCAAGAACTCAGGGTCGTGCGAGAAGGCCGTGTCGGTCGACGCCCCGAGCGCAACGATCAGGGCTATGGCCGAGGCGGAGGATGAGGTGGAGGACGATGGGCCGGTCGTGGTCCTCGCCAAGGATGGCGCGACCGGCCTCGCGAGGACCGCTGGCAGGACCAGCCTCGTGAGGGGGCTTGGAGGGATCAGCCTCGTGAGGATCGCCCGCAAGGCAACGCAGGACTTCCTCCTCTGCCACCACCACCAAGAAGGAATGACGACCATCATCAGGACGAGGGGGCTGGGGGCTTCCAGGAGCCGCGTGCAATCGCTTGCATCTTGGGCGGTGCCCAGGCCCCAGCCTCTCAGCGCATCTTCAAGCAGTTTGCTCGCGAGGTGGATGCAGTCCTCCCCAAGCTTGAGGGCACGCGCCCTCTCAGGTGGTCCGTGTGCGCCATCACGTTCAGCTCAGCGGATCAGCTCAAGTGCGCGGCAATGGCCAGTGTCCTCCCGATGCTCCGTTCCTGAGTCATCAGCAATGTGCAAGTTACCAAGACCCTCATCGACGGCGGGGCAGGGCTCAACATCCTGTCCGTCCAGACGTTCAACAATATCCAAGTGCCATACGATCAGCTTCAACCAACCAAGCCTTTCTCAGGAGTCACTGATGGTTCCACTGTCCCGATAGGGCAGGTCCGCCTCCCTGTCACCTTTGGGCAGCGCAAGAACTACCGTACCGAGCTCATTGACTTCGACGTCGCCCACATTCGCCTGCCATACAATGCCATCCTCGGATATCCCGCTCTGGCCAAGTTTATGGCAGTGACTCACCATGGCTACAACGTCCTGAAGATGCCAGGAAGTGGCGGAGTCATCACGGTCCCATGTGAAGGGACGGATGCGGTGTGCTCTCTCGAGCGCGCCTTCCAAGCCACGTCAATCGAGGACCCAGACAGCAAGAGTGGAAACCTTCTTGAAGCAGCTCCCAAGAAGAAGAAGACATCACCTGATTCAAGGCCTCAGGAGGCAGGCACCTCCGGAGGCGCCACGTCCGTACAGGAGCCCATCCAAGGGGCGCCACCCTTTGTCGCATAGGGAGGCGCGCCTGGCGCCCTCCTCTGGCAAGGCTCGGGGGCTCTCTCTGGGGAGCCACTGACTTTGCTAAGGTCACGAGGGAGGCGCTCGGGCACCACTTGGAGGCGTGCTTCACGGCACGTTTCCCTCGGGAAGGCGTAAGGCAAGGAGGGCCCAACCCTCGGGAGTTCATCACCAAGGTTGCTCAGGAGCTGCAGGAATCGAGAGTCATGCGCGGCAACCGCCACCTGCCCCGCGTAGCTCCCCATCCAGGCGAGGATGGCGGGCTGCGCGTCTGCATCAACTACCTAGGGCTCAATCGAGTCGCGTCTCAGGAGTGCTTCTGGCCTTCGCGCGTGGGGCGTTGCGAGGGTCCACCCCACAACTACGTTCGCATGCCCTTCGGCCTGCTGCTCACCAGCGCCTAATGAGGAGCATTCTGGAAGCTCAGGTGGTCAAGCACCGCGCACTCCTGGAGGAAATGGAGATGGACCTCGCCGAGCCGCCCGGACCTCCCGAGCCTCCCGAGGCTCGGAGCTCCGAGGGCTCGTGAGGATCGGCTTCTTCACCACGCACCGTCAGCTACTCCGACACTCGCTCTGCAATGGTATCAGGTGACTTCTCTCAAGTTTCGTTTCAGCTGGGAGCGCCCTCAGGGCTGCATCATTCCCAGGTCGTGTGGGTCTATCCCCGCGGCATGTATCCGTTTTGCTTATGTCTTCAGCTTACCTTGTTGGGGGCGCCCCTCGGGCTACATCATCCCCAAGCCGCTTGGGCCTGACCCAGCGGCGTATGCCTCTCTCTGCATCTATCTAAGTTGATTTGCTTCTTCATGCTTAACTTGCTCGAGATAATTGTCTGCTCGATTGACACCTACCTTTGGAGCCGCTCGCTCTGGCACGGCGCTTACACATGGGTCCGTCCCTGCAACGTCGACAAATCTGAGTGGTCGAGCTCTGGCCGCGGCAGCCCCGCAAAGCGCTACCTCACCAGGCCCTCAGTGCCTCAATCACTCCCTCGGAGCAACCAATGGCTGGCTGGCAACCGTAAGGGCAGTCCTTGTTTTCCTCGTGCTGGTGTACAGGATCCACCTAAGGAATAGCGTGGGGGCGCCGTGAGCTCCCTCTCCCTCCCTCTCTCTCTCTCTCTCTCTCTCTCTCTCTCTCTCTCTCCCCCGTGCGATCCGCTCACGCGTTAAAAGGGGGGCGCCTGAGCATCGCGACTCAGGAGCTCTTACTGGCTCTCCAGCCCTCACCCCCTGGCCTTGACCCACGGCATCGCGACCTGTCGTACTAGCGGCGGCTGAGCCCGCTCGAGGGCCGGGACCTGAGGACGTAGAGCATGAAGGAAAGTGCGGGGAAGAGGGGAGACGCTCACGAGGACCTGACCCAGCGACACTCCAGCTGCCGGCGCGCAGGCCCGGCACCTCGCCGAAGAACAACTCCAAGCTCACGAGATAAGTCATGCCCCTGGAAAAGCTAAATCAACGCGACTCTAAACCCTCGCCTAGTGCGGCTCTGTCACGGTGACGTTGCCTTCCTTTCTTGCCCAGCGGAGGCTGCTTGAGCGCTAAAGGGGACCTCCCGAGCATCGTGCCTCGGGGGCTCTTACTGGACCTTGGGCCGCTCACCTCCTGGCCTTGACCACGGCATCGCGACCTGGCATACCAGCGACGGCTGAAGCCTGCCTGGGGACCGGGACCTGTCGGCGTAGAGCACCAAGCCTTCGTGAGGACAGAAAGGGGGAGCTGAGCCGAGATAGGACAAGCATCTCGCATCGCTCCATAATAAGGATAATATTCAAAAAAGACATGGCAGATGCCTTACATACCCCCGCGGGCTGTTTCTTTGATTCCTCGCAGGGAACAAAAGGTGCTAATCCAAAGGAACGCTAACTACGCGCGCCACCACAGGAGACACCATAATCAACAGTAGGCCGCCAAGCGCCGACGCCAACCGCATCCAGATCAGCGGCGTCGGCGGCCAGATGCAGCTGCCCTGCTCTGGGCGCGACGCGAGCTTGGGGGCTCGTAGCTGTCGTCGCTCGTCTCCGGAGTCATGTGAAGCTCGAGAGAGTCGCTGGACCCTCCGGCTTCTCCGCTGCTACCAGAGGAGCTGCTGGGGAAGCGGTTGGCGGGCCTGGCCCTTGCCACTTTGATGCCCCGGCTGCGTTCCTTGGGGTAGCACTCCAGTCGGCGTCCTTCCGCGTTGAAGACCTTGAAGAACATCAAGGAGGCGCCATCGTATTCAAGATGAATTACGAGGGCACCCCTTGTACGGCAGACCCGGGCAATCTCGCCCAAACCCCGGGTCATGTAGACCTTGCCCGGAGCAACAACCTCGACCTCCGCTCTGGTCGCAAGGGTGCTGCAGTCAGCATGCTGCAGCCAGAGCTCAAGAGGCCCCCTCGGCGGCATCTCGAAGGCGAAGGAGGGAGGAAGGCGAATCCAAGAGCGTGGAGGCATAGCGGCGTGAAGCACAAGCTCGCGAGAAGAGCCCACGGCATGGACCCCAAGGGCGACGACGTGCACCGCTATGACTCGTCGGCGTCACCGGCGGCGTCGGCGGTGCCGCTCGGCATCTTCTTCTCCAGGGCCCTCGACTCGGGCGTACAAGGTCAGCGTTAACCCAGGTGGCGGCCGCTCGTACCAGGGCCTCGATGCCTCCTGCCACGCGACCACGTCGCGGCGGCACGGGACCGGCCGCTTCTTCGGCGGAAGCGGGTCGGGACCCTCTCGGGGGGCCTTCCCATTCTCTTCCGCTGAAAACCTGTGGATCGGCGCCATTGGCATAAAGTGGAGCAAGGGCGAGAAAGAAAGAGTGAAGCAGGAAGGGATGGACTGCGAGGGCTCCCGCCCGTCCGTACTTATAGTCCGGAGGAGGCCAACCGTCGGCCTCCACGATCACAGGTAATCATGGCTCCTTTCTGCATGCAGGGACTTGTCAAGTCGGGCAGTTGCTGAGGCAGCGTGGGGAAGCGGAGGCGCCGACGTCCAATCAACCGCCACGCAGCGCCCAAGGCCGCAGGCTAATGGGGCCCGCGGCGCTCCGCACTTGCCCCTTCGCTTCTCTACTAAGCCAAGTTCGAGCGCGCCTTGGGCCCGGGGGCTACTGCCGGCGTTCTGGGAACGGGGGTCCCCAGACTTGCCTGCATGCGGCCTGCGGCGTGGTTCGAGTGGCTGCCCAGTACGACCCATCTTCATCAGCGCAAACTCAAGACCCTCGCGAGGGACCAAGCCTCGCGGGGCGGACGACACAAGACTTCCTCAGGAGTGGCCTCACCAGGCAGGCTCGCAAGGAGGCGGAGAAATCAAGGCAGGGGTACCTCGCGAGGTGCTCGTGACGCAAGCCGTGATGATCGAGGACCAAGCGGGCGCCGGCCCACGCAGTGTCCTTGTTTCCTCTTTGGTGCAAAGGGGGCAAGCACAGGCGTGGAGTACCGAGGCATCAAGCAAAGGTTGCCATTTCAGTGCAACGAGACCAAGACCAGCAGAGCGGCAGAATGGAGGTCACCTGGAGCCCAAGACGGCGTCATCGCCAGTGCCTTTGGCAGCCGAAGACCAACTTTAGTCAGGATAACTTGTACTAGATGTTCCTCTTCAAAATGGCTGTTGTTGGCGCCCATCCCGCTCAATATTTGGGAAGAGGACCAGGGCCTCTATAAATAGGGCTAGCCACCACAGAAGAGGGCATCGAGTTCTCATCAGATCGAGAGGCGATCGAACTCATCCAAGCAGTTCATCGCACCAGCTCAAGAACACCTCTCGCGAGGCTGTTCGTCCTTCGTACTGTTCATCATCTGCCCCTGAGGCAATACACCACGCCACACACTGGAGTAGGGTATTACACCATAACGGTGGCCCGAACCAGTATAAATCTTGTGTCCCTCGTGTTGTTGTTCATCGTTTAGCTTAGATCCTCGCGAGGTGATCAGACGCGGAGTGGTAGGGGGAAGATTTTCGCGCGCACCCCAGAGTTCGAACCTTAAGGGTTTGCCGGAACCCAACATCCGACACGCGCACTTTTATGGATTTAGGAAAGAATAAAGGCGCTGCCACGATTCGAACACGTGACCTTAGATTGTGTGAAGTGCGCTGCTAGCCAGTCAACCTACCAACACATTCCGACTATAAGCTAGCGCGGGTCTCTTATTAACACACAGAAGCTTCCGAACGTTTCATTGGAAATGTGAACATCTTTTAAATACCGAGTATTTTTTAGATTAGGTGAACAATTTTCTAAAACAGAAACACTTTTCGAAATTCAAAAACAGAATTCGGAAACACGATCATTTTTTGAAATCCATGAACTTTTATTAATACGTTAATTTTTTTGAAATCCATGATTATTTTAATATGCAAACATTATTTGAACCAATGAAAAATATTTAAAATGAGAACAATTTTTTCTGAAAACATGAATAACCTTTAAAAAATGGAAAACATTTTGAAATTCCAAACACATTTTAAAATGAGAACCAAAAATTGAAATTCCGAAAAAATGGGAAAAAACACACGAGAAAATTTTACAATTCTAAGTTTTTTTGAAAACAAGAACAAATATTCAAATTCTGATTTATTAAATTGGGAACAACGTTAAAAACCATAAAGGAAATTTTGAAACTCCATTATTTGGAAAACATGAACAAATCTAAAAATTCTGGACATGTTTTAAAACATGAACTATTCTTGAAAACGTAATGAAAAATTAGGATTTTCGATCATATTTTGCAAAGAAAATTGAATTATTTTTCAATATGTTGATTTACGACCTTTTCCAAAAGAAGCAGAGCAAAAAGAAAAAAAACTAGAAAAATAGAAACAAAACCAAAACTGAGAAAAAAAACAGAAAAAACGGTTTAGGAACCTTCTAGAAGTCCTAAAATGGTAAGTAACCTTCCAGAATATTCGCAATAACGGTGGCTCGAACGCACAGATGGGCCCACCCATTCTACACTCATGTGTGCGATTGACCGACGATTTGGCGCAACAAAAAAGGTTGATAAATGGCCGAACGTGTCGCGACTTGCATACTATGTCGCAAATCTGACATGGGTGCCTATCATGAGCATGTCCACCTTCCTGCAAAAGTCGAGGCTATTTCAAGAATGACCAAAAATAGGCCATGTTCAACGGAGGGTGCCCGCATACGCTAAGAAGGCTCCATTTGAGAGCACATTGTTTCTCAACATCGTTAAAATGACTCCAGTTCTAGGCACCATGCCAATTGTTTGGGTTTTCCGATAAGTTTTGCATTTTCTGGAATTTTCTCGGCCAAAAAAACCCGTTAAATAGTCGGACATGTCGCAACTTGGATACAATGTTGAAATTCGTTGAAACATGGCATGGATGCCTACAATGGGCATTCCCACCTAGTTACAGAAGTTAGAGTTATTTCAAGAATGTCCAAAATTAGAGAATATTTAATGAAGGGTGTCCTACCAGACGGCACCGTCTGAGAGCTCGCTGTTTCTCGACAACCATGGAATGATCCCAAGTTTTTTTCGTGACCTTATATCACTAATTCAAGTCATCATGCCAAGTTTTTTGGGTTTCCGACAAGTTTTGCATTTTCTGTAGTTTTCTCGGTCAAAAAATGCTCATAAATGGCCGCACCTGTCGCAACTTACATACGGTGTCGAAAATCGTTCAAACATAGCATGGAAGCCTACCATAGTCATGCCAACCTATTCACGAGAGTCGAGGTCATTATAAGACTGTCCAAAAATAGTCGTTGTTTCGCACATACCAGGTCGATACGAGTGAACATGGGCCTGCCCATTTTAATCTGTTCGTTGCCTCTGAGATGCCGGTTTTAAGAACCTTCTAGATGGTTCCAGGTCAGTTTTTACCGGTTTGGGAAAAGGTTCATGAATCATTTTTTTGATTTTTTCTGTTTCTTTTTACTTTTTCAAATTTGCAAAGTTAAAAAATGTTCAACATATTTATTTATCTATCATATTTTTCCAAAAAGTTTGAAGAATTCAAAAAATAGTCTCATTTTCAAAAAAATTCAGAGTTGTAAAATTGTTTGTATTTTAAAAAATGGTTTGGAATTTCAGTTTTCTTCATTTTCGAAAATTTGTTCGGAGTTTCAAACTGCGTTCCACTTTGGAAAATTTTGTTTGCCTTTTCATATATTTCTAAAATTTTAAACAATGTTCATGTTTAAGAAAAAATGCATTCAAATTTCCAAAAAAGTTCAAATATGCCATCGTTCATACTCTCCCCTCCCCGGTATAATGGGCATAATGACCAAAACTCTAGGACCAAGGTGTCGTCTCATGGGCACTAAATACAGTACGGGTAATTCTCACCAGTAATCGTGTCCGGTTTCTTTTCGTTTCCTATATTAATTAATACCCGTAATTATAGCTGCCACAAAACTCGCTCTAATAAATGTTGCATGCCATTGCAAAAGCAAATGCATGCACCGGCTGGTTCCTATTAACGTCGCAGCTCTTATCTCGCGCCATGATATTTAATACTGCATGTCAAGCTTCCTATTTTTTGCCGGTCTTAGAACCAATATAAAACTTGGACGGAGAGAGTAGTTTTTAAAACTCTGCACTACTCACTAGTCATGATAGCTTTGTTGGTCGACTGGTTTGCCTACTTCGTGTGTGAGCAGGATGTCCTGTGCTTGATTCATCCCACATTCAGATTTTCTTTGAATTTTTAACTATTTCGCTGGGCTGTGTATACGTTCGCTACTCTTTTTTTTTGCATTCAAACTCGAGAGCTTTATTCAACAAACGAACTCCTAGCATCATCAACCAAGAGGCTAGTGAGTAGGAAAGGTGGTCTATCATCAGTCCAACTTTCGGTGACCGTCAATGTGCTAGCTCGCTTTGCACAAAGATGGGTCGGTACATTGGCTGACCTCATTATATGTTGAATACAAAAATAAGTAAAAGAGGAAGCTAGCTCTCCAATTTCTACTAGTACCGGTGCCACAACAGACCGACGATTGTGACGAGAATTCCAGAGGTTCATGTCACTCCCAATATGCGACCCTATTCAAAAGGAACTCGAAGGTCCCACCAAGGATAGACCCGCATATTGAAACGCTTTTGCAAGGTGGATATCATTACATCAACATTACATAATAGATGGGGATACATACATAAGGCACAAATGCCACAAGAATACATCAACATCATACACAAGAAAACAACATCCGACTACGGATGAAACATAAACAGGAACTCAAACGACATCCACCCTGCTAGCCCAGGCTGCCGACCTGGAACCTATCCCCTGATCGAAGAAGAAGCAGAAGAAGAACTCAACGCAAGCAAGCATCGCTCTCGCGTCATGATCATCGCATAACCTGTACCTGCAACTGGTGGTGTAGTAATCTGTGAGCCACGAGGACTCAGCAATCCCATTACCATGGGTATCAAGACTAGCAAAGCTTAAAGGGAAAGGAAGGGATAAAGTGGCGAGGTTGGAGCAGCGACTAAGCATATATGGTGGCTAACATACGCAAATGAGAGCGAGAAGAGAAACAAAGGAACGGTCGTCAACTAGTAATGATCAAGAAGTGATCCTGAACTCCTACTTACGTCAGACATAACCCAGAAACCGTGTTCTCCTCTCGATCAACCCCGAAAAGAGACACTCACGGTTGGTGTATTTTAATTAAGATCAACTTCGGGTTTTCTACAACCGGACATTAACAAATTCCCATCTGCCACATAACCGCGGGCACGGCTCTCGAAAGTTTATACCCTCGAGAGAGCGACTCCCAAGGGAAAAATAGGTGGTGGTGAGGCAAATGGTAAAACCAATGTTGGGCCTTGCCGTAAAAGTCTTATTCAAAGCGAACTGTCAAGGGGGTCCCATAAATCACCCGACCGCATTAGGGACGCAAAATCCGGGAACATAATACCGATATGACGGAAACTAGGGCGGCAAGAGTGGAACAAAACACCAGGCATAATGCCGAGCCTTCCACCCTTTACCAAGTATATAGATGCATTAATTAAATAAGATATATTGTGATATCCCAACAAGTAAACATGTTCCAACAAGGAACATCTCCATGTTCCAACAAGGAACAAACTTCATCTTCACCTGCAACTAACAACGCTATAAGAGGGGCTGAGCAAAGCGGTAACATAGCCAAACAACGGTTTGCTAGGAAGGGTGCAAAAGGTTAGAGGCTGACATGGCAATTAGGTAGGCTTGATCAGCAAGTGATAGGTAGCGCAGCATAGCGATAGAACGAAGCAACTAGCATAGCAATGATAGTAGTGAGATCCAGGGTAGCGGTCATCTTGCCTGAAATCCGCAAGGAAGAAGAACGAGTCCATGAAGAAGACGAACGGATGAAGCCGAACCAAGCGTGACGAACGAATCCTCACGATCATGGCAAACAGAACTAACAAGAAGAAGCACACAACATAGTAAACACACCACACAAGAACAAGACATGATGCAAAACAAGCATGATGCATGACCAATCTAGATGAGGCTACTCATGGCAAGATATGATGCAAACAAGAACAACACATCAAAGCAAGTTTAAATGAGGCCGGAAACAACATATAACAATTCCGGTAAGTCCTCATATGCAAATTTCGAAATTGGTCCAGATCTGAATAAACCTTATGTTCAAGTTGTTAAACAGCAAGTTAAGATGCACCACGATGATCTACATGAAATTCTAGTCAAGTTACATATAAAGTTCATTAGATTCGGAGCTACGGCCTAGAAGATATGAGCAAAACAAGATAACCATGGCATTGATGCAAAATGCACTCAAACATCAAGCAAACACCTCAAAACAAGGATGCAACATGACAATATGAAACTACATGCAAAAACAAGCAAGTTTCATATAGAGCACTCTCAAAAGCGGAGCAACGGTTCAACACATACACACTATACAAGTTATAACAACAATCTGTCTAAAACAGCAACTAGTCATATTGCAAGCATCAAAACAGTATGCTGCAGGTCCTCAATATGAAAACAAAAGGCATGGACATGATGTACAGGTAAAGAATTACAAAACATCAACACTGAGCTATCTCCAGAACTCACTAGAACATGCTCAAAGACACATGGCAAGATTGCAAATAATAACAGTTAGACTTTAGCAGAAATAACATCAGGTTGCAATGTTTAGAGCTATCAATCAACATGTTACAGGAACTTATCATGGCAAACAAAGGCATGGCATGAATCTACTCAAATCATATAACAAAAGTCCCTTACTGACCATAAGCCAAAAAGGATCAGAAGATATGATGGCACCCATGTAAACATGGCAAGTTATATTACAAATTTGAACATGGCAGGAACAACAAGTAGGCATGTCGGTGAGCTTGAACCACTCACTACAGAGCAATACATGGCATGGCAAGGTAACCAACAGCAAGAAGACATGGCATAGAAGCTATAAATGGCAAGAACAACATCATAGCATGCAAGGATCAACTACAACAACCTTGGCAAAATTGAATAACATGTAAACAATCTGCCAGGAACATTTTGTAGCAAAAGTAGAGCTCGATTGACTCAAGCTATGACACACCATAAATGCAAACAAGGGCATGGATGGATAGAACAAGACATGTAGAACAAAACATCCTTACTGAAGTATCTCAAAATATGCATGGATCTCTCGGTAGCGTCAAGTTAACATGGCATAAAAATATCAGCAAAACAGGGCTGAAATCAGCAACATCAAGACACATAGTTTGCATGCTTGTGCTAGTCACCACATAGATCATAAAAATACATGGAATATACCCCTGGAAGTATGGCATGTCATATTACAAAACACATGTAGGACTCAACTTCATAGAATGCACACATCAATCATGGAAAAAATGACAAAAGTGCAAGTTCTGTTAAGAAACAGAAATTAACATCACATAGCCCTCTTCTAACAGCATTTCGGGCACCAATATGAGCTCAAATGAAAATGATGCAATGAGATGAAGTCATCTACTCTTCGATACGAACAATTTGACATATTACACGCGCAAAACGGAGCTACGGATGCAGAGATATGATGCAACGAAAATGCAACAAAATAATCACAGTTTCGGGACTTTGATGAATTTATACCGACGAAAACGGGACGACGAGAACCGGGACGGGGCACGGCCGTTTGGCTCGGGGTTCGTCGCGGTCCAGGGCTGGGGCCGCGCGGATCTGGGCCGAGGTCAACGGCGGCGACGGCGGCTCCTCCGGCGACATGGCCGGCGAAAGGGCCCACGGCGAAGCGGCGGGAGGGGCCGGAGCGCGATCCGGCGCAGTTTCGGATCTGGCGGACTCCGGCAGAGGGCGGCGCGGAGGGCGACGGGCCGGGCGGAGGAGCTGCGAGCCCGCCGGGCCGGGCGCGCGGCGGCGTGAGGTGTGCCGGGCGGCGGACGCCGCGGCTGGCGAGGGCGCCGCCACCGGCGAGAGGCGCGAGGCGAGGCCGAGGCGACCACCGGGCGGGCGGGCAGGCGGAACGGCGCGAGCGCCGAAGCTCACGACGGGCGGGCGGCGGGCGGGCGGCCAAGGCTGCCGCTGGCTCGGCGGGTTTCAAGCGCGGGCGCGGAGGAGAGAGAAGGAGGGCGCGGCTGAGGTGGCGCGTCCCGGTTGGCCGGGAGCGGCGGCGGAGGCGACGTGGCGGGGTGTGGTTGGCCGGAGCGACGTGGCTGCGGGGATGGACATGTCCGGCCGTCGCGGGATGAAATGTCCGGCGGCGGCGGGGAAGGTTAGGGTAGGTTTTGGACTGCGCGAAAAATCCGGGGGTGCACACATATTTATAGGTAGAGGGAGCTAGGAGACTCCAAATGAGGTGTGGTTTTCGGCCACGCGATCGTGATCGAACGACCGAGAGCATGGATGGGAGTTGGTGGGTTTTGGGCCACTTAGAAAGGGGAGTTGGGCTGCAACAAAAGAGGGCTCTGCGGTTACCCGGTTAACCGTTGGAGTACCAAACGACCTCCAAATGGCACGAAACTTGATGAGCGGTCTACGGTGCTATACCAAGGCCGCTTGACAAACCTCGGGCATTCGAAAACGTTTGACACCCGCACATGAAAAGAGGTAAAAGGGGCGCCGGAGACATAGGAGTGCCGGATTGCAAAAGCGGACAACGGGAAAATGCTCGGATGCATGAGACGAACATGTATGCAAAATGAAATGCACATGATGACATGATATGAAATGCAGATGAAGACATGGCAAAGTGCAACACGCAAGCAAATGACATGGCAATGACTGAATAACTGGCGAGACACTGGCGATCGGATCCGGGCGTTACAACACTCCTCCACTAACAAGAGATCTCGTCCAGAGATCTTAGGACCGAGACGGAAGAGAAAAGGGTTGAGGTGAAAACAAGAATTCAAGAGAAGAAGCAAAGAATCGAAAGCACTCGAAAGAAGAGAGACATGACGAGAATGACAAGAATCGAAAGCTCACGGAATCAGATAGACTATGAAACAACTCGTTCTAACCGGAGTGCTAGAATGAGAAAAAGAAACGAATAAGATTGAAAAGATTTAGGCAGCACTCCGACTGAACATGGAATGAATAGAACATGAACTTCACAAGATGGGATGGCACTTGACGAGATGACCACGCAATGCCTCCTAAGAATTGAAAGAATTGAATGAAAAGAACTTAGAAGGAAGGATTGAATGAAGTTGTTGAGAAAATCAACAACGAAAAGAATAAGCTTGTTATGGACTTATGAATTACATCTCAAAATTATGAGGTGATAGCCAACCACAAGCGGAAAAGATTGAATAGCTGAGAGGAACAAAGAAATGCAAAACTCCACTTCAAAAGAATTCGGAGAATTAATTGCACTTCGAGATGCAAGAAGAAAAGGTACTTGAATTCCTCCAAAAGAATCTTGATGAACACTTGAAGAACTCCGGTAACAAAAGGATGATGAGATAGAATGAAGGATGAAAGAACAAGAATAAAGCCTTGCGATGATTTGGATGGAGGTTCCGACGAGATGGCCGAGGAAATTTGAACTCCGGAAAAAAGAAAAGATGAAAACACTTGGAAGTAGAATTTATTCATCAAGACCAACCTCCGAAGAAAAAGATTAATCACTTTGATGAAATAAGAATAAGATTTATTGTATGCTTATCCTTCATCAAATTAAATTGATGACCAACAATGGATTTGACATGCAACTTATTCTTCTTGAAAAAGGATTGAGAAGTGACATATCGCAAACTTGAGAAGGTCTTCATGAGCCACCGGTAGGATTTGAAAAGAACGAATGGATTAAAATGATAGTGAAGGAAAAAGAATCTTGAACGAACCACCGTGAAGATGAAAATGAACAAAGAGAAGAGAACGGATCGCCGGAAAGAATTAGAAAAACACAAAGATACTTGAGGGAATTAAAATGCAAGAGAACAAAGAGATCGCGAACTGATAGAAGAATACTTGAACGAAGCACCGGAGGAATATTGAGACGAACGAAGTGGCACGAATATGGAATAATTGAAGAACGAATTTCAAAAAACTTAGAATGTAGAGCTATTCCGAAAAGATGGCCTCCGGATGATCGGAACAGAAAAGCAACTCCTGAAATACTCCGGATGGATGAAAAGAATTTGCAAGACTGGAAACAATTAGATAGGATAACATCGAGCTAGCACCATGAATCTCCGGGAGAACGGACAAAATTTAGAGGAAAAACTCTTCTTCGATCTTCGAATGCCGACGAGAAAACACCACCAAAATTACTGAGATACTCCGGTAGAATGAAAAGCGAAGAGGTTGAGCCAATAATGAAATGATTCGAAATCGACCTTGGAAAAGGCAAGTGACTGATGAAATTCATTCTTATGTCACACTTGAAAAGAATTGAGAATAACTCCGGGAAAACAGAAGAGTCAAGTAAGATCCTGGGAAAAGACCTGTGGGTTAGGGCCCACTAAAGAGAAAAACACCGTTGAAAAGGGTTGTTGAACAGATAGATGATGCACCGGAACAATTGAGATATTAGAATGAGGTGACAACCTCGAATTAATTGGAACGCAGACAAATCTCCTGAGATGACTTGAGCACTCCGGAAGGATAAACTGGCGAGAGGCGAACGAGCAAGGAGAAAACATTTGAGCCGATGAAAAGAATAAGATCAACCCGAAAAACTTGAATTGAGTGCACCGGAAAAGAAAGGGATGAAGAATGACGAACGAGACGAGAATTCACCGGTTGAGATAATTGAGGGAAGACTCCACACGAATGAAATTGATGGTCGGAAGAAACTCGAACTCCGGGAATAATAGGGTGGGAGGGCGGAAAACAAAGACAACTTGGAAGGGGAAACCGACGAATAACTTCAAGAGGAAATACCGGTCGAAATCATTGAGGAGAGACAGCAAAACTTCACACGAGTAGGATGGATACTCGACACGGACTCCGGTTCCGAGAAGAAGAAGGGTGGGCGGGTGGGAAAATAAGACAACTGAGGATTGAACTTGCAAAGATGAAGAGGTTCGAGTCGACTTGACGAGAAATGCACCGGATGAAAAGAGCTGAGGAACAACTACCAGAAAGACCAACTGCGTGATCCTAAAGAAAAATTTGAAGGGAAGAGGAGTAATTCAAAACACCTACGTCCGCATTCCTTACCGAGCGACGAAGGCAGAGGAGTAAAAAGAATTCCTACTCTCCGATATAACTAGACTCAGAAAACAATTTTCTTCTAGACTCAACAACGACCAAACTACACGATCAATCAAGGCGGCTCCTAGGGTCGGTCGAGGCTCCGATACCAACTTGTCACGCCCAATATGCGACCCTATCCAAAAGGAACTCGAAGGTCCCACCAAGGATAGACCCGCATATTGAAACGCTTTTGCAAGGTGGATATCATTACATCAACATTACATAATAGATGGATACATACAAAAGGCACAAATGCCACAAGAATACATCAACATCATACACAAGAAAACAACATCCGTATACGGATGAAACATAAACTGGAACTCAAACGACATCCACTGCTAGCCCAGTGCTGCCGACCGAACCTATCCCCGATCGAAGAAGAAGCGTAAGAAGAACTCAACGCAAGCAAGCATCGCTTCTTGCGTCATGATCATCGCATAACCTGTACCTGCAATCGGTGGTGTAGTAATCTGTGAGCCACGAGGACTCAAAGCAATCCCATTACCATGGGTATCAAGACTAGCAAAGCTTAAAGGGAAAGGAAGGGATAAAGTGGCGAGGTTGGAGCAGCGACTAAGCACATATGGTGGCTAACATACGCAAATGAGAGCGAGAAGAGAAACAAAGGAACGGTCGTCAACTAGTAATGATCAAGAAGTGATCCTGAACTCCTACTTACGTCAGACATAACCCGAAACCGTGTTCTCCTCTCGATCAACCCCAAAAGAGACACTCACGGTTGGTGTATTTTAATTAAGATCAACTTCGGGTTTTCTACAACCGGACATTAACAAATTCCCATCTGCCACATAACCGGGCACGGCTCTCGAAAGTTTATACCTGCAGGGTGTCCCAACTTAGCCCATGATAAGCTCTCGCGGTCAACGAAGGATATTCCTTCTCCCCGGAAGACCCGATCAGTCTGAATCCGGCTACAAGACATTTCGACAAAGAATAAGACAAGACCAGCAAGACCGCCTTGGCATACCGGCTAATCCCGATAGGAGCTGCACATATCTCGTTCTCGTGGCAACACCGATGAGACAAAGCTACGAGTAAAACCAATCCTCAAGTTGCCCCAAGGTGGCTCCCCAAGAAGCTCGTTCGAACCAAAGACTTAGAGAAGCACCGCCCGGCGGCTAAATAAAGATGACCCTCGAGAGAGCGACTCCCAAGGGAAAAATAGGTGGTGGTGAGGCAAATGGTAAAACCAATGTTGGGCCTTGCCGGAAAAGTCTTATTCAAAGCGAACTGTCAAGGGGGTCCCATAAATCACCCGACCGCATTAGGGACGCAAAATCCGGGAACATAATACCGATATGACGGAAACTAGGCGGCAAGAGTGGAACAAAACACCAGGCATAATGCCGAGCCTTCCACCCTTTACCAAGTATATAGATGCATTAATTAAATAAGATATATTGTGATATCCCAACAAGTAAACATGTTCCAACAAGGAACATCTCCATGTTCCAACAAGGAACAAACTTCATCTTCACCTGCAACTAACAACGCTATAAGAGGGGCTGAGCAAAGCGGTAACATAGCCAAACAACGGTTTGCTAGGAAGGGTGCAAAAGGTTAGAGGCTGACATGGCAATTAGGTAGGCTTGATCGACAAGTGATAGGTAGCGCAGCATAGCGATAGAACGAAGCAACTAGCATAGCAATGATAGTAGTGAGATCCAGGGTAGCGGTCATCTTGCCTGAAATCCCGCAAGGAAGAAGAACGAGTCCATGAAGAAGACGAACGGATGAAGCCGAACCAAGCGTGACGAGCGAATCCTCACGATCGCAACGTAAACAGGAACTAACAAGAAGAAGCACACAACATAGTAAACACACCACACAAGAACAAGACATGATGCAAAACAAGCATGATGCATGACCAATCTAGATGAGGCTACTCATGGCAAGATATGATGCAAACAAGAACAACACATCAAAGCAAGTTTAAATGAGGCCGAAACAACATATAACAATTCCGGTAAGTCCTCATATGCAAATTTCGAAATTGGTCCAGATCTGAATAAACCTTATGTTCAAGTTGTTAAACAGCAAGTTAAGATGCACCACGATGATCTACATGAAATTCTAGTCAAGTTACATATAAAGTTCATTAGATTCGGAGCTACGGCCTAGAAGATATGAGCAAAACAAGATAACCATGGCATTGATGCAAAATGCACTCAAACATCAAGCAAACACCTCAAAACAAGGATGCAACATGACAATATGAAACTACATGCAAAAACAAGCAAGTTTCATATAGAGCACTCTCAAAACGGAGCAACGGTTCAACACATACACACTATACAAGTTATAACAACAATCTGTCTAAAACAGCAACTAGTCATATTGCAAGCATCAAAACAGTATGCTGCAGGTCCTCAATATGAAAACAAAAGGCATGGACATGATGTACAGGTAAAGAATTACAAAACATCAACACTGAGCTATCTCCAGAACTCACTAGAACATGCTCAAAGACACATGGCAAGATTGCAAATAATAACAGTTAGACTTTAGCAGAAATAACATCAGGTTGCAATGTTTAGAGCTATCAAACAACATGTTACAGGAACTTATCATGGCAAACAAAGGCATGGCATGAATCTACTCAAATCATATAACAAAAGTCCCTTACTGACCATAAGCCAAAAGGATCAGAAGATATGATGGCACCCATGTAAACATGGCAAGTTATATTACAAATTTGAACATGGCAGGAACAACAAGTAGGCATGTCGGTGAGCTTGAACCACTCACTACAGAGCAATACATGGCATGGCAAGGTAACCAACAGCAAGAAGACATGGCATAGAAGCTATAAATGGCAAGAACAACATCATAGCATGCAAGGATCAACTACAACAACCTTGGCAAAATTGAATAACATGTAAACAATCTGCCAGGAACATTTTGTAGCAAAAGTAGAGCTCGATTGACTCAAGCTATGACACACCATAAATGCAAACAAGGGCATGGATGGATAGAACAAGACATGTAGAACAAAACATCCTTACTGAAGTATCTCAAAATATGCATGGATCTCTCGGTAGCGTCAAGTTAACATGGCATAAAAATATCAGCAAAACAGGGCTGAAATCAGCAACATCAAGACACCTAGTTTGCATGCTTGTGCTAGTCACCACATAGATCACAAAAATACATGGAATATACCCCTGGAAATATGGCATGGCATATTACAAAACACATGTATGACTGAAGTTCATAGGATGCACACATCAATCATGGCAAAAATGACAAAAGTGCAAGTTCTGTTAAGAAACAGAAATTAACATCACAGCCCTCTTCTAACAGAATTTCGGGCACCAATATGAGCTCACATGAAAATGATGCAATGAGATGAAATGATCTACTCTTTGAGGCGAACAATTTGACATATTACGGATGCAGAGATATGATGCAACGAAAATGCAACAAAATAATCACAGTTTCGGGACTTAGATGAATTTATACCGACGAAAACGGGACGACGAGAACCGGGACGGGGCACGGCCGTTTGGCTCGGGTTCGCATGTCCAGGGCTGGGGCCAGGCGGATCTGGGCCGAGGTCAACGGCGGCGACGGCTCCTCCGGCGACATGGCCGGGCGAAGGGGCCCACGGCGAAGCGGCGGAGGGGCCGGAGCGGCGGATCCGGCGCAGTTTCGGATCTGGCCGGATTCGCAGAGGGCGGCGCGAGGGCGACGGGCCGGGCGGAGGAGTTGCGAGCTCCGCCGCCGGGCGCGCGGCGGCGCGGGAGGTGTGCCGGCGGCGGATGCCGCGGCGCGGCGAGGGCGCCGCCACCGCGGCGAGGGAGGCGCGAGGCGAGGCCGGAGGCGACCACCGGGCGGCGGGCAGGCGGAACGGCGCTGGCGCCGAAGCCAAGACGGGCGGCGGCGGGCGATGCGGAGCGGGCGGGCCGGCTGGGTTCGCGCTGGGCGCGTGAGGAGAGAGAAGGAGGGCGCTGGTTGAGGTGGCGGCCCCGGCTGGCCGAGCGCGGCGGAGGCGACGTGGCGGGGTGTGGTTGGCCGGAGCGACGTGGCTGCGGGGATGGACATGTCCGGCCGTCGCGGGATGAAATGTCCGGCGGCGGCGGGGAAGGTTAGGGTAGGTTTTGGACTGCGCGAAAAATCCGGGGGTGCACACATATTTATAGGTAGAGGGAGCTAGGAGACTCCAAATGAGGTGCGGTTTTCGGCCACGCGATCGTGATCGAACGACCGAGAGCATGGAGGGGAGTTGGTGGGTTTTGGGCCACTTAGAAAGGGGAGTTGGGCTGCAACAAAAGAGGGCTCTGCGGTTACCCTTGCTAACTGCTGAGTACCAAACGACCTCCAAATGGCACGAAACTTGACAGGCGGTCTACCGGTGCTATACCAAGGCCGCTTGACAAACCTTGGGGCATTCCGAGAACGTTTGACACCCGCACATGAAAAGAGGTAAAAGGGGGCGCCGGGAGACATAGGAGTGCCGGATTGCAAAACGGACAACGGGGAAAATGCTCGGATGCATGAGACGAACACGTATGCAAAATGAAATGCACATGATGACATGATATGAAATGCAGATGAAGACATGGCAAAGTGCAACACGCAAGCAAATGACATGGCAATGACAGCGAATAACTGGCGGACACCTGGCGCATTGGATCCGGGGCGTTACAGTTCACCACCTCTAGGCAATCGGTTTCCATTATCACATGAGAGAAACCACGAAGCTTGGCAAAGATGACTCCATCTCTCAATGCTAGTGTCTCACCGATGAAAGGATCCGTGACCCCATGGTGGGGTTTTGACCATGCACCCAGCAAACTGGTGTTGGAGCGAGCAACTCCTCCTGCACCACATTTGTCCGTGTCCATACACATTGTCGCATCAGTGTTAACCTTTATGACGCCTGGATCAGGGGGTCTCCATCCATGGCCTGGCAGCACTGACGCACACGCATCAGGTATCTCCAAGACAGCCAAGTCTTCCTTGATGCGCCGAATCGTTGTAACCGGATCGAGCCTGTCACCATCATGTGTAATTCTGTTCCTGGAATGCCATATCGCCCACATAACGGAGATCATCTGCAATCTCTGTACATCTGTGTACTTGTCATCACACAATATGTCTCGCGACCAAGTTCTAGGGTGAAGACATGGCCGGACTACACCCAGACATGAATAAGCCTCCGCCCAGAACATCTTTGCGTGCGAGCAATGCACTAGAGCGTGCATTAAATCCTCGTCCATAGCAAAACAAACTTTGCATCTGCCAAGTTGTTGTATATGCCTACGCCGTAAGGTGCATTCATCCAAGAGAATATGTCGAACAACTCTCCACCAGAACACCTGAACTTTAGGCAGCACATTGAGCTTCCAAAGACGCTTCCACATCTGTCCATCGGTCTATGAAGTGCTAAGAACCGTCCCTTCCTCTAGAGCTAAACGCTCGTTGCGAGTCACGAGAGCACGGTACGCAGATTTGACAGAGTAGTTGCCATTCTTTTCATGAGCCCAAGCAATAAAATCCTCTCCACCCCCATGTCGTAGTGGTATGTTGAGAATAGCATCAGCTTCCGGAGGGATAAAAACATTCCGAATCAGTTCCCGGCGCCAAGTCCAATTCTCGACATCAATCAACTCACTCACAGTAGCCAGTGTAGTACCTCCCGGCATCACCGATGGACTCAAAGAGTCAAAACCAGGGATCCACTTATCTTTCCAAATGGATATGCTCTGGCCATTACCAACTCGTCTCAACAGCCCGGTCTGCAGCGCCTCCCGACCTGCAACGATTGCCCGCCAAACAGCCAATGAGGCTCGCGGCACCGAAGCCTGCATGAACTCACCATCAGGGAAATAACAGCCTTTCATGACACGGGCACATAGGGAATCTGGATTAGTTATGAATCGCCATCCATGTTTCCCTAGAAGAGCCAAGTTGAAGAGTTGTAGGTCACGAAACCCCATTCCACCTGAAGCTTTTGGAGATGCAAGTTCATCCCAAGATACCCAGTGCATCGACCGTCTATCAAGAGATCCACTCCACCAAAATCTCGCCATGCAAGACGTCAAATTCTTACAAACCTTCTTAGTCAGACGAAAACAACTCATGCTAAACATGGGTATGGCTTGAATGACAGATTTCAAAAGTGTCTCTCTCCCAGCACAAGCTAGCAAGCGCTCCGCCCAACCATACATCTTACTCCTTGCTCTCTCCCCCATGTGTTCAAAAGTTCCGCTGGTGATCCTCCCAACTGCAGTAGGGAGGCCCAAATATCTCTCTGTGAACGCTTCCACCAAAATCTGCAGAACTTGTTTAACCTCCACCCTCCTGACTGATGGAGTATTGGGGGAGAAGAAAATTGCACTTTTTTCACGATTAACTGCCTGCCCAGAGCAAGAGACATAAATGAGCAAAATTTGGTTCAGTCTTTCTGCACTCTCTGTTGTTGCACTGATAAAGATGAGGCAATCATCAGCAAACAATAAATGATTTACCCATGGCGCTCGGAAGGAAACACGAATCCCTCTATTAACATGTGCCCCTCCATAAAACTTGAGTAGAGATGTAAGTCCTTCATCGCAGAGTAGAAACAGAAAGGGCGACACAGGGTCCCCTTGCCGAAAACCCCTCGAGGGGGTGAAATATGGTAGTAGCTCGCCGTTGACACGAACTGTGAACCTGACCGAAGAAACACATTTCATGATTAGACGAACAAAATTCAAACTGAAACCAAGTTTGACCATGATTGCTTCCAGATAATGCCATTCCACACGGTCGTAAGCTTTCATTATACGTTCGCTACTCGACCGGGCCAGTTGACCTCCGCCGGGCTGTCTATACGTTCTACATACAAAAAAAGTTGGTGCGGGAAAAGACCATCCTACCCTTTATTATGAAAGGGTATGACGAGATATGTGTTTAGGGGGTTGTACCAAAGAAGAAGTGAGCATGGATAAGGTAAAAGTTAAGTTGAGGACTTCCCTAACTATTCGTGGTGCACATAGAATTGAGGATACATTGTTCAAGAGATTTCTGCTTCTTCGTGTTTTGGTACTGAATTACTCTCTTGTGCAAAGCATTCCGGATTATATAGGAGAACTGATAGTTCTACGCCTACTTGATCTAGATTATACTGACATATCTTCTCTTCCAGACTCCATTGGCTCCCTAAAAAACCTCCAAGTTCTTAGCTCGAGACACTGTAAAGCTCTGCACAGTCTTCCGTTGGCGATGACCCAATTGTACAATTTAAGATGCTTTCGTCTTATTGGTGCAAAAATAAATCATGTTCCAAAAGGGATAGGAAAACTGAAGTTTCTCAATGATTTACAAGGATTTCCTGTTGGTAATGGAAGTGATAATGCTAATGTACAAGATGGATGGGAGTTGGAAGAGTTGTCTTCTGTGTCCTAGATGAGGAGACTTTAATTCTCTGAATAGATTGAAAAATGCGGCACATTGTAGTTCAAATAGAGTGCTCACAGACTGTAACATCCCAAAATTCTATATTTTGGAATGTTATATTAAATAAATAAATATGATTGTTTGTTTGATTGTTGTGTGATGGACTGTGTGAAATTATTTTATTTTCATGAGAATTAAAATCTTTTGAGTTCTTGTTTAAAACTTTTTCTAATCATGTTATAAAAGTTGGATAACATTTTGCCCAATAAAGAAAACTATGGTTGCGGAAGTTTATTCAAGAAATCAAAGGGCTTTAATTTATGTTTGACTCTTTTTGAAATATTGGAAACCACAATCACAATTTTGGAGTCAGAACAAGATGACTTTCTCAAATGTGGTGGATGAATATTTCATATGGAGTTTGTTTGGATTTTGGTGTTCCAATTGAAATATGATATTATTTGGAGTTTTACTGTCGTTTCAATATTTCCAAATTAAGCAAATAAAATATATAAGGGGAGATAACATGACTTCTCCAAAATTATATTTGGAAATGTTTAATATGGCTCAACTATTAATTTTCAATTGAGAATTTATAAAAGAGAACATTTTTGGGGTAATTATAATACACATATTGAATAATAAGAGCAGGATAACTATTTAATTTTTGGCTAAAACTATTTTCGAAATATATGAATGTTATTTAAGTTCATTTGAACATTTATTAGTAAAAAATTATTTGTTGTTTATACAAACGTTTTGCACACTTAAATTAAAAATAAATGTGAACATTTATTTTATTTGCTGTTTTAAAACTTTTGCACACGAAAAATATTATTTTGTAATTATATTCTAAGCCTATTTGGACCATGCCCACTTCTATTTTTTTTCTTTCTCTCTTTCCATTTTCCCCTTGGGCCTGGTTCCCCACTAAGGCCCATCTTCTTTTTTTCTTAGCCCAAGTCCAGGAACCCCTTCTTCCTCCTATGTACGTCCAATCTGGAGAAGAACACAAACAGCCATGGCACCTGTACATCTTCCTCTCCTTCTAGCACTTGAAACGTTCACTCTTTCCACTTCTTATCAACACGAAAGATCTTTCGTATTGCATGGAGAACCCATTCATAGGATTAAAATTCCACTTTGATATCTTAATTGTTCCGGAATCAATCCGTCATTAGAGGCCACAATGAGCTCGTTTGATCTCCCTGTACCGGCTCCCTAGGCCACAATAAATAGGACCCCTAGGTGCGCCTAGAAGTCCTCATCCCTCTCCCTGAAAACCGCTCTTTATATCACTCTATTCTGAGAGGAATTGCTCGCCGGGATTTACCCGTTTTCACAACTCCGGCGGCTTCTCCACCGTGCCCGAGGACGAGGCCGATCTCACCTCTACATCTCTCAAGTTCGCCTCGGCCTCCTATCCGCCGTTCGGCCATTCATTGACGTCTGGACCTTTTCTGCTCCAACTCCGACGAAACTCCGGCGGAACTCCGGTGAGCACTGTGTAAATCCCGTAATTGTTTTTCAGAAAAATACTCAAAACTTCGGAAATTCATATCTCCTAGACCGTAAGTACGAATTCGACAAATTTTATATCCACGGATTCGTTGAAACATGAAGTTTATCATGAGGCAAAAACATTTCACTTTTTGTTAATTAAATTTGACACAAATTTAAAATTTGTATTTGAGTATTTTTGCTATATCTATTAATCTGTAATTCTTTTGAAAATGTTTCCTTCAGAAAAATTGATCCGTCGGTCCATATCTTGCTGTTAGATTTTTTTTCCTAATTGTTCATCTATGTCTTGCCACTGTTTCAATCTTAACACTTCATATAGTTTTTCTTTTACCATAATTCAGTTTCATCATTAGTTTAATTTGATTCTTGATTCAACTTTCTTGAGAAGATCATTAGGAACCTCTCTGGTCATATGCTATCATTATACAAATTTAGACTTCACGAGATGTTACATACATTTTGTAACATGAAACCTTTATGCCACAAACTCCATCTACCATTTTCATTATATACTTTGTCATAGAACCTTGCCTCACAACTCTTCAATCCGTGATCTTCACTTTGACCCAACCCTAGAACAAAACCTATATCATATTTTCATTCTTGATCTTATCTCAACCCGTAACCAAGTCCTAACAACTTATGTAGGAATGTTATTATTTTTATTTTGTATTGTAATTTGAATATTTTATTTGGATCTTTATTTGGATGTTGTTGTGTGTTAAAGTACTTTCTTATATCGTTAGATATATCGTAACGAGAAGGAGAGACGACTCAATAGAATATTTCATCTTCATCAACAGTACAAGGCAAGTTACATCTTGATCATGCCCTTTTATACCTATGTTTTATATATGCATTTTGTCCTTTGATGTATGGTTTGCATGAATATGTTAGTTGGCTATATTATAAACCTAGTAGTGCAATGAGGTAGGTCTGAGCCTTTACTTCTTTGTCGCCAACGTTGTAGGGATTGTGCTATGCCATTGTAGACAGGGAATGGTATGTGAGATCATGAAAGTTGCGACTGATATAATAATTAAGGGTAACCTTAAGGTGGCAGCATTAACACACATCTGGGTGGATTGGTAAGGGGCACCCTGGAGAAACCAGTGGACTTACCCGGGCACCCTGGAGAAACCAGTGGACTTGCCCAGGGGATCCCGGAGTATCCGTGTGATCACCCTATGGACTGCCATCCAGGCTCAAAGGGATTCATCAATTTTTCATGACTAGAAGCTTACCTGCATAGCCATAAGCTATTATGAGCTCTGGCTTAGTTGAGTACGTTGTGTGACCTCTTACAGTGGTAGACTAGCAGATGTAGTTATATGTAGGTGTACCGATCTACCCGGGGTTAAGAGGGAACACCTCAGAAAGACTATGTCTCGATCTTGCGATTCTCAAACACCAGGCAGTGCGAGGACTACAAAGGAGGTGGTCGAGTCTAGTGGGGAAAAGTGTGCTAACCTCTGCGAGTGTAAAACTAATCGATTAGCCGTGTCCCCGGTTATGGACAATTTGAGCATATGGAAAGTGGGAATTGAGTGATATCGTCACTCTTAATTAATTTAATGGGTTTTAATAAATTTGGGTGTAGATTGAATGGAGCAACCATCTCAATCATATTATGATGAATTATGTAGTAACAATATGATATTCTTTTGATGATAGGGAAACATCAGCTTTATGCAAATTAAATTTAGAACCATCCACCAGCTGTGTTGCATGTATAAATAGGACATTTATTCATCTCTTATGGGGTGACTTGCCAGTACATTCAACGTACTGACCTACACGGCTGCAACGTATCATGTTGCAGGATTTCTACGACGAGTGAGTTTTCGTTATAGGGTTACAGTACGCACTCAACTTGCCGGTGGCGTTGATGGGACTCCACACCCATTTGCCTGTTTCTGCTGAGATTCTTAAGGTATATATCGGTTTTGTTATTTATACATGTCATTGCACTTTGATATATACATTGATGTACTGTGTGTGCTAGCATACCGATTCAGGGATAACACAAATACACAGAGACTTGATCGTCTGAGGTCGGGTCGTTACATAGACAAAAAACATCTAAAAGTCTTATCACTAGAGTGGACTCAACAAAGAGAGAAAGAATATCAAGAAGATGTTGGAGTGCTGAGAGTGTCTTTGAGCAGCTAATACCTCCACACAATTTGGAAGAATTATTTATTAGATTATACTTTGGTCGGCGGTACCCCACCTGGTTTGGTACCACCTATTTGTGTTCAATCATACATTTGGCCCTCAGATATTTACGATCATGCGTGGATCTTCCACCGCTTGGGCAGCTACCAAATTTGAAATATATGTTATTTATTGGATCATATGTAGTTATCAAGGTCGGACCTGAATTTGTTGGTTATAGGAATCATGATCCCATATGCAACAACAGGGGTCGCCGTGGCAGGGGCGGCAGCGGTGGCGACAGCTCGGGCAGATCACGACCCGATGCAGTGCGCTCCAGATCTGTGGCAAGCCTGGCCACACAACTAAGGATTGTTGGTATCGTTTTGATGAAGACGAAGCTTCTCTAATGAAGATAAAAAGGTTGCTGCTACCACCGATGGATCATACGGTGTCGATACCAACTGGTATCTCGATAGCAGTGCAACAAAAACCATCTCACGAGGGAGCTCGAGAAGGTAACCCTACATGAAAAGTACCATGGGAAGGACCAGATTCACACAACCAGTGGTTCAGGTATGAACATAAGTCATGTTGGTCATTCGGTTATACGTACCCCTTCTCGTAAACTTCATCTTCAATTTTTTTGCATGTCCCTAGTGCCAACAAAAATCTTCTGTCCGTTCATCGCATTACCATTGACAACCATGTCTTTATTGAATTTCATCCTTTCTTCTTTTTGATCAAGGATCAGGCCACAAAGAAGGTACTATATCGAGGTAGATGCATTCGAGGTCTTTACCCATTGATTCTGGAGCTTAGAAGATTCAATAAACAAGCCTATGGTGTTGTAAAACTTTCTTCAACACGTTGGCACGATCGTTTAGGGCATGCATCTTTTCTCTTGTTGAACGTTTGCTTAGGAAAAATAAGCTCCCGTTTGTCGGTGAGCTAAATATTGAAACCGTTTTTGTGATTCTTGCCAGAGAGCAAAATGTCATCAATTACCTTATCCTATCTCTACAAGTATTTCTACCAAACCATTGCAATTAATTTTTTCTGATGTTTGGGGGCCTGCCCCTAGTTCTGTTGGTAGACACACTTACTACGTAAGTTTTATTGATGACTACAGCAAATTCTCTTGGATATATCTTCTTAAGAAAAGATCCGAGGTCTTTCAAGTCTTTAAAAATTTCCAAGTTGAATGCAAGTTTGATAGCAAGATTATTACTGTTCAATCAGACTGGGGAGGGGAGTATGAGAAATTAAACTCCTTCTTCCAAACACTTGGCATATCACATTATGTGTCTTGCTCCGATGCTCACCAACAAAACGGTTCTGCCGAACGTAAACATAGGAACATAGTTGAAGTTCGTCTAGCTCTTCTAGCATGTGCTTCCATGACCTTAAAATTCTGAGATGAAGCATTCTTGACTACTGTTCACATCATCAACATGCTCCCTAGTCGTGTTATAAACAATGAAACACCTACCAAACGTCTATTTCATGTCAAACCAAACTATACATCTCTCCGTGTATTTGGGTGTGCATGTTGGCCCAATCTCCTGAAGGAAATATGCCCTAGAGGCAATGATAAAGTTATTATTTATTTTCTTAATTCATGATAAATGTTTATTATTCATGCTATAATTGTATTAACCGGAAACTTAGTACATGTATGAATACATAGACAAAACTTATAGTCCCTAGTTTGCCTCTAATTGACTAGCTCGTTAATCAAAGATGGTTATGTTTCCTAACCATAGACATGTGTTGTCATTTGATGAACGAGATCACATCATTATGAGAATGATGTGATGGACATGACCCATCCGTTAGGTTAGCATTATAGTTGTTACAGTTTCATTGCTACTGCTTTCTTCATGACTTATACAAGTTCCTCAGACTATGAGATTATGTAACTCCTGAATATCGGAGGCACACTTTGTGTGCTACCAAACGTCACAGCGTAAATGGGTGATTATAAAGGTAATCTACAGGTGTCTCCAAAGGTGTTTGTTGGGTTGGCATAGATCGAGATTAGGATTAGTCACTCCGTGTTTCGGAGAGGTATCTCTGGGCCCTCTCGGTAATACTCATCACTATAAGCCTTGCAAGCATTGTAACTAATGAGTTAGTTGCGGGATGAAGTATTACGGAACGAGTAAAGAGTCTTGCCGGTAACGAGATTGAACTAGGTATGATGATACCGACGATCGAATCTCGGGCTAACATACCGATGAGAAAAGGAACAACGTATGTTGTTATGCAGTTTGACTGATAAAGATCTTCGCAGAATATGTAGGAACCAATATGAGCATCTAGGTTCCGCTATTCGTTATTGATCGGAAGTGAGTCTCGGTCATGTCTACATAGTTCTCGAACCCGTAGGGTCCGCACGCTTAACGTTCGATGACGATCGGCATTATGAGTTTATGTGTTTTGATGTACCAAAGGTTGTTCGGAGTCCCGGATGTGATCACGGACATGACTAGGAGTCTCGAAATGGTTGAGACATAAAGATTGATATATTGGAAGGCTATGTTTGGACACTAGAAAGGTTCCGAGTGGTTTGGGCATTTTTCCGGAGTACCGGTAGGTTACCGGAACCCCCCGGGGAGTTAATGGGCCTTAATGGGCCATGGTGGAAGAGAGGAGGAGGCGGCCAAGGTGGGGGCGCCCCCCAAGCCCAATCCGAATTGGGAAGGGGGTTGGCCCCCCTTTCCTTCTCTCCCTCTCTCTCTTCCTTCTTCTCCTAATCCAACTAGGGAAGGAGGGAAACCTACTCCTATTGGGAGTAGGACCCCCCCCCTTGGGTGCGCCATAGAGGGCCGGCCCTCCCCCTCCTCCACTCCTTTATATACGGGGGATGGGGGCACCCCATAGACACACAAGTTGATCTTTTAGCTGTGTGCGGTGCCCCCTCCACAGATTTCCACCTCAGTCATATCATCGTAGTGCTTAGGAGAAGCCCTGCACCGGTAACTTCATCATCACCGTGATCATGCCATCGTGCTGACGAAAGTCTCCCTCTACCTCAGCTAGATCTAGAGTTCGTGGGACGTCACCGAGCTGAACATGTGCAGATCGCGGAGGTGTCGTACCTTCGGTGCTAGGATCGGTCAGATCATAAAGACGTATGACTACATCAACCGCGTTGTCATAACCCTTTCGCTTTCGGTCTATGAGGGTACATAGACAACACTCTCCCCTCTCGTTGCTATGCATCCCCTAGATAGATCTTGCGTGATCGTAGGAACTTTTTTGAAATTACTGCGTTCCCCAACAGTGGCATCCGAACCAGGTCTATGCGTAGATGTTATATGCACGAGTAGAACAAAAAGATTTGTGGGTGATAATAGTCATACTGCTTACCAACACGTCATACTTTGATTCGGCGGTATTGTTGGATGAAGCAGCCCAGACCGATATTACTCGTACGCTTACGCGAGACTGGTTCTACCGACGTGCTTCGCACACAGGTGGCTAGTGAGTGTCTATTTCTCCAACTTTAGTTGAATCGAGTGTGGCTACGTCCGATCCTTGTTGAAGGTTAAAACATCACACTTGACAAAAAATCGTTGTGGTTTTGATGCATAGGTAAGAACGGTTTTTGCTAGAAGCCCGTAGCAGCTGTTGGGGATACACATAACAGGTAGGCCCACGAAGGGTCGAAGTATCATAAAGCATGGGGTCCACACAACATGTGGGTTCAGATAAATTTCATACAGACATACTATCCACTCGGACAAGCAGCATACTATCCACTCGACCAAGCAGTATACCATCCACTCGGATGACAGTTCACCACTCGACCGTACGACTCACTTGGATATACGAAGACCAGTCGACATCATTCTCATGGTGGGAGCTTGGTAGTGGGCTGGCATTATGGCATTCATGCCCCACTTTGTAACATAGGAGGTGAGGGGGTGGCGCACTCTATATAAGCCACCCCCACCACTAGACTTGGGGGGCTCTTTTCTTCCACCTCTCTCTCTCTTTTCACCATTAGTCTCAGGACTTAGCGCAGGCATGGGGATCCGTTTCTCTCTCTCACACACACATTGTAATCTCCGGATATATACTTAGATAAAACAAAGCCTCTCCGGAGCACAAGACGTAGGGTTGTTATCTCCACCATGAGAGGCCCGAACTCGCTAAAACGACCGTGTCACCCATATGCATCTCGATAGATCATGCTCGGTTACCCTATACCTTATTATTGTCGGAATCGTTCCCACGACAGTTGGTGCCCACCGTGGAGCATGGCGTCTATCGAGCCATGATGCAGATGGTTATTTCTTCAACCACCGGCAGCAGACCAATTCCTGTTGGTGCCCTCCATTCAGTTCCATCTTCATGTTTTAACACGTTTTTTGTACTGTTCATCCTCGCGACGAGCAAGGCATCGCAAGCAGAATGGTCGCAAGCAGAAGGGAAAAAAACATCCATCCAAGTTCCAAGCACATACAAGGATTGAAGACGTGAAAGCAGGAAACCAACTGTGCCTCCGCACGCGGCATCCGGCGCCGTCCGCCTCATCGTCAAGTCACGCTCGTCATCACGCGTGGCCACCAGCGTCGTTCGCCCAGTCGTCGTCTCCGGCCTCGGGACAGCCGAGGGCCGACTGCGCCTATGCACGCGGCCACCGTCACCGTCCGCCTCATTGTCGTCACGCACAACCGCCGGCGTGATCATCATGCGCGGCCGTCGGCGCCGTCCACCTCATCGTCGTCTCCGACCTCGGCACGGCCGAGTGGACCTCGTGTGCGACATCGTCATTGATCCCCCACGCGTGGCCATTGGCTCTGTCCGCTGGCGTCGTCATCATGCACAGCCGCCAGCGCTGTTCGCCACGTCGTCGACTCCGGCCTCGAGTTCAAGGCTGCTCGGCGACGACCTCCGCAGTGGAGGCGCAGCCCCGACGCGGGCATAGGCACGGAGTGCTTCTTCCTCCGGCGCCGGTCGCCGGGGACAGTCTCCATGGCGGGGGTGTGCTGTGGCGTCAACCTATAAAACAGCCTCGACCCACAACCGATGGCTCTTCAGGATTCAAGGAATCAATGCCTCGTAAGTGCATGCATAATATGGGCTGTTTCCTCGATCAACTAAAATGCAGGAAAAAGGAAACGGAGGAACGTGGGTTGACCGTTTCACTAAGGCTGGTTGTAATGGGAGTATCATAACTAGTATCATGCATGCCAACTAGGCAACTTTGATGAGGTGGCATAGAATTAAATGAAGTAAGAAAGAGTTGAGTATCATATCATGATACCGTATCATAATAAATGCTACACTAGTATGTGTCATGCATGACAATAAATAAAAACATCTATGATACTACCATATGATACTATGCATTAGGGAGGTAATATCATACACTAGTATCATATGCATGATACTAACTTATGATACTACCCATTACAACTAGCCTAAGGTAATTACCTCATTAAATGGCTCAGCAGGTGAGTATTTCAGCGTCAGTTTTCTAATTACTGCAGCCAAAAAGCTCCGCTAATCCCGCGCCATAATTAGTGCATGCATGCAAATGCAACCACCCGGCCGTTAAAATTCGTGGCTGTGCTGACTTACTTGCTAGTACTAACTTGCAGGAACGTTTTGATCCAGTAGAAAAAATATTCGTAGCTATACTTACAGTACTACTCTCTCCTTTCCGGTTTATAGGGCTTATCTCAAAATTTTAGTTTTTTCATTTTATAAGACTCAATTTGGTTCTTTCTCATCACATGTTCAGATTTCAAGATGCATTAAATCATTGCATTCAAGTATTAAGAAAAAATTGACCAATGCATATAATTTATGCATGCATGCATTGCAATTAATGCATTGGTAAACATACTTTTTTGAGAAAAACAAGAGCATTAATTGAATGCTTTTGTAAACTACAAAAAGTATTTCACCACTCACCATCTACCTTGATTGATGAGATTTTTGAATTAAACCTTATAAACCGGAAAGAAGTGAGTAACTTGCAGGATCACTTGTCCCGTCGTCGTCCACCGACAGCAGTTCACTCGGACGGATGTTTCGTCAGGCGAATAACACGATGACAAGCTTCATTTGGATTACTAAACGTCCAAATTCATTCGGATGCATTTTTTGTACGACTAACGTGCAGTGACTCGGCCGTTTGCCACCGTCGCTCATCTGGTCACACCAGCATTACTTGGTTTGCGTGCACGTTGTCACTCGACGTCCTGCGCATCGTCACTCCACGACACGCGTCTACATTGCCCAGACGCCCCGTGTGTTGCCACTCCGCGGGACGCGTCTGCATCACTCGGACGCGCTGCGTGCATCGTCACTCCGCGAAACGCCTCTACATTGCCCGGATGCCCCGCACGTCGCCACTCTGCGGGACGCGTCTACATCACTCAGACGACCCGCGCGCATCGTCGCTCAGGGGCACACGCGTCATCACTCGGACGCCCTGCGCGAATCGTCATTCCGCGACACACGTCTACATCGCCTGGACGCCCCGCACGTCGCCACTTCGCGGGACACGTCTACATCACTCGGACGCGCCGCGCGCATCGTCACTCTGTGACACGCGTCTACATCACTCGGCCGCCTCGCGCGTTGCCGCTCGGTTGGTCACCTCATCACCACTCGGCCGCCCCGCGCGTCGCCATCGGTTGGTCACCTCATCACCACTCGGCCGCCCCGCGCTTCGCCATCGGTTGGTCACCTCATCACCACTCGGCCGCCCCGCGCGTCGTCATCGGTTGGTCACCTCATCACCACTCGGACCCCCGCCGCCATCGGGTTGGTCACCTCATCAAGACTCGGCCGCCCGCCGCCATCGCCATCGGTTGGTCACCTCATCACCACTTTGCGGCCGCCCCGCCGCCATCGGTTGGTCACCTCATCACCACTCGGCCGCCCTGCCGCCATCGGTTGGTCACCTCATCACCACTCGGCCGCCCCGTGCGTCGCCATCGGTTGGTCACCTCATCACCACTAGGCCGCCCCGCGCGTCGCCATCGGTTGGTCACCTCATCATCACTCGGCCGCCCCGCGCATCGCCATCGGTTGGTCACCTCATCACCACTCGGCCGCCCCGCGCCTCGTCATCCCGCGGCACGCATCTTCATCACATGGCCACCCCGTGCGTCGCCACGCCACAGGAGGCGTCTACATCACTCGGCCGTCCCGCACGTCGCTACTTGGTTGTGCATGTCTTCACCACTCAACCGCTTCGCGTGTCGCCCCTCGCATTGCCATCGGTTGAACACATCTTCACCACTCGGCCACTCGCGCGCCTTTAGACAACTAAGTCATTTTACATTCTGTTATTTCCGTCTTCCCGAGTATCCCGTAATTCACATCACGTTAACTCGGAGGCCACGCCACCGAGTGTACCTCTATGCTCAGCTGCTTATTTTCACATACTTGCTTAGTACTGGTTATGTGACTCACGAGTCCAGCTTCTATTTTTTCGCATACATCATTCACGAACACCATGTGCGTTCTCCATTTCGAGTTTGCATCGGTCCTCCGGGGCTGCAACTCAGTCGAAACACTACACTTCCTTTTTATTTGAGCCAGCACTTCGACAAGTTCGAATGGATCCTTCACTCTTTCAGACTCTTGCTGGTTAACCAGCAAGCCCCTTGCACTCCCAGCGGGTGTCTATGGGTGTTATTCACACAATTTATTTCAGCACACATCAAATTTCCTCGAGAAATTATTTCGTTGGCTTGTGCCATTTTTTACACAAGTTACGCGATCACCGACGGCCCTATGCGCCAAATTCATCGCTGCTCGGACTCGGTCACCATACCATCCCAAATAGACCACAACATCGACCTTGTCGCTCTGTTGACTTCAAACACATCCAGCCAACCCCTCTGTGGAATCCTCTTCATCGTATCAATGATATAGACCTCGTCAGGCATGAGACAGATATGTCCCTTTTATAATTAAACTCCACACTTCACTCTTTTGCGAGTTTACCTCTTTCGAGCATCACTCGGAAGCTTTTCCTCATCTTTACCCGAGTCCGACTCGATGAATTGCAAATCATCCATTCAAAACTATATTTCTCATATTCCGCATATGCATTGTCGAAGCCTGTAGTACGCCGGGGCTATGCCGCTTTTCGGGGCTACATCTCATTTGGAATGACAATCTCCTGAGTGGTCGAGTACTTCATCACCAGTCAGATCCTTCACTTCAACAAGTGCATTCGATCCGCCACTTTGACAAGTTTTATAATCACACAGATGCTCTGCGGGCCATCTTCATTCCTACCCAGAATCAGTTGTCACGCCGGTCTTGTTACATCGCAACCACACTACACCGACCTCGTCGCTACGTTAGCTTCGAAAGCATCTAGCTAACTCCTTCAAAGACCATTTCAGCCACTTGGCTGGACATGCAATCTTTCACTCGACTGCCCTGCGCTTCGTCACTTGGCCACCCCGCGCGTCGCTACTTGGCTGAACACGTAGTCGTTCACTCGGCCACCTCGCGCATCTTCACTCAGCCACCTCGCGCATCCTCACTCGACCGCCCCGCACGGCGCCTCTCCGTTGTGCCCGTCATCACCACTCGGCCGCCCCGCACGTCGCTACTCGGTGTGCATGTCTTCACCACTCAACCACTTCACGCGTCGCCTCTCAGTTGTGCATGCCTTCATCACTCGGCCGACCCGCGCGCCGCCACTCGGTTGTGCTCCTCATCATGACTGTCGCCCCGCGCGTTGCCACTCAGTTGTGCACGTCTTCATCATTCGACCACCTCGCACATCATGACTCTGCCGCCCCGCGTGTCGCCACTCGGTTGTGCACGTCTTCACCACTCGGCCGTCCCACGCATCGTCACTCGGTTGTACACATCATCGCCCCTCGGTCGCCTTGCGTGTCAGCATCACTTGGACATATCTTTACCTCTACACCCCCAACACGGGAACGACTAAGTTACTCACATGATCAAACCTCATATCACACTCTATAGCAAGCTTACCTCTTTCGAGCATCACTCGGGGGCTACGCACAACCGTTGGCCATGCCGCCCTCAGGGGTTAGGCCCATTCAATCAACCCATTGATCACATCAGGAATATCTTTCTGACCATACTTGCTCGGTCTGCCAAAAATCTATAAGGGTAGTACTGTCCACTCGGACGATCGCCCAAATCATTACCTAAAGTCATCTTCAGGACTGCAAAAGGGTGAAAACAACGCTCCTCTATGGATACACATGGCCCTATCCTAGGCTCCAAGGCGTCAGTTTCACAAACTTGGACTCAGAGATGGCAATTGCTGGTTTCCCCCCGAGATAATGAGTGGCCTCTCTTTGGAGAGTCAGTCCACACCTAGCCTCGTCACTCGGGTTTCATGGCACGTCCATGTCAGACCACTAGTCTATCTCCTCCGGGAGACATACAAGTGCCACCAAGTTTTTCCTTGCAGTTAACATACCCCGATCAGTCGGGAAACACGTCCACTTGGATAAATACCCCTTTCATGCAAAAGGGTAAAAATGAAGCGCCATCGCTGAATCGTACAGGCGGCCTTACTCGTCGAACGTCGTTTGTACAACCACCTCGCTATGCATCCATCCGATTGATTCAATTCCAGACAAAGATATTTACTGTGCCAACTGCATGGAGGTTTACCGGGAGACTTAAACCCTCTGCCAGACTCATCTAGTCCGACAGAGGATCGAGGACTACACCCAGTGGGTGCACTCAGCGTGCCCCCACTGGAAGAGAACTCAAAAAGAAAGAAGTACCCTTTAGTTTGATTATCAAATGACATGATTTTACAGTCTTCCGAATGATTGTTGTTCATTTTTTACATGTTCTAAAATCCCCCAGCGGGTGCCTTAGTTGCGAATCCATTTCGCCTAAGTCGAAGAAAAAATCCTACCGAGTGGTGAGCCTGCCTCTCACTCGGGGGCTTAGCTGCAGTCCAGTACTCGCCTAAGTTTGAAAAATCCTACCGAGTGGTGAGCCTGCCTCTCACTCGGGGGCTTAGCTGCAGTCCAGTACTCGCCTAAGTTTGAAAAATCCTACCGAGTGGTGAGCCTGCCTCTCCCTCGGGGGCTTAGCTGCAGTCCAGTACTCGCCTAAGTTTGAAAAATCCTACCGAGTGGTGAGCCTGCCTCTCACTCGGGGGCTTAGCTGCAGTCCAGTACTCGCCTAAGTTTAAAAAATCCCCCAGCGGGTGCCTTAGTTGCGAATCCGTTTCGCCTAAGTCGAAGAAAAAATCCTACCGAGTGGTGAGCCTGCCTCTCACTCGGAGGCTTAGCTGCAGTCCAGTACTCGCCTAAGTTTGAAAAATCCTACCGAGTGGTGAGCGATCCTCCCACTCGGAGGCTTAGCTGCAGTCCAGTACTCGCCTAAGTTTGAAAAATCCTACCGAGTGGTGAGCGATCCTCCCACTCGGGGGCTTAGCTGCAGTCCAGTACTCGCCTAAGTTTGAAAAATCCTACCGAGTGGTGAGCAATCCTCCCACTCGGGAGCTTAGCTGCAGTCCAGTACTCCCCTAAGTTTGAAAAATCCTACCGAGTGGTGAGCGATCCTCCCACTCGAAGGCTTGGCTGCAGTCCAGTACTCGCCTAAGTTTGAAAAATCTTACCGAGTGGTGAGTAATCCTCCCACTCGGAGGCTTAGCAAAGTGCGGGTCGGCCACGACCACCACTTCAGAGTTGTACCATCAAGAAGAAGGACGAGATTGAGCGTGTTGCCAAGGCGAGCCACACTCAGGAACGTCAAGACCATTGCTGAGTGCCTTGCTGGTGAGCTGAGACAGGAACGTCAAGACCATTGTTGAGGGCCTTGCTGATGAGCTGATCAATGCTGCTCAAGGATCGTCCAACTGGTCGACTGTTGATTCCTCTTCAGAAGCTGTATCAAGCAAACAGAAACCAATCCGAGAGAAGAACAAGTTCGATCAGTACCAGCTAAAAAGAGTTTTAGTTCTCTCAGACCCCGCCGACCGCCTGCAATCGATGGCGGTCTCGGGGATTACACCGGCCGGTGCACTAAGCATGCCCCCACTTGAGTAATCTCCACTCGGTATGGCCTGACCAGTCCGAGTGATGAACAACAACAAAAAATACATGCTCTAAGACTCCCGCCTACTGTTGGTATCCACTCGGAACGGTCCGCCCGGTCCGAGTGACGACCAAACAACAACAAAAAGATAAGCTCTAAGACTCCCGCCGACTGCCCGCAGTCGACTGCAGTCTCGAGGACTACACCCAGTGGGTGCACTCAGCGTGCCCCCACTGAAATGGTATCCACTCGGAACGGTCCGCCCGGTCCGAGGGACAGCCAAACAAAAAAAAAGATAAGCTCTAAGACTCCCGCCGACTGCCAACAGTCGACGGCAGTCTCGGGGACTACACCCAATGGGTGCACTCAGCGTGCCCCCACTGGAATGGTATCCACTCGGAACGGTCCGCCCGGTCCGAGTGATGGCCAAACAACAAAAAAAGACACGTTCAGCGTGAAGAAATTCCGAGTAATCGCCACTCGATGCAGGACCAGCTCCAAATCACTCCAAAAAATTGCTATAAGGTGAGTTTAAGGCTCCTCCATGGACCTGTTTTGAGCCTTCTTCTAGGACTCAAAGCGTGAAACTCATAAGTTTGGATCTAGAAACGACTCGCATTGACGTTCCTCCGGGATAAGAATGGCATCTCACCGAGAGAGCAGTCCATGCGTCGATCTTGTTGCCTGGATTTAATGAGACATCCATATTCTGATCACGAGTTAACTCTTCCGAGAGATGATCGAATGTCACCAAGTTGCTCCTCGGGGGCACTTACCCCAGATCAGTCGGAAGCGCAGTGCCGGAATCCATTGAGATTTTGTTCAAACCTTGGTTGTCTGAAAGTACGATGACATGTACCGAGTATTTCCGTAATCACCCGGGCCAAGTTGTGTTTTCACAAACTCATTCTGCAAAATCGCAATCGATTCGGGGGCTAATATTGGGGATACACATAACAGGTAGGCCCACGAAGGGTCGAAGTATCATAAAGCATGGGGTCCACACAACATGTGGGTTCAGATAAATTTCATACAGACATACTATCCACTCGGACAAGCAGCATACTATCCACTCGACCAAGCAGTATACCATCCACTTGGATGACAGTTCACCACTCGACCGTACGACTCACTCGGATATACGAAGACCAGAAGGCAACAAAGTAGTCGACATCATTCTCATGGTGGGAGCTTGGTAGTGGGCTGGCATTATGGCATTCATGCCCCACTTTGTAACATAGGAGGTGAGGGGGTGGCGCACTCTATATAAGCCACCCCCCACTAGACTTGGGGGTTCTTTTCTTCCACCTCTCTCTCTCTTTTCACCATTAGTCTCAGGACTTAGCTCAGGCATGGGGATCCGTTCCTCTCTCTCACACACACACATTGTAATCTTCGGATATATACTCAGATAAAACAAAGCCTCTCCGGAGCACGAGACGTAGGGTTGTTATCTCCACCGTGAGAGGCCCGAACTCGCTAAAACCACCGTGTCACCCATATGCATCTCGATAGATCATGCTCCATTACCCTATACCTTATTATTGTCGGAATCGTTCCCACGACAGCAGCCATGTAAAACTTGCAACAACAAAGTAGAGGACGTCTAACTTGTTTTTGCAGGGCTTGTTGTGATGTGATACGGTCAAGGCATTATGTGATATAAATTGTTGTATGAGATGATCATGTGTTGTAACAAAGTTATCGGCAACTGGCAGGAGCCATATGGTTGTCGCTTTATTGTATGCAATGCAATCGCCATGTAATTGTTTTATTTTATCACTAAGCGGTAGAGATAGTCGTAGTAACAATAGTTGGCGAGACGACAATGATGCTACGATGGAGATCAAGGTGTCGCGCCGGTGACGATGAAGATCATGACGATGCTTCGGTGATGGAGATCATGAGCACAAGATGATGATGGCCATATCATGTCACATATTTTGTTTGCATGTGATGTTTATTTTTTATGCATCTTATTTTGCTTAGTATGGCGGTAGCATTATAAGATGATCCCTTACTAAATTTCAAGGTACACATGTTCTCCCTGAGTATGCACCGTTGATACAGTTCGTCCTGACGAGACACCACGTGATGATCGGGTGTGATAAGCTCTACGTTCACATACAACGGATGCAAGTCAGTTTTGCACACGCAGAATACTCGGGTTAAACTTGACGAGCCTAGCATATGCAGATATGGCCTCGGAACACTGAGACCGAAAGGTCAAGCGTGAATCATATAGTAGATATGATCAACATAGTGATGTTCACCATTGAATACTACTCCATCTCACGTGATGATCGGACATGGTTTAGTTGATTTGGATCACGTGATCACTTAGATGACTAGAGGGATGTCTATCTAAGTGGGAGTTCTTAAGTAATATGATTAATTGAACTTAATCATGATAGTATTTTGCAAATTATGTTGTAGATCAATAGCTCACGTTATAGCTTCCCTATGTTTTTTATATGTTGCTAGATAAAACTAAGTTGAAAGATGATAGTAGCAATGATGCGGACTAGGTCCGTGATCTGAGGTTTATCCTCATTGCTACGCAGAAGAATTATGTCCTTAATGCACCGCTAAGTGACAAACCTATTGCAGGAGCAGATGCAGACGTTATGAACGTTTGGCTAGCTCAATATGATGACTACTTGATAGTTTAGTGCACCATGCTTTACGGCTTAGAACCAGGACTTCAACGTTTTGAATGCCACAGAGCATTTAAGATGTTCCAAGAAGCTAATTGGTATTTCAGATTAATGCCCATGTCAAGAGGTATGAGTCCTCTGACAAGTACTTCGCCTAAAAGATGGAGGAGAATTGCTCAGCTAGTGAGCATATGCTCAGAATGTCTGGGTACTACAATCGCTTGAATCAAGTGGGAGTTAATCTTCTAGATAAGATAGTGATTGACAGAGTTTTCTAGTCACCATCACCAAGTTACAGGAACTTTGTGACGAACTATAGTATGCCAGGGATGACGAAAACGATTCCTGAGCTCTTCGTGATGCTGAAATCGACGAAGGTAGAAATCAAGAAAGAGCATCAAGTGTTGATGATTGACAAGACCACTAGTTTCAAGAGAAGTGCAAAGGGAAAGAAAGGGAACTTCAAGTAGAATGGCAAGCAAGTTGTCACTCCAGTGAAGAAGCCCAAAGTTGGACCAAAGCCTGAAACTGAGTGCTTCTACTGCAAAGGAAATGGTCACTGGAAGCGGAAACGCCCTAAATATTTGGTAGATAAGAAGGATGGCAAAGTGAATAAAGGTATATTTGATATAAAGGCTATTTATGTGTACCTTACAAGTGTTTATAGTAGCCCCTGGGTACTTGATACTTGTTCGGTTGCTAAGATTAGTAACTCGAAACATGAGTTATAGAATAAACAGAGACTAGTTGAGGGTGAAGTGACGATGTGTGTTGGAAGTGGTTCCAAGATTGATATGATCATCATCGCACACTCCCTATACTTTCGAGATTAGTGTTGAACCTAAATAAATGTTATTTGGTGTTTGCGTTGAGCATAAATATGATAATATCATGTTTATTGCGATACAATTATTCATCTAAGACAAAGAATAATTGTTTTTGAACCTTGACAAAGAATAATTGTTATTCTGTTTACATGAATAAAACCTTCTATGGTCATACGCCCAATGTTGATGGTTTATTGAATCTTGATCGTAGTGATACACATATTCATAATATTGATGCCAAAAGATGCAAAGTGGATAATGATAGTGCAACATATTTGTGGCACTGCCATTTAGGTCATATTGGTGTAAAGCGCTTGAAGAAACTCCATGATGATGGGCTTTTGGAATCACTTGATACTTGCAAACCGTGCCTTATGGGCAAGATGACTAAAACTCCGTTTTTCAGAACAATGGATCGAGCTAGTGACTTATTGGAAATAATACATACCAATGTATGCGGTCCAGTGAGTGTTGATGCTCGTGGCGGGTATCGTTATTTTCTGACCTTCACACATGATTTGAGCAGATATAGGTATATCTACTTAATGAAACACAAGTCTGAAACATTTGAAAAGTTCAAAGAATTTCAGAGTGAAGTGGAGAATCATCGTAACAAGAAAATAAAAGTTTCTACGATCTGATCGTGGAGGAGAATATTTGAGTTACGAGTTTGGCCTTCATTTAAAACAATGTGGAATAGTTTCACAGCTCACGCCACCTGGAACACCACAGCGTAATGGTGTGTCCGAACGTCGTAACCGCACTTTATTGGATATGGTGCGATCTCTGATGTCTCTTACCGGTTTACCACTATGATTTTGGGGTTATGCATTAGAGACAACTACATTCACTTTAAACAGGGCACCATCAAAATCCGTTGAGACGACGCCTTATGAACTATGGTTTAGAAAGAAACCAAAGTTGTCATTTCTTAAAATTTGGGGCTGCGATGCTTATGTGAAAAAGCTTCAACCTGATAAGCTCGAACCCAAATCGGAGAAGTGCGTCTTCATAGGATACCCAAAGGAAACTGTTGGGTACACCTTTTATCACAGATCTGAAAGGCAAGATATTCGTTGCAAAAAATGGATCCTTTCTAGAGAAGGAATTTGAAAGGATCGAGAAGAGGTGTCTAGAGGGGGGGGGCGGGGTGAATAGACTCTAAGTAAGAAAAAGTTGCAGTTTTTAATCTCTTCAAGTTGAAGTGGAGTTTTGGCACAAGTTTTAACATGCACAATACATATCAAGCAAGCATGACAAGAGTATATGAGCAACGAAAAGTAAAGCATGCAAATTGCAAGAATGTAAAGGGATGGGATTGTAGTGTGCAAACGCAATTCGGAGACACAGAGATTTTTTATCCGTGGTTCCGATAGGTGGTGCTATCGTACATCCACATCGATGGAGACTTCAACCAACGAAGGGTAACGGTTGCGCGAGTCCACGGAGGGCTCCACCCACGAAGGGTCCACGAACAAGCAACCTTGTCTATCCCACCATGGCCGTCGCCCACGAAGGACTTGCCTCACTCGGGTAGATCTTCACGAAGTAGGAAATCTCCTTGCCCTTACAAACTCCTTGGTTCAACTCCATAATCTTGACGGAGGCTCCCAAGTGACACCTAGCCAACCTAGGAGACATCACTCTCCAAGAGGTAACAAATGGCGTGTTGATGATGAACTCCTTGCTCTTGTGCTTCAAATGATAGTCTCCCCAACACTCAACTCTCTCTCACAGGATTTGGATTTGGTGGAAAGAAGATTTGAGTGGAAAGCAACTTGGGGAAGGCTAGAGATCAAGAGTTATGTGGTTGGAATGGAATATCTTGACCTCGACACAAGTGTAGGTGGTTCTCTCTTAGAAAATGTATGTTGGAAGTGTAGGCATGTTCTGATGGATCTCTCCATGAATGAAGAGTGGGTGGAGGGGTATATATATCCTCCACACAAAATCTAACCATTACACACAATTTACCAAACTCGGTGGGACTGAATCGTGAAACTCGGTCATACCGATTTAGTTCATAATGTGACCGTTAGGCATTTCGGTGGGACCGATATGATCAACTCGGTAGGACCGATGTGCTAGGGTTAGGGTAAAGCCTCAACTCGGTTTGACCAATTACACAAACTAGGTGGGACCGATTTGGGTAATAAGCGAAACAGAGAGTTGGCCAGGCAAACTTGGTGGGACCGATTGCATACCTCGGTGGGACTGAAATTATTGCAATAGGCAACATAGAGTTTGCAAGCCCATCTCGGTGAGACCGAGATCCCATCGGTGAGACAGACTTGATTTGGGTTTCTGGCAGTGGCTATGTCAAGAGAACTCGGTGGCGCCGGATAGAAAGTTTCGGTGGGGCCGAGTTTGACTATTGGTTTGGGACATATGTGGATGTGAGAAAGTGGTTGAGGGCTTTGGAGCATATCACTAAGAACTTTGAGCAAGCAAGCCATTAAGCAACACCTCATCCCCTCTTAATAGTATTGGCTTTCCTATGGACTCAATGTGATCTTGGATCACTAAAAGTAAAATGTAGAGTCTTGTGCTTTGAGCTTGAGCCAATCCTTTGTCCTTAGCATCTTGAAGGGGTTCCACATTCTCTAGTCCATGCCACTCCATTGTTGAACTTATCTGAAACATACTAGGTAAGAGTATTAGTCCAACAAGAGATATGTTGACATTAATTACCAAAATCACCCAGGGAGCACTTGTGCTTTCAATCTCCCCCTTTTGGTAATTGATGACAACATACATCAAAGCTTTAGATAATTATATAGGGAATAACGAGTAAAGCTTTGGAAAGACATGTAACATGCATAGCCCCCCTACATGTATGCAATCATGTAAATATGGAATATAGGAGCATGTGAATGCATAAGCATGACAGAGTAAGCAATGTGTTACATGTATCTGGGCTATATGCATTAGAGCAAATGATGTGAATATAGGAAATGTACCTTCATGCTCATGAGTCCTTCTTGCAAACAATATGTACATCAGCAAGAAATCCTCATACACATGACTGTGATACATATACTTACCTTGTGGTCTTGAGTTGTCTTAGGACGGAATGGACCTGCGTAAGCAAGGTTAGATAACATAGATACACCTACTAGCCAGAGCAAACAAAAGAAACCACAAGAGTATGAAGACTGGGATGACATGTAGAGAGTGAGTACTGAGTACCCCATTGGATATAGACATGTCCCCAAAGGTAAAGATGTGCAATGAATTCAAGGATTTCCTTCCCTTAGATGTCTTGCTCCCCACAGATCTAGCATGGGATACTGGGAGAAGATAGGGAACAGAAAATCAGAGCAAAGAAAAGAAACATAGCTAATGCAAACAATCAAATATGAACATGTCTTTCCCCTCTTAAAGACATGTGACTTCTCTCCTCTTGAACACCAAGCATCTGGGGTCTTTTGAAGTGATACTTCTGTCTCCTTGTAGAAGAACTCTCTCCCCCTGAGTATTCTCTCCCCCTATAGAAATGATTAAGCTTTGATGTGATCTCTCTCTCCCCCTATAGAAATGATTAAGCTTTGATGTGATCTCTCTCTCCCCCTTTGACATCAATTTCCAAGAAGGGTCCTTCTGGATTTTTGTTACAAATGGGTTTGGTCCTTGAGGGTGTCCTAGATTAGGAGGTCCTCGGACAACCGGACTATATAGTTTGGCCAGACTGTTGGACTATGAAGATACAAGATTGAAGACTTGTCCCATGTCCGGGTGGGACTCTCCTTTGCGTGGAAGGCAAGCTTGGCAATTCGGATATGTAGATTTCCTTCTGTGTAACCGACTCTGTGTAACCCTAGCCCCCTCCAGTGTCTATATAAACCGGAGGGTTCAGTCCGCAGGAGGACAGACAATCATAATCATAGGCTAGTTTCTAGGGTTTAGCCTCTACGATCTCGTGGTAGATCAACTCTTGTAATACTCATATCATCAAGATCAATCAAGCAGGAAGTAGGGTATTACCTCCATCGAGAGGGCCCGAACCTGGGTAAACATCGTGTCCCCCGCCTCCTGTTACCATTAGCCTTATACGCACAGTTCGGGACCCCCTACCCGAGATCCGCCAGTTTTGACACCGACATTGGTGCTTTCATTGAGATTTCCACTGTGTCGGCATGATAAGGCTTGATGGCTCCTTCAATCATCTTCAACGATGCGGTCCAGGGTGAGGTTTTCCTCCCCGGACAGATCTTCTTATTCGGCGGCTTCGTACTGCGGGCCAACTCGCTTGGCCATCTGGAGCAGATCGATAGCTACGCCCATGGCCACCAGGTAAGGTTTGGAAACTTGAACTATACTACCGACATCCGCGTAGACTTGATCTTCAATGGATTCGAGCCCATGACAGGTGCACCGGATAGTCATGACGAGCATGACTTAGTTCTGCCATCAGACAGTGTTCGGGAGATCACGCCTGCGGCTGCCCCGGCCCTCAATCCGGAGCAGATCGTGCCATCCGAGGACGGGCAGATGGACCACGCCATGGAGGCCGCACACTCAGCAGCGGTAGAGCCAAACACTGACTTCACCTCTTATGAGGCCAGTGTCATCGGATCCTCGGACTCGTCCCCGGCCACAGGCTCCGAACCGCGTGTGTCCGTGCCTATCGAATCTGATTGGGCACCGATCATGGAGTTTACCTCCGCGGATATCTTACAGCACTCACCCTTGGGCGACGTGCTAAATTCATTGAGGTCTCTCTCCTTGTCAGGAGACCCTTGGCCGAACTATGTCCGACTGGAGTGGGAAGCGGACGGTGAAGAATTTCGTTCCCTACCCACCACCCACTTAATAGCCACTATCGATGACTTAACCGATGTGCTTGACTTCAACTCCGAAGACGTCGACGGTATGAACGATGATGCAGGAGAAGATCAGGAACCACCTCCCTCAGGGCGCTGGACAGCCACCTCATCATATGATATATACATGGTGGATACCCCCAAAGAAAGCAATGGCGATGAGGTAACGGAGGATAATCCCTTGGAGAACCAATCTAGGCACCGGCGTCATAGGTGCCGCTCTAAGCCCCGCCATAACAAAAATAGTGATACCGCACAAGGGATGATAGCAATCCGGATGGTGCCGAAGACGAAACAATCCCGCCCAGCCAGGCTTCGAGCAGGCCAAGCGGGAGGATGGGCAAGCTAGCTCTAAGGACAGGCAACAGATGGAGAATCAGAGGATGACAATTACATGCCCCTCTCCGAAGACGAAGCGAGCCTTGGTGACGAAGAATTCATCGTGCCTGAGGATCCCGTCGAGCAGGAGCACTTCAAACGCCGGCTTATAGCCACTGCAAAAAGCCTGAAAAAGAAGCAGCAGCAGCTTCAAGCTGATCAAGATCTGCTGACCGATAGATGGACTGAAGTCCTGGCAGCCGAGGAATACGGACTCGAGCGCCCTACCAAAAGTTACCCAAAGCGCAGATTGCTACCTCAACTCGACGAGGAGGCATTAAAACCCACACTACCAGCACATGATGCGGCTGACCGGCCACCTCGTGGCCGACAAAGCGACATATCAGCCCGAACTCCAGCCCGCACCCTGTCGCCAATCAGACAAAAACACTAAGGCCCGGGGCTACATGCAGGACCTACGAGACGTATTGGCAAATAAAGCAGGCCAGTCAAGATCTATCTACGGATCACGGGGCTGCGCCACAACGCATGATGATGATTGTCACGCCGTATACACTAAAAACAAGTCCGGCCGGGCCGAATACAACAGACCAGACTCATTTGAACTACGTCGTGATGTAGCCCGGCATAGAGGCGCCGCACACCCCCTATGCTTCACTGATGAAGTAATGGATCATGAATTCCCAGAAGGGTTTAAACCCATGAACATTGAATCATATGATGGTACAATAGACCCCGCGGTATGGATTGAGGATTTACTTCTACACATTCACATGGCCCGCCGGTGATGATCTACATGCCATCAAGTACCTCCCACTAAAAGCTCAAAGGTCCGCCTCGGCATTGGCTGAATAGCTTCCCGGCAAACTCCATTGGCAGTTGGGAGAACCTGGAAGACGCATTCCTTGAAAATTTCTAGGGCACTTACGTGCGACCACCGGACGCTGATGACTTAAGTCACATAACCCAACAGCCCGGAGAGTCAGCCAGGAAATTTTGGACTCGCTTCCTAATTATAAACAACCAAATTTTCGACTGTCCAAATGCCGAAGCCCTAGCGGCCTTTAAGCATAACATCCGCGACGAGTGGCTCGCCCGACACCTCGGCCAAGAGAAGCTGAAGTCCATGGCAGCCGTCACGACACTCATGACCCGCTTTTGTGCGGGCGAGGATAGCTGGCTGGCCCGTAGCAACAACACATCAAGAAACTCTGGCAATTCAGATGCCAGAGATAGCAACGGCAAGCCACGACGCAATAGACACAAGCGTCGCAACAATGGGGACAACGCCGAAGACACGACAGTCAATGCCGGATTCAGTGGCTCTAAATTAGGTCAGCGGAAAAAAGCCATTCAAAAGAAACAATCCGGGCCCGTCCAGTCTGGACCGCATACTCGATCGCTCGTGTCAAATTCACGGCACCCCCGATAAACCAGCCAACCACACCAACAGAGAATGCTGGGTGTTCAAACAGGCCGGCAAATCGAATGCCGAAAACAAGGAAAAGGGGCTGCATAGCGATGACGACGAGGATCCCCGGCCGCTGAACACAGGAGGACAGAAGAAATTTCCTCCCCAGGTGAAAACAGTGAACATGATATACGCAACCAATATTCCCAAGCGGGAACGGAAGCGCGCGCTAAGGGACGTCTATGCGATGGAGCCAGTCACCCCAAAATTCAACCCATGGTCTTCTTGTCTGATCACTTTCGATCGCAGGGACCACCCTACCAGTATCCGTCATGGCGGTTCAGCCGCATTAGTCCTCGACCCCATCATTGACGGATTCCACCTCACACGAGTCCTTATGGACGGTTGCAGCAGCCTGAACCTGCTCTATCAGGATACAGTGCGCAAAATGGGCATCGACCCCTCAAGGATCAAACCTACAAAAACCACCTTTAAAGGTGTCATACCAGGTGTAGAGGCCTGTTGCACGGGCTCAATCACACTGGAAGTGGTCTCCGGATCTCCGGACAACTTCCGGAGCGAGGAGTTAATCTTTGATATTGTCCCCTTCCGCAGTGGCTATCACGCACTACTCGGACGAACCGCATTTGCCAGATTCAATGCGGTACCGCATTATGCATACCTGAAGCTCAAAATGCCAGGACCTCGCAGGGTTATAATAGTTAATGGAAACACAGAGCGCTCACTCCGTATGGAGGAGCACATTGCGGCCCTCGCAGCAGAAGTACAAAGCAGCCTTCTTAGGCAGACCGCCAATTCGGACACCGTCAAGCGAGTTCGAAGTACCCTGCAACAAGATCGTCCGGCACGTCGAGAGCTCGACTAGCAATTCGGCCTCCGTCCTAGTCCCAGTCAAGCAGCGAAATTTGTGCTGCGCGTACATAATTACGCACTTAAAATACCATGGACATAGGCGGAGGCACGACTATGACACGGTCTGCAATGCGGTTCGACCGTCCCAGGATCCGTGTATCTTTACCCCCTTTTTCTTTCTGGTCCCTATCTTCGGGAGGCTCTTCCGATAGCCCGACTATCGGACCCATAGCGGGACAGACGCACCAAGGAGACAAGAAGCTTTGGCGTACAAGGGAATCCTCAGGTGGTCTCTGATAACGATCGTTATACCTGTTTTACATACCCGCACGCAGCTTGCTCTTGGTCAGGACGTGTCAAACATTCCTGTTCAGCTTATCGCAATACTTGCACACATATGGCTTGACGTATTATTAAAATAACAATGGAAAAATATACAGCGTCAGCTTATTATTACAATTCTTTATGTTTTTTCCTTGACTACTCATTTACCACAAATTGCACCCGTACACTTTGGTACGTTCAGCTCGCCAAGGGCTTCAGTGTACCCCATAACACGACAAGAAAAGTCCGAACACTTTCGACTGTGCGGCACCCCGAACTTATAGCATTATATGCATCAGCTCTGAATCATGTCTTGGGTCAATAGTTGGGTTTGCCTGGTGTGACACTCCAAAAATTTTGATTTGTTTCTTTTAGCAAAACCCTTTTTTTTGGATTTGAAGGAGGCCATTTAAAATCTTTCCAAAAGCCCCTCCTTCTCAAAAAATTTCTCCTATGACAAGTATTTTGTTTTTTGTGTGTCTTCCTCAACCTTGGTGTTTGGTTTCAAAAACCTTCCTTCTGATTTTTAACTCATCTCAATAAATTGTTGGAAATTAAATTTCTTTTAAAAAGAGACCATATGGGTTTTGGGGCTATTCTTTTGTTTTGCCAAAACCCCATTGTTTTACCATGCCTCATGTCAAAATTTCTCCCAAAACCCCTCTGTCCACTTTGGGCCAAGCCAAATATTCTATTCCAACAAGTTCAACCCATTTTTGAATTTATTTCATTCATTTTATCCCCAAAAGTAATTCTGTCTTTTATTTTGGGCCTAGGTGATTTACAAAGGAAGTGTCTGATTTCCTTTGAGTTTTGACCTCAAACCAACTCCTCTGGCTAGTCCAGAGCACCCCCAACCTAGATCCATCAAGATCCACTCTTCCTTAGTTCAACATTTTCAAGTTTCACACACTGCAAGTTTGGACCAGATTTGGCAAATTTGGTGAAATTCATATTTTTCCTTCTCTAGAAATTCTACCAAAATTCCGGCAGCCCCCAGGTGCATTGAGAGGCCACCCCACCAAAGATCAGCTCCAGATAAAATCCCCACATTCCAAAATCATTTCATCAAACACACAGCGAGCCTTTGTTCATTCATTTTGTAGTTAAGTGTTAAGTCGACCGTCAGTGTCGTTTTCTTCAGTGTCGCGGCGTCGATCTCACTAGTGCACTCTCTGGAGCCTTGCGCACTGCTCCTCCCTCTTATCCAGAGCGCCGCACGGTCCTTTGGACGGACACCACCGTCGGTGGTGACGTGTCCCACCGATGCCGGCAGCTTCTGTGGTGGCAGGGCCAACCGAGGCGGCCAGCAGGGAGCAACTCCAGCTTTCGGCGCCGTCCAGCACCGCCCAAGCCACCCGAGGCCTCCGCGTGGCCGTCTGCTTGCCTGCGCGCACCACGGCGCTGCCGCCGTGGCCTGAGCAGCGCAGAGCGCGCTCCCTGCTGCCGACGTGCTCCATGCGCCGTTCCGTTCAGAACTTGGAGTAGCAGCCAAGGCAGGCCAAGTTTAGCGCCTAAACCAAACCAGTAAACCTCCACGATGATGCCTAGCCCCCTAAACCGCCTGACCAACCGTTGCACCGCCGTAATCGTCGCCAGAGATTTGCCGTTCATGGCCACCGCCTCAGATCATCTATAAAAGGAGTTCCCGAGCGCGTTCTCGACCCCGAACCACCACTCCACCTCACCAGAGCCCCGCCAAGCCACCAGGAGGACCCCGAGGAGGTCTCCTTCCCCGACTCCGGCCGCCCTGATCCGCCTCGGGCTCCGGCTTGATCCACTCAGGTGAGGCCACCTCCGACTCCCAAACCACGTCAGCAGTCCTTGGGTGCGCCCAGTGTTCTAACCCGAGCCTCAATTCGTTCTGTGTAGCCCTCCCCGACGAGATCCACCAACGCCCGAACCACCACCCGCCGGAGTTGAGGCCGCCGTCGACGAGGTGCTCACCGTCGATCAACTCCACCACCCACAGGTGCAGAAGGACCCAAGGAACCCGTAGGTACCACCCACTCCTCCTAACTCGCCGTGGATCGCCGCCGGCGACCACCGCAGCTCTCGGGCGCCGGTGACTCTGTTTCAGAGTTTAAACCCGACAAGTGGGACCCCCCGTCAGCTTTTTATTCTTTTTGAAACGTTTTCTGAAAACGCCTTCGGGCAGGATACGTCTTCCTTTGGAGTTGGCGGGTTTTTAATCGAACCATTTTCTGTTTTTATAAGCTAGCCCATGGGAACTTTCTGTTTCATTACAGACAAGTCCCTGGGCTAAAAACTTTATAACTTTTAAACAGAAAATGATTTTTGATTGATTCTTTTTCTATCACCTTTATTTTTCTGTCTAGTTTTTTATAATATTTATTTGAAAAATATTTGGAACACTTTTTATGCACACACGGTATTTACGTTAGTACGTATCTTTTCTTGTACCGTAGATACCGGAAGAGGTGATGGGACCGCGAACTTCACCGAGCTAGACTCCGACTACTCCGAACCAGGAAAGCATGTTTGAACCTTTGATATGATGAGTGTTTTGCATGTTTGCATTGAGTGGTCAGTTCATGGCATGAATATATGCATATCGGTAAGGGTTATATTACATGCAAAGCCATTGCAAGTGAGCTTCGAAACTCGATGTGTGATTCGATGTGAGTTTACATGATCATGTGGTGACATGATGGGTGGTAAGATGGTATTGTTGTAGCATGCCAGTCTTATGCCAAACAACTTACTCAAGTGTCAACGTGAATCAAGTCACGTGATCACCCGTTCTTTTCCTTGTACTACCACATGTTTTGTTTATGGAATATGGTTTAGTAAGTTGCAAACCTCTTTCCTGGTACACACCAAACAGAGGGGCCAGGATGAGGGTTCCATGGCCCTGGATTAAAGCCCGTCGTCCGGTCAGGGGGCATGGGTGTTTCCGGTTGGGACCGAGAGGGGGGCACCCCTTAGAGCGCGCGAGATAAATTTGATCCCATGCTATTCGAGGTTGTGACCTCCCCGTCTTAGAGTTTTTCTTGAACATTGCCTAAGGTGATTCCTGGCAGCGGAAATGAGGAATTGGGTGTGTACTGGTTAGATGTGTTTCTTCTAAAATACCGTAGACGGAACTAGTCCCTTGCGACTACTGAAATCCGTTGGCTGTGGTTTAATAGTACAAACTCTGCAGAGTCAAACTCATTCAAGTAACCGTATCCATGATCAAGGTCGGTGTTCAACTTGTCCTTGTCAATCTCAGTGTGAGTATCCTTGACGATCTCCGGTGAACAACCATGTGTGGAAAACATGGCTATACGATTACTCCTGTGGATGGGCTAACCCGTTTATTACTATGTGCTGAGTCTTTTCCTTGGAATGGTCTATACTGCTTGAATACGATGATGAAATATAAGCCCTTTATGTGATGTCGCTCAGACGTCCGACTGTGGCATTTATGTTGTTTACTTTCGATATAAGCCCTTTATGTGATGTCGCTCAGACGTCCGATCGTGGCATTAATGTTGTATACTTTCGATATAATCACTTTATTTGATGTCGCTCATACGTACGACTGTGGCATATATTTTTTTTATTTTCAATATAAGCCCTTTATGTGATGTCGCTTTGATGTCCGACTGTGGCACGCATTGTCATTTACTTTTCAATATAAGCCCTTTATGTGGTGTCGCTTAGACGGCCGACTGCGGCATGTTAAATTTATTTGTTCACCATTCGAGGCGTCGTTTCAGACACTCGATCGGTTTTTAGTTATTTCCGTTGGGATTTCAGGAGGACTACCGCCCGACTTCCTTTTATTTATCATGTCGTGCAAGTTTATCATTTGAGTGTGCATTCCAAATTGCTCATGTTGCATCATGCTTACATTTGTTATATCTTATGTCCGAACTGTCTCGCGAGTACAATCAAAGTACTCACCTGGCTTGTTGATTTGGCCGATGTTGTGAAAGGCGATCTTATGGATGAAGAGTTCGATAGCGAGTCCGACACCTAGAGGAGTCCGGTCAGTCCGTGCGATCCTGGAATTTATCACTTGTACCATATCCGCTCGCTACCCGAATAAATAATCGAGCCTCACTTCGATGCTCGATGAGCTGCAAGAGTAGGAGTCAATGTCACCCACTTCACTCGACATATCCACCACCACGCTTAAATACGAAGTCAAGAGTATGCCACCACACCCACATGCCATATCCACCCTTATGTATATTATTGGCGTGCTTGTAATAAAATTGTTGAGCAACCTCAGCTCAACCTTGTAATATATTTAGTACTTCTGGATTTCTGTATCAAGAATTTGTCTACCAGTAAGGAGGGATCTCCTGTATTGGGAATAACAAGATCGGTTTCTCAATAAGTATTTTATTGAAAAACCGGTCGTGACAAACTTGGTATCGTGTAGCCAGGCTGACTGTAGGAAGCCACTAGGTGCGATCGCTAATCGGTTATTAGCATTTTTGTGCGATTTTAGCATTTTTGCAAAACGTAGCAATTTTTCTGTTAGTCATCATAAATTTATGATATGACTATTCGGAATTTTTTATCTACTTTTGTAGATGGCTAGTAGCGACTGTGAGTCACAGGTGTTTGCCAATGTTCCTGAGGGATTTATCAAGCTCCTCATCTACATCGTCAAGATCGCGATTGGGCCATCGGTTCGCCCAGTATTCGCACTCTACCAGCACAAGATCAGCGATAGTCTGTCTATGCACCAGGCCGCGGTACAGTTCAAGGGAGGGCGTTCAGAATCACGCCAATTCCGTCTCGTTGGCAGGGCCATGCCTACGGAGAGGTATGCCATGCAGATGGCTGCTCGTGAGGCGATAGCTCGTCTCCGGGACGTGCTTCCTTCGATGAAGACTCGGCGCTACCGCTACCTTCCATGCCACGTGCCATACACGTGTCACTATGCATTCGCTTGCCCCAGAGGAGAGCGAGATGAGGCTATTGAGATGCTTGTGGAATACCTCCAGGCACTGGAGGCAGCGTTCGACAACCTTGTGGACGACCTTGTGGCTGCCCGTATGGACTCAGTCCATGGCTGTGCCGCCAACAGGAGGGAGCTCCTACACACCGCACCACCACTGACCTTCGTGTCGTCCTCAGCATCTTATTCACCTCCCATCCTCGCCACCGCTCGTCGCCTGCCTACCACTGAGGAGTTCAACCAAGTCATCGCGCCCACTCCAGTCCGTGTGCAACCGCCTATTGCGCCCACTCCAGTCCGTGTGGCACCGCCTATTGCGCCTGCCCCAGTCCGTGTTGCACCGCCTCGCGCGCCCGCTCCAGCTTCTCAGCGCAGCACTTCATGCCTGGAGCCTATTAGTGAGGAGGAGGTTGAGTCCCCAGCGTCACTGGGCCTCACCCTCGGCAGGCCAAGGGAAGTCCTTACCATCTCCGACTGAGTATGCCTAGCAACCCCGCATTGCACCAGCTTGTATGATATGTTTATATGTATATAGGTTGTGAGAAGTAGTTTGTATGCGCATCATGTAGGAACTGGGAGAAGTGCACTAGCCTAAATAACATGTCAGGATTGTGTACGCACATCCTGAGTGATGTATTGTATAATTACTGCTTGCGTGTAAAATATGTACTGAGCGGTCCTTCTCCGTGCGCTATCAAATATTTTCTTGAAAAATCTTGGAGTGGTTAAATTTTTTCGCCTTTGAGTATTTATTTATTTTTGTGGCTCAATTTCTTTTCCTTATGATTTTTTAAAATATATCCCCAGAGTGGAAAATGTCTCGTCCTTGGACTCGTTCCATGCCAAATCCGCCAGAAGAGAATTATGGCACCCAAACCAGCAACAACTTCACACAGGGACAGTCAAGTCAACAGGGCAGTGAGACAGCTTTTTCTCAAGTGTGCCACATTTATGAGCAAAGCCAGCAACAACACCAAGAAATGATGAACCAGGTCATCAATATGGGAAATCACCGTGAACCGTATCAGCAGCAATCCAAATTGTCAGAACTACAAAAGACGCGTCCCCCAACTTTCTCGCACACTGACAAACCTCTTGAGGCCGATGACTGGCTTCGGGATATTGAAAGGAAATTGATTATTGCACAATGTTTAGACCATGAGAAGGTACTATATGCACCTCACTACCTCATAGGAGCAGCTGCATCATGGTGGGAGAATTTCCTACACATGCACCCCAATGAGAATAACATCACCTGGGAGGAATTTAAAGAAGGTTTTCGTGGGGCGCATATTCCCAAAAGCGTTATGAATATCAAGAAGAGGGAGTTTGACGACCTCAAGCAAAGAGGCATGATGGTGACCGAGTACAACAGTCTATTTACCCAGTTATCTCGCTACGCCAACGAAGAACACTTGACGGAAAGCAAAAAGATGGAAAAGTTTCTGGACGGTCTTGCACCAGCACTTAAATGCCAGCTGGTTGTACACACCTTTCCAGACTTCAAAACATTTGTGGACAAGGCCATTACCTCGAAAATGAGCGCCAAGTTTGGAAGATTTTCGCATAGCGCAATAGGGACCAAACTACTCAAGCTCGCAACAACCGAAGCAAGACTGACTTCCAGAAAAGTGGAGCAAACAAGTCCACAACCAATATCCCGCGCTCGGTCAAAAATTTTCATGCAAGGGACAAGGATTTCACATACCGCCCAGGTGTTACTTGCTACGCTTGTGGAGAAGAAGGGCACTATGCCAAGCAGTGCCCAAAGCCAAGAAACTCGGCTCCCACGCCGAACCACGGTGGGAATAATTCAGCACCCAAGCGTAACAATTTCAACCCCAATAATAATCACAAGAAGGGTCACTTGAACCATGTGACCAAGGAGGAAGCACAGAATGCCCCGGATATCATACTCGGTACGTTCCCTGTCAACACAATACCTGCCACGGTTTTGTTTGATTCTGGAGCTTCTCACTCGTTCATTTCAAAGAAATTTGCTTTGCAAAATGATTTTTCGATGCTCCCCTTGGAAAAATCCATGATCATCAAGTCCCCCGGGATTAAGCAAGTTACTCAGAGTTACTGCCAAGGTGTGGTTATTGAGTTTGAGGGATTGAAGTTTCACGCCAACCTTATTGTATTGGAAAATAAGGGACTGTATGTCATCCTAGGAATGGATTGGTTAACCCCCAACAAAGGATTTATTGACTGCTTCAACCGGACAGTAATTCTTACCCACCATCACGGGAAGACAATAAAAGTTTCAGCTCAAGAGAGACAAATATCACGGCAACCAAGGTTGAACAAGGTGGACATTTCTGAGTTAAGCAAAGTTCCAGTAGTGTGTGAGTTCCCAGACGTATTTCCCGAAGAACTACCAGGCATGCCACCAGACCGGGAGATAGAATTCAGCATTGAGCTAGCACCTGGAACCACCCCCATTTACAAGAAACCATACAGAATGGCACCCTCAGAGTTGGTGGAATTAAAGAAGCAAATAAAAGAATTACTGGACAAAGGATTCATTCGAGCCAGCTCCTCACCTTGGGGCTCTACAGTTTTATTTGCCAAGAAAAAGGATGGGACACTGAGATTGTGTATATACTATCGAGCACTCAACATGGTCACAATCAAGAACAAATATCCGATGCCACGGATAAATGATTTATTTGACCAGCTCGCTCAAGCCAAGGTTTTCTCAAAGATTGACTTAAGGTCGGGATACCATCAATTAAAAGTACGGACGTAAGATATCCCCAAGACAGCCTTCACCTTCGTGACACGGGCTGTATGAGTTTACAGTGATGTCGTTTGGTCTGCCCAACGCCCCCACATATTTCGTCCACCTCATGAACAAAGTGTTTATGATATTTATGGACAAGTTTGTTGTGGTGTTTATCAATGATATTCTGGTATACTCCAAGACACCAGAAGAGCATGCTGAACATCTCAGAATTGTACTAGGGGAATTAAGGAAAAATCAATTATACGCCAAGTTCAGCAAATGTGAATTTTGGTTGAGACAAGTTGGTTTCCTAGGCCATGTGTTAACACAGGAAGGTATTGCCGTAGACCCAGAGAAGGTCAAGGCCGTACTTGGTTGGAAACCACCAGCCAGCGTAACGGATGTAAGAAGTTTCTTGGGAATGGCAGGGTATTACCGGAGGTTCATTGAAGGGTTCTCCACCATAGCAAAGCCAATGACGTAGTTGCTCAAGAAGGACAAAAAATTTGTTTGGACGGAAGCTTGCGAGAAAAGTTTCCAAGACCTCAAAAGGAAATTAACAACAACACCAGTATTGGTTGTGCCAGACATACACAAAAGTTTTGAGGTATATTGTGACGCCTCCAGGAAGGGCCTCGGATGCGTATTAATGCAAGAAGGCAAGGTAGTCGCATATGCCTCCAGGCAACTACGCAAGCATGAAGAAAATTATCCTACACATGATTTGGAACTGGCAGCATCATTCATGCACTCAAGGAGTGGAGGCACTTTTACTCGAAACCGTTGTCAAATATACACGGACCATAAAAGCCTCGGTACATTTTCACACAACCAGAACTCAATTTACGGCAACGGCGCTGGTTGGAATTAGTGAAAGATTATGATGTCGGTATTCACTACCATCCAGGAAAGGCGAATGTTGTGGCAGATGCGCTTAGCCGAAACCCCAGTTCGGACAATGACTGTCTACCAGACTTGAGACCTGAATTTCAGCAAGAGTTCGCCAAACTCAACATGATGATGGTCGCCGAAGGCGACGTGTCAAACTTGGATATACAACCTACCTTAATGGAGCAAATTAAGGAGGCTCAGCATGGACACCCCAAAGATCGAAGGCATAAAAAGGAAAGTGAGTTTGGGCAAGGCCTCTGAATTTATCATAGACAATGAGGGAATACTATGGTACGGAGATGACTTTATGCACCAAATATAGAAGACCTCAAACAGCAAATCCTAGCCGAAGGCCACACTGCTCCGTATTCGATCCACCCAGGAGGTACCAAAATGTACAAAGACATGCAGGAATTTTTTTGGTGGCATGGTATGAAGAGGGATATAGCCACCTTCATTGCATGTTGTGATTCGTGTCAACGCATTAAGGCCGAGCATCAAAAACTGGCAGGGTTATTGCAGCCAAACAGGATACCTGAGTGGAAATGGGATGAGATCGGGATGGACTTTATTGTTGGACTACCTCGGTCACAACACGGAAATGATGCCATATGGGTCATCACACACAGATTAACCAAGGTGGCACATTTCATTCCCGTGAAGACAACCTACACCTCTCAGAAGCTTGCTAAGCTTTATCTCTCTCGCATAGTTTGCCTGCATGGAGTCCCAAAGACTATAATATCTGACCGAGGCACTCAATTCATCTCTAGATTTTGGGATCAATTAAAACAAGCTTTGGGTACTCAACTGGCATTCAGTACAGCATACCACCCCCAGACCGATGGACAAACTGAACGTGTAAACCAAATACTAGAGGACATGCTGAGAGCGTGTGTCCTCACCTATGGGTCCAGTTGGGAGGAAAGCTTACCATATGCCGAGTTTGCATACAACAACAGTTACCAAGCCAGCCTGCAAATGGCACCCTTCGAAGCCTTGTATGGACGGAGATGTCGTACTCCATTGAATTGGTCAGAAACCGGGGACAGCCGTATCTTCGGCCCTGATATGCTCAAGGAACCCGAGGAGAAAGTTAGGCTAATCAGGGACAGACTCATGACAGCTCAAAGCCGACATAAGAGTTATTACGATCGGAAACATCGGGGAGTCAGTTTTGAACCCGGTGAGTATGTATACCTCCGAGTATCTCCTATGAGGGGCCTACAACGATTGAAAGTTAAGGGAAAGTTAGCACCAAGATTTATCAGACCCTTCTGTGTAGTAGCACGAAGAGGCACAGTAGCCTACCACCTAGACCTACCCGAAGAGCTGTCCGACGTCCACGACGTGTTCCACGTCTCACAATTAAGGAAATGTGTGAGCAACCCAGAAAAGCAGGTATCCCATGAAGACATTGATGTACATCCAGACCTCACCTACAGGGAACACCCAATAAGGATATTAGAGGAGTCTGAAAGAAGAACCCGTCAGAAGGCAATCAAGTTTTTCAAAGTACAGTGGAGCAATCACACCGAAGACGAGGCAACATGGGAAAGAGAGGATTTTCTTCGAGCAGAACAACCACACCTATTTGAGGATCAGCTGTAAACTCGGGGACTAGATTTTCCTAAGGGGGTAGGTGTTGTGACACTCCAAAAATTTTGATTAGGTTTTTTTAGCAATACCCTTTTTTTGGATTTGAAGGAGGCCATTTAAAATCTTTCCAAAAGCCCCTCCTTCTCAAAATATTTCTCCTATGACAAGTATTTTGTTTTTTTGTGTCTTCCTCAACCTTGGTGTTTGGTTTTAAAAACCTTCCTTCTGATTTTTAACTCATCTCAATAAATTGTTGGAAATTAAATTTCTTTTAAAAAGAGACCATATGGGTTTTGGGGCTACTCTTTTGTTTTGCCAAAACCCCATTGTTTTACCATGCCTCATGTCAAAATTTCTCCCAAAACCCCTCCCTCCACTTTGGGCCAAGCCAAATATTCTATTCCAACAAGTTCAACCCATTTTTGTATTTTATTTCATTCATTTTATCCCCAAAAGTAATTCTGTCTTTTATTTTGGGCCTAGGTGATTTACAAAGGAAGTGTCTGATTTCCTTTGAGTTTTGACCTCCAACCAACTCCTCTGGCTAGTCCCTAGCACCCCCAACCTAGATCCATCAAGATCCACTCTTCCTTAGTTCAAAATTTTCAAGTTTCACACACTGCAAGTTTGGACCAGATTTGGCAAATTTGGTGAAATTCATATTTTTCCTTCTCCAAAAATTCTACCAAAATTGAGGCAGCCCCCAGGTGCATTGAGAGGCCACCCCACCAAAGATCAGCTCCAGATAAAATCCCCACATGCCAAAACCATTTCAACGAACACCTGACAGGCACTGTGGCTGTTCATTTTCAGAGTTCAGTGTTCAGTCGACCGTCAGTGTCGTTTTCTTCAGGGTCGCGGCGTCAATCTCACCAGTGCACTCTCTGGAGCCTTGCGCACTGCTCCTCCCTCTTATCCAGAGCGCAGCACGGTCCTTTGGACGGACACCACCGTCGGTGGTGATGTGTCCCGCCGACGCCGGCAGCTTCTGCGGTGGCAGGGCCAACCGAGGCGGCCAGCAGGGAGCAACTCCAGCTTTCGGCGCCGTCCAGCACCGCCCAAGACACCCGAGGCCTCCGCGTGGTTGTCTGCTTGCCTGCGCGTGCAGCGGCACTGTCGCCGTGGCCTGAGCAGCGTAGAGCGTGCTCCCTGCCGCCGATGTGCTCCGTACGCCGTTCCGTTCGAAACTTGGAGTAGGAGCCAAGGCAGGCCAAGTTTAACGCCTAAACCAAACCAGTAAACCTCCACGGTGATGCCTAGCCCCCTAAACCGCCTGACCAACCGTTGCACCGCCAGAATCACACCGGAGATTTCCTGCTCACGGCCACCGCCTCGGATCATCTATAAAAGGAGGTCCCGAGCTGCCTCGACCCCGAACCACCACTCCACCTCACGAGCCCCGCCAAGCCACCAGAGGACCCCACGAGGTCTCCTTCCCCGACTCCGGCCGCCCCGATCAGCCCCGGGCTCCGGCTTGATCCACTCAGGTGAAGCCACCTCCGACTCCCAAACCACGTCAGCAGTCCTCGGGTGCACCCAGTGTTCTAACCCGAGCCTCAATTCGTTCTGTGTAGCCCTCCCCGACGAGATCCACAAACGCCCGAACCACCACCCGCCGGAGTTGAGGCCGCCGTTGACGAGGTGCTTGCCGTCGATCAACTCCACCAATCACAGGTGCGGAAGGACCCAAGGAACCCGTAGGTACCACCCACTCCTCCTAACTCGCCGTGGATCGCCGCCGGCGACCACCGCAGCTCTCGGGCGCCGATGACTCTGTTTCAGAGTTTAAACCCGACAAGTGGGACCCCCTGTCAGGTTTTTATTCTTTTTGAAACGTTTTCTGAAAACGCCTTCGGGCAGGATACGTCATCCTTTGGAGTTGGCGGGTTTTTAATCAAATCGTTTTCTGTTTTTATAATCTAGCCCCTCGGAACTTTCTGTTTCATTACAGACAAGTCCCTGGACTAAAACCTTTATAACTTTTAAACAGGAAATGGATTTTGATTGATTCTTTTTCTGTCACCTTTATTTTTCTGTCTAGTTTTTTAAAAATATTTGGTGCACGTTTTATGCACGCACGGTATTTACGTTAGTACGTATCTTTTCTTGTATCGTAGATACCGGAAGAGGTGACGGGACCGCGAACTTCACCGAGCTAGACTCCGACTACTCCGAACCAGGCAAGCATGTTTGAACCTTTGATATGATGAGTGTTCTGCATGTTTGCATTGAGTGGACAGTTCATGGCATGAATATATGCATATTGGTAAGGGTTATATTACATGCAAAGCCATTACAAGTGAGCTTCGAAACTCGATGTGCGATTCGATGTGAGTTTACATGATCATGTGGTGACATGATGGGTGGTAAGATGGTATTGTTGTAGCATGCCAGTCTTATGCCAAACAACTTACTCCAGTGTCAACGTGAATCAAGTCACGTGATCACCCGTTCTTTTCCTTGTACTACCACATGTTTTGTTTATTGAATATGGTTTAGTAAGTTGCAAACCTCTTTCCTGGTACACATCAAACAGAGGGGCCGAGATGAGGGTTCCATGACCCTGGAATAAAGCCTGTCGTCCGGTCAGGGGGCATGGGTGTTTCCGGTTGGGACCGAGAGGGGGGCACCCCTTAGAGCGCGCGAGATAAATTTGATCCCATGCTATTCGAGGTTGTGACCTCCCCGTCTTAGAGTTTTTCTTGAACGTTGCCTAGGGTGATTCCCGGCAGCGGAAATGAGGAATTGGGTGTGTACTGGTTAGATGTGTTTCTTCTAAAATACCGTAGACGGAACTAGTCCCTTGCGACTACTGAAATCCGTTGGCTGTGGTTTAATAGTACAAACTCTCAGAGTCAAACTCATTCAAGTAACCATATCCATGATCAAGGTCGGTGTTCAACTTGTCCTTGTCAATCTCAGTGTCAGTATCTTTGACGATCTCCGGTGAACAACCATGTGTGGAAAACATGGCTATATGATTACTCCTGTGGATGGGCTAACCCGTTTATTACTATGTGCTGAGTCTTTTCCTTGGAATGGTCTATACTGCTTGAATACAACGATGAAATATAAGCCCTTTATGTGATGTCACTCAGACGTCCGACTGTGGCATTTATGTTGTTTACTTTCGATATAACCCCTTTATGTGATGTCGCTCAGACGTCCGACTGTGGCATTTATGTTGTTTACTTTCGATATAAGCCCTTTATGCAATGTCGCTCAGACGTACGACTGTGGCATTTATGTTGTTTATTTTCAATATAAGCCCTTTATGTGATGTCGCTTTTACGTCCGACTGTGGCATGCATTGTCATTTACTTTTCAATATAAGCCCTTTATGTGGTGTCGCTTAGACGCCCGACTGCGGCATGTTAATTTATTTGTTCACCATTCGAGGCGTCGTTTCAGACACTCGATCGGTTTTCAGTTATTTCCGTTGGGATTTCGGGAGGACTACCGCCCGACTTCCTTTTATTTATCATGTCGTGCAAGTTTATCATTTGAGTGTGCATTCCAAATTGCTCATGTTGCATCATGCTTACATTTGTTATATCTTATGTCCGAACTGTCTCGCGAGTACAATCAAAGTACTCACCTGGCTTGTTGATTTGGCCAGATGTTGACGAAGGCGATCTTATGGATGAAGAGTTCGATAGCGAGTCCGACGCCTAGAGGAGTCCCAGTCAGTCCCGTGCGATCCTGGAATTTATCACTTGTACCATATCCGCTTCCGCTACCCGAATAAATCATCGAGTCTCACTTGACGCCGATGAGCTGCAAGAGTAGGAGTCAATGTCACCCACTTCACTGTGACATATCCACCACCACGTTTAAATACGAGTCAGTAGTATGCCAACACACCCCTGTGCCATATCCGCCCTTATGTATATTATTGGCGTGCTTGTAATAAAATTGTTGAGCAACCTCAGCCCAACCCTGTAATATATTTAGTACTTCTGGATTTCTGTATCAAGAATTTGTCTACCAGTAAGGAGGGATCTCCTATATTGGGAATAACAAGATCGGTTTCTCAATAAGTATTTTATTGAAAAACCGGTCGTGACACCCGGCTCCCATGTTTTGGTACCTTACGTCCCGCTATATCGGCTAAGGTAGCACAGGGAGAACTACTGCGATTGTGTCCCGGTTCTTCCGGACGAGCACCTCAGTAGAGAAAGCCATAAACTGACTGTCATGATGCGGCGGGAGCTGGTCGCTGTTCGAGAGGTCTCAAATCCTTCAAGATTTTTTCCGCTTCGGGCGAGTAATCGGCCTTGCCCGATTTAGGCGTGTATAGCGCCCCAAGTTCAGCCTTCCGAATACTAGGGGCTTCGCCGAAATTTAAAATTGTAGACTTCTATGGCTAAGTGAGGGTGATAAAGTCGTATAGTCCGATTGCCTTGTTCGCTGCGCTAAACACCTCCTTAAAGGACCAAAAATTTGGATAAAGAGTGTTTAGATTTATCCCAAACACCCCAGTAGTAGTTACATGGGGGCAGAAGGCGACGACTGGCCAACTCTCAAATTTTATAAACGGCCGCACAGAGGGTAATATTTTAAATCAACAAGCGTTATATAGCGCACATGAACTCGTTTTCATATTACATGATCACATGAGTACATTTATTCAAACATTTCATCCTTAGCACATTCATCCGCCACAAGGCGGGCACCCTTCTGGACACCGTCATAATACTTTTCGGGGTGGGATGCTCCTTGCCCTCCGGCGGCCCCTCTGTCACCACCTTCTCCGCATCCATCTTCGCCTAGTGCACTTTCACACGGGCAAAGGCTCTGCGCGCACCTTCAATGCAGACTGACAGCTTAATGGCTTCAAGCCGTGGACAGGCATTCACAAGCCGCTTTACCATGCCGAAGTAGCTGCTGGGCAGGGGCTCGCCAGGCCACATCCGGACTATGAGATCCTTCATGGCCAGTTCTGCTGCCTTGTGAAGTTCGACCAATTGCTTCAGCTGGTCGCTCAAAGGCATCAGGTGTTCGGACCCAATATACTGGGACCAGAACAACTTCACCGTCGAGCTCCCTTCCTCAGCTCGGTAGAACTCTGCGGCATCAGAGACGCTGCGCGACAGATCTGCGAATGCTCCTGGAGAGCTCCGAATTCGGGTAAGTAAAAGGAAAGTCTCCTCCACATGCTTGCTTTGCATAATGAATGGCTTACCCGTCTCCATCTTCTTGGCCGCCTGAATCTCCTGAAGGGCCTTCTGGGCTTCGGCCTTGGCGTCTTGCACGCTCTGGAGGGCCTTCGCAAGCTCGGACTCTTGCGTCTTGGAGTCACGCTCCAAGGACTCGAATTTTTTGACGAGGTCCTGGAGCTCTTGCTGGACCTCATTAACCCGAGCCTCCTGTTTCTCGCGCTCGGTGCGCTCCTTGGCCGCCTTGTCTTCGTCCTCGGTCAGCGCCTTCTTAACGGCCGCCACTTCGGTCGTAGCCCCTATTAAAATTTATGATGCTTCTATTAGCATCAACGATTTTTCCTTCATATGACACACGGACGGGGTATCGCTTACCTTTGTTCTCCTCGAGCTACCTCTTCATGAGGCCGAGCTATTCCTCGACCCGCCCCAGGTTCTGCTTCAGTCCGGAGACCTCCGCAGTGAGGGCGGCAGCGACCAACAGCGACACCTGCTTATTCACATAGACATCATATGATTAGACTCCTGCGGATGTTATTTGATCCTCTGTTCGGCCTTTCTTTCTGAACACCAAATAGAGCATTAGGGGCTACTGTCTATACTGTGATATTTTCTCATAATTTAATTACTTACCTCAAAGCCTGTTAGGAGGCTCGCGCAGGCTTCAGTCAGTCCGCTTTTGCCGAACCGAACCTTCTCAATCACCGCACTCATAAGAGTACGGTGTTCTTTATCAATGGAAGCGCCCTAAAGCGCTTCCAGCAAGTTGTCCGATGCCTCTGGATTGAAAGAGGCCATCGGCACACGCAGCTCGCCCCCCTTAGCGAGGGGCTGCCTGCCTGAGTCCAGAACCACTGGAGGTTCCGGCGCAGTATCCGGCTGGGGGCCAAACCTGATGCGGCCCCCCTCATCAGAATCCATGGGGGTCTTCCTCCCCGTGTGCCCGACGTCGAGGATTTCGCCTTGGGGCGCCTCCAGAACTGTCTCCCCCTGGCCCGGTATCCTCTGAGACAACACCTCGGTGTCGCCCGTGGGCCGGGGGGTGGTGGCCGTCGGAAGCGAATCGCCGTTCATCGCCGACACACTCAAAGACCCATCCGATGAGGATAGGTCGATGCGGGCTTTGGATGGACTGCACGATCATATTTAACATGATAAGAAGCAATAAAGTAAAACATGTCGGAAGTATTATGGTATCCGGATACTTACGACTTCGCTAGGGGCTTGTCCCTGGGCAGCCACTCCTCGTCACTGTAGGCAGCTGTTATGGAGTGGTCCGGAGGGAGGGTCCTTCCCTTCTTGGACCCTTCGGCCTCCCCAGACGGGGCGGCCTTCCTTTTCTTCTCCCCCTTGGTTTGGGGGGGTGGGTTTTCCTCTTCCTCCTCCTTGTTTTCGTTGGAGGAGTGCGCCTCGGTGTCTTCGGACGATGAGTCTGACACCACCTTGCGCCGGAGACCTTTCCTGGTCCCTGTGGCCTTCTTCTCCGGCACCTCGTAGGGCGCCAGAAACAGAATCTCCATTAAGAGAGCTATTGCTGGATCTTTAGGCAGTGGGGCTGGACAGTCGACCTGCTCCGCTGTCGCAACCCAGTCCTGTGGAATTGGTATGGTGACTTAGATCCCTCCCGCAAATATACTGGGAAAGGAGCATCTTGTAAAATACGGATAGCTTACTGGATTGGCGCGATGCTTTGCGCTGAGTCCGTGATCCTCGTTAATGGGAAGGGGTACCTCGGCAGCCTTGAACAACACCTTCTAGACGTCTTTGTGCGTCATGTCAAAGAGCTCTCGCAACGTCTGGTGTTCGGCCGGGTCGAACTCCCACATATTGAATGCCCATCTTTGACACAGGAGGATCCGGCGAAAGAGCATGACCTGGACCATGTTGACAAGCTTGATTTTCTTGCTTATCATATCCTTGAGGCAATTCTGGAGTCCGGTCAGCTCCGCCGGCTCACCCCAGGCAAAGCCCTTCTTTTGCAAGGAGGTGAGCCGCATGGGGATGCCATATCGAAATTCGGGGGTCGCCGCCCGGTTGGAGTCACGCGGCTCGGTGATGTAGAACCACCCCGATTGCCACCCCTTCACAGTCTCCACATAGGAGCCTTTGAGCCAAGTGACGTTGGGCATCTTGCCCACCATGGCGCCTCCGCACTCCGCTTGCTGGCCGACTACTATCTTCGGCTTCACATTGAAGGTCTTCAGCCACAGGCTGAAGTGGGGCTTGATGTGGAGGAAGGCCTCTCACATGACGATAAACGCCGAGATGTTGAGGATGAAATTGGGGGCTAGATCATGGAAATCCAGCCCGTAGTAGAACATGAGACCGTGGACAAATGGGTGGAGAGGAAATCCCAGTCCGCGGTCGAAGTGGACAAGGAATACAACCCTCTCGTGGGGTTCCGGTGTAGGGACGATCTGCCCTGCGTCCGGGAGCTGGTGCGCGATGTCTGCGGCCAGGTATCCGTCCTCCCGGAGCTTTGTAATGTCCTCCTCCATTACGGAGGAGACCATTTGTCGTGGTTCTAAGTCTGACAGTAGAATGGGGGGTAGGAATGGCGAGGCAAGATCCTAGCTATGGAGTAGTTGTATAGGCAAGATGTTTACGAGTTCAGGCCCTTCTCTGAGGAAGTAACAGCCCTACGTCTCGGAGCCCGGAGGCGGTCGACTGTATTATATGCGTATGAGTTACAGGGGTGCGAACCCTTTACACTGAGGAGGGGGGTGGCTTATATAGAGTTCGCCAGACCCCTCTAGCCCTTAGTTATGTAGGGATTAAGGTACATTAAGATAGGGAGTTACTGGTAACGTCCCACATAAAGTGCTATGATGACCATAAAGCCTACTTAATGACCGACCGTTTGCGTGCAGACAGACTGTAGATCTTCTGGCGGTCGAGTGGTTGGCTGATGGTCGAGTGTCTTCAGGTCCGTCGAGTGGAGTCCTTCCAGGTCGACTGAAAGGTGTTTTCTTCAAGATATGTCCTTTGGGATGGTATCTTGGACAGGTTCATGACCCTACCCTAGGTACATGACTTCATCAGTAGCCCCCGAATGGATCGAGGTTTGAGTGGGGGAGGAGTTGAGAACTCTTCCGACTCACTTTTCGTGCGATGAGCACATCTTGTCCTGGATCAATAAGCTTAGGTGACGGCTTCAACTTCTTTTTCAGTCGCCTTGATCCATTCTTTATATCTGTCGAGTGTGTTTTTTATACTTGGTGAACTCCGAGCGACAGGACAGAGGAAATCTTCTGTCTGACGATTTGCTCTGCGGCGTGCAGATTTAGCGGGATTCGAATTTTCGAGAAACGAGCGGGGCGGAGGAAGCCGCAATAATCGGACGTGATAAGGCAGGGACGCCTCGATCTCCACGCCACCTTTTTCGCCACGTATCGCGGGCGATCGCTAGGGATTTCACAGGATCGCCTGGCCTACCAATCGATCACTCGGAAGCAACCTCATATAAGGCCTCGGACGGGTTTTTGAACAAAGGCGTTCCCCTTTCCTCCTCCCTTCTCCAGATTCATCCGCCGCGTGCGATTCCTCCTCAGCGTTGCTGCTCTGTGCGCGTCTCGTCAGCGACAATGGTGAAGGAGAAGACGGCGGCTTTGGAGCAGGCGAAGAAGGTGTCGGCGAAGGCGAAGGGAAGAGCGACCAGTCGGGGCGGATCGTCGTCGAGGGCCGGCTTGCCGCAGGGCTGGATCCAGGGCGACTGGATCCGCTCGACGATCAGCCAGAAGGACCTCGACGACATGGCCAATGAGGGACGGATCCCCCATGGATCAACGCGGCTCCCGGGGAAGGAGTGGGAGCCACAACCTCTGGAGGGTGAGTGTGTTCTCTTGGCCACCCATGTCGACCGCGGGTTTTCTCTGCCGCCTCACCCTTTCTTTCGGGGATTTCTGAACTTCTTTGGGGCACAACTTCACCACCTCACTCCCAACTCCATCATCTACCTCGCTGCTTTCGTGTCTTTGTGTGAGAATTTCTTGGGTTGCCGGCCTCATTGGGGTCTTTTCAAGAACATTTTCACTTGTCGCTCCCAGACGGTGAAAAAGGCCAATCCGAGTGACGAGAGGACTCAAGTGATTCAGATGTGTGGGCTCTTGGGGTTCAAATGAGAGGAAAAAGTTCCTTTCCGGCCATGATCTTGCCCGAGTCAGTCCGTGGATGGCAGTCGACTTGGTTCTACTACAAGGACCAGCCAACGCCAGGGCAGTCGACTGGACTCCCTCACTTTTCCCTGGACCAAGTGAGCAAGCCGTCTTCTTTGAAGGTAATCCCGGAAGAGAGGGCGCAGGTGAAGGTGTTGGTCGAACGAGTCGTCCAGCTCATCCGAGACGGGGTGACTGGCATGGATCTCTTGGAAGTCTTCCTTCGACGATGCATCCAGCCGCTTCAAGCCCGAGACCATCCGATGTGGTTGTACTCCGGCACTGAGGACACCACTCGGATCCACCCGGAGGAGATCGAGGATGCCATGCTGGAAAGATGTCTTGGGGGCATCACAGGAAACAAGGACAACGCTCGAAGGGCCAGGAGGATCCCTCCACTCGACCAGTCCTACGAAGTAGACAAGGTCCATTCCTGCATCTTTGATTGTTATCTTTCTTTCTCCATCTTGTTTGCTTCAAATCGTTTGATTGACTTTTGTCTTGTTTGTCGTCTTCCAGGACACCACCGAGATGTATTCGATGCCCAACGGGGCACAAAGACCTGTCGAGGAGGAGGAAGGGAGTGGAGGCGAAAGCCAGGAGGAATGGAAATCTGATGGTGAGGAGGACAAAGACGACGACATCTCCGGCGAAGAGGGGGAGGAGGAAGAGGAGGAGGAAGTCGACCCTCCCCGCATGGAAAGGCGATCCAAGATCACCCATGACCCCGCGGTCGAGCGTGGCAAGGCTATCGCGCCTGTCGGGCCGTCGACGAAATGTCCTCGGACGACCTCTCCGGCGCCGACTGAAAAAGCGCCGAAGCAACCCCGAGCGACGCCATTGAAGCCGACGAAGGCTTTGCCCAAGATGAAGATGGTCATCCCCACCATTTCCGGGTACAACAGAACTTGTGTTTTCTTGTTCGGCATGGACATATTTTTGGTCGACTTGTTGACTGATCAACTGATTTCTGAAATCTGCAGCGCTGCCACCTCCGAGACCTCAGCCAGGAACGAAGACAGGAGATGGAAGATGCTGTTACCTCCAACCTTGGTATGATCGTCGTAGTTTCGCTTTTGGTCGATTGGATTTCCGTTTTTAACTTTGAATCTTTCCTGTAGTCCCTCCTCATGTCATAGATATCCCTGATGATGATGATGAGGCGCCGTTGAGGCGGAGGAGGACTAAGAAGGCACCTGCCGGGCAAGACCGCCAGTTGCATCGATTCGAGGCGCTGGTTCATGAGGGTGGCAACATCACTCGGACTTCCGTGTCTTTCGCTGTCACCGACGAGTGTCCGACCTTCATCGTCGATCGCTGATCCGCTTCTCCTTTTCGCCACACACCACGTCCCAGAGGACCAAGTGGGTGCTGCTAACGAAGCTATACGCCAGGCGAGGATCATGATGGAGCAAGTGAAGGTGGTCCGGGAGGCCAGCCAGGCGGCCTATGATGCCAGCTCAGCTTTTCAGAGCAACATCCAGGTTAGTTGATCACCACTTGTTCTGTTAGGATATGCTACCTGAAAACTCTTCTTTCTGAAGATCTTCGTATCTGTACACCCGCTGGGTGTGTCGACTGAATTTTTGGACTGGTGGGGGCACGCTGAGTGCACCCACTGGGTGTAGTCCCCGAGACTATGGTGGACTGCTGGCAGTCGTCCGTAGTCTTTATACTTTGTATTTCTTAGTTAACTTCTTCACTCGGCCTGGTCGGACCATGTCGAATGGAATCTTGAAACTGGTGGGGGCACGCTGAGTGCACCCACTGGGTGTAGTCCCCGAGACTATGGTGGACTCCTGGCAGTCGACCGTAGTCTGAAGAACTCCCCCTTTTTTGTCTCTTTCTGTCGACTGATTGAACCGAGTCGGTAAGACCAGTGGGGGCACGCTAAGTGCACCCACTGGGTGTAGTCCCCGAGACTACTGCCGAATATTTTGATTCGGCTGTAGTCTTAGAAACGCAATGATTTTTCTTAGTCACTCGGAAGTAACCTATCTTTGATGTCTGCCGATTGATTCTTCGCAGAAATCCTGCGAGCTTGTGGCTTGGTATACTGAATTGGAAAACAAACATATCCAGCTCAACCTTGACTTGAAGCTTGCTCAGGAGAACTTGCAGAAGGCGAGAGACGAAGCAAAAGGTATGGCTGGTGAGAACTTGACGACTGTCTTTGTCTTTCTGTCCGTTCCTAATTCTGATCTCACTGTCATTTTGCAGACAAAATGGAGGAGGCTCTGAAGAAGAAGGATCATGACCTTGCCGAGGCACAGAAAACGGCTTTGAACAAAACCAAGCTCGCGGAAGAAAAGCTATCCTCACTCGAAAAACTTGAAGAAGAGAACGCTAATCTGAAAGCTGCTCTCGACACGGCCAACAAGGAGGTTAGCCGACTGAAGAATGACAAGATAGCTCTGAGCGACAAGGTCAGCGAATCAAGGGAAGAGGAATGATCTAGAGGCTTATCTGGGAGGGCTCGCTAAGAAGTTATTCCTCATGCTTGAAGGTAATTCCTCCTATCCGACTGACTTGTTATCACTGACTCATCATAGAACCATTAGCTTGAACTCGAGTTGTGTTTGCAGAATTCTGTCAGAACTTCGAGGAAGAGACTAGTCGAGTGGAGACAAGCCTAGACCCCATTAACTCCCCCGTGAAGGATGAAGCCGCCATGAATGTGCTCCGACTGGAGTCTCGTGTCGCTGCTGTGGTGGACTACCTCGCTTGACTGAAGGTTGCGGTGTCGCGGATTGACTCGACGCCCGCCAAAGTAAACACTTCAAAATGACCTCGAGTCTTTAATGACTCGATCGAATGACGCCCAAGTTGAGTGCAGGAATGGAAAAAGTCTTCTGCCAGATGCGGTGCTGATGTTGCTCTGTCCCTGGTCCGCGTTCACTGCAAGGATGCGCGAGAGGAAAGGCTGGCGTCCATCAAAGTTGCCAATACCAAGAAGTACGACTTCCGATCTTTCATGGAGACTTTCATTGGTGCTGCCACCCGGATCGCTGACAGGATCGACCTGGACCAGTTCGTCGCGCCTTCCAGTCCTCCACCTGAGGAGTAAAAAACTTCTATGATTCGTCTTAAATTTGCCTCGGAATGCCGAGTGATCTTGTAACCGATAAACTTTAATAGGCTTGAGGCCTGGGTACTTCTGCATCCGTAGGATGTTATCTGAACTTTACTTATCGTCGAAATATGCTTTTGTTTGCCTTCGAGCGGACTTTGTTCTTCACTCGGAATACACTTCAGTGCTTGAGATGTAGCTCTGAGGTGAAAAATCCAGTCAACCTACACTTCATTGTTCTTGTAGGTAGGGATGGAGTTCGTATTGTACTTATGGCGCAGCTCCGCAGTAGAAGGTAACAGTCGACCTGCACCTCGTCGTCCTTGCGGATTGGGATGGAGCGCACGTTGTACTTGTGGCGCAGCTCCGAAGGAGAAGGTAATAATCGACCTGCACCTCGTCGTCCTTGCAGATTGGAATGGATTTCGTACTTAGGCGAGTACTGTACTACAGCCAAGCCTCCGAGTGGGAAGGTTTCTCTCCACTCGATAGGATTTTCAGATACTTAGGCGAGTACTGGACTGCAACTAAGCCCCCGAGTGGGAGGTTCGCTCTCCACTCGGTAGGATTTTTCAGATACTTAGGCGAGTACTGGACTGCAACTAAGCCCCCGAGTGGGAGGTTCGTTCTCCACTCGGTAGAATTTTTCAACACTTAGGCGAGTACTTGGACTGCTGCTAAGCCCCCGAGTGGCAGGTTCGCTCTCCACTCGGTAGGATTTTTCAAACTTAGGCGTAGCATCGACTGTCAGCTAAGCCCCCGAGTGGGAGGTTTGCTCTCCACTCGGTAGGATTTTTCAAACTTAGGCGTAGTCTTGGACTGCTGCTAAGCCCCCGAGTGGGAGGATTGATCTCCACTCGGTAGGGTTTTTCAAACTTAGGCGAGTACTGGACTGTAGCTAAGCCTCCGAGGAGGATTTTTTGTGTCGTAGCTCCGAAGGGGAAGGCAACAGTCGACCTGTACCTCGTCGTCCTTGCAAAGTGCACATTGTACTAAATACATAGGCGAGTACTTGGACTGCAGCTAAGCCCCCGAGTGGGAGGCTGGCTCCTCACTCGGTAGGATTTTCAACACTTAGGCGAGTACTTGGACTGCAGCTAAGCCCCCGAGTGGGAGGCTGACTCACCACTCGGTAGGATTTTAAACACTTAGGCGATTACTTGGATTGCAGCTAAGCCCCCGAGTGGGAGGCTGGCTCCCCACTCGGTAGGATTTTAAACACTTAGGCGAGTACATGGACTGCAGCTAAGCCCCCGAGTGGGAGGCTGACTCACCACTCGGTAGGATTTTAAACACTTAGGTGAGTACTTGGACTGCAGCTAAGCCCCCGAGTGGGAGGCTGGCTCACCACTCGATGGGATTTTCAGATACTTAGGCGAGACGGATTCGCAGCTAAGCCCCCGAGTGGGAGGCTGGCTCTCCACTCGGCGGGGATTTTTTTTACAAACTTAGGCGAAACGGGTTCGCGGCTAAGCCACCTACTGGGGGAAATTTCTCATGTAAACAAAAAGTAATAACAATCACTGGGAAAATTATAACATTCTTGTCTTTGATAAACAAACTACAGAGGTACTTTTATTACATCTCACCCGAGTGAGTTCTTAAGTGTAAAGGGGGCGGAGCAGCTCCGCATTGCAAGCTCGAGGCTCATCAATCTGGTGATCAACGTTGTAAAGATGGTATGCTCCATTGTGGAGAACTCTGGTGACGATGAAGGGACCTTCCCAAGTGGGAGCGAGCTTGTGTGGTTTCTGTTGATCCACTCGGAGGACCAAGTCTCCTTCTTGAAAGGTTCGGCTCTTCACATTTCTAGCATGGAATCGACGCAAGTCCTGCTGATATATGGTCAAGCGGATCAGGGCCATCTCTCTCTCCTCTTCAAGGAGCTCGACTGCATCTTGTCGGGCTTGCTGCTTCATCTTCAGAGTAGAGTTCGACTCGGTGTGCATTGTGAAGCAGGTCACTCGGCAGAACTGCTTCAGCTCCATAGACCAGAAAGAATGGAGTTCTCCCAGTCGACCGATTAGGAGTGGTCCTCAATCCCCAAAGAACCGACGGAAGTTCATCGACCCACGCTCCTACTGCATGCTTGAGATTGCGCATCAGCCGAGGTTTCAGTCCTTTGAGAATTAAACCGTTTGCTCATTCTGCTTGTCCATTCGATTGGGGGTGAGCAACTGAAGCATAGTCGACTCGCGTGCCCTGAGAGGCGCAAAAGCCTTTGAACTTGTCGGAATCGAAGTTTGACACATTGTCAGTGATGATGCTGTGCGGAACTCCATATCTGAATATCAACACTCTGATGAAACTGATAGCAGTGCACGCATCGAGGTTCTTGATAGGTTTAGCTTCGATCCACTTCGTAAACTTGTCGACTGCCACTAGCAAATGAGTGAAACCACTTCGCCAGTTCTCGGTGGTCCAATCATATCCAACCCCAAACAGCAAAGGGCCGACGAGTGGAATGGTCTTCAAGGTCGAGGCGGGTTTGTGTGACATATTGGAATAGAACTAACAGCCTTCACACTTGTCGACTATTTCCTTTGCCATTTCATTTGCTTTTGGCCAGTAAAATCCCGCTCGGTATGCTTTAGCCACAATGGTCCGAGAGGACGCATGATGACTACAGGTCCCGGAGTGGATATCATCAAGAATTATCTAACCTTCTTCTGGTGTTATGCATTTCTGGCCGACTCCAGTCGCGCTTCCTCTGTACAACTGTCCCTTGATCACAGTAAAGGCCTTGGATCGGCGAACGATCTGTCGAGCCTCTTCTTTGTTCTCTGGGAGCTCTTTCCTCAGGATATACGCGATGTACGACACTGTCCAGTCGGGAGTGATGACCACAACTTCCATGATCAGGTCGACCACAGCTGGGACCTGAGCTTCAATCGGACCAGTGGCACTTTTTGGTTGTGGGGCTTCTTCAGTGAAAGGATCCTCTTGAATCGATGGTGTGCGGATGTGCTCCAAAAACACATCACTGGGAATGGCTTCCCTCGTGGACCCTATTTTCGCCAAATCATCAGCAGCTTGATTTTTCAGTCGGGGTACATGATGAAGCTCTAACCCCTCAAACTTCTTCTCTAGCTTCCTCACTGCATTGCAATAACCAGTCATGGCTGGACTTCTGACATCCCACTCCTTCATCACCTGATTAACCACTAGATCTGAGTCGCCATAGACCATGAGGCGACGGACGCCGAGTGAAATGGCCATACGCAACCCACACAACAAGTGCTTCAGATTCTGCTTCATTGTTGGAAGAATCAAAGTGAATCTGGAGCACATATCCGAGCTTATCTCCTGGGAAACCAACACTACCCCAAAGACCGAACCATTCAGCATCTTGGAACCATCAAAGAACATGGTCCAGTGCTCCGAGTGAACTTGAGTCGGCAATTGCTGTTCAATCCTCTCGGAGATGAAATCTGCTATTGCTTGGGACTTGATGGCTTTCTTTGCCTCAAACTTGATATCAAGGGGAAGGAGTTCAATCGCCCATTTCACCACTCGACCAGTTGCATCTCTAGTGTAATCTCTAACAATGGGGCATCGCTGACGACTGTAATGGAATGGTCAGAGAAGTAATGAGCAACCTTCTTCGTGGTCATATAAATCCCATAGACAAGCTTCTGATAATGAGGGTATCTTTGTTTTGATGGGGTCAATACTTCAGAAAGATAGTATACTAGGCGCTGAACTTTGAAGGCTTTTCCTTCTTCTTCCTACTCAATCGTAAGCACTGTACTGACGACTTGTCCTGTGGCTGCAATGTAAAGCAGCAAAGGCTCTTTGCTGATTGGGGCAGCAAGCACCGGCTGGGTGGAGAGCAGAGCTTTTAGCTCTGCAAACGCTGCATCAGCTTCTGGAGTCCACTCGAACTTGTCTGACTTCTTCATCAGTCGGTAAAGAGGCAATGCCTTTTCACCGAGGCGAGAGATGAATCGACTTAAAGCGGCCAAGCATACAGTAAGCTTCTGGACATCATGCACATGCACATGGCGTTTCATTCGGAGTATAGTGCCAACTTTTCCTGGGTTTGCGTCGATTCCTCGTTCGGAAACGAGAAAACCGAGTAACTTTCCGCCAGGAACTCCAAATGTGCACTTTGATGGATTAAGCTTGATATCATACCTCCTGAGATTGGCAAATGTTTCAGCAAGGTCTGTCAATAGGTCGGAACCTTTCTGTGACTTGACCACAATATCATCCATGTATGCTTCCACATTCCGACTGATTTGAGTGAGCAAACACTTATGAATCATCCTCATGAACGTGGCTCGCATTCTTGAGGCCGAATGGCATGGTGACATAACGAAGCACCCGAATGGAGTGATGAAAGCTGTTTTGATCTCGTCGGGTCCATAGAGACGGATCTGATGGTACCCGGAATAGGCGTCTAAGAAAGACAATCACACATCCCGCAGTCGAGTCGACTATTTGGTCGATGCGGGGAGAGGAAAATGATCTTTCGGGCAGGCCCGATTGATATGTTTGAAGTCGATGCACATGCGAAGTGAATTGTCCTTCTTAGGGACCATGACAACATTGGCGAGCCACTCGGAGTGATAAATCTCTCGGATAAACTCTTCTGCTAAGAGCCGAGCTAACTCCTCGCCAATGGCCTTTCTCTTCTGGACGGCGGACCGTCGAAGATGTTCTTTGACAGGTTTCACTTTTTAGTCGACTCGTAGACGATGCTCAGCCAGTCCCCTGGGAACACCCGACATGTCAGCAGGCTTCCATGCGAAGATGTCCCAGTTCTCACGGAGGAACTGGATGAGCGCTTCTTCCTATTTGGAGTCGAGTGTTGTTGAGATGTGAGTCGGAGCAGCATTGGGATCAGTCGGGTGAATATGAATCGATTTCGTCTCATCGGACGACTGAAATGCTGACTCCGTGGTGGGCTTCTTGGCTCGCAACAAATCGCTCGGGTCTGCAGTTTTCTGGTACTCTTGCAACTCTACCACTGCCATCTGAGCATCTGCGATCTTAGAGCCTTTCTGAAATCACTCTTCTGCTTTCTTCCGATTGCTAGTGACAGTGATCACACCTTTGGGGCCTGGCATCTTCAATTTGAGGTATACATAACATGGTCGAGCCATGAAACGTGCATACGCCGGCCTCCCCAGAATAGCGTGATAAGCACTCTGGAAATCCACGACCTCACAGGTTAACTTTTCCTGACGAAAATTCTTGTAATCACCAAAAACCACATCGAGAGCAATTTGGCCAAGTGACTCAGCCTTCTTTCCAGGAATGACCCCATGGAAGCTCATGTTGCTGGTGCTGAGTCTGGACATCGGAATGCCCATCCCTTTTAACGTGTCTGCATATAGTATGTTCATGCCACTGCCACCATCCATCAAAACCTTAGTTAGTCGAGTGCCTTCGACGACTGGGTCGACCACCAACGGTTGCCTCCCAGGGGTGGCTATGTGTGTCGGGTGATCAGAATGGTCGAACGTGATGGCGGTCTGCAACTATTTCAGATAACTGGGTGTCGCCGGAGCGACCATATTCACCTCTCGGTTGATAACTTTCAATCGACTTTTGCTTTCAACGTCAGCAAGAATCATCAAGGTGGAATTGACCTGGGGGTATCCACCGTCACTATCTTCCTTGTCCTCAACTTTGTCCGACTCCTTCTCCTTGTCCTTGGGCTGCTTCCCCTGGAACTGCTGAATCAAGAGCCGACATTGTCGAAAGTGGTATGCTTTGGGTAAATGAGTTTACCCTCTTCATCTTTCTTCGTGTGAATGTGACATGGCAAGCCCAACACATCATTTCCATCTTGGTCTTTCACTTTCTTGGGGTTCCAAGGTCCCTTGGATTTCCCCTTGAACCTTCCTGGAGTCACGGCCAAGGCTTCTCCAGGAGCAGCTGGCTCGGCTTTCCGCTTCATTTCCGACCGGAGTTCCTCCCCGGTTTCAAGAAGCGGCTGACTTGTACTTGCCACTCCAGAGCCGATCCTCTTCTTCACCATTGGCGTATTTGGTGGCAATCTCCATCATTCGACTCGTGGTCATGTCTCCGTCCGACCAAATTTCAGACTCAACTCTCTGTTCTTAACGCCTTCCTTGAAGGCACAGACTGCCTGATGATCAGATACATTCTCTACTGTGTGGTGCAAAGTGATCCATCTCTGGATGTAATCCCTCAGAGTTTCATTCGACTTCTGCACACACGACTGCAACTCTGTCAACCCTGCTGGACGCTTGCAAGTTCCTTCAAATGTCCTGACAAACACTCGGGCAAGATCTTCCCAAGTGTAAATGCTGCTGGGTGCTAACTGATTCAACCACGCTCTGGTTGAGCCCTCCAACATAAGAGGCAGGTGTTACATGGCCACTTCATCGTTGCCGCCGCCGATATGAACAGCCACTCGGTAGTCCTCAAGCCAAGTATCCGGCTTGGACTCACCAGTGAACTTACTAACTCCAGTCGCCAACCTGAAGTTGGGAGGAATCACCGCGGCCCTGATGGCTCTGCTAAAACACCCTGGTCCTGAGACATGGACTCTGCTGCCAGTGGGCGCATTTCTGTCATGGCCTTCTCGGTTAGCTCTGTTCCTGTCGACCAGGCCTTGAACGATGATGGATCTCACATCAAAGCCTGGTTCCTTAGGGTCGACTGGAATCCTTCGCCCAACACTGTGATGACGTCTGTCATCTTGCTGTTGAGGCGCGTGTGACCCACCTCTTGGGGGAGGAGTGGGCACTCGACGTCGAGCATCGCGATCGAATCGGTCCTCATACTGATCCCGCCGGCTTCCATGTCCCTCACGCCTCGGGGGCGATCTTGGGCTATGAGTCGACTGGACTGTATTCGCAGCGACGGATCTGCTGTGAATCCTGTTTCGCGACTACGATACAGCTGAATTTTGATCTCCTGCTGCCCGGAGTAAATCTCTGATCTGCAGCAAGCCTCTGCCAGCCTCTTACTAGGAAGGCTGAATGGACTCTGCTATACGGGCTACAGGTGCTAGATTCTGAATTGGAGTTCGGTATACCTGAGTCGGTTGTGGAAAGAGTTGACGTCGACTGGACGACGGGACCCGTTGTTGCGCTCGTTCGTTGAGTACTCGCTGGAGATTTTCCAGTCGAGTGCGCTCAGCCAAATTGTCCAAACGCGCGTCTTCTAAGGCACGAGCCTCGGGGGTTTCTCCAACGATAGGAGTGTGAAGTGCATCCATGTTCCGGCGGCGAAGCTCCTCTCTCTGCAGCGAAGTGAGGGGCTCGGGTTGACACTCTTCATGAACCTGCGCCGGCTCGCCTCCGCCAACGCCTCCGTCGGCGCGGTGGAAACTAGGAGGACTACGTGGTCCGTCGACCATTAGAACCTCCGCCGCTGGATCACTGCTATCGCACTCGGATGCAGCCTCTACGGAGCCAGTCGACAGATCGAACATGCCGTAGAGAGATTCGTCGGGCTCGATTGCCGCGGCTTGAGGGGTGGCCGACTGGCAGGCCACCGCGTGCCTCACCCACGCTGAAGCCTCGACCGACCGGAGCGCTTGCGCCGGTGAGAGACTGGGAGGGAGGAGGACACAAGAGCCGACCGATACTGGGTCGACGGCTGCCGCAGGAGGACGCCGCGGACGCACACCCGAAAGTGCGTTGCCCCGCGTATGGGGAGTGCGTTGACGTCGAGTGGAGCCTCCTACAGCCAAGCGGAGTCGTCGGCGATGAACGTGAGCGTGCCGAGACGGATCTCGCGGCCCTCAACTAAAACTCCACCTGAAACCATGATGAATGGGATCAGAAAAACTGCAACTTCTCCATCAAGTCGCTAAGACACCTGCCCCACGGTGGGCGCCAACTGTCGTGGTTCTAAGTCTAACAATAGAATGGGGGTTAGGAATGGAGAGGCAAGATCCTAGTTATGGAGTAGTTGTATACACAAGATGTTTACGAGTTCAGGCCCTTCTTTGAGGAAGTAACAGCCCTACGTCTCAGAGCCCGGAGGCGGTCAACTGTATTATATGCGTATGAGTTACAGGGGTGCGAACCCTTTACACTGAGGAGGGGGGTGGCTTATATAGAGTTCGCCAGACCCCTCCAGTCCTCAGTTATGTAGGGATTAAGGTATATTAAGATAGGGAGTTACTGGTAGCGTCCCACATAAAGTGCTATGATGACCATAAAGCCTACTTAATGACCGACCGTTTGCATGCAGACTGACTGTAGATCTTCTGGCGGTCGAGTGGTTGGCTGATGGTCAAGTGTCTTTAGGTCCGTCAAGTGGAGTCCTTCCAGGTCGACTGAAAGGTGTTTTCTTCAAGAGATGTCCTTGGGGAGGGTATCTTGGACAGGTTCATGACCCTACCCTAGCTACATGACTTCATCACCATCCACTTGCCTCCCGCTCCGGACATGTTTGGAATAGCTTCACGGAGAAGGTGAGAACTTGGGCGCTGGAGCTCGAGCGTGCAAGAATGGATGAGCTAGGGAAGAAGAAGGCGTGGGTGAAAAAGGGGAATCCCTACCTCTTTATAAAGGTGATAGAAACTATGCGCCTCCCCACTTGCCCGGTAAAATCGCTTATTCCCCAAGCGCCACGATTGATGGCACGGTTGGGTTACCCATACCCGTATTGATGAGAATCCCATGATAAGGGGACATGATCTCTGCTTCGACGAGATGTGCCAAGGAAACCGCCTCGCAATATGTGCAGTAGCTGGATGAGAAAAACAGTTCGAATAATGACCGGGCCGTGGTGTGATGTCACGCTATGAAAAGTTGTCAGCAGATTAGATTTGTGGAATATTGTGCTCTCTACGGTGGTATGTGGAATTTGTTTGCAGAGCCCGACACGATCCTCGTGTTAAAAATCTTCTATGGAGTATTCGGAGAAGGAACCCGCCTTGCAATGTCGAAGACAATCTGCACACCGGACTCATCGTCATTGAAGCCTGGTTAAGGCTACTGAGGGAGTCCTGGATTAGGGGGTCCTCGGACAGCCAGACTATATACTTTGGCCGGACTATTGGACTATGAAGATACAAGATTGAAGACTTCGTCCCGTGTCCGGGTGGGACTCTCCTTTGCGTGGAAGGCAAGCTTGGCAATTCGGATATGTAGATTTCCTTCTCTGTAACCGACTCTGTGTAACCCTAGCCCCCACTTGTGTCTACATAAACCGGAGGGTTTAGTCCGTAGGAGGACAGACAATCATAATTATAGGCTAGCTTCTAGGGTTTAGCCTCTACAATCTCGTGGTAGATCAACTCTTGTAATACTCATATCATCAAGATCAATCAAGCAGGAAGTAGGGTATTACCTCCATCGAGAGGGCCCGAACCTGGGTAAACATCGTGTCCCTTGCCTCTTGTTACCATTAGCCTTAGACGCACAGTTCGTGACCCCCTACCCGAGATCCGCCGGTTTTGACACCGACAGCCCTTGAGTCACAGAACAAAGGAGCAAGTCGAATGTGATGCTGGTAGAGGACAAGAATAATTGAGTGGAGCTGGATAAAAAAAGAATGCAGGAACAAGTGGCAAGCTATCTTTCCTGCAGTGAAATCGGTGGCACCGAGTTGTGTGCTTCAGTTGCACCGAAAGAATTCGGTTGGACCGAAAACAGCAGACCGGTGTGACCGAGTTCATCATAGAGAAAACACTTGTCACCTCAGCTCACTAGTCAAGTAAGATCTCACAAGGATTTGCAAGGAATTAACTGAAAGATTTGCAAACAATTGGATGCAGGGAATGCAGAACAAAAAGAAATAGAAAATAAATTTAGATGAAGTGTTTTAAAAAAAGGGAAACAAATATGCATGAGACAAATGCAAGAGCGCATAAAATAACACAAGAGAACTTCATCTAGAATTGGTCGGCGACAATGTCACCTATGTTAGAGTATATTGACTTAGGAGTCAAGTGAGATCACTTGATCATAGGTCATACTCATCATTTAAGCTCAAATGGGGTTTCCATTTTTCGTTTAAGCATTTTGATGTATTCACATCTTGTTGTGTTGCTTTGACTCATGACTTGGAGTAAAGCTTCTCTAAGATGGAATAACATACCTTGGGTGGTGGTGTTGATCGTGATAATGTAGTTGAACTTGTGTGGGTTGCTCAAGGTTGATGTAGCTCATCAAGAGTTGGGAGCTCCACTTGGAATTCGGAGTTAATCTACCTACATGGGTTAATCTTGCAAGGAAGAGCACTTATGTATCAAAAATGACAATCATAAAACTTAATATAGAATTTGTCAAAGGATATGTTTGAAGGGTTTCGTGCTTCCTTGTCTTCAACCACCATTGTGTAGAGACTTGGTGATGTAGAAATTTTCTCAAGATGTGAGTGGGTTGCAATATCATAGATTTAGATTCATCCAAGTACCTACAAGGGTTAGATAGCATGCAAGGGTGCAAATATATCCAAGACATATAAATAGCAACATGTAAGAATTATCAAGGATTAGTCAAAGGCTCATGCCTTGCATGTATCCGAATGGAGTTCCTACTCCAAGTTTGAAGCATCAATGATGTTCAATTCACCTCTCAAACGGCAAAAGACTTTCTCATCAAGCGGTTTGGTGAATATACCCGCTAATTGCTTATCGGTGCGAACATGCTTAAGATCAATGTCCCCTTTGGCAACGTGATCTCGAATGACATGATGACGAACTTCAATATGCTTAGTTCGAGAGTGTTGCACGGGATTGTGAGCAATATTGATAGCACTTTCATTGTCACAAAGCAATGTAACATGTTTCGCATATATCCATAATCCTTGAGAGTTTGGGTCATCCAAAGTAATTGAGCACAACATGAACCAACGACAATGTATTCCGCTTCGGCGGTGGATAAGGATACCGAGTTTTGTTTCTTGGAGGACCAAGACACAAGAGATCTACCAAGAAATTGACAAGTACCCGAAGTGGACTTTCTATCAACCTTGTCTCCGGCATAGTCCGAATCGGAATAACCAACAAGATCGAAAGAAGACTGAGGGAGTCCTGGATTAAGGTGTCCTCGGACAACCGGACTATATACTTTGGCCGGACTGTTGGACTATGAAGATACAAGATTGAAGACTTCGTCCCGTGTCCGGATGGGACTCTCCTTTGCGTGGAAGGCAAGCTTGGACATTCGGATATGTAGATTTCCTTCTCTGTAACCTACTCTGTGTAACCCTAGCCCCCTCCGATGTCTATATAAACCGGAGGGTTTAGTCCGTAGGACAAGAACAATCATAGTCATAGGCTAGCTTCTAGGGTTTAGCCTCTATGATCTCGTGGTAGATTAACTCTTGTAATACTCATATCATCAAGATCAATCAAGCAGGAAGTAGGGTATTACCTCCATCGAGAGGGCCTGAACCTGGGTAAACCATCGTGTCCCCTGCCTCCTGTTACCATTAGACTTAGACGCATAGTTTGGGACCCCCTACCCGAGATCCGCCGATTTTGACATCGACATTGGTGCTTTCATTGAGAGTTCCACTATGCCGTTGCTGTAAGGCTTGATGGCCCCTTCGATCATCTTCAACGATGCAGTCCAGGAGGTGGTGTTCCTCCCCGGACATATCTTCATATTCGGCGGATTCATACTACGGGCCAACTCACTTGGCCATCTAGAGCAGATCGATAGCTACGCCCCTGGCCATCAGGTCAGGTTTGGAAGCTTAAACTATACTGTCGACATCCGCGAAGACTTGATCTTCGACGGATTCGAGCCCATGACAGGTGCGCCGAACAGTCACGATGGACATGATTTTGATATGTTGTCGGACATTATTCAGGAGATCGCACCCGCGTTGGAGCCGGGAACCAATCCGGAGCAGATCGTGCCTTCCGAGGACGGGTGGATGGACCCCGCCACAGAGGCCGCACACTCATCGGCATTGGAGCCGAACGATGATCCCACGTCCTATGAAAGGGGTGTCATCGGACCCCCGGACTCTTCCCCGGTTGCTGAATCCGAACTGCGTGCGTCCGTACCTATCGAATCAGATTGGGCACCCGTCAAGGAGTTCACCGCCGCGGATATTTTTTACCACTCACCCTTGGGTGATGTGCTGAACTCATTAAAGTATCTGTCCTTGTCAGGAGACTCTTGGCAGAACTATGTCCGGCTCGAGTGGGGAGCGGACGACGAAGAAATTTGTCCCCCACCCACCACCCAGTTTATAGCCACTGTCGATGACTTAACCGACGTGGTTGACTTCGACTCCGAAGACGTCGACGGTATGGACGACGATGCAGGAGAAGAACAGGAACCACCGCCTATAGGGCGCTGGACCGCCACCTCCTCATATGATATTTATATGGTGGATACCCCTAAAGAAAACAATGGCGATGAGGCAGCAGAAGTTAACCCCTTGGGGAAGCAATCTAGACAACGGCATCATCGGCGCCGCTCCAAGCCCCGCCATAGCAAAAATAGTGATACCGACACAAGGGATAACAATCCGGATGGTGCTGAAGACGAATACAATCCTGCCCAGCTAGGCTTCGAGCAAGCCGAGCAAGAGGAGGGGCAAGCTAGCCCTAAAGAACAGGCAAAGGATGGAGAATCAGAGGAAGATAACTACATGCCTCTCTCTGAAAACGAGGTGAGCCTTGGCGACGAAGAATTCATCGTGCCCGAGGACCCCGTCGAGCAGGAGCGCTTCAAACGACGGCTTATAGCCACTGCAAAAATCCTGAAGAAAAAATATCAACAGCTTGAAGCTGATCAGGATCTGCTAACGGACAGATGGACCGAGGTCCTGGCTACCGAGGAATACGGACTCGAGCGCCCTAGCAAATGCTACCCAGAGCGCATGCTGCTACCTCAACTCGAGGAGGAGGCCTTAAAGCCCACGCCACCAGCGCATGATGCGGCTGACCGGCCACCCCGTGGCTGCGACAAAACGGCGTACCAGCCCGAATCCAGACCGCACCCCGCCACCAATCAAACAATAACACCAATGCATGGGGCTACACGAAGGACCTGCGAGATGTATTGGAAGACAAAGCAGGACAATCAAGATTGATTTACGGATCACGGGGACACGTGACAAGGATCGTCACGCCGGATACACTAACAAATCATCCGGCCGGGCCGAATACAGTGAAGCCCGGCACAGAGGCGCCGCACATCCCCTATGCTTCACTGATGAAGTAATGGATCGAATTCCCTGAGGGATTCAAACTAGTGAACATCGAATCATACGATGGTACCACAGACCCCGCGGTATGGATAGAAGATTTTTTCTTCCACATTCACATGGCCCGCGGAGACGATCTACACGCCATCAAGTACCTCCCACTAAAACTAAAGGGACCGGCTCGACATTGGCTGAATAGCTTGCCGGCAAACTCCATCGGGAGTTGGGAGAACATGGCAGACGCATTCCTTGACAACTTCCAGGGCACTTACGTGCGACCACCAAACGCTGATGATCTAAGTCACATAACCCAGCAGCCCGGAGAGTCAGCCAGGAAATTTTGGACCCGGTTCCTAACCAAAAAGAACCAAATTGTTGACTGTCCGGATGCCGAAGCGCAAGCGGCCTTTAAGCATAACATCCGTGACGAATGGCTTGCCCGACATCTCGGTCAGGAAAAGCCAAAGTCCATGGAAGCACTCACAACACTCATGACCCGCTTTTGTGCGGGCGAAGATAGCTGGTTGGCCTGTAGCAACAATACAACAAGCAATCCGGGCACATCGAAAGCTAGGGATAGCAACGACAAATCACGGCGCAACAAACACAAGAACCGCAAAAACGGTGATAATGCCGAAGACACGTTAGTCAATGCCGGATTCAGCGGCTCCAAGTCCGGTCAGTGGAAGAAACCATTCAACAAAAACAATTCAGGCCCGTCTAGTTTTGACCACATACTCGACCGTCCGTGCCAAATTCATGGCACCCCTGGAAAACCAGTCAACCACACACATAGAGAATGATGGGTCTTCAGACAAGCCGATAGGTTAGACACCGAAAACAAGGGGAAGGGGTCTCAAAGCGATGACGATGACGAGGAGCCCCGATCACCGAATATAGGAGGAAAGATGAAATTCCCTTCCCAGGCGAAAACGGTGAATATGATACGCGCAAGCCACATTCCTAAAGGGAAACACACACTACGGGAGGTCTATACAATCGACCCAAAGTTCAACCCATGGTCCTCTTACCCGATCGCAGGGACCACCCCACCAGTATCCATCATAGCGGTTCGGCCGCATTGGTCCTCGACCCCATCATTGACGGATTCCACCTCACACAAGTCCTTATGGACGGAGGTAGCAGCCTAAACCTTCTTTACCAGGATACAGTGCGCAAAATGGGCATCAACCCTTCAAGGATCAAGCCCAGAAAAACCACCTTTAAAGGTATAATACCAGGTGTAGAAGCCTGTTGCATGGGCTCAATCACACTAGATGTGGTTTTCGGATCTCGGGACAATCACCGTACCAAAGACTTAGTCTTCGACATCGTCCCCTTTCGCAGTGACCATCAGGCACTGCTCGGACGAACCGCATTCGCTCGGTTCAACGCGGTGCCACATTATGCCTACCATAAATTAAAGATGCCCGGTCCACGCGGCGTCATCACGGTTAATGGAAGGTCCAAATTCCCCCTCACGGTCGAAGAGGCTACTACCGCTCTAACAGCAAGAACAACGGACGGCACCTTACAGTCGAACCTCGAGTGGACGGCCAAGCTCTCGGACACCACCAAAGGAGTCCGAACTACTGCACGGCAGGATAGCCCAGCCCGCCCGGAGATTAATTAAAAACACTCCGAAAAAGAATAATACAAGCCACATATTGCGGCTCAACCGCCAGGTGGCGCAAAACTATTTCTTATGTTTTCTTTACAGGTTCACCTCTACGTAGGCCAGAATGGAGGGCATGGGAACAGTTCGAGCGCATCAGGGAACCTCTAGATATTCCCCTATAATCGTCCGACTACACCATGGATCCGAACACAAATTCCGCACGCCTGGTATCAGCAGGTTCTACAGTCATATTTCTTTTTATCACATCATCTGTACTCATATGCATTGACGTATTACTCAAATACAACATGTGGATTTATGTGATGCTCACCTACTGCCATCTCTCATTCAAAACTCTTTTTAAAGGCGGCTGCTTATCGCGATACGCGTTAACATGCCAGGGGCTTCGTCACGCCCATACTACGGCAAAAAAGTTCGGACACCTTTACGGTAGTCCGGCACCCCGAACTTATAGCATTATATGCATCAACTCCGAATCATGTCTTGGGTTAATAGTTGGGTTTGCACAGCTCCTACATTTTGGTACCTTACATTCCACTATATCGGCTAAGGTAGCACTGGTAGAACTACTGCGATTGTGTCCCGGTTCTTCCGGACGAGCACCTCAGTAGAGAAAGCCGAAAACTGACTGTCATGATGCAGCGAGAGCTGGTCAGCTGTTCGAGAGGTTCTAAAATCTTTAAGGATTCTTTCCGCACAATGCTATAACCAATGCAGTGTGCGATGGATCGGACTTTTCTGATCAGGCGCTTATAGAGCCCCTAGTGCGGTCTTCCGAACACTAGGGGCTGCGCCTACCTTCCTCGAAACAAGTCCTATGGCTAAGTGAGAGCGATAAAGCCCTATAGTCGGATTGCCTGGTTCGATGTGCTGAACACCTCCTTTAGGGACCCACAACTGGGATAAATAGTGCTCAGGTTTATCCCGAACACGCCCGTACTCACTACGAGGGGGCGGAAGCCGACGACTGGCCGACTCTCAGAATTATTATATCCAACGGCCGCATAGGATGAAAAACATTCATACGACAAAGCAATAGATGATAAGAATGCTCTTGCTCAAATATTACAACAGACGAACATGACCGTATTCATGGAAATATAGTGTCATTGGTGCATTGCTCCGCCGCAAGGCGGGCTCCTTTCAATACACCTTAATATTACAGTTCGGGCTTGCGGTGCTCCTTCCCCTTCGGCGGTCCCTTGGTCATCAGCTTCTCCGCATCCATCTTCCCCCAATGCACCTTGGCACGGGCGAAGGCCATTCGCGTACCCTCTATGCAGACCGATCGCTTGATGACTTTGAGTCGAGGGCAGGTGTCGTGGTAACGATTCCAACAATAAGAGAGGGGTAGGATAAAGGAGCATGATCTATCGAGATGCATATGGGTGACACGGTGCTTTTAGCGAGTTCGGGCCTCTCACGGTGGAGATAACAACCCTACGTCTCGTGCTCCGGAGAGGCTTTGTTTTATCTTAGTATGTATCCAGAGATTACAATGAGAGGGGAACGGATCCCCGTAGTCCTGAGACTAATGGTGAAAAAGAGAGAGAGATGGAAGAAAAAAGCCCCCTAGTCTAGTGGTGGGGTGGCGTATATAGAGTTCGCCACCCCCACAACCCATATGTTACACGGTGGAGCAACAATGCCATAATACCTGCCCCCTACAAAACCGGCATGCTGACTATTGGTCTTTGCATATCCGAGTGAGTTACATGGTTGAGTGGAATGAGCTCGTCGAGTGAAGTGCCGTGCTCCGAGTGGTTGTCGCCGTCCGAGTGACTTTCAAGTTGCGGTACATCTGGACGGCGATCTGGCCCAGGGGCCCAGTACAAAGTATACAGTGTCCATGGGTAGGGCCTTTAGGTCAGGCCTGTTACCCTACCCCCTATACATGTCCTCGTCATTAGCCCCCGAATCGGTCGATGTTGAGCGGGTCGAGTGGAGGTGAATTCCCAGATAAGTTGAGTGCTACGGAAGCACTTATGAACTCCCTCTTGTCACCCGACGATCTTATCTTCGTGTGTTGCCTTGACAGATTCCATACTGCATGGTGTCCGAGTGAAATGAGCTCAAACGGGTCCGCGGAGGAGCGTTAGACTCACCTTATAGCAATTTTTTTAGTGATTTGGAGCTGGTCCTGCATCGAGTAACTGATTACTCGTAATTTCTTCACGCCTGGAATGTGTCTTTTTGTTGTTGTTTGGCCGTCACTCGGACCGGGCGGACCGTTCCGAGTGGATACCATTCCAGTGGGGGCACGCTGAGAGCACCCACTGGGTGTAGTCCCCGAGACTGCCGTCGACTGCGGGCAGTCGGCGGGAGTCTTATAGCCTGTCCTTTTTGTTGTTGTTCATCACTCGGACTGGTCAGTCCGTACCGAGTGGAGATTACTCCAGTGGGGGCACGCTGAGTGCACCCACTGGGTGTAGTCCCCGAGACCGCCGTCGACTGCGGGCAGTCGGCGGGGGTCTGAGAGAACTAAAAATCTTCTTAGTTGGTACTGATCGAACTTGTCCTTCTCTGACTCGGAGGTCGAGTAATTCTGGAGCTAGTTTTCCATCGAGCAAAATGTTTCTTTCCGAGTTCTCTTCCAGTGGGGGCACGCTGAGTGCACCCACTGGGTGTAGTCCCCGAGCCTCTGTCGGACTAAATGAGCCTGGCAGAGGGTTTAAGTCTCCTGGTAAACCTCCACGCAGTTGACACGGTAAAAATCTTTTTAGTCTGAAATTGAGTCAATCGGATGCATCTTCAGGCGCTTGACATGGTAAGTAAGCTCAGCCTGGAGCTGAGTCAGTCGGACTGATCTTCGTGCACTCTGCATGGAATAAATTCAGCCTGGAACTCGGTCAAGCAGCTGAATCTTCGTGCTCTCAGCACGGTGAATGAATTCGGCTTTGAAACTGACGACTGTAGAAAAAAGCTGGACACTCCAGGGAGTAATCGTTCCAGTAGTACTTCTTATATTGACCGTTAGATTTTGCGTGAAAGGGGTATTTGTAAGAGTACATTGTATGCGTAGAGGAGCTTCATTTTTACCATTTTGCATGAAAGGGGTATTTGTTCAAGTAGATGTGCTTCCCGACTGATCGGGGTATGTTGACTGCAAGGAAAAACTTGGTGGCACTTGTATGTCTCCCGGAGGAGATAGACTAGTGGTCGGACATGGACGTGCCATGAAACCCGAGTGACGAGGCTAGTGTGTGGGCTGATTCTTCAAAGAGAGGCCACTCATTATCCCGGGAGAAAACCAGCACATGCCAACTCTGAGTCCAAGTTTGTGAAACTGATGCCTTGGAGCCTAGGATAGGGCCAAGTGTATCCGTAGAGGAGAATTGTTTTCACCCTTTTGCAGTCTTGCAGATGACTTTAGGTAATGATTTGGGCGATCGTCCGAGTGGACAGTACCACCCTTTTAGATTTTCGGCAGACCGAGCAAGTATGGTCAAAAAGATATTCCTGATGTGATCAATGGGTTGATTGAACGGGCATAACCCCTGAGGGCGGCATGGCCAACGGCTTTGCGTAGCCACCGAGTGATGCTCGAAAGAGGCAAGCTTGCTACAGAGTATGATATGAGGTTTGATCATATGAGTAACTTAGTCGTTCCCGTGTTGGGGGTGTAGAGGTAAAGACATGTCCAACTGCTGGTGACGCGCGAGGCGGCCGAGGGGCAAAGATGTGTACAACTGAGTGGCGATGCATGGAGCGGCCAAGTGGTGAAGACGTGCACAACCGAGTGGCGACGCGCCGAGCGGCCGAGTCATGATGTGCGAGGTGGTTAAATGATGAAGGCGTGCACAACTGAGTGGCAACGCGCGGGGCGGCTGAGCGAGGATGCACGAGGTGGCCGAGTGAAGGACTACGTGTCCAGCCAAATGGTGACGCGCGGGGCGGCCATGTGCTGAAGGCATGCACAACCGAGAGGCGACGCGCGGAGCGGCCAAGTGGTGAAGACGTGCACGACCGAGTGGCGACGTGCGGGGCAGCCGAGTGAGGATGCTTGAGGTGGCCAAGTGAAGGACTACGTGTCCAGCCAAATGGTGACGCGCGGGGCGGCCAAGTGATGAAGCGCGGCGTGGCCAAGTGACGACGCGCGGTGTGGCCAAGTGACAACACGCGGGGCAGCCGAGTGAAAGATTGCGTGTCTAGCCAAGTGGCTGAAATAGTCTTCGAAGGAGTTAGCCAGATGCTTTCAAAGCTAATGTAGCGACGAGGTCGGTGTAGTGTGGTTGAAACACAACAAGACCGGCGTGAAAACTAAGTCTGAGTAGGAATGAAGATGGCGTGTAGAGTGTCTGGGTCATTAAAAAACTTGTCAAAGTAGCGGATCGAATGCACTTGTTGAAGTGAAGGATCTGACTGGTGATGAAGTACTCGACTACTCAGGAGAGTGTCATTCCAAATGAGATGCAGCCCCCGAGAGCGGCGTAGCCCCCGAGCGTACTATAGGCTTCGACAACGTACATGTCGGAATACGAGAAATATAGTTTTGAATGGATGATTTGCAATTCATCGAGTCAGACTTGGGAAAAGATGAGGAGAAGCTTCCAAGTGATGCTCGAAAGAGGCAAACTCCCAAAAGAGTGAAGTGTGAAGTTTAATTATAAAAGGGACTTATTTGTCTCATGTCTGACGAGGTCTGTATCATTGATACGATGAAGAGGATTCCACAGAAGGGTTCGCCGGATGTGTTTGAAGTCAACAGAGCGACAAGGTTGGTGTTGTGGTGCGCTAGGACCGGTACGGTGACCGAGTCGGAGCAGTGATGAAGTTGGCGCATAGGGCCGTCGAGTGATCGTGTAACTTGTGTAAAAAATGGCACAAGCCAACGAAATAATTTCTCGAGGAAATTTGATGTGTGCTGAAATGATTTTTGTGAATAACACCCATAGACACCCGCTGGGAGTGCAAGGGGCTTGCTGGTTAACCAGCAAGAGTCTGAGAGAGCGAAGGATCCGTTCGAACTTGTCAAAGCGACAGATACGACTGAACTCATTGGAATACTGGCTCAAACAAAACGGAAGTATAGTGTTTCGACTGAGTTGCAGCCCCGGAGGACCGATGCAAATTCGAAATGAAGAATGACACATGGTGTTCGTGAATGATGTATGCGAAAAAATGGAAGTTGGACTCGGGAGTCACATAACCAGTACTAAGAAAGTATGTGAAAATAAAAAACAAAGCGTAGATGTACACTCGGTGGCATGGCCTCCGAGTGAACATGATATGTGAATTACGGGATACCCGGGAAGATGGAAATAACAGAATGTAAAATGACTTAGCTGTCTGAAAGCGCGCGAGTGGCCGAGTGGTGATGAGGCGACCAACCGAGTGGCAACGCGCGGGCGGCCGAGTGGTGATGAGGTGACCAACCGATGGCGACGCGCGAAGCGGCCGAGTGGTTATGAGGTGACCAACCGAGTGGCTACGCGCGGGACGGCCGAGTGGTGATGAGGTGACCTACCGAGTGGCGACGCACGGGGCGGCCGAGTGGTGATGAGGTGACCAACCGAGTGTGATGAGGTGACCAACCGATGGCGACGCGCGAAGCGGCCGAGTGGTTATGAGGTGACCAACTGAGTGGCGACGCGCCGGACGGCCGAGTGGTGATGAGGTGATCAACCGAGTGGCGACGCGCGGGGCGGCCGAGTGGTGATGAGGTGACCAACCGAGTGGCGACACGCGGGGCGGCCGAGTGGTGATGAGGTGACCAACCGATTGGCGACGGCGGCCAAGTGGTGATGAGGTGACCAACCGAAAGTGCGACGCTGGGCGGCCGAGTGGTGATGAGGTGACTACCCGATGGCAACGCGCGGGGCGGCCGTGTGGTGATGAGGTGACCAACCGAGGGCGACGCGCGGGGCAGCTGAGTGGTGATGAGGTGACCAACCGATGGAGAAGCGCGGGGCGGCCAAGAGGTGATGAGGTGACTAATCGAAAGGGCGACAAGCTGGGCGGCCGAGTGGGGATGAGGTGACCAACCGATGGCGACGCGCGGGGCGGCCGACTGGTGATGAGGTGACCAACCGATGGAGACGCGCGGGGCGGCCGAGCGGTGATGAGGTGACCAATCGAGTGGCGACGCGCGGGGCGGACGAGTGGTGATGAGGTGACCAACCGAGTGGCGACGCGCGAGGCGGCCGAGTTGTGATGAGGTGACCAACCGAGTGGCGGCGAGGCGGCCGAGTGGTGATGAGGTGACCAACCGATGGCGGCAAGGGGCGGCCGAGTGGTTATGAGGTGACCAACCGATGGCGACATGGGCGGCCGAAAGTGGTGATGAGGTGACTAATCGAGTGGCGACAAGGGCGGCCGAGTGGTGATGAGGTGACCAATCGATCGCGACCCCCGAGGCGGCCGTGTGGTGATGAGGTGACCAACCGATTTGCTACGCGTGGGGCGGCCGAGTGGTGATGAGGTGACCAACCGACTGGCGACGCGCGGGGCGGCCGAGTGGTGATGAGGTGACCAACCGAGTGGCGACGCGCGGGGCGGCCGAGTGGTGATGAGGTGACCAATCGATGGCGACGCACGGGGCGGCCGAGTGGTTATGAGGTGACCAACCGATGGCGATGCGCGGGGCGGCCGAGTGGTGATGAGGTGACTAACCGAGTGGCGACGCGCGGGGCGGCCGAGTGGTGATGAGGTGACCAACCGATGTCGACGCACGGGGCGGCCGAGTGGTGATAAGGTGACCAACCGAATGGCGACGCGCGGGGCGGCCGAGTGGTGATGAGGTGACCAACCGAGGGCGACGCACGGGGCGGCCGTGTGGTGATGAGGTGACCAACCGAGTGGTTGCTGGACTGAAACGTTTGTGTTCGACTGCCGAAGTGGTCTGTTATTCATCCGAGCAAATTCATCCGAATATGCGTTTCAGTGAGCTTAAGTCCCATCCGAGTGAACCTGGGTTCGAACAGAAAAGGAACTGTTAAGCGAGTGTTGAGTAATTTGTAAGCTAATTTGTAAAATGATCAGAGAGGACAAGGTCCTTAATCCTCTGCCGAGTGGCTGGAGACTTGGTCTGCCAGGTTCATCATTATCAAAGCGGAGTGCTACCAGCCCCCAGGGGGAGGGGCCGTATGTGGGGGTTCGTTGATGACGTTGCAGATAAGGCTGGAGACTACGACAAGCCGGACGGCGTTGGTGGTTGTGCGTGGAGGTTCGACGATGGCCTCGCAGACGACGACGAGGAAGATGGCGCTGGTGGTTGCATGCTGAAGTCAACAAACCAAGAAGCCTGCACGTTAATTGTCCAGAGTGCAAAAAATCATCTGGGCTAGCCGGCCGAGTGAACCTTCTCATTAGCCGGCTGAGCGAAAGGGTGAATCGACCGAGTGAACCACGACTGGGTTGTGATCTAGTTGCAATGCCATCCGTCGAGTGAAATAGATGGTGAGTCGTTCAGGCGACTTTGTTCATTTTAGCAAGCCTGCAAGTTAGCAAGTACAGGTACCTCCACGAATATTTTGTGTTGGACTAATAAAGTGTCCACACATGAATGCTATTTGGCAGGGCGTAAAGACCACGGATGGATGGCCGTGCATGCATGCACAAATTAACCTGCGCATTAGTCATCAATCGATGACAGAGAAAACTGGCGCATTAACTCCTCTGCATGCCCAGCGGACCATTAAATGATTGGCTAACGGCCCAAGGACTTGAGGTCGTGGGCGAGAAGTTTTTGCATGGGCTAGCTTAACTATCGCAATAAGTAATCAGGTAATTAACTGCTATAATTGACTTGCGTACCTGGGAACGGGGTCATCGGCGGTGCCGGAGAGAAGTTTGGAATGTGTACCTCGCAGGCGTAGAGCAGCATGCCAACCGGCCCGGCGGTGCTGGCGGTGACGGCGGATCTGACCGTGGCATTTCAGGTCGCGCTGCGCCCGCCGGAGCGGTCGGCGGTGACGTGCTACGGCGAGTGCGGGTCACCGGACAGCGAGATGATGGCTTAGCCGCCGGAGCGGTCGGCGGTTACGCGCTGCGGCAGGCGCAGGTCACCGGACAGCGAGACGACGGCGTAGCCGCCGGAGCGGTCGTCGGTGACGTGCTGTGGCGAGCGCGGGTCATTGCTTGCCATCACTGTCGGAGCCGAGGAAGATCTTGATGAGGCCGACGGTGGCATGCTGTAGCGCGGCGCCGACGGGGAGTCACTAAGGCTGAGCGTCTCGCAGGCGTAGAGCAGCATGCCAACCGGCCCGGCGGTGTTGGCGGTGACGGCGAATCTGACCGTGGCATTTCATGTCGCGCTGCGCCCGCCGGAGCGGTCAGCGGTGACGTGCTACGGCGAGTGCGGGTCACCGGACAACGAGATGATGGCTTAGCCGCCGGAGCGGTCGGCGGTGACGCGCTGCGGCAGGCGCAAGTCACTGGACAGCGAGACGACAGCGTAGCCGCCGGAGCGGTCGGTGGTGACGTGCTGTGGCGAGCGCAGGTCATTGCTGAAGGAAATATGCCCTAGAGGCAATAATAAAGTTATTATTTATTTCCTTATATCATGATAAATGTTTATTATTCATGCTAGAATTGTATTAACCGGAAACATAATACATGTGTGAATATATAGACAAACAGCATGTCACTAGTATGCCTCTACTTGACTAGCTTGTTAATCAAAGATGGTTATGTTTCCTAACCATAAACAAAGAGTTGTTATTTGATTAACAAGGTCACATCATTAGTTGAATGATCTGATTGACATGACCCATTCCGTTAGCTTAACACTTGATCGTTTAGTATGTTAATGCTTTCTTCATGACCCATACATGTTCCTATAACTATGAGATTATGCAACTCCGTTTACTGAGGAACACTTTGGGTACTACCAAACGTCACAACGTAACTGGGTGATTATAAAGGAGTACTACAGGTGTCTCCAAAGGTACTTGTTGGGTTGGCGTATTTCGAGATTAGGTTTTGTCACTCCGAGTGTCGGAGAGGTATCTCCAGGCCTTCTCGGTAATGCACATTACTTAAGCCTTGCAAGCATTACAACTAATGAGTTAGTTGTGAGATGATGTATTACAGAACGAGTAAAGAGACTTACCGGTAGCAGATTGAACTAGGTATTGGATACCGACGATCGAATCTCGGGTAAGTAACATACCGATGACAAAGGGAACAACGTGTATGTCGTTATGCGGTTTGACCGATAAAGATCTTCAGAGAATATGTAGGAACCAATATGGGCATCCAGGTTCCGCTATTGGTTATTGACCGAGAATGGTTCTAGGTCATGTCTACATAGTTCTCGAACCCGTAGGGTCCGCACGCTTAACGCTTCGATGACAGTTCATAATGAGTTTATAAGTATTGATGCACGAAGTTTGTTCGAGTCCCGGATGTGATCACGGACATGACGAGGAGTCTCGAAATGGTCGAGACATAAAGATTGATATATTGGAAGCCTATGTTTGGACTTGGAAGGGTTCCGAGTGAAAACAGGATATTAGCGGAACACCGGGGGGTTACCGGAACCCCCCGGGGGGTATATGGGCCCTCATGGGCCTTGAGGGAGAAGGAGAAGGGCCGGCCAGGTGGGCTGCGCGCCCCCCTCCCCCTTCCAGTCCGAATAGGACAAGGAGAGGGGGGGCGGCGCCCCTTCCTCCTTTCCCCCTCCCCAATCCTAATCCAACTAGGAGAAGGGGGGGAGTCCTACTCCCGGTGGGAGTAGGACTCCCTGGCGCGCCTCCTCTAGGCCGGCCGGCCCCCTCCCCCTTGGCTCCTTTATATACGGGGGCAAGGGGCACCCCATCACACACAAGTTGATCTACGGATCGTTCCTTAGCCGTGTGCGGTGCCCCCCTCCACCATATTCCACTTCGGTCATATCGTCGTAGAGCTTAGGCGAAGCCCTGCGCCGGAGAAGTCATATCGTCGAGGAGCTTAGGCGAAGCCCGCGTCGGTGGAGCATCAACATCGTCACCACGCCGTCGTCTTGACGTGAAACTCATCCCGACACTTTGCTGGATCGAGTCCGGGATCGCCATTGAGCTGAGCGATGTGCGTAACTCGGAGGCGCCGTCACGTTCGGTGCTTGGATCGGTCGGATCGTGAAGACGTCTGACTACATCAACCGCGTTGTTATAACGCTTCCGCTTTCGGTCTCACGATGCGTGGACGGACACTCTTCCCTCTCGTTGCTATGCCATCACCATGGTCTTGCGTGATCGTAGGAAAATTTTTGAAATTACTACGTTACCCAACAGTGGTATCAGAGCCAGGTTTTATGCGTTGATGTCATATGCACGAGTAGAACACAAGTGAGTTGTGGACGATACAAGTCATACTGCCTACCAGCATGTCATACTTTGGTTCAGCGGTATTGTTGGACGAGACGATCCGGACCAACCTTACGCCAGACGCTTACGCGAGACCGGTTCCTCGACGTGCTTTGCACATAGATGGCTTGCGGAAGACTGTCTCTCCAACTTTAGTTGAACCGAAGTGGCTACGCCCGGTCCTTGAGAAGGTTAAAGCGGAGTCTATTTGACAACCTATCGCTGTGGTTTTGATGCGTAGGTAAGAACGGTTCTTGCTCAGCCCGTAGCAGCCACGTAAAACTTGCAACAACAAAGTAGAGGACGCCTAACTTGTTTTTGCAGGGCATGTTGTGATGTGATATGGTCAAGACGTGATGCTATATTTTATTGTATGAGATGATCATGTTTTGTAACCGAAGTTATCGGCAATCGGCGGAGCCATATGGTTGTCGTTTTATTGTATGCAATGCAATCGCGATGTAATGCTTTACTTTATTACTAAGCGGTAGTGATAGTCGTGGAAGCATAAGATTGGCGAGACGACAACGATGCTACGATGGAGATCAAGGCGTCGCGCCGGTGACGATGGTGATCATGACGGTGCTTTGGCGATGGAGATCACAAGCACAAGATGATGATGGCCATATCATATCACTTATATTGATTGCATGTGATGTTTATCCTTTATGCATCTTATCTTGCTTTGATTGACGGTAGCATTATAAGATGATCTCTCACTAAAATTATCAAGAAGTGTTCTCCTGAGTATGCACCGTTGCCAAAGTTCGTAGTACCCGGACACCACGTGATGATCGGGTGTGATAAGTTCTACGTCCATCTACAACGGGTGCAAAACAGTTGCACACGCGAATACTCAGGTTAAACTTGACGAGCCTAGCATATAACAGATATGGCCTCGGAACACGGAGACCGAAAGGTCGAACGTGAATCATATAGTAGATATGATCAACATAGTGATGTTCACCGTTGAAACTACTCCGTCTCACGTGATGATCGGACACGGTTTAGTTGATATGGATCACGTGATCACTTAGATGACTAGAGAGATGTCTGCTCTAAGTGGGAGGTTTTAATATGATTAATCAAACTTAAATTTATCATGAAACTTAGTACCGATAGTATTTTGCTTGTCTATGTTTGATGTAGATAGATGGCTCGTCTTTGTTGTTCCGTTGAATTTTAATGCGTTCCTTGAGAAAGCGAAGTTGAAAGATGATGGTAGCAATTACACGGATCGGGTCCGTAACTTGAGGATTATCCTCATTGCTGCACGTAAAAATTACGTCCTGGAAGCACCGCTGGGTGACAGTGCCTGCTGCAGATCTTGAGCCGAAGTTATGAACGTCACGGCAAAGCGTAGCTGATGACTACTCTATAGTTCAGTGTGCCATGCTTTACGGCTTAGAACCGGTCTTCAACGACGTTTTGAACGTCATGGAGCATATGAGATGTTCCAGGAGTTGAAGTTAATATTTCAAGCAAATGCCCGGATTGAGAGATATGAAGTCTCCAATAAGTTCTATAGCTGCAAGATGGAAGAGAATAGTTACATCGGTGAGCACATACTCAAAATGTCTGGGTATAACAATCACTTAATTCAGCTGGGAGTTAATCTTCCGGATGATAGTGTCATTGACAGAATTCTCCAATCATCGCCACCAAGCTACAAGAGCTTCGTGATGAACTATAATATGCAAGGATGACTAAGACAATTCCTGAGCTCTTCGCGATGCTAAAAGCTGCGGAGGTAGAAATCAAAAAGGAGCATCAAGTGTTGATGGTCAACAAGACCACTAGTTTCAAGAAAAGGGCAAAGGGAAGAAGAAGGAAACTTCAAAAGAACAGCAAGAAAGTTGCTGATCAAGAGAAGAAACCCAAGTCTGGACCTAAGCCTGAAACCGAGTGTTTTTACTGCAAGCAAACCGGACATCGAAGCGGAACTGCCCCAAGTATTTGGCGGATAAAAAGGATGGCAAGGTGAACAAAGGTATATATGATATACATGTTATTGATGTGTACCTTCTTTGGAGCTCGTAGTAGCACTGGGTATTTGATCTTGGTTACTGCTAATATTTGCAACTTCGAAAGCAGGGACTACGGAATAAGTCGAAACCGGCAAAGGACGAGGTGACGATGCGCGTGGGAAATGGTTCCAAAGTCAATGTGATCGCGGTCGGCACGCTACCTCTACATCTACCTTCGGGATTAGTTTTAGACCTAAATAATTGTTATTTGGTGCCGGCGTTGAGCATGAACATTATATCTGGATCTTGTTTAATGCGAGACGGTTATTCATTTAAATCAGAGAATAATGGTTGTTCTATTTATATGAATAATATCTTTTATGGTCATGCACCCTTGAAGAATGGTCTATTCTTGTTGAATCTTGAAAGTAGTGATACACATATTCATAATGTTGAAACCAAAAGATGCAGAGTTGATAATGATAGTGCAACTTATTTGTGGCACTGCCGTTTAGGTCATATCGGTGTAAAACGCATGAAGAAACTCCATACTGATGGGCTTCTGGAATCACTTGATTATGAATCACTTGGTACTTGCGAACCGTGCCTCATGGGCAAGATGACAAAAACGCCGTTCTCCGGAACTATGGAGCGTGCAACTGATTTGTTGGAAATCATACATACTGATGTTTGTGGTCCAATGAATGTTGAGGCACGCGGCGGGTATCGTTATTTTCTCACCTTCACAGATGATTTGAGCAGATATGGATATATCTACTTAATGAAACACAAATCTGAAACATTTGAAAAGTTCAAAGAATTTCAGAGTGAAGTGGAAAATCATCGTAACAAGAAAATAAAGTTTCTACGATCTGATCGTGGAGGAGAATATTTGAGTTCTGAGTTTGGTTTACATTTGAAACAATGTGGAATAGTTTTCACAACTCACGCCACCCGAACACCACAAAGAAATGGTGTGTCCGAACGTCAGAATCGTGCTTTACTAGATATGGTGCGATCTATGATGTCGATTTCGATTTACCGCTATCGCTTTGGGGTTATGCTTTAGAGACGGCCGCATTCACGTTAAATAGGACACCGTCAAAATCCGTTGAGACGACGCCTTATGAACTGTGGTTTGGCAAGAAACCAAAGTTGTCGTTTCTTAAAGTTTGGGGCTGCGATGCTTATGTAAAGAAACTTCAACCATATAAGCTCGAACCCAAATCGGAAAAATGTGTCTTCATAGGATACCCAAAGGAGACTGTTGGGTACACCTTCTATCACAGATCTGAAGGCAAGATTTTCGTTGCTAAATTTGGATCCTTTCTAGAGAAAGAGTTTCTCTCGAAAGAAGTGAGTGGGAGGAAAGTAGAACTTGATGAGATAATCAGATTCTGCTCCCTTATTGGAAAGTAGTTCATCACAAGAAATGGTTCCTGTGACAACTTCACCAATTAGTGAGGAAAGTAATGATGATGATCATGTTGTTTCAGTTCATATTTCTTCTGTACCTCGTTGGTCAACCAGAGTAATATACGCACCTGCAGTGGTACGGTAATCCTATTCTGGAAGTCATGTTACTTGACCATGGCGAACCTACAAACTATGAAGAAGCGATGGTGAGCCCAGATTCATAAAATGGCTGGAAGCCATGAAATCTGAGATGGGATCCATGTATGAGAACAAAGTATGGACTTTGGTTGACTTGCCCGATGATCGGCAAGCCATTGAAAATAAATGGATCTTTAAGAAGAAGATCGGCGCCGATGGTAATGTAACCGTCTACAAAGCTCGACTTGTTGCGAAAGGTTTTCGACAAGTTCAAGGGGTTGACTACGATGAGACTTTCTCACCTGTAGCGATGCTTAAGTCTGTCCGAATCATGTTAGCAATTGCCGCATTTTATGATTATGAAATTTGGCAAATGGATGTAAAAACTGCATTCTTGAATGGATTTCTAGAAGAAGAGTTGTATATGATGCAACCAGAAGGTTTTGTCGATCCAAAAGGTGCTAACAAAGTGTGCAAGCTCCAACGATCAATTTATGGTCCAGTGCAAGCCTCTCGGAGTTGGAATAAACGCTTTGATAGTGTGATCAAAGCATATGGGTTTATACAGACTTTTGGAGAAGCCTTTGTATTTACAAGAAAGTGAGTGGGAGCTCAGTAGCATTTCTGATATTATATGTGGACGACATATTATTAATTGGAAATGATATAGAATTTCTGGATGGCATAAAAGGATACTTGAATAAAAGTTTTTCAATGAAAGACCTCGGTGAAGCTGCTTACATATTGGGCATCAAGATCTATAGAGATAGATCAAGGCGCTTAATTGGACTTTCACAAAGCACATACCTTGATAAAATTTTGAAAAAGTTCAAAATGGATCAAGCAAAGAAAGGTTTTTGCCCGTGTTGCAAGGTATAAGATTGAGTAAGACTCAATGCCCGACCACAAGCAGAAGATAGAGAGAAAATGAAAGATGTTCCCTATGCTTCAGCCATAGGCTCTATCATGTATGCAATCATGCTGTGTACCAGACTGACGTATGCTTAGCCATAAGCTTGGCAGGAAGGTACCAAAGTAATCCAGGAATGGATCATCGGACAGCGGTCAAGAACATCCTGAAATACCCGAAAAGGACTAAGGATATGTTTCTCGTATATGGAGGTGACAAAGAGCTAGTCGTAAATGGTTACGTCGGCGACATAGCTTTGACACTAGATCCGAGACGATTCTAAATCACAAACCGGATACGTGTTTTTATTAAACGGTGGAGCTGTCGGTTGGTGCAGTTCTAAACAAAGCGTCGTGGCGGGATCTACATGTGAAGCGGAGTACATAGCTGCTTGGAAGCAGCAAATGAAGGAGTCTGGATGAAAGAGTTCATTTCCGATCTAGGTGTCATACCTAGTGCATCGGGACCGATGAAAATCTTCTGTGACAATACTGGTGCAATTGCCTTGGCAAAGGAATCCAGATTTCACAAGAGGACCAAGCACATCAAGAGAAGCTTCAATTCCATTCGGGACCAAGTCCAAGAGGGAGACATAGAGATTTGCAAAATACATACGGATCTGAATGTTGCAGACCCGTTGACTAAGCCTCTTCCACGAGCAAAACATGATCAGCACCAAGACTCCCTGGGGGTAAGGATCATTACTTTGTAATCTAGATTATTGACTCTAGTGCAAGTGGGAGGATCAAGGAAATATGCCCTAGAGGCAATAATAAAGTTATTATTTATTTCCTTATATCATGATAAATGTTTATTATTCATGCTAGAATTGTATTAACCGGAAACATAATACATGTGTGAATATATAGACAAACAGCATGTCACTAGTATGCCTCTACTTGACTAGCTTGTTAATCAAAGATGGTTATGTTTCCTAACCATAAACAAAGAGTTGTTATTTGATTAACAAGGTCACATCATTAGTTGAATGATCTGATTGACATGACCCATTCTGTTAGCTTAACACTTGATCGTTTAGTATGTTAATGCTTTCTTCATGACCCATACATGTTCCTATAACTATGAGATTATGCAACTCCCGTTTACTGGAGGAACACTTTGGGTACTACCAAACGTCACAACGTAACTGGGTGATTATAAAGGAGTACTACAGGTGTCTCCAAAGGTACTTGTTGGGTTGGCGGATTTCGAGAGTAGGTTTTGTCACTCCGAGTGTCGGAGAGGTATCTCCAGGCCTTCTCGGTACTGCACATCACTTAAGCCTTGCAAGCATTACAACTAATGAGTTAGTTGTGAGATGATGTATTACTGAGCGAGTAAAGAGACTTACCGATAACGAGATTGAACTAGGTATTGGATACCGACGATCGAATCTCGGGTAAGTAACATACCGATGACAAAGGGAACAACGATGTCGTTATGCGGTTTGACCGATAAAGATCTTCGTAGAATATGTAGGAACCAATATGGGCATCCAGGTTCCGCTATTGGTTATTGACCGAGAATGGTTCTAGGTCATGTCTACATAGTTCTCGAACCCGTAGGGTCCGCACGCTTAACGCTTCGATGGCGGTTCATAATGAGTTTATAAGTATTGATGCACCGAAGTTTGTTTGGAGTCCCGGATGTGATCACGGACATGACGAGGAGTCTCGAAATGGTCGAGACATAAAGATTGATAGATTGGAAGCCTATGTTTGGACTTCGGAAGGGTTCCGAGTGAAAACAGGATATTACCGGAACACCGGGGTTACGGAACCCCGGGGTATATGGGCCCTCATGGGCCTTGAGGGAGAAGGAGAAGGGCCGGCCAGGTGGGCTGCGCCCCCTCCCCTTCCAGTCCGAATAGGACAAGGAGAGGGGCGCGCCTTCCTCCTTTCCCTCCCCAATCCTAATCCAACTAGGAGAAGGGGAGTCCTACTCCGGTGGGAGTAGGACTCCTGGCGCCTCCTCTAGGCCGGCCGCCCCTCCCCTTGGCTCCTTTATATACGGGGCAAGGGCACCCCATCACACACAAGTTGATCTACGGATCGTTCCTTAGCCGTGTCGGTGCCCCCTCCACCATATTCCACTTGGTCATATCGTCAGAGAGCTTAGGCGAAGCCTCGCCGGAGAAGTCATATCGTCAGCGGAGCTTAGGCGAAGCCCTGCGCCGGTGGAGCATCAACATCGCCACCACGCCGTCGTCGACGGAACTCATCCCTCGACACTTTGCTGGATCGGAGTCCGGGGATCGTCATTGAGCTGAACGTGTGCAGAAATCGGAGGCGCCGTACGTTCGGTGCTTGGATCGGTCGGGTCGTGAAGACGTACGACTACATCATCCGCGTGGGTAGAACGCTTCCGCTTTCGGTCTACGAGGGTACGTGGACGGACACTCTTCCCTCTCGTTGCTATGCCATCACCATGGTCTTGCGTGATCGTAGGAAAATTTTTGAAATTACTACGTTACCCAACAATTGCTTGCCATCACCATCGGAGCCGAGGAAGATCTTGAGGAGGGCGATGGTGGCATGCTGTAGCGCGGCGCCGACGGGGAGTCACTGGGGCTGAGCGTCTGCGAGGACATCCATTGCCATGGCTCTCTCCTCTTCCGTCGTTCACAAGTGTGACATGCAAAAGAAACAAAAACCAATTAGCAAATCATCGATTGATTGTAATGAGGACATGATGAGATGAGCAACTCCCTAATCCTTTTGTATGATGAGGAGTATTTTGTGTGACGGCCGGGACTCCAATAGTCAAAATTGGAAGCGGCGATTGTTTGATCTCAGGAGATCATCCCAACAAAGATTGGGTTGCCTGCAAAAATTAGTCTATTGCCGACGATTGAAGAAAGAACCATATGCATCATGGCTCGATAGACGCCATGCCCCACGGTGGACGCCAACTATCGTAGTAATGATTCCGACAATAAGAGAGGGGTAGGATAAAGGAGCATGATCTATCGAGATGCATATGGGTGACATGGTGGTTTTAGCGAGTTCGGGCCTCTCACAGTGGAGATAACAACCCTACGTCTCGCGTTTCGGAGAGGCTTTGTTTTATCTTAGTATGTATCCGGAGATTACAATGAGAGGGGAACGGATCCCCGTAGTCCTGAGACTAATGGTGAAAAAGAGAGAGAGATGGAAGAAAAAAGGCCCCTAGTCTAGTGGTGGGGGTGGCTTATATAGAGTGTGCCACCCCCTCACCCCTTATGTTACACGGTGGAGCATCAATGCCATAATGCCTGCCCACTACAAAACCGTCATGCTGACTATTGGTCTTTGCATATCCGACTGAGTTACACGGTCGAGTGGAATGAGCTCGTCGAGTGAAGTGCCATGCTCCGAGTGGTTGTCGCCGTCCGAGTGACTTTCAAGTTGCGGTACATCTGGACGGCGATCTAGCCCAGGGGCCCAGTACAAAGTATACGTTGTCCATGGGTAGGGCCTTTAGGTCAGGCCTGTTACCCTACCCCCTATACATGTCCTCGTCAGCAGGCACCTACAAGCCGCTTCACGAGCCCGAAGTAGCTGCTTGGAATCGGCTCAGCAGGCCACAACCGGATAATTAAATCCTTCATGGCTAATTCGTCCGCCTTGTGCAGCTCGACCAGCTGCTTCAGCTGATCGGAGAAAGGCACCGGATAATTCGGTGCCAGATACTACATCTAGAAGAGCTTATCCACAGTATTCCCCCCTTCGGCTCGGTAGAATTGGGCGGCATCAGATAAGCTGCACGGCAGCTCCGCAAACACCCCTGTATACATCAAAACTCAAGATTATCAAATTAGATTTTCTCATCCCCTATACTTGCTTTTTACAGAAAAAGCCTTACCATCCGCAATCTTCCTCGCCTTTTGGATTTCCGTTAGGGCACCTTGGGCTTCCCCCCGGGCATCACTTGCGGCTTGGCGAGCCTGGGAGAGTTTGGATTCTTTCCCTGCTAATATCTGCTACAAGGTCTCACGTTTTTGCACGGCCTCTTGAAGCTCTCGCTTAGCCTCAATAACCCTGGCCTCGTGCTTCTCACAGAGCATCTGCTCCGCGGATGCTTTCTTCTCGGCCTCGGCCACATCATTTTTCAAAGCCTCAATTTTGGCCGACGCCCCTAGAGCACATTATCAAAAAAATTGTTATCATGCACACACATCCTTCCGTGCTACATAAACAAGGTTTCTACATACCTTGATTATCCCCCAGCTGTCTCTTCACTTGGCCGAGTTCTCCTTCGGCCCGCTTCAGACTACGCCTCAGTTCGGATACTTCCGCAGCTTGAGAGGCCGCATTCGCTACAGATGCCTGCTGGTTAAACATAGTGATAAATATCATCAAGTGAGTCTCCTGCGAACATGAATTCGATCCCCTGCCCGGTTCTCTCTTTCACCGAATAGTGTATCAGGGGCTACTATATATACCATGATATTCTCCCAGAAACTCATAAAACATACCTCAAAGCCTCTTATAGGATTCGTTCAGTCCACTCTCAGCGGACTGAATCTTCTCAATCACCGCACCCATGAGGGCACGGTGTTCATCAACGATGGAGGCACCCTGCAGCGCCGCCAATAAAGTACCCGGTGCCCCTGGTTGGACAGAGGCGGCCGGTCGATGGGACTCGAGTGTCAGGAGTGGGATTTCAGGATACATTTTCCCGGAAAATGATCCTTGTGCTCATCAGCCCCAGGATTACTGTTAGTTGATGAGGCACCAGCTTGATACAGAAATTCCAAGCAAAGTACATAATATGTAGTACAAGACCATTGTGGCCTATGAGTATAACAAATGGTTTCTAGTGGCTGATGGCGGAAGCGGTTTGTGGTTCATCTGCATCTGTGGGACTCCATTTCTCACAGGAACAGCTGACCAGGATAATTCCTATCTTCGCGAGGCTGCTAAGATCATTGCGTAGGTTCCGGGGCTGTCATCGCATCGCTCCTCTCCAGGCAAGAAATCTGGCCAAGACAATAGCCAGGGACAAGCCAGTGAGTAATTTTGAATGTACTCGCAAACATTATGAACACAGGTATAATATAACAAATGATAATCACGCTGTGAAATATACTATAATCACAATGTCAGTCATGATGCACGCAAGCAGGGTTATTTGTATACGACATGAATACGCCATAATGGAGTAGAAATAATATGTACCAATCGGGTGTCTGAAACGACGCCTCGAAAGGACCATAACACAAAGCATGCCTCAGTCGGGCGTCTGAGCGACACCACATAAAGGGCTTATAAGTAAAAGAAATGACAAGCATGCCACAGTCGGGCGTCTGAGCGACACCACATAAAGGTCTTAAAAGAAATGACAAGCATGCCACAGTCGGGCGTCTGTGTGACACCACATAAAGGGCTCCTAAATAATAGAAATGACAAGCATGCCGCAGTCGGGCGTCTGTGCGACACCACATAAAGGGCTCATAAATAATAGAAATGACAAGCATGCCGCAGTCGGGCGTCTGTGTGACACCACATAAAGGGCTTATAAAATAATCACAGTGAATATCCAGGAGGTAGTACCGTCCCAGGGATACTCGATAATTCAAATAATATAATAGGTTAGTCCAAAATAATCATAATCATCACAAGTCACAAGTCATGATCCATGTTCCGGTTTAGCAGTTTTTCCTCCGAAGACCGACACTAAGACCGACACTTGACCCATCCCAGATTGTAGTCCTGAACAGTGGACACGGCTATTCGAATAGATGTTTAATCTCTGCAGAGGGTGTACTCTTTACCCACGAGTAACAGATTCCTTTAGTCCAACGGGACTAATTCCGTCTAGGGTCTTTTAGTTGAGAACACACCTGACCGCACACACCAGCCTAACTCACTAGTGTCTGGAATAACCCATGACACCCGCTTGAGCAAAACTCTAAGTGGGGAGGGTACAACCTCGACTTAGCATGGGATCACAAAATTTATAACGCGCGCAAACTAGGGGAGCTACCCCTTCGGCTCCAACCGAAAACACCCAAGCCCCCGGACCAGTTCGCATGCCTACCGGATGCCTCCGGTATCTTCCACCATGGCCTCTCTGTACGGTGTGTACTAGGAAAGGGGTTGACAACATACTGAACCATACCCTACCTATGGCAGGGACAAGTGGTAGTACGAAACAAGTATGGGGGTTACCGGAACAAGACTCGATCTATGGTCGACTCAGGAGGTTTATGTATTTCCTGCATGATTAGCATAACAATTATATTTCGACCAACAGACAGAATCACCACTCGACATACCTCATCATGCCGTACCGGACACAACCATCACGACGGAGGAGTAGGGACAAGCTCGTGTCTACCCAAGACAGAGGCCTTCCGGGGTTCCTTCCGGTATGCATGAAAGGCATATGATGGTGACTACTATCACAAACATATCAAACTCCAATAGCATGCACTCATGAGTAGGAATATATCATCACATAAAATAACGGATACTCCGTGTCGAGGTGGTGTTTTAACCGTGTCAAATAACATACACAATATTATGCCAGGGTTCAGAATGCTTGCCTTCAAGTTGTGGAGGGGCAGGGTGCATTCCAAAACTTTTGAAAGTTTCCTTCTCTCTCCAAAAATCCTATTTTTGAAAATATTCAAATTAGCACATAGTTTCAAAACACTACAAAAAGTTGCCTGAATTTTTTTCAAATAAATATTAAAATAAACTAGACAAAATTTGAAGAAGGTAGGAAGAGGGATCAACTCATTTGGAGTTATATTTAAAAAGTTATAGCCAGTCAAATTCTATTTTTTAAAAATAAAACAGAAAAAAAACTAAACACGTCGAAGGCGTACTATGAGTTTACGTCTTCACTTATTCCAGCGTGGACGGCGTGTGGGTCACAGACAGTGGGTCCAGGGGGCCCACTGGTCAGGTTTGACCAGTCGTCTCTCCCTCCTCTTCCTCTGCCCGAGCGGAGGCAGGACTCCGGCGATCGTCGGTGGCGATTGGCGGCTCCTCACGGGGCTCCGAGGGCGGGGATGGATCCGCTAGTCCAGGGTGGTCCTCCGGTGGTCGAGGGGTTGGTGGGGGTGGAGGGAGTCGTCGGCGGCGAGCTCCGCGGCGGAGGTGGCCTCGGGAGGTTTGGGGCTTCTGCTATGGTGGTTCCCGATCGCTTTGAGGGTCTGAGTGTCTCCGCAAGGTTTATGGGAAGAGGATGGTGGCACTAGGAGGGCTAGGGCGCTCCGGCTACGGCGAATATAGCCGAGGGACGGCGACGGCCGAAGTTGCCGGAGGTGGAGAAGACGGTGGTTTCAGAAGGATTTGAGTGAGGGGGTGCACTCTATGGCTTGCCTGAGGATGCTCGAGCGAGGTCTGGGGCCATTTATAGCCGGGGAAGGTCGGTTCCACCGCTGCTGGGGATAAGATCGCCGGCCGACCACTTCTGTTGCAGCAGGGCGACGTGGCGGTGGCCAGAGCAGGGTCGGTGCTAGCGGACGGGCTTGGAGATAAGGACGGCCTGCTCACGAGGGCAGCTGGCGAGGAGTTGTGGCTCGGGCGGCGCCGTCCATGGCAGAGGCGTACTGTGGACGCCGGCGTGCCGCCAAGAGGGCCCTGACGGCGGCGCTGTAGGGCACCAGGGCGGCTTGGAGTGTTCTGGTGAGTGGTCGAGGGCGGGGTGTGGCTCTGCAGGCGAGCAAAGGCCAGGGCGCGGGATAGAGAACGCTGGGCTCGGTCATACATGTGTGCAGTAAAAACATGCGCTCTGGGCGCGCCCAGAGCACGCACGCGGCATGCTCGACAGAATGCCAGGGTGGGCTAGAGTGCTTGAGCGAGGGTGGCAATTAACAGGACTAGGTTAGAGTGTGCAAGGAGGTTAGTGGACATGGTGGTTAGGTCAGGGGATAAAGTTTATAATGCCAACTAAAAATCATGCCAAAACTGGTTATGCACACAAGGTGCTTGCCAGAATGCCAAGGGCATCTATGTAACTCTTGGGGTGGCCAAAATCTCCAGATCGGGGTCTCTTTAGATGTAGATGGTGGTGGCAAGCTTAGTTGGCCAAAGCTAGAAACTTGCTAGTGCAAATATTTGAGAAAACCAAATCTGGTCTGAAAGAAAAGGATATGGTTTCATGGACCAAAACTACTCCAATGGGTCCATCCTCCTGGACTTAGGGGTTTTGTAGGATGGGCTTCAAGCAGGAAAAAGGATCATGGGTAACAGAGCAAAATAAATTGTGGTTGTTGTAGAAAATGCCAATCTGGTCCAGAGAGCAAAAGAGGATGGTTTGCTCAAATCTTGCAAAGAACATACATGGTTTTTTTGCAAAAAAAAAAGAATTATATGCATCTACTGTGATCCCCCAATACTTGGTAAATTTTTTAAAGAATTATTTAAAGAGGTTGTAGTGCAATTCACAATCTGGACCAGATTTGGAAACTTGGGGTAAAGCTAAAATTTTCCAAATGACTCAAAGAGGTTTTTGCACAAAAGTGATTTAGGAACATCAAATGTCATCCCCAAATTTTGGTTGGAATTTTAAATAAATTTATCAAATGGTTAGTGCAAAAGAGGCTCAAAAACTTATGAAAAACCATTTTAAAAGAACTAAAGCTCATGGAAAAATAATCATTAAAAAATAATTCCACCGATAAAAGAAATGTTTCTAGTGAGGGTACACAAGTCCAATAATATTTTTGGAAAGTTTACACTCGGGGTAAAACTCCACAATATTAAAGAAAAGAGGGGTTCTGAAATCAAAGATAAATCCAGAAAACAAAATTTTAATTGCCTGGCAAAATTTTAATAAGAAAAATATGGTTAAGTTTTTGGGGTGTTACAACACTACCCCCCTTAAGAAAAATCTCGTCCTCGAGATTTGCTAAAAGTTGTTTTTAAAAATATTTCTCCTACCGTTAAAGTAATATCACAAAAATAACCGTCCTGTTCATGCAATAAAAACTGGCTACAGTGAGAGGGCAATAAATGGTGTAAAACTACATTGGGACATCAAGGCCGCTGAGGAAAAATCCATGGTTTGGGGAAAACAAGGGATTTCTACGTTGGATATAGTAAATTTAGAATAAATTCTAAGTTCTAAAATACACTGGTCGTACCCTGGGGCACAGTGCTCTCTCTGGCTAACAGGTGGGCCCGGGGCCCACTGTCAGTCTCTTCTCCTACCTTTGGTTCTCTCTTCTCCCTCTCTCCCGCGCGCTTTCCCGCGTTTTCTCCACCGGAAACGTCTAGCGCGTAGGTTATCTAGGCCGTACTGCGGTAGTGCGCGGCGTGCTAGCTGCCGGTGCAGCGTGCACTCACCTCGCCCGCGATCTTGGCTGTCGGCCTTGCTCGTGGATTCGACTCCGACACCGGCGATCGAGCGACGAGCGGCGCTGGTGGACTTCGCCCACCGTACACCGATCTCGAGCTATAAAACGACCGAGGTGCTCCTTTCTTCTTCCTCCCACCTGACCACGCTTCTCCTTCTCCTTCATTCTTGTTTGCAGGAGCTCGAGGCGAGGCTCTAATGGCGGGGGCGATGCCGGACTGGTACGTGGTCCTGATGTGCGGAGGGTTGGCGGCGTTGCTGGGGTTCTCCGCACTCCTGTGCGTGATGATCCTTGATGATCGTCGTGATGCTGCCGCTCGAGTGTTAGCTCTCCGCGGTGGCGGTGATCACGAGGATTAGGTGCGGTGTCGGGCGCTAACTGTTGTCAGGGTGCCGGAGGTAACTTGTACCCGAGTGATTACCCACTAATCTCTCCTTCAGAGGTGGTCAGTTAGGTGTAACATGTGTATGTGCATTAGCAATTTGTGCACGAGGCCGAGTGGTTGCGGTTGTGAGTTTGCTGTGGTGCTACGTGAATAAAAATCTATGTCGAGAAGAGATATATGCTGCAACATCTCAGGGAGAGAAAATCTCACTTAAAAAAATTTACTGAGAGTGAAAGCAGCTACTCAAAATCAACAGTAGTACGAACACTCACATAAATTGAAACCAAATATTTAATTAATCACGCAAATCTAGGACACAACACTTAAGTTGCAACACATACATAGATGCTGGAACAAGGAACATAGCAGTAACGTCTATAAATAAAACGGTAAATGGACAGGGTCCTGAGAAAACGTCTCTGGAATCGGGGCACACTCTTCTTCTATCGGGGGCAGCGGATTGACTAGTCGATGGATGTGCCTCTCCTGGTCGGGCCTCAGCGGTCTGCCAATGGCGATCTGAGAATTCAAATCAGCGAGGCTCTGGAGATAACCCATTACTCGCTGGGTCAAACGCTTCTGAGCGATGACATACTGGGCAAGGTTTGCCAGTACTGGGTCTCTCTCAATTCGTCCACCGGGAAAAGATGCTACTTCTCCGGGTGCTGCGCGACTCGGGAAGTAATAATACCCTCGATCGCTGGCATAGGGTACCGCGAATCGAAGGCGAGCAATTGCTTCGTATGCAGCAGCTTCTATGGCCATATGCGGAGTCGGCATAGATTTCCCCACAAAGGAGACTTCCGTTGGGTCTTGGTTCGGATTTGCGGGAGGGATGTGCACCACTGCCCAATATTTCAAGGTGGATGGGGTGATCCTTGATTTGAGCAACTCGTACTGGGGTGGGTGGGTAGCACTCATGGTACTGCAGGTAAAGTCCCACAATATTTTGACAAAACTACCTGGGGTTGCATCTGGAGTTCTCAGATAAATGCTAGGGCTCGGCATGGCAATGGAAACGGTTGTGAGCGGTGCTCAAGGTGAGGGATACTTGGTAAGGTTACGAGGTGGCCTTTTATATAGCATCTGGGCTGGGTCATTTACCACGGTGAAGGGTAACTAGTTTGTCGAGTCTGCTTTATGGGGTCGGGGTCAATGCTACAGATGCACATATCTCACAAAGGTGACTTATAGCTGTGCCCGGGATTAAAAATGCTACCGCACGCTAACATATTTATGCAAGGCTATTATACAAAACAGAGGCACACAAGCAGGCTGCATTAATTATGGCGATGCAAGATCACACAATTACAGGGTGTAGAAATACTAATGCTCGGTACTACTCGAGTGTCTTAGTCTACCTCGTTAATATGTAAGCGGGCGTGCCTTGTGGACGCCGAGGCTTCTCCTCGGGTTTCACCGTCGGGATTAGCTAGAGGGGGTTGAGGGGCTGCAGGGTCGGGGTAGCGATGATGACCATCCCGGGGATTGTTGGCCACAATCCCGTTGGAGCGTGTTCCCAAAAGGCGACGAAGCACTTCTGGGGACACCAAAGTATTTTGGTCGATGGCTGGGGCAGACCTCAAGGACTCGATCGGGTGTCCGAACAGCACGACTGGGTTGTCGGCGTCGGAGTCATCTTCTCCTCTCGTCGGGGCTCGGCGAACCAGTTCTCCACGAGCTGCGATCAGATCAAGGGTGATTTGATCGAACAGTTCCTCTAGCGCACCTACATAGCGCACTTGATGCAACAATGCATGATCCGTCTCGTGATCTCCGTTGGTAACCTGGGGTGGCCTACCATACCCTTCACGACTGGGGTAGTAGTAGAACGAGCGACAGCTAACTCTGGGCGACAAGTGCCAGAGTTGAACTATAGCCTCTCGAGCAGCTAGTTGGATGGCTTGTGGCTCAAACGAAGTTGTCCTTCCGGTGAACCTGTAGGGGCGTTTTGGCGATAGACACCTGCCATAGATGTGCAAGTGGCCCAGAATTGAGGGCTCTCACCGCTCATGGGTCCTTGGTACACAACATATTCTGGGGGCTGCTCTAATGCATAGGCACGGCGGGTGAGGTTTGCGAGCCCTTTCACAAAACCTCCAAGGTTGGTTGCTGTGGTCTCATTGTGCATGATGGGTCCAGGCATCGTAGCTTGGTTTGGGAAAGAGGCTGTGCTGCGTTGAGGCTAGCGTGCCCTTTTTATAGAAGAAGGGGGCGGAGCCTTCCTTCGCACGCTTGCGAACGAGACAATTTAGGTGTCGGTCACTTGCGCGTGATCGACAGGCTAGACTGATAGGTTGCGCACTGACTGCCAAAAGGTGTCGGGGTCACAGTGTGGCTATCTTACAAGAGAAGCTTGGCCGGGGTTAGGTTAAGGTCTGGTGGGTTGGTTAACCTAGGTTTTTCGATTTGGCTAAGATAGGATTAGCCAATGGTCAGCCAGGCTCTGATACGAAGATTGTCAGGACCGGGATTTCGGGATACATTTTCCCTGAAAATGATCCTTGTGCTCATCAGCCCCAGGATGAGGCACCAACTTGATACAGAAATTCCAAGCAAGGTACATAATATGTAGTACAAGACCATTGTGGCCTATGAGTATAACAAATGGTTTCCAGTGGCTGATGGCGGAAGAGGTTTGTGGTTCATCTGCGTCTGTGGGACTCCATTTCTCACAGGAACAGCTGACCAGGATAATTCCTATCTTCGCGAGGCTGCTATCATCATTGTGTAGGTTCCGGGGCTGTCATCGCATCTCTCCTCTCCAGGCAAGAAATCTGGCCAAGACAATAACCAGGGACAAGCCAGTGACTACTTTTGAATGTACTCGCAAACATTATGAACACAGGTATAATATAACAAATGATAATCACGCTCTGAAATATACTATAATCACAACGTCAGTCATGATGCACGCAAGCAGGGTTATTTATATACGACATGAATATGACATAATGGAGTACAAATAATATGTACCGATCAGGTGTCTGAAGCGACGCCTCGAAAGGACCATAACACAAAGCATGCCTCAGTCGGGCGTCTGAGCGACACCACATAAAGGGCTTATAAGTAAAAGAAATGACAAGCATGCAACAGTCGGGCGTCTGAGCGACATCACATAAAGGGCTTAAAAGAAATGACAAGCATGCCACAGTCGGGCGTCTATGCGACACCACATAAAGGGCTCATAAATAATAGAAATGCCAAGCATGCCACAGTCGGGTGTCTGTGCGACACCACATAAAGGGCTCATAAATAATAGAAATGACAAGCATGCCGCAGTCGGGCGTCTTTGCGACACCACATAAAGGGCTCATAAATAATAGAAATGACAAGCATGCCGCAGTCGGGCATCTGTGCGACACCACATAAAGGGCTCATAAATAATAGAAATGACAAGCATACCGCAGTCGGGCCTCTGTGCGACACCACATAAAGGGCTTATAAAATAATCATAGTGAATATCTAGGAGGTAGAAGGGATACTTGATAATTCAAATAATATAATGGGTTAGTCCAAAATAATCATAATCATCACAAGTCACAAGTCATGATCCATGTTCCGGTTTAGCAGTTTTTCCTCCGAAGACCGACACTAAGACCGACACTTGACCCATCCCAGACTGTAGTCCTTAACCGTGGACACGGCTATTCGAATAGATGCTTAATCTCTGCAGAGGGTGTACTCTTTACCCACGAGTAACGGATTCCTTTAGTCCAACGGGACTAATTCCGTCTTGGGTCTTTTAGTTGAAAACACACCTGACCGCACACATCAGCCTAACTCACCAAGATGTGGAATCACCCATGACACCCGCTTGAGCAAAACTCTAAGTGGGGAGGCTACAACCTCGACTTAGCATGGGATCACAAAATTTATAACGCGTGCAAACTAGGGGAGCTACCCCTTTGGCTCCAACCGAAAACACCCATGCCCCCTGACCAGGTGGCATGCCTACCGGATGCCTCCGGTATCTTCCACCATGGCCTCTCTGTACGGTGTGTGCTAGGAAAGGGGTTGACAACTTACTGAACCGTACCCTACCTATGGCAGGGACAAGTGGTAGTACGAAACAAGTATGGGGGTTACCGGAACAAGACTCGATCTATGGTCGACTCAGGAGGTTTAAGTATTCCCTGCATGATTAGCATAACAATTATATCTTGACCAACAGACAGAATCACCACTCGACATACCCCATCATGCCGTATCGGACACAACCATCACGACGGAGGACTAGGGACAAGCCCGTGTCTACCCAAGACAGAGGCCTTCCCGGATTCCTTCCAGTATGCATGAAAGGCATATGATGGTGACTACTATCACAAACATATCAAACTCCAATAGCATGCACTCATGAGTAGGAATATATCATCACATAAAATAACGGATACTCCGTCTCGAGGTGGTGTTTTAACGTGTCAAATAACATACACAATATTATGCCAGGGTTCAGAATGCTTGCCTTCAAGTTGTGGAGGGGCAGGGTGCATTCCAAATATTTTGAAAGTTTCCTTCTCTCTCCAAAAATCCTATTTTTGAAAATATTCAAATTAACACATAGTTTCAAAACAATACAAAAAAGTTGCCTGAAATTTTTTCAAATAAATATTAAAATAAACTAGACAAAATTTGAGGATGGTAGGAAGAAGAATAAACTCATTTGGAGTGATATTTAAAAAGTTATAGCCAGTCAAAATTTCAGTCAAATTCTGTTTTTAAATAATAAAACAGAAAAAAACGATTCAAAAACTAAACACGTCGAAGGCGTACTCTGAGTTTACGTCTTCACTTATTCCAGCGTGGACGGCGTGTGAGTCACTAACAGTGGGTCCAGGGGGCCCACTGGTCAGGTTTGACCAGTCGTCTCTCCCTCGTCTTCCTCTGCCCGAGCGGAGGAGGGACTCCGGCGATCGTCGGCGGCGATTGGCGGCTCCTCGTGGGGCTCCGAGGGCGGGGATGGATCCGCCAGTCTAGGGCGGTCCTCCCGGTGGTCGAGGGGTTGGTGGGGGTGGAGGGAGTCGCCGGCGGCAAGCTCCGCGGCGGAGGTGGCCTCGGGAGGTTTGAGGCTTCTGGCTATGGTGGTTCCCGATCGCGTTTGAGGGTCTGAGTGGCTCCGCAAGGTTGAGGGGAAGAGGATGGTGGCACTGGGAGGGCTAGGGGGTTCCGGCTACGGCGAATATAGCCGAGGGACGGCGACGGCCAAAGTTGCCGGAAGTGGAGAAGACGGTGGTTTCAGAAGGATTTGATCGAGGGGGTGCACTCTATGGCTTTCCTGAGGATGCTCGAGCGAGGTCTGGGGCCATTTATAGCCGGGGAAGGTCGGTTCCGCCGCTGCTGGGGATAAGATCGCCGGCCGACCACTTCTGTTGCGGCAGGGCGACGTGGCGGTGGCCGGAGCAGGGTCGGTGCTAGCGGACGGGCTTGGAGATAAGGACAACCTGCTCACGAGGGCAGCTGGCGAGGAGTTGTGGCTCGGGCGGCGCCGTCCATGGCAGAGGCATACTGTGGACACCGGCGTGCCGCCAAGAGGGCCCTGACGGCGGTGGTGTAGGGCGCCAGGGCGGCTTCGAGTGTTCTTGTGAGTGGTCGAGGGCGGGGTGTGGCTCTGCAGGCGAGCAAAGGCCAGGGCGCGGGGTAGCGAACGCGGCGGCTCGGTCGCGCGCGGGCGTGCAAAACGTGCGCTCTAGGGGCGCCTAGAGCACGGCCGCGGCATTCTCGACAGAATGCCAGGGTGGGCTAGAGTGCTTGAGCGAGGCTGGCAATTAATAGGACTAGGTTAGAGTTTCCAAGGAGGTTAATGTACATGGTGGTTAGGTCAGGGGATCAAGTTTATAATGCCATACTAAAAATCATGCCAAAACTTGTAATGCACACAAGGTGCTTGACAGAATGCCAAGGGCACCTAGGTAACTCTTGGGGTGGCCAAAATCTCCAGATCGGGGGTCTCTTTAGATGTAGATGATGGTGGCAAGCTTAGTTGGCCAAAGCTAGAAACTTGCTAGTGCAAATATTTGAGAAAACCAAATCTGGTCTGAAAGAAAAGGATATGGTTTCATGGACCAAAACTACTCCAATGGGTCCATCCTCCTGGACTTAGGGGTTTCGTAGGATGGGCTACAAGCAGGAAAAAGGATCATGGGTAACAGAGCAAAAAAAAATGTGGTTGCTGTAGAAAATGCCAATCTGGTCCAGAGAGCAAAAGAGGATGGTTTGCTCAAATCTTGCAAATAACATACATGGTTTTTTTGCAAAAAAAAAAGAATTATATGCATCTACTATCATCCCCCAATACTTGGTAAATTTTTTAAAGAATTATTTAAAGATGTTGTAGTGCAATTCACAATCTGGACCAGATTTGGAAACTTGGGGTAAATCTAAAAATTTCCAAATGACTCAAAGAGGTTTTTGCACAAAAGTGATTTAGAAACATCAAATGTCAACCCCAAATTTTGGTTGGAATTTTAAATAAATTTATCAAATGGTTGTAGTGCAAAAGAGGCTCAAAAACTTATGAAAAACCATTTTAAAAGAACTACAACTCTGGGAAAAATAATGATAAAAAAATAATTCCACTGATAAAAGAAATGTTTCAATAGAGGGCACACAAGTCCAATAATATTTTTGGAAAGTTTACAGTCGGGGTAAAACTCCACAATATTAAAGAAAAGAGGGGTTCTGAAATCAAAGATAAATCCAGAAAACAAAATTTTAATTTCCTGGAAAATTTTCAATAAGCAAAATATGGTTAATTTTTTGGGGTGTTACATCGAGGACCTTATAGGTATCTACAATAGTGTCCGGCTTGGGTCCGGATTTAAGATGACCCCCGCCGTCGACACCCACGGGATTTTTCTCTCCCGTGTAATCGGCCCTAGAAGTATGGCCTCCTGGTGCCGCCTTCGCGACCTTCTCCCCCCCTCCGTGGCCTGGGTCATTCTGGGATGAAACCTCGGTTTCGTTCCTACGTTGGGAGAAAGAGGCCTTCAGGGGTGTCCCGCTCCCCATAGCGTCCGATCCCAACAAATCCTCTGACGAGGATTGCTTGGCGCGGGCCTTCACCGGACTGAAAAAGAGAAACAGGGCTCAGATTAGAATGTGATGCCATGATAAGGCCGGACGCATGATCGTGTTCGGATTTTATACTTACGAGTTCACCAGGGGCTCGGTCCTGGGGTCCCACTCCGGGCTGCTGTCGGTGGCGCCGGTGGACTCCTCTTGAAGAAGAGTCTTTCCTCTCTTAGGCGAATCGGCCTCCAAGGAGCTGGAGGCCGCTCTTTTCTTCTTTCACCCTGTGGGGGATTCGTCGTCCTCCTCCTCCCCGTCCTCTTCGGAGAAAGAATGGGCATTGGAGTCTTCGGATTTTGTGTTCGTGGTACCACGGCGACGGAGGCCGCCCTGGGCTTCTTGGCCTCCCTCTTGGTATTTTTCTTCGGCGCTTTATATGGCGCCGGGACCAGCATCTTCGTTAGAAGTGGGCTTGCCGGTTCTTCTGGCAGAGTGGCTGGACAGTAGATCCGCCCCGCCTTCTTCGCCCAGCCCTAGGAAAAGTGGTGGGAAATACGTTAAGTGTCTCTCTGAGGATGTACGCACAGAATACATGAATTATCAAAACATTCAGTTGCTTACCGAACTTGCGGGGCGGGATAGTTGGTATCCACGGTCCTCGGTGGAGTCCGGCCACTGTTTGCCGGACTTGAAAAGCACCTTCCAGAAGTCCTTGTGTGTAGAGCCGAAGAGCTCTAGCAGGGTCTGGTGCTTGGCCGGGTCGAACTCCCATAGATTGCAAGCTTGGTGTTGACATGGTAGAATCCGGCGAACCAACATCACCTGGACTACATTGACAAGCTTAACGCTCTTGTCTTCCATGTCTTGGACGCGCGTTTGGAGCTCTGATAGCTCGTCAGACGAAGCCCAACTCAGGCCCTTCTTGTGCCATGACGTAAGTCGCGGGGCACCGGATCGGAATTCCAGAATGGCGGGCCACTCCTTGCCACGCGGCTCGGTGATGTAGAACCACTGCTGCTGCCACTCCTTGACGGAATCATTGAAAGTCCCAGTCGGCCATGTGACATTGGGCATCTTGCTCACCATGGCGCCTCCGCATTCGGCATGCTCGCCGCTCACTACCTTGGGCTTTACATTAAAAACCTTCAGCCATGTCAAGCGCGGCGTAACACGGAGAAAGGCCTCGCACACGACTATGAATGTCGAGATGTTGAGAAAGGAATTTGGGGATAGATCATGGAAATCAATCCCGTAATATTACATGACGCCGCAAACAAATGGGTGGAGGGGAAACCCTAGCCCGCGGACAAAATGAGGGAGAACTACCACCCTCTCATGGGGTTCCGGGGTAGGGACTATCTGTCCCGCCATCAGAAGACGGTGGCCAATTCTCTTGGCCAGATACCCGCCCCCCCGAAGATTTTTGATGTTCTTCTCCCGGACGGTAGAGGCCATCCACTTGCCTCCTGCTCCAGATCTGGACATCTTCGTGAAGCACTTTTTGGGCGAAGAAGAGGAGCGCTTGGGCACTAGGGCTCGGGCAGAAAGGAATGGATGAATACGAAAGGGCGTGGGTGAAGGGGAAGACTCTTCTCCCCTTATAAAGGCAGCAAATATCCTGTGCCTCCCCACTCGCCCGCTAAAATCGCTTAATCCCCAAATGCCACGTTTGATGGCACGGTTGGGTTACCCACGTCTATATTGATGAGGATCCCGTGATAAGGGGACGCAATCTCTGCTTCGACAAGACGTGCCGATAAAACCGCTTCACAATATGCGCGGTGGCTGGTTGTGAGAAACGGTTCGAATAATGACCGGACCGTGGCATAAAAAGCTGTCAGCAAATTAGATTTGTGGAATATTATACTCTCCATGATGGAATGTGGAGTTCGTTTTGCAGAGCCGGACACGACCTATGAGTCTTAAATCTTCTATGGAGTGTTCAGAGATGGAACCCGCCTTGCAATGCCGAAGACAATCTGCGCGCCAGACTCATCGTCATTGAAGTCTGGTTCAGGGGCTACTGAGGGAGTCCTGGATTAAGGAGTCATAGGACAGCTGGACTATATACTTTGGCCGGACTATTGGACTATGAAGATACAAGATTGAAGACTTCGTCCCGTGTCCGGATGGGACTCTCCTTTGCGTGGAAGGCAAGCTTGGACATTCGGATATGTACATTTCCTTCTCTGTAATCCTAGCCCCCTCCGGTGTCTATATAAACTAGAGGGTTTAGTCCGTAGGACAAGAACAATCATAATCATAGGCTAGCTTCTAGGGTTTAGCCTCTACGATCTCATGGTAGATCAACTCTTGTAATACTCATATCATCAAGATCAATCAAGCAGGAAGTAGGGTATTACCTCCATCGAGAGGGCCCGAACATGGGTAAAACATCGTGTCCCCTGCCTCCTGTTACCATTAGCCTTAGAGGCACAGTTCGGGACCCCCTACCCGAGATCCGCCAGTTTTGACACCGACAAAGACCTCTTAGGATACCAAATGCCAAAATTTGGTGTGTGCATTAAGTATCTCACTATCCTTTTCACAGCCTTAAGATGACATTCTTTTGGGGCCGCTTGATATCGTGCACACATGAACACACTTAGCATAATATCAGGACGAGAGGCATGGAGATATAACAACGAACCAATCATGGAGCGGTAAACCTTTTGATCAACTGGTTCACCATCTTTGGTCAAATCAAGATGTCCACTAGTAGGCATGGGTGTAGTCATACCTTTGCATTCTTGCATATTGAACTTCTTGAATAAGTCCTTGGTGTACTTTGTTTGCGAGACAAAGGTACCTTCCTTAGTTTGCTTGATTTGCAAGCCGAGAAAGAATTTGAGTTCTCTCATCATAGACATCTCAAACTTCTCCGGCATTAGCTTTCCAAACTTCTCACTAAAGTGAGGGTTATTCGAACCAAATATAATATCATGAACATAGATTTGGCACACAGATATTTCTCCATTAACCCTTTTAATAAAATAAGTAGAATCAAAATTTCCCATTTCAAAGCCTTTTTCAATAAGGAACTTGGTCAAGCATTTATACCACGCTCTAGGAGCTTGTTTAAGACCATAAAGAGCTTTGTGAAGTTTGTAAACATGATTAGGTTTCTTAGGATTGACAAAGCCGGAGGTTGTTTAACATAAACTTCCTCCTCTATTTCACCATTTAGAAAAGCACTTTTAATGTCCATTTGGTACAAGGTGATATCATGGTGATTAGCATAAGCAAGTAAGATGCGAATGGACTCAAGTCTAGCAACGGGGGCATATGTCTCACCATAGTCCATACCTTCGACTTGAGTGTAGCCTTGGGTGACGAGACGTGCTTTGTTGCGAACTACTTGTCCATCTTCATCTTGCTTGTTGCGAAACACCCATTTGGTACCGATGATGTTGTGGTTGTTGTCGGGCTTCTCGGCGAATGTCCACACTTGGTTTCTTTCAAAGTTGTGTAGTTCTTCATGCATGGCATTTATCGAATCCGGATCTTCCAAAGCTTCTTCAACCTTCATAGGTTCGATGCTAGAGATGAATGAATAACGTTCATAAAAGTTAGCCAAACAAGATTTTGAGCGAGTGATTCTCCCGGTTTGGATATCATTGTAGATTTGCTCGATGGGATGGTCTTTGGAGACTCTTGCTCGAACTCGTGGAAGCTTTTGCTTGGATCTGGGTGGAACATCTTCTTCATCTTATTCTTCTTCTTGGCCTTCTTCATTGTTGACGTTGTCGTTCTCTTTTCGTGGTGGAGAAGGAGGTTGTTGATGTTCATCTTGGTGTACTTCCTCATTTTCTTCGTCTTGGTGTGTCCCACTTGTGGATGCTTCCGTATCAACTCTTGGTTCACCTTGTCGTGAGGTGGAAGCTTCCACTTGGATGGACGAGGTACTCTCCTTCACCTCCGTTGGACGAATCTTGCCAATAGACAAGTCTTGGATTGCTTCTGAAGGGTCTTTTTCTCCTATATTGTAGCGACCGGACCTCAAACAGTCTGACCTATGTGCATCAGTGTCATCCCTGGACCAGTAATGCTGACACACACAGTACTCGAAGGATTTAGAACAGAGTAGCAATCACACACTTATTACATCAAATGTCTCAAAAGAGAACTTATTACAACAAATATGGCTTAAGGCCATCTAATAACGATAACAACGGAAGGCTTGGAAGATAAGCGAGTCCATCAACTCCAACAGCATCACTGAGTATAGAACCACGACCTAAGGCACCTTACTCGTCGTCTGAAAAGTCTGCAACATGAACGTTGCAGCCCGAAAACGGGTCAGCACATGGAATATGCTGGCAAGGTAACACATAGAGAGCAACATGAAAGAGTAATACTATACTACATGCATATATGGCTGGTGGAAAGCTCTATGGTTACAGTTTTGCGTAAAGCCAATTTTTCCCTACTGCAAAGGAATAAATTTTATTTAACTATCAAGGTGGTTGTTAAACAATGAGAATGGTTGACAGCATTCTAAATCCCAATTAAGCATCATCATTAAAACCCAACAATATTAATTAAAGTAACATGATGAGATTCACATGATAATTCAAGTACTAGATACTCAAGATGTCCATAACCAGCGACACGGCTAACCATGATTAGTTTGTACACTCTGCAGAGGTTTGTGCACTTTTCCCCACAAGACTCGATCTCCTCCGTTAGGATTTCTCGCACTACATGGTGTTTGAGAAATGGATGACCGAGACACAGTCTTTCAGAAGCGCTAGCACCTTACGAACGGGTAGAAAGTTACACCTACATCCCTCTACATCTACTAGTCTACCACTATAAGAGTTCGCATGACTTAATCAACTATCTAGAACCCATAGTAGCTTGTGGCTGCACACGGAAATTTCTAGCATGAATAATCTCATGATCCCTTTGAGCCTGGGTGGCTGTCCAAAAAGAAACAGGCAATCCTGGAATACCCATGTACCTCAATCCACCCAGATGTGTGTTTAAGTTGCCACCCTAAATAAACCATTAATTAACAATCTCACATCTGTCATGGATACACTCACCCAATCCACGTCTACTAGCATAGCATGGCAATATAAGCAAGCGTAGAAGTAACTCCCAAAGGTTTGATAATAAAACAGGTAATAGGTACTACCTCATCTACTTTCCCAAAACCCAAAATTTAATTAGATCCTAATCATGCAATGTTTTAGGATTGATCTAATGCATAAAAACTGGGTATGAAGGGGAATATGATCAAAGTGTTACTTGCCTTGCTGATGATCCGCGAAACCTAGAGATTCATAGTAGCAAGCGGCGCACTCCGTGTACTCTATCGCAAACAAACAAGTATACAATAAGTACTCATCTAATGCACAGATAAAACTCAAATAAAAGATCTAACCAGAAAGTTCAACTTAAGAAGTCCGGTTTGCAAAAAGAATCAAATCGAACGAAGCAACGAAAGTCCAACGGCGAAAAAAACAATCTTTGTTTACTAATCTGGACCTAAGTCAAATTTTACAGAGGAAAAAACTTGTTTGAGTTGATTAATCGGAAAGAGGGTTTCGAGACGAAACTCTAGGCGCTTGAATCGCCTGATTCCGATAAACGAACGAAAAGTTATACTAGATCGAAACTCGGATCAGAAATCGTGATCAGAAATAATCATGGAAAATCCGAGAAAAAGAAAAACGGACGAACAGGCTAACGAACGAACGTTCGTTAACTGAAACTAAATGACGAAAACCATTCGTTAAAACGAACGAACGAGCGAATGCTCGCTAAATAAACTAAACCGAAAAAACAGATCTAGGTTTTTTTTAAATAGTTTCGCGCAGAAAAACAAACAAAAGAAATACTAAACGGACTCAAAAATCCCGAAATAAATTTTCCCCGGCTTCTAAACTCAAGCCGGGCAAGATGAACATTTATTTGGGGCCTAAATGCAATTTTGAAAAATGCACATTTTTCCTAAATTCAAATAAAATAGCAATAAACTCCAAATGAAAATCTTATTTGATTTTTTATTAAACCTTCAATATTTCTTTATTTTGGGAAAGTCATTTTATTCCCTTTCTCATATTTTTATAATAGAAATAATTTAAGATAAAATAAATAAAATCAAATCAACCTATTTTCAAAATTTGAGAATACTCAAATATGAAAATAACGAAATCTCCAACTCTCTCCGTGGGTCCTTGAGTTGCATGAAATTTCTAGGATCAAGCCAAAATGCAGTAAAATATGATATGCAAATGATGATCTATGTATAACATTCCAAATTGAAAATTTTGGATGTTACAAACCTACCCCCCTTAAGATGAATCTCGCCCTCGAGATTCGGGTTGGCTAGAAAATAGGTGAGGCTGATCCTTCAGCAGATCTTCCTCTCGCTCCCAGGTGGCTTCATCCTCGGTGTGGTGGCTCCACTGGACTTTGCAAAACTTAATAATCTTGCTGCGGGTGACTTGATACATCTCCAACGTATCTATAATTTTTTATTGCTCCATGCTACTTTATCTATTGTTTTGGACTATAATGGGCTTTATTTTCCACTTTTATATTACTTTTGGGACTAACCTATTAAACGGAGGCCCAGTACATAATTGTTGTTTTTTGCCTTTTTTTAGTATTTCGAAGAAACATAATATCAAACGGAGTCCAAACGGAATGAAACCTTCGAAAACGTGATTTTCTCACCGAACGTGATCCAGGAGACTTGGACCCTATGCCAAGGAACCAGAGAGGCGGTCACGAGGCTGGGGGCGCCCCTAGGCGCGCCCCTGCCTCAGGCCCTCAAGCACCACCGACGCATTCCTTCCTCCTATATATACCCACGTACCACCAAACGATCGTAACATGAGCCAAAACCTAATTCCACCGCCAGTAACTTCATGTATCCACGAGATCCCATCTTGGAGCCTGTTCGAGTTCACGGAGGGCATCCACCACGAGGGCTTCTACATCAACACCATAGCCTCTCCGATGAAGTGTGAGTAGTTTACTTCAGACCTTCGGGTCCATAGCTAGTAGCTAGATGGCTTCTTCTCTCTTTTGGATCTCAATACAATGTTCTCCCCTCTCTCGTGGAGATCTATTCGATGTAATCTTCTTTTTGCGGTGTGTTTGTTGAGAACGATGAATTGTGGGTTTATGATCCAGCTTATCTATGAATAATATTTGAATCTTCTCTGAATTCTTTTATCTATGATTGAGTTATCTTTGCAAGTCTCTTTGAATTATCCGTTTGGTTTGGCCAACTAGATTGGTAGTTCTTGCAACGGGAGAAGTGCCTGGCTTTGGGTTCAATCTTGTGGTGTCCTTACCCAGTGATAGAAAGGGTTGCAAGACACGTATTGTATTGTTGCCATCGAGGATAACAAGATGGGGTATTTATCATATTGCATGAATTTATTCCTCTACATCATGTCATCTTGCTTAAGGCGTTACTCTGTTTTAACTTAATACTCTAGATGCATGCTTTGGATAGCGGTCAATGAGTGGAGTAATAGTAGTAGATGCGTAATCGTTTAGATCTACTTGTCTCGGACGTGATGCCTATATACATGATCATACCTAGATAACCTCATAACTATGCTCAATTCATCACAATTGCTCAACAGTAATTTGTTCACCCACTTTAGAATACTTATGCTCTTGAGAGAAGCCACTAGTGAAACCTATGGCCCCCAGGTATATTCTCATCATATCAATCTCCATCACTTTTATACTTGCTTTGTTTTACTTTGCTTTTTACTTTTCACTTTGCATCTTTATATCAAAAATACCAAAAATATTATCTCTATCAGATCTCACTGTTGTAAGTGACCGTGAAGGGATTCACAACCCCTAATCGCGTTGGTTGCGAGTAGCTATCTTTTTGTGCAGGTAAGAGGGACTTGTGCATGGCCTCCTACTGGATTGATACCTTGGTTCTCAAAAACTGAGGGAAATACTTACGCTACTGTGCTGCATCATCCTCTCCTCTTCGGGAAAAACCAACGCAAGCTCAAGACGTAGCAAGAAGGATTTCTGGCGCCGTTGCCGGGGAGTCTACGCAAAAGTCAACATACCAAGTACCCATCACAATCCCTATCTCTCGCATTACATTATTTGCCATTTGCCTCTCGTTTTCCTCTCCCCCACTTCACCCTTGCCATTTTATTCACCCTCTCTTTCCCAATCTCCTCCTATTTTTCCCTTTGCCTTTTTCCTGGTCCGCTTGTTTGCTCGTGTGTTAGTTTGTTTGCTTGCCGTCATGACTTGTCTCATATCTTCTCCGTTATCTCCCGAGAATGTAGTTCTAAATTATCAGCAAAGGGAGGGAGAAAATCTAAAAGATGCTTGGTATAGAATTTGCAATGCTCAAAATAGATCTACCAGGAAGCAATCTACTTCAGTTCTTCTTCGTAATTTTTACTTAGGTGCTAATCCTTGGTATAGATATACCCTTGATACCATTACCGGAGGGAATTTCTTGGGTAGCCATACTTTTGATTCTTATAATGCTTTAATAGATTTATTTGGCTCACCTCCTCTTTTGGTTAATGGAACTATGTTAACTTTGGAGCATCTTATGCAAAGGCTTGAAATTATTGAAAACAAAGTTGCTACCATTGAATCCATTGAAAATCTAGATAAAAAGATCCATTATCAAATTATTCAATATGGATCTAAGGTAGGAATGACTTTGAAAAATATTAAGGAGAAGGAACCCATGGTTAATGAGAAAATAAATCTAGATTCTACTTGAATCGAAAAACTTGAGGGTATCATTACCAACTTGGGAACCGCTTTTTCTTCCATAAAGAATACTCCTAGTCCTCCCACTAAAATTGCCAAGCTTATGTATGTTCCTAAAAATAAGGGTGAATCATCTAGTAAGGAAACTGTGGATCTTAAATCTATAAGTATTCATCCCGATCTTTTTACTATCATTAAGGAATCATTTGCTACAAATGAATTTTTCGATCTTATGCCTAAAAGTTTGATAATTAGTAGAAAGAAATAAATCTATAAGAAATATAGATGCCTTATTGAAGAATTGCCTACCAAAGATGGCAATACCTAGATCTATCCTTGCTTTTATGCCTAGCTTGGGGCGTTAAACGATGGCGCTTGTTGGGAGGCAACCCAATTTTATTTTAGTTTTTGTTTTTGCTTCAGTTTAGGAATAAATAATCCATCTATCCTCTGTTTAGATGTGGTTTTATCTTTTAATTAGTGTTTGTGCCAAGTTAAACCTATTGGATCTTCTTGGATGATAGTTATTTGATCTTGCTGTAATTTCCAGAAACTTTGCGCTCAGTGCCCGAATTGTTAAAAATCACCAGAACTTGATAAAATACTGATTCCAATTGCTTCTGATCTATAAACAAATTGTCCAGGCCGTCTAATTTTGGAAAAAAAATTGAGTTCCAGAAGCTTGCGTTAGTTACAGATTACTACAGACTGTTCTGTTTTTGACAGATTATGTTTTGCGTGTGTTGTTTGCTTATTTTGAGGAACCTATGGCTAGTAAAATAGTTTATGATCCATAGAGAAGTTGGAATAGAGTAGGTTTAACACCAATACAAATAAATAATGAGTTCATTACAGTACCTTGAAGTAGTATTTTGTTTTCATTCTCTAACGGACCTCACGAGATTTCTATTGAGTTTTGTGTTGTGAAGTTTTCAAGTTTTGGGTGAATTATTTTTGATGGATTATGGAACAAGGAGTGGCAATAGCCTAAGCTTGGGGATGCCCATGGCACCCCCAAGATAATCCAAGGACACCAAAAAGTCAAAGCTTGGGGATGCCCCGGAAGGCATCCCCTCTTTTGTCCACTTCCATCGGTAATTTACTTGGAGCTATATTTTTATTCACCACATGATATGTGTTTTTCTTGGAGCCTCTTGTATTATTTGCGTCTTTGCTTGTTAGTTTACCACAATCATCCTTTCTGTACACACCTTTTGAGAGAGCCATACATGAATTGGAATTTGATAGAATACTCTATGTGCTTCACTTATATTTTTTTAGCTTGATAGTTTGCTCATAGTGCTTCACTTATATCTTTGAGCGTGATAATTTTTGCTCTAGTACTTCACTTAGATCTTTTAGAGCACGGTGGTGGATTTGTTTTAAAGAAAATTGATCTCTCATGCTCCACTTAGATTATTTTGAGAGTCGTTAGTAGCATGGTAATTTGCTTAATGTTAACATACTTGGTATTCAAGATATGTGAAACTTTCTTTTGAGTGCGTTGAATACTAAGATAAGTTTGATGCTTGATAATTGTTTTGAGATATGGAGGTGATAATATCAAAGTCGTGCTAGTTGAGTAGTTGTGAATTTGAGAAATGCTTGTGTTGAAGTTAGCAAATCCCGTAGCATGCACGTATGGTTAAAGTTGTGTAACAAATTTGAAACATGAAGGGTACCTGGCTTGTGCATCCTTATGAGTGGCGGTCGGGGACGAGCGATGGTCTTTTCCTACCAATCTATCCCCCTAGGAGCATGCGTGTAGTACTTGATTTTTTATGACTTCTAAATTTTTGCAATAATTATATGAGTTCTTTTGACTAATGTTGAGTCCATGGATTATACGCACTTTTACCTTTCCGCCTTTGCTAGCCTCTTCGGTACCGTGCATTGCCCTTTCTCACCTTGAGAGTTGGTGCAAACTTCGCCGGTGCATCTAAACCCCGTGATATGATACGCTCTATCACACATAAACCTCCTTATATCTTCCTCAAAACAGCCACCATACCTACCTATTATGGCATTTCCATAGCCATTCCGAGATATATTGCCATGCAACTTTCCACCGCTCTGTTCATCATCATCGTGACATACTTTACTTTTGTCATATTGCCATTGCATGATCATGTAGTTGACATCGTATTTGTGGCAAAGCCACCATGCATTATTTTCATACATGTCACTCTTGATTCATTGCACCATCCCGATACATCACGGAGGCATTCATATAGAGTCATACCTTGTTCTAGTTTCGAGTTGTAATCCTTATGTTGTAATCAATAGAAGTGTGATGCTCTTCATTATTAGATCATTGCCCAAAGAAAAGAGAAAGGCCAAAAATAAAAAAAGAAAGGCCCAAAAAAAAGAAAATAAATAAAAAGGGCAATGCTACTATCTCTTTTTCCACACTTGTGCTTCAAAGTAGCACCTTGATCTTCATGTAGTGAGTCTCATATATTGTGCTTCAAAGTAGGACCTTGTTCTTCATGTAGTGAGTCTCATATATTGTGCTTCAAAGTAGCACCATGTTTTTCATATAGTGAGTCTCATAAATTGTCTTTTTATACTAGTGGGAATTTTTCGTTATAGAACTTGGCTTGTATATTCCCACGATGGGCTTCCTCAAAATGCCCTAGGTCTTCATGAGCAAGCAAGTTGGATGCACACCCACTAGTTTTCTTTTGTTGAGCATTCATAGCTCTAGTGCATCCGTTGCATGGCAATCCCTACTCCTCATGTTGACATCAATTGATGGGCATCTCCATAGCCCGTTGATTATCCTAGTCAATGTGAGACTTTCTCCTTTTTGTCTTCTCCACACAATCCCCATCATCATATTCTATTCCACCCATAGTGCTATATCCATGGCTCACGCTCATGTATTGCGTGAAGGTTGAAAAAGTTTGAGATTATTTAAGTATGAAACAATTTCTTGGCTTGTCATCGGGGGTATAGAAGTTGGGAACATCTTTGTGTGACGAAATTGAAACATAGCCTAACTATATGATTATGTAGGGATGAACTTTCTTTTGCCATGCTATTTCGATAAGACATGATTACTTTGATTTGTATGCTTGAAGTATTATTATTTTTATGTCAATATGAACTTTTGTCTTGAAGCTTTGGGATCTGAATATTCATACCATGTGTCGGTGTCAAAACCGGCGGATCTCGGGTAGGGGTTCCCGAACTGTGCGTCTAGGCGGATGGTAACAAGAGACAAGGGACACGATGTTTTACCCAGGTTCAGGCCCTCTTGATGGAGGTAAAACCCTATGTCCTGCTAGATTAATATTGATGATGTGTGTTACAAGAGTGGATCTACCACGAGATCAAAGAGGCTAAACCCTAGAAGCTAGCCTATGGTATGATTGTTGTTCGTCCTACGTACGGACAAAAACCCTCCGGTTTATATAGACACCGGATAGGGTTAGGGTTACACATAGTCGGTTACAATGGTAGGAGATCTACATATCCGTATCGCCAAGCTTGCCTTCCACGCCAAGGAAAGTCCCATCCGGACACGGGACGTAGTCTTCAATCTTCATAGTCTTGGAGTCCGGCCGATGATGATAGTTCGGCTATTCGGACACCCCCTAGTCCGGAACTCCCTCAGTAGCCCCTGAACCAGGCTTCAATGACGATGGGTCCGGTGCGCATATTGTCTTCGGCATTGCAAGGCGGGTTCTTCCTCCGAATAATTCATAGAAGATTGTGAACACCAGGATAGTGTCCGGCTCTGCAAAAATAAATTCCACATACCACCGTAGAGAGAATAATATTACACAAGATCAATCTGCTGACATATTTTGTGGCGTGACGTCGCACCACTACCAAGCCTTTATTCAAATTGTTTTTACTGTTCCACCTCAGCGCGTTTAGCGAAGCGGTTTCCTTGGCACGTCTTGTCGAGGCAGAGATCGTGTTCCCCTTATTCCAGGATTCCCATCAATACGGACGTGGGTAACCCAAGCGCGCCATTGATTGTGGCGCTTGGGAGATAAGCGAGTTTTACCAGGCCGATGGGGACACATGTTTTTGTCCGCCCATATAAGGGGATAAGGATCCACCCTTTCACCTACGCCTTCTTCCTCCTTTGCTCATCCATTCCCGTGCACTCGAGCTCTAGCGCCCAAGTCCGCACTTTCCTCCTCAACCTTCTCCAACCATGTCAGGAGCGGGAGGCAGATGGATGGCCTCCTCCGTCACGGAGGGGCACAGGCTACTTGTCCGGTGATATCGCGCACAGGCTGCCCGACGCGGGGCACCTTATTCCAACCCCTAGACCCCATGAGAGGGTGGTATTTCTCCCCCACTTCCTCCGCGGACTAGGTTTTCCACTTCACCCATTTGTCCGGGGGCTCATGTTCTACTACGGCCTGGACTTCCATGACCTGGCCCCGAATTTCGTCCTCAACGTCTCGGCGTTTATCGTCAGTGCGAGGCCTTCCTCTGCATCCAGCCCCACTTCGCTTGTGTCTCAAGACCTTGAGTGTCAAGCCGTCAAGGTTGTGAAGGGCAGCTGCCGGAGTGCGGAGGCGCCATGGTCGGCAAGATGGCCAAAGTCCTATGGCTCGAGGGCTCCTTTGTGGAGACAATAAAGGGGTGGCAATCGGGGTGGTTCTACATCACCGAGCCACGCGACCCTGAATGGGTGGCGTCCCCGAATTCAGATCTGGATTCCCCACACGGCTCTCGTCATGGAAAGAGACGGGCCTGAAGTGGGGGGATTCGGACGAGCTATCCGGACTCCAAACACGCGTCCGGAACCTGGTGGACAAGAATCGCAGGCTTGTCGACGTAATCCAGGTGATGCTCATCCGCCGGATTCTCCCATGCCAACAACGGGACTTCAATTTGTGGGAGTTCGATCCGGCACAGCACCGAACCTTGAGCCGTCTTCGATACCACGCACGAAGATGCTCGGAAGGTGCTGTTCAAGGGCGCCGAAGCCCCCGCATCCGCTAACAAAGATCGCGGATACAGCTCGCGGCGCCAAGCCAGCGAGGTAAGTTATTTTACCCTTTACGTGACTCCTTTTCCATAGATTGACTCTACGGGTTCTCAAAACTCCCTATTCTTCGACAGTGTCTGGTTGAAGACGTCCCGACAGATTAACTGTCCGGCTCCTTTGCCGAAGACCCAGACGCCTGATTGACGGGTTAAAGAGCTCCGGCACCCCATGTGGTGCCGGAGAAGAAGGCCAAGTAGGAGGCTACGGAACTCGAAGGAGCACCCGACGCCAGTGCTCTCGGATTACGAAGCAGAATCTTCTCCGAAGACGAGGAGGAAGAAGAAGAAGCTTCTCCCCACCTGGGGAGGAGAGGAAAGGAAGGCCGCCTAACCGGGAGGCCGGAGGGTCCAAGAAGGGAAGAACCCTTCCTCCGGACTTCTCCACCAATGTCGACGACGACGAGGGGGGTCGGCCTATGAGGGCCAAGCCCCTGGCGGGATCGTAAGTGTCCGGATACCCGTGGCTTTTTATTATCGTGTTCTATAATGTCGAACAATCGTGCAGCCCGCCCAAAGGCGAGTTCGTCGATTCATCGAGCGGGTCCCTGGGCTCGTCGGAAATGGAGAGTACTTCGCTTCCGACCGCCTCCTCGCCTCATGCTGCGGACAACGCCACAGCGGGGCTCCAAAGGGGGCTTGGTCACGAGGAGGTGGCGCAGGAGGTGCCACAAGGCAACCTCCCGGACTCCAGGCGCGTGGGGGGCAAGACCCCCAGGGGCTCTAAGCCCGACCCTTGTCCGGGCTTCATGCCAGAACCTTCAGTGGTTCCGTAGTCCGGTAAGTGATCCCTTCGCAAGAAGGGTAAGACGCCGGTGTCCTTTGTCCAACCGGAGGCACCGGATAGCTTACTGGAGGCGCTTAACGGCGCCTCCATCGAGGAGGAGCACCGCCTTTATTATGATCATGCGGTGATCCGGACGGTTCATCTGCCAAGCGGGCTGACCAAGCCTGTACCGATCTTCTATCGTGCTTTGAGGTAAGAAATTTCAATATATGTAAAATGGTACCGCATAGACAAGAGTTTCTGATGCTCAGTTCGGTGTTCGAAAAGAAAAGCCGGACTGAGGATCTTTAGAAAGATAAACGCAGGAGTCATAAAAATATGTCGATATGGGATTGCAGGCTGTGCTGCTGACCTCCGCCGCACTGGCTGCGGAGGTCAATACTTTGAAGAAAAACCTCGAGCGGTCCGAGGACGAGCTCGGCCATGCCAAGAAGCAGCTCGAGGAAAAAGAAGGTGAGTAATACCTTATGAAAATTGTACCTTACAGAAAAGGATTTGGTTCCAAGAAAAATGACAAGGATAACGTGGGTATTGTAGGGGCTGCTAACGAGGTGGCGACCTGAAGGAGGCGGTGGCCGCGTCGAAGGTGTCATGCGGCTGAACGCGCCGAGCGAGAGAAGCATGAGGCGTGGGTGGCGGAGGTACAGCAAGAGCTCTAGGATCTCGTGAAAAAACATGAGAACTTGGAGCGTGACTCGAAGACTCGAGAGTTTGAGCTTGCAACGGCTCTTGAGAGTGCCAAAACCGCTAAGGCCGAAGCCTACAAGGCCCTCCAGTAGATTGAAGCGGTGAAGAAAATAGCAGCAGGTGAGGCATTTTTCATGCAGAGTAAGCATGTGAGTGTTAATTACATGTTGCTTACCCGAATTCGGAGCTCTCCAGGGGCGTTCGCAGAGCTTCCTCGCAGCGTGTCCGATGCTGCCGCATTCTACCGGGCCGAGGAGGGGAGCTCAACGGAGAAGGTCTTTTGGTCTCAGTATGCTGAGGTTGGACATCCGGTGCCCCTTAGTGATCAACTGAAGCAGCTGGTCGAGCTCCACAAGGCGGCCGAACAGGCCATGAAGGGCCTCATAGTTCGGCTGTGGCCTAAGGAGGAGGCCATGCCCGGAGCTACTTCGCCCTGGTGCGGCGGCTGGTGGATGCGTGCCCGTGGGTTGAAGTTATCAAGCATTCCGCTTGTATCGAGGGTGCCTGCCGGGCCCTTGCCCGCAAAGGTGCACTGGGCAAGATGGATGCCTGTAAGCTCGTGACGGATCCGCCACCAGAGGGCAAGGAGCATCGCACGCCCGAGATGTATTGTAAGAGTGTGCTGAAGGGCGCCCGCACTATTGCGGGTGAGTGCTCCAAAGATGTAATATTTGAGTAGACTCGCATTTTGTTATGCTGTGCGCTGAAAACTTAGTTCATATGCGCTAAGCAACGCTTGTTAATTTAAAATATTACCTTCAGGCGGCTGTTTATCAAATCGAGAGATGGCAAGTCGTCGGCTTCAGCCCCCATGCCATGAGTGCCGGGTGTTGGGATAAACTTGAGCGCTCTTGTTCCCATTTTTGGGTCCATCTAGGGAGGCGCTCAACACAAAGAACAAGGCAACCGGACTTATAATGCTTGAACACTCTCACTTAGCCATAGAATTCTATAATTTTAAATTTCGGCGAAGGCCCTAGTCTTCGGAAGGCCGAATTTGGGGCGCTATCCACGCCTTGGCTGGACAGTATCCGGCTCCTCGCTCTAAGCGGCATAAGTCTTTAAGGACTCGCAGAAAACCTCTCGAACAGCGACCGGTCTCTCGCCTCATCATGACGGTCAGTTTTAGCCCAGCCGAACTGGGGCGGAATCGCAGTGGTTCTCCCGGTGCTACCTTAGCCGATATAACGGAACGTAAGGTACCAAAACACGGGAGCCGGGCAAACCCAACTATTGACCCAAGACATGATTCGGAGCCGATGCATATAGTGCTATAAGTTCGGGTGCCGCACTTGTGAAAGTGTTCGGACTCATCATACCATAATGCGGGGAACATAAGCCCCTGGTGTATATTAGCCGTACCAAAGTGTACGGATGTAACATGTCGTGAATGATCATATGTATGAAAAAGAAATGCAATTATAAGCAAAAAGGTGCTGCATTGTTTTATTCGATAAGTGCTGCTACGAATGCAGAACGATACAAATAGTACGATAAGCAAGGTAGGAGATCGTTAAATATGTCCCCTCCGTGGGTAGGCTGCAGATTGGTGTATGAAAATGCTCGTAATGGAGACCACCAGTATATTCGTTGTAGCCTTTATCCTTCCCCTGCTGTTGCATCGTGAGTTCGGCAGGTCTGCTGCCGGACAGGCTTCGACAAACGGAGTCCTGTGGTTAAAATGTAAAAGGTAAAAAGAAAAGAAAAGGAACGACGTGCTTGAGAGCCCCTTGTGTGGTTGAGCCGCAGTCCAGGTGTATTGTGGTCGTGCCCCCTCCCCATGCCCATGGTATCTTCAGAGCGTAATGGTGTATGCCAAGGACCTGCTGACGCTTCGCAGGAGCTGGGGTTGGGGCCGCACTGCTACGCATGCTCGGAACGTGCCAGGTGGTCTTGCTGTAAGTTACTCCGGGCGCGCTTGGCTGTGTCTGGCCGCTTAACGGCCGGATTCGATAATTGCCTTAAGAGGCTGCATTGCACTTCTGCCTCGAGAGCCACTGTATGTTCCTCCGTGCGCAGAGAACGTTCAGTGTTTCCGTTGACCGTAATGACTCCTCGAGGGCCTGGCATCTTGAGCTTGAGGTATGCGTAGTGCGGCACCGCGTTGAACTTTGCAAGCGCATGCGTCCGAAAGCAAGGCATGATAGCCGCCATGAACGGGACTATGTCAAGATTAACTCCTCGCCGGAAGTTATCCGGGGATCCGAAGACCACTTCCAGTGTAATTGAGCCTATACAATTGGCTTCTACACCTGGTATGACGCCTTTAAAGGTCGTCTTGGTAGGTTTAATCCTTGAGGGGTCTATGCCCATTTTGCGCACTCTATCCGGGTAAAGCAGGTTCAAGCTGCTGCCGCCGTCCATCAGGACTCTGGTTAGGTGAAATCCATCGATGATTGGGTCTAGGACCAGTGCGGCGAATCCGCCGTGGCGGATGCTGGTGGCGTGGTCCCTTCGGTCAAAAGTGATCGGGCAGGAGGACCACGGATTGAACTTCGGGGCAACTGGCTCCATCGCGTGGAAATCCCTGAGTGCACGCTTCCGCTCCCTTTTGGGTATGTGCGTTGCGTATATCATGTTCACCGTCCGCACTGTGGGGAAACCCTTATGTCCTCTATTGTTCGGCGGTTGGGTCTCGTCCTCGTCATCGCTATGCAGCCCCTTGTCATTGTTTTCGGCAATTAACTTGCATGCCTACTTGAATACCCAACAGTCCCTGTTGGTGTGGTTAGCTGGCTTTTCGGGGGTGTCGTGTATCTGGCACAAGCGGTCGAGTATTCGGTCCAAATTGGATGGACCCGGAGTAGTTCGTTTGAATGGCTTTTTCCGCTGACCGGGTTTAGAGCCTTTGAATCCGGCATTGACTGCCATATCCTCAATATTGTCGCCGTTAGTGCGGCGTTTGTTTTTGTTACGACGCGGCCTGCCGTTTTGGTCCTTGAAGTCCGGATTGCCAGAATGTTTGCTGAGGTTGTTGTTGCGTGCTAGCCAGCTGTCCTCACCGCGCAGAAGCGGGTCATGAGTGATGTGAGGGCTGCCATGGATTTCGGCTTTTCCTGTCCTAGGTGCCGGGCAAGCCACTCGTCGCGGATGTTATGCTTGAAGGCCGCGAGGGCCTCCGCATCCGGACAGTCGACGATTTGGTTTTTCTTGGTTAAGAACCGTGTCCGTAATTGTCCGCCGATTCGTCTGGCTGCTGAATTATGTGGCTTAGGTCATCGGCGTCCGTGGTCGCACATAAGTGCCCCTGGAAGTTATCGAGGAATGCGGCTTCCGTGTCCTCCCAGCTCCCAATTGACTCTCGCTGGCAGGCTGTTGAGCCAATGCCGGGCTGGTCCTTTAAGTTTGAGGGGAGGTATTTGATGGCGTGAAGATCGTCACCGCGGGCCATGTGGATGTGAAGGAGATAGTCTTGATCCAAACCGCTGGGTCTGTTGTGCCATCATAGGATTGAATATTGATGGGTTTAAACCCTTCGGGATTTGATGATCCATTACTTCGTCTGTGAAGCATAGTGGGTGTGGCGCCTCAGATCGGGCGATATCACGACGGAGCTCAAAAGAGCTTGGTCTGTTTTGTTCGGCCCGGCCAGACTTACTGTGTCCGGCGCGACGGTTGTCGTTACGTACCGTGGGGCGCCCACACGATCCATAGATCAATCTTGATTGTCTTGCCTTGTCCTCCAATATATCTCGCAGGTCCAGAGCGTTCCCCTTTGGCCGTGTGCTTTTTGAGCGATGCCGGGGTACAGTTCTAGTGAAGGGCCTAGAGGCCTCTCTGTCGCAGCCACAGGGTGGTCGGTCAGCCGTATTGTCCCCTGGTGATGCGGGTTCGTAAGCCTCCTCCTCTAATCGGGGGAGCAGCTTGTGTTTAGGGTTGGTTTTGGAGGGGCGTTCGAGCTCATGCTCTTCGGCCGCGAGGAGTTCGGTCCATCTGTCGGCTAGCAGATCCTGATCAGCTCTAAGCTGTTGCTGCTTTTTCTTTAGGCTGTTCGCCGTGGCCATAAGCCTGCGTCTAAAACGCTCTTGTTCGACGGGATTCTCAGGCACGACGAATTCATTGTCCTCGAGGCTTGCTTCGTCTTCGGCGGGAGGCATATAATCCTCTACCTCTTCTTCTGCCGCTCTCTCTTGAGGGCTGGCGTCTTCATCCTCCTGCGATGGATCTTGCTGGAGTTGATTGTCTTCGGCGTTGTCCGGTGTATTGTTATCTCCGGTGCCGGAATCTTCATTCTTGCTGTGGCGGGATTTAGAGCGGCGCCACGACGCCGGGCGCTTGGGCTGCTTCTTGGAGGGTCATCCTCCGTTGTTCCATCGCTGCCGTTCCCATCTTTTGGGATGTCCACCATGTATATGTCGATGACAAGGTGGCCTTCCAAAGGCCCTGTAGGCGCTGGTCTTGGTCGCCTCCGCATCGCCGCCCATACCGCCGATGTCTTGAGTCGTAGTCTAGCATGTCGGTTAGGTCATCGACAGCGGCTACCAAGTGGGTGGTGGGTGGGCGTCGAATTTCTTTGTCGACCGTATCCCAACCTTCCTGACCGTAGTCCTACCAGGGCTCTCCGGATAAAGAGAGAGACTTTAGTGAATTCAGGATGTCGCCAAAAGGCGAGTGCTGAAAGATGTCCGCGGCCGTGAACTCCATAATGGGCGCTCGGATTCGATCGGTAAGGGCGCGGAGGGTTCGGAGTCTGGATAGGAGTCCGGCGCCCTGGAGTCGGAGTCTTTGCAAAGGACAGGGATGGAGTTCGGCTCGATCGCCCTAGAGATTGTAGCCCGCGAGGCGGTGTCCAACCACTCGTCCTCGGTCGGGGAATCCGGCTCCGGATTAAGGCCCGGAGCGGATATCGTGCGCCTCCGTGGCACCTTTCGCTCGGCAGAGCTAGATCATGCCCATCGAGACAGTGCGGCACGCTTGGCTGCGGCTCGAATCCGTCGAAGATCAAGTCTCCGCGGATATCAGCCGTATAGTTTAAACTTCCAAATCTGACCTGATGGCCAGGGGCGTAGCTTTCGATCTGCTCCAGATGGCCAAGCGAATTGGCCCGCAGTGCAAAGCCGCCGAACACAAAGATCTATCCGGGATGAAAAGTCTCACCCTGGACCGCGTCATTGTTGATGATCGGAGGAGCCATCGGGCCTATCGGCGACGACACAGAGGAACTCTCAATGAAAGCACCAATGTCGGTGTCAAAACCGGCGGATCTCGGGTAGGGGGTCCCGAATCGCGTCTAGGCGGATGGTAACAGGAGACAAGGGACACGATGTTTTACCAAGGTTCGGCCCTCTTGATGGAGGTAAAACCCTACGTCCAGATAGATTAATATTGATGATGTGTGTTACAAGAGTGGATCTACCACGAGATCAAAGAGGCTAAACCCTAGAAGCTAGCCGATGGTATGATTGTTGTTCGTCCTACGGACTAAAACCCTCCGGTTTATATAGACATCGGATAGGGTTAGGGTTACACAGAGTGGGTTACAATGGTAGGAGATCTACATATCTGTATCGCCAAGCTTGCCTTCCACGCCAAGGAAAGTCCCATCCGGACACGGGACGAAGTCTTCAATCTTCATAGTCTTGGAGTCCGGCCGATGATGATAGTTCGGCTATCCGGACACCCCCTAGTCCGGAACTCCCTCACCATGATTAAGAAGATTTACATTGAAATTATGCCAAAGTATCACTCCGCATCAAAAATTCTCTTTTTATCATTTACCTACTCGAGGACGAGAAGGAATTAAGCTTGGGGATGCCTGATACGTCTCCAACATATTTATAATTTTTGATTGCTCCATGCTACTTTATCTACTGTTTTGGACTATAATGGGCTTTATTTTCCACTTTTATATTACTTTTGGGACTAACCTATTAACCGGAGGCCCAGCCTGCATTGCTGTTTTTTGCCTTTTCAAGATTTTCAAGAAATGTAATACCAAACGGAGTCCAAACGGAATGAAACCTTCGGAAACGTGATTTTCTCACCGAACGTGATCCAGGAGACTTGGACCCTACGCCAAGGAACCAGAGAGGCGGTCACGAGGGTGGGGGACGCCCCCCCTAGGGCACGCCCCCCTGCCTCGTGGGCCCCTCGAAGCTCCACCGACGTACTCCTTCCTCCTATATATACCTCACGCCCCAAACTATCGTAACAGGAGCCAAAAACCTAAATCCACCGCCAGAACTTCCTCAGTATCCACGAGATCCCATCTTGGGGCCTGTTCGAGCTCCGAGTTCACCGGAGGGGCATCCACCACAGAGGGATTCTACATCAACACAATAGCCTCTCCGATGAAGTGTGAGTAGTTTACTTCAGACCTTCGGGTCCATAGCTAGTAGCTAGATGGCTTCTTCTCTCTTTTTGGATCTCAATACAATGTTCTCCCACTCTCTCGTGGAGATCTATTCTATGTAATCTTCTTTTTGCAGTGTGATTGTTGAGACCGATGAATTGTGGGTTTATGATCCAGCTTATCTATGAATAATATTTGAATCTTCTCTGAATTCTTTTATGTATGATTGAGTTATCTTTGCAAGTCTCTTCGAATTATCCGTTTGGTTTGGCCAACTAGATTGGTAGTTCTTGAAATGGGATAAGTGCATGGCTTTGGGTTCAATCTTGCTGTGTCCTTACCAAGTGACAGAAAGGGTTGCAAGGCACGCATTGTATTGTTGCCATCGAGGATAACAAGATGGGGTATTTATCATATTGCATGAATTTATTCCTCTACATCATGTCATCTTGCTTAAGGCGTTACTCCGTTTTAACTTAATACTCTAGATGCATGCTGGATAGCGGTTGATGAGTGGAGTAATAGTAGTAGATGAAGAATCGTTTCGATCTACTTGTCTCGGACGTGATGCCTATATACATGATCATACCTAGATAACCTCATAACTATGCTCAATTCTGTCAATTGCTCAACAGTAATTTGTTCACCCATCGTAGAATACTTATGCTCTTGAGAGAATCAACTAGTGAAACCTATTGCCCCTGGGTCTATTCTCATCATATCAATCTCCATCACCTCTATACTTGCTTTGCTTTACTTTGCTTTTTACTTTTCACTTTGCATCTTTATACCAAAAATACCAAAAATATTATCTCTATCAGATCTCACTCTTGTAAGTGATCGTGAAGGGATTGACAACCCCTAATCGCGTTGGTTGCGAGTAGCTATCGTTTGTGCAGGTACGAGGGACTTGTGCGTGGCCTCCTACCGGAATTATACCTTGGTTCTCAAAAACTGAGGGAAATACTTACGCTACGGTGCTGCATCATCCTCTCCTCTTCGGGGAAAACCAACGCAAGCTCAAGACGTAGCATGACTCGGCTGGCATACTCGAGAATTTTGACGGGTTTCTCTTCATAGGTCAAATCATTATCCAACTGAATCGCTTCCAGTGGCACAGTATCCCTCAGCGGTATATCAGCCATCTCTGCGTGGCACTTCTTCAACTGGGAAACGTGGAACACGTCGTGAACTCCTGACAATCCTTCGGGCAATTCCAGCTTGTAAGCAACTTCTCCCATGCGCTCCAAAACTTTGTATGGTCCCACAAAACGTGGCGCTAATTTTCCTTTAACTCCAAAATGCTTAACTCCTCGAAGTGGGGATACTCGAAGATAGACTCTATCTCCGACTTCGAAAACTGTCTCCTTGCGTTTAGAATCCGTATAGCTCTTCTGCCTAGACTGGGCTACCTTGAGCCTATCACAAATCAACTTCACCTTCTGTTCAGACTCCTTAAACCAATCTGGTCCAAACAACTAGCGATCTCCAACTTCATCCCACAACAGCGGTGTTCTGCACCTCTTTCTCTACGAGGCTTCAAAAGGGGCCATCTTCAAACTAGATTGATAACTGTTGTTGTAAGAGAACTCGCATATGGCAAGTTGTCATCCCAACTTGATCCATAATCTAGTGCACAAGCTCTCAGCATATCTGTCCATCTGTCTGCGGATGAAAAGCTGTACTGAACTCTAGCCTGGTACCCAAAGTTTCATGCAACTGAATCCAGAACTTTGAGGTAAACTGGGTTCCTCTATCTGATACGATGTTCCTTGGAACTCCATGCAGACATACGATCCTGGTCATGTATATCTTAGCCAACTTGGCACTACTGTAAGTGGTCTTCACTGGGATGAAATGAGCTACCTTCGTCAAGCGATCAACTACAACCCAAATCGAGTCATAGCCTGAACGAGTCCTGGGCAATCCCGTGATAAAATCCATGCCTAATTTATCCCACTTCCATTCGGGTATCGGCAGTGGCTGTAACAATCCTGCTGGCTTCTGATGCTCTGCCTTCACTCTCTGACATACATCACAAACTGCTACATACTCCGCAATATCCTTCTTCATTCCGGTCCACCAGAAACTGTCCTTCAAATCCAAATACATCTTGGTATTTCTTGGGTGAATCGAGTACGGCGAATCATGGGCCTCTTGCAAAATCAACTGAAATCCCTTAGCTTTTCCCTTGCTCATTTTCTCCTTTATTGAGGCAATCTCCTTGTCAGTCGTCTGAGCTTCTCTGATCTTATCCATCAAAGTAGACTGAATCTCCAATGCTGCTACATAGCCTCTTAGAACTATCTCTAAACATAGCTCTCGAAGATCCTCGGCTAATTCCTTTAGTAATTCTCCGGTCATGAGTGTGTTGACATGGCTCTTGCGGCTCAAAGCATCGGCTACTACGTTAGCCTTTCCAGGGTGATAATGCAATCTCATGTCATAATCTTTAATGAGCTCCAACCATCTCCTTTGCCTGAGATTCAACTCCTTCTGCGTGAACATGTACTTCAAACTCTTGTGATCCGTGTACACCTCACAATGGTTTCCAATGAGAAAATGTCTCCAAGTCTTCAATGCATGTACCACGGCTGCTAACTCCAAATCATGAGTAGCATAATTCAACTCATGGGGCTTAAGCTGTCGTGAGGCATACGAAACAACTCTTCCCTCCTGCATAAGTACTGCTCCAAGTCCTCAACGTGAAGCGTCGCAATACACCTCGTAATCCTTGCACTGATCTTGCAGAATCAACACTTGTGATGTAACCAAACGTTTCTTCAACTCCTGGAAACTGGCCTCACATTCTTCAATCCATTTGAAATTGGTATCCTTCTTTAATAACTCCGTCATAGGCTTCGCAATCTTTGAAAAATTCTCAATGAATCTTCGGTAGTATCCTGCCAGTCCAAGGAAACTCCGGACCTCTCCAACTGTCGTTGGTGCTTCCCAGTTTGTCACAGTGACAACCTTGGTGGGATCTACCGCTATACCTTCTCCGGATATAACATGTCCGAGGAATCCAACTTCCTTCAACGAAAACTCACATTTGCTGAACTTGGCATATAACTGATGTTCTCTGAGCTTCTAAAGTACTAAACGCAAATGCTCCTTATGCTCTTCTTCGTTCTTCGTATAAACCAAAATATCATCACTGAACACCACGACGAACTTATCCAAAAACTCCATAAACACCTTGTTCATCATGTTCATGAAGTAGGCAGGTGCGTTAGTCAGACCAAATGACATAATGGTATACTCATACAGTCCATACCTGGTGGTAAAAGCCTTCTTGGATATATCCTGCTCTCGAATCTTTAACTGATGGTATCCTAATCGCAAATCGATCTTGGAGAATACCTTAGCTCCTTGCAATTGGTAAAACAAATCATTGATCATCGGCAACGGGTATTTATTCTTAATGGTCACTTCATTCAATCCTCGATAATCAACAACCATTCTCAATGACCCATCCTTCTTCTCCACTAGAAGTACTTGCGATCCCCAAGGCGAAGAGCTTGGGTGAATAAAACCTTTATCCAGTAACTCCTTAATCTGCTTCTTGATTACTTTCAAATCTTGTGCGGGCATCCGATACGGTCTCTTAGATATCGGCCCTGTGCCTGGCAAAAGCTCAATCAAAAACTCAATGTCTCTATCCGGTGGCATGCCTGGCAACTCCTCTGGAAACACATCAGGGAAATCCTTCACCACTGGTACTTCCTCCTGCACAATTCCTGATAAGGAATTTACTTGTGTTGTCTTCGGCTCATGCCGTGACACATACTTGATTCTTCTTCCTTCTGGGGTTGTAAGGAAAATCGACTTACTGGCGCAATCGATGTTTCCTCCATACATCGATAGCCAAGCCATACCTAGAATCACATCCAAACCTTGCGATTCCAGAATAATTAAATCCATGGGGAAAACATGCCTACCTATGCTCAAAGGCACTTGAAAACATCCTCGACTAGCCATATATTCCGCTCCTGGTGAGCTTACTAACATAGGTGTTCTAAGAACCTTGGTGGGCAGTTTATACTTATCCACAAATCACCTTGATATGTATGAATGCGATGCACCAAGATCAAAAAGAACGATTGCGATAAATGTCTTAACCAAAACTTACCTATTATCGCATCCGGCCGGGCTTCAACCTCCTCCACGTTAACGTGGTTTACCCTGTCCCCGCTGAAAGGGTTCGCTTCTTGCCGTAGCTTCCATTGCCATTTCCATTCGGGGCTTCAGACATTCATTGGCATAATGTCCATTTCCGCACTTAAAGCAAGTGACTTGGCTCAGGTCTCTCTTGGCTGGGGTTGACGGGTTGGTGCGGTTTTGTCCGTTGCTTCCTCCATTTCCGTTACCGTTCTTGGAGCCATTATGATTGTGCGAGCTACCACCTCCATGGGTATGCTGAAATTGTCCTCCCGGTTTCGGGGTAAAGCGTAGCTTCTGCTGTGCTCCAGTATTGTACTTCCCTTGACCACACTTCCTCTTGCGTTTTCAATCTGTTGCTGCTTCCCTTCAATCATAAGAGCACGATCTACCAACTCCTGATAGTTGTTGAAAGTTGCTACCATCAACTGCATGCTCAGCTCATCATTTAGTCCTTCCAGGAACTTCTCCTGCTTAGCTGCATCTGTAGCAACGTCATCTGGGGCATAACGTGCTAACTTACTAAAGTCTTCCACATACTGGCCTACAGTGCGTCCTCCTTGGCGTAAGTTGCGAAACTCACGCTTCTTCATGGACATAGCTCCTGCTGAAATGTGGGAAGTACAGAAAGCTTGCTGAAACTGATCCCATGTGACAGTGTCAATAAGGTGTGTGGCTGTGTAATTTTCCCACCATGATGCTGCGGGTCCATCAAGCTGATGTGCGGCAAAACACACTCTCTCCGCATTTGTGCATCCTGCAGTGGCCAGCTCCCTTCCAACCTTGCGGAGCCAATCATCTGCAACAATCGGCTCGGTGCTACTGGAAAACATCGACGGATTTAGCCTCAAGAAACGAGTCAAATGGTCAACAGGTGGTGGTAGTGGCGGGTTGTTGTTGTTGTTGTTGTTGTTGTTGCTGTTGTTGTTGTTGTTGCCTTGATTCTGTACTGGTGCTTGCATCAAAGCATTCTACTGCTGAATCAACTGAGTGATCTCCGGTGGGAAAACAAATCCAGTGTCGCGTCTCGGAGGCATCTGGGGGTGTTAGAGAAGATGAGAATATATAATAGAATGAGGTCTAGTGAGAAAACACTACCCATATGCACATGAGACAAATGCAAACAATATCACTCCGATCAATTCAAGCAAAGGTATACAACGGTCTATCTATCGTTACAAAAGTGCTCGGACTATACTAGATATAATGGGGAAAATACCACTACTGTTATGGTGGTCAACTAGAAAAACTGCTCCGATGAAGACTCCATGATATCCGCTCCAGCTTCATCAACATAGTCATCACCGCTGTCGTCGGGGTCCGCGTTGGTGTCGTCGATGATGATATAGTTATTCGGGCAAGTGGAATCATTGTCTTCTCTTCCTGGTGCGGTGTCTCCCATGAAAACTGCTAGCTTCCTGGTTAAGTCATCATTCTTCTCCACTAGCACTTCAATTTCTTCCATGTAATCTTCACGTGTAGCCTTGAGTTCTTCCTCTAGCTCCGTGATCTTGGTCAAGGCCTTCTGCTGATCCATCATGCCTGCGCACATCTGGTTCTCCTGGCGTCGGATGTGCTAGTTTAACTCCTGGATAAAAGCTGTGATTGATCTAACCTTCCTGGTGCTGATCATCTCCCATTGCTCATCTCTGCGCCCACAAATCTGGTAGATAGTATCCTTGAGATCATTGCGGTAAACTTCTCCAATACATCCCATGGTGATGCGGGCTGCCATGCTCTTTCCTAGATTCCAGGTTGGTGCATCAAAGGAAAACTCTATGGGCTCCGTGACTGGCACAAACGTCCTTCCTGGAACTTGAACTTGAATCATCCAGCGCTCCTCTTTGTGTAAAGTGGCATTGTAGGTCCCGGTGAAGCTTGGTACTCCGATGTTCAGGTATCTAGTGACTTTCTTCAAGTGACGTCCAAAGGGTGTATCATCATCCGGTTGCATGAACTTGTTCCTTGCATCCGCCATCCTGAAAGAGTAGAAAAGATGAGGAGTCAGAAATGAGAAGAAAGAGTAGTGATCTTGGGCTTTAGCTTAGTGGTCATGTCCTATAGTCAGCGTGTGCTCTGATACCATCTTGTAGCGACTGCACCTCAAACAATTCGACATCTCAGGCATCGTTGTCATCCTCGATCAAGAATACGACACGCATAGTACTCGAAGGATTTAGAACAGAGTAGCAATCACACACTTATTTCATCGAATGTCTCAAAAGAGAACTTATTACAATAAATATGGCTTAAGGCCATCTAATAATGATAACAGCAGAAGGCTTGGAAGACAAGCGAGTCCATCAACTCCAACGGCATCACTGAGTATAGAACCACGACCTAAGGCACCTTACTCGTTGTCTGAAAAGTCTGTGAACGACATCACATGAACGTTGCAGCCCGAAAACGGGTCAGCACATGGAATATGCTGGCCAGGTAACACATAGGGAGCATCATGAAAGAGTAATACTATACTACATGCATATATGGCTGGTGGAAAGCTCTATGGTTACAGTTTTGCGTAAAGCCAATTTTTCCCTACTACAAAGGAATAAATTTTATTTAACTATCAAGGTGGTTGTTAAACATTGAGAATGGTTGACAGCATTCTCAATCCCAATTAAGCATCATCATTAAAACCCAACAATATTAATTAAAGTAACATGATGAGATTCACATGATAATTCAAGTACTAGATACTCAAGATGTCCATAGCCGGGGACACGGCTAACCATGATTAGTTTGTACACTCTGCAGAGGTTTGTGCACTTTTCCCCACAAGACTCGATCTCCTCCGTTAGGATTTCTCGCACTACATGGTGTTTGAGAAACGGATAACCGAGACACAGTCTTCGTAAGCGCTTAGCACCTTACTTAACGGGTAGACAAGCTACACCTACATCCCTCTACATCTGCTAGTCTACCACCGTAAGAGTTCGCATGACTTAATCAACTATGCTAGAGCCCATAGTAGCTTGTGGCTGCACACGGAAGTTTCTAGCATGAATAATCTCATGATCCCTTTGAGCCCGGGTGGCGGTCCAAAAGAAACAGCAATCCTCGAATACCCAGTACTTCAATCCACCCAGATGTGTGTTTAAGTTGCCACCTTAAATAAACCATTAATTAACAATCTCACATCTGTCATGGATACACTCACCCAATCCACGTCTACTAGCATAGCATGGCAATATAAGCAAACGTACAAGTAACTCCCAAAGGTTTGATAATAAAACAGGTAATAGGTACTACCTCATCTACTTTCCCAAAACCCATAATTTAATTAGATCCTAATCATGCAATGTTTGAGGATTGATCTAATGCATAAAAACTGGGTACGAAGGGGAATATGATCAAAGTGTTACTTGCCTTGCTGATGATCCGCGAAACCTAGAGATTCAAAGTAGCAAGCGGCGCACTCCGGTTACTCTATCGCAAACAAACAAGCATACAATAGTACTCATCTAATGCACATATAAAACTCAAATAAAAGATCTAACCATGAAGTTCAACTTCAGAACTCCGGTTTGCAAAAAGAATCAAATCGAACGAAGCAACGAAAGTCCAACGGCGAAAAAAACAAGCTTCGTTTACTAATCTGGACCTAAGTCAAATTTTACAGAGGCAAAAACTTGTTTGAGTTGATTAATAAGAAAGAGGGTTTCGAGATGAAACTCTAGGCGGTTGAATTGCCTAATTCTGATAAACGAGCGAACAGGCTAGAAAATTGGATCAGAAATCGCGATCAGAAATAATCACGGAAAATCCGAGAAAAAGAAAAACGGACGAACAGGCTAATGAACGAACATTCGTTAACTAAAACTAAATGATGAAAACCGTTCGTTAAAACGAACGAGCGAGCGAACGCTCGCTAAATAAACTAAACCAAAAAAAAACAGATCTAGGTTTTTTTAAATAGTTTCGCGCAGAAAAACAAACAAAAGAAATACTAAACGGACTCCAAAAATCCTGAAATAAAATTTCCCCCGCTTCTAAAATCAATCCGGACAAGATGAACATTTATTTGGGGCCTAAATGCAACTTTGAAAAACGCGCATTTTTCCTAAATTCAAATAAAATAGCAATAAACTCCAAATGAAAATCTTATTTGATTTTTTTATTAAACCTTCAATATTTATTTATTTTGGGAAAGTCATTTTATTCCCTCTCTCATATTTTTATAATAGAAATAATTGAAGATAAAATAAATAAAATCAAATGATCCTATTTTCAAAATTTGAGAATACTCAAAATTTGAGAATACTATCTCCAACTCTCTCCGTGGGTCCTTGAGTTGCATGAAATTTCTAGGATCTAGCCAAAATGCAATAAAATATGATATACAAATGATGATCTATGTATAACATTCCAAATTGAAAATTTGGAACGTTACATACATCAATTGGCAATTGCTGTACTTGCGAGCCGTTAGATTCATCAAACTTCACATCTACCGTCTCTTCAACCTTTCGGGTGAAATTATTGTAGACACGGTAAGTGTGAGAGTTTGAGCCATAACAAAGTAGGAAACCTTCATGAGATTTAGTAGCAAATTTAGAACGGCGACGCTTATCAAGAATGTAGCACTTTGAGCCGAATACTCGAAAGTATCCAACTTGGGGTTTGTTACCCATGAGGAGCTCGTATGCCGTTTTGCCGAGTAGCTTGTGAAGATACAAGCGATTTGTTGCATGACAAGCTGTCTCTACCTCTTCCGCCCAAAAGTGTTTTGGAGTCTTGTACTCATCAGGCATCGTTCTTGCCATCTCAATAAGAGTCTGGTTCTTCCTATCAACAACTCCATTTTGTTGAGGTGTGTACGTAGCCGAGAACTCATGTGAAATCCCTTCTTCGTCAAGAAAGGTGTCCACATTTGCGTTCTTGAACTCTGTTCCGTTGTTGCTGCGAACCTTCTTGATCTTCACTTCAAATTGATTTTGGGCCTTCCTAGCGAAGTTTTTGAAGATCTTTTGGACCTGCATTTTATCATCAAGAAAGAACACCCACGCAAATCTTGAAAAACCATCAACTATAACTAGACCAAAAGAATTTCCACTGAGACTTTTGTAAGCGTTGGGACCGAAAAGATCCATGTGAAGTAGCTCGAGTGGCCTCCTCGTGGTCATGATGTTCTTCACGGGATGCCATCCTCCAACCTATTTACCTCCTTGACAAGCGCTGCAAAGTCTATCCTTATCAAATATGACATCGTTAACGCCGAGGATATGATTATCTTTAATAAGCTTGTCAAGGTTTCGCATACCAACGTTTAAAAGATTTAGCAATTAAGCAAGTTCTAGGTTGAGCCTTTTTAGTGAAATCAACAATGTAAAGATCACCTCTACGTATACCGGTAAAGACCATTTTTATGATTGTCTCTTCAAAACACTTGGCAATCTACTTTGGTAAATAGGACACTGAAACCGAAATCAGCAAGTATAGATACTGAAAGTAAAGTGTACCCAAGAGATTCAACGAGCATGACGTTTTGTATGGAGCTATCATGTGAGATGGCAACCTTACCGAGGCCAACCACCTTACCCATTGAGTTGTCACCAAAAGTGACATACTTTCGAGGGCCGTCGTTTTCAACAAGCTCACGAAACATATCTTTATCTCCGGTCATGTGATCGGTACATCCACTATCAAGAACCCATTCCTTTCCTCCTGGCATGTATCCCCGAAGATTTGCCATAAGACCAAAGTGTCTCATTGCATCATCAAGATCAAAGTCACTATCATCATCCTAATCATAGTATCCATGTTCAACATCGTCATGTGATGGATGAATTCCTAGAGAGGGTGATTCATTAGAATGAGTTTGACAATGATCTTCTTTATGAATTCTAATAGCTTCAGAAATAATATTGCTAATAATTACAACATCTCCTTTTGCACGCATAAGATTTGTAAGCTCAAATAGACAATCACCAAACTTAGGATCATTGGAATTTATCTTATCAAGGCAATAGAATTATGGAGAATTTCATCTAGATTTTGCAAGGAATAGTTTGGAAAACGTTTCTCAATAAATTTCCATATGGTTTAGGAACACTTAAGAGTAGGCAAGCAACCTATCAAGTTTCTAGGCAAACCTCTAGTGATAAGATCAACAGTTCTAAGATTGTGAATCATGTCAATTGACTCATCAAGGGTAGGATGCATAGGATCAACATGAGGTGCACAAGGGCTAGTAATGTACTTGTTCAAATGATATTCATTTAAAATCACAAGCATCTCATTTTTCCACTCATAAAAATACTCTCCATCAAGTATAGGCACTCTGTGTCTAAGACACCCCAAAGTAGACTCATCCATCTTCCTCCAATAGTGTTTAAACCAAAGCAATGGAGACCAAAGCTCTGATACCAATTGAAAGGATCGAGGGGGGGTGAATAGACTCTAAGTAACACTACAAAAAAAAGACACATCCCTGACATTTTGGGCCGAATGAAATCTATTTCTGTCATACATATGACACTTCTATGACGATAATTGTGACAAAACCCGGTATCATCATAGATGTGGTGGGCTCCTACTTCTATGACAAAAAATCATGATAGAAAATGAGCTTTTCGTCCTGGGCGGGCCGGAGACGCAGCTGCATGACATTCTTTGGGCCGTCCATGACGGAAAAACCGTGGTAGAAGCGAGGGCGAGGAAAATTTTGGGGAGTTCCTGCTACGGTGGGCGGTCGGGGCGAGCGATGCACGCTTTCTCAGACACGTGACGCACGTGTGCGAGGCGCTATTCTAATCAACCCGGCGAGGCGTTGGGCTCTAATCGAACCCGAAAGCGATTGCAGAGGCAGTTACGCGTTATCGAACTCGAGCGATCGATCGATGGCTGTTAACTGATCCCGATCGAGCGATTCCTTCTCTACGGCTGCTAACTGAAGCCGGTCGATTGGATGAACAGTGAGTGTTGCGGGGGGAGGGGGGATGGATGAACAGTGAGAGGTGGGGGTGGATGCAGGACCCCGTGGTGTGGAGGGCTGGATGAACAGTAGACGGTGGAGGGGTGCCCGTGGAGGGGTGGTTGAACAGTAGCCCGTGGAGTAGCGCGCGGTGGAGGATGGATGAACAGGAGCCCGTGGAGGCTGGAGGAGGTCGACGGTAACCCGTGGAGGCTGGAGGAGGTCGATGGTGAAGATGAACAGTATCCCGTGGAGTCCCGTTTTGCGGTACGCCACACCCCTCCCGATGAATAGGACCGCCGTTTCGACCATAGCACTCCAACACAAGTCCGTTTCATCCATTTTGCGGTACGCCACACCCCTCCCGATCAACATGACCCCCGTTTCGACCATAGGAGGTCCGTTTCGTCCGTTTTGCGGTACGCCACACCCCTCCTGATCAATAGGAACCCCGTTTCGACCGTAGGAGGTCCGTTTCCTCCATTTTGGCAGACGCCGCACCCTCCCCATCAACAGACCTCCGCTTTAACGTGGCGGTCGAACACAAGGCCGCTTCTCCGCTCTGCGACGCCAGCCTCGTTTCCATCGCTTGTTCTGTCCAAGCCCTCCCGATGAACACGACCACGCATTCCGTTCCGACCTAGCTGGTTGGCTCCCCATGAACACGACGACGACGCTGTTTCTCCGGTACGACCCAGCCATGTACACGAGCCCTAGCCGTACATATGCGCGAGTAGGCGTTCGAGACCCCGCCCATATGTACACATACGTGGCCGTATTTCCTTTCTTGCACACTGGCCGCTGTACGTACGTGTACATGCTATGTGCGCCTCTACTACTTATTATCGCACGCTACCGTATTACGGCATGCGGCGCCTCTACATCGACCAGTATATATGTACGTACACGTTCGCGACCAGAATAACAATGCTACGTATGCTTCGACCATGTGGGTCCCGACTGTCAGGCAGTTCCTTGCATGCGAAGATGTAGATGGTGGGTCCCAGCAGTCAGGGGGGCGAATCGATTTTTTATTTTTTACCCGGATGCACTTCCTTGCGTGCGAAGATGTAGCTGGTGGGTCCCAGCAGTCAGCGGGGCGAATCGTTTTTTTTGTGCCCGGACGCACTTCCTTGCGTGCGAAGATGTAGCTGGTGGGTCCCAACAGTCAGGGGGCAAATCGATTTTTTATTGCCCGGACGCACTTCTTTGCGTGCGAAGATGTAGCTGGTGGGTCCCAGCAGTCAGGGGGAAATGTTTTTTTTCACGAAATACAGTGACCCGTCCGGTGGGTCCCAACTGTCAGGTGGAGGAATCATTATTTTCCGCGTAATGAGGAGGCACTTCCTTACTGCGTCCATGGACCCAGCTGTCAGCCTCTCCACGTACTGTCCACGTCCAATGGAAGTCATTCCTTGACCACGTTGACCACGCCGCGCCGAGAGCACCAGGGCGGTGGACGACGGCGAGGCCTAGGAAGGGGACGACGGGGAGCCGGGGAAGACGCGTTAGTGGTAGCCCGTGCGAAGAGGAGTACGAGGGTTCACTGGTTGGCTGCGGTGTGAGGCTGCCGTTGCCGCAGGGCCTGGCCAACAGTGGGAATAGTAGGGGGCGGTGAGGCCTCCGCGGCAGCACATCCGGCCACGGGAGGCAGGAGCATGCGGCACGACCGGCGCTGCTTTGGTGGCTGGAGCAAGAAGACCAAAGGTTGAAGAAGCACTACGGCCGTTCGATGGACATCGTACGGTCACTAGAGCTAGAATCGTTTATATTGACTAAGTTGACAAAGCCTTCCGTCCCAGTCAACTTAGTAGACCCACAAGTCAGCCTCCCACCAAGGTGGGTCCCAGCTAGCAGGGGGTATTCATTTTTTGTGCGTAATAAGGAGGCACTTCCGTGGGTCCGAAATGACAAGGGGGAACATTTTTTTCGCGAATACGGTGGTCTGGTCAGTGGGTCCCAGCAGTCGAGGGCAAACATTTTTTCACGAATATCGTGGCCCCTTCGGTGGGTCCCTGCTGTCAGGTGGAGGAATAATTATTTTCCGCATAATAAGGAGGCACTTCCTTGCGGCTGTTGTGGACCCAGCTGTCAGCCTCTCCACGTACATTATTCTTCCGATGGAATTCGGTCGTTGACCACAGTGACCACGCCGCACCGAGAACACCACGGTGGTGGACGACGGCGTGGCCTAGGAAGGGGACGACACGGAGCCGGGGAAGACGCCGAAGTGGATGCCCACGCGGAGAGGATTACGAGGGTTCACTGGTTCGGCTGCGCTGCCGTCGCCGCAGAATAAGAGGGGGTGTGGGTGAGTGGAGTGGAGGGATGGCCTGGCCAGCGGTGGGAGTAGTATGGGGGCGGTGAGGCCTCCGCGGCAGCACAGCCGACAATGGGAGGCAGGAGCAGGCGGCACGACCAGCGCTGCTTTGGGCGGCTGGAGCAAGAAGACCAGAGGTTGAAGAAGCACTACCGCCATTGGATGGACATCGTACGGTCAGTCGAGCTAGAATCGTGCATATTGACTAAGTTGACAAAGCCCTTCGTCTCGTCAACTTACTAGGCCCACTATACCGGGTCCCAAATGAAAGCGTGGGCAGTATTCATTTTTTTGTGCGTAATAAGGAGGCACTTCCTTGCGTGCGAAGATATAGCTGGTGGGTCCAAGCTGTCAGCGGCAATAACATTTTTTTCACGAAATACAGAGGCCCTTTCGGTGGGTCCCAGATGTCAGGTGGAGGAATCATTATTTTGCGCGTAATAAGGAGGCATTTCCCTACATGCGGCCGTGGACCCAACTGTCAGCCTCTCCACGTACAGTCCACTTCAAATGCATGTCGGTCATTGACCACGTTGACCACGCCACGCCGAGAGCACCAGGGCGGTGGACGACGGCGAGGCCTAGGAAGGGAACGACACGGAGGCAGGGAAGACTCGGCAGTTGTTTCCCACGCGGAGGGGAGTACGACTATACGAGGGTTTACTGGTTCGTCTGCCGTCGAACAGCAAGTGTGGGACTGTGGGTGAGTAGAGGGATGGCTAGGCCAGCGATGGGAGTACGGTGGGCCGGTGAGGCTCACAAGGCAAAGACAAATGCCGTCATGGGAGGAGGGAGCAGGCAGTCCCACCGGCGCTTGTTTGAGCAGCTGGAGCAGGAAGAGCAGAGATTGAAGAAGCACGATGGCCGTTGGATGGACATCCAACAGTATACAGGCCATCTGTGGAAAGCCTCAAATCTGTGGAAAACAGCATACACCCATCTGCCATTATTTCAAATAATTTATAGCCCATTTGCTAATTCTTACGAGTTTTTTTGGAGCCCATATTCTTTTTGTTAGCATTACAGCCCATATTGTGGCCACGGTTAAAAAATTATACGAAATTTTGCATATGTCGGTGCGGTCTGAACTGTTTTTAATCTCGAAATTTTAAGTCACATTCAGACTGATTTTAAAAATAAATGTATATCAATATAAAATCCAACAAATTGTCCACGCATAAAAATCAATGCAATTTAAAATCTCGAAATGAAAAAAGATATTTGAAACTAATTGCCGTTTGATGTGTTTTAAAATGTACAACCCATTTCTCATTATCGATAGGCCATTTTCTCACCAAATTAATGAAGCTCTCCTCGTCTGAAAGATTTGCAGCCCAATAGGCCCGATAAAGCGACTTACTTGACAAATCACAAAAACTGGGCTAGCCATTTTCGTAAAGAAAAAACTACTGGGCTGGTCTGTGGTAAACATAAAAGAAAAGGCTGTCTAGACAGGCCATACTGTCCCGCACAGCCCAGTTGACACCCTACTTCCGTCTCAAAAACAAATTAGATAAATGCCACTCCAATTATGGCGATTCATAAAAATGCCATTGCAATTTCCAAACTTTGAAAAATGCCACTGCAATTTTTGCAAACTTTGAAAAACGCCATCGCAGTTTGCAAACTTTGAAAAACGCCACTCCTGCACTTCAAAAATGCCACTAGAAATGGCATGAAATGGCATTTTCAAAGTTTGGAAATTGCAGTGGCATTTCTGATATACCTGATTTGGAGTGGCATTTATCAAATTAACCCAAACAAAAATAATCGGGCGAGCTGCTGGTCCCTCGTGTCACCGCCACAGTAATTCTCTCGCTTATTGCCTACATTGACAATGGCATGGGACCCAGATGTCGAAATCCACTAGGAGGAGCCATTTTTTATTGGCTTGAAATAAGGAGGCACTTGCTTGCATACCGCCATGACCTTGGTGGGTCCCTCGTCATTATCCTCTCCACGCATAATCATCTCCTGATTGTGTACGCGTCAACTTTCTAGGCCCACAAGTCAGCCTCTAAACCCGTGGAGGACAAATACAACCCATTTAAAAAAATAACAGCCCATTCCATACGTTCAAATGGAAAGTTCAACATTCAGAGCAAACTAACAGGTCTAATCCACATATAGAGTACTGAACTTCCACGTTGACAACCATCATAGCCAAGTTAACCATCTACTCCCACTAATACTCTAGTAGCGTACAAGTACTAACTTACTCTTAGCTAACTAGACAATGCCGGCCGGCATCTGTGGTACACGCTAATCGCAAGCACCGACGTCCTGCGCCTTGCCTCAGACTTGCAAGAGGTGCGATTGGGCGCGTTGCTCGCGCGCGTTGGCCCTTTCCATGCCGGCGCGGTCCACCGAAGCTTCGGCATCCAAGCGGGAAACCCACTTTACGAGCTGGTAGTAAAAATCGGCGTCATGAACGCTGCGTGCGTCTGACAGCCTCCGTGGCTATTTGCCGGGCGCCGACCTCCACGTAGTACGCCCGATTCGGGCGCTCGCCGCGACTCAGAGCGTCGGTGCGCTGCTGCTCCATGTCCCGCTGGCGGCGCAAATCGGCGATACGCTGCTCCTCCGCCAGGCGGTCGCGCTCCAACAACTCCTGCTCCTCCACCATGCGGTCGCGCTCCAACAGCTCCTTGATCTCTGCATTGCCATCTAAAGATAGATAGAATGCCTCCTCCCTCCGTCTGCCTTCCGATGAAAAACTGAACACTAGTTCCGGCGGTGATCGCCTCCGGCGTCGCCTACGGCGGATGGGCAGGGGCATGGCGGACGTGGCGAGCGACGTCGGGACGGTGGGGGCTTATGAGGATATGGCGAGTTGGGTCACGGTGCCACCGGAGAAGGCCGGGAAACAATACTTATAGGCGGAAGGTAGCGCGACGGTCATCGGAATTCAATCCATAATGGCTTAGTGCGCCAGCTTGCCATGGAAAACTAGAGAAACTGAAATTATGACTGTGCCGTCCCGTCCCGTCTGGGTCGCACGCCGGCATGGCGGTCAAACGTGTGCACTCGAATCATCTCCCTCCTAGTCAATAATGATTCCACGGATTTAAAAATCCTGCAACAATTAAAGCGCATCTTTTTTCGCATCAGTTAGCTGCCTTAATTATGGTTGGCTGCATGTAGGCACTCAGAATCACTCGAAGCCAGTACGCGGAGCAGCATGCAATGAGTCGCAGCCAAGGGCATGCATGCAGCCACTTAAATCGCTTGAATTAATTAGGCTTAAACTTCTGCATGCCGTTAATTATTGCCATGCCTTGGTCTTGCTGCTTTGCTCACGGGACTAATAAACCCGGACGGAGGGAGTACCTTTGTTGGTGAGAGGTTTGAATTAAGCCCTGCAAACTGGAAAGGAGGTACTAGTACGCGTGATCCGCTATTTATTCGTGTAGGATCGAGTAGGTCGCTTCTTGAATTGAGCCCTCCAAACCGGAAAGGAGGTAGTACGTCGCGTGATCCGCTATTTATCCGTGTAGGATCGAGTAGTGTAGCTTGTCGTCTTTCTTCAGAGGTAGGCATTTTTATCCATGTAGGATTGATAGTGTAGCTTGTCGGTTTCTTTTCAGAGGTAGGCATTTTTATTCAAAAACTGCCACTTCACATCTTATGTCATAAATAAAACTGCCAGGAGCGCATTTGTAGGCTAGCTAGTGATCGATCAAGAATTTGTAAACACCGAGTGAATGAAATAAGTAATCATAATGCATCTCAATGATTCACAGATCATATACAAATATGTAGCTCCAAAAGCAAAGATCAGCCACTTCGGATCTTGCGTCGCAACTAAAACTAACTAGTACGATTCCCATACATAAGATCAACATGTTAATGCATCTCAATGATTCACAGATCATATACAAATATGTAGCTCCAAAAGGAAAGATCTAGAAAAATCATCTGTTCTTCCTACTAACATGGGTGCTTCTCTTGGCCAACATTCAAGATGCATCGAAAAGACAAATTTGTTTGTGAAGTCTACAATTCCTCTTGCAAGCGTAAGTGGTTTCACCAATAGCTGGAACCATGAGAATGAACCACACATGATGGAGGAACATCCAATGCTATACGATTTGGTCTTCTCTCGATCACACCGCGAGACTATTTTCAGAATACAAACTTTAACTTACGCAAAATGATGCCCATTGTATAATCAGACCAAAGCAATGAAGCAACTAGTGTTGGCCATTAAATAGTAGAGTACTACTTTTCTGCAGTCCATGAAGTGACTATCCAATCTTTCTGTGTCTATTTTCAAATGGCATTGCATGCAGTGACTATACTACTCTCTTGTGCAGTTCAACCAAAATTGCGGACACTTTGTTTGTTTGCCAAATAGCAACGGGCAGACATCTCTGTCTGCACAAATATCAAGCAGCTAGTAGACATATACCACACCATGTATTTTCGGTTTAAACATGTCTCTTCCGCTTAGCATCTGTCATGTTCTGCACTGGACAATCTTATACAATTATGTTTTGCCCTGGACAATTTCATACTGAATTGATTTGTTGGTTCAGAGCATAAATATAGCTCCTATTCTTCATCAGACCAAGGATATCCATGTTCGCAGTGATGGAAGAGGTGAAATCGATACAACCAAAATTGAGCGTCCAATCATGAATCCTGTCCTGCACCTCCAATGTAGGTCCACCCTGCCAATAAATTCACATGCAAACCGCTAGTATTACTATCTAATGACAGTAGAAAAAGAGTAGCAAGATAGTAGCAAACCATGTACCTTCGTAATGAACAGCTCATAGTACCACCAATTGGATATAATGGTTTGGAAAAAACATGCTCCTAATGTTGAACTAGTTGGACTTTTTGTGCAGTACCACTAAAATCGAGCATCCCTGTTTGCATAGATATAGAAAGTGTGATTACTACAAAAGTGGCACTAGTTGAAGCATAGACTCACAAATATAAGCATTCCAATTTCTTAATGATAAAAGGTAGCAAGACTGTTTCTAACCACCTATTTGAAGGAATAAATAAAGCAACAATGGTCGATGTCGAAGGCATACATAGTTTTTTCTCAAAAACTGAGCCATTCTCGACCTTTCCTCTTCTTTTAAGCAAATTTTGTGCAGTTCTACTAAAATAAAATGCCATCACCGCCTTGACAATTCAAAGGAAACTGCATAAAAGGAAATGACTTAACATTACATCATGATGTCGTATGTAGTCGACAGCATTAGAGACAAACATATGCACCTCCTCCGATAACATAATGAACATTAATTTTAACAAACGTCTGACTAGCTTTACCGGATAATTTGAGTGAACTCTATTCCCTCTGTTCCTTAATATAAGACGTTTCACGGTTCAATTTAAAGTACCCAAACGCCTAGTATTTAGAAAACAGGTAGTAGTTTTCTTGAGCACATTCTGGGAAAGCTTGCCGCACTTTATTTATGTCCATACGCTAATGCAACACCATTCGAATACTACAAATATACACTAATCCAGTGGCTAGTGCAACAGTAGAGTATTTAGTTTATTACAAGGTACAATACAATGGTTTTACTGAATATATTTCAATAAACTCTAACACTGGAAGGTTTCTGTAAGAATTAACAATACAAAATGTAAAGGTAACAAGTTTCAGCATTGGTATACTAGCTGGGCATGAGCATTAAACTAAATACAAAAGTCTGAAGGTAACTAGCATTATTAACTAATGACAGTATAAAAAAATTGCAAACCATGTACCTCCAAGGTAAATATCATTTCGAACTTGGGGGGACCTTAAAAATTGCTATCCCAATCTTGATAATCGATCAAACATAAAAACTTGATCGAATCTAATCAAGAGAACAGCCGGAGGAGGAGGTGCCCACTCTTGACCTTTCCTCTTGTCTTCATAATTGTCTCGTGCAGTTTAACCAAAATAAAATGACATCAGCGCCTTGGCATTTTGGTGACACTGTACAAAAAAATTAACTTATCTCATGAAATTAAGGTATGTAATCTATAAGCATTAATAAAGGCAAAAATCTGAAGGTAGTAACAAGTTTCATCGTTGGTATACTCATTGCAACAACATTAGAATGCGTTAGCTAAAAAATCTTTAATACATCCACAATCAACAAATAACCCCTGAAATAATCCAAAGTGACATTAAATGACATTGCTTAAATTTATCGGTAGCATTAGACCGAGAGCGGCATTAGTTAAATGTGGCATCACTTTAGCGGTAGCATTGCTTGACTTGACTGCTGGCGTTATACTAACAAAGCAAAAAGTGGCAATAAGAGCATGGGAGGCCCATTCGACAAGGCGCGCAAGATGCGATGTACCTCCACGGACGCGGAGTGGTGAGGGAGGTATGGTTGCCCAGAGCAACAAATATCCAGGTAGCATATGTGGATTACGTCCCATTTTTGTTCTCTTTAGCCAATTTTTCCTATGTGAGGACAACAAACCGATCGACCTGGTCATTCTCTATTGCGTTGTCATGCCTTTCTACCCTTCTTCAACCAAGAGACATGAGACTCGTTCCTTAGCTACTGATTTTCCCCTTTTCAACCTAGATGCAGGTTCGATGCCTGCTCTCTTGGACAGTACAGTCTCCCTTCCTTTCCTTATTCAACCCAGACATGGATTAGTCTGCATGAAGTAGGGTTTCCTTTAATATTGCAAATTATGGTTTTTGTCTGCGTGGCCAGCAGAGCAGAGGATGGCAAATTGGGAAGATGGTGGAGTGGAAAAAGATCCACATGCAACGACGTGCAGATGGGGCAATAGAACAAGGGTATGGTTCGAAAATAGGTAGCATACCTGAGGGTCGGCGGGAAGTGGCTTCGCTCGTGGTCATCGTCCTCCGCACACACTACGGCAGGGAGCTTGGGGACGGAGGCCACCCCGCACGAGCGCTAGGTCTGACAGGACGGGCTTGTGGTCAGTGTGTAACCTTGCTCGCCGACGACGAGTGCGTCAACGCTGCACGTCCTTTTCTTCCCCGGCAGATCTATGACCACCGGTGAGGAGGGAGAGAGAGGCCGTATTTTTTAGATCTGGAGAGAGGGTGGTAGTGTGAGAAGCAAGTGGGCAGCCTTTAGCAAGAAAGCGATGAAGCTCCAGCCTATATATCTTTGTTATACTACTAGTACTGGAGGTGGAGTAGTGGTAGAGTAGTTTATATTTTCTCTGCGTACAGTACTAGTTAGTCGTGCTTCAAAACTGAACGACACGCCATTAAAAAAAGGTCGATAACTAATGCGGCACCTCGGGCCAACGCGGCTAGATCTCATTTTGCACGAGAAATTACACACCATGTTTCGTTGACATGTGGTCCCGTTCCTACATATCAGTGAGACGACGACGAGTAGTAGTATTTCCGAACGGACGTGTAGACCGGGGCGCCTCTTCGTGAACCATGGCAAACTGGCAACCGTCCACCGACTCTTCGCCTTTCCCTCTCGATTTGGAACTGCTGTCGCGCGCTCTTCCTCTCCCTCCTCCATTTTCCTTCAGCCCTTCACCCTTTCTTTCGCCATTGTTCGATAGTCTTCTTCATGGAGGGAACATGCCGGAAACGACCCCGTTATTCTTGCCCTGATCTGAAAGATGACGTGGTGGAGGAACTCATTTGTCGGTGCGATGTTATCACCTCGGCTAGCATGGCAGGTTTGTTTAAGCCCATTCTCCACTCAACTAATAACATCATTACAAGGAACCCAAGAGTCAAGGAGCGGTTTAATCTTCCCTATCTTCTTCGCCGTGACCCTGATGACTGGCGCCGGGACGATGGAGGCCTCGCCTTGTGCAAGTTCATGCTGCTTGATAATGATACATATGATGTTAAGATGCCATCGCTTGAGGGCAAGGCTTGGGCAGGCGCAAATGGAGATTGGGTTGTTTACATTGGGTCCAACTGCGAGTGGGAACTTGTGAATGTGTACACTCGTGACCGGGTTCCACTTCCAAAAATCTCAAGATATCGCCCAGAGGTTGAGCACACCGTATTGTACGCACGCTCAAATACGATCATGGTGACTGTCTTCTACTAAGATAGCAATTTGTCGAGTTCCCAACCGCTTGGAATTACAACAACTATGAAGTTGTTGCTATCTTCGACAAGCTTGTTGCCGTCCTTCGTGGTTTGACTGGATGGATATTGCTCAAAAATCAGTTTCTGTACACGGATGAGTACTGTGATGCAATTCAATACGAGGGCCTTGTGTTTGCTGCGACCACTTGTGGCACTATTTTTGCATGGAATCCTTATGATTTTGGTACGTTTGTCTTCCACCGTAATTATAATTGTTTCATCCACATGCATGCGGGTTAGCAAGTTTCCCTTTACTAATTAACCTTCTTCTTGTGTTTCCAAGGTCATGTGAACATTCCACCACCTATACTTGAAAATTTTTATAACCAAGGGGGAGATGACGATGCTGATGATCACGGGCATGAGGACGAGCAGCGCCCATATACTCTGTGGCGCCTGGCAACTAATTCCAATGGATCACCTCTTCTTGTGTGTATACATCCCACTGATCATGTTACTACTAAGCACTACTAGGAAAAGGCCCACTAATGGCGCACAACTAGTGCGCCATTAGTACCACGCCACTAGTATTTTTTACTAATGGCGCCATTAGTATGCCTAGAGGTGCACCATTACTATTTGACTTAGTAATGGCGCACCACATAGAAGTGCGCCATTAGTAATAATTTTTTTTCAATTTTTTTTCAATTTTTTTTCTTAATCTCGGGTCACTATGGCTTAATCTTGGGTCAATATGCTTAATCTCAGGTCAAATCGCACTCCGTGGTAAAACTTCCCGAAAGGTCACCCATCCTCACACTACTCCACCCCAAGCACGCTTAACTTCAGAGTTCTATCCAACCCCAAAGACCAAATTTCACTTCACGTGCACTTGTTGATATATCTAGCATATCAATCCTATTAAACCTTGTTGATGTTTAGGACTTTGTTCATGTTCATGAGTGTGATGAAATTTTGAAAAGATATTTCAAACTTCCGTTCATATTACGTATCATATTTTGAAAAAAAATTCCCGAAAAAAAATCGAAACTAAATTTTTTTCCGTTACTAGTGGCGCACCCAGGTGCGCCACTAGTAAGTTCGAAATTTTTTGATTTTTTTGCCTCCAGATCTTAAAAGCCAAGTAACTTTTTTCTGTTAGGTTTTTGAGGATTTTGAAAATGTTTAACGGGGTTTCCCTCATTAAATTCGGATGTAACTTTTCGAGTAGATGATTTTTCATATAGAATTTTTTTTAATCCGAGTTCGTATGCAAAAGTTATGCCCATTTTACAAATTCCAGAGAGATTTTGCAAATAAAGTCGAAATTCATATTTGTAAATTTTCCCAACAACTAAACCACATATCACATGGGAAACTTATTTTCTTTTATTTTTTTGACATTTTCATCATTTTCTTTTATTTTTTTAAACTAAAAAGGCGGTCCACAGGGGGGGGGTGCATTCGGTAGAATTTTTGGGCCAAGTTAGTAATGGCGCACCGTGGGAGTGGTGCGCCATTACTAGTTCAACTAGTAATGGCGCACCACTCCCACGGTGCACCATTACTAGTTTTGAAAAAAAATAAAAAAAATTGAAAAAAAAATTGAAAAAAAATTACTAGTGGTGCACCGTGGATGTGGTGCGCCATTATTAGTTAAAACTAGTAATGGCGCACTATCCTCTGCGCCATTACTAGTTTTGAAAAAAATTGAAATTTTTGATTTTTTACTAATGGCGCACCGTGGATGTGGTGCGCCATTATTGTTTAACTAGTAATGGCGCACTATCCTCGGTGCGCCATTACTAGTTTTGAAAAAAATTACTAATGGCGCCCGTGGATGTGGTGCGCCATTAGTATTTGGATTAATGGCGCACCAACACATGGTGCGCCAATAGTATATAGTAGTGGCGCACCACATGACTGGTGCGCCATTAGTGTTCATTTCATCTATAGCCCTTTTTCCTAGTGGTGAAGGAAGCAGGTGTAGTCTCCCATGGTTGCACTCTCCGGACCTTTTCCAACACCCATTGCATGGTATTCGGGATGGATACTAGTGTGCTAGCGCCAACTCCTTCTCCCTGGTACAGAATTGATAGTCTTGGAGAAAACTCGCTCTTCCTTGGACAAAACTATCCAATGATGGCGAAAGGCGATCCAACTGCTGTTGACACAACATTACTACCATTTATGAGAAGCAACTGTGTCTATACCTCGGAAATTTGGGTGGTTCCCTACCCTGGTACTGATATAGTAGGCCGCTTCACCGGATGATCGATCTGCGTTGGTCTCCGTGATCGACAATGGATGGCCCGTCCCGTAGAATCACTTGTGGTTCAAAGCAAGCGCTTCCAACGCCGAGGAATGGTTGAGTTGAAGTTCATTTCATTGCTTGTTATTTGTTGTGTGGTGAAAACTTTAGTATTTATAATGTATCCTCGTTGTCGATGTGGGTTGATGACCTGTTGTATGTAATAAAATGATATGCCTGTGATAACTTTACTAAATTTATGAATGGATTTCGAGTTGCTTATCTGAGTGAGTGGTGCGACGAGGCAAACAGATATTTTACGAATACATAATTGTACGTGCATTGCAACAGGTTATCGGATGAGGCCAATCAACAATAGCAGTACACTATTTGTACTAGCTTCACATGCTTCGCGCGTCAGGCGGGTGTTTTTATTGTAGCCATATGTTAATGTGTTCGCTGTACGTAACCAGCACCTCGAATCCTCGATACTCGTACTATATAGTAGGAGTAAGTAGTAGGAGTAGTAGGGTGGCATGGACCAGAACAAGCATTCACGCCTGTGAGTACGACACGCCACCACCACGACATCCATCTCGACACCATATTATTTCTTGGAGTCCGTGCTAGAGCAATCTCTTCAACCTCGCTGCTTCTCTAACTTCAGCCATCGCGCGGCGGGCGAGGTGGGGGTTTGCCGATAGTCGGTTTACTTAACCGCGGTCCCACTTGTAAGGCCAACTCCAACGCACGACCCCAAACGGACCTCCGTTTTGCACGAACTCCAACGATAATTTTGACTAGAAAAGCAAGACCAAAGAAAACAAGAACCACAAGAATACATTTTAATACTCCTGTAAGTTGGATTAGTGCCTTCTCGATTCATTCATTGTTGATCTGCGGAGGCTCGATTCTTGCGGCTTCTTTCTTCTTCGAGTGTAAAGAAGTAGACGTTGCTTCCTCGCATCTAGTCTCATGTCTAGCCTCTATTCTAGTAGGAGTATCAACAAGTGCACTAGTCTCATCTCTAGCCTCTGTGCTAGCTAAAAGTGATAGAACATCTTCTAAATTGCGCTCTATCAATATATGGATGTACTCTTCTTCCCAATGCAAAAACTTGCATCCATTCTACTCCCTCCGTTGCACAATACATGCCTTCTATTTGTCAAAATATATATGTATCTAGACATTTTTTAGTATATAGGTACATCCATTTTTGGACAAATGGAAGTCAAGTATTTTGGAACGGAGGGAGTACACAATAAAAATTTTCAGTTAGCACAACTAGTCTAATCCGAGAGCACAACCGAAGATTTGGTCGGGTTCTTCCTCCTTTTGCCGACACGTGGGACATCCAGCATCCAGGTCGTGTCATGCAAGAAAATAGAGTGGTAGTTGAAGCCACGTGATGTGCATCTTGGGTTAAACTGTAAATAGAATCTTACTACTCTTGAGTAACTCCAAAAGCGGCCACCGAAGATCTTTATTGGCTTTTTTTTCATCACTAGCATGTCTAGGTGAAAGATGTGCAGGTTCAGTGGGTCCTCTTGCGTTTTCACTAACATGTGGGACTGCATGTGAGCAAACAGACGATGGGCTCCGCGCGTCCGCTGGCTGGCTGAGAAGAGAGATAGAGGAGGGGTGAGCACGGACTGCAGGAAATTTGTTCTACGTACCTCGATATAGGCTCGATATAGTGGGGTGGCATGGGTCATAACTAGCATTCACGTCTAGCAGTACGGCACACGCCACCCGCACAAGTCCCATTCGACACCAATTTTCTTGGAGTCCGTGCTATAGCCATCTCTTCTCCCTCCTGTTTTCTCAGCCATCGCGTGGTGGGCGGGGTGGGGGTTTGCCGATAGTCGGTTTGCTCAACTGTGTTCCCACTTGTAAGTGAAAATGCAACACCGCACGCATTCCTGCTTGAGCGGCGTGCCGGACCAACCGTGTGGGGGTGCGACGCGAACATGGCAGGATTTTATTGAACTCATAACTTGTAAAATTTGGTTCTGCTCCATGGCGCGACCGATAGATAGAAAATAACGATTTTGCCTAGAGTAATGAGAAGTTTGGTTCTGGCGCCGTTCATGCATGGAGTACATACGAAAATTATGAATTTGACGCGAAAGGTAAGATAATTACTGTAGTATCATATACTACTATATGGATTTGACGGAAAGATAAAAATACATACGGATCCATCAACGACATCCTCACGCCCTAGTGTGCCGGGTCACCAACCGACGTGTGAGGAGAAGCGGCGTTGGCGGCGAGCTCAACGTGCTTCTGAACAATGCCGTCCAAGGTTGCCCTGCGATCCAAGAAGGCCAGCGTCCTATCGTCCTCCTCTTGCATGTAGTAGTTCTTGTGGACGATTTGCGTGTAGACGTGGGTGATTATGTCGATGGTGTCTTGTCATGCGCCAGCGCTATGCGGGCGCCGACCTCGAGGTGGACATTCTCCGCGCCAAGGCGGGCAGTCGCAGGGCCACCAAGCGTCGAAGAGGTTTCACCATAGTTGTTGTTGAGGGTGGCGCATCGCAGAGCTCGGGCGCCAGCTAGAGTATGACGCCAAAGTCGTCCGCGAGCTTCTTGACGACGGTGAACTTGTCGAGGAAACCGACGAGGATCTCGTCGAACAAGGAGACAAAGCTGTCGTCCAAGTGGCCTCTCGTCCTAGCGGCCTCAAGCAATACTACCTGGAGACGTTCCTCAGTGCCAGGCCGCAGGCCGGCGTCGTGGACCATCTGGCACAACCAGCTGATGCTCGCGTTCATCGCCTCCATTGATCTATCTTAGCTTCTAGTCAACTGATCTTGCGATTCGAGTGATCACTCTTGCCCTTGGTTAGCGTATGGTGCGAGGGATTTCATACTACCTCGGCCCTCTACTGCACCTGCCTTTGGCTGCATGATAGGTGGGCCAGCCACCCCCTGGGCCCACGTGTCATTCACCCAAAGGCATTTGCCGTAAGTCAATGAAGCTGCGTCCCCCTCCGTGCCGGTGCAGTATAGTCATCTCACCGGACGTCTAGTTGGGGCCAAACGAGAGAAGTTGTATGTTTATTGGTTTATTGGTCCCCTTTGCATTTTGCGCCAAGTTTTGACCTTTGATTTAACTAATAAAATGTTAATGCATGTAAACAAAAATGTTGTCTAAGTCACCTTACGAAAACCAAATAATCCCAAAACACTTAGGCATGGTGCATTAACTCCCTCCTTGTTTCTTATTTCGTGACATATCAACCAATGAGAGATTTGGGTCGTGCATGCTTTCAATGACTTGAGACTACCAAACATGACATGCAGTGTTTAGTTCATTGCATGTAATCCTATTAGTACTCTGGTTAGCAAAAAAACATTAAGTTCTCTCGCCGATAGGAATAAAACACCATTTATTTATTTACAGAGGGAGTAGTACATTTTTTGTGACATGCATTACTAGATATTGCTAGTCAAATACTAAAATCCAGATGGACATGGTAGTACTCCTAAATCCAGACGGTGGTGCTATTAGTACTAGTAGTAGTACTACCAATGTAGTAGTAGTTGTACTAGCACTGTACTACCCGTTGGTCAAATATATACGTGCTGCTCCTCACAGTGAAGTGACAAGACCCTGCGTCGGAGATGACACCTGAGTATAAGCGCCTTGTTCGGCATACCATAGTCAGCCTCACCGTTTGCAGTCACTATCATCATGGCTGTAGAGCTAGCCTGCTTACAACTAGCCATGTTCGACATAATTTCCGTATAGAGATGCCGTGCATTGCACGGAACACCAAGATTGGGGTGGACGGCGCAAGCGCCATCGCTACCAGATTTTTCCACGACCTTCTAGATGTGGTGGGGAGGAGATAAGGCTGATTGTGAGAGACAAGGAGTTGTTTGTAAATAAGGAACAATTGCGGGCATCTTTTTGCAAAAATGGAGAAGCTTGGTTTGTATGCGTCAGATCTAGATCCGACGGCTATTGGTGAAAGATGGGAGGCACAACATCATCACCAACTCAGGACCTGTTTGATTCGCAGGATTTTGAAAACGCAGGAGTAGGACACATCAATATTACAAGTTTGAAACTTATATTACAAATGTTAGGAGTAATTTTGCACCTACGAAGAGGGAATTACTAGGAAGTTTACGTAAGAACTTTCGTTTCTTTAGGTGGATGCAGCATTATCATACAAACTAAAATCCACCGCCCTGATAAGTCACTAATGGGCAAATAAGTTTTCGAGTCTCTGGCCACTTGATGTTTCAAAAACAAATTTAGCTTCTGCTGAGACTTTGTCATTTAGGCTTAGACTCTTGCGGTGATCAGCACGCCATTCATTGTTGCGCCAGAGAACGCCAAACCTCATTCCTTGAGCACACTTGCCTCCAGAACAAAGAACCTGGCCAATTTAATCTCAGATGTGCTGCCTCGGTAGTCGATCAAATCAATTTATGTAAGATGGAGATCAAGGCATTCAATGAGATTGTTATAATGCAACACATTTTTCACTTTCGGGTCTTTTTTATCTGCAAAAGAAGAGACCATATTAGAGCAGCTGGTTGTATAAGATTGCCGTGTCATCAAGAGGTACCAATATCATTCGCTCATACGATAGGGTTGGCTGGCTAGTGATATCTCTCTCTCTCTCTCTCTCTCTCTCTCTCTCTCTCTCTCTTTCTGTTTACTCTCATTTAACTAGGAGCACGTGAAGAGCTTGGGCATTTGTTGCCTTCCACTATGTGGCTGATGCCATATTTCACAAAAGTATGCCACATAATACGATCGATGTCAAATCAAAGATTTTGGCACCGCCTCGCGATGTGAGAGAGTTGGCACCACTGCACACACAGACCCACATGTATAAACAAATCAATCAAACCAACTACACCATCCTCTCACTCTCCCAAACAAGTGTTTTTTTATTGCCTCGGTCCTCTCTCTCTCCCATGCAGTGTTTTTTCATTGTGTGAGTTAATTTGGCACCGGAGCAGAGTATGTGATCCAGATTGGGGCACCAGGTGAGCAATGGAGGGGCATCGATGCCAAATGCATCACAAGTGAATTTGACACATGTTTTGGCCTACATAGCCCACTTTTGTACTCCCTCCGTCCCAAAATTCTTGTCTTAAATTTGTCTAAATACGGATGTATCTAGTTACATTTTAGTATTAGATAAATCCGTATCTAAACAAATGTAAGACAAGAATTTTGGTCCGGAGGGAATACTACTTCGTATTTAGTATAAGATTTTGACCATAGATTTACCTAAGAAAATGACAATGCATGTCACCAAAAATTACACCATTTGAAATTATGTTCAAATACGAATCCAACGATATAGTTCTTAGTGACATGCATTTACATTTTGTCAGTTAAATCTATGGTCAAATTTTGATACTACAAAATTGGAAGAGTAAACCAGGACGGAGGTAGTACTTGCTCTTAGGGTAACCATAGAGTTACTGGAGTAGTCTAAGTTACTTTCCACTATGACTAGCCTAGGCTACTATAGTAGTACAGCATAAAAATGATGCAGGTGATCACGTGAGAAAAAAATACTAAAAACATTTCTTTCGGTGCAAAGGCGTAGATGCAGTTTTGAACAAAGACACTTGTCATCGTAATTTGGGAAAATTATGAAAAATTGAGCTACGCCAGGATTACCGTTTACTTATAGGAAAGAAGTTTCACCTGGATGAGTAGCTTCTCCGTACGTAAAGCATGTAAGGAATCCAACAACTTGATCCAGATTGGGGCCGATAGATTTTAGTGCTAAGATCTTCACTGTGCGCATGGACTGGGTCAAGCTTGTGGGAATCATTTTCTAGAAGACGGTCGTAAATACATCAAGAAGAAATTTAAAAATTTGAATTTCAATAAGACGGAGAAGAAGATGAGTTCTATACCTGAACGATTATGGATCCAATAAAGAGTTCGGAGAATTTGGTAGACGAGTACACCAACGCTGTCATTTTTGGCGCGTCAATGACCCTGATTTTTGTTGGACCTTCTAGATCCGATACAAGCAATCTCTCAAGGAAAGGCGCATTCTCAATGACCATAACGTGGAACAGCTGGAGTGATCTCTTCCCAATTGATGTCTTGTTGCGGGCCAAGAAGATGTATAAATCCATCGGAGATTCGCCGAGGCGATGTGGAGGCTAATGAACCCGTGGATCTTCTCAAGACGAAGGTACTCGAGCGCAGTACAGCTGTGGAGCAGGTGCTCCATAGCCTTCTTCGAGATGACAATGTCGAAGAGGTCAAGCTGCTTGAGTTGAGGTGAGAAGAAGGGCGGGCGCGGCATTAATCTGGGGAAGATAGTAGGAGCTGAAGCTGGCGCGGCGCAGCGTTGGCATGAGGCGGAGCGCGGACGGCAGCATAGAGCGACATCGTCCAGCTTCAAAGCTGAGCTCCTCGAGCTGATCTACGGCGGGGGATAAGAACCACTTGTCAAACTTGGGTTGGACCTTGCAGTTGGTACTGAACATGCGGATGTCAAGGCGTCTGGCTGGCCCAGGGTGCGATGAAAGGATCTTGGAGATTGCAACCATGCGTTTACAATCCCCGTCGCAGAGTCAGCTGTCGACGGTGAGGTTGAGGGGGACACAGCGCCAGAGGGGGCGCCACCGCCGCGAGAGCAGGGCGGTCCGCGCGGCAGATTTGGTGGGGAGGAGGCCGATGATGACGAGCAGCATGTCGTCGGAGAGGCTGCCGATGAAGTCCAGGCTCGCCGGATGCGGTTTTGGCTCGAGCCGCCTCCGCTTGTTGGCTGCCTTGCCGTCCATCTCAACCGGCGGCAACGCCGGTGTACACATGTGCTGGTGTGTGTTGTGTGCTTGGTGTGCGCGAGTGCGTCCTTCTGTGCATGCTGCCGCGCAGTGGTGAATTGTGTGTGAGTGCGTCCTTCACGCGCAAGAAGTTTGTCCTCAATGCGCCCGCAATTTACTAGTGTGTGTGGTGCTACCCTGAGTGGTTTCAACTTTGTTTACTTCACCGCGTGTCAGATGGGCCTCTAGTTTACTTATTTTCACCCACTGCCACATGGGCCAGCACACGAAGATACAGAACACAAGCTGACAAGGCAGCATGTGGATTGGTTGACCGGTAACTAAACAATATACGGAGCTATACGCTAAAACAGTGAGCGTATAATCCGTCGGTATAGCGAGTTCGAGTGAGAGGGGAGGCCCGTGAGAGATAGTAGAGAGAGAGAAAGAGCTACTCCCTCCGTTCGATAATGTAGTTCCAACATTTTTTTAAGTCAAACTTTTGAAACTTTGACCGAGTTTATAAAGAAATTACTTATATCTACAATACCAAAGATAAATGATAGTATGAAGTAAGTACATGTTGTGATGAATCTAATGATCGTTCCAGATGTAAATGTTTTTCTCCACATATACCTGGTCAAATTTCTCTGAGGTTTGACTTTTCAAAACATCCTTATGCTCATGGACGTGACAGAGTCCCTAACTAGAGAGAGAGAGTGAGAGAGAGAGAGAGAAAAGTGTGTGTGCATGTGTGAAAGAGACATGGACAACACACGATAAAAGTAGAGAAAAGCGTATGGTCTTATGCAAACATATCACACATGCATATTCGACAACGGAGGCAAGGTGAGGAGATAGTGTGTGGTTGTTTGGAACCGAGAGAGCAAGACCCCTAGCACGTGGCCAAGAGGGGTCTGACAAACAAGGGAGAGAGGTCGAGAGAGACGTACGGAGAAAATGCAGACATGGGGAGGAGAGAGTTTATGTTTGTCATAGAGAGATCCCCTGGAGATCGTGATGGGACTACATGGGTGGGAGATCGAGTGACAAGGTGTGTGCGCGATATAAGATGCCCCGAGAGATATCGAGATAGACGTATGGATGGAAGGAGACAATACGTGTGTCCTGATGGCTAGTAAGAGATAATCATACTTAGGAGGGGGGGAGTGCTTGTGCCTATGATGGAGTGAGGGATTATGGTACTTAGGGGGGTGCGTGTCACATGGAGAGAGAACAAGGGCGGAGAGTGTTGGATGGGTCTATATGTATAGCGCGAGCGAGACATGTGTATGTGTGAACCAGGAGATATAAGGTCAGTTTGTCTTGCATCCTGAGCATCTTTTGCCTGGCGTGGGGTTGTGGCTAGATTTCGTGCACGCTTGTTTGGTTGCTACCCTGTGCAAAAGAAAGCCCGCCTGGCCTGGGTTCCCTTGCACTTTAATTAGCCTGGCTGAACTCCGTGACATCGCAAGTAGCCTGGCCCAGCGCGACCGATTTCAACGCTCGCCGTGCTCGGTCGTAAGGCCACGAGGCTAACAACAACATGGATGGATATTAGCATTAAATAATTGATGCATGGATTGATTGATGGGACGTTGATGCTTTGCCTAGCCCAGGCATGAACCAAACGCTTCATCACCACACAAGCCTGGACAGGTAGAAATATTTTACATCTCACGTCCACACCAGGCAGTACTGGCAATCAAGGCATGAGGGTCATGTCACGAACCAAACTGACCAATAAAGTTTTAGAGAGATTGAGGAGCCCCGATAAGGCTGAGTGGTGCTTCAGATAGTTGAGAGGGGGAAAGAGATATTCCATCCGCTCGATAGTGTAGTGCATGTAAATTTTTTAGAAGTCAAACTTTGGAAACTTTGATCAGGTTTACGCAAATGTTATTTATATCTACAATACTAAAGATACATCATACAAAACTACATCTCATGGTGAATCTAATGGTATATGTTTGCCGTACTAGATGTAATTCTTTTTCTCCACGTACATGGTCAAACTTTGTGATGTTTGAGTTTTCAATAAATCTATATGCTATGGACTGAGGAGAGTGCCTCAGTCGAGACAGATTAAGTGCGTGTGAAGGAGAATGAGTAAGTGTGCAAAAAGAGTATGTGTGTGAAAGAGAAAGTGACAACAAACAATAAATTAGAGAGAGAGTGTGTTTTCTCGTTTCTTATGCGAACATATCACGCATGCATATCTGAGATGGAACAGCGAGGCGAGGAGATACACGAAGATAGCTAGTGTGTGATTGTTTGCAACGGAGAGAGACACCCCTGTAGCACATGTCCAATAGAGGTCTAGCCAACAAGGAACAAAGGTCGAGAGGGACACATGGATGACATGGACGCATGGGGAGGGAGAGAGGGTGTGTTTGTGATAGAGAGATCCCCTCAAGATCGTGAGGGGACTATATGGGTGGGAGATCGAGGGAGTGCGTGTGTGATAGAAAGATGCCCCGAGAGAAATCGAGATAGACCATGCACATGTTTGTGATGGAGACTAAGATTAGCTAGTCATATACATATAGGGGGGACTGCGTGTGCCTATAATTGAATGAGAGACCTTCATACTTGGCTAGCTGGGCATGAGATTGTGTGTGTGTGTGTCCGTGTGAGATGGAGAGAGAACGAGGGAGAGAGATAGAGTTTTAGATGGGCCTATCGAGTGCGAGTGAGATATGCATGTGTATGTGTGACCCAGGTAGATGGAGAGTTTGAGAGAGGGGGAAGAGCTCCGAGACGACAGAGTGGTGCGTGAGAGAGTTATGGGCAATGATCCAAGGAATTTGTGTGCGTACGATGAGTGCACCAAGATATCTAGCTTGGACTAGCTAGAGTATCATACATAGTGTAGAGAGACCTATGGATGGTGTATATATGCATGCGAACTAGAAAGTCCCCCCCCCCACACACACACACAAAGAGAGAGAGAGATGGAGAGAAAGGGAGAGGGACCAACAAGATTTTTGTGTCGCATGCATGCGACAGAATTGAAGATTGTCGGAGAGAGAGAGAGAGAGAGAGAGAGAGAGAGAGAGAGAGAGAGAGAGAGAGAGAGACAGAGATAGAACAGGAGTCCGGGAGAGGGGGCGGTCGCGTTTTATGCATCAAAGACCTGATATAAACCATGTTTCGATATAAACTTGCATTCAATATTTAAATTGGAGAACATGTTGTCTGCAATCCACACATGAACGGATATATGTGTATATCAAACAAGTTCATTAATTTGACTTTCAACATGTTCATGGAGTACTATAATATCGCACAACATGCTACTCGATTGAGGTGTTCAATTTTGGATTTAGTTCACTATTTTGACCCTCTTGAACGAGCTATTTCATTGAATCGAGATATTTCATTTTGGGTTTGATTCACGTTTTTGAGTGGGTCAACTATTTGTCAAAAAGTAAATCGCTAGCAACGAGCATGTAAAAACACATTACTCCCGAGCATCATCTCTCCATCTAAAAAAGAAGTGGCAAGCTAATATTTAAAAATTTGATTCGAATCGACTTGGTAGGGTAGACGTGGATGCTCGTTCTCCCAAAATTTGAACGAACCATTCAACATCCTCTCTGCTCAGTCGAATTCGCCCGAGAAAATAAATGGGAGGCGCGAAATTACCGTCCTATGTGGGACACACATCAATTGGCCCGTTTTACATCGAGGGTAGGTTCGTAATTTCATCCAAGCGCGCCTTCTCCTCGCCGAAATGACATGTGCTGAATAATTCATAAAGCATGGTCGGTAAAACACGCCTCCTCGCCTCAAATAGCTCACGCCCACTATTTCAAAACACGCCTCTCGCTCAAATCACTCGCACCCACTATAGTTCAAAACACGCCCTCCTCGCCCGAAATCGCTCCCGCCCACTAGTTGGGGAGAAGCAAAGTTACTCTACTATCCCCGACCCTCAGAACACAGACCCAAGCCGAGAAGCCTATAGTCAAGGCACTACTAGAAAAACCCCTACTAATGGCGCACCTAATATGGCTATTAATGGCGCATCTGTGGTGCGCCATTAATAGCACGCCATTAGTAATTTTACTAATGGCGCACCACCGGTGCGCCATTAGTATTCTGAGTACTAATGGCGCACCATGTAGTGCGCCATTAGTATAGCCCACGGTGCGCCATTAGTATCTAGTATACTAATGGCGCACTACATAGAGGTGCGCCATTAGTATCTGGTATACTAATGGCGCACCACATAGAAGTGCGCCATTAGTAACATTTTTTTTTCAAATTTTTTTTTAAATTTTTTCCAATTTTCTTTTAATTTTTTTCAAAAAAAAAATTTAGTTTTTTTAATTTTTATTTTCAATTTTTTCTTAATCTCAGTTCACTATGGCTTAATCTCAGGTCAAATCGCACTCCGTGGTCAAACTTCCGGAAAGGTCACCCATCCTCACACTACTCCAGCCCAAGCACGCTTAACTTCAAAGTTCTATCCAACCTCAAAGAATAGCTCACTTCACGAGCACTTGTTGATATATCTAGCATATCAACTCAAGTTATACCTTATTGATGTCTAGGACTTTGTTCATGTTAATGACTATGGTGAAATTTTGAAAATATTTCAAACTTCTCGATCATATTACGATCATTTTTTTAAAAAATCAATTTTTTTTTGAAATTAGTAATTTTGAAATTAGTAATTTTTTTCAGCATTAGTGGCGCACCACATCCACGGTGCGCCACTAGTAAGTTTGAAATTTTTTGAATTTTTTTGCCGCCAGATCTTAAAAGCCCCGTAACTTTTTTTCTGTTAGGTTTTCGGATGTAACTTTTCGAGTAGATGATTTTTCATATAAAAAACTTTTTCATCCGAGTTAGTATGCAAAAGTTATGCCCATTTTTACAAATTCTCGAGAGATTTTGCAAATGAAGTCGAAATTCATATTTGCAAATTTTCCCAACAACTAGACCACATATCACATGGGAAACTTATTTTATTTTATTTTTTTTACATTTTCATCATTTTATTTTATTTTTTTTAAAACTGAAAAGGCGATCCACGGGGGGGGGGGTGCATTCGGTGGAAGGTGGCTGTTACTAATGGCGCACTGTGAGTGGTGCGCCATTAGTAGTTGAACTACTAATGGCGCATTCACTCCCACGGTGCGCCATTAGTAACTTGGCCACCTTCCACCGACGACGAAAGTTACTAATGGCGCACCGTGGGGTGGTGCGCCATTACTAGTTCAACTACTAATGGCGCATTACTCACGGTGCGCCATTAGTAGTTTTGAAAAAAATAAAAATGATATTTTTTGATTAATCTTAGTAATGGCACACAAGGAAAGTGCGCCATTACTAGTTAAATTAGTAATGGCGCACCACTACAAGGTGCGCCATTAATAACAAAAAAAAATTTATTTATTTTTACATTTTTTCAAAACTACTAATGGCGCATTTACGGATGTGGTGCGCCATTACTATGTCAATTAGTAATGGCGCACTATGCACCGTGCGCCATTAGTAACAAAATGTTTTTATGTTTTTTTTAAAACTACTAATGGCGCACTACACACCAGGTGCGCCATTAGTAATATATTACTAATGGCGCACCGAGACATGGTGCGCCATTAGAATATAGTAATGGCGCACCACATCACAGGTGCGCCATTAGTAGCCATTCCATCTATAGCCCTTTTTGTAGTAGTGAGGTTAGAATTGTAACTCCCCCTCACATTTCAGACAAATGCGTCTGTAATTCATGGTTCCACTCCCCTCCCAATCCCCCCCCCCTCGCCCGCCCCCATTCATACCTCGTGGGCCCCAAATCACCTTCTCCCCGGGAAGCTCCCTTCTCCCGAGCTACGAAACATCATCCCCACCTCCATGGCGCCCCCACCGCACCAATTTCACAGCAGCCCTCCTCCCTAATGCTGGAGACGCTGTCCATTTGCCGTCGTGCACTGGGCCGTGTGCCTCTTACTCCGTGCTGCTGGTGCTGCCTCGACGACGGCCGCGTGAACCGTACCGGAGCCGATTCACCCCCACCGTTGTTCACGGCGCCGGAGCGGCTCCAACTTCGGGTCCGTCCCAGAGTCCCGCGCCGCTTCCTCAGAAGCCGCCGACCATCGCGACATCTCGCTTTTTTCCCCGCCGATCGCCACCATCGCAATCAAGGCCGGCCTCACCGACTCGGCAGCTGGACCTGCCTACTTCACCATGCCGCCAGATAGGTCGCATCCTCATCTCAAATCACTTCATTTAGGTGTCAGTTGTCTGAATTTTTATTCTGGGCCAATCGATTCCCAATGGGAAGCAGCACCCCTCGATGCGGCGGAGCTCCTAGGCTGCCGGTTGGCCGATGTCTAACGTAAGGGTGCGGGGCCGCAAGTTCGCCGCGAAAGCAGCGCTTAGATGGCTATCTTTTAGAGTTGCATGGGTTGAAGGTACTGCCGCCACCGGATCTGGATGACGGGGAGTCTTTGTGGATTGGCCCGGGGGCGGCGCAACCACGGCAGTGCGGTGGGGCGTGGAGCGGGGTTTTGGTCGGGGCCACGGACGGCGGAGGTAGGCTGCTCTGCCGTTGGTCACTGGCTCTTCGGGGAAGATTCCGAACAGTGTCAGCCGGGAGGCACAAGACGGCCATCAAGCCATCTGGCGTAGATCACACAGTACCAAAATAAAATAAAATCATGAGACCCCAATTTAGTATTCAGTCAACAGACGTGTGATCACTCTCGTACCTTGCTGTTGATCTCTTAGTGTATTTCTTCAGATCAAAGAGATATGTCGTTCTTAACATTATGCGTAATCTGCATCTTTAGACACACCGTCTTCCGACTCACCGCAGCTGCTCCAACAAGGGAAGCATTCACCAGAAGGGAGCTATAGTCCCCACTCAACAGTTCCCTGCATCGAATGCGCGTGCCCGACATGGACAGCCACAACAACTGCAGGGCCACCGACAAGTCAGCACATGATGCTCACTCCTATGGATGGCAGCCAGATAGGTTGTACCCTCATCTTACTTGTCTGCAACATTTATGGCTTTGTTCTTCTTCTAAGCATGGAAAATAGATCATCACATTTCACTGTATATTCATGCTGATCTCTTACGGGTCTTGTTCAGGAGTTAACACTGTTCCATAGTTCAGCAAAGATACTTGTTCTTTAGGTAACGCTGTTCCATAGTTATCATCCATCAGCCAATGCTATCCCACAGGCTGCTGATTATAGTATTATGCCACTTCTAGTATTACCTATGTTGTTCTTTAATACTTTTGTGTGCCATCTAGTTAATCTCGAGTACAAACGATACATATTCTCGTAGCTTTCATCCGTGTTCTCCCTTTAGTTTATGAGACCTGTTGTCGCTAGTTAACCCCAGTCCTACTATTTATGTCGCTCCTATAGGCACTCATTACATAAATCTAACTACTAGTTGTCTTCCATGCATGTTAGATATAATTGCACACACTGATATATCCACAAGAACCTCACGGAGCAATGTAAAGGCCAATAAACTTGATGTCAATGATACCCAATATGATGTAACATGTAAAGGCAGTTCTTCAGAAGACTTGTAGAAAGATGATGAGTCCTCTTCACCCCACAAGGTCCTTGCTCTAACTTGGCCTGTGATATGGGTACAACATGCATATAATGTCCTGGAGTGTATCTACTTTGTTGCAATGCCATGTGCTTAGCATGTTGATCATGCATGTAAATATGTCATGCCTTCCTGTTTTTCAGTACCTATTCCATTCATGATAACATGTTTTCAAATTCAAGTACTGTCATTCTACTCTATCACAATGCCATCTGCTTAATTTGGACATCATTCTTCTGAATATCTTATGCATTGTTATTCATCAGTATGTACTTCATCTGTCTACCATACCATGTTTTTTTACATTGAAGTGTTGTTCTAGTGCTCTGTTGCAATGCCATCTTAGTTTCCCAATCATACACGTGTATGTTGCCTTGGTTATTTCTGTACGTATTCTGCTAGCATATAGTTTTACATTCAACTAGTGTTTTTTTGCTGTGTTGTCCTGTCGTATCCCTAGCTCTTACACCATACTCCCTCCGTCCGGATTACATGTTGCCGAAATGGATAAAAAAGGATGTATCTAGAACTGAAATACGCCTAGACCCATCCATTTTTTTCCGGATGGAGGGAGTACATGTCAATATGTCATGCCTTTCTATTCTTCAGTACCTATTCCATCTCTCTATTGTCGCATGTTTTATAATTAAAGCACCATTCTTCTATACAAGGCATGCAAGGGGAAGACGATTATGTTAGAATCTGAAGGGTTACAAACAAGGCCTTTGCAAAAGATCCAAACACCAGGAGATAATAAACCAACTCCGGTTTTTATAGATACTGCTCCAACAGAGAGAAACCCAACTCCTACTGATAATAAGCAGATTCCACTGGCCAAAGAACTAGTCTGCTCCAGTCCAGCAAAAATATGTCAACTCCATTCTAAGAAGCGTGTGTGTATCCTTGCATCATGAAATTTAATAGCATGCTGATCATATTTTCTACATGTTTCTTACCCATCTCTCTTTTAGAAAATAAGCTTAACGGATAGAAGAATTTCTGCAATGGTATCATTTATGAGGAAAGATTCTTCGAGGAATTCTCTGTGCTCCAATGTAGATGTAAGTACCTGTTGTATATTACTATATTTTTACATCAGCATGTATTTAGTTAGTCATGTGAATCCAACCTTTATCTGATCTAAATTTAGTTGTAGCAAAATGTATGATTAAAGGCCACAATGTTGATTTTTGTAAGGAAAATTGCTCGTAGTTTTGCATCCCGAGCTGCATGAGTGTACTATCGCATATCGCTGGGTTTGAATGCTTTGGTTCTGCAGTTGGGTTTTTCAATGTTTTTTACCGTGTTGTTCTGTCAGATCCCTAGCTCTTACATCATACTCCTCCGTCCGGATTACATGTCGCAGAAATGGATAAAACCGATGTATCTAGAACTGAAATACGCCTAGAGCCATCCATTTTTTTCCGGATGGAGGGAATACATGTCAATATGTCATGCCTTTCTATTCTTCAGTACCTATTCCATCTCTGCTTTAGCATGTTTTATAACTGAATCACCATTCTTCTATATAAGGCATGCAAGGGGAACACGGTTGTGTTAGAATCTGAAGGGTTACAAACCAGGTCTTTGCAAAAGATCCAAACGCCAGGAGATAATAAACCAACTCCATTTTTCATAGATACTGCTCCAAAGACAGAGAAACCCAACTCCCAATCGATAATAAGCAGATTCCGGTGGCCAAAGAACTAGTCCTCTCCAGTCCAGCAAAAGAATGTCAACTCCATTCTAAGAAGCGTGTGCGTATCCTCGCATCATGAAATTTTATAGCATTCTGATCATATTTTCTACATGTTGTAAGTACATGTTGTATATCACTATATTTTTACATCAACATGTATTTTCTTAATCGGCATGAATCTAACCTTTATCTAATCTAAAATTAGTTGTAGCAAAATGTTAAAGGCGCCAATGTTGATTTTTGTAAGGAAAACTGCCCTGTAGTTTTGCATATCGAAGCTTCATGAATGTACTATCTCATATCACGCACATTACTGAATTGTAGTGCTTCTCCTGTTGCCCATTCATTCATTGTTTCAATGTTGCTTTCAGACACCTTACCTGGCTGATGATAGCTGTGTCATATTGTGTTAATTTGGTGTAGGCTAGTTGCCCAAACGTTTGTTGTGTCAATCTTGCTTTCCTATTATCTGACTTGGCCAATGATAGCAATGCTAGTGTGTTAATTTTGTGCAGGCTGCTAAAGATAAGAAGACAAACTCAAAACAAAGCAATGCAACCCCATTGTTTCTTTCCAGTAAATCTAGGCCAGGTAATATGGCAATAACTCATGATTAATATGTTTGGTTCCCGTCCTAATTTATGTTATGATGTAGTGGTCGAGACACTCTCCACTATCAATAATACAAGCCTGCCCAAAATCGCCATCCTAATCTATTCAAGATCCTCCGCCTCGAATGCAATGTAATAAATGTATGTTTGTGAACCAATTAATGGCTGAAGCAATGATGGAAATGGTGGATGAATCAGAGGTGCAGAGTCATGCGACACAACAACCGATCAATGTTTTCAGAGACAAGTAGCAAAGCAGCAAGAACTTGCCCACATGCTTATGGGCGTCATCTGTGCTGAGGTTGCAGATTGTGACGTTGTACATGGTTAGGTTCTGCTCATTTATTTGCACTGGCATCAATCTTTGATTGCCAAGTGGATGTAATTTCCTGTAATATATGCTGGATGTGCAACTTATTACCTGTATGCCGTACCTTTGCCTGTACGAACTTTAGTGGGCCCATTAAGTTAATGGGCTGTTACTAGGCCGAAAGTTAATGGTCGGCCCTCCTACCTCCCGGGTCGTTAACAGGCCGACATCAAAGCGGGCAAAAGGTGGCCCCAATTTATTTCACGGGCCGTTACTAAGTTTGGGCTACATATGGCCCAACTGATACCGTAGGGCCTTTAGCAGGCCGAAGAGACAATGGCTTGTAATCGACCATGAAGAGCATGGGCCGCTAAGAGGTCGAAAGTCGTCACATTGTAAATGGCCCAATCAGGTTGTGGGCCTTTAGCAGGCCGAAGAGAACCCGGCTGGTATTGGACCATGAAGGGCATGGGCCGTTAAAAGGCCAAAATTAAGGTCCGACTACAAATGGCCCAACTCATTTATGGTCTGTTAACAGGCCGAAAGGCACACAGGGCCTGGAATTGGCCCAACACTTAAATGGGTCGCTAAAAGGCCAAAACTCAGGTCCAACTACAAATGGCCCAACTGATTTATGGGCCGTCAACAGGCTGGAAGTGACACCGGCCGAAAATTGGCCCAACACTTAAATGGGCCGCTAAAAGGCCGAAACTCAGGTCCCACTACAAATGGCCCATCTGATTTATGGGCCGTCAACAGGTTCAAAGACACACCGGGCCGAAAATTTCCCCAACATTTAAATGGGTCACTAAAAGGCCGAAAGATGTACATCCTGAAAATTGGCCCATCCATTGAATGGGCCGTTAACAGGCCGAAATCTCATCAGGCCGATATTGAGCCCAAATATATAGCGGGCTGTTAACATGCTCGAACTGACGATGGGCTGCAATGGTGTCAAATCTTTAATGGGCCGATGACGGGCCGAATTGGCACATCTCGAATGGGCCGTGGGTTTAAATGGACCTGACACAAGTAGGCCTTATATGGGCCGGCCTGCTAATTTTTACTGGGCTGGCCTTTTTCATTGGAATGGGCCATCATAGCCGTACACGTGTCGACCTATCATAGGCGCCTCCTGTCCAATGAGTGGATGACATCTGTCCCAACGGTGAGGCAACACGTGTTTCCTGCGGCCAATGATGATTTTACATGTGGAAAATCCCCATTGGTCCGGGCTGTTAACGTGTTACCGAATCCAAAACCGGACCCGATAGCTTAACAACATTCCGTTACGATGGATGCCCCGTGTCGGTCACCCTTGACGAAAGCACTTCTCTGACCCGCGATTTATCGTCATGGAAGTGGACACTTCCGTGATGATAATTTTGGTAATGTCATGGAACACTTCTACGACAAAGACAGTATGACTATCTTGATTCTGTCATAAAATCGTCATGGATGTACATGCATGACAAAAAATGCGACCTACTATGACAAACGCGTATCATCACGGAAGTGTATTTTTTTGTAGTGTAAGAAAATTTGCAATTTTTAATATCTTCAAGTTGAAGTGGAGTTTTGGCACAAGTTTTAACATTCACAATACATATCAAGCAAGCATGACAAGAGTATATGAGCAGCGGAAAGTAAAGCATGCAAATTGCAAGAATGTAAAGGGATGGGATTGGAGTGTGCAAACGCAATTTGGAGACACGGAGATTTTTTATCCATGGTTCCGATAGGTGGTACTATCGTACTGTTGGAAATATGCCCTAGAGGCAATAATAAAAGCATTATTATTATATTTCCTTGTTCGTGATAATTGTCTTTTATTCATGCTATAATTGTATTATCCGGAAATCGTAATACTTGTGTGAATACATAGACCACAATACGTCCCTAGTGAGCCTCTAGTTGACTAGCTCGTTGGTCAACAAATAGTCATGGTTTCCTGACTATGGACATCAGATGTCGTTGAAAACGGGATCACGTCATTAGGAGAATGACGTGATGGACAAGACCCAATCCTAAGCATAGCACAAGATCGTAGTTCGCTTTTTCTAGAGCTTTTCCAATGTCAAGTATCTCTTCCTTAGACCATGGATCGTAACTCCCGGATACCGTAGGAGTGCCTTGGGTGTACCAAACGTCACAACGAATCGGGTGACTATAAAGGTGCACTATGTATCTCCGAAAGTGTCTTTTGGGTTGACACGGATCGAGACTGGATTTGTCACACCGTATGACGGAGAGGTATCTCTGGGCCCACTCAAGAATGCATCATCATAATGAGCTCAAAGTGACCAAGTGTTTGGTCACGGGATCATGCATTACGGCACGCAGTAAAGTGACTTGCCGGGTAACGAGACCGAACGAGGTATTGGGATACCGACGATCGAAGTCTCGCATGTAACGCATCGATTGACAAAGGGAATAGTATACGGGTTGATTGAATCCTCGACATCGTGGTTCATCCGATGACATCATCGAGGAGCATGTGGGAGCCAACATGGGTATCCAGATCCCGCTGTTGGTTATTGACCTGAGATAGTCTCGGTCATGTCTCAAGATGTCTCCTGAACCCGTAGGGTCTACACACTTAAGGTTCGGTGACGCTAGGGTTATTAGGAAGACTTGTATGTGATTACTGAATGTTGTTCGGAGTCCCGGATGAGATCCTGGATGTCACGAGGAGTTCCGGAATGGTCCGGAGGTAAAGATTTATATATGGGAAGTTGTCAAACGGCACCGAAAAGTTTCGGGCATATCGGTATTGTACTGGGTCACCGGAAGGGTTCCGGAGGTCCACCGGAGGGGCCACCTCCCGGGGCCACTTGGGCTGCGTGGGAAGGGACCAGCCCCTGTGGGCTGGGCGCACCCTCCTTGGGCCCTTGCGCCTAGGGGTTGAGGGGGGAACCCAGAGGGGCGCCCCTTGCTTGGGGGCAAGCCCTCCCTGGCCGCCGCCTCTAGATGCCATCTAGAGGGGCCGCCCCTGCCCTCTCCCCTATAAATAGAGGGTGAGGGAGGCAGAACACCTGCCAAGGCGCAGCCCCTCCCCTCCCCAACACCTCTCCTCCTCCGTACGTGCTTGGCGAAGCCCTGTCGGAGTACTGCTGCACCAACAACACCACGCCGCCGTGCTGCCGTTGGAGCTGTCTTCCTCAACCTCTCCTTCCTCCTTGCTGGATCAAGACGGAGGAGACGTCCGTCTGCATCAGAGTGTGTGTTGAACGCGGAGGTGTTGTCCGTTCAGCACTTTGTCATCGGTGATCCGAATCACGGCGAGCACGACTCCATCATCACCATCCCCTTGAACGCTTCCGCACTCGATCTACAAGTGGTATGTAGATGCAAACTCACTCCCTTGACTCGTTGCTTAGATGAACTCATAGATGGATCTTGGTGAAACCGTAGGAAAAATTTTAATTTTCTGCAACGGTCCCCAACAAAGTGGCATCATGAGCTAGGTCTATGCGTAGTTCTCTATTGCACGAGTAGAACACAATTTTGTTGTGGGCGAGATCTTGTAAACTTGCTTGCCGCTACTAGTCTTATCTTGCTTCAGCGGTATTGTGGGATGAAGCGCCCAGACCAACCTTACACGTGACGCTACGTGAGACCGGTTCCACCGATCGACATGCACTAGTTGCATAAGGTGGTCAAGCGGGTGTCTGTCTCTCCCACTTTAGTTGGAGCGGATTCGATGAAAAGGGTCCTTATGAAGGGTAAATAAAAGTTGACAAAATCACGTTGTGGTTATTCGTAGGTGAGAAAACGTTCTTGCTAAAACCCAATTGCAGCCACGTAAAAGATGCAACAACAATTAGAGGACGTCTAACTTGTTTTTGCAGCAATTGTCATGTGATGTGATATGGCCAGAAGTTGTGATGAATGATGAATGAAAATTTGTGATGTATGAGATCATGTTCTTGTAATAGGAATCATGACTTGCATGTCGATGAGTATGACAACCGGTAGGAGCCATAGGAGTTGTCTTTATTTTTGTATGACCTGCGTGTCATTGAAGAACGCCATGTAAATTACTTTACTTTATTGCTAAACGCTGCTAGCCATAGAAGTAGAAGTAGTCGCTTGGCGTGACAACTTCATGAAGACACGATGATGGAGATCATGATGATGGAGATCATGGTGTCATGCCGGTGACAAGATGATCATGGAGCCCCAAGATGGAGATCAATGGAGCTATATGATATTGGCCATATCATGTCACTACTATATAATTGCATGTGATGTTTATTATGTTTATGCATCTTGTTTACTTAGAACGACGGTAGTAAATAAGATGATCCCTTACAACAATTTCAAGAAGTGTTCTCCCCTAACTGTGCACCATTGCTAAAGTTCATCGTTTCGAAGCACCACGTGATGATCGGGTGTGATAGATCCTTACGTTCACATACAACGGGTGTAAGACAGTTTTACACATGCAAAACACTTAGGGTTAACTTGACGAGCCTAGCATGTACAGACATGGCCTCGAACACGGAGACCGAAATGTCGTAACACGAGTCGTATGGAAGATACGATCAACATGAGAATGTTCACCGACGATGACTAGTCCGTCTCACGTGATGATCGGACACGGCCTAGTCGACTCGGATCGTGTAACACTTAGATGACTAGAGGAATGTCTAATCTGAGTGGGAGTTCATTAACTAATTTGATTAGATGAACTTTATTATCATGAACAATAGTCTAAAACCTTTGCAAATATGTCTTGTAGATCAAATGGCCAAGGCTCATGTCAACCTGAACTTCAACGCTGCTCCTAGAGAAAACCAAGTTGAAAGATGATGGCAGCAACTATACGGACTGGTCCTAACCCGAGGATCATCCTCATAGCTGCCAGGAAACAATATGTCCTAGAAGGACCGCTAGGTGACGCCCCTCCCTGCAGAACCAAGACATTATGAATGCTTGGCAAACTCACACCGATGATTACTCCCTCGTTCAGGCGGCATGCTTTACAGCTTAGAATCGGGCTCCAAAAGCGCTTTTGAGCAACACGGAGCATATGAGATGTTCGAGGAGCTGAAAATGGTTTTCCAAGCTCATGCCCGGTCGAGAGATATGAGGTCTCCGACAAGTTCTATCGTTGTAAGATGGAGGAAAATAGTTCACAAGGAGCACATACTCAAAATGTCTGGGTTGCACAACCGCCTGTCCCAAATGGACATTAACCTCCTGACGAGGCGGTCATTGACAGAATCCTTCACGCTTCCCCACCGAGCTACAAGAGCTTTGTGATGAACTACAATATGCAGGGATGGTGAAGACCATTCCTGAAGTATTTTCAATGCTGAAGTCAGCAGAGGTTGAGATCAAGAAAGAACATCAAGTGTTGATGGTCAATAAGACCACTAAGTTCAAGAAGGGCAAGGGCAAGAAGAACTTCAAGAAGGACGGCAATGATAAAGTTGCCGCCCGTAAGCCGCCATCGAAGAAGTCAAAGAATGGACCCAAGCCCGAGACCGAAAGTGCTTTTATTGCAAGGGAAGGGTCACCGAAGCGGAACTGCCCCAAATACTTAGCGGATAAGAAGGCCGGCAACACCAAAGGTATATTTGATATACATGTAATTGATGTGTACCTTACCAAGACTCGTAGTAACTCCCCGGTATTTGATACCGGTGCCGTTGCTCATATTTGCAACTCACAGCAGGAGTTGCGGAATAAGCGGAGACTGGCGAAGGACGAGGTGAAGATGCGCGTCGGGAATGGTTCCAGAGTCGAGGTGATCGCCGTCGGCACGCTACCACTACAATTAACTACGGGATTAGTTTTTAACCTTAATAATTTGTATGTGGTGACAAGTTTTAGCAAGAACATAGTATCCGGATCTCGCTTAATACGAGATGGCTACTCATTTAAACCGAGAATAATGGTTGTTCTATTTATATGAGAGATATGTTTTATGGTCATGCTCGATGGTCAATGGTTTATTCTTAATGAATCTCGAGCGTAGTGTTACACATATTCATAGCGTGAATAACAAAAGATGTAAAGTTGATAACGATAGTCCCACATATTTGTGGCACTGCCGACTTGGTCACATTGGTGTCAAGCGCATGAAGAAGCTCCATGCTGATGGACTTTTAGAGTCTCTCGATTATGAATCATTTGACACATGCGAACCATGCCTCATGGGCAAATGACCAAGACTCCATTCTCCTAACAATGGAGCGAGCAACCAACTTATTGGAAATCATACATACCGATGTGTGCGGTCCAATGAGTGTTGAGGCTCATGGAGGATATCAAGTTATGTTCTCACTCTCAGATGACTTGAGTAGATATGGGTATGTCTACTTGATGAAACACAAGTCCGAGACCTTTGAAAAGTTCAAGGAATTTCAGAATGAGGTAGAGAATCAACGTGACCGAAAAATAAAGTTCTTACGATCAGATCGTGGAGGAGAATATTTAAGTCACGAATTTGGTACACACTTAAGGAAATGTGGAATCGTTTCACAACTCACGCTACCGAACACCTCAGCGTAATGGTGTGTCCGAACGTCATAATCGCACTCTATTGGATATGGTGCGATCTATGATGTCGCTTACATGATTTACCACTATCATTTTGGGGATACGCCTAGAGACAGCTACATTCACTTTAAATAGGGCACCGCCTAAATCCGCTGAGACGACACCGTATGAATTATGGTTTGGGAAGAAACCTAAGCTGTCGCTTCTAAAAGTTTGGGGATGCGATGCTTATGTCAAGAAACTTCAACCTGAAAAGCTCGAACCCAAGTCGGAAAATGCGCCTTCATAGGATACCCTAAGGAAACCATTGGGTATACCTTCTACCTTAGATCCAAGGCAAGATCTTTGTAGCCAAGAACGGATCCTTTCTCGAAAAGAGTTTCTCTCGAAGGAGTAAGTGGGAGGAAAGTAGAACTCGATGAAGTACTACCTCTTGAACCGGAAAGTAGTGCGGCTCAGAAAATGTTCCCGTGGTGCCTACACCAATTGGAGAGGAAATTAATGATGATGATCAAGGTACTTCGGATCAAGTAGCTACCGAACTTCATAGGTCCACTAGGACACGCTCCGCACTGCAGTGGTACGGCAACCCTGTCCTGGAAATCATGTTGTTAGACAATGGTGAACCTTCGAACTATGAAGAAGTGATGGCGGGCCCAGATTCCAACAAATGGCTAGAAGCCATGAAATCCGAGATAGAATCCATGTAATGTATGGACTTTGACTGACTTGCCCGATGATCAGCGAGCGATAGAAAACAAATGGATCTTTAAGAAGAAGACGGACGCGGATGGTAATGTCACCATCTATAAAGCTCGACTTGTCGCTAAAGGTTATTGGCAAGTTCAAGGAATTGACTACGATGAGACTTTCTCTCCCGTAGCGAAGCTTAAGTCCGTCCGAATCGTGTTAGCAATTGCCGCATACTATGATTATGAGATATGGCAGATGGACGTCAAAACAGCGTTCCTTAATGGTTATCTTAAGGAAGAGCTGTATATGATACAACCGGAAGGTTTTGTCGATCCTAAGAATGCTAACAAAGTATGCAAGCTCCAACGATCCATTTATGGGCTGGTGCAAGCATCTCGAGTTAGAACATTCGCTTTGATGAGATGATCAAAGCGTTTGGGCTTATGCGCACTTATGGAGAAGCCTCGCTTACAAGAAAGTGAGTGGGAGCTCAGAGCATTTCTCATATTATATGTAGATGACATACTTTTGATGGGAAATGATATAGAATTCTTGGACAACATTAAGGCCTAATTGAATAAATGTTTTTCAATGAAGGACCTTGGAGAAGCTGCTTATATATTAGGCATCAAGATCTATAGAGATAGATCGAGACGCCTGATAGGTCTTTCACAAAGCACATACCTTGATAAGATTTTGAAGAAGTTCAAAATGGATCAGTCCAAGAAAGGGTTCTTGCCTCAGGTTGCAAGGTGTGACATTGAGCTCAGCTCAATGCCCGACCACGGCAAAAGATAAAGAAGATATGAGCGCCATCCCTTATGCCTCAAAGATAGGATCTATTATGTATGCCATGCTGTGTACCGCACTGATGTAAACCTTGCCGTAAGTTTGGTAGGAAGGTACCAAAGTAATCCCGCAAGGAACACCGGACAGCGGTCAAGAATATCCTGAAGTACCGAAAAGGACAAAGGACATGTTTCTCGTTTATGGAGGTGACGAAGAGCTCGTCAGAAGGGTTACGTCGACGCTAGCTTCGACACAGATCTGGATGACTCTAAGTCACAAACCGTATACGTGTATATGTTGAATGGTGGAGCAGTAAGCTGGTGCAGCTGCAAGCAGAGCGTCGTGGCGGGATCTACTTGTGAAGCGGAGTACATGGCAGCCTCGGAGGCAGCGCATGAAGCAATTTGGGTGAAGGAGTTCATCACCGACCTAGGAGTCATACCCAATGCGTCGGGGCCGATCAAACTCTTCTGTGACAACACTGGAGCTATTGCACTTGCCAAGGAGCCTGTGTTTCACAAGAAGACCACGCACATCAAGCTGCCGCTCAACTCCATCCGTGAAAATGTTCAAGATGGAGACATAGAAATTTGTAAGTGCATACGGATCTGAATGTCACAGATCCATTGACTAAACCTCTTCCATGGGCAAAACATGATCAACACCGTAACTCTATGGGTGTCCGATTCATCACAATGTAACTAGATTATTGACTCTAGTGCAAGTGGGAGACTGTTGGAAATATGCCCTAGAGGCAATAATAAAAGCATTATTATTATATTTCCTTGTTCGTGATAATTGTCTTTTACTCATGCTATAATTGTATTATCCGGAAATCGTAATACTTGTGTGAATACATAGACCACAATACGTCCCTAGTGATCCTCTAGTTGACTAGCTCGTTGGTCAACAGATAGTCATGGTTTCCTCGACTATGGACATCGATGTCGTTGACAACGGATCACGCCATTAGGAGAATGACGTGATGGACAAGACCCAATCCTAAGCATAGCACAAGATCGTGTAGTTCGTTTTGCTAGAGCTTTTCCAATGTCAAGTATCTCTTCCTTAGACCATGAGATCGCGTAACTCCCGGATACCGTAGGAGTGCTTTGGGTGTACCAAACGTCACAACGTAACTAGGTGACTATAAAGGTGCACTACAGTTATCTCCAAAAGTGTCTTTTGGGTTGACACGGATCGAGACTGGGATTTGTCACTCCGTATGACGGAGAGGTATCTCTGGGCCCACTCGGTAATGCATCATCATAATGAGCTCAAAGTGACCAAGTGTTTGGTCACGGGATCATGCATTATGGTACGAGTAAAGTGACTTGCCGTAACGAGACCGAACGAGGTATTGGGATACCGACGATCGAGTCTCGGGCATGTAACGCATCGATTGACAAAGGGAATAGTATACGGGTTGATTGAATCCTCGACATCGTGGTTCATCCGATGACATCATCGAGGAGCATGTGGGAGCCAACATGGGTATCCAGATCCCGCTGTTGGTTATTGACCTGAGATCGCCTCGGTCATGTTCAGATGTCTCCCGAACCCGTAGGGTCTACACACTTAAGGTTCGGTGACGCTAGGGTTATTAGGAAGACTTGTATGTGATTACCGAATGTTGTTCGGAGTCCCGGATGAGATCTTGGACGTCACGAGGAGTTCCGGAATGGTCCGGAGGGAAAGATTTATTTATGGGAAGTTGTCAAACGGACACCGGAAAAGTTTCGGGGCATATCGGTATTGTACCGGGGTCACCGGAAGGGTTCCGGAGGTCCACCGGGAGGGGCCACCCTTCCCGGGGGCCACTTGGGCTGCATGGGAAGGGGCCAGCCACTGGTGGGCTGGGCGACACCTCCCTTGGGCCCTTGCGCCTAGGGTTGAGGGGGAACCCCAGAGGGGCGCCTTGCTTGGGGGCAAGCCCTCCTTGGCCGCCGCCTCTAGATGCCATCTAGAGGGGCCGGCCCCTGCCGCCTCCCCTATAAATAGAGGGGTGAGGGAGGCTGAACACCCAAGCCAAGGCGCAGCCCTCCCTCCCCAACACCTCTCCTCCTCCGCACGTGCTTGGCGAAGCCCCTGCCGAGATCACTGCACCAACAACATCACGCCGTCGTGCTGCCGTTGGAGCTGTCTTCCTCAACCTCTCCTTCCTCCTTGCTGGATCAAGATGGAGGAGACGTCGTCCGTACCGTACGTGTGTTGAACGCGGAGGTGCTGTCCGTTTATCACTTGGTCATCGGTGATCCAAATCACGGCGAGTACGACTCCATCATCACCATCCCCTTGAACGTTTCCGCACTCGATCTACAAGTGGTATGTAGATGCAAACTCACTCCCTTGACTCGTTGCTTAGATGAACTCATAGATGGATCTTGGTGAAATCGTAGGAAAAATTTTAATTTTCTGCAACGTTCCCCAACACGTACATCCACATTGATGGAGACTTCAACCCACGAAGGGTAATGGTTGCGCGAGTCACAAATGGCTCCACCCACAAAGGGTCCACGAAGAAGCAACCTTGTCTATCCCACCATGGCCGTCGCCCATGAAGGACTTGCCTCACTCGGGTAGATCTTCACGAAGTAGGTGATCTCCTTGCCCTTACAAACTCCTTGGTTCAACTCCACAATCTTGACGGAGGCTCCCAAGTGACACCTACCCAATCTATGAGACACCACTCTCCAAGAGGTAACAAATGGTGTGTTGATGATGAACTCCTTGCTCTTGTGCTTCAAATGATAGTCTCCCCAACACTCAACTCTCTCTCACAGGATTTGGATTTGGTGGAAAGAAGATTTGAGTGGAAAGCAACTTGGGGAAGGCTAGAGATCAAGATTTATGTGGTTGGAATGGAATATCTTGACCTCAACACAAGTGTAGGTGGTTCTCTTTCAGAAAATGTATGTTGGAAGTGTAGGCATGTTCTGATGGTTCTATCCATGAATGAAGAGTGGGTGGAGGTGTATATATAGCCTCCACACAAAATCTAACCATTACACACAATTTACCAAACACGGTGGGACCGAATCGTGAAACTCGGTCAGACCAATTTAGTTCATAATGTGACCGTTAGGCATTTCGGTGGGACCGATATGATCAACTCGGTAGGGCTGATGTGCTAGGGTTAGGGTAAAGCCTCAACTCGGTTTGACTGATTACACAAACTCAGTGGGACCGATTTGGGTAATAAGCAAAACAGAGATTTGGCCAGGCAAACTCGGTGGGACCAATTGCGTACCTTGGTGGGACCGAAATTATTGCAATAGGCAACAGAGAGTTTGCAAGCCCATCTCGGTGAGACCGAGATCCCATCGGTGAGACCGACTTGATTAGGGTTTCTGACAGTGGCTATGTCAAGAGAACTCGGTGGCGCCGGATAGAAAGTTTCGGTGGGGCTGTGTTTGACTATTGGTTTGGGACATATGTGGATGTGAGAAAGTGGTTGAGGGCTTTGGAGCATATCACTAAGCACTTTGAGCAAGCAAGCCATTAAGCAACACCTCATCCCCTCTTAATAGTATTAGCTTTCCTATGGACTCAATGTGATCTTGGATCACTAAAAGTAAAATGTAGAGTCTTGTGCTTTGAGCTTGAGCCAATCCTTTGTTCTTAGCATCTTGAAGGGGTTCCACATTCTCTAGTCCATGCCACTCCATTGTTGAACTTATCTAAAACATACTAGGTAAGAGTATTAGTCCAACAAGAAATATGTTGACATTAATTACCAAAATCACCCAGGGAGAACTTGTGCTTTCATAATTTCTCTTGAAAGAAGTGAGTGGGAGGAAAGTAGAACTTGATGAGGTAACTGTACCTTCTCCCAAATTGGAAAGTAGTTCATCACAGAAATCAGTTCCAGTGATTCCTACACCAATTAGTGAGGAAGCTAATGGTGATGATCATGAAACTTCAGATCAAGTTACTATAGAACCTCGTAGGTCTTCGAGAGTACAGTCCGCTCCAGAGTGGTACGACGATCCTATTCTAGAAGTCATGTTACTAGACCATGATGAACCTACGAACTATGAGGAAGCGATGATGAGCCCAGATTCCGCGAAATGGCTTGAGGCCATGAAATCCGAGATAGGATCCATGTATGAGAACAAAGTGAGGACTTTGGTGGACTTGCTCGATGATCGGCAAGCCATAGAAAATAAATGGATCGTCAAGAGGAAGATGGACGTTGATAGTAGTGTTACTATCTACAAAGCTCGACTTGTCGGAAAAAGGTTTTCGACAAGGTTCAATGAGTTGACTACGATGAGACTTTCTCACCCGTAGCGATGCTTAAGTCTGTGTGAATCATGTTAGCAATTGCTGCATTTTATGATTATGAAAGTCTGCAAATGGATGTCAAAACTGCATTCCTGAATGGATTTCTGGAAGAAGAGTTGTATATGATGCAACCAGAAGGTTTTGTCGATCCAAAGGGTGCTAACAAAGTGTGCAAGCTCCAAATGATCCATTTATGGACTGCTGCAAGCCTCTCGTTGGAATAAATGCTCGATAATGTGATCAAAGATATGGTTTTATATGCACTTTTGGAGAAGCCTCACATATACGAGAAAGTGAGTTGGAGCTCTGTAGCATTTCTAACATTATATGTGGATGACATATTGTTGATTGGAAATGATATAGAATTTCTGGATAGCATAAAGGGATACTTGAATAAGAGTTTTTCAATGAAAGACCTCGGTGAAGCTGCTTACATATTGGGCATCAAGATCTATAGAGATAGATCAAGACGCTTGACAAGATTTTTCAGTGAGTAAATACCTTGACAAGTTTTTGAAAGAGTTCAAAATGGTTCACCAAAGGAGTTCTTATCTCAGACATAAGGTCTAAAGTTGAGTAAGACTCAAAGCCCGACCACGACAGAAGATAGAAAGAGAATGAAAGTCATTCCCTATGCCAAATTCATAGGTTCCATAAAGTATGGCAAGGGGGTACGATAGTGATCTAAGAGTAGATCACTGGACAGCAGTCAAAATTATCCTTAGTGAGGACTATGGAAATGTTTCTCGGTTATGGGGGTGATAAAGAGTTTGTCGTAAAAGAGTTACGTCGATGCAAGCTTTTACACCGATCCATATGACTAAGTCTCAATCTGGATACATATTGAAAGTGGGAGCAATTGCCTAGAGTAGCTCCATGCAGAACATTGTAGACATAGAATATTTGCACAATACATACGGCTCAATGTGATGCATCTGCTGACTAAACTTCTCTCATAAGCAAGACATGATCACACCTTAGTACTATTGGTGTTAAATCACATGCCGATGTGAACTAGATTATTGACTCTAGTGCAAGTGGGAGACTGAAGGAAATATGCCCTAGAGGCAATGATAAAGTTATTATTTATTTCCTTAATTCATGATAAATGTTTATTATTCATGCTAGAATTGTATTAACCAGAAACTTAGTACATGTGTGAATACATACACAAAACTTATAGTCCCTAGTATGCCTCTACTTGACTAGCTCGTTAATCAAAGATGGTTATGTTTCCTAACCATAGACATGTGTTGTCATTTTATGAACGGGATCACATCATTAGGAGAATGATATGATGGACATGACCCATCCGTTAGCTTAGCGTTATGATTGTTATAGTTTCATTACTACTGCTTTTTTCATGACTTATACAAGTTCCTCAGACTATGAGATTATGCAACTCCCGAATATCGGAGGAACACTTTATGTGCTACCAAACGACACAACGTAAATGGGTGATTATAAAGGTGCTCTACAGGTGTCTCCAAAGGTTTCTGTTGGGTTGGCATAGATCAAGATGAGGATTTGTCACTCCATGTTTCGGAGAGGTATCTCTGGGCCCTCTCGGTAATACTCATCACTATAGTCCTTGCAAGCATTGTAACTAATGAGTTAGTTGCAGGATGAAGTATTACGGAACGATTAAAGAGACTTGCCGGTAACGAGATTGAACTAGGTATGATGATACGGACGATTGAATCTCGGGCAAGTAACATACCGATGGCAAAGGGAACAACGTATGTTGTTATATAGTTTGGATGATAAAGATCTTCGTAGAATATGTAGGAACCTATATATAAGCATCTAGGTTCCGCTATTGGTTATTGATCGGAAGTGAGTCTCGGTCATGTCTACATAGTTCTCGAACCCGTAGGGTCCGCACGCTTAACGTTCGATGACGATAGGCATTATGAGTTTATGTGTTTTGATGTACCGAAGGTTGTTCGGAGTCCCGGATGTGATCACAAACGTGACTAGGAGTCTCGAAATGGTTGAGACATAAAGATTGATATATTGGAAGGCTATGTTTGGACACTAGAAAGGTTCCGAGTGGTTCGGGCATTTTTCTGGAGTACCGGGAGGTTACCGGAACCCCCCGGGGAGTTAATGGGCCTTAATGGGCCTTGGTGGAAGAGAGGAGAAGGCGGCCAAGGTGGGGGCGCGCCCCCAAGCCCAATCCAAACTGGGAAGGGGGCCGGCCCCCCTTTCCTTTTCTCCCTCTCTCTCTCTTCCTTCTTCTCCTACTCCAACTAGGGAAGGAGGGAAACCTACTCCTACTGGGAGTAGGACTCCCCCTTTGGGTGCGCCATAGAGGGCCGGCCCTCCCCCTCATCAACTCCTTTATATACGAGGGAGGGGGGCACCCCATAGACACATAAGTTGATCTTTTAGCCGTGTGCGCTGCCTGCCTCCACAGATTTCCACCTCGATCATATCGTAGTAGTGCTTAGGCGAAGCCCTGCGCCGGTAACTTCATCATCACCGTCATCACGCCATCCTACTGACGAAACTCTCCCTCGACCTCAACTGCATCTAGAGTTCATGGGACGTCACCGAGCTGAACATGTGCAGATCGCAGAGGTGTCGTACCTTCGGTGCTAGGATCGGTCGGATCGTGAAGACGTATGACTACATCAACCGCGTTGTCTTCACGCTTCCTCTTCCGGTCTACCAGGGTACGTAGGAAACACTCTCCCCTCTCGTTTCTATGCATCACCTAAATAGATCTTGCGTGATCGTAGGATTTTTTTTTTTGAAATTACTGCGTTCCCCAACATCTCCGTCCATACAATTCTCGCAAGCTCATGTTCAGATCCAAACAGTGTGTTTTTCTTGGCTATAGTGCCTGACACAAGGGGCTGAAGTGTCTAGATGTCTCTACTGGGTGTGTCTACATCTCACGAGACGTTATTTTTTATGAGACAAAATTTCCTTTCGCTGATCTTCATCCCAATGCTGGTGCCTTAATTCATCAAGAAATTCTCCTTTTACCACTATCTCTCACCGGCCTTGATGAAGGGGAACATAACCACAATGATTTTACATTGACTAACCCCCCAACCACTGTGCATGAGCTATGTGATGATGCAGGAAATTGCACTGAAAAGACGGAGCCGAAATCGATGAAGAAAACAACCTCAACAGGCTATATTTCTTGTGTCATGCACCGGGGAGCAAATCTGCCCCGGTATCCGCTCCTGCAGTCCTGGCAGATGCGCCTCCGTGATCCGCCTTGGGATCCGCTTCTGTCAACGCCGTAGCCTGATCAACTCAGGATTCTGCGCCACCAGCAGCGACAAGACTGGTCACCCTTGCGCCCCAAGCGAGTCCGCAGCTACCACCTGTCCGCCTTCTGGTGGACCTGTAGGTGCGCCTTCCCCGCTCAACTGGTGTGCTACAAGCGGCGCGATCTGCGCCGCCCGACCGATGCGGGACCCACCTCTGGGGCAAAAGCTGCTGGCCCCTCATCACGACGCCATGATGAGCCCTATCGGGCGGGATCCTCTGCGCCAACTTTGCACCGTGCACCTTCACCCACAACCACAGAGGATCCGTGGGAGGATCTGGCTTTCGAGTCGACACCTGCTGCTCTTGGATCGGCTGCGGCATCTGGATCCTCGTCGAGATCGGCGTCTGCAGACCCTGCAAACCCTGCTGTTGGCTCAGAATCTTCTATGCCACCCATGCAGGCAGTTGTTTCACCTCCACGACGTACATGGCTACAGAAAGGGGTAATAGAATCAATTAATTATAAGCATGTCACAAAATATGGTATGGTGTGTTCTACAGGTGAACCAGGCAAACCACACACCCTAGAAGAAGCACTTGCAGATGACAAGTGGAAAAAGGCTATGCATGAGGAATACATGGCGTTGAAGAAGAAAAAAACATGGCACTTGGTTCCCTCACAGCAGAGTGAAAATCTCATTGATTGCAAATGCGTGTTTAGGATCAAAAGAAAATCTGATAGCACCATTGATCGCTACAAGGCAAGACTTGTGGCCAAGGGTTTAAACAACGGTATGGTATAGATTATGAGGACACCTTTAGTCATGTTGTAAAAGCTGCTACCATTCGTCTTGTCTTGTCTATTGCCGTGTCTAGGGGCTGGAGTCCCAGACAGCTAGATGTACAGAACGTGTTCCTTCATGGTGTTCTAGAAGAGGAAGTGTACATGAAACAACCTCCTGGGTTTGAAAGTCAACAGGCACCAACTCATGTGTGCAAGCTTGACAAAGCATTATATGGGTTGAAGCAAGCCCCACGAGCATGGTATTCACGCCTCAGTCATAAAATGCAAGCACTTGGCTTTGTTCCTTCTAAGTCTGACACTTCATTGTTTATTTACAATAAGTGCAATACACATATATTTGTCCTCATCTATGTGGATGATATTATTGTTACAAGTTCATCTGATGAAGCTATCACAGGACTTTTGAAGGACCTTAGTACAGAGTTTGCTCTCAAGGATCTTGGAGATTTGCACTATTTCCTTGGGATAGAAGTGAAGAAACATGAGGATAAACTTCACTTGTCTCAGGGAAAATATGCCACAGATCTAGTAAAGAAAGCTGGATACAAGGTTGTAAACCCTCACCTACTCCATTATCCAGTTCTGAATTTTTTCTCTTACAGAAGGACAACATCTCATTCAAGAAGACAACACCAAATACAGGAGTTTGGTAGGTGCACTTCAGTATCTTACACTTACAAGACTAGATATTTCTTTTGCTATTACCAAAGTTTGCCAGTTCCTTCATGCACCCACCATTGTTCACTGGACAGCTGCTAAACGCGTAGTCAGATATGTCAAGAACACGCTTGGTATTGGTCTTACTTTGAGCAAGTCATCTTCCACACTTGTCAGTGCTTTTTTCAAACTCTGATTGGGTAGGTTGTCTGAATGACAAACGTTCCACTGGTGGATTTGCAGTGTTCTTTGGTCCAAACTTAATCTCCTGGTGTGCCAGGAAACAAGCTAATGTCTCTAGGTCTAGCATAGAGGCTGAGTACAAGGCTTTGGCTAATGCTACAGCTGAAATTATATGGGTGCGGTCTATTCTGAAAGAACTTGGTGTAAAAAGTAAACAAGCTCCATGTTTGTGGTGTGATAATCTGGGTGCTACTTACTTATCTGCTAATGCAGTCTTTCATGCCAGGACCAAACATACTGAAATTGATTTCCACTTCGTCGGAGAACGAGTGGCTCAGAAACAACTTCAGATTCGGTTTGTGCATTCCAAAGATCAGATTGCAGATGGATTCACAAAGGCATTACCTACCAAAAGCTTTGAAGCTTTCAAGCATAATTTCAACTTGATGAAGTTGTGATTAAGGGGGAGTGTTAAACATCCTGTACGTGGCCCTTAGCGTGACAGCCTAGTGAGGATTACTTGCACGCATTGTATAGGTAGTTAAAGGGATATGTCATCTTATAACCATAACCCTTGTATCTACCTTTCTTTCTCCTCAAGTTGTAATCTCCCCAACTGTATGCGCTATCAGGGAGGTGCTCCCCTGTCCTATAAACACGTACGGCGTCCCCTCACGATAAGGCAAGACGCTTTCTCCTAACGCACACGAACTAGACCATAGGAAGGCCCTCTCATAAAGAAACAACAAATTTATCGATGACAATGCCATACATCGTTGTTGTTGGTTTTGGCATAGTCAACAGAGGACACTCTTGGGATACGTGTGTCACCAGATCACAATAAATACGTAGGTCAACAGTGCAATCAATTGCATAACACCTGCTTTTCCATGAGCATTGCCAATGAAAGAGAACAGTAAGCATTTACAGCTATAGTGTTATGAGTTGTATTTTCTTTCATGCTAGGTTGAATATTTTTTTGTTTTTGAGGTTTAGGTCAGATATAATTTGCTTGGCTTTCTTGTAGCCTGTGCTTGTCTCCATCATTTAAAAACATAATTGCATATCTAATTAAAGAAGAATCGTTTAGTCTATCAAGAAAGTAGTCAGCGCCCAAGGGCGCAGCCAGGTCGGGATCGGCGCCCGCAGTGCCGCTTGTAGTCTGGCCAGCCTTGTGCGCTGCCGGCTCCTCGGCCGCCGCCCTCCTCGCGGCTCCCGACGGAGCTCCACGGGTGCTGCTACAACTATGGCAGCGATGGCCATATCTCGGTGGACTGCACCAATCCGCCCTTTTGTGTGAGATGCCGTGGAATCGACCACATCTCGCGCGGGTGCACTAGGCCGCGTAGCCCATCTCTGGTGGACCAGCCGATGCAGCAGCCGCCTGCTATTCGATGGTGGGTGGAGGTGTCCACCCCAGCATCGCCCCGGCTCTCGAACTCCTCGATGCCGGCGCCGCCCGGCTCTAGGGCGAGGTCGTGCGGGCGCCCCCGCAGGGCTCGCTGCCGGCTAGTAGGGTGCCTGATGCTCTAGAGTTTTCGGTGCCTTTTGGCCAACAGGTGCCGGTGCTGCCAATGGTGGCGTGTGTCCATGAGCGGCAGGAACCACTGGAAGCTTGTTTCTTGGAGGCGTCTGATGACATTTGGCCGATGGAGGCAGAGCTCGCTCAGGCTGTTCTGGTTACGATCACTGGCAACAGGCCTACGGTGGACTTGGCGTCTGCGGCGGCGGCCTTGCATGCGGAGTTTCGCATTGGTCCGGCGGACATGTCGTTCAGGGCCTACTTCCCCGACGACTTCCTGGTGTTGTGCCGTGATGGAGCGATTCGTGACAGGATGGTGTGTGCGGGTCATGCGCGCTCCTCCTGGTTTGAGCTCAACCTCAGGCCATGGAACAGGCAGGTGCAGGCCACGGCAGCGCTCCCTTACTTGGTTCCAATATCGATGCGCGGCGTTCCGGCGCCTGTCTTGAAGCAGAGGGCGGCGACTGTGATTCTGCGCGGACTTGGGTTTGTTGTGGGAGTTGATGACAGTACTGCTCGGCGGCTGGACATGGCAGATTTTCGCGTTTGGCTTCGCACGGACCGGCCACGGCGGAACCTCTGGGCGGGGATGAGTAGTCACCAGGTGCTTGCAGGCCGGCGAGCAAGTACACTGTGGTACCCAATTGACATCATGGTTCTCGCGGAGCCAGAGCGGGTGGACGTCGGTGAGGACGGCGGGTGGCAGCATCCTCCACCGCCGCCGCCGCCATCGTCGCCGTCCGCGGATGACGGGCCGACGCCTGAAGCTGGTCAAGATGGATCCCCGAGGGCCGCTGCGGGTGCTGGTGGTTTCTCGGCAAGCACGGTGGGGTCATTGATGGCGGCGCCCCCGCCGGTGGGGCGCCAAATTCAAAACGCCTTGGATCCTGCTGGTTCTTCGGTCATTCACAACAAGCGTGGCTGCCGTCACTAGGGTGCTTTCGAGGGCGGCTTTGGGTCCGGTGGCTGGTGTGGCTTTTGGATAGCCAATCGTGGACCGGCCTCTGATCTGCCTCGGTCAAGGAGATACGGTGGGGCCATGTATGGCGGTGGATCACATGGAAAGCTCCTGTGCTTCCCCAGCCTCGGTCCAGCTGTCAAGATGGGCAAGGGCCGACAAGATGGACAGCGGGCCCGAGGTGGCTGCGTTTGGGGATCAGGAGCCGGCTGGGGTTCTGCACGGTTGCGCGTCCGTCCAAATTGCATCCTTCCGGATATCTCTGATGGGCCCGGCGGATGAAGACTGTGTCAGCTTTTGTGGAGATTCTTTGGATATCTCGGAAACGCTGCCCCCTGAGAGCGGCATGTGCATGGGCGGAAAAATTGGGCAGGTGGAGCCAATGGTACCTTCCAAGTGTGCCTATCTGAGGAGTGTTGCATCCATACAGCATGCACGCCTGTGCGCAACGCAGAAGATGCGCTGCATGCCCACAATTCGACACAGCAGGCTGGTGGGGTTGTGCCCTTGCATGAGTCTATTGAGAGGATGTGGGAGGACATGTGCAAGTCGCTTTCTCCACTCCTACCGCTTCCACCCATTCGCTCATCCTTGGTGCAAACTCGTAACCCAAGGAAGAAGAGGAGAGTTGATATCATGCCAAGGAGAAGTGCGAGGCTGACCAAGCATGGGGCATCAAAGCAGCAACATGTGCTCATCAGGAAGCTTCGTTTGGCACATGAGGGGGAAGTCATCTCCGATGAGGCTCTACGGATGTATGTGGACCTGTTTTCCCGCCTGCTCTCGGATGCACACATTGCTGCGGTGCTCGCGTTATTTGGCTAGGAGTCGCCGCTTGCTACCGGAGGTGGCGCAAATGTGCTAGCGGCCTCACCGGGCGGTTCGGTAGGAGAATGCAATGAATGTGCAACCTTTGCGGATGTTAGTGTGGAATGTTTGCGGGCTTAATGCCCCTGCTCGTCGGAATGCAGTGTACCAGGTGGTGACTACGGCTAGCCCAGCCATAGTGTGTCTTCAGGAAACAAAGTTGCATGATGTACTGATGAATGTTGTATGACAGTGCCGTGATGCTAAATTTGAGAAGTATTTTTACTTGCCTGCGTTGGGTACACGTGGGGGAATCTTGGTGGCTTGGGATGCCACATTAACTCAACTTGCCAATCCACACTATACTAACCAAACTCTAACGGTGCCGGTCAAGTGCCCGGAAGATGAGCAACCATGGTGGCTCACGTGTGTATACGGGCCGCAGGAGGAGAATGACAAACTGGAGTTTTTGCAAGACTTGGTGGATATCCGTGACCTCCACGTGGCGCCTTGGTTTGTGGCTGGAGACTTCCACCTTATTGCTCGGGAAGAGGATAAGAATATTGCCCTGATCAACCACATGATGTTGTGAAGATTCCGCGCAAAGCTGAATCGTCTAGAGCTAAAAGAGCTTTATCTAAACGGCAGGAGGTACACGTGGTCGAATGAAAGAAGAGTTGTACCTTAGAGAAGATTGACTACGTGTTCATTCCTAATGAGTGGGATGATGCGTACCCGGCCTGCTTTATTTTGGCATTGGGTACTGCGGTCTCGGATCATTGTCCGTTGCTGCTTGATATGAATGTGCAAATCAGCACAAAGAGGAGTTTCAAGTTCGAATCTTTCTGGGTTAAGGCTGAAGGATTCATGGATGTGGTCAAGTTAGCATGGAGTTCCACACTGGCAGCTTCAAATGATTACCTGACGCTGCATAATAAGCTGAGGGCCACTGCGGTTAGCCTACAAAGGTGGAGCGATCGTTGGATCGGGAATGTAAAGTTGTTGATTACGATCACACTTGAAGTCATTAAACAACTTGATACCGCTATGGAGGGTACAGTTTTATCGGATGCCGAGAGTGAACTGAGGAAGTGCTTAAATAAGAAGCTCCTGGGGTTGAGTTCTCTGGAGAGGACAATTGCTAGGCAGAGGTCAAGGCTAATGCAGTTGCGTGAGGGGGATGGAAACACTAGGCTTTTCCATTAGCAGGCCAGCCACAGGCAAAGGAAGAACGTCATGCGTACAGTAAGGTACAATGGCAATATTTATGCTGGGCAGGACGAGGTTGCGTCAGCGGTGGATGTTTACTTTGGTGCGGCTCTTGGTGGTTCAGACACTAGGAACCACATGATTAACTTGGACATGTTGGGCATGCCACAACTAGATCTCTCGCACCTTGAGCTGTCGTTTATGGAGGAGGAAGTGGAAAAGGTGATCAAGAGCATGCCCCTGGATAAAGCTCCGGGTCCGGATGGGTTTACTGGAAGGTTCTACGCGGTATGTTGGCACATCATTAAGGAGGATTTTATGAGGGCGATGGGCTGTTTTTACAATGGGGATATGAGGGGCTTGGCCGCGATCAATAAGTCCCTTGTCTCGCTCTTGCCCAAGAAGAAGGGAGCTTTGGAAGTTGCTGATTTCAGGCCCATAAACCTTGTCCATGGGGCCATCAAGATCTTTGAAAAAGTGCTAGCATGCCGGCTGGTGGGCGATCTACCTAAGTTGGTTGCAAATCACCAAAGTGCGTTTGTCTAAGGCAGGTCATTACATGATAACTTCATGCTTGTGCAGAGTATGGCAAGACGTCCACATGCCTTGAGGAACTCAAAGGTTATGCTAAAGCTCGACATAACAAAAGCATTCGACTCCGTGCAATGGCCCTTCCTTCTTGAGGTTTTGTAGCAGCTGGGCTTTGGACCAAGATGGAGGGTGTGGATCTATGGGATACTAGCAACGTCTACTACCAAGGTCATGATGAATGGTGATCCGGGAGACAAAATTTACAACTACAAAGGGCTGCGGCAGGGAGACCTCATCTCCCCCATGCTTTTCATTCTTACTATGGAGCCCCTACAGAGGATGTTTGAGGTGGCTGTGAGCAGAGGCGTGCTGGCGGCCCTAGCACGTGTGGGCATGAGAAAGCGTCTTTCCATCTTTGCGGACGACGTTGTTCTCTTTGTCAAGCCGAGCCTAGTGGATCTTGAGGTTTGCAAGTGCATCATGGAGCTGTTTGGTGAGGCGGCTGGACTGAGAATCAACATGAGCAAATCAGCAGCTCTACCCATAAGGTGTTCCGAGGAGGACATGACAATGACATGTAATGCTCTCCAGTGCCCCTTGGGATCCTTCCCACCAGTTGTCCTAATTCAAAGCACACACAGTTGAAACCCAAGCTCAAACCAAGATATCCGACCTATTAAGAAAGAAAAAAGCTTTCTCATGGACTCTCCTGTGCCACTCGAAGTGCAGTGTTTTGAATTAGGATGGTTCAATATGCATATGTCTTTGATAGATCGTGGACTCTGTTGGCTCATGATGGCAGGGTTAGCCCGCCCCTCTGTTCTTTCGATAGAGTGGTAGAAAGTATTCAACGTATATGAGGGTATGAAACATGAAAATTTGAAATATGGATCAAGTTGCTTAGAGTCCAGTAACAATTGAATTTAACTTCCTATATCAATAAAAAAAATAGTGCACTTTTTTGAAGGATAATATGACTCTTGTTCTGTGCAGGGAAATGCGCTACAGAACATATAGTATGATAAATTTGTCTATATAACTGATAATTGTAAGTATAAGACGAAATGTATGCAACTTCCAAAAGTGGTTAATAAAATAGGTGTATATTAGTCAAGGTTAAGAGGTAGCATTACAATCGTGCGATGTAACTCTCAACACGTAGGCTGGAGATCTAGCAAACATCACACTCGACACCTCTCTAGTCTCTACTAAAACAGAATGTGTGCATCTTCAGTACTATTTATGTTAATAATCTGCACCACCCTTAGCCTGGTAGCAGCCTTAGTTGTCTTGATTTCTTGTTTTTCTATTCACCCTTGCAATTGAAGATCTACTTGTCCATAATCATCGACAACATCTCAATCTCTCCCGGCGATCACTGGTAGGCTTGAAACGGACGGCACCAGACTCCTTCCATGCAAGATATAGCTTCTGGAGAACAGGGCCGGCGATAACTGTAATTAGTTCAATTGTACTGCCAGATCTTATCCTTCTATGTTTTCAGACCACTGATTGTTAGAATATACTCCATTTCGGCCTCTGGAGTAGCAGCCCATTAGGACAGTTGGGCCACTGCTTAACACATGCAGGACAGATGGCTGTAGATCCGAGATCAGATGGCCAAAATCGCTCAGATTGTAAAAACGGACGGCCAGAAACTCAAATCGCCGAGAACACTCGCTTTAGCCTCGGTTATACTGTCCTAAATGACTCAAGTGCAGATTGTAGGTCTTCTCAATGTTAGCAAGAGCCACAAAGCACATTAATAACAAGTGAACCACAATATCATCTCCAGAAAATAATAAGAAAACCACACCAATACATATATTATATCAAGTTTACAAGCATCATTTAAGCATCGCAATTACATATCATAAGAGTAATATAATAGTCAAACATGAATCCACACGATATATAGAATGATAAAGTACAAATATATTGGCCAAAATGATGTCGTACAGGGCCGAATGTAAACAGGGCAGCAAAACCATTCTCCGTTATTTTCAATCCGTATTCTTAGCTTTGCCTTTTTTCTTCCGCGATTCCTTTTTGCCCTCCATACCATCAGCTGAGCCTTGACAGCTGTTGCCCAAGAACTCTAGGTATGGGTGCCGCAGTCGGTCATGTCCTAGTGAAGGGAAGAAACGACATGTCAGGATCACTGGGTCCGGACATATATATGTTTGTTAGAGCATCTAGAGCCGAGCGCCTTGAACCCGTCTCATACGTACGGGCGGACCGCCGGATCGCTATCCGGTCACGAAATTTTTATCCGTGCCTCAAACAAGTCTCAAACGCCCGGGCCGACCGGCACCCCCAAATGTAGCTAAATATGGGAAGCCCGGGCACGCTCGGGCATGCCTGCTACGTCAAGACTGACGGTGCGGTCCCATGTGGAAACGCCCGGAAACTCGGTGTCCGACGGACGCGGCGTCCGTCGCCGCGGTGTGAACGCCTAGTGGCGCCGCTTCGGCTCGTCGCCCGAGACCAAATCAACTATTTAATCCGGCCGGCGTCTCGCAACCCTAGGCTATCCACCTCGTACCTCTCTGCGCCGCCGGTCCGAGCCCATCCACCTCCTCCCTCTCCCGCTCCGGCACTGTGCCCACGCTTCAACGCTCCGCTGTGATCTGGAGGAAGATCACCTACTACATGCAATGATCACGCCAGAGCGCTGGTGCGAGATCCGGCAGGAGATCCAGGCGAGACAACTCGTGCGCGCTGCCCGCATCGCTGTCGGGTTGCCTCCTGACTCGCCGGAGCAAGAAGAGGAGGAGGAGCAGCCGCTGGAAGAGGAGGGAGAGGAGCTGGCTCCTATGGAGGTGGAGGAGTTGGAGGAGTAGCCGGAGCCAGAGCCGCAGGGCTTCAACATGGAGCAGGCGGAGTCGGAGTTCACCATCACCCAATCAAAGGAGATGGCCGAGCAGCAGGCCGGCTAACCTTGAGTTTATCCAGGATGAGGCCTCTGTGGAGGCCAACCGGGCGTTTCTCCGACAGGAGCAGGCGACGTCCGACGCGCTCTTCGTCGAACTCGACGCGGAGATAGAGGAGGAGGAGGAGGTCGTAGCAGAGCTGCCGGAGGACCCGGAGCTGCAGCTGCCCCCCATTGTTGCCGGAGCCGGGCACGAAGATCGTCTACATCTCCGACGAGGAGTAGCTAGGCGATCGACGTAGTATGTAGGTTTTATCTCTTTTGCATGTCTTTGTATGGATTTAAGAATCGAGTATGAGATGTCAGGATGCAAAACCTGAAATTTAAGACGTGCCCGGTCACTATCTGTGTAAGCGCCGGGCGGCGCGTCCGCGGACGCTTGAGGAGTCATATTTGACATATCCGGCTGTAGGTGCTTTTACCGTAAGTAATGGTAGGGAGAGACGTTGGGTGGTGGGAGGGAGGTACCTTTTCCACTGAAGAAGGGATCGCAGGGTTTTCGTCGCCACAAGTAAACTTGATTACCTTCAAGTCGAAAGGGAGATAATATGAAATTACGTTCAACTAATACGCTTAAAATTGGAGTCGCGAGTAGAGAGAAAATACTGGTGACCATGCTCACCTGGTCAACATCCCCAAAAGGAATGGTAAGGACGCACGACATGACAGATACTTCCCTGGGAGCTCTACCACCTCTGGAGACAATGGTAAGTTTAATCTCCTCAAGGAAGTTTTCTATTAAGCCATGGAAATTTTTGCGCAGTGCGACGATATAATCTGCATGTTGCGTACAGACAATTGTATTAATTAGATTAACTATATATGTATAAAAACAAGGCGTAATACTCAGCTGCAATCACATAGATAAAGAGGTTTCAGGGTGTACACTATGGGACCGATCTCTTCGATTATCGGAAAATAATATACTAATGCTGAAATTGCAACCGATGCGAATGTCAGAATGTTTCTTACTTTCGGGGGAATGGCTCACTTGATCAAGGGGCAATGGTGGAATTTCGATGACAATTTCATCCGAGAAATCCTGGTCTTGCAGAGTTTCATTAGCTTCAGTGCGCAGCATGTTTGGCATGTTTGCTTCTGCAGGTAACCATATATATCCAGTAATTAATGAACGAACAAATGCGAAACACGAACCCTGCAGGAGAGGTTATCCTCTTAAATCGACAATTTCGTATGACCTAAAAAGTCTGAAGGCTACGGACCACTGCACCTTACAGCACATTCAGAATTAAGGAGGAAAATAAACATTGAAGATAATCAGTTTTAATGGCGAAACACACAACATTTTTTTGTTGTTGATAAAGATGGGTTCGATCCAAGGAAAGTTGCTCTTAACCACGTTTTAATAACATGTAGGAACAACACTACCAATGAAAAAACAAATTAAAATCTGACTCTTCCGAGGGAGGGGGCCGTTTTAACATACCAAATATGATAAATTTTCAGGTCAACAGAAGTTTTCATTACTTTGTATATTTGATGATAGCAGACTAGCCATTTAGAAAACCCAACAAATTTTTTTAGAAAAGGAGGATGACCCCAACAAATATAATCAGGCATTAGCCATATGTAAAATTGAAGATATGAAACCATTCCAGTTTTCCTGATTTTCTCCGCTCAACCACATCCAAAAATTAGACTCCCCATTTTCACAGAGAAACTAGCGTTCATCCTCATATATGTACCATGAAGGGCAACATGAGACTATTTGACACGACTATATCTTTATGAACAATCATGGGAAAACGAAGATGCTAGTTCTCACTATTTACTTACTTTTTGTGGAATGGCTCACTATATTACTTGTATGTATAGCTTGCAACTGTACTATGTTCGCAAGACAAGCTAGATGCTATTCAATAGAAACTATCTTCAATTCCACAAAAAAAGAAAAAAAAAGAAACTATCAGTATGATGTACTCACCGGAAATCGCTGTTGCTTTGTCTTGATTAATAGGAGATAGTGTACTTTGGTTAATTTCATTACCAGTCACATCCTGGTCATTCCGCGGAGTAAACTCATCTGGTTGGGCGCGCACCCCGTTTCGGCTCTTGGCGCCTGCGGGTAACCATACCCAGTAATTAATGAAGGAATAAAAAAGAGTGTAACACGAACTATGCTCGGGAGGTTACATCAAAGCATGCTTTAGTTCAACAATTTCATATAATCATCGGCCAAGACAATAGCATTGCGATAACAATAGTCTCTCCAAAATGAAGTACTTTACTAGAGCGATGTACGTTTTCCGCTACTTCAAATAGATATTATGCAGCAAGATGCATGATTCATGAAATTTAACAGTTGAGCAAGACACTTGTTGCGAATAATCTGAATCGAGAGAACCATCTAGAAATTTACAGTACGACTTCTCACTATGAAGTACTCCCTCTATAAACTAATATAAGAGTGTTTAGATCACTAAAGTATTGGTCTAAACGCTCTTATATTAGTTTACGGAGGAAGTACAAACGTTTTCCTCTTCGCCGGATATGAATTACTTACCTTTGGTTTCCCGTGTTGCTCGATTTGCACCTATACGCATCTGTGGCTTGCTAGGTGCACCGCTCAACATGGTCCTCTGAGTTAGTAACACTGACACCTGTAGATCGACTGCGTTTGCTATGAAGGGAGATACGGTGGTGTATATATATGAAGGCTTACCACGAGAACGGAGCAGTGGCTCAGTGGCTCAGTATATGTTTCTTTTTTCTTCTGAACGATGGTTATATGATGCTTAGAGGCCAAGTATGCTACTGTCAGGATTCACCTTTAGCCAATTTTCCGAGCAATAATTTTTCTACCAACATAAATTCATTGTGCTGCACCTTTAGGCAAAGGAGATGATGAAGCTTTTGTCAGACTTTTTCCCTCGGACAGCCTCACCGTGTTTGCGCTTTCGATCGCACGCCCGACTTAAAAATCTATAGCCTAGATCAATGTGCCGAGGTGATTTCTCGGATGGTTCTCATCGTGAGCACTGGATATGCTAGTAGTATTGATAGTCCGTGTCGGCCGATCGAAAACTAAAACCAAAGGCGTCGGAGACGTCCATGCGTACAGTGTGTGAGCCCACTCGCATGCACGCTCGATTGAAAACCAAAAGCAACATGAACCAAAGGCCGTGAGCTGCGGTCCCCTCTTAGGTGCTGAAGTGGAAGTCTGCATCTAGCTTTATGGACAGTTTCGATGGTTAAGGGCATCTTCCACAGCGACCCATAAATTTTATCCCGCATCTGTCCGCCACGGATGGGGGAGGCCGCCATCCAACGCTAGCTGCATACATTTAATTACTTTATGAACAAACTGGACGAAATTCATGCACACACGGCGGATTTCATACCCGGTGCCCCGTTGATTGATTGTTATATATGGCCCAAGCGCAAGTTCTGGTCTATACGTGTGATACCCCTGTTGTTATTGGGAATTCGCCTAACGAGTACGCTGAGTAGTTGCTTGCCATGTTTAGATGTTATTCTAGTCGTTCTTAAGTTGACATTCCTGGAACTTATAATTTGTTGTTACGTTACTTGCAAGTACATTATTGTATTCATACTGGCCTTGTTATGCCAGAATTTAATCGAGGAACTCTGTAAAGACGATGTCATTGGGATAGTGCGAGGATCCGTAGCCCAGCCAGATGCCCGTGGTGTGGAGCCGCTCAAGTTCGGTGCCTTAGTCTACGTCTTCTGCTGCAATATCAAGAACCATCGATTATCTTATGCTTGGTAATAAAAAATCATGCCAAGATGGCATTGTGACCCATTTGTAGCCCTTTGGTCATGTTTGTGTATTGATTACCGTATTTTCCTGAATTAAACATGCATATCCACATATCATGGGGTGCAACATTAGTCCAGTGGTGCAAAGGTGGGGTTACATTCAGATTCTTCCGTCTGTGGGATCAAGAACCTACGAGTTCTATGATGGAGCGCCCGATCCCCATTATTTCTTGGAGAACTTGCACCCCCGGGATAAAAGCTACCGGGACAAATGCAAAGCTCCCCTTAGGGAAAGGTAGGGGGCTGCCCTACCTTGATTAAATTTTGGAAAAAACATTCTTATGCACGTGTTTTTTCTGAACAATTCGGGTGGTTGTACGTAAAATGTATGAGAAAGTTATGCTTGTTTTAGTAAACACTGCACAAAATCGATCCGAAACGAAAAAAAAACTAGATCTAGTCTAGTCGGAAACAAAGTCTTCTGTTGCAATAGCCAATTCTGAATCTAACAAAATCCAACTCTAAACATGTCATGGGTGTGGTATTTAAGGAGGCTTTGAGGGTACTTTGGGCAGCTTATGGGGAGTGGCCGAAACCAACTCTAGCTATGCAATAGATAACATTTTAAGGTTTTATTTTGGCTTGGTATATTTTCTGCGCAAGAATTATATTTCTATTCAGTCAATATCTTTTAGCATCGATTTTACCATTACTTGAATGAGCTATCTTCAGAGTTGTTTGGAATTCTCTTGCCTTGACTCTAGAGAATCATTTTGCGATTTAGCAGGCATTGCTTTTACCAATGATGAAGAAAACAGTTACATGCGACTACTGGGCGACAAAGATCATCAAGATTGAGCTGCGCAGAAAGATATTTGTGATGGCCTCCTGACGACTTGATGGTGTGCTAAATCGAGCGAGGGGTATTCAAAAGGCTTTATCAACAACGTTATGGAAGATTTTCAAAAAAGAAAAGAGTAGAGTGCCATTCATATGTTTTTAGGTTTTACTTATATTCAAATATATTTATATTTGTATTGTACTAAGTGATTATGTATCGTATATAGTGTTAATGTCTGTGCATATTTCAGTCTTTGCATCATTATTTTGAGTTCGCCCTACGTCAAAAGAAAATTCGTCCTTCGCCACTATATGGGGGGAAGTTCAAAGGTGAAGGGAGTAGTCTGTATTAGTCTCCATGATGGCTATTAATATGTATATGTTTCCACAAAACGATGGTTGTAGGATGCTTGGAGGCTAATTATGCTGTGGCGTTTTAACCTAAACACGATAAACAAACGATAGTCCCGAAGAGTTATGATTTCGCTTTTCTTTCCTCTCAAGAAAGAAAAGGTGACTCGCAGCCGCTGCCCTCTGGCGGCTCCTCTCCCCCGGCGACTTGGTCGTTGGTCGTGAGGGGGGTCGCTGGATCCACGTAAATGGATCATTTTTAGACTCTCGTAGTTTAGGTTTTTAGGCTGTTCATCGTCGTGGCTTCAGCGACGAAATTGGCGGCATTGAATAAGGATTCTTTAGATCCTACTCCGACGAGGCGATCAGTCCTATGGTTGGGGTTGGATTTGAAAACCAATTTGTTCAAGTAAAGATAGCGTCGCGGCGGCGGTATTCTCGTGGTGGACCTGTGTCCTTGGGCTCCGCCATTGCGACAAGGTTTTGCTCTAGCGTCGGCGAGGACCTTGGGAGGTAGTCCAGGAGCAGATGCAGATTGTGGTCTACATCTATGGCATCTAGAAGATGATGGGCGGGTCCTGGGTTCATGGTTCGTGGATGACAGGTATGGTTTTCTCCTCCGATTCTTAGTCGTGCGGGGGTGCCAGATCTGGAGTTTGATGGCGTGTCTGGGGTGTTGCCCCGATTTGATTCATTTCCACGGTAATGGTTTCGTCTTTGGCGAGCCACCTAGGAGGTGCGCAAAGTTGCATATCATCAATGGAGTCGCGTCAACTCGAGTGTGGAGGTGATCCATCATTTTTTCCTTTGGTGGTTGTTGTGGTGGTGTCAGAGGCAGGTGATGGACTTCGGGGTCAGGCTTAGAGTATTCTTCAGTCCTGTTTGTAATTTTACTTCTTGGCTGGTTTTCCTTTATACAAAGGTTAGCATTTTGCTATCTTTTCAGTTTGCCAGGTCGATATGGGCTTGACTTGTACTATGATGCTTATGATATAAATGAGACCCGTATTACCATGTAAAAAAAGCCAAGTATGCTACTGTATACAGTGTGTGCACCCAGAAAGGTAAATATTGTCTAAGGTGTGGTGGCCTTCCTAACCTACTTTACAACACAAAGAATCAGAAATTATATACTAGCTAATTCGAGACTGATGATACTCGTGATTAAGCCCTCTTTTGTACAAGCAATGTAAATTCATTGTGCTGCACCTTCCCGCGAAGGTGAGGATGAAGCCTTTTTCTACTTTTCCCCTCGGACAGCCATAGGTTAGGTGTTAGCCCTTTCGTTTGCATGCCGGACTTAAAAACTAGGTAGATCAATGAGTCGTGCTGCTTTCTCGGATGGTTCTCATCATGCTGTGACATGCAGGTATTGATAGTGCGTGCCGCTGGAAAGTTGAATCCTTTGCAGTCCGTGTCACTCAACTCATTATGTGCTTTCACCTTCTCTTTTTTTGTTAAGTATCTAGTACTTCTTTAGACAACGCCTTCGCTCTTGTTTCCCTCGGGCGGCGGTACAATGTGAGCCCACTAGCATGCACGCTCGATTGAAGAACTAAAACACACGATGATGCGTGCGTTGCTGTAGAGGGTCAAATGAATGGATCATGTGAAAATTGGTTTAACTTGACCGCAGTCCTTTCGAGGGGTTGAAAATACATCTAGCTTTATAGTCAGTTTTGATGGTTAATGACAACCCATATGCTGATCTAATGCTTAAAATTAACTGTAGGCAGAATGTTTATTTTGAGTCGAACGGGAGGTGCTCTGCCTTTTCATTTAAGAATAGGAATGTACATAAGAGGGGGCAGTCGTCAAGATAATTACAACGCTACTCTCCGGAAGTCTAAGTCAACTTTGGTTAGAGAAGCCACACCGTCCGCCGAGGTAGACTTGGCGATGAAGACCCTCATGTTCTTCTCATTCCAAATGTGCCAAGCGAAAAAAGCAGCGGCGGTGGCCTGCACTTAATTGCGCTGGGACCAAACACTCCACCAATGACAGAGGGACTGAACGTTAGCAGGCAGGGAAGGGTAGCACAAGGGGCGTGCAAGCTTAGCTGGTTCCAAACAACCATGGAAAAAAAAAGGCATGTGTTGAGGAGTGCAGTTTCAGGGAGTTGGAGGCAGAGAGAACACATTGCGTTCTCGTAGCCTGTCAGTGGTCGGGAGTCTGTTTTGAGCCAAGGTCCAAAGGAAAAACTTCACCTTTCTTTCAATCTTGAGCCTCCAGATCAGGTTAGCATCAGGTTTGGCAATATGACCAATGAACTGACGGGAATATGCAGACTTGGCGGCGTATTTCTTGTCCTCGTCCAGATCCAATCAATGGTATCTCTTGTTTCAGATGAGTTGACACTCTGAATCTTCTCCCACAAATGCAGAAAGGAGTGCAGATCATCATGGGAGCTGATTCTCTCAAGCCCCTTCATCCACTTCTTGTCATGCATGGCTTGACCCACAGTGTAGTTTTTCCTTGCACCAGCTTGAATTGGGAGGGTGCAAGGTCACATGGTGCCGCGCCATCCAACCACTTTGACTTCCAGAAACTTTCAGTTTGCCCATTTCCAAGGTGAATGTTGCTGGAGGCATGAAAGAGCTGCATATCAGCTTCAGAGCAGGGGAGTTTCATTCCAAACCAGGGCCTAGGTTGGCATTGCCACGTGAACCAGGCCCACCGCAACCGTGGAGATCTACTAAAAGAGGAGAGGTTTTTTATGCCCAGTCCACCATACTTTTTTGGTGAGCAAACCAGCTACCAGTTGACTGCACAACTCCCACATGTGGCCTCCTCCATACTGCCCTTCCATAGAAAACTTCTCCTAAGCTTTTCGATCCTCTTGATCAGCCACTTGCTAGGAGCGAACAAGGTCAAAAGATAGGTGGTGATAGAGGTAAGGACTGAGTTGATCAATGTTAGCCTTCCTGCTTTGTTCAAGAGCTTGCCTTTCCATCCTGCCAGTTCCGCAACTATCTTGTCAATCAGAATTGGAGGTCAGCATGCCTAAGGTTGTGGAGGCTAAGTGGTAGCCCGAGATATTTGCAAGGGAAAGAGTCAGTTGTTCCCACGAACTCGGAGAGCACTTCATTAGTTGCCAGGTCATCACAATAGATAGGGAACGCCGATGACTTGCTTGTGTGACCATCATCTCGGACTTGCACGGGTTCAGAAAGAGGGCAGCATCATCGGCATAAAGGCTTACTCTGATGGAGGCCAAAATGTGCGCGATAGGCTTCAGGATCCCCGCTTCAGTTGCAGACGCGAAGATACGTTGTAGTGGCTCTATATATAGCAAGCTGGAACAGAAAGGCGAATTTTACCTTTCCAGAATATCCACTGAGCTCAAAATGGTGCTCCACTAGCAGGAAATGGGCCATCAGTCCCGGTTCTAGAGGGCCTTTAGTCCCGGTTCTGCAAGTGGGACTAATCAATCGGGACAAAAGGCCCCACATTTAGTCTCGGTCGTGTTACGAACCGTGACTAAAGGTGCTCCACGTACACATCAAGGCGCCGAGGCAGAGGGATTTTAGTCCCGGTTCGTGACACCAACCGGGACTAAAAGGCAGCCACGCGTCACACTTGCCAAGTGTTGGGCTTTTTTTAAGGAGGGGTTATGGGTTTTGGAAGGTTTATGGGTTTCATATTGTGTTTCTCCCTTTTCTTTTTGTGTTTACCCTTCAATTCTTTTATATTTAGGGTTTCATTTTTATTTTATGTTTTCCATTCAACTCGACGCTAGCTACTACATATAGCAATGAAGGAACCACTAATTACACAACATCGTCATGAACATATATAGAGAGAGAAGTTACCTCTCTTTCTCCGTGCTTGGTCGAACCACAAGTTTTCGTATATCTATTCGACACTACTACATATAGTACACGATCATGCATATATACAATATAACATCTCTTACGAGCCCTAACATTATCTACCAAAATCGCATTGCTATTCCCGATGGTATTCTCTGTCTGTAGGTATGACGTGCTCAACAAAGAATCCCGCCAATTCCTCTTGAATTCCTCGTATGCGATCATTTGGTAGGAGGTCATCCCAGTTCTGCCGGATCTAACTTAAAATCTAATTTGAAGAAGGGGGTCAATACATATACATGAATGGAACTCAACACAATTGATGGTAATAAAATAAAATTGTGAATAGTGTTTACATACTTCAAATTGTTGTGAAGATAAGCCCCGCTCAGAGGTCGAGTGGAAAATGAACTCGTGAACATAGTATCCACATAAATTATTCCTGCGTGCCTGCCACAAGCACTTTACGCGAATAGAGTTCAATCAAAATGATAATCAAGCATGATAATGATATTGAAACCAGAATCAATAAGAGATGCGCGGAACTAGCTAGTACTACTTACTTTGGGGTGTTGAAATTGCAGCTCCTTTTTCCATTCACCCCTAACCTTGCTGGTGAACTTCTTCCAAACCTTGCCCGGTAAAGAAAAAGATTACTTGATATCAGGAAATGAACGAAAGTTGCCGATACAGTGCGATAATGATTGAACTTACTTCTAGAGAATTTCACTCATGTACGCCCACTCCTTAGGCTCTTTAGGTCTCGAGTCCAAGACAATTACTAGTCCTGCATCAAGCTGAATGCCTAGCAGAATAAAGTGAAAGCTACACACGCATAACTCATCAATTACACTTAACCTCGAGTAAGCAAAACGAAATATGCACAAGACAGTAACAGTGACTTGAAGTTGTAAGGAAAGAGTATCTCCCTTCTGTTCTGTTGTCAAAGTAACGCGCTTAGCAAGTTTTTCTTAGTTTCGTCGGGGTTCTTTTGTACTGTATATTGCTACGTCTTGAGCTTGCGTTGGTTTTCCTTGAAGAGGAAAGGGTGATGCAGCAATAGTAGCGTAAGTATTTCCCTCGGTTTTTGAGAACCAAGTTATCAATCCAGTAGGAGGCTCCTCAAAATCCCACGCACCTACACAAACAAACAAAGAACTCGCAACCAATGCAATAAAGGGGTTGTCAATCCCTTCACGGCCACTTGTGAAAGTGAGATCTGATAGAGATAGTATGATAAGATAAATATATTTTTGGTATTTTATAATATAGATGCAAAAAGTAAAGATGCAAATAAAAGTAGATTGAAAGCTTATATGATAAAAGATAGACCTGGGGGCCATAGGTTTCACTAGTGGCTTCTCTCAAGATAGCATAAGTATTACGGTGGGTGAACAAATTACCGTCGAGCAATTGATAGAAAAGTGAATAATTATGAGATTATATAGGCATGATCATGTATATAGGCATCACGTCTGTAACAAGTAGACCGACTCCTGCCTGCATCTACTACTATTACTCCACACATCGACCGACTCACACCGCATCTAGAGTATTAAGTTCATAAGAACAAAGTAACATATTAAGAAAGATGACATGATGTAGAGGGATAAACTCAAGCAATATGATATAAACCCCATCTTTTTATCCTCGATGGAAACAATACAATACGTGCCTTGCTGCCCATACTGTCACTGGGTAAGGACACCGCAAGATTGAACCCAAAGCTAAGCACTTCTCCCATGGCAAGAAAGATCAATCTTGTAGGCCAAACCAAACTGATAATTCGAAGAGACTTGCAAAGATAACTCAATCATACATAAAAGAATTCAGAGGAGATTCAAATATTTCTCATAGATAAACTTTATCATAAACCCACAATTCATCGGATCTCGACAAACACACCGCAAAAAGAGTTTACATCGAATAGATCTCCACAAGAGAGGGGGAGAACATTGTATTGAGATCCAAAAAGAGAGAAGAAGCCATCTAGCTAATAACTATGGACCCGAAGGTCTGTGGTAAACTACTCACAACTCATCGGAGGGGCTATGGTGTTGATGTAGAAGCCCTCCGTGGTCGATTCCCCCTCCGGCGGAGCGCCGACGAAGGCTCCAAGACGGGATCTTGCGGATACAGAACGTTACGGTGGTGGAAATTGTGTTTCGTTGGCTCCCTGGATGTTTTCGGGGTACGTAGGTATATATAGGAGGAAGGAGTACGTCGGTGGCTGCCTGTGGGGCCCAGAAGATAGGGGGCGCGCCCTCCTGTCTCCTGGCCGCCTCGCAAGCTTCTTGACTGGCACTCCAAGTTCTCCGGATCACGTTCGTTCCAAAAATCACGCTCCCGAAGGTTTCATTCCGTTTGGACTCCGTTTGATATTCCTTTTCTTCGAAATAATGAAATAGGCAAAAAAAAAACAGCAATACAGGTTGGGCCTCTGGTTAGTAGGTTAGTCCCAAAAATGATATAAATGTGTAGAGTAAAGCCCATAAACATCCAAAAGGGTTACATAATAGCATGGAACAATCAAAAATTATAGATACGTTGGAGACGTATCAAGCATCCCCAAGCTTAATTCCTGCTCGTCCTCGAGTAGGTAAATGATAAAAACAGAATTTTTGATGTGGAATGCCACCTAGCATAATTCTCAATGTAATTTTCTTTATTGTGGCATGGATGTTCAGATCCAAATGATTCAAGATAAAAGCTTATAAAACATAAAAATAATAATGCTTCGAAGCATACTAACAAACAATCATGTCCTATCAAAATAGCATAGCCAAAGAAAGCTTATCCCTACAAAATCATATAGTTAGTCCATGCTTCATTTTCATTACACAAAATACTCCCATCATGCACAACCCCGGTTTCAGCCAAGCAATTGGTTCATACTTTTTAACGCGCTTCAGCTTTTTCAACTCTTACGCAATACATGAGCGCAAGCCATGGACATAGCACTATGGTGGTATAAGGTGGTGGTTGTGAGGACAAAAAGAGGGAGAAGATAGTCTCACATCAACTAGGCGTATCAACGGGCTATGGAGATGCCCATCAATAGATATCAATGTGAGTGAGTAGGGATTGCCATGCAATGGATGCACTAGAGCTATAAATATATGAAAGCTCAACAAAAGAAACTAAGTGGGTGTGCATCCAACTCGCTTGATCACGAAGACCTACGGAATTTTGAGGAAGCCCATCATTGGAATATACAAGCCAAGTTCTATAATGAAAAAGTCCCACTTAGTATATGAAAGTGACAACATAGAAGACTCTCTATCATGAAGATCATGGTGCTACTTTGAAGCACAAGTGTGGAAAAATAGATAGTAGCATTGTCCCTTCTCTCTTTTTCTCTCATTTTATTTATTTTTTTATATTTCCCCTTTTTTTCTTTGGCCTTTCTCTTTTTTTGTTTTTTTTTGTTTTTTTTAAGTCCGAAGTCTCATCTGGACTTGTGGGGGAATCATAGTATTCATCATCCTTTCCTCACTGAGAAAATGCTCTAATAATGAAGATCATCACACTTTTATTGATTTACAACTCAAGAATTACAACTCAAAGCTAGAACAAGATACGAATCTATATGAATGCCTCCGTGGATATCGATATGCAATGAATCAAGAGTGACATGTATGAAAATTATGAAGGTGGCCTTGCCACAAATACGATGTCAACTACATGATCATGCAAAGAGAAATATGACAATGATGAAGTGTGTCATAATAAATGGAACGGTGGATAGTTGCATGGCAATATATCTCGGAATGGCTATGGAAATGCCATAATAGGTAGGTATGGTGGCTGTTTTGAGGAAGGTAAATAATGGGTGCATGATACCGGTGAAAGTTGCGCGGTATAATAGAGGCTAGCAAAGTGGAAGGATGAGTGTGCGTATATCCATGGACTCACATTAGTCATAAAGAACTCATATACTTATTGCAAAATTCTACTTGCCCTCGAAGCAAAGTACTACTATGCATGCCCCTAGGGGAAGGGTTGGTAGGAGTTAACCATCGCGCGATCCCGACCTCCACTCATAAGGAAGGCAATTAAAAGAGCACCTCATGCAACAAATTTGTCACACAACTTTTACCATACGTGCATGCTATGGGAGTCCGGCCAACGGTGATAGTTCGGCTATCCGGAATCCCCCTAATCTAGGACTCCCTCAGTAGCCCCTGAACCAGGCTTCAATGACGACGAATCCGGCGCGCATATTGTCTTCGGCATTGCAAGGCGGGTTCCTCCTCCGAATACTTCATAGAAGATTTTGAACACAAGGATAGTGTCCAGCTCTGCAAAACAAGTTCCACATACCACCGTAGAGAGAATAACCTTTGCACAGATCTGCTGACGTATTCCGCGGCGTGACATCACACCACGGCCAGGCCTTTATACGAATCGTTTTTACTGTCCCACCTCAGCGCGTTTAGCGAGGCGGTTTCTTTGGCACGTCTTGTCAGAGCGGAGATCGTGCCCCCCTTATTCCGGGATCCTCATCAATATGGGCGTAGTAACCCGGTCGTGCCTGCTGGCACGCCTCCTCCATCGGCGAGTCCCGAACGGTCACGGGGAGGGCTCTTGGTATTCAACCTCTTTATAATGAGACCAAGGCCCGCTCCTTTCTTTCAATCTCAACCGAATCTGCCCCTCGCCTCGAGTTCCAACACCCAAAGCTCCAGATTTAGGCGCTTCGGACCTCCAAAGATGTCCGGCTCCGACCTGCACGGCCGGTGGATGTCTTCCTCCTTCACGGAAGAAGATGTGCTAAAGCTGAGAGATGCCAGGTATCTAACCGGCGAAATTTCGCATAGGCTGCCTGCCCAAGGGCAGGCTATTCCCACTCCCGAGCCTGGTGAGAGCGTGGTGTTCGTGTCTCACTTCCTTCGGGGTTTAGGCTTCCCGACGGACCCCTTCGTGACGGGGCTCATGTTTTATTATGGGCTGGAATTCCATGACTTGGATCCGGAGTCCATCCTCCACATCTCGTCATTCATTGTCGTATGTGAAGCCTTCCTCCGCATTACCCCTCACTTCGGATTGTGGCTCAAGACCTTCAAAGTGGAGCCGAAGATGATCAAGGTGCATCGTGCAGAAAAGCGGAGGGGCTGTTATAAGCAAGAATGCCGACGCCCATGGCCCGAGGGCTCTTTTCAAGAGGAGCTCAATTTATGGCAACAGGAGTGGTTTTATATCACCGCCTCCTGTGGGCACCAAATGGGCGGCGCCACCTGCCTTCCGCTCGGGTCCTCCACTGCGGCGGGCGTCATGGGTCAATAAAGGGTTTGACTGGGACCGCCCAAGGACGTACCTCAAGCAGGCCGTATTCGAGACCTCCTAGAGAGAGAGATCAATCTGGTCGTAGTAGCGCAGGTCATGCTGATTCATCGCACCTTGCCCTGCAAACGTCGCCCCCTCCGCCTGTGGGAGTTTAATCCAGAGGGACCACGAGCTCTCCAACATTTTATGGGCGCAACGCCCGTGGAGATGTACCAACTGTTCTTCGGATCACAAGCATTGTGTCCGGACTTAACCGAGGACGCAAGTCTGAGCTGCAATCGCCCAGATACTCAAGTAAGTAGTCCTGTACCCGGACATGCTATCCGCATATTTATCATAAACTTGCTCTTAAAAGAGCTATCCTTTAAACAGGAGTGGATAGTAAAAGCAAAACTGATCAGGTGTTCGCCCCCCTCCCTGAGACCACGCCGGATCCTGTATTAACCAAGATGCTAGAGGCTGTGCCTTTTGAAGAAGGCGAAGGTGGGAACAAGGGAACTACTACCTCCGTGAAGGAGGCTATCAAGAAAGCGGGGATCGAGAATACCTCCCTCCAAGGGGAGAATAGGACCGTTTCTGAAGATCCGGAGACCAAAGCCTCCAAGCGGGGGAAGAAATCTTCGCCAGAGGGTCCTGCGGCGGGAGATGCCCCGGCCGCACTATTTCCCCAAGGAGATCAGCCCTCCAGCGAGCCGTAAGTAAAGGGGGGCGTTTTTTTAAAAGAGAGACATCCTGTTTTATTTCTGAAGGTAACCGAAAGTTTACCTTGTAGTTCGGATCTCAGCCCTTCACAGCAGAGCTCGTCTTCAGGGGATCTTGGTCCGGAGATGATGGAGAGCGAAACGCCTCCGCCTGCCGTACCGTCATGCGAGGCAGGCGACCCTAAGGTGTCGTCACGGAGGGCTTCTCCGAATCCGGCAGGGCCAGAAGACAGCCGTATGTCCCCTCAAAGCCCTCCGTGTCCGGCCTTCGAAAAAGGCCACCAGACGAGTCCGGCACCAATGGGTGTACGGTCGGAGGAGCTAAAGGGTCTGCTCGGGTGAGCGTCTATCTCAGAATATCACCGTACGTTAATGGGTACGGTGATTGAAAGGATTTCATCCGCTGAGAGCGGATTGCATGAAGCCGTCGTAAGTTTACTGACGGGTTTTGAGGTATGCAAAATGATGTACCTTCGGCGGTTTGCATATAAAATGCACCTCGTATTGATAGTAGCCCCGAGACTTGGTGCGGTGTCAAAAATGACGGCGCGCCGAGGATCATAACCCTGTATAATATGCGCTCTTCCTATGTAGGTGGCGAAGCGTCCGTGGCTAGCTCCGGCTGATGAATTTTCCGAACTGAAGCGGCAACTTGACGTGGCGGATGCGGACATAACGCTTGTAAATAAGCGGCTTGAAGAGTCACAAGGTATGCAACTTCTCCGCGCGGACACCGGTAAGGGAGCTTGACGCCCATGCCTTACAACATGTATGCTCAATGCAGATGGTGCCGCTGCTATGGAGAACCTTCGCGGAGCTCGCCCGAGCCAAGGAGCAAGCCAGAAAAGTGATGCGGCTGCCTTAAAGGCGGCCGCAGAGCTAAAAGTCGAACAGGCTGCTCATCGCCAAGCAAGAAAGAAATGGCCGAGATGGCCGTGAAATTGAAGAATGCTATCGACCGCTATGGCGAGCTTCTTGAAAAAGAAGATCGAGCGGAACAAGAGGACCTGAAAAAGGCAGCCACCGAGGCCAAGGACACTCGCTCTGCGATGAGAGCTATGAAGGAGGAGCTACGTCATGCCGGAGATATTGCGGCTGGAAAGCCCTTTCTGCTGCGGAGGAAATTCATGGATCCTAAGTACGCTCAATTGGACCGGCTATGGGGTGTGGAGGATGCTTATCTGGACTTGGCGGGCGAAAAGTGCAGACGCGCCGAACACTTACAAGGTCAAAAGGATCACGGAATAGAAGAGCTTTTTTGGTCGCAGTTCCATAGTCCGGAGCGTCCACTTTCATTAACCGATCGCTTGGCCGAATGGGCTGAGCTGAATAGGTTGTTCGGACTTGCCATGAAGGATGTCGTGCCTCATTTGTGGCCGAACAGGCCCGAGCCGAAGAGTTATTTTGGCTTGGTGCAACAGTTCCTTGGTGCGGTGCCGCATATCGATGCAATGAAGCGGTCATCATGCATAGAGGGTGCCGGATGGCTCTTGCCCGTGTCAAGACATACTAGGCGGAGATGAAGGCCACCGACGTTGCATCCCAAGATTCAGACAGAAGCTGAGTACATACCGAGCACTATTTTGAGGAAGTCCTGCAGGGCGCTCGTTTAATAGAGACGCAGTGCTCGAAGGATATTATGTTTTAATGACATGTATGATTTGTGAAAACAATGTTTCAATATAATATAAGAGCTTTTTTACTTGTGCGTTCAAGTATTAAAACACCTCATGTGCGGCCGTTGATGTATATGTGTATATAACCTGAAAGATGGCAGTCTTGACTTCAGCCCCCACGCACATAATGCGGGGTGTTTGCAAAAGCCGCATTTTCACACTTAATCCAACGCCTTGGTCCTGTAAAGGAGGTGATAGCGTAGCAAACTAGGCAACCGGACTATAATGCTTTATCACTTTCACTTAGCCATAGGAGTTCGATGGTGGGGCTACTATATAGCCCCTAGGGGCACCGCGCTCTCCCGAATTGGGGGCGCGTATGTGCCTGACCGGAAAATGGTCCTTCCTTAATGCGGCGGAATTCTAAACATTCCGGTGGGTCATCGAGTGGTTGACCAGTCTCACGCTATATCATGACAGTCAGTTTTCGGCTTTCTCTACTGAGGTGCTCACCTGGCCGAACCGGGGCACAATCGCAGTAGTTCTCCTGGTGCCGCGTTAGCCGATAGAACGGAACGTAAGGCGGCAAAACACAGGAGCCGGGCAAACCCAACATTTGACCAAAGACATGATTCGGAGCTGATGCATATAAGGCCTAACTCGAGACACCGAACACTCCCTAAGGTATTCGGTCTTTATGAAACGGGCAGAATAATGCCCTAAGCCCCTGGTGTCCATGTACGCGCAAAAATTCTGGTGCGGCCGATGCCAAAACGGCAGCCTCCTCCTCGGTTATAGCAAGAAACCGGGGGATGTGTATCAACAAGAGACAGTAAAAAAGGTTTACGCAGGGTCTTAATCTGAAAAGAATCCTTGCAACGGGTCCCTACCGCACGCCTGCGTCTCAGGTTCTCGCAGCCGTGTCCTCGACGGGTGTAGCACGGTGTTCATCTGTGAAACAGAAGAACTTAGTTGAAAAGAAAAAAAAAAGATCATGCGAAAATGTACTTTATATTAAATAAACAGAGTACGGTTCGAAAAGTGAATAAAATTGAGCTTTATTGTATCTTGTTGTACATGCGTGCAGCCCCTTGTACGGGGGTATGCCGCTAGTAGGCGTTTATATGTTTACGCCGGACTCGTCTAGCCATGTCCATGTCCGAATGACCTATTCAGGTGCTTTGATTAGCGGAGCCGGATTAGTGTGGGGTTGTCAAGGCAGTCTCACGTTCTTCCGTGCTCGAGTAACACTTGGTACTCCCTTTTAATGAGATGATGCCGCGTGGACCGGGCATTTTAAGTGTAAGAGATGCATAATGCGGTATTGCGTTAAAGCGGGCGAAAGCTTCACGTCCCAGTAGTGCTTGATAGCTACTTTCGAATGGGGCGATATGGAAGGTTAACTTCTCGCAGCGGAAGTTGTCGAATGAGCCGAACACAACTTCTAGCAGTAGGGAGCCCGTACAATGGGCATATAGGCCTGGCATTACCCCTTTGAAGGAGGTGTTGCTATGGCGAATTTTGGTTGGGTCTATCCCCATTTTATGGATTGTGTCCTCGATATAGCAGGTTTAGATCGCTACCTCCGTCCATTAGGACTTGTGTAAATTGGAGTCCGTCGATTATAGGATCTAATATCAAGGCAGTCCATCCTGCATTCCGGATACTTCCGAATAGTCCTCGATGATCGAAGGTGATTGGTTTTGACAACCAACGTTGGGACTCTGGGATAGACCGTGCGGTGCGTGTTTCTATGGGCGCCGCCTGTTTTTCCCTTTTGTCACTTGAAGTGAGTTCACTGTTTTGACTTCTTGTGGGAAATTCTTTTGTTTTCCGGTGCTCGCTTACGGGGTTCGTCATCGTCCTCGCTTGGTGTGTCGAGCCCTTGTGTTCGGCATTGAGTTTGCCGGACTGCTTGAAGACCCAACAATCTCTATGGGTATGGTTTGCAGGCTTCCCGGGAGTACTGTGGATTTGGCATATTTTGTCCAAGATTTTGTTTAGGTTGGATAGCTCGTCGCTGTTATCCTTGAGGGGCAGTTTTTTATGATTCTGTCGGGAGCTTCTGAATCCGGAGTTGACTGCCATGCTCTTCGGGCTGTTTCCCTTTGTCCGGCGATGGTCCTTGCTGCGTCGTGGTTTTCCATTTCCATCCCTGACATCAGATGTACTTGGGTCGCTGGTACTGCATCTTGCCAGCCAACTATCCTCTCCCGCGCAAAAGCGGGTCATGAAGCTTGTTAATGCAGCCATTGTTCTCGGCTTCTCCTGGCCGAGGTGTCTGGCGAGCCATTCGTCTCGGATGTTGTGTTTGAAAGCTGCTAAGGCTTCAAGTCCGGACAGTCGACTATTTGGTTCTTTTTGGTGAGGAACCTGTTCCAGAATTTGTGGGCTGACTCTCCGGGTTGTTGAGTTATGTGACTTAAATCGTCTGCATCCGGAGGGCGGACATAAGTCCCTTGAAAATTTGCCCGAAAAGCATCCTCGAGCTCTTCCCAACTTCCAATGGCATTTTCAGGGAGGCTTTTGAGCCAATGCCGGGCTGGCCCTTTAAGCTTGAGGGGTAAATATTTTATGGCATGGAGATCATCTCCTCTAGCCATGTGTGTGTGGAGGATGTAATCCTCAATCCAGACTCCAGGGTCTGTTGTTCCGTCGTATGCCTCTATGTTTACGGGTTTGAATCCCGCTAGGAATTGTGATCCAAAGCACCTCATCGGTGAAAGCAGAGGGGTGTGCGGCACCCCTATATTTGGGTGTGCCGTGATGTTCGGATATTTGGCGTGTTGCATTGCTTGGAAGAGCTTGCTTTCTCGGCCCATATATGGACCTAATCGGGCCATCCTTTTGATGCGAATCCTTATGCGGATCGCGTCTTTGGCTTGTGTCTTGGCGCCGCTTGCGCTCCATGTTTGCCATGTGGTCGCTTCATCCGACCGGCGGCCTCTTTGTTCTTTGATTGCGGGGGCTCTACGGCCTCCTGATCGAATTCGGGCAGTAGTTTGCGCTTTGGGTAGCTCTTTGTTTGGCGACTGTCGCCGTATTTCTCTGTGGTGTTGAGTACTTTGCTCCATCTAATTCTGAGTGCATCTTCCGCCGTTTTGAGCTTCCTCTTTTGCTTTTTCAGGCTACGCGATGGCGGCAGGCCTTTTGTGGAGGTTCTTCTGCTCCAACAACTTGTCCGGCGTGAGATCGTCCGGACTGTTATCTTCGCCGGGGACGGGTTGTTTATCCAAGTTGTCATGTTTGGACGGTTGCTCGATAGCATGTTCGTCGTCCATCGGTTCGCCCTGCTCTAAGGCTGGGTCTGTATGGCTGCCGTCTTTGTCGAGGCGGGACTTGGTGCGGCGTTTACGTTGCCATTTTGACTGCTTTTCGAGGGATTTATACTTCATAGTGTCCCGTTGTTCCTCGTCGTCACTTCCTTTAGGTGTATCCACCATGTATACATCGTGGGATGAGGTGGCTGTCCAGCATTCTATAGGTGCTGGTTCATGGTTGTCTCCTACATCGTCGTCCATACTGTCAATGTCTTCGGAGTCGTAATCGAGCACGTCGTTTAAGCTTTCGACAGTGGCTACAAAGTGGGTGGTGGGTGGGCGTTGAATTTCTTCGTCGTCCGCATCCCAACCTTCCTGACCGTAGTCCAGGGCACTCCTGATAAAGAGAGAGACTTTAGTGAATTCAGGATGTCGCCAAAGGGCGAGTGCTTGAAAGATGTCCGCGCGTTGAACTCCATAACCGCGCCCAATTCGATTTGATTGGCAGGGCGCGGAGGGTTCGGAGTCCGCACCTTGGAGTCACGGTCTTTGCAAAGGACAGGGATGGAGTTCGGCTCAATCGCCGTGAGATCGTGAGCCCCGAGGCGGTGTCCAGCCACTCGCCCTCGATCGGGCGGATTCGGCCCGAAGCTAAGGGTCGGAGCGGACGCTCGTCCTCCAACAAGACTGCTTTTGGCGGCAGAGCTAGATCATGCCCATCGAGACAGTGCGGCACGCTTGGCTGTGGCTCGAATCCGTCGAAGATCGAGTCTCCGCGGATGTCGGCCGTGTAGTTCAAACTCCCAAATCTGACCTGATGGCCAGGGGTGTAGCTTTCGATCTGCTCCAGATGGCCAAGTGAATTGGCCTGCAGTGCAAAGCCGTCGAATACGAAGATCTGTCCGGGGAGAAAAGTCTCACCCTGGACCGCGTCGTTGTTGATTATTGAAGGAGCCATCGGGCCTAAGGATGACAACACAAAGGAACTCTCAATGAAAGCACCAATGTCGGTGTCAAAACCGGCGGATCTCGGGTAGGGGGTCCCGTACTGTGCGTCTAGGCTGATGGTAACAGGAGACAAGGGACACGATGTTTTTACCCAGGTTCAGGCCCTCTCGATGGAGGTAAAACCTAACTCCTGCTTGATTAATATTGATGATATGGGTAGTACAAGAGTCGATCTACCACGAGATCAGAGAGGCTAAACCCTAGAAGCTAGCCTATGGTATGATTGTTGTTCGTCCTACGGACTAAAACTCTTCGGTTTATATAGACACCGCATAGGGTTAGGGTTACACAGAGTCGGTTACAACGGTAGGAGATCTACATATCCGTATCGCCAAGCTTGCCTTCCACGCCAAGGAAAGTCCCATCCGGACACGGGACGAAGTCTCCAATCTTGTATCTTCATAGTCCAGGAGTCCGGACAACGGTGATAGTTCGGCTATCCGGACACCCCCTAATCCAGGACTCCCTCACCCGTCATATAGTTGGGCCTAACTACGGCCCGGTTTGCATCCAGCCTCTCGCAGCCGATATCTGATTGGGCCAAACAAGGACCGAGACAACTTTGGCCTGTTAAAAGCCCGTGAATTGATTCGCACAATCATGGGACGGGGTCCATTTTGTGCTGCCGCCGGCCCGTGAGCTATTCGGCATGTTTCAGGCCCAGCCTACTTCTCAGCCTCCTAAAAGCCCATTGAGTTTCCTTGCGAAAAGAGGGCGGGGGTTACTCGGCCTATTAAAGGCTCGAATCTACTAGTGGGCCAGTTTGACGGGGCCCAGGATCATACATCGTGATTGCATGACGGCCCGATTATGTACCATATTTTATGGTTTTGCCGGTTTACTGCGAAGACAGGATATATATACAGTAAAATAACTGCAGCATCGTGAATAAGAAAAAACCTAGACTATACAATAAAGAAATTATGGCATATTACATCCACTGGGCATCAAAGTTCGCCACTATGATAATAAAGCACAAGCAGACAGCAAATAACATACACTGTGCATCAAAGATCGCCACCAGTGCACATAAACACGCCAACAAAATAATATACAAAACCGACAGCACTTCAACAGAGTTCAAGAAAGGTTAGCCTCATTGGGAGCTGCAGCAAGCAGCTGAGCAAGATGATGAGATCAAGGCTTGTTCAACACTTATATCTTCCTCACTCTAAAAGATAAACAAGGCATGTGATGATGTGTTTTTCACATAAAAGTAGCAAGTCTGACAATTCATCACATTTCTTCGATTTAATAAAGTGACACAGTATAAAATTGCATTAACACAATATGGTATTGTTCAGGTCAAGACATGGCATGAAATGACATTGTGAAGGAGTTGGCAGCTTCACGACACCACTGGATTACAGATCAAGAACTTATAAGTATCAATGGTTATTGTGCTGTCAATTTATCCCATTTTAGATTGGCAAATAAAGAGACGGTTTAAATAATAGTAGAATGATATGATATTGTTCATAGTTAAGACATTGCAGAATATGACATTGTGTTGTAGTGGGTAGGTTCACCACACCACTGGATTGCGGATGAAGAATGTAAGCATACATGCAAAGGCGTAAAGAAGATCACTTGCTCAGAGTAGTTTAATTTACATGGTATGAAGAAGGAACTTGGTTGTACAACTGAAAACTTAAATTGAGAAGGACAAACTTTTGTTTATGAACTACATAATAAACTTTAAACATGCAATTTGATGCAAACACCAAAATAAACAGCTGTTGCAGTCATGCCTAACCAAATATACACAACAAAGTTTGAAGGCTTGAGAAGGACAAACTTACATTACTGGTGAAGACAGGCTCTATAAAGCCCTTGTCCATGCTGATGGGGGGGGGGGCAATTCAAGAAGTTTAGCACATAATCTTCTTAATAAGCATTGCCCTTATTCTACATTATGTTAAGAGTAAATATAGATGTGATAATATACGAAAAAAATGGAGAATATTTAAGATAAGATGAAGAGCGATGCTACATAACCAAGTACCTATAAATGTATGTGCAGCGATACAGGCAAAAGGCACAACCAAGAGTAATGCACAACTAAAGTTCTTCAGTACCAACCTTATGGCAAGAGTAAATATAGATCTGATGTGTAGAAAATGGAGGGCAAAGGAAAATAAGCTGCAGAGTGATGGTACATGAACAACTACCTGTCAATATAAGTACACTGATAAAGGACAGCATGTACTTACAAGAACAATGCAGAGCTAAAAAAATCATTGGCATTGAATATATTCTACACTAATGTAACCATTCATACAGATCAGATAATTTGGAGCGAACAATTGATAAGCAAGCTATCATGCATACTGCTGTCACATAATGAACCAGGTATGTATGCAAGTACAGTGATACAGGACAACATGTACTAACAAGAGCAAAGCAACAGGCAGCATATTTGTGATATCTTATCATTCTTTTCAAACCGGAATTATTCTTCGAGCTGATTTCCTGCAAAAAAGATCCGTAAGGCACATGCGAGAAGTAGCAGTTCAAATTGTCATGTGATTTCATAGAAAGTACCTCATCCTGGGAACGAGACCAGTGCATAACAAGGTTTTTCCATTCAATGTCTTCTAAATTTAGCACAGGAGACTTCACCGGAAATTCGTTTATAGACTTGCCATCAAAGTGTGATTTCCTCAGATAACACCGATACGGCTGCAATGCTTCCTTGAAAAGCACAAGCAAGCTTTGCTCGTCATGACTATCCAGATTGACCCTCAACTAGTTACAACAATGTAATGTAAATCATTGATGTGTTCGATCAGCAGAAAATAGGAAAATAATAACCATGAATAATAGCAGTTACACGTAAGTTGGACAGGAAGATGTGAAAATGGTGTTTGTCTTCACTATAATCTTCCCATGATGGGAATATATGCACGTAGTCCCTAACAACATTGCAAGCATTGTCTTTTAAACTGGGAATAAATGTAATGGGGTTCCAATCTGCAGGAATTGGCCGTCTCTGCAATTGGGATAGGTATTCGGCCGGTAGACTTGCTGTACTTTTTGCTGGAGTTGGATTTTTCTTTGGTACGGCTGGTGCTATGGCAAATGAAATCGGTATACCTTTTGCTGGAGTGCAGGTCCTGTGTGGTGGGGCTAGTGGTGTGGCCAGTGAAGTATGGTATGGGTACTGCGGTGTGTCGGTCCTATGTTTTGTGTCACCGTTGTACAGCCAATATAAGTGGGGCACCTTCGATTTCTCCGGCACCACCACGTTTTGCAAGGACTTTGCTGGTGCTCCTTTAGGTTCGGCAATCACCCTCTTCCTTTTTGATGTCTGATGCACAAGAACAACATTTGAGTGGAAAAACATGGTATGACGACATATGGAATATGTATTGAGAATGGATGGGCATGGCATCTCGAGTTATATGATGAGTAAACTAAGAAGATGGTGGTGCAACAAAGTAGAAGAAATGCAAGACAACATATGCAGGATATGCGCAATCAATAAAACCTTGCCAAATTAGAACAGGCACCTTGATGGGTGAACAGGACATGCCATCTGCCTTTGACTCCTCGAGGTTAGAATAGTCATTAGGATGATATTCTGAACAAGAATCAACAGGTGGGGAGCGTCACGAAGTTTCATTGCTTCTAGAATGGCACTCAATGCCTTGGTGCCAATTTTGTAAGTCATTGCAGTTGTTCCACAATATTCTTCCGATGCGCGGATTCCGATATTCACCGTAATTATGTATAATATCCGAGAACCATGAAAACATAAATAGTTGTGAGATTATCTTTGTAATGCAGATGATATTCTAATATAGGGGCGCCCCTGTAAACACTTATGTGCTATCACTGGATTCTGATGAGAGAGCTCATGTGTGCTGTAATATCGTGCGTGCATTTATATAATGTGGCACAAGTACACACAAAAATAGGCTCCAGAAGTAAGGATACCTAGCAGATGATAGGTTCATAATATACTGTATAGAGAGTTTATTGCCAAACCATAATAACAAGAGCACACAACAACTAGGCAGATCATAGTGTACATAATAGGGGTACACCATAACCACGATATATAAATCGGGAAAATGGAACTGGCTTGAAAATACGGTGTTTTATTGCCGCTAGTAATTGAAAGCCTATCGATCACGTACATGCCAGCACTACCGAACATGGTAAAGAAGAGCAAGCAGATTTTGGATAATAAAATGTTAGTTGCGCAGTGCCCACACATGATGAACCAGAGCGCATTAAGAATGCAACTCCCAGCTGTCTCTCGACCATTTCAGGCCGTTGGATGAAGATCCTACGTCTCCTAACCCTTCTTCTTCCTCGTCTGGCGAACTCCGACGAGCTCTGAAAAATCGACTAACCCAATTATGAAATTTAGTCTACTATGATTTAACTAGTGTGGAATGTAAAAGGGGAAAACCATAAGCATTGGGAGTATAGTGTTGATCGTGCCATGGCGGATCTGAAGGTGCAAACCGGACAAAGGCAACTTCGCAACCAAGACAAGAAATCAGAGTAAAGCTGTGGCGATCTATTTTCTTGCTGCGATAAATAAGTTGAGCTGATACAAAAGAGTACCGCCTCTGTTGCGGCGCCGTGTACGCATCTGCTGAGAATTTGACGGTGGTGCGGTAGCGATGGCTGTCGGCAGCGTGGAAGCAGATCTAGGAGGGTAGCGGTGGCGGCGAGCGCGGTGGAGCCAGACGGTCGTAGGAGCGAGTGCGGCAAGGTGGACGACGGCGGGGATGAAGTGAGAGGACGGGATGCAAGGATCCCGGTCCGAAGGCGTGGATGAGAGAGGTCGATCTCTTGTAATGGACGGCGTGCCGGGTATCGGCTCTGGCATGGTGGAGGAGGACTCGGTGGATGGGGTGGCGGACGGCGTGACGGAGGAGGGTGGGGTGGAGAGGGTGTTTTGGCGCCCAAGGAGTACGAATGGGGAAAAAGGAGGCAGAGAGGAAGGGGGACCATGTATTCTGTACGCTTGTCTCAAATGCGAGGAAATTTACAAACTTAGCCCCCGTTTCAAATTTCTACTACATCACAACAACATTAGTCAGTTGGGGATAGGACGGTAATCTCGCATACACCAAATATTTGCCGACGAGAGTTTGTTTTTGGCGCCCACCATTTATTAATATGAATCGGGGAGGGAATCGATTTCGGCCGAGGGCACGTTGTGTTTTGGCGCCCACCGTGTATGAATCCGGGTGAGAGGCGGTTACGTCACGTTTGGGTGAAATTACAAACCTACCCCTATTGGAACCTATAGAAATCCAGGAGATAGGCTTTGCGTGGCAGGGATAGGCAATAGTGATTTCCATCTCGTAGATTTTGGTTTCGGGCGGTTACTGCGACTTTTCCCGCTTCGTTCAAATTTTGCACAGTGCACGTTTACCGTGCCAACTCAATTCGAATCCCGTTTGTATTCTACTATTTTTTTCGGGCGGGATCCATTTTCAATTGGAATTACATTCTATATACATCATTTTTTATATATACTTTCAAAAGCACAACACCATTTATACATAAATATGGTTTACAAATGGCATGATCTCAGATTCATAAGGTTGTATCCATCAATTTGGATTTTCAAATATTTGAAACCACTTCATGTTGAAATCCAATGTATGCATTCCTCGCTAACTGTCTCCAATTAATGTGTGTATCATGCGGGTTTTTTTTAATTTCTCAAACATGTATAATGTGTTTCACACACGTAACATATAGTGTAATCCCGTTTAGACATTAATTGCATATAAACCATGCATTGTTTGTAATTGAAGAATCTATGGATCACCAATATTGATAAACTATATAACATTACACGTGTGCCCAAATGCAAATGAATATGCATGTTTGATACACCAATTTGCGTTATGATATTATCGATGTCGTGATCTCCAGTTTAAATATTTGAATCCCCTTTAATCCAGATATTCGTCTCAAATAGCTATCACTCATGCTTATATAGGACTATGTCTCTGGACCTATACGAGTTCATCGTCTCTCAGGTATCTCTCGTGCTACCTGTATGTAGACAACGATCTTTTATCTTCGTAACACACTGACGGTACTCTCTCCCTCGACCTTCATCACTCTATCTCTCTCTAAGTATATCTCGCTCCCTACTATGTGTCTCTAGCTATGATTCTCCATGTGGAATCTCTTTCTCTCACACAAACACAAAACTTTGTCTCCCGGGTCTCATTTCTCTCAACTATTCCCATGTTTGCCACTCGCACACCCCTCATACAAAGATGTCTTTCGCTCCTTAGATATGAGAACCTACGAATCTTCCTCTTCAATATCTCTTTCTCACACACAAACACAAACTCTGCCTCCCAGGGTCTCATATTTCTCCATTGTTCTCTTGTATGTCGCTCAAACACACCCTCTCTCCCTAGAGATAGCTTGCGTTCCCTCATATGTCTCTCTAGCTATCACTCTCGTTGTGAAATATCTTTCTCTCTCGCAGACACAAAACTCTGTCTCTCTGGATCTCATTTCTCTCTGATATCTGTTTGTATGCGACTTACATGCACCCTCTCTCTATCTCTCTCACACCCACACACATAACCCAGCCTTCTGATCCACTCGACTCCTATCTCTAGTGCACACTAGCTAGCATATTTATCTTTCTATTTATCTGTTTCTCCATCAACCTTCTTTCTCGCCCTCACTCTTGATTCCTATCACGCACACTACATATGTTTCTCTCTACATGCAGTCAAGTGCCCTCTCACACACATATATAACTTCACCCTTTGAACCTCCCGGCGGTTATCTCCGACACCCAAACTAACGGATGTCTCTCTAGCTAGCATCTCCATCTCTGTATCTATCTGTAGTTTCTCTGTCAACATTTGTTTCTCGCACGGAGTCTTGCTTCCTATCACCCACACTATATATGTCTCTCCATACATATGCATTTATAGGTTGATCTCTTTTGCACAATCATTGCGCCTCACCCCCTCTGCTCGCCATAGATGAATGCTCCAGCCCACACCGCTATCTCTTATAGACAAAAACACATACTCAACTGTCGGGCCTTCTTCCCTGCATTCTCACATGCATGCATATTGTCATACCGGTCCGTCTCTCCCATGTCGTTGATCTTAGGACTTATGTCTTCTTTCTTTTATCTCGATCATGCGCGCGTACACACACACATCCCACGTATACATGTATACCTCTCACACATGCACGTTCAAGGTCTCTATGTCTTCATATGTAGTTAATTACCCTCAATCCTAACGCCACATCGAATCGGTCTCCTCTTTTGTGCACATAACTTCCGCCTGGATGGGCTAAACACACACTCACAATTAACAGTCTTCTTCTAGCTCCCCCCCCCCCCCGGGCGCCTCTCACTCTTCCCCTATATCCCCGAAACCAATAAGACCATCCCTTTGTTTAATTCCCGCCTACATGCACCATCGATATATATTAGTATTCCTTGGTGTCTCTCAAACAAACACGTTCTCTCGATGTCGACTCCTCTCACGCGCACGCACCTTCTCTTCCCTCCCTACGGGCATTTTCTCTCTCGCACCCCATCGTTGGTGGCCTCTGCCATACACATCACCTCTCTATGATGAAGCCATGCACACTTAAATTATATCCGCCACAGATGACCCCGCGACACACACACACACACACACACGCACTCACCCCCCCCCCCACACACACTAAGACTCCATCTCTCTCTCTCTCTCTCTCTCTCTCACACACACACACAAACACACACATGCACGCACGCACCCCCCCACACACACACTTAGACTCCATCTCTCTCTCTCACACACACACAAACTAAGACTCCATCTCTCTCACCTCTCTCTCTCTCTCTCTCTCTCTCTCTTTCACACACACACACACACACCACACACACACTAAGACTCCATCTCACACACACATGCTCTAGGCGGAGCATTTGTTCCTACCACTCTTCATCCAACCTTACCCGTATGATAAAAAATCACCTTTATTTACTTGCATAACATGGACAGATTCCACTTTACTTTAGTAGTCAGCAAACTTATCATCTGTACCCTTATAAAAAAATGAGTTGGCGATGATGGTGTCCCTGCCATCTTCTAATACAGACCGTATGATCTATATCTGGCGGATAGAAAGCAAACTATGATAATTTTACAAAAGATACCCGCACCTCTCTCCACATCATTATCTCCCACAACCTCATTGCTCAGCAATTAAAAAAGGAATAATTCTCTGGAACAATCTAGCATGCATGGTGGCCGCTGCACTGCCGGGCGCTATCCATCCCCATGCCTCCGCCCATTCCGACCACCACCACCACCATACTCCTCCTCCTCGCCTTATCTCTCATCTTTCATTTTTTCGATGACATTCTCGAGATACCAGTTTTTCGATAAAATTCTCGAGATATCATTAGTTTTTACACATGGGATTACTCTGCATGGGTCAATCACAACAGGTGTTTTGTAAAAATGCATATTGATGTTCCGTGCAATGCACGAGAATCTTGCTTGTAATTATATAACGCAAATCACGAGCAGGAAGTGACTTTTTTGACACAACCACGTTAACATGGCCACGTAAATCACGAAAGGTGAAGGAGAAGGGAAGCGGGCTGTAGAGTAACGTTTTTTACCACAATTTCTTAAGAAACTGAGTGCAATAATTGAGTAGTTTTGCAAACTACCATTACTACTACACCTGAAATGGTTCAAACCTATACTCCCTTGCCAGCGCACGCTTCCCGCGTGAAACGGCCAGCGTCGCCCTGGAGCGTCAGTGCCGCATTAATGCCCGGCCAGAGCGGAGGCGACCTCTCACTGGCGCCGGCTTTGAAGTGGCGCGACGGCCGAGAGAGCCGCTTCCCTTGCACGCGATCGCTCCGTGTCGAGATCGCCATAGGCCCTGTTTGGATCCATGGGTTAGAGTTAGTTTGAGCTAGTTGGGGCTCACATAGCCCTAAAGTATCCAAGCATGAGGGTTTAAATTGGAGCAAGTTGCACCGAACCCTCCAAAAAAACTATCCCACCCAACAGGTGCTAACTGGAGATTGACGAGGACATGTATAGGGGGTTGGGTAACAGGCATGACCTAAAGGCCCTACCCATGGCCACCGTATACTCTGTACTGGGCCCCTGGGCCAGATCACCGTCCAGATGTACCGCAACTTGAAAGTCACTCGGACGGCGACAACCACTCGGAGCACGGCACTTCACTCGACGAGCTCATTCCACTCGACCGTGTAACTCACTCGGATATGCAAAGACCAATAGTCAGCATGACCGTTTTGTAGTGGGCAGGCATTATGGCATTGATGCTCCACCGTGTAACATAAGGGGTGAGGGGGTGGAGCACTCTATATAAGCCACCCCCACCACTAGACTAGGGGGCTTTTTTCTTCTACCTCTTTCTCTTTCTCACCATTAGTCTCAGGACATAGCTCAGGCTTGGGGATCCGCTCTCCTCTCTCTATCTCTCAAATACAGCATGTAATCTCCGGATACATAGACAGATAAAACAAAGCCTCTCTGGAGCACGAGACGTAGGGTTGTTATGTCCACTGTGAGAGGCCCGAACTCACTAAAACCACCGTGTCACCCATATGCATCTCGATAGATCATGCTCCTTTATCCTACCCCTCTCTTATTGTCGGAATCGTTCCCACGACAGTTGGCGCCCACCGTGGGGCATGGCGTCTATCGAGCCATGATGCATATGGTTCTTTCTTCAATCGCCGGCAATAGACTGATTTCTGCAGGCAACCGAATCTTTCTTGGGATGATGTCCTGAGATCAAACAATCGCCGCTTCCAATTTTGACTATTGGAGTCCCGGCCGTCACACAAAATACTCCTCATCATACAAAAGGATCAAGGAGTTGCTCATCTCATCCTGTCCTCTTTACAATCAATTGATGATTTGCTAATTCGTTTTTGTTTCTTTTGCATGTCACACTTGTGAACGACGGAAGAGGAGAGAGCCACGACAATGGATGCCCTCGCAGACGCTCAGCCCCAGTGACTCCCCGTCGGCGTCGTGCTACAACACGCCACCGTCGCCCTCCTCAAGATCTTCCTCGGCTCCGACGGTGATGGCAAGCAGTGACCCGCGCTCGCCACAGCACGTCACCGCCGACCGCTCCGGCGGCTACTGTTTGCCGATTTCATAAAGGAGTAATTTGGAGCTTGAACTCGCAGGCAAATCATTACATCGGGTGATTTCAGTAGAACTGCACAAAATGATCAGATGGACAGGTACTTATGTTGCTGCTATGTACTCCAAAGTTCACTCAGACACGCATCGATGTTGACAAGAAGTGCCTATATTCATTCGAGTATCAACCGCGTCACCCAATAGTCAAACTCCAACTATTCGGAGAGTGAACGCCAAAAATATTGCTTGGTGCATAGCCTAGAAAAACGCAGTCCAGTCTTTGGTCCCAACTTGTGCCTTTTGGTTATCAGCACATATGGTAGCGGACTATATGGCATGGAGTCTAAAGATTCCAGACAAGTTGGTTGACACGTATATTCATCTGGCACTTAATCAGTCTGCACACCAAGGATGCTCCATTTCAGTTGAACTGCACAAAAATTTGGGTGGTTCATTTTCTCAACCGCCTCCTTTCTCGTCCGCAATGTAGAATTTGGGCGAGATACAGGACCAAGATGAGCCAAGAACTAGTTGGATGAAAGTAGTGGCCAAGTTGCTCAAACCTCCCTCGGCGAGGCCACTATTTGAGGATAAACCTACAAGCAAAGTTCAGATTGTGCATGTTGCCTCTTATGTACTCGAAAGTTTACTCGTACAAGAACTAATTTTAGCAAGAAGTACCTCTGATTGAACACCATTTACCAGTGTGTACCCTAGGTAATTAAAGTTCATCCATGGATCATATTGGCTGTGATCTCAATCATTTGGATGCATAAACATACTGAACATGTGTATATCTGAATCTTTTTGTGAATTATGTATGAATATTCACTACAGGAATCAGCAGTTTTGCCGTCTGGCGATTACAGACGGCAAAGAGGGAAATACAGACGGCAAAGGCTTTGCCGTCAGCTGGTTGACGGCAAAGCTAGACGGCGAAGCATAAATCGGCAAAGCAGTACTTTGTCGTCTACCGTCAGTGAACGCAGTTTGCCGTCAGCCATAGAGTGTAGACAGCAAAAAAAAGTCGCCTAACGGAGACGGACGCCGTTACAATTTTGCCGTCAGGCTTTATGCTCGGCGGACGGCAAAGGCAGAAGCTTTGACGTCAGCTTTCTGTCCAGGCAGACGGCAAAGTCTTGCATTTTGCCGTCAGGGAGCCCGAGAGGCAGACGGCAAAGCATTGCTTTTTGCCGTCAGGCGGCCCAAGAGGCAAATGGCAAAGCCTCGCTTTTTGCCGTCAGGCGTCCCATGAGGCAGACGGCAAAGTTGCCAGTTTTGCCGTCAGGCGGACCAAGAGGCAGACGGCAAAGTCTTGCGCTTTGCCATCAGACAGACTTATTTGAGTGACAGCGAAGGATGTGCACTTTTTTTTGCATAATTCATATTAATTTGGCACACAATATATATCATAATTTGGCACAGTTTGTATACACAATATATATCATAAATTGGCACAGTTTGTATACACAATATATATCATAATTTGGCACAGTTTGTATACACAATATATATCATAAATTGGCACAGTTTGTATACACAATATATATCATAATTTGGCACAGTTTGTATACACAATATATATCATAATTTGGCACAGTTTGTATACACAATATATATCATAAATTGGCACAGTTTGTATACACAATATATATCATAATTTGGCACAGATGACACAATTCATAGCACTGTTCCATAGCAAATCTGACACAGTTCATAGCACTGTTCCATAACACATTCATATCAAATACCACACAGAGTATACCAAATGCCCATAGCGAGCTAGTCCATAGCAAATATAAGAGTACAAAGTTTTCCATAGCAAGAGTACAAAGTTTTCCATAGCAAATGAACAAAGCAGGCATCAGTACATATAATTTGGCACTACAACAAATGTCTTCATGTCCATATCATAGTCCAAAGAGCATCTGTGTGGCAACCTACAAGATGAAATCATCAACATGTCAAATTTTGGCATAATAAAAAAAGGGCTTTAAATCATCAAGATGCCGAATAGACAAAAGAAAATACTTGAAGACCTGTCCAATTTTGAACATGTCAATTTAACATTCTAGATCATGAAGATCTTCAGGAATGGTCTCTAAATCATGAAAACAAATAGCTACTTGTTTCTACTTATAAGATTGATTCATTTTAACATCAGTAAATCATGAATATCTTCGACTGCTCTCTAAATCATGAATAAAAATAGCTTCAACTGGTCTCTAAATCATGAAAATAAATAGCTTCAAGAATGCATATAGCTAATTAAGATCATGGTTGAAATGGTTCAAATCTATCATGGTTTCAAATGGTCTCTACGTGTCTCTATTATATGTTTGATCTTCAAATGGTTCAAACGGTCTCTACTTACAAGTTTCTAAATCACGGAGATCATCAAATGGTCTCTAAATCATAAAAATAAATAGCTATGTGTCTCTAATTATAAGACTGATTCAACTTAACACTCTAAATCATGAATAAAAATAGCTTCAAGTGGTCTCTAAATCATGAAAATAAATGGTCTCTACTTGTTTCTACTTAAAAATTTGATCTTCAAATGGTTCGAATGGTCTCTACTTGCAAGATTCTAAATCATGGAGATCTTCAAATGGTGAATAAATCCTGAAAATAAATAGCATCTTGTCTCAAAATCATGAATATCTTCAAATGGTCTCTAAATCATGAATATCTTCAAATGGTCTCTAAATCATGAAAATCATGGAGATATGTAGGCACTAACCATACTTGATCTCAAAGATTCGGAGAACCACCATGGTCATTGGCGTTTGGGCACGGTGCATGTGAAGATCCATCATTATTTGACCCATGGCCTGATTGATCTTTGCAAAGCAATACATGGTTAGCACAAAACTCGGACTAAGAAATGCAATAATGGTGCATGCAAGTATTTCAGATAACTAACCATAGGGGGTGAAGCAATGTCAGGCATCTGCATAGCGGGCATACCATTCTGGGTACAATAAGCCTGCAAAGTATGTTTGAGGAGTGAAAGTTAAATCGGTAGTAAAAAGACTAGATGTACGTGCAAGGCTATTAAGGAACTAACCGCAAACATTGCAAAGTACTGTTGCATCCTCTCATCCGCTAGTCGCCTCTCCTCCGCCTTCTTCTCATCCGCCAGTCGCCTTTCCTCCGCCAACCTCTCATCCAACTTCTCATCTAGCAGTCGCCTCTGCTCCTCCAGTCGAGACTACAGAATATGGCATTGCAATCACATCTTCACATCTTCATCAGTATCACGCGTGTCGTCAAGGATGTCATCCTCGTGTTCACCGTCATCGTCACTATCATCGGCAATGCCTAGACGTAACCGTTCAAGCATTGATAGGTGTTCCACGTTCGTAACCTCTTCTTCCTCTTCGGCTTCTTCTTTGTCATTGTCAATGTGTACTTCCATGCGTGGATGGATATTGGGACGGCCTCTAGGCCCATGTTCTTCTTGGAAGAATTCTCCATCATATGTGTCGGGGTTGATGTGAGGTTCATAATCATCTTCATTGGGGGGAGGATGTTTACGATGTGGTGGCACATCGTACACGACATCCCAACCCTTAAGGTACTTCTTTTGGCATGAATACTTGAGATAAAAAACTTGTGTCGCCTGTTGAGCCACAATATAGACATTTTCGCATTCTAATTTGCTGTCTTGTCGAATTTCGACTTGCCCAATATCATCTCTTCGCCTAACCTTCTCCGGATCGAACCAATGGCATTTGAAGACGACGACTTTTGGAGGATTTGCCCCAAAGTAATGCAGTTCATATATTTCATCAACTCTTCCATAATACTCAACTCCATTGCAAATAGCCGACACTCCGGTGTTTCTTGTTTTTAGAACGGCCCGACGTTCCTCGTTCCCATGTGTGCGGAAGCGATAACCATTGATGTTGTAATTATTGAACGTACCGACCTTATAGTCAAACCCATTAGCAACTTGTTTCAATTCTTTGTCCAATATTGACGCACCCTACAAGTTTAAGCGGAAAAGATTATTGTATTAGTCGCCTGTAATACCAACTTCAAGTCTACATAATAAGAAGTATACCTTTGCTCTGAACCAAGAAATGAAACCGTAATTGCCGTCTCCTTCACCAACAAGAAGCTCATACTCTTCAAGTGAATCAGGTTCGACCCCTCCATCGGAGAATTGGGAAACGAATTCACTTTGCAGTGAGAAATGAGCGGAGTTAGATACAAACATATGAGTAGATGTTACATAATGTACCAATCACTTACTCAATGTACGGCCGCACTTCTTTTAGGTTGGTGAGGATATACAACGTAAGCGATCTCCACTCTTTTGGATCCAATATCTTTGAACCAGAAGCACCCACAGGTGCGAGTTGGCCTTTGAAAAGGCTGAGCTTGGATTCATGCCTGGGGTCGCCAGTATTGTAACGAGACTTTGCATTATGCAAGCTTGGAATATTGGCCGCATAGCGTGATGTGCTGAAGTTTGACATCTCCTCCGCCAAGAATGCCTCGGCTATGGATGCTTCAATTCTGCGTTTATTTCTACATTTAGCTCGAAGAGTCTTTTGCATTCTCTCAAGTGCATAGCACCAACGTTTCTGCACAGGGCCACCCATTCTTACCTCGGAAGGGAGGTGTAAAATCATATGTTCCATCGGATTAAAGAAGCCCGGTGGAAAGATCTTCTCTAGCTTGCAGAGCAACTCGGGGGCCCATTTTTCCATGTCATCTATCACGGTAGGACATACTTCTTTAGCACAAAGAACACGGAAGAAATAGCTAAGCTCTGCCAATACTTCCCAATCATCCTCAGGGATATAGCCTCGAATCATCACGGGCATTAACCGCTCAAGCCATATGTGCCAATCATGACTCTTCAACCCACAGAGCTTCAATTTATCAAGATTCACTGCCCTCATTAGATTCGTTGCATACCCATCAGGGAACAACAAAGTTTTGAACCACATGAGTATCTCCTTCTTTTGTTCCCTTGTAAGAACAAACCTAGCCCGTGGCATTGTCCAATTTTTCCGGCCCGCGGGTTGCCGCAAGTTTTGTTTGGGTCTATCACATAGCTTCATCAGATCAAGTCGGCCTTAGTATTATCCTTCGTCATCTTGGGAATGTTGAACAATGTGCCAAAAATGGCCTCAGCAATATTCTTTTCAGTGTGCATTACATCAATGTTATGGGGAAGCTCGAGCTGGTGGAAGTAGGGGAGATCCCAGAAGCATGGCTTGTGAGTCCAGGCGTGTAGTTCATTATATCCCAGGAAATACCCTGGACGGTTGGGATCGGGCTGGAGAGCATTTAATTCATCACGAATCTGTTCACCCGTCATCTCAGGTGGTGCCGAGTGTTCGACAACTTCACCTTTCATGAAGTTCATCTTGTCTAGTCTGAATGGATGGTCAGGGCGCAAATGTTGTCTATGGAAATCAAAGCAAGAATACTTGCCACCATGATGTAGCCAACGACACTTAAGGCTCGCCTTGCATCTTGGGCATGGGAACCTCCCATGCACAGACCACCCCATGAAAAGTGAATAGGCCGGTAGGTCATGCAATGAGTAATGGTACCAAACATGCATTGTGAAGTTTTTTTTTCTAACAGCGTCGTATCTCCGTATCCCATTCACCCAAGCTTCTTTCAACTCATCTATCAGTGGCTGCATGTACACATTTATATTCTTCCCCGGATACTTGGGCCCTGGAACTATCAACGATAGGAATATGTGTTTGCGTTGCATCAAGACGCCTGGGGGGAGGTTGTGTGGAACAACAAACACGGGCCAACAACTATATGTCTTTGACACCATACCAAACGGATTGAACCCGTCAAGTCCGATGGCGATTCGTACATGCTTTGCCTCTTCTGCTTTCTGATGATGTATTCGATCGAAACTCTTCCATGCTTGGCCACAAGACGCATGTACCATCATCGGCCTCCCATGATCATCCTTGTCAGGTCTTTTCCCATATTTGTGCCATGTCATCATTTTGGCCGTATCTTCGTTCAAGAAAAGTCGTTGAACTCTTGGCAACATTGGAAGATACCGAAGAACATTTGCAGGGACTTTGCTCTGCTTCTTCACACCATCACCGAGGTCTCTCTCAACATACCTAGAGGCTTTGCACTTGGCACAGTACTTGTCGTCGGCATACTCTTTTGTAAATAAGAGACATCCGTTTGGACAAGCATGTATCTGCTCATAGGGCATCTTAAGTGCACGGAGGATTTTCTTTGCTTCGTGCCAACTTTTAGCCATTTTGTGACCTTTAGGGAGAGAGCTACCCCAAGCGGTCATCATCGAATTAAAGCAATCTCTGCTCATGTTGAACTGGGACTTCAGAGACATTGCTCGTGCAATGGTATCTAGCTGACACTGTGTCGTGTACTCGTGAAGAGGTTATTGTGACGAATTCAGCATTTCTAGGTAAGCCCTTGCGGACTCCTCCGGTTCTTCCTCTGATCCCTCTTCACGTGCATCGTTGAAGTCAGCTACCATGTCAGCGATCCCGGTACCATTGTCATTGGTGTGCCGACGAACCACCTCCTCTCTGCTATGTTCAGGCTCGCCATGAAAGGTCCACCGAGTATACCTAGTCTTAAACCCATGCTTCTGCAGGTGTTTACCCATCGTCTTCTTCGACTGTTCTATATCGTTCTTGCACTTCAAGCAGGGGCACCAACTTTTTCTCTTGCCACTAGCAAATGCTTCCTCCACTAATTCATTGGTCTTCATCACCCATTCAATGGTCATGCCGGCCTGACTAGGGTGGCCAGTGTACATCCACGCACGATCACCCATACTTGCACTAATAGTAGATACACCAAATTTATATTCATCAAGTTATGTAAAATGTAATTGCGACTAGATACACAAGTAATTACTTTTGTCATATTATTTACGCCTTAGTTTTATTTTTTACCATACAAAAGAGAAACATGCATTCATGGGTTGAATCCTATCTCTAATAGGTAAAGATGGGTCCTAATCCCACCCGAGTACGTGTAGATTGGGTTCGTTTCCCGTGCTCTACTCCGGTTTGAGGCAAAATTTCGGCAGCACCTCCCCGCTATTCTCTAGATACACGTCTCGGCAACAAGCCGAGAGAATGTGTACCCAGAGAACAATGGGGAGGCGCTGACGAAATTTTGCCTCGGACCGAAATAGAGCACGGGAAACAAAACCCAATCTACATGTACTCGGCTGTCCATGGATAACGTGGACAATTCGAAAGGACGACGGTTATAAATATGCAAATACATGCATATTTATAAATGTCACCCTTTCGAACGAGAGACGCCTAGGTTACGCGACTTAACATGAAAATAAAATCTAGTGGCATTCGCACGACGACCGGAACAGAGTAAATAGGGGGAGTGGGGATGACAGTCGAGCTCACCCCTAGATGATCCGTAGAGGAGGTAGTAGACGGCGATGGCGACGGCAACAGGACCAACAGTGCCCCTGGAGGTGAAAAGATTGATCCCTGCACATCAAAGCACCAGCACAACCAACATAAGCACTCGCAGAAAATTTGAACAGAAACAAAGATGAACAAGTATAAAGAAAGGATGCATCAATCTTCTTCATATAATTGGTTTACCTGCAGATCTTATGGACAAGCATTTGAACAAAGGCAACACTCCTAAAACCAAAGATATACAGTATCTACATTTTAGTTACAATATGGATCAGATTTACCTATATTTAATCCACATCATTATTGTAAATGTACTATGGCAGTAAGCATGAAATCCTTGTCGCCATTAATTACTTTATATGGTAGGCAACAATGTTACAGATACAATTTTCACTTGAACTTTTGACATACTCTAATTGCTCAACCAAGATTTCCTTTAGTTATAACAACAATACTATTTCCATGCTAACAATCATCAACAGAACTAGATTACAGATTCTTTTTCCCCATCTCATCATGCTAAGGAGTGCAAAATCATCAATAGAACAGAATTTATAACAAATGCGTGTAGCAAAAATGAGCACATACTGTTTTCTCCAATTACAACATCCATTCATCCATCCATCGATCAATACATCCATCCATGCAGCCATGCATCCATCCAACTGGGGTAGAGAGGGGTAGGTAGGAGAAGGAATGCTCACCGTGGGGCCAGATGGGGCAGAGGGGGAGATGGTGTCCGGCGGCCGTGCAGCTGCCTCCCCTTTGCAGTCCAGCAGCGGCGAAGGTGGTGCCCTGCAGCGGTGGCGGCGGAGGTGGTGCCCGGCAGCGGTGGTGCCGGTGCACCGGCGCTAGGGCACGGGAGGAGATTCCGGTGACGGTGCGACCATTGGAGGAGGGGTTAGGGGCGCGGTGTAGGAGGGGGGCGGCGGCGGCGCTGGAGAACAGCGGCGGCGGTGCTGGAGAACGGCGGCGGCGCTGGAACCCTAGCGGCGCTCTCTGTTGGTGGTGCGGGTCGAGGGGAGGGGCTGGTGATGCGATCTGTTTTTTTTTCGTCGCGTCCGACCGGGCTGGGCTATACTATCAGTGGACTGGGCTGTTTTGCCGTCTGCCACTGGTCTCGCTGACGGCGAATCCGTTTTTTTTCGGGGGCATGTGCTGCGTGGCCGTGTGGGCTGTTTGCCGTCTGCCACTGGTCTCGCTGATGGAAAAAAAAATTTTACGGGGGCATGTGCTGCGTGGCCGTGTTTTTTTGCCGTCTGCAAGTTAGCGGAGCTGACGGCGAACTCACAACATTAGCCGTCAGTTAACGGATGAGTTGACGACAAAGTACACTGGCACTGACGTCCGTCCGGGTGCCGACTTTGCCGTCAGTAGAGTCAGAGATGACGGCAAAGAACACATCTTTGCCGTCTGTCTTATTTTTGCCTTCACCTTTTGCGTAGGTTCGCCGTCTGTAATTCTTTGCCGTCTGTTATTCGTCTGTTTTGCCGTCAGTTATTCTTTTGCCGTCATCCACTGATGGCAAAATAGCTCTTTGCCGTCTGCCCCGATGATATGCTGACGGCAAAGAACCTCACTGACGGCAAACTAGCTTATTCCTGTAGTGATTGTCGTGTGATCTATCAATCATTTGGATGCATAGATATGCTGAGCTTGTGTATATATGAATCTTTTGAGTTGTTGATAGTGAATATTGGCTATGAATATGAACGTGTCATGTGAATCTGAGTTTGATATGAATTGCAACAGAACCAGTTATAACCCTTCTCCTCCTCTCAATTTGTGACTCCACTGGCGCGTTTTCCCATCTCCAAGTCGTTCCCGTCCCGGGCCTCGCCGTCGCCCACCGCCTCGCTGTGTTCGGTGCGGCGTGTCAACAAACGAGAGTCATCGGAAGAGGACTGTACGTGGAGAGCCGGACGGCTGGGACCCACGAGGTCCATGGTCGCACGCAAGGAAAGTTCCTCCTTGTTAAGATGAAAAATGTTTCCTCCACACGACAATTTGGGACCCACCGGCTGTATCTTCGCACGGAAGGAAGTACCTCCTTGTTTTGCGAAAAAATTATTCATCCGTTGGCAATTTGGGACCCGTCAGTTGGTGGTGACTTGTGGGCTGCTAAGCGGACGTGTATGCACGGCTTTGTCAACTTAATCAACAAATGATTCTAGCAATTTGGACCGTTGGATGTTAATCCAACAGTGCTCCTTCTTCAACCTCTGTTCTTGCTCCTGTCTCCCGTAGCATGGCACTGTCTTTGCCAGCTTTTCCGAATGTAACACCCCGGTCTAATGGTGCTACAGTAACCCCTGGGGTTAAGTTAATTGTTTTGCTAAACATGTGCATGATCATTTTTTTTGTCTCTTACTCTTTCACATTCCAGTTGAATTCAATTTAAAGTTATGAGTGAAATTCAAAATGCTCAGACATGAGCACAAAAATGTTCATCATGTGCCAAATAATCCACAACTAATATTGGTGGTGAACCAACATTTTTGCAAAAGGTTTAAGTGGCCTAAGCTACTTAAAGCAGTGACCTAAGTAATAAATTAAATGCCCTTTTTAATTTATAAAATTGGCAACTACTCCAAAAGCCTCCCAACCTTTTTGAGGCAGTGCACTTTAATTCTTTGAGTTTGTTTTGGACAGTGGCATAATTTTGCATAGTCAATGGTGGCTAAAAGAAAATGCAAAAGCTGCTGGAAAAAGAAAAAGGGAAAGAAAAAAAAAGGGAAAGGGGCCAGAGCCCCTGGCCTCCCAGTGGGCTTCGGCCCACCCGAGCCAAGCAGCCCGAGGCTAGGCCGGCCCACTCCCCACATCGTCTTCCCCTTCTCCCACTGTTTGACCGGCCAGGCGCCTCGGCGCCACCCGACCACCTCGCCCGGCCTTGCAGCAGTGGATAAGGAGGCATCTCGGGCTCCCCTCTCCCCTCCCACTTGCCCTACCGCCACTCCCACTCCTCTGCCTCTGCCTCTCCCACCAGATCCCCTCTCGAGCTCTCTCCCTCTGCTCGGCGCCATCGCCGCCAGCGTCTTACGTCATCTCCGCGGCCACCGTGCCTTCGACGCGGCCTGGCCGTGCTCCTCGGTATCACCGTGGACTGCAGCGTCTTCTGGAGCCGCTCGAAGGAGCCGAGGAGCTCTGCATCGCCGAACACGTCGTCGTCTTCCTCGGGTCGCCGGCGATCCCCTTCTTCCCCGACGAACGGTGTAGACTCCTGCTGCTCCTAAACTACCACGGGCCTTTCTTGTGCCGCGCGGTGAGCCCCTCTTCCCCTTCCCTCGCTCCCCTGGCCTCTTGCACTCCCGTAGCCACCGCGTACGCCATGGTCGAGCTCGGCTCCGCCGTGCAGCTAATCATGCCGTTGTAATCGTTGCCAAGGCGGCGAAGCAACAGCGTGCTCGAAGCGTCTACTGGTGCCGCCCGAGCCTCTAACTAAATCTCCTGCGCCCTCTAACCCGTTTCCATCACGGCCCGATCTCCGGCGACCGCTCCGCCGCTTGCCACCGTCGTCTCCAGCCGCCCCCGGCCCGGCTACCACCCCAGTTCGATGCGGCCTCTTCTCCCCGTTCGAACGCACCCGCCCGCGGCCAATTTGGCCGCCGGACGGCGAATCCTGACGAGGCCGGGTGCCTCGCGCGTTCGTGCTCACCGGCGTTCAGCCGCCGGCCCATTGGTGGCACACACAGGGCCCGCCTGCGGGTCACCGCCCGTGGCCGAGGCCGGTAGCCTGTTGACCTAATCGATGGCTGGTGGCATCGCCCGATCCTTTGCCGATGGGTCCCCACAGGCCCTGTTGACTAGTCAACTAGTCTGTTGACCTGCTTGATGTCATCTTTGACACCTGCCGACGTCATAATTCATTTTCCGTTAATATAAATAATTCCAGAATATTGTTTAAACTTTAAAAATTCATAGAAAATAATCTGTAACTCGGATGAAAATGTTTTCTATATGAAAGTTGCTTAGAAAAATCCAACGAATCCGAATACGTGGTCCGTTCATCTGTCACATGCCCCTAGCATGCTGAACATGGAACTTTCCCCCTCTTTTCCTTGTCCGGAATCCACCTAACGCCGGGAATTCATCCTCGGATGTTTCCCCCCTTCGTCTGCAATGTGTAGTACCGCGTTAGAGAACGCCTAGCGCTACGTATCGCCATGTCATGCTTAGTGTTACCTCTGTTTGCTATGTATTTACTGTTTCTTCCCCCTCTTCTCTTCGGTAGACCCCGAGACCGATGTCACATGATCGACTACGTCGGACGACCCCTCCTTGCCCGAGCAACCAGGCAAGCCCCCCTTTGAGCATCCCGATATCGCCCATTCCATTCTCTCATGCTTGCATTAGATTTTACTCTTGTTATTGTTTGCTCCTATTCTTTGCATAGCCTTTGTTTATTGTAACTCGCTATTGTTACCTACATGCTTATCCTAAAGCTGCTTAGTATAGGTTGGTTAGAGACCCATCGGTGACCCCCACCTTGTCCTTGTTGCCTCGCTTCATCATTGAAGACCCGATCAGCGGGATCGAAGACCAGGCCCGACACGCACATCACTTCCCCTTAGTTGCTCGACACTCTTTGGGTTACTATCGAGTATCGAGGGTGAAACCTCTACAGACTTCCGATATTAACCTGTAGTATAGCTATCCGTGCGTGGTCATCGAGGGTGATTTCCTCCTTAACCACTTCCGATACTACGCTTTCGTGCAACCCCTCAAGTGTGAACCTAGGGGGTGATTCCTCTTACGTTCACCTTGATATTACCTCTATTGGAATTCACCGGGGGTGATTCCTCGGGTTTTCCCTTGATGTTTGGACACACGGTTACTTGGACTTTTACCATCGTTACTTGGAAAGGCGGGTCGACCACGAGGGGTACCAGCGTGTAATTGCGAGTGATGTGGAGACGGGTTGACCTGGAGGGTGCCCGCGAGATAATTACGAGGCGTGGCGGGCATTCCTAGCCCTTGCCACAAGTCCTCGAGACGAAGGCAACGGGGTCACATCTTTCGTGAGTCTCGCTTGTTACCGCGTTCCTAATCCACTACGACTTGGATATTTGATCCGAGGGGCCTCGGCACGATAGCACTAACCATCACGTGGGCATAGTATGGGCGTTCTGCGTCGTATACATCAGCCGAAGCTTAATAGACGCGTCGGTATTGGTAGCGCCGGGTTGGACTGCGTGGCGCTGCCTTGTTGAAGGAGGTAGCTAGGTGCGCTCACCGCCGCACGCATAGCGTGCGTGAGTTCCCGGGAGATGGCCCATGACCCCTGGGGCATAGGTTTAGTTCGGCGTCTGGCCTCTCTATTAAGCCTAGGTCGGGTTGCGGCGTATTGTTTGGCGAGGCGGGCATGACCACAGAAAGTGTGTCCGGCGGAGTTAAGCGGCGTGGTGGGTAAGTTGGTGCACCCTCCGGGGAAGAAAACATCTATCGATAGCTTTGTCCTACGGTAACGGACACTTGGAGTTTTATCCCGATCGATACAACTAGAACTGGATACTTGTGATGAGAATTGGATGGTGATGAGTAATGGTTTGTGATGATAACTGGATAGTATGGCTCTGGGATTTCTTTCTCGCAGGGAGTCGAGAAAGGATCTCCGGCCCAGGTTGATAACACTACTTCTACCTTACTTTGCGGTACTCTACTCCCTCCTATTTGCTGCAAGATGGTGGTTTCCATAAGATGCTAGTCTTCGATAGGACTAGGCCTCCTCTCTATTCTGGCATTTCTGCAGCCCAGTCCACATATACAGCCTTCCTTTGATAATGTTGCATATGTAGTGTAGATCCTTGCTTGCGAGTACTTTGGATGAGTACTCACGGTTGCTTTGCTCCCCTTTTCCCCTTTCTTCTTATTTCCGGTTGATGCAACCGGATGCTTGAACCAGGGCAGATGCCACCTTTGGCATTGCTACTACCCCGAGGGTGCCTACTACTACGTGGAGACCGTCGACGACCAGGAGTACTTAGGAGGCTTCCAGGTAGGAGGCCTTGCCTTTTCGATCGTTGCTGCTTTTTGGTGCTACCCTTCTTAAGGCAAACTTGTCTAACTCATGTCTGTACTCAGATATTGTTACTTCCGCTGACTCTTATGTTTTCGAGCTTATGTATTCGAGCCCTCGAGGCCCCTGGCTTGTAATATAAAGCTTATATTTTTTAATTTGTGTCTAGAGTTGTGTTGTGATATCTTCCCGTGAGTCCTTGATCTTGATCGTACACATTTGCGTGTATGATTAGTGTACGATTGAATCGAGGCGTCACAAGTTGGTATCGAGCCCATTTGCTGTAGGTAGCCCCTTTCCAACTCCTTGGCGAAGTTGAGTCTAGTCACCGAAAAACTTTTTACTAACATTGGGTATGTGGCTTACGGTCCCACGTCGCCATTAGGTGGTATTAGCATCTTTTACTCCTCGTCTATACTCTGGGACTCTGAACTCTCTTCTACTCGGGTTAAACAAATTTACTAACATTAGGATCCCGTGACCACAGTCACCCCGAAGTTGGATAAAGCCATAGTTATTCCTTAGAATAGCCTCTTGAATAGTACACACACACCGTCGTGTTGACTACGAAGTGGTATCCATCGTACATCTTTCCTTATGCATGTTTCATCATGAATGATCCTTGTCTTTGCAAATGCTCAATGCTGAACTACCCCTGTTACACATTAGCGGGATGGTTAGACCCATTTGGTCGTGGCCGTGGTGCCAATGATCCACCACCTTTGAACTCTTTCTTTGGAATGATGCAGCAGTTTGATTTAAATCGTCAGTTCATGGAAGGATTGTTGGCTCTGTTTCCTCGTCCGAACATTAATCAACAGCCAACCCCTGTAAATATGCTGGACTTAATGCGCCTCACCCCAAATATTTACCGCAGATAAAATCAACCCCTTGATCTTGATGGTGGCTCCATGACATCACATATGAAATGGAGTCTGCTAGTGTTGCCCCTGCCGGCTATGTCACCTTCGCATCCTTCTTCCTCAAGGGTCCTGCTGCTCAATGGTGGGACAGCCACAGGCGTACCCTACCTGCTGGAGCAGTCATTACTTCACCGCATTTCCAAGCTGCCTTCCGTACTGTTTCATTCCTCGTGGAACCATGGGCGGGGAAGAAGCGAGAGTTCCGCAACCTCACCCAAGGCAACAAGTCTGTAGATGATTATCAACGGGAATTTCTGGACTTGTCACGTTATGCCGAAGAAGACATTGCAACTGATGCTCGTAAGCAAGAGAAGTTTCGTGATGGACTTCACCCTGATATCAAGCTAGCATTGCTTGTTCATGACTTTGCCGACTTTGCCACCTTGGTGAACAAGGCTATTCGAGTTGAGACTGGTCTTCGGGAACACCGGGGATCCCTTAAGGCGTAGTCGCGACGTTGGCTCATCTTGAACCCGTCGGTAGCGAGCGTCGGATATGGATTCCCCATAGCATGTATCGTCCAACTGCACCTGCACCAAGACAGTCCTATGTTGCACCTCGTCTGCCTCCTCCACCGCAGAGGCAGCCCCTTCGGGCTGTACCAGCCCAAGCTTCCGCTCCCAATCCCAATGATGGTCTATGCTTCAAGTGTGGCCTTCCAGGTCACCGCTCCAGGAAATGCCCTCATAATCAGAATCAGCTGGCTCTGTCTTCAACTGACCGTAAAAATCAGCCCCATAACAACAATGCCAGACCTTATGGTCGTGGTCAGGCTAATCATGTCGATCTGAATGAAGCTCAAGATCAACCTGCCACTGTGATGGGTACTCTTCTTGTTAATTCAGTACTGGCTTCTGTTTTATTTGATTCAGGAGCCTCGCATTCATTCATGTTAGAAAATTTTGCATACACACACGACATTCAAAGCGAGCCCATGAACACTCCGGTAGTGGTACGCACCCCTGCGGGTCAGTGTCGAACTACCATGATTGGTCGCGACGTCCCCGTTGAGATTGAAGAGCTGGAATTTCATGTTTCTTCCATTATTCTGGAGTCTTCCAACATTGACCTCATTCTGGGAATGGAATGGTTCAAACCACATACCGCTTCTATCGTTTGTGCCACCAAAGTCGTTCATCTCCTACATCCTTCCTATGAGATAGTAACCTACCATGCTCAGCTTGTTCAAAATGCTGAAGCACGACTTTATGCTTTGAATGCGTTGAACGCAACACCTCTTGAGGGAATTGAAAAGATTCGATCGTTCGCGACTTCCAAGACGTATTTCGGAAGAACTTCCAGGAATACCCCCTGCCCGGGCCGTCTATTGCGTCATCGACTTGAAGCCAGGCACCGTTCCTATTGCTAAACGACTCTACAAGATGCCGCCTCATTAGCTCCTTGAACTGAAGGAGGAAATCGACAAATCTCTTCGCGATGGTTTCATTCGTCCAAGTTCCTCCGCTTGGGGAGCACCTTCTCTCTTCGTCAAGAAGAAGGGCCAGTGCGAACCGTTTGGTCCAAGACTATCGTCCTATCAACCAAGCTACAATTCGGAACAAATATCCCCTTCCTCGGATCAATGATCTTTATGATCAACTGGCTGGATCATCGATATTCTCTAAACTCGACTTGAAGTTGGGTTACCACCAGATCCGTGTTCGTGAAGAGGATATTCCAAAGACAGCATTCGTCACTCGTTATGGTTCTTACGAGTACACCGTCATGTCATTCGGTTTAACCAATGCTCCAGCTACATTCTCTCGTCGATGAACTACATATTCATGGATTACCTCGACAAGTTAAATGCGTAGTCTATCTGGATGATATCCTGGTATATTCGAAGAATAAAGAAGAACATCTTGAACATCTTCGTCTTGTTCCGGAAAAGCTTGAGAGCATCAACTTTATGCCAAGTATTCCAAGTGTGAATTCTGGTTACCGAAGTCACCTACCTTGGTCATGTTATCTCCAAGGATGGTATTGCGATCCAACCCGAGGCTGCGTTCGGGCTATTCTTGGCTGGACCCCTCCTAAGACTGTCAAGCAAGTCGAAGCTTTCGGCCTAGCCAGCTCATCGCCGCCGCTTTGTCGAGAACTTCTCCAAGATCGCCAAGCCAGCGACTAATCTGCTTCACAAAGGCGTTAAGTTTGATTGGACAGACAAATGTCAGGAAAGTTTCCAGGCACTCAAGGACAAGCTGACCTCTGCCCCAGTGCTTGCTCCTCCTGATTCTCGCAAGGACTTCGTCATCTATTGTGATGCTTCACGTCAAGGATTAGGCTGTGTTCTAATGCAAGAGCGCTTGAGGTGATTGCTTATGCTTCCCGTCAAGTGCGTCCTCACGAGGAAAACTACCCGGATCATGACCTTGAGCTTGCAGCGGTTATCTTTGCACTCAAGCTATGGCGACAGTACCTTCTCGGTAATCGTTGCGAGATCTTCACTGATCATCAGAGTCTGAAGTACCTGTTTACTCAACCAGATCTGAACCTCCGTCAGCAGCGGTGGATGGTGTTGGGGAACGTAGTAATTTCAAAAATTTTCCTACGATCACACAAGACCATGGTGATGGCATAGCAACGAGAGGGAAGAGTGTCCGTCCACGTACCCTCGTAGACCGAAAGCGGAAGCGTTAAAACAACGCGGTTGATGATGTAGTCGTCGTCTTCACGATCCGACCGATCCAAGCACCGAACGTACGGCACCTCCGAGTTACGCACCGCGTTCAGCTCGATGGCGATCCCGGACTCCGATCCAGCAAAGTGTCGGGGATGAGTTCCGTCGGCCTGTGGCGTGGTGGCGATGTTGATGCTCCACCGGCGCGGGGCTTCGCCTAAGCTCATGACGATATGACTTCTCCGTGCGAGGCTTCGCCTAAGCTCTCTGACGATATGACCGAAGTGGAATATGGTGGAAGGGGCACCGCTGCAGCTAAGGAAAGATCCGTAGATCAACTTGTGTGTTTTGGGGTGCTCCACCCGCCTCAGATATAAAAGGAGCCAAGGGGGGGGGTGCGGCCAGCCTGGGGGAGGCGCGCCTGGAGGAGTCCTACTCCCACCGGGAGTAGGACTCCCCCCCCCCCTTGTCCTAGTTGGAATAGGATTGGGGAGGGGGAAAGAGGGAAGGGGGCGCCGCCCCCCCTCTCCTTGTCCTATTCGGACTAGAGGGGGAGGGGGGCGCGCAGCCCACCTGGCCGGCCCTTCCTCTTCTCCCTTGTGGCCCATGAAGGCCCATATACCCCCCGGGGGGTTCCGGTAACCCCCCGGTGTTCCGGTAACATCCTGTTTTCACTCGGAACCATTCCGAAGTCCAAACATAGGCTTCCAATATATCAATCTTTATGTCTCGACCATTTCGAGACTCCTCGTCATGTCCGTGATCACATCCGGGACTCCGAACAACCTTGGTGCATCAATACTTATAAACTCATTATGAACTGTCATCGAAGCGTTAAGCGTGCGGACCCTACGGGTTCGAGAACTATGTAGACATGACCTAGAACCATTCTCGGTCAATAACCAATAAGCGGAACCTGGATGCCCATATTGGTTCCTACATATTCTACGAAGATCTTTATCGGTCAAACCGCATAACGACATACGTTGTTCCCTTTGTCATCGGTATGTTACTTACCCGAGATTCGATCGTCGGTATCCAATACCTAGTTCAATCTCGTTACCGGTAAGTCTCTTTACTCGTTCCGTAATACATCATCTCACAACTAACTCATTAGTTGTAATGCTTGCAAGGCTTAAGTGATGTGCATTACCGAGAAGGCACGGAGATACCTCTCCGACAATCGGAGTGACAAAACCTAATCTCGAAATCGTCAACCCAACAAGTACCTTTGGAGACACCTGTAGTACTCCTTTATAATCACCCGATTCACGTTGTGGACGTTTGGTAGCACCAAAGTGTTCCTCCGTAAGCGGGAGTTGCATAATCTCATAGTTACAGGAACATGTATGGGTCATGAAGAAAGCATTAACATACTAAACGATCAAGTGTTAAGCTAACGGAATGGGTCATGTCAATCAGATCATTCAACTAATGATGTGACCTTGTTAATCAAATAACAACTCCTTGTTCATGGTTAGGAAACATAACCATCTTTGATTAACAAGCTAGTCAAGTAGAGGCATACTAGTGACATACTGTTTTGTCTATATATTCACACATGTATTATGTTTCCGGTTAATACAATTCTAGCATGAATAATAAACATTTATCATGAAATAAGGAAATAAATAATAACTTTATTATTGCCTCTAGGGCATATTTCCTTCAGTCTCCCACTTGCAGTAGAGTCAATAATCTAGTTCACATCATCATGTGATTCAACACTAATTTTCACATCTGTATGTGATTAACACCCATAGTTCACATCGTCATGTGACCAACACCCAAAAGGTTTACTAGAGTCAATAATCTAGTTCACATCGCTATGTGATTAACACCCAAAGAGTACTAAGGTATGATCATGTTTTGCTCGTGAGAGTAGCTTAGTCAACGGGTCTGTCACATTCAGAGCCGTATGTATTTTGCAAATATTCTATGTCTACAATGCTCTTGCGGAGCTACTCTAGCTAATTGCTCCCACTTTCAATATGTATCCAGATTGAGATTTAGAGTCATCTGGATCAGTGTAAAAGCTTGCAATCGATGTAACTCTTTCTGACGGGCTCTTTTATCACCTCCATAATCGAGAAATATTTCCTTAGTCCTCACTAAGGATGTTCTTTGACCAATGTCCGTTGATCTACTCCTAGATCACTATTGTACTCCTTGCCAAATTCAGAGCAAGGTATACAATAGGTCTGGTACATAGCATAGCATACTTTATAGAACCTATGGTGATGCATAGGGAATGACTTTCATTCTCTTTCTATCTTACTGCCGTGGTCGGGTTTTGAGTCTTACTCAATCTCACACCTTGTAACACAGGCAAGAACTCTTTCTTTATTTGTTCCATTTTGAACTACTTCAAAATCTTGTCAAGGTATGTATTCATTGAAAAACATATCAAGCGTCTTGATCTATCTCAATAGATCTTGATGCTCAATATGTAAGCAGCTTCACCGAGGTCCTTCTTTGAAAAACTCCTTTCAAATACTCCTTTATGCTTTGCGAATAATTCTACATTATTTCCGATCAACAATATGTCATTCACATATACTTATCGAAATGCTGTAGTGCTCCCACTCACTTTCTTGTAAATACAGGCTTCTCCAAAAGTCTCAGATAAAACCATATGCTTTGATCAATCTTATCAAAGCGTATATTCCAACTCCGAGATGCTTGCACCCGTCCATAGATGGATCGATGGAGCTTGCACATTTTGTTAGCTCCTTTAGGATTGACAAAACCTTCTGGTTGCATCATATACAACTCTTCTTTAATAAATCCATTAAAGAATGTTGTTTTTGACATCCATTTGCCAAATTTCATAATCATAAAATGCGGCAATTGCTAACATGATTCGGACAGACTTAAGCATCGCTACGGGTGAGAAAGTCTCATCGTAGTCAACCCCTTGAACTTGTCGAAAACCTTTCGCAACAAGTCGAGCTTTATAGACGGTTATATTACCATCGGCGTCAGTCTTCTTCTTAAAGATCCACTTATTTTCAATGGCTTGCCGATCATCGGGCAAGTCAACCAAAGTCCATACTTTGTTCTCATACATGGATCCCATCTCAGATTTCATGGCTTCCAGCCATTTTGCGGAATCTGGGCTCACCATCGCTTCTTCATAGTCCGTAGGTTCATCATGGTCTAGTAACATGACTTCCAGAACACGATAACCATACCACTCTGGTGCGGATTTTGCTCTGGAAGACCTACGAGGTTTGGTAGCAACTTGATCTGAAGTTTCATGATCATCATCATTAACTTCCTCACTTATTGGTGTAGGAATCACTTTGGAACTGATTTACGTGATGAACTACTTTCCAATAAGGGAGAAGGTACAATTACCTCATCAAGTTCTACTTTCCTCCCACTCACTTCTTTCGAGAGAAACTTCTTCTCTAGAAAGGATCCATCTTAACAACGAAAAACTTGCCTTCGGATGCATGATAGAAGGTGTACCCAATAGTTACCTTTGGGTATTCTATGAAGACGCACTTCTCCGATTTGGGTTCGAGCTTATCAGGTGAAAACTTTTTCACATAAGTATCAAAACTCCAAACTTTTAAGAAAGCGATGACTTAGGTTTCTTTGTTAAACCATAGTTCATATGGTGTCGTCTCAACGGATTTAGATGGTGCCCCATTAAACGTGAATGCAGTTTGTCTCTAATGCATAACCCCAAAAGCGATATTGGTAAATCGGTAAGAGACATCATTGATCGTACCATATCAAAATAAAAATGCTGATTCTGACGTTCGGACACACCATAACGTTGTGGTGTTCCGGTGGCGTGGTGAAACTATTCCACTTTGTTTTAATTGAAGACCAAACTCGTAACTCAAATATTCATCTCCACGATCAGATCGCAGAAACTTTATTTTCTTGTTACGATGATTTTCTACTTCACTCTGAAATTCTTTGAACTTTTCAACTATTTCAGACTTATGTTTCATCAAGAAGATATACGCATATCTGCTCAAATCATCTGTGAAGGTCGAAAATAATGATACTTGCCACGAGCATCAACACTCATTGAATTGTATACATCGGTATGTATTATTTCCAATAAGTCATTAGCTTGTTCCATTGTTCGGAGAACGGAGTTTTAGTCATCTTGCCCAAAAGGCACGGTTCGCAAGCATCAAATGATTCATAATCAAGTGATTCCAAAAGTCCATCGACATGGAGTTTTCTTCATGCGCTTTACACCAATATGACCTAAACGGCAAGTGCCACAAATAAGTTGCACTATCATTATTAACTTTGCATCTTTTGGTTTCAATATTATGAATATGTGTATCACTATGATCGAGATCCAATGAACCATTTTCATTGGGTGTGTAACCATATAAGGTTTTATTCATGTAAGCAGAACAACAATTTATTCTCTTACTTAAATGAATAACAGATTGCAATAAACATGATCAAATCATATTTATGCTCAACACCAAATAACACTTATTTAGGTTCCACACTAATCTCGAAAGTATAGGGAGTGTGCGATGATGATCATATCAATCTTGGTACTACTTCCAACACTCATCGTTACTTCCCTTCAACTAGTTTCTGTTTATTCTCGTAACTCCTGTTTGAGTTACTAATCTTAGCAACCGAACAAGTATCAAATACTCAGGGGATAATATAAACACTAGTAAAGCACACATCAATAACCTGTATATCAAATATACTCTTGTTCATTTTGCCATCCTTCTTATCCACCAAATAATTGGGGTTGTTCCGCTTCCAAAGGACTAGTTCCATTGCGAGAAAAAGCACTTAGTCTCGTGCTTAGGTCTAGACTTGGGCTTCTTCACTCGAAACGACAACTTGCTTGCCGTTCTTCTTGAAGTTCCCCTTCTTCCCTTTGCCCTTTTCCTCGAAACTAGTGGTCTTGTCAATCATCAACACTTGATGCTCTTTTCTTGATTTCTACCTTCGTCGATTTCAGCATCACGAAGAGCTTGGGAATCGTTTTCGTCATCCCTTGCATACTATAGTTCATCACGAAGTTCTAGTAACTTAGTGATGGTGACTAGAGAATTCTGTCAATCACTATCTTACCGGAAGATTAACTCCCACTTGATTCAAGCGATTGAAGTACCCGCATAATCTGAGCACATGCTCACTAGTTGAGCGATTCTCCTCCATCTTTTAGCTATAGAACTTGTTGGAGACTTTATATCTCTCAATTCGGTATTTGCTTGAAATATTAACTTCAATTCCTGGAACATCTCATATGGTCCATGACGTTCAAAACGTCTTTGAATTCCCGATTCTAAGCCTTTAAGCATGGTGCACTAAACTATCAAGTAGTCATCATATTGAGCTAGCCAAACGTTCATAACGTACGCATCTGCTCCTGCAATAGTTTTGTCACCTAGCGGTGCATTAAGGACATAATTTCTTACGTGCAGCAATGAGGATAAACCTCAGATCACGGATCCAATCCGCATCATTGCTACTAACATTTTTCAATACAAATTTCTCTAGGAACACATATAAAAACATAGGGAAGCAACAACGCGAGCTATTGATCTACAACATAATTTGCAAAATACTACCAGGACTAAGTTCATGATAAATTAAAGTTCAATTAATCATATTACTTAAGAACTCCCACTTAGATAGACATCTCTCTAGTCATCTAAGTGATCACGTGATCCAAATCAACTAAACCATGTCCGATCATCACGTGAGATGGAGTAGTTTCAATGGTGAACATCACTATGTTGATCATATCTACTATATGATTCACGCTCGACCTTTCGGTCTCTGTGTTCCGAGGCCATATCTGTTATATGCTAGGCTCGTCAAGTTTAACCTGAGTATTCTGCGTGTGCAACTGTTTTGCACCCGTTGTATTTGAACGTAGAGCCTATCACACCCGATCATCACGTGGTGTCTCAAAGACGAAGAACTTTCATAGCGGTGCATACTCGTGGAGAACACTTCTTGATAATTTTAGTGAGAGATCATCTTATAATGCTACCGTCAATCAAAGCAAGATAAGATGCATAAAGGATAAACATCACATGCAATCAATATAAGTGATATGATATGGTCATCATCATCTTGTGCTTGTGATCTCCATCGCCAAGCACCGTCATGATCACCATCGTCACCGCGTAGCGACACCTTGATCTCCATCGTAGCATCGTTGTCGTCTCGCCAATCTTATGCTTCCACGACTATCACTACCGCTTAGTAATAAAGTAAAGCATTACATCGCGATTGCATTGCATACAATAAAGCGACAACCATATGGCTCCTGCCAGATGCCGATAACTTCGGTTACAAAACATGATCATCTCATACAATAAAATATAGCATCACGTCTTGACCATATCACATCACAACATGCCCTGCAAAAACAAGTTAGACGTCCTCTACTTTGTTGTTGCAAGTTTTACGTGGCTGCTACGGGCTGAGCAAGAACCGTTCTTACCTACGCATCAAAACCACAACGATAGTTTGTCAAATAGACTCCGTTTTAACCTTCTCAAGGACCGGGCGTAGCCACTCGGTTCAACTAAAGTTGGAGAGACAGGTCTTCCGCAAGCCATCTATGTGCAAAGCACGTCGAGGGAACCGGTCTCGCGTAAGCGTCTGGCGTAAGGTTGGTCCGGATCGTCTCGTCCAACAATACCGCTGAACCAAAGTATGACATGCTGGTAGGCGGTATGACTTGTATCGTCCACAACTCACTTGTGTTCTACTCGTGCATATGACATCAACGCATAAAACCAGGCTCGATACCCTTTGTTGGGGAACGTAGTAATTTCAAAAATTTTCCTCACGATCACACAAGACCATGGTGATGGCATAGCAACGAGAGGGAAGAGTGTCCGCCCACGCACTCGTGACCGAAAAGCGGAAGCGTTAAAACAACGCGGTTGATGTAGTCGTAAATGCGTCTTCACGATCCGACCGATCCAAGCACCGAACGTCACGGCACCTCCGAGTTACGCACACGTTCAGCTCGATGGCGATCCCGGACTCCGATCCAGCAAAGTGTCGGGATGAGTTCCGTCGGCCGACGGCGTGGTGGCGATGTTGATGCTCCACCGACGCAGGGCTTCGCCTAAGCTCATGACGATATGACTTCTCCGGTAGCGAGGCTTCGCCTAAGCTCTCTGACGATATGACCGAAGTGGAATATGGTGGAAGGGGCACCGCACGGCTAAGGAAAGATCCGTAGATCAACTTGTGTGTTTTGGGGTGCTCCCCTGCCCCAGATATAAAGGAGCCAAGGGAGGGTGCGGCCAGCCTTGGGGCGGCGCTGGAGGAGTCCTACTCCCAGGAGTAGGACTCCCCTGTCCTAGTTGGAATAGGATTGGGGAGGGAAAGAGGGAAGGCGCGCCCCCTCTCCTTGTCCTATTCGGACTAGAGGGGGAGGCGCGCAGCCACCTGGCCGGCCCTTCCTCTTCTCCCTTGTGGCCCATGAAGGCCCATATACCCCCCGGGGGGTTCCGGTAACCCCCCGGTGTTCCGGTAACTTCCTGTTTTCACTCGGAACCATTCCGAAGTCCAAACATAGGCTTCCAATATATCAATCTTTATGTCTCGACCATTTCGAGACTCCTCGTCATGTCCGTGATCACATCCGGGACTCGAACAACCTTGATTGCATCAATACTTATAAACTCATTATGAACTGTCGCCGAAGCGTTAAGCGTGCGGACCCTACGGGTTCGAGAACTATGTAGACATGACCTAGAACCATTCTCGGTCAATAACCAATAAGCGGAACCTGGATGCCCATATTGGTTCCTACATATTCTCTGAAGATCTTTATCGGTCAAACCGCATAACGACATCGTTGTTCCCTTTGTCATCGGTATGTTACTTACCCGAGATTCGATCGTCGGTATCCAATACCTAGTTCAATCTCGTTACCGGTAAGTCTCTTTACTCGTTCCGTAATACATCATCTCACAACTAACTCATTAGTTGTAATGCTTGCAAGGCTTAAGTGATGTGCATTACCGAGAAGGCTTGGAGATACCTCTCCGACAATCGGAGTGACAAAACCTAATCTCGAAATACGCCAACCCAACAAGTACCTTTGGAGACACCTGTAGTACTCCTTTATAATCACCCGATTCGTTGTGACGTTTGGTAGCACCAAAGTGTTCCTCCGTAAGCAGGAGTTGCATAATCTCATAGTTACAGGAACATGTATGGGTCATGAAGAAAGCATTAACATACTAAGCGATCAAGTGTTAAGCTAACGGAATGGGTCATGTCAATCAGATCATTCAACTAATGATGTGACCTTGTTAATCAAATAACAACTCCCTGTTCATGGTTAGGAAACATAACCATCTTTGATTAACAAGCTAGTCAAGTAGAGGCATACTAGTGACATCTTGTTTTGTCTATATATTCACACATGTATTATGTTTCCGGTTAATACAATTCTAGCATGAATAATAAACATTTATCATGAAATAAGGAAATAAATAATAACTTTATTATTGCCTCTAGGGCATATTTCCTTCAGATGGAAGCTATTGCGGACTACAACTGCGGTATATCTTATACCCCTGGTAAGGCTAATGTAATGGCTGATGCCCTGAGCCGCAAGTCATATTGCAGCAATCACATGGTCTACAAAGCTCAACCCCGCCTTTATGAAGATCTATGCAAGCTGAACGTTCAACTAGTTCCACAGGGTTCTCTGAATAACCTTGTCCTGGAACCAACTCTGCTGAAAGCAATTAAGTCTGCTCAAGCCAAAGATGGTCACGTTGATTTGATGAAAAAGGATCTTGCCTTAGAGAAATCCAGAGATTTCCCACTTGGTGAAGATGGAACCTTATACTTCAGAGATCGCATTGTAGTACCCCGGTTCGAGCTTATGACAGAGAAGGTGATGAAAGAAGCGCATGACACCCCTCTCTCTATTCATCCGGGAAGTACCAAGATGTATCTAGACATCCGTTAGAAGTACTGGTGGTCTAAAATGAAGCAAGACATTGCTTGATATATCGAAGAATGTGACGTTTGTTGTCGCGTCAAAGCAGAACATCAGAAACCGGCTGGACTTCTACAACCGCTTCCGATTCCTGAATGGAAGTGGGATAAGATGCAAATGGATTTCGTCACAGGCCTTTCCAAGTCTCAGAAAGGTAACGATGCTATCTTTGTTGTCATCGACCAATTCTCGAAAGTTGCTCACTTTCTGCCAGTCAAGGAGACAATAACTACTAGTCAATTAGCAAACTTGTATATCTCCAGAATTGTGTCACTCCATGGCATTCCGAAGGAGATCAGTTCAGACCGTGGCAGTTTATTCACTTCAAAGTTCTGGGATTGTTTCCAAGAGGCAATGGGAACTCATATTACCTGGAGCACTGCTTATCATCCCCAATCGCAAGGCCTAGTCGAGCGAGTCAATCAAATTCTTGAAGACATGCTTCGAGCTTGTGTTATTTCTTTCGGCAAGAAGTGGGAAGAATCTCTCCCTTATGCGGAGTTCTCTTATAACAACAGCTATCAAGCCAGCTTGAAGATGGCACCCTTCGAAGTGCTCTATGGACGTAAGTGCCGAACCCCTCTGAATTGGTCAGAAACTGGGGAACGGGCACTCATTGGTCCAGTCATTATTCAACAAGCTGAAGAGCAGGTTCGCCTTGTCCGGGATAATCTCAAGGCGGCCCGATCCCATGAAGAGCAACTATGTTGGAAACACTTTGGGGTTCAACTTATCAACTTTGGTGTCACTCCTTTGAGAGGCACTCATCGGTTCGAGTCAAGGGCAAGCTAGCTCGCGCTACATTGGTCCTTTCCGCATTACGGCCCGTCGTGGGCTGGTGGCTTATCAACTTGAGTTGCCACCTCAGTTCTCTCATGTTCATGACGTCTTCCACGTGTCGCAACTTCGTCGATGCTTCAAGGATCCGGAACGTGAACTGGATCCGAATTGATTGAAATTCAAGATGATCTCACATACAAGGAGCATCCGATCTGCATTCTTGAAGAAGCTGAACGTCGAACACGCCCGAGAAGGTTACCAAGTTCCTCAAGGTGCAATGGTCAAATCATTCTAAGGATGAAGCCACTTGGGAACGCGAGGATAACCTCCGTCTTTGAATACCCGACCTATTCCCTTCTACCTCTTAATTCTCGGGACGAGAATTTCTTTTAGAGCAGGAGAGTTGTAACACCCCGGTGTAATGGTGCTACAGTAACCCCTGGGGTTAAGTTAATTGTTTTGCTAAACATGTGCCTGATCATTTTTTTGTCTCTTACTCTTTGACATTCCAGTTGAATTCAATCTAAAGTTATGAGTGAAATTCAAAATGCTCAGACATGAGCACAAAAATGTTCATCATGTGCCAAATAATCCACAACTAATATTGGTGGTGAACCAACATTTTTGCAAAAGGTTTAAGTGGCCTAAGCTACTTAAAGTAGTGACCTAAGCAATAAATTAAATGCCCTTCTTAATTTATAAAATTGGCAACTACTCCAAAAGCCTCCGAACTTTTTTGAGGCAGTGCACTTTAATTCTTTGAGTTTGTTTTGGCCAGTGGCATAATTTTGCATAGTCAATGGTGGCTAAAAGAAAATGCAAAAGCTGCTGGAAAAGAAAAGGAAAGAAAAAAAAAAGGGAAAGGGGCAGAGCCCCTGGCCTCCCAGTGGGCTTCGGCCCACCCGAGCCAACTGGCCCAGGCTAGGCCGGCCCACTCCCCCCCTGTCGTCTTCCCCCTTCTCCCACTTTTCGACCGAACGGGCGCCTCGGCGCCACCCGACCACCTCGCCGGCCTCGCCGGGAGTGGATAAGGGAGACGCCTCGGGCTCCCCTCTCCCCTCCCACTTGCCCTACCGCCACTCCCACTCCTCTCTGCCTCTGCCTCTCCCCACCAGATCCCCTCTCGAGCTCTCTCCCTCTGCTCCGACCGCCATCGCCGCCGCGTCTTCGTCATCTCCGCGGCCACTGTGCCTTCGATGCGGCCTGGCCGTGCTCCTGGGCATCGCCGTGGACTGCAGCGTCTTCTGGAGCCGCTGGAAGGAGCCGATGAGCTCTGCATCGCCGACCACGTCGCCCTCTTCCTCGGGTCGCCGGCGATCCCCTTCTTCCCCGACGAACGCCGTAGACTCCTGCTGCTCCTAAACTACCACGGGCTTTTCTTGCGCTGCGCGGTGAGCCCCTCTTCCCCTTCCCTCGCTCCCCTGGCCTCTTGCACTCCCGTAGCCACCGCGTACGCCATGGTCGAGCTCGGCTCCGCCGTGCAGCTAGTCGCTGCCGTTGTAGTCGTTGCCAAGGCCGGGCAAGCACGGCAACGTGCTCAGGGCGTCTCCCTGGTGCCGCCCGAGCCTCTAGCTCGTCTCCCTGCGCCCTCTAGCTTCGTTTCCATCACGGCCCGATCTCCGGCGACCGCTCCGCCGCTTGCCACCGTCGTCTCCAGCCGCCCCCGGCCCGGCTACCACCCCAGTTCGATGCGGCCTCTTCTCCCCGTTCGAACGCACCCGCCCGCGGCCAATTTGGCCGCCGGACGGCGAATCCCGACGAGGCGGGTGCCTCGCCGTGTTTCGTGCTCACCGGCGTTCGGCCCGGCCATTGGTCAGCACACAGGGCCCGCCTCAGGTCACCGCCCGTGGCCCCGGGGCCGGTAGCCCTGTTGACCTAGTCAATGGCTGACTTGGCATCGCCCAGTCACTGCCAGTGGGTCCCCCTGGGCCGTGTTGACTAGTCAACTAGTCTGTTGACCTGCTGATGTCATGCTGACACCCTGCTGACGTCATAATTCATTTTCCGTTAATATAAATAATTCCAGAATATTGTTTAAACTTTAAAAATTCATAGAAAATAATCTGTAACTCAGATGAAAATGTTTTCTATATGAAACTTGCTCAGAAAAATCCAACGAATCCGAATACGTGGTCCGTTCATCTGTCACATGCCCCTAGCATGCTGAACATGGAACTTTCCCCCTCTTTTCCTTGTCCGGAATCCACCTAATGCCGGGAATTCATCCTCGGATGTTTCCCCCCTTCGTCTGCAACGTGTAGTACCACGTTAGAGCACGCCTAGCGCTACGTATCGCCATGTCATGCTTAGTGTTACCTCTGTTTGCTATGTATTTACTGTTTCTTCCCCCTCTTCTCTTCTGTAGACCCCGAGACCGATACCGCCCCTGTGATCAACTACGTCGATGATGACCCCTCCTTGCCAGAGCAACCAGGCAAGCCCCCCCTTTGAGCATCCCGATATCGCCCATTCCATTCTCTCATGCTTGCATTAGATTTTGCTACTGTTATTGTTTGCTCCTATTCTGCTGCATAGCCTGTTTATTGTAACCTGCTATTGTTACCTACATGCTTATCCTAAACTGCTTAGTATAGGTTGGTTAGAGACCCATCAGTGACCCCCACCTTGTCCTTGTTGCCCTTGCTTCATCATTGAAGACCCAATCAACGGGATCGAAGACCAGGCCCCGACACCGCACATCACTTCCCTTAGTTGCTCGACACTACTGGGTTACTATCGAGTACCGAGGGTGAAACCTCTCTGACACTTCTGATATTAACCCTGTAGTATAGCTATCCGGTCGTGGTCATCGAGGGTGATTTCCTCCTTAACCACTTCCGATACGACCCTGCCGTGCAACCCCTCAAGTGTGAACCTCGGGGGTGATTCCTCTTACGTTCACGTTGATGATTACATCTAGTGGAATTCACCGGGGGTGATTCCTCGGGTTTTCCCCTTGATGTTTGGACACACGGTTACTTGGACTTTTACCATCGTTACTTGGAAAGACGGGTCGACCACGAGGGGTACCCAGCGTGCTTAATTGGCGTAGTGATGTGGAGACGGGTTAACACGGAGGGTGCCCGCGAGATAATTACAAAGGCGTGGCGGGCATTCCTAGCCCTTGCCGCAAGTCCTCGAGGCAGAACAACGGGGTCACATCTTTCGTGAGTCTCTGCTTGTTACCGCGCGTTCCTAATCCACTACGACTTGGATATTTGATCCGAGGGGCCTCTGGCCTGATAACACTAACCATCACGTGGGTATAGTATGGGCATTCTGCGTCGTATGCATCAGCCGAAGCTTAATAGACGTCGGCGGCGGCGCTGGCGGGTTGGACTGCGTGGCGCCTGCCTTGTTGAAGGAGGTAGCTAGGTCTGCTCACCGGCCGCCGCATAGCGTCGGGGAGTTCGGGGAGATGGCCCATGACCCACAGGGGCATAGGTTTAGTCCGGCGTCTTTGGCCTCTCTATTAAGCCTAGGTCGGGTTGCGGCGTATTGTTTGGCGAGGCGGGCATGACCACAGAAAGTGTGTCCGGCGGAGTTAAGCGGCGTGGTGGGTAAGTTGGTGCACCTCTGCGGGAAGAAAGCATCTATCGATAGCCTGTCCTCTGATAGCGGACACTTGGAGTTGTATCCCGATCGATACAACTAGAACTGGATACTTGTGATGAGAATTGGATGGTGATGAGTAATGGTTTGTGATGATAATTGGATAGTATGGCTCTGGGATTTCTTTCTCGCAGGGAGTCGAGAAAGGATCTCCGGCCGAGGTTGATAACACTACTTCTACATTACTTTGCGGTACTCTACTCCCTCCTGTTTGCTGCAAGATGGTGGTTTCCATAAGATGCTAGTCTTCGATAGGACTAGGCCTCCTCTCTATTCTGGCATTTCTGCAGCCCAGTCCACATATACAGCCTTCCTTTGATAATGTTGCATATGTAGTGTAGATCCTTGCTTGCAGTACTTTGGACGAGTACTCACGGTTGCTTTGCCCCCCCTTTTCCCCTTTCTTCTTCTTTCCGGTTGATGCAACCAGATGTCGGAGCCAGAGGCGGATGCCACCTTTGACGATCGCTACTACCCCGATGGTGCCTACTACTACGTGGAGACCGTCGGACGGCCAGAGTAGTTAGGAGGCTCCCAGGCAGGAGGCCTTGCCTTTTCGATCGTTCTTTGCTTTTGGTGCTAGCCTTCTTAAGGCAAACTTGTCTAACTCATGTCCTGTACTCAGATATTGTTACTTCGGACTCTTATGTTTTCGAGCTTATGTATTCGAGCCCTCAAGGCCCCTGGCTTGTAATATAAAGCTTGTATTTTTTAATTTGTGTCTAGAGTTGTGTTGTGATATCTTCCCGTGAGTCCTTGATCTTGATCGTACACATTTGCGTGTATGATTAGTGTACGATTGAATCGAGGGCGTCACACCGAACGAGTGAAGTTTCCCACTCCTCTCCATCTGCGAATCCACTGCCCCGTCTTCCCCATCTCCGGGTCGTTCCAGTGTGGGTGCGCTCGGCACGGTGTGGTCAACGTGGTCAACAACCGAGAGTCATCGGAAGATGACTATACGTGAGAGGCTGACAGTGGGGACGCACCACTCCCATGGACACATGCATGCAACGGAACGCGACGAGGTCAACGTGGTCAAGGAACGACTTCCATCGGAAGTATACTGTACGTGGAGACTCTCAGCTGGGTCCACGGCCGTAGCAAGTAAGTGCCTTCTTATTACGCGGAAAATAATGATTCCTCCAATCGACAAAGAAGGACCCACCGACGGGCCACCGTATTTTGCAAAAAATGTTTGCCCACTGCTAGGACCCACTGACGGGCCACCGTGTTCACGAAAAACGCCCCCGGTCAGCTCGGACCCACCGGAAGTGCCTCCTTATTACGCACAAAAAAAATGAATACTCCCCCTGCTAGCTGGGAGCCACCTTGGTGGGAGGCTGACTTGTGGGCCTACTAAGTTGACGGGGACGGAGGGCTTTGTCAACTTAGTCAATATGAACGATTCTAGCTCCAGTGACCGTACGATGTCCATCCAACGGCCGTAGTGCTTCTTCAACCTCTGGTCTTCTTGCTCCAGCCGCCCAAACCAGCACCGGTCGTGCCTCATGCTCCTGCCTCCCGTGGCGGGCTGTGCTGCCACGGAGGACTCACTGCCCCCTACTATTCGCACCGCTGGTCAGGCCCTGCGGCGATGGCAGCCTCACACTGCAGCCGAACCAATGAACCCTCGTACTCCTCTCCGCGCGGGCTTCCACTGCCGCGTCTTCCCCGGCTCCGCGTCGTCCCCTTCCTAGGCCTCGCCGTCGTCCACCGCCGTGGTGCTCTCCACGCGGTGTGGTCAACGTGGTCAAGGAACGACTTCCATCGGAAGAGTACTGTACGTGGAGAGGCTGACAGCTGGGTCAACGGCCACAGCCCAGTTTTTTTATGATTTGCCAAGTAAGTCGCTTTGTCAGGCCTGTTGGGCTGCAAATCTTTCAAGACGAGGAGAGCTTTCATTATTTGGCCGAGAAAATGGCCCATCAGTAATGACAAATGGGTCGTACATTTTTAAAACACATCAAACCGGCAATTAGTTTCAAATATCTTTTTTTCATTTCGAGATTTTAAATTACATTAATTTTTATGCGTGGAGAATTTGTTGGATTTGATATTGATACACATTTATTTTTTAAATCAGTTTGAATGTGAGTCGAAATTTCGGGATTAAAAACAGTTCGGACAGCACCGAAATATGCAAAATTTCGTATAATTTTTTAACCGTGGCCACAGTATGGGCTGTAATGCTAACAAAAAGAATATGGGATCCAAAAAAACCTTCAGAATTAGCAAATGGGCTGTAAATTTTTAGAAATAATGGCAGATGGGTTGTATGCTGTTTTCCACAAATTTGAGGCTTCCCTAAAAAAAGGTTGACGCCTGGCGGATCGTTGGATTGCCATCCAACGGCGATCGTCTTCTTCAATCTCTGCTCTTCCTGCTCCGGCCGCTAAAACAAGCGCGGTGGGACTGCCTGCTCCCTCCTTCCCGTGGCCGGATCTGCTGCCGCACAGGCCTCACCGCCCCACCGTACTCCCATCGCTGGCCTAGCCATCCCTCTACTCACCCACACCTGCTGTTATTCTCCGGCGGCAGCAGATGAACCAGTAAACCCTCGTACAGTCGTACTCCCCTCCACGTGGGAAACAACTGCCGAGTCTTCCCTGCCTCCGTGTCGTTCCTTTCCTAGGCCTGTCGTCGTCCACTACCCTGGTGCTCTCGGCGCGGCCTGGTCAACATGGTCAACGACCAACATGCATCTGAAGTGGACTGTACATGGAGAGGCCGACAGCTGGGTCCACGGCCGCACGCAAGGAAATGCCTCCTTATTACGAGCAAAATAATGATTCATCCACCTGACATGAGGGACCCACCGAAAGGGCCTCTGTATTTCGTGAAAAAAGTTACCGCGCTGACAACACGGACCCACCAGCTATATCTTCACACGCAAGGAAGTGCCTCCTTATTACGGACAAAAAAATGAATACTCCGCCTGTTAGCTGGGACCCAGTATAGTGGCTGGCTGACTTGTGGGCCTACTAAGTTGACGGGGACGGAGGGCTTTGTCAACTTAGTCAATATGCACGATTCTAGCTCCAATGACCGTACGATGTCCATCCAATGGCCGTAGTGCTTCTTCAACCTCTGGTCTTCTTGCTCCAGCCGCCCAAACCAGCCCGGTCGTGCCTCGTGCTTCTGCCTCCCGTGGCCGGCTGCAATCCGGCGGAGGCCTCACTGCCCCCTACTACTCCCACCGCTGGCCAGGCCATCCCTCTACTTACCCACACCCCCTGTTATTCTGCGGCGACGGCAGCCTCACCCTCGTACTCCTCTTCGCATGGGCATCCACTGATGCATCTTCCCCAGCTCCGCGTCGTCCCCTTCCTAGGCCTCGCCGTCGTCCACCACCGTGGTGCTCTCGGCGCGGCGTGGTCAATGTGGTCAACGACCGACTTCCATCAGAAGAGTACTATGCGTGGAGAGGCTGACAGCTGGGTCCACGGCGGCCGCAAGGAAGTGCCTCCTTATTACGCGCAAAATAATTATTCCTCCACCTGACAGCAGGGACCCACCCGATGGGCCACCAGTATTTCGCGAAAAAAACGTTTCCCCCTGACTGTTGGGACCCACCAGCTACATCTTCGCACGCAAGGAAGTGCGTCCGGGCAAAATAAAAACCAAAACGATTCGCCCCCCTGACTGCTGGGACCCACCAGCTACATCTTCGTAGGCAAGGAAGTGCCGGACAGTTGGGACCCACCTGGTCGAAGCGTACGTAGAGTTGTCATTCAGGTCGCAAAAGTGTACGTACATACTGGTCGATGTAGAGGCACACACGTGTCGTAGTAGAGGCGCGCACATGTCTATGTAGAGGCGCACACATAGCATGTACACGTACGTACAACGGCGAGGGTGCAAGAAAGAAAATACGGCCACGTATGTACATACGGGCAGGGTCTCGAATGCCTACTCGCGCATACGTACATGGCTGGGTCGGAACGGAGAAACAGCGTTGTCATCGTGTTCATGGGGAGCCAACGGAATGCGTCGTGTTCATCGGGAGGCAACGGAATGCGTCGTGTTCATCGGGAGGCAACGGAACGCGTGGGAGCCAACCGGCTTGGACAAAATAGGTGATGGAAACGAGGCCTGGCGTACCGCAGAATGGAGGAAATGGCCTTGTGTTCGACCGGCCACGTTTGGAACGGGGTCCTGATGATCGGGAGGGGTGTGGCTTACCGCAAAACGGAGGAAACGGACCTCCTACGGTCGAAACGGGGGTCCTGTTGATCGGGAGGGGTGTGGCGTACTGCAAAACGGACGGAATGGACCTCCTACGGCCGAAACGGGGGTCCTGTTGATCGTGAGGGGTGTGGCGTACCGCAAAACGGACGAAACGGACCTCCTATGGTCGAAACGGGGGTCCTGTTCATCGGGAGGGGTGTGGTGTACCACAAAACGGGACTCCACGGGATACTGTTCATCTCCACCGTCGACCTCCTTCAGCCTCCACGGGCTACCGTCGACCTCCTCCAGCCTCCACGGGCTCCTGTTCATCCAGCCTCCACCGTGCGCTACTCCACCGGCTACTATTCAACCACCGCTCCACCATCTACTGTTCATCCAGCCCTCCACACCACAGGGTCCTGTTTAACCACCCCTCCACGGACACCCCTCCACCGTCTACTGTTCATCCAATCGATCGGCTTCAGTTAGCAGCAGTAGCGAAGGAATCGCTTCATCGGGTTCAGTTAACAGCCATCGATCGATCGCTCGGGTTCAGTAACTTGTAGCCTACAGTGCAATCGCTCGGGTTCAGTTAGAGCCCGACGCCTCGCTCGGGTTCAGTTAGAGCCAACGCCTCGCACCTGCAGCGCTCACGTGTACGAGAGACGCGCATCGCTCGGCCCACGACCTCCCACCGTAACCCGCAACTCCCCGAAATTTTCCTCCCCCTCGCTTCTACCACTGTTTTTTCCGTCATGGACGGCCCAAAGAATGTCATGCAGCTGCGTCTCCGGCCTGCCCAGGACGAAAATCCCATTTTATGTCATGATTTTTTTCATAGAAGTAGGAGCCCACCACATCTATGATGATACCGGGTTTTGTCACAATTATCGTGATAGAAGTGTCATATGTATGGCAGAAAAAATTTCGTTCAGCCCAAAATGTCACGGATGTGTCTTTTTTTGTAGTGAATATGTCATCCACATATAATATTAGAATGCTGTAGAGATCACACTCACTTTCTTGTAAATACAGGCTTCTCCAAAAGTCTGTACAAAACCATATGCTTTGATCACACTATCAAAGCGCTTATTCCAACTCCGAGAGGCTTGCACCAGTCCATAAATGGATTGCTGGAGCTTGCACACTTTGTTAGCACCCTTTGGATCGAAAAAACCTTCTGGTTGCATCATATAAAACACTTCTTCCAGAAATCCACTAAGGAATGTAGTTTTGACATCCATCTACCAAATTTCATAATCATAAAATGCGGCAATAGCTAACATAATTCAGACAGACTTAAGCATCGCTACGGGTGAGAAAGTCTCATCGTTGTCAACTCCTTGAACTTGTCGAAAACCTTTCACAACAATTCGATCTTTGTAGACAGTAACATTACCGTCTGCTTCGTCTTCTTCTTGAAGATCCATTTATTTTCTATGGCTTGCCGATCATCGGGAAAGTCCACCAAAGTCCACACTTTGTTCTCATACATGGATCCCATCTCGGATTTCATGGCATGAAGCCATTTTGTGGAATCTGGGCTCATCATCGCTTTCCAATAGTTCATAGGTTCGCCATGATCTAGCAACATGACTTCCAGAACAGGATTACCATACCACTCTGGTGCGGATCTTACTATGGAAGACCTACGAGGTTCGGTAGCAACTTGATCTAAAGTTTCATGATCATGATCATTAACTTCCTCACTAATTGGTGTAGGAATCACTGGAACTGATTTATGTGATGAACTACTTTCCAATAAGGGAGAAGGTACAATTACCTCATCATGTTCTACTTTCCTCCCACTCACTTCTTTCGAGAGAAACTCCTTCTCTAGAAAGGATCCATTCTTAGCAACAAAGATTTTTCCTTCGGATCTGTGATAGAAGGTGTACCCAACAGTTTCCTTTGGGTATCCTATGAAGATATACTTCTCCGACTTGGGTCCGAGCTTATATGGTTGAAGCTTTTTCACATAAGCATCGCAGCCCCAAACTTTAAGAAACAACAACTTTGGTTTCTTGCCAAACCACAGTTCATAAGGCGTCGTCTCAACGGATTTTGATGGTGCCCTATTTAAAGTGAATGCAGCCGTTTCTAAAGCATAACCCCAAAACAATAGCGGTAAATCATTAAGATATAGATCGCACCATATCCAATAAAGTACGGTTACGACGTTCAGACACACCATTTCGCTGTGGTGTTCCAGGTGGCGTTAGTTGTGAAACTATCCCATCTTGTTTCAAATGAAGACCAAACTCGTAACTCCAATATTCACCTCCACGATCAGATCGTAGAAACTTTATTTTCTTGTTATGATGATTTTCCACTTCACTCTGATTTTTTTGAACTTTTCAAATGTTTCAGATTTCTGCTTCATTAAGTAGATATAACCATATCTGCTCAAATCATCTGTGAAGGCAAGAAAATAACGATGCCCGCCACGAGCCTCAACACTCGTTGGACCGCATACATCAGTATGTATTATTTCCAATAAGACAGTAGCTTGTTCTATTGTTCCGGAGAACGAAGTTTTAGTCATCTTGCCCATAAGGCACGGTTCACAAGCACCAAATGATTCATAATCAAGTGATTCCAAAAGTCCATCAGTATGGAGTTTCTTCATGCGCTTTATATCGATATGACCCAAACGGCAGTGCCACAAATAAGTTGCACTATCATTATCAACTTTGCATCTTTTGGCTTCAATATTATGAATATGTGTATCATCACTATCGAGATACAACAAAAATAGACCACTCAGCAAGGGTGCATGACAATAAAAGATATTACTCATATAAATAGAACAACCATTATTCTCTGATTTAAATGAATAACCGTCTCGCATCAAACAAGATCTAGATATAATGTTAATGCTCAACGCTGGTGTCGGATTTAGGGATCCACAAACCCTTGAGAGGTTCGAACTCTGTGGTGCGTGTGGAGATCTCAACCTGCCCAGCCTGCCTACTCGCGATCCTCCTAAGCCTAGCGCGTCGAGCTCAAAGATACACAAAGACACAGCGATTTATACTGGTTCGGGCCACCGTTGTGGTGTAATACCCTAATCCATTGTGGTGTCGTGGATTGCCTCGAAGGGCTATGGATGAACTGGTACAGTGGATGAACAAGCCTCAGGAGGTGAGGTGTTCTTGAGCTGGTGTGGTGTATGCTAGCTCTACTTGTTCTGATCCCCCCCCCCTTCTATGGTGGTGGCTAGTTCAATTTATAGTGGCCTTGGTCCTCTTCCCAAATATGAGCAGGAAGGGATCCCACAACGACCGGATTTGAAAGGGGACAAGTAGTACAGTTTATCAGGACAAGATGCATCCTGCGAAAAGCCTCTGGTCATGACGCTGTGGTGTGCTCGTCGGTGACCTCCGTCCTGCCGTCCTGGCGGTCTTGGTCTCGTTGCACCAAAATGGAAACCTTTGGTTGATTCCCCGGGACTCCGCGCCTGCGCCCTGCTTCCTTTGCGCCGAAGAGGAAACCTACGCTCTGCGCCCGCCTGGCACCCGCCTGGCCTTGGTCGTCATGGCTCACATCAGCTGAGCCTCGTGAGACAACATTGCATAGAACTCTCCGCCCCTCAGGAGCCAGCCTGAGGAGGCCGATTCCTTCGGGGGTCTTGGCATCGACCGCCTCACGAGGGTTGGCCCCTCACGAGGGGCTTGTGTTGTTGATGACAAAGATGGGCCGTACCAGGACGTTGATGAAGCCACGTGGTGGGCTGTAGGCAGGTAGGGCTGGATACCCCCAAATTCAGGACGCCGACAGTAGCCCCGGGCCCAAGGCACGCTCGGACTTGGCTAGGTGAAGTCAAAGGGCAAGTGCGGAGTGCCGCGGGCCCTAACAGCCTGCGGCCCTAAAGACACGTGGCGATTGGTGGGACGTGGGCGCCTCCACTTCCGCACGCCGCCTTGTTATCCGGCAGACCCACCAGCTACCTGTTGTCAGTGCAGCTCGCCCTTCATAGAGTACCATGCTCGGCCCTGGTTTCCTCCTTCCCAATCTTGCCGCCGCGTCCATAGATCCGGTGCCGGCGCCTTCCTCTCTCTTGGTGTTCGCCATGACCCCCAAGCCGAGGAAGAAGAAGGGGAAGCCACTCGCCCCGGCTGATCCTCCGTCGGCGCTGGAGCCAGCCCTTGAGAAGTCGACGGTGATCAACGAGGAGCGGCTCGACAAGGTTCGCCATGCGCTCGGCGCCGATCCCAATGAGGGGAGAGCGATGGCTGTCCGCCTTGCATCTTGGCGAACTAGGGAGATGAGTGCCACCGAGATCCATCTGCTGCATCTGGATCCCCGCTCTGTCATCCTTCTTGCCATCTTCGCCTTCCTCTGTGAGGCCATGGTGGGAATCACTCCCTCCGTGGCCTTGTTTCACCATTTCTTCTTCCTTCGGTTGGTTGACACCCGCCAATGCTCTGGGTGCATGACCTTCGAACCCATGGCCGCGACCGCTGGTTCGGGGATTGACTTTGATCGCTCACCTGTCGTGAAGGGATTCCGGAAGTAGTGGCTCCTTATGGACGCATGCGCATTCAGCCCCCTGCTCTTGATTCTTGAGTTGCCGGCCTCGCCTAGCTTCGGCTTTCGCCATGAGAAGCTCTCCGACCGGCGTCTTGCTTTCGTCTGGAAGATATTTGCGAGGCTCCAGGAACTGGAGGTGACGGCGCCAATGGTAGTGAAGGAATTCGCGAAGCAGTGCATTGCTCCCCTCCAGCGCCATTCTCGCTCGATGAGGGACTTCACAGGTGCCGGAGATCCGATGAGGCTGCAGAAGCCGTTGTTTACTGCTGATACCTTGGGCATGGTGCTCAAGCTTCTGACCGGCGAGTCCGAGCCTGCTGACCTTCCGAGGGTGGCTGCCTTCTCTATCTGTGCTCGAACAAGGCGGCCTTCGCAGGGCAGATGCCTCTGCCCGAAGAGTGGGGGTTGCTTCTCGAGGGCATTGAGGGGCCCCGTGAGAACCCCGTCTTCGTGGCTCTCTCCTGATCGACCCCGCCACATGTGCCCCGAGTGTGGAGGCAGGGGGGCACACGCCTCCATCAGCTGTCGAGAGCTCCTCCGGAGGACCGGCCCCGCTAGAGGATCAGGAGTCCGAGGCTTCTGGGGGCCGGGAAGGAGCTGCCGCAGAACTGGTGCAACCCGAGGCTCCGGGGGCAGGGCTTCTGACGCCCGGGTCGGTGGCACCAGACTGGCTGCTAGCGGCGAGGAGCCCACCAACGGCCCCGGAGCCGTGAGCCAGAAGGTCTTGCCAGGTGCCCCCGCCCTTGGGACCCCCGCTCCAGATACCACGCCGAGCGCTCCCCCTCCTTAGGATCGCCTGTCGGGGTCTGTTCGGCGCCGCCTCTGCCTCGAGTCTCTCCTGAAGAGGAAGAGGTCCCCGTGCCGCAACGACGTCACCCATCGGCTGCTGCTGCTGAGGAGATACGTGGCTGCAGATGAGTAAGTACCTTTGCTCTTGACCTCCTAGCGCGCCATGTTTTCTCATGGCTGAGGTTTTGCAGGGCCTCCACGAAGGCGAAACCTCGGGGGGAAGGCACACCCAAGGACTCCAGCTTGACGCATGCGCACAGCCCCCAACACCCAGAGCCTGCGCAGGGCGTGGGACCAGCTCCATCTAACATGACGCCGCGAGGGTGGCCCTGAACTGGGCCCCGTGCTCTCTCTCCCTGCGACTCTGCCCGCGAGACGAGGGGTGCACTGGTGATCCTTCCTCTTGTCATTGCCGGCAAGGGGGTGCCCCCTCGGAAGCCTTAGTCTTCAAGCTGTGGGGCCACACCAGCCAACACCCGGCCGGCGACTGGCGGAGCGCCCAGCGCCTCTCGAGCGACCTCCGGAGCTGGCGATGAGCTCGCGCTCGCTCGCGGGCGCAGCACGGTGCGCTTCGGGCTATTCTGTGAACTGATGCGTGCGATGGTCCATCTTGGCAGGGAGCTTGCCAACATCAACACTAGGCTTGAGGCAGAGAACCGCCACTTGGAGGATGAGTGGCAGCGGCTGAAGGTGGCCATCAACCTTGGGAAGCTTCAGCATGACGAAGCGGAAGCACGCGCGGCGGCCTCGCTCGCGGCTTCTCGTGAAGCTTGCGCCCGCGCCATGGAAGTGGCTGAGGCAGCCAACCGCTGCCATGAGGCGGCCGAGGAGTGGGAGCGAGTTCTTCTGTCTTTGAATGCGGCACTGCAGCGCGAAGTCGAGGAGCGTCGCGCCTTGCTGGCCTCCTCACCAGGCGAGGTGTCCCTTCCCGAGGAGGAGCTCCTGAGGTGTCATGAAGACTTGACGCTAGAGACCGTGGAGCATAGCCTGGCGCTGGAGAGGCTGGAGGTGAGGGAGCGATAGGCCGCCGTGGCTGAGGATGTCGTCACCACCCGAGAAGCTCAAGTCCAGGTGGAGGTACGTGCTAAGCTGGCCGGAAGACACCGCCTGGACCTGGAGCTACTCAAGGCTGAGCTGGAGGGTCGGACCTCCGCCCTGAAGGTCGAGCTGTAGTATGTGGAGCAGCGTGAGAGCGCCGCTCGAGATGCCCTAACTTCCGCTGAATCTTCCTTGGCCTCCGCCCAGGCCGAACTGTCTTCTCTCCAGCAAAAGATCAAGGACACCATGGCTCTGGCAGAGAGGACTACGAGCGAAGCGAACCGCCGCCAAATGCTGCAGCGTGAGCACGCCTCGATGCTTCAAGGCCTCAGACTCAGAGCCAATTCCGCCTTGGGCACCATTTGCGATGAGAGCGCTCCTCACCCGCACGAGAACGACTACGCCAGCCACCTGAACTTCTTCATCGACATCGTGACCCGCCTGGAAGATCATGCTCCAAGGTCTAGCGAGCTTGTAGCGGAGAGGAGCCGCAGTCTTCTAGGGCGTGTGAAAACAAAGGGCACTTTGACTTCGATGTTGTTCTGGTCCCCGTGCCTCCGGTCATCCAGGACAACCTGGCCGGATGGGTGGATGACCATGTGGACGCCTTGGTAGCAGAATTCGCCCCGGAGAACCACACGGTTGTGATCGCGGCCGGAGAAGTTGTCGCGGACGACGATGGCGAGGAGGACGGCAGCCTTGACGCAAGCAGCGCGGACGGAGGTGATGAAGAGGGGGCGTCCAGCTAGGCCCATGTTTCATTTGCTTTGACCGGTATGACGAAAACTTTAACGCATCTTTGTGAGAGCATTTTGGAAAGGGGGTGCCCCTTGTGATATGTGCAATTGCTAAATGCTCCTGAAGTGGCACCCGGAGCTGGGCCTCGTAGGGCCGCGGGCCACTGAGCGAGGTATTTTTTTATGAGTTATCTTGGGTTTCGTGAGTCTTGAGTGAGGCCTGGCGTCACGGCTATGCTCCTTCTCCTGAGGCGAGCCGGCTGCGGGCTCGTGGGGTCCCATGCCTTTCGAGGGGCCTACCGGCCTGCCGTAGAGCGTCTCATGAGGAGCCGACTGCCCGACTGTGACGAGGTAGGCATGCAGGGCGGCCGCACCCTCGAGCCCCCTGGGGGGCGATCGGCACCTGCGCGTACACCGTACCCAGCCCCCACTCGCGAGGCGCTAGAGGGCAGGGTAGCGGTCACGACCTTCCAAAAAGAACGCAAGAACTGAAAGCGAGAGAGTGACACGAAACAAGAAAACTCCCCCCCCCCCATTTTTATAAATGCAGGAAAGACAAACTGCTGCAAAAAGTCGGCAAGCAAATACAAAAAGGAGGCAAAAAGCAGACGGCCGCGTCCGGCGCCTAGCTAGTCTTCAGTCTTCAGTCTTCGGTCTTCTCACCAGCGCGGAGCTAAGTGCTTCCACTGGCTGGGCATAGTCATTGGGGACAGTGTCGACGGCCAGCGCGGAGCATGGTGCTTCCACTAGGACGTGGGTAGGAGCCACCGTGAGGCCCCAGGGTGGCACTCAGGAGACTGCGGGGCGTGTACAGCCCCACTCATTATTACGTGAGAGTGTCACGAGCGTAGACCTTCACAGGCAGGAGCCTTGCTTCATGTCGCCCGATGAAGACCCCGCTGTGCACCACCCCTGACCACCATTGGGGAGACCGGAAACCAAGACAATACCAAGGGGCCAAGGGGACGCTGGTGGTGTCCTCGGCGACCGTAGGCCCCCCACCAAGGAGAAGGGCTCGCTGGCGCCTTCCTCGCCAGGGAACCTGCCTCCAGGCAGGACCCTGCTCCGCACAGCGCGAGGAAGGTGATACGTCTCCAACGTATCTATAATTTTTGATTGCTCCATGCTACTTTATCTACTCTTTTGGACTATATTGGGCTTTATTTTCCACTTTTATATTATTTTTGGCACTAACCTATTAACCGGAGGCCCAAATTAATTGCTGTTTTTTGCCTATTTCAGTGTTTCGAAGAAGCGGAATATCAAACGGAGTCCAAACGGAATGAAACCTTCGGGAACGTCATTTTCTCACCGTACGTGATCCAGGAGACTTGGACCCTACTACAAGGAACAAAAGAGGCGGTCACGAGGGTGGGGGGCGCCCCCCCCCCCCTAGGGCGCGCCCCTGCCTCGTGGGCCCCTTGTTGCTCCACCGACATACTCCTTCCTCCTAATATACCTAAGTACCCCAAAACGATCAGAACAGGAGCCAAAAACCTAATTTCACTGCCGCAACTTCCTGTATCCATGAGATCCCATCTCGGGGCCTGTTCTGGAGCTCCGACGGAGGGGGCATCCACCACGGAGGGCTTCTACATCATCACCATAGCCTCTCCGATGAAGTGTGAGTAGTTTACTTCAGACCTTCGGGTCCATAGCTAGTAGCTAGATGGCTTCTTCTCTCTTTTTGGATCTCAATACAATGTTCTCCCCCTCTCTCGTGGAGATATATTCGATGTAATCTTATTTTTGCGGCGTGTTTGTTAAGACCGATGAATTGTGGGTTTATGATCCATATTATCAATCAATAATATTTGAATCTTCTCTTAATTCTTTTATGTATGATTGGTTATCTTTGCAAGTCTCTTCGAATTATCCGTTTGGTTTGGCCAACTAGATTGGTAGTTCTTGATATGGGGGAAGTGCTTATCTTTGGTTTCAATCTTGCTGTGTCCTTACCCAAAGGATGTAAAGGGTTGCAAGGCACGTATTGTATTGTTGCCATCGAGGATAACAAGATGGGGTATTTATCATATTGCATGAATTTATTCCTCTACATCATGTCATCTTGCTTAAGGCGTTACTCTGTTTTAACTTAATACTCTAGATGCATGCTTTGGATAGCGATCGATGAGTGGAGTAATAGTAGTAGATGCGTAATCATTTCGGTCTACTTGCCTCGGACGTGATGCCTATATACATGATCATACCTAGATATACTCATAACTATGCTCAATTTTGTCAATTGCTCAACAGTAATTTGTTCACCCAATCGTAGAATACTTATGCTCTTGAGAGAAGCCACTAGTGAAACCTATGGCCCCGGGTCTATTCTCATCATATCAATCTCCAACACTTTAATACTTGCTTTGTTTTTACTTTGCCTTTTACTTTTCACTTTGCATGTCTATACCAAAAATATTATTTATCATCTCTATCAGATCTCACTCTCGTAAGTGACTGTGAAGGGATTGACAACCCCTAATCGCGTTGGTTGCGAGGAGCTATTGTTTTGTGCAGGTACGAGGGACTTGTGCGTGGCCTCCTACTTTATTGATACCTTGGTTCTCAAAACTGAGGGAAATACTTACACTACTTTGCTGCATCATCCTCTCCTCTTCGTGGAAATCCAACGCAGTGCTCAAGAGGTAGCAAGAAGAATTTCTGGCGCCGTTGCCGGGGAGGCTCACGCAAGAGGAAGTCAAGCACCATACCAAGTACCCATCTCAATCCCTATCTCCCGCATTACATTATTTGCCATTTGCCTCTCATTTTCCTCTCCCCCACCTCACCCTTGCCGTTTTATTCGCCCTCTCTTTCCCAATCTCCTACTCTTTTCCCGTTGCCTTTTGTTTGCTCGTGTGTTGGATTGCTTGTTAGTCACGATGGCTCAAGATACTACCGGATTGTGTGACTTCACCAGTACCATAATAATGATTTCCTTAGCACTCCGATTGCTCCTCTTGCCAATACTGAATCTTGTGAAATCAATACTGCTTTGTTGAATCTTGTTATGAAAGATCAATTCACCGGCCTTCCTAGTGAAGATGCCGCTACTCATCCCAATAGCTTCGTTGATTTATGTGATATGCAACAGAAAAAAGATGTCGATAATGATGTCGTTAAATTGAAGCTATTTCCTTTTTCGCTTAGAGATCATGCTAAAGCGTGGTTTTCATCTCTGCCTAAAAATAGTATTGATTCTTGGAACAAGTGCAAAGATGCTTTTATCTCTAAGTATTTTCCTCCCGCTAAGATTATCTCTCTTAGGAACGATATTATGAATTTTAAGCAACTTGATCATGAACATGTTGCACAAGCTTGGGAGAGAATGAAATTAGTGATACGTAATTGTCCTACTCATGGTTTGAACTTGTGGATGATTATACAAAACTTTTATGCCAGATTGAATTTTGCTTCTAGAAATCTATTAGATTCAGCCGCGGGAGGCACTTTTATGGAAATCACTCTAGGAGATGCTACTGAACTTCTAGATAATATTATGGTTAATTGTTCTCAATGGCATACCGAAAGATCTACTAATAAAAAAGTGCATGCGATAGAAGAAATTAATGTTTTGAGTGGAAAGATGGATGAACTTATGAAACTATTTGCTACTAAGAGTGTTTCTTCTGATCCTAATGATATGCCTTTTTCTACTTTGATTGGGAATAATAATGATTTTATGGATGTGAATTTTGTTGGTAGGAATAATTTTGGTAACAATGCGTATAGAGGGAATTTTAATCCTAGGCCTTATCCTAGTAATTCCTCTAATAATTATGGAAATTCCTACAACAACTCTTATGGAAATTTTAATAAGATGCCCCCTGAATTTGAGAGAAGTGTTAAAGAGTTTATGAATTCACAAAAGAATTTTAATGCTTTGCTTGAAGAGAAATTGCTTAAAATTGATGATTTGGCAAGGAACATTGATAGAATTTCTCTTTAGGTTGATTCTTTAAAGCTTAGATCTATTCCTCCTAAGCATGATATCAATGAGTCTCTCAAAGCTATGAGAATTTCCATTGATGAGTGCAAAGAAAGAACCGCTAGGATGCGTGCTTCCAAATATGCCTTTATTAAAGCGTGTTCTTCCAATTCCTATGAAAATCAAGATGAAGATCTAAAAGTTATTGATGTGTCCCCCATTAAATCTTTGATTTGCAATATGAATCTTGATGAAACTGAATATGACCTTCCTTTACCTAGAAGGCATTCTAAGAATTCGGAGTTTTTAGATCTTGATGATGAAATTGATAAATGTGGGATTGAAAGAAATAAAAACCTAGATGTTTCTAAACCCACTATTTTGGATCTCAAGGAATTTAATTATGACAATTGCTCTTTAATTGATTGTATTTCCTTGTTGCAATCCGTGCTAAATTCTCCTCATGCTTATAGTCAAAATAAGGCCTTTACCGAACACATTGTTGATGCCTTGATGCAATATTATGAAGAAAAACTTGAGTTGAAAGTTTCTATCCCTAGAAAACTCTATGATGAGTGGGAACCTACTATTAAAATTAAAATTAAAAATTATGAGTTTCATGCCTTGTGTGATTTGGGTGCTAGTGTCTCCACTATTCCCAAAACTTTGTGTGATTTGCTAGATTTCCATGACTTTGATGATTGCTCTCTAAACTTGCATCTTTATGGATTCCACTATTAACAAGCCTATGGGAAGAATTAATGATGTTCTTATTGTTGCAAATAGGAATTATGTGCCCGTAGAATTTATCGTTCTTGATTTAGATTGCAATACCTTCATGTCCTATTATTCTTGGTAGACCTTTCCTTAGAACGATTGGTGCAATTATTGATATGAAGGAAGAGAATATTAGATTCCAATTTCCATTAAAGAAAGTCATGGAACACTTTCCTAGAAAGAAAATAAAATTACCATATGAATCTATCATGAGAGCCACTTATGGATTGCCTACCAAAGATGGCAATACCTAGATCTATCCTTGCTTTTATGCCTAGCTAGGGGCGTTAAACCATAGCGCTTGTTGGGAGGCAACCCAATTTTATTTTTAGTTTTTTGTTTTTGTTTATGTTTAGGAATAAATAATACATCTAGCCTCTTTTTAGATGTGGTTTTATATTTTAATTAGTGTTTGTGCCATGCTAGACCTATTGGATCTTCTTGGATGAAAGTTATTTGATCTTGCTGTAATTTCCAGAAACTTTGCACTCAGGGACCGAATTATTAAAAATTACCCGAGCGTGATAAAATACTGATTCCAATTGCTTCTCATCAATAAAAAAAATTATAGGTCTTCTAATTTTGTTAGATTGTTTGGAGTTCCAGAAGTTTGCATTAGTTACAGATTACTACAGACTGTTCTGTTTGTGACAGATTCTGTTTTTCGTGTGTTGTTTGCTTATTTTGATGAATCTATGGCTAGTAAAATAGTTTATAATCCATAGAGAAGTTGGAATAAAGTAGGTTTAACACCAATATAAATAAATAATGAGTTCATTACAGTACCTTAAAGTAGTCTCTTTTTTTCTTTCTCTAACGGAGCTCACGAGATTTCTATTGAGTTTTGTGTTGTGAAGTTTTCAAGTTTTGGGTAAATTCTTTTGATGGATTATGGAACAAGGAGTGGCAAGATCCTAAGCTTGGGAATGCCCATGGCACCCCCAAGATAATCCAAGAACACCAAAAAGTCAAAGCTTGGGGATGCCCCGGAAGGCATCCCCTCCTTCGTCTACTTCCATCGGTAATTTACTTGGAGCTATATTTTTATTCACCACATGATATGTGTTTTGCTTGGAGCGTCTTGTATTATTTGTGTCTTTGCTTTTTAGTTTACCACAATCATCCATGCTGTACACACCTTTTGATAGAGCCATACATGAATTGGAATTTGATAGAATTCTCTATGTGCTTCACTTATATCTTTTGAGCTTGATAGTTTTGGTCATAGTGCTTCACTTATATCTTTTGAGCATGATAATTTTTGCTCTAGTGCTTCACTTAGATCTTTTAGAGAACGGTGGTGGATTTGTTTTAAAGAAACTATTGATCTCTCCTGCTTCACTTAGATTATTTTGAGAGTCGTTAATAGCATGGTAATTTGCTTAATGTTAATATACTTGGTATTCAAGATATGTGAAACTTTCTTTTGAGTTCGTTGGATACTAAGAAAAGTTTGATGCTTGATAATTGTTTTGAGATATGAAGATGGTGATATTAGAGTCATGCTATTTGAGTAGTTGTGAATTTAAAGAATACTTGTGTTGAAGTTTGTGATTCCCGTGGCTTGCACATATGGTGAACCGTTATGTGATGAACTCGGAGCATGATTTATTTATTGATTGTATTTCTTATGAGTGGCGGTCGGGGACGAGCGACGGTCTTTTCCTACCAATATATCCCCCTAGGAGCATGCGCCTAATACTTTTCTTTGATAACTTCTAGATTTTTGCAATAAGTATATGAGTTCTTTATGACTAATGTTGAGTCCATGGATTATACGCACTTTTTCCCATCCTTCCACCATTGCTAGCCTCTCTAATACTGCACTTTTCGCGGTATCATACACCCACCATATATCTTCCTCAAAACAGCCACCATACCTACCTATCATGGCATTTCCATAGCCATTCCGAGATATATTGCCATGCAACTTTCCACCGTTCGGTTTATTATGACACGCTCCATCATTGTCATATTGCTAGCATGATCATGTAGTTGACATCGTATTTGTGGCAAAGCCACCATTCATAATTATTTCATACATGTCACTCTTGTTTCATTGCATATCCCGGTACACCGCCGGAGGCATTCATATAGAGTCATACTTTGTTCTAAGTATCGAGTTGTAATTCTTGAGTTGTAAGAAAAATATAAGTGTGATGATCATCATTCTTTAGAGCATTGTCCCAGTGAGGAAAGGATGATGGAGACTATTATTCCCCCACAAGTCGGGATGAGACTCCGGACGAAAAATAAAAAAAATGAAAAATGAAAAAAAGAGGCCATAAAAAAAGAAAAGGGCCCAAATAAAAAAATGAGAGAAAAAGATAGAAGGGACAATGCTACTATCCTTTTACCACACCTGTGCTTCAAAGTAGCACCAAGATCTTCATGATAGAGAGTCTCTCATTTTGTCACTTCCATATACTAGTGGGAATTTTTTTCATTATAGAACTTGCCTTGTATATTCCAATGATGGGCTTCCTCAAATTCCCTAGGTCTTCATGAGCAAGCGAGTTGGATGCACACCCACTTAGTTTCTTTTTGAGCTTTCATATACTTATAGCTCTAGTGCATCCGTTGCATGGCAATCCCTACTCACTCACATTGATATCTATTGATGGGCATCTCCATAGCCCGTTGATACGCCTAGTTGATGTGAGACTATCTTCCCTCTTTTGTCTTCTCCACAACCACCATTCTATTCCACATATAGTGCTATATCCATGGCTCACGCTCATGTATTGCGTGAAGATTGAAAAAGTTTTGAAAATGTTAAAGTATGAAACAATTGCTTGGCTTGTCAGCGGGGTTGTGCATGATTTAAATATTTTGTGTGGGGAAGATGGAGCATAGCCAGACGATATGATTTTGTAGGGATAACTTTCTTTGGCCATGTTATTTTGAGAAGACATAATTGCTTAGTTATTATGCTTGAAGTATTATTATTTTTATGTCAATATGAACTTTTGTCTTGAATCTTTCGGATCTGAATATTCATACCACAATTAAGGAGATTTACATTGAAATTATGCCAAAGTATCACTCCGCATCAAAAATTCTCTTTTTATCATTTACCTACTCGAGGACGAGCAGGAATTAAGCTTGGGGATGCCTGATACGTCTCCAACGTATCTATAATTTTTGATTGCTCCATGCTACTTTATCTACTGTTTTGGACTATATTGGGCTTTCTTTTCCACTTTTATATTATTTTTGGGACTAACCTATTAACCGGAGGCCCAGCCCATAATTGTTGTTTTTTGCCTATTTCAGTGTTTCGAAGAAACGGAGTATCAAACGGAGTCCAAACGGAATGAAACCTTCGGGAACGTGATTTTCTCACCGAACGTGATCCAGGAGACTTTGACCCTACTCCAAGGAACAAAGAGGCGGTGGCGAGGGTGGGGCGCCCCCTAGGCGCGCCCCAGCCTCGTGGGCCCCCTGTTGCTCCACCGACGCATTTCTTCCTCCTATATATACCTACGCACTTCAAACGATCGTAACATGAGCCAAAAACCTAATTTCACCGCCATGACTTCCCTGTATCCACGAGATCCCATCTTGGGGCACTGTTCACGGAGCTCCGTCGGCGGGGGCATCCACCACGGAGGGCTTCTACATCATCACCATAGCCCCTCCGATGAAGTTTGAGTAGTTTACTTCAGACCTTTGGGTCCATAGCTAGTAGCTAGATGGCTTCTTCTCTCTTTTTGGATCTCAATACAATGTTCTCCCCCTCTCTCGTGGAGATCTATTCGATGTAATCTTCTTTTTGCGTTGTGCTTGTTGAGACCGATGAATTGTGGGTTTATGATCTAGATTATCTATGAATAATATTTGAATCTTCTCTGAATTCTTTTATGTATGATTGGTTATCTTTGCAAGTCTCTTCAAATTATCCGTTTGGTTTGGCCAACTAGATTGGTATTCTTGCAATGGGAGAAGTGCTTAGCTTTGGGTTCAATCTTGTGGTGTCCTTACCCAGTGACAGAAAGGGTTGCAAGGCACGTATTGTATTGTTGCCATCGAGGATAACAAGATGGGGTATTTATCATATTGCATGAATTTATTCCTCTACATCATGTCATCTTGCTTACGGCGTTACTCTGTTTTTACTTAATACTCTAGATGCATGCCGGATAGCGGTCGATGAGTGGAGTAATAGTAGTAGATGCGTAATCGTTTGACCTACTTGTATCGGACGTGATGCCTATATACATGATCATACCTACATATACTCATAACTATGCTCAATTCTGTCAATTGCTCAACAAGAATTTGTTCACCCAATCGTAGAATACTTATGCTCTTGAGAGAAGCCACTAGTGAAACCTATGGCCCCCGGGTCTATTCTCATCATATCAATCTCCATCACTTTAATACCTTCTTTGTTTTTACTTTGCCTTTTACTTTTCACTTTGCATCTCTATACCAAAAATATTATTTATCATCTCTATCAGATCTCACTCTCGTAAGTGACCGTGAAGGGATTGACAACCCCTAATCGCGTTGGTTGCGAGGAGCTATTGTTTTGTGCAGGTACGAGGGACTTGTGCATGGCCTCCTACTGGATTGATACCTTGGTTCTCAAAAACTGAGGGAAATACTTACGCTACTTTGCTGCATCATCCTCTCCACTTCGAGGAAATCTAACGCAGTGCTCAGGAGGTAGCAGAAGGCCCTGCCACTGGGCTTCTCCCGCGCTGCTCCCAACATCCCTCGCGCTCCTGAGGGAGGTCCGCCGTCCTGAGGGTCCCGGTGGCTGCTGCATCCTGGTTCACTTGCGATCCATGGTCAGTGTAAACGTGCCCCTGCGGCGTTAGCTGTACCCAGAGGCTACCGCCGTTGGAGACGTCGGCAGGGCTTGGTGGTGGTTCGAAGGAGAGCTCAGCCTCGTGTATGTCTAGCGCCCAGCCTGGCATGGGGGATCGGCTGGGGCCCTCTCCCAGCACGTGCCTTGGATCCATAGCAACGGGGACGTAGGCTTCTGGGCTGTTCGCACCAGAGGTCCCACTTTCTTCTGCCGTCCTCTGGTCCTATTGGCCAGGGTCGGCCGGCCCCTGGTGGTGTCGCCTGATGCAGCCCCGCGCCGAGGGGGCATGTTCGGGATGGCGCGGGCTGCTCCACGAGGCTGGTCGGCGTCGAGAGGCTCTCCAGGGCCCATGGAAGGGGGCGCACGGTTGTGTCGGGGACGAGAGCGCGCCACCACCACCGCCTGCGACGTGGGCAGGGTGCGGAACGGCGCCTGCCCCCTGCATGCTGCATCCAACAGCTCGGCCACCCGTTCCAGCAGGGCGTCGCGGCCGCTTTCCAACAACCTGCACCGCAAGAGCTCTCGGGCCACGATGACCGCTGCCCTCATGTTTGCTTGTTCCCTATGCGAGTGCGGAGTAGTCGCTGCAGCGTAGTTCACAGATCGCGCGGCTGCGCGGCTGCAGCGCGGCGCCAATGGAGAAGGTTGCGTCGCGGGCCCCCCGCGGCCGGTCGCCCCTGGCGGAACGTGGGCCACGAGCAGGGCAGAGTGGAGGTCTTCCTCGTCGGCGGGCGCTGCCGAGGAGGCCTGGACGACCTAGTGCTCGATGTGCGCTCGCGGAGTGTCGGCCATGGCGTTGGTGGAGAGGCGGAGGACTGGTCGACGGAAGAGAAGATCCGACGCAACCCTATCTGACATGCCAAATGTCGGATTTAAGGATCCGCAAACCCTTGAGAGGTTCGAACTCTGGGGTGCGTGCGGAGATCTCAACCTGCTCAGCCTGCCTACTCGCGATCCTCCTAAGCCTAGCTCGTCGAGCTCAAAGAGACACAAAGACACAACGATTTATATTGGTTCGGGCCATCGTTGTGGTGTAATATCCTAATCCAGTGTGCTGTGGTGGATTGCCTCGAAGGGCTATGGATGAACTGGTACAGTGGATGAACAAGCCTCAGGTGGTGAGGTGTTCTTGAGCTGGTGTGGTGTATGCTAGCTCTACTTGTTCTGATCTTCCCCCCCCCCACCCTTCTATGGTGGTGGCTAGTCCTATTTATAGTGGCCTTGGTCCTCTTCCCAAATATGAGCTGGAAGGGATCCCACAATGGCCGAATTTGAAAGGGGACAAGTAGTACAGTCTATCCTGACAAAAGTAGTTTTCGCCTGCGAAAAGCCTCTGGTTGTGACGCTGCTGTGGGCTCGTCGATGACCTCCGTCCTGGCGATCTTGGTCTCGTTGCACCAGAATGGAAACTTTTAGCTGATTCCTTGGGACTCCGCACCTGCGCCCTGCTTCCTTTGCACCGAAGAGGAAACCTGCGCTCTGCACCCGCCTGTCCTTGGTCGTCATGGCTCACGTCAGTTGAGCCTCGTGAGGCAACACTGCATAGAACTCTCCGCCCCTCAGGAGCCAGCCTGAGGAGGCCGATTCCTTTGGGGGTCTTGGCGTCACCCGCCTCGCGAGGCTTAGCCCCTCCCGAGGGTCTTGTGTAGTTGATGACATAGCTGGGTCATACCAGGCCACCGATGAAGTCACGTGGTGGGTCGTAAGCAGGAAGGGCTGGATACCCCCGAATCCAGGGCGCCGGCAGCTGGCACCAAATAACAATTATTCATGTCTAAAACTAAACCCGAAGGTAGATGTAGAGGTAGCGTGTCGATGGCGATCACATCGACCTTGGAACAATTTCCCACGTGCATCATCACTTTGTCCTTAGCCAATCTTCGTTTAATCCAAAGCCCCTGTTTCGAGTTGCAAATATGAGCAACAGAACCAGTATCAAATACCCAGGCGCTACTACGAGCATTAGTAAGGTACACATCAATAACATGTATATCAATATACCTTTCACTTTGCCATCCTTCTTATCCACCAAATACTTGGGGCAGTTCACTTCCAGTGACCGGTCCCTTTGCACTAGAAGCACTTAATTTCAGGCGTAGGTCCAGACTTGGGTTTTTTCTCTTGACCAGCAAATTTCTTGCCGTTCTTATTGAAGTTCCCCTTCTCCCCTTTGCCCTTTTTCTTGAAACTAGTGGTCTTGTTGACCATCAATACTTGATGCTCCTTTTTGATTTCTACCTCCATACACTACTGGAAACTGGGAATTTGCCATCAGCCAGGTCTTTGCCATCTGCCAGCTGATGGCAAAGAACATGGTTGCCATCAGCCAATTCTTTGCCATCTGCTAGTGGATGGCAAATAATCTTTGCCATCTGCCAGCAGATGGCAAAGAGGTTGGCAAATCATGTGGCCGTCAAGAGTGTAACGGCGTACCAGCCCCACCTCTTTGCCATCTGCCAGCAGAAGGCAAAGGTTCTTTGCCATCTGTTGGCAGATGGCAAAGAGATGGGGTAATTTTTTCGTGCAAAAAACTGTGGGGTTATTTTTGTTCTCATTGGTTCAAATGTTTGTGTCATGGATTGATGACATGGCATCCATCCATCCATCCATCCCATTTATCTAAACAAAAAAGAAAGAAAGAAAAAGAACCCCATCCCCCGGGCAGCCCAACCACCCAAACCCTATCCCCCCACTCCATCGTCGCCTCCTCCCCTCCCGATTCCCCAACCCAAGCACCAGCCTCGCCGCCGACCAACTCCTCTCCCCCAACCCCGCTGCCGCCGGCCTCCTCTTCTCCAACCCGGGCTTTCTCCCATTGGTGCACCGCTGCCGCCCCCACCCTCTCCCCTTCCCAAGCTGCGCAGGCGGCGCCCAGATCCGCCACCGCCAGGACTCCGGCGGCTCTCCCGACGCCGACGATCCCAATTGCGGCGGAGCTGGGGATGAGCCCTCCAGGACTCTTCAAGAATCCTATGACCGCTACTTCACGCCCGCCTCCCCTCTCAGCACTCGCCCGTCCGGTCAGACCCCGGGGACCTTGGTAAATGCCAGGGCTCCGCCTCGTCCTCCGCCTTTGGGGATCTGATGGCGACGACAAGCCCTGAGACAGTACAAGAACCGCCGCCCGCAGTTTCTCTATTCCTTCCGCTGCGATGGAAGGACGTTTCTCTGTTCCTTCCTCCGTGATGCTCCCCGCCGTCGTTGAGCTTCGATGTGCGCCTCGCTTCCACGTAGGTGTCGTCGCCCGCCATGTGCTCTTGCTCGCAGCCCTTCTTACTGGCGAGGCCACCGTGCCTTAACCAGAGGCAGGAGAATCGGCTCACCCTGCTGTTCCCCACAAAAAGCTAACAGTTCACTGTATGCGACTATTGCCAAGATGGCTTGAGTTGTAGAAAGTAGAAACCCATGGCCATCTGCGATGGTGCACCGCTACGTATGATTATGTGCAAGAGCAAAACTGAAATCGGATTTGTTTTCCCTCTTCAACCTTCGTTTCACCCAACGGCCTGTATTAAATCTTTTGTTTCAATCTCATACATGTACTATATTTCTGTTGATTCTTTACTGATTGGGAATTATTTTTTGACAAATTGAATTTTCGGGTGATACTTAACTGGGGAAGATTTGCGCTATTTCAAGCCACTGTTTCAATTGGAAAGCTGGTAAATCCAACTGCTGGTGTGTCCCCGTGATCCAAAGTTTTCATTGGGGCCAAGAGTTACCAACATGAAGTTATTTTTCGTACATTCAATTCATTCAGTTTCTGGCAATTCTTTTTAATGCCGAGGTCCAAATGCCCCTTCGGTTTGAGATATGGTTTGCTCCTCTCAGATAGCAATCTCTGGTAATTTTAACTAAAAGTGAATATTAAGAAAAATCTACATGAATGAACAACTCAAGATGTTTTGATTGCTTGATATTCTGTCCACAGAGTTGCAGGTTTGTCCTGTGTGACGCCACGACGCCAAAGGTAATTGCTTTAAACAATGCACTTTCGCACCATGTGTTATCTAAGGTACTATCTATTTCGACCATGTCTGGTGTCGGATCAATGAAATTGTTGACTAGAGTTGTCCTCTCAACTGATGGAAGTGTCGCTAGAAGTAATCTGCCATCCTGTGACTAGGAAATTTAAAGGATATGGTTTCTAAAAAAATCAGGAAATAAAGTAAGAATAGCATTCAAGAAAGATGAGCAATGAGTTAAACATATGCTTTCATGGCAGAACTAGATATAGTACAATTCAAGTTCTTGCGGGATGATATGCAGCCCTCTGCCTTCAATGTGATTCTTTTCTTTATGCTAACACAATTTATGGACATATAATTATTTCAGCTTCTTGATGGAAGGAATTAATATAGGGTGCACTATGCAAACAACGGATGATCTGATGCTGCTGTTCAGATGACTAAGGTGTTTATTTGGAATCATTTCTTCTATTTGTATTCTGTGATGTTGAATGGAGCCCATGACATGTACCCTATTTTTCATACATTTTGGATGGCCACTAATACAGATTATAATTTAAGTGGTGTGCCCACTGCAGCAGTTTTCAGAATAACTTCACAATGTTCAAAATAATTGCATTAGCTTCGCAGTACATCAATTGACATGCCAACATTTTGTATTTTTATATTCATTGTTTCCTCGGGATAGGAATCTACTTAGGTTCTCTAACTTCCTAAAAAGACGTTAGACTTTGAGATGCTCTTTCTTTTCATTTTTAGGTTCTTGTGCTATCCGCTTGATCTAATAGCCACAATTGCTTATTATGTGAATACAGATTATTATTTCTGAATTGAGGGAAAGCCCTCGGCCTCTCCATCGAGTGATGCACAACTCTTCATTATGTCAGTTTAGATGATCATAAGAGGATGTTTATAGATATTAATGTTCAGATGCTAAATCCAGTATTAAGTTTCATTTGTATAGTTCACACCACAGTTCATAAGTATTTTGTCGATCTTTTGTCTCTGTTCCTAGCAAAGCCTCCCACTAAACTTGGTCAAAAATTTATGGTATTTGTAATGCAACATGGAACATTAGATTGCTCTGTTTCTCTTTTCAAAGACAAAGAAGTCGATACCATCTGTGGCCTAACATTTTAAACTTTTCTCTCTCGCTTATTGGGTTCTTTATGCGCTTTGAAGATGATAGTGTCGATTCAGCAAAAGTGGTCAAACAGTGGAATGTCAAAATCATATCTGTGAGTGGGAGGAATTTTTCATATGTTTTCTTGGTTATTGTAATCAAATTCTATTTTGCTCCCACTTACAATGCTTTATTAATTGTGTTATTAACCTATGGTGCGGATAAGCAAGACTAAAAGGCATCAAGACAGACCGGCTGCTCGAGGTGTGGGATCGGCTGGATGAATTTGTGCGCACGCTCATAGGTGAACCCTCATGTGTATCTAACCGTGTGATCTTTTAAGTTGTCCCTTCCATTCTCAGATTGATACGGGCAAAACCTTGAATTCTGGTGAATTCTATAACCAGGTTTTGTAGGATTGGCCATCATGTGTTTTCTTAATTTTAAGTGTCTTTGCAGTAACCTTAGTGATACATGTGTGTTTTTTGAAAGTTCAATGTAGTTCTTTGTGCTATGGACTTATCAAGCATTTGACGACCAAGATATAGTGCACGGTAGTCCTGCAGATAATCGACTAAGGCTTCACTTCAAATATGCATGATGATATCAGATTGTGCTATCCAAGTTGGTTTTATAACAAGAGAAGCCATCATAGTGTGCAACTTCCTTCTTGTCATGTTTCAAAGAATTCACACCGGTAGTATTAGTATTAGTTGTTGGCTTGTTGTCGTTGCTTTATTACTGTGAGAAGAATCCAAAAATGGTATCAACTACTAGCATCTTGACATTGTTATTTTAATTAATTTGGGATTCACATGTGTCTATATATTGTTTATTTGAATAGAACGCTTCAGGATTTTCTAAGTGTAACCTTTTCAGTTCTACTATCTTCATAGTAGGTTTTTCCTTTATGCAAGTTAAACTGTTCCAACTTCTTGCCGTAGTGGTCATGTAATGTCATCATTGAGCTTACATGTTGTAATTTTTATGGTCTGTCGGACATATCACCGATAATGAGATAATGAACCCGTGGTGGCAATCGGCTAGGATATATACTCGTCTGTTCAATTACTTGTCGCATCGTATGGATGTATCTAGATGTATTTTAGTTCTAGATACATCCATTTTAGCGATGAGTAATTTGGAACGGAGGGAGTAGTTGATTGCAATTCTTCATATCGTGTTGGTTAACTGTCAGATTTCTATGCCCTACATTTTGCTTAGGATATTAACCTTACCTGTTTCGAGTTGGTGTTAATTACTTTTTCTTATATTTTGAATGAATTTTATCAAGCATTTTTTCATGGCCTCATCCCTTGGTGACATTTTCTTCTGATTTCGTTTTCAGTCGCTGTTATGACCCAAATACTCAAATACCATGTTGGGTGATGGAAGTGGACTTATGCTGGTTGAGTTGTCGACAAGCAGAACAACCACCCCTACATCCCAGCCTTTGTATTTCAGGTGCCGGTCGATGGCGGAATGAGATGCCAGAACCTACCTTCCTTCTGCATTCATGAGGATTGGTTACTCATATATACATGGATGTGCGTACATGGCGGGACTTATGTACGTGTCCGACCTGCCCTCTTTTACTTTTTCTTAGCACGAGGTCCGGACAACTGCTTATGTGTATGCGTGATCATGACTCTTTTGACGGGCTATTTCTAATTCTTTCAATTTTTAAGGGAATATTTCTAATTCTTTCTATGTCCCATTTTGTAGATTTGCTTGAGATCACTAAGCTTGGGTTGATGGAGTGCTTGTCTTTAGTTTTTGTTTTGACTTTGTGAAACTTGCTACCTATGATGAAACTGTGTAATATTGATGAAACTATGTATATGTATAGATGAAACTTGCTACTATTGGTAAACTATTGGTAACATGTGTTGTATATGTGTTCGATATATATGTGTTCATGACTATTGGTAATATGTGTTGAATATGCTATATTGGTCATATAAATATATTTGTGTTTGATTTTCTGTGAAAATGAATTGATATAAGAAAAAATATATTAAATGGGGCAATATAGGAACTTTGCCATCTGCTGCCAGATGGCAAAAAGCTTTGCCATCAGCTGGCAGATGGCAAAGAGGCCACGTGTCATCTACATGTAAAATTTTGGCTGGCCTATTTGGGCCCTTTGCCATCTGCCAACAGATGGCAAAGAGCTTTGCCATCTGCTGGCAGACGACAAAGTATGCAGCCTTTGCCATCTGCTGGCAGACGGCAAAGCATGCAGCCTTTGCCATCTGCTGGCAGACGGCAAAGTATGCCGTTAGCCTTCTAACGGGCTAACCTCGTTAAGAGGCTTTGCCATCGGCTGGCAGATGGCAAAGTATGCCGTTAGTGGCCATCAGCCAGCAGATGGCAAAGAAGCCTTTACCGGCAGGGTTTCAGACGAACTGTTTGCCATCTGCTGGCAGATGGCAAAGCCTTTGCCATCCGCCGACCATGCCTTTGCCATCTGTGCCAGATTCCAGTAGTGATAGCCTTTAGCATCACGAAGAGCTCAGGAATAGTCTTGTTCATCCCTTGCATATTATAGTTCATCATGAAGCCTTTATAGCTTGGTGGTAGTGATTGAAGAACTCTGTCAATGACACTATCATCAGGAAGATTAACTCCCAGCTGAGTCAAGTTGTTATGGTACCCAGACATACTGAGTATGTGTTCACTGACAGAACTATTCTCCTCCATTTTGCAGCTATAGAACTTGTTGGAGACTTCATATCTCTCAGCATTTGTTTGAAATATTAACTTCAACTCTTGGAACATCTCATATGCTCCATGACGTTCAAAACGTCTTTGAAGTCCCGATTCTAAGCCGTAAAGCATGGCACACTGAACTATCGAGTATTCATCAGCTTTGCTCTGTCAGACGTTCTTAACATCATCAATAGCATTTGCAGCACGCCTGGCACCCAGCGGTGCTTCTAGGACGTAATTCTTCTGTGCAGCAATGAGGATAATCCTCAAGTTACGGACCTAGTCCGTGTAGTTGCTGCCATCATCTTTCAACTTAGCTTTCTCTAGGAACGCATTAAAATTCAAAGGAACGGTAGCACGGGCCATTGATCTACAATAACATAGACATGCAAAATAACTATCAGGACTAAGTTCATGATAAATTAAAGTTCAATTAATCATATTACTTAAGAACTCCCACTTAGATAGACATCCCTCTAGTCATCTAAACGATCATGGGATCCAAATCAACTAAACCATGTCCGATCATCACGTGAGATGGAGTAGTTTTCAATGGTGAACATCACTATGTTGATCATATCTACTATATGATTCACGTTTGACCTTTCGGTCTTAGTGTTCTGAGGCCATATCTGCATATGCTTGGCTCGTCAAGTTTAACCCGAGTATTTTGCATGTGCAAAACTGGCTTGCTTCAACAAGGACCATATCTGAGGCCACATCATGTCTTGACCATATCACCTCACAACAAGAACCGTTATTACCTACGCATCAAAACCACAATGATTTTTAGTCAAGTGTGTTGTTTTAACCTTCAACAAGGACCGGCCGTAGTTAAACTCGATTCAACTAAAGTTGGAGAAACAGACACCCGCCAGCCACCTTTGTACAAAAGCACGTCGGTAGAACCAGTCTCATGAGCGCGGTCATCTAATGTCGGTCCGGGCCGCTTCATCCAACAATACCGCCAAATCAAAGTAAGACGTTGGTGGTAATAAGTATGACTATTATCGCCCACAACTCTTTGTGTTCTAATCATGCATATAACATCTACGCATAGACCTGGCTCGGATGCCACTGTTGGGGAACACAGTAATTTCAAAAAAATTCCTACGATCACGCAAGATCTATCTAGGTGATGAATAGCAATGAGAGGGGAGAGTATGTCCACGTACCCTCGTAGACCGAAAGTGGAAGCATTAGTTAACGCGGTTGATGTAGTCGACCGTCTTCGCGATCCAACTGATTCAAGTACCGAACGTATGGCACCTCCGCGTTAAGCACACGTTCAGCTCAATGACGTCCCTCGTACTCTTGATCCAGTTGAGGCCGAGGGAGAGTTTCGTCAGCACGACGGCATGGCGACGGTGATGATGAACTTATCGGTGCAGGGCTTCGCCTAAGCACTACGACGATATGACCGAGGTGTGTAACTGTGAGGGGGGCACCACACATGGCTAAAAGATCAACTTGTGTGTTCTAGGGTGCCCCCCCTTCCCCCGTATATAAAGGAGCACGGGGGAGGTCGGCCGGCCCTCATAGGGCGCGCCCCACAAGGGGGAATCATACTAGGACTCAAAGCCCTAGTAGGTTTCCACCAAGAGGAAGAGAGGGGGAAGGAAGGAGTGGGAGAGGGAGAAGGAAAGGGGGGGCGTGGCCTGCCCTGGCCGCCCCTCTCTCTCTCTCTCCACTAAGGCCCATGTGGCCCATTAGTTCCCCCGGGGGGTTCCGGTAACCCTCCGGCCCTCCGGTTTTATCTGAAACTTCTCCAGTGTCCGAATATAGCCGTTCAATATATCAATCTTTATGTCTCGACCATTTCGAGACTCCTCGTCATGTATGTGATCTCATCCGTGACTCCGAACAAACTTCGGTCATCAAAACACATAACACTTAATACAAATCGTCATCGAATGTTAAGCGTGCGGACCCTACGGGTTTGAGAACTATGTAGACATGACCGAGACACATCTCCAGTCAATAAGCAATAGCGGAACCTGGATGCTCATCTTGGCTCCTACATATTCTACGAAGATCTTTATCGGTCAAACCGCATAACAACATACATTGTTCCCTAGCTCATCGGTATGTTACTTGCCAGATATTTGATCGTCGGTATCATCATACCTAGTTCAATCTCATTGCCGGCAAGTCTCTTTACTCGTTCCGTAATACTTCATCCCGTAACCAACTCATTAGTCACAATGCTTGCAAGGCTTATAGTGATGAGCATTACCGAGAGGGCCTAGAGATACCTCTCCGAAACACGGAGTGACAAATCCTAATCTCGATCTATGCCAACCTAACAAACACCTTCGGAGACACCTGTAGAGCATCTTTATAATCACCCATTTACGTTGTGACGTTTGATAGCACACAAAGTGTTCCTCCGGTATTCGGGAGTTACATAATCTCATAGTCTGAGGAACATGTATAAATCATGAAGAAAGCAGTAGCAATGAAACTGTAACGATCATAATGCTAAGCTAATGGATGGGTCATGTCCATCACATCATTCTCCTAATGATGTGATCCCGTTCATCAAATGACAACACATGTCTATGGTTAGGAACAATATGTTTTGTCTATGTATTCACACATGTACTAAGTTTCCGGTTAATACAATTCTAGCATGAATCATAAACATTTATCATGAAATAAGGAAATAAATAATAACTTTATTATTGCCTCTAGGGCATATTTCCTTCAGACAGCTCGTCCTTCTCTCTGTCAAGATGTAAGTTCCCTTCCTGCACGTCCTGCATTGCTTTCTTAATCTTTTCAACGGGTGTTGCAAGTTGAGATTTCATAGAAACACACTTCCCTGTTTCTGGGTTCAAAGTTCCCCCATGCCCGAAGAACCAAGTCCTTGCCCGTTCGGGCCAATTCAATGTCTCTGGTTCGATCCCTCTATCAAGCAGCTCGTTCTCAGCTTTGTCCCATGTAGGCCAGGCAACCTTGTATCTACCTGACCCCGTAACATGGTGATATAGCTTCTTTGGAGCATTTTCCTTATTTATCTGTGACCTTTTCTTAGCTTTCTCTGATTTCTTGCACGCCACAAATGTGGTCCGGTGATCGTTTATCTTCGCATATTGACCGACGAATTCTGGAGTCTCCTCTTTCTCGACAAACTCGTTCAACCTTTTCTTCCAGTTCTTGAATAGCTCGATGATGCGGCTTGAACTACATCTGTATTTCCCCAAAGAGGAAGGGATGATGCAGCACAGCTACGGTAGGTATTTCCATCAGTGATGAGACCAAGGTTATCAAACTAGTAGGAGAACCACGCAACACTACGTGAACGACATCTGCACACAAAGAACAAATACTTGCAACCCGACGTAAAGAGGGGTTGTCAATCCCTCCAGTGTAAAAAGATAGATAAATATGTAGTAGATTGGACAAATAGATGTCATGGGAATGCGAGATAAAATGAATAACGATAAATTGCAGCAAGGTATTTTTGTGTTTTTGTACTAATAGATCTGAAAATAAAAGCAAATATAAATAAATCTCGAAGGCAAATATAATAAAGAAGTGACCCGGGGGCCGTAGATTTCAATAGTGGCTTCTCTCGAGAAAAATAAAATACGGAGGGTAAACAAATTACTATTGGGCAATTGATAGAGCTTCAAATAATCATGACGATATCCAGGCAATGATCATTATATAGGCATCACGTCCAAGATTAGTAGACTGACTCCTGTCTGCATCTACTACTATTACTCCACACATCAACTTCTATCCAGCATGCATCTAGTGTATTAAGTTCATGGAGAAACGGAGTAATGCAATAAGAATGATCACTGGTACGCGTCGGTGCTATACAAACAGTTTTAAACCCCTTTCCGCGACGGCATTTGGAACCGTCACCTAGTGAGTGTGGGCGATTAGGGGGTCCTTCCCACACGACCTAGAAACCATCGGGGATAGGCCCTCCTGGGACACAAAATGAGTTCGTGTGCGATCGGGTCACCCACGGAAACCCAATCATTTCCGTAGGTATGTACATCCCACACGGTGAATCCCGGAAAACATTTCCGTAGGTATGTACATCCCACACGGTGAATCCCAGAAAACATTTCCGTAGGTATGTACATCACACACGGTGGATCCCGGAAAAAAAATTTCATTGGTATGTATACCACACACAGTCAATCCAAGGAATACGTTTCTGTTCTTATGTACATCCCACACAGTCAATCCAGGGAAAACGTTTCCGTTCATATGTACATCCCACACAGGTTTATGTATCGGCTCATGTGTGATACGTGTAACTATCACACATGCTCTGCCTTGGTTAACCGTTTGCTTTTATCAACTACATCACACACGATTTGATGAAGAAAACTGTGTGGCATTGAGCTATCCATCACAAGCATTTTTACTGCTAGAACCGTTTGCAAAGTTCCATGACCCATTTAGTAGGTTTATTAGTTTACAATTAATAATTTCAGTATTACGCAAATTCACATTTCTTATCGAACAGCTGTTTGCCAATTTCATATCAGGCACATAAATATATTTTAACATCACAGTACAATAGCTACCTGAAAATAGCACAATACAACATATAGCTAGTTCAACTTCATAAGAACAATATTAGAAAAATATATTCATTTCCCGAATCGAGATCATCCAGGCTCATCTTATCCACCTATGCTTTGAGTTCAGTAAGAACCTGTTTTGCACTGGCCAACTGGGAAAGTGCCTCCTCCTTCGCCAACACCATCTTAGCAAAGTCCGATTTCAAAAAACCTGAGCTCATTCTCCACCTTCCTCTTTTTATCACGCATTTTCAAATATTCTTTAGGGTTGACAACACTTTCTCTAAGCCTACCTCTGTTCTCTTCCTCAAACATGCTCCAGAGCTTTGCAAGGCACATCTTCAAAGACTGTGGCCACTCTTGATCAACCCACTCCAAGTAAGAACACTTCCGTTCATCCTATAATATTAAAAACTAGATCAGTAACAATTTTAGGGGAAATGGGTTTATAGCAACATAGAAAATCACAAAATACTTATTTTGAAAAACTAAAGAAACAAGTTAATTATGACATATCTTCTCAAAAAGATCAATGTGCAAATGAATTAATTGCTACTGAGACAACAACCAAATTCTGAAACATCAAAAGCTATAATTAACTACTACAATGCTACAAGTTCTTACTCATGTACTATAAATAACAAATTGAACATTTTACGCGGAAGGTAAATATAACTCTGCTACGTCTTGAGCTTGCGTTGGTTTTCCTTGAAGAGGAAAGGGTGTTGCAACAATAGTAGCGTAAGTATTTCCCTCGGTTTTTGAGAACCAACGCACCTACACAAACAAACAAAGAACTCGCAACCAACGCAATAAAGGGGTTGTCAATCCCTTCACGGCCACTTGCGAAAGTGAGATCTGATATACATAATATGGTAAGATAAATATATTTTTAGTATTTTATAATATAGATAGGAAAAGTAAAGATGCAAATAAAAGTAGATTAAAATCTTATATGATAAAAGATAGACCCGGGGGCCATATGTTTCACTAGTGGCTTCTCTCAAGATAGCATAAGTATTACGGTGGGTGAACAAATTACTGTCGAGCAATTGATAGAAAAGCGAATAATTATGAGATTATCTAGGCATGATCATGTATATAGGCATCATGTCCGTGACAAGTAGACCGACTCCTACCTGCATCTACTACTATTACTCCACTCATCGACCGTTATCTAGCATGCATCTAGAGTATTAAGTTCATAAAGAACAGAGTAACACATTAAGAAAGATGACATGATGTAGAGGGATAAACTCATGCAATATGATATAAACCCCATCTTTTTATCCTCGATGGCAACAATACAATACGTGCCTTGCTGCCCCTACTGTCACTGCGAAAGGACACCGCAAGATTGAACCGAAAGCTAAGCACTTCTCCATTGCAAGAAAGATCAATCTAGTAGGCCAAATGTCAGGACCGGTTTTCCGGGTATTAATTTCCCAGAAAATGGCCCTTGTGCTCACCAGCCCCAGGATTACTGTTAGCTGATGAGGCACCAACTTGATACAGAAATTCCAAGCAAAATACATAATATGTAGTACAAGACCATTCTGGCCTATGAGTACAACATGAGGTTGCTAGTGGTTGATGGAGGAAGCGGTTTGTGGTACATCCGTGTCTATGGGACTCCATCTCCCACAGGAACAGCTGACCAGGTTAACTCCTATCTTCGCGGGGCTGCTATCGCCGTTGATTGGGTTCCGGGGCTGTCATCGCAACGCTCCTCTCCATGCAAGAAATCTGGCCAAGACAATAGCCAGGGACAAGCCAGTGAGTACTTTGAATGTACTCGCAAACATTATGAACACAGGTATAGTATAACAAAACATGTTCTGAAATATTCTATGATCACAACGTTAGTCATAAAATAAAAATCTCTGATGCATGCACGCAGGTTATTTATATGCAACATGAATATGTAGTAACAGATTAGTAATAAATAACGAGCATAACTTAGTCTTATATTGAAAATAAATAACAAGAGTGCCGCAGTCGGACGTCTGAGCGACATCACATAAAGGGCTTATAGAGTAAATAATTAACAAGATGTTACCCACGAAGGCCCGAGCGACACCACATAAAGGGCTTATAAAGTATAACAGCATGCCACAGTCGGGCGTCTGAGCGACACCACATAAAGTGCTTATAAAGTAAATAAATAAAAGCATGCCACAGTCGGGCGTCTGGGCGACACCACATAAAGGGCTTATAAAGAAAACAATCACAGTGAATATCCAGGAGGTAGAACCATCCTAGGGATATTCGATAAATAATATAACGGGTTAGTCCATAACAAATAATAATCATGGTCATCACAAGTCATAAATCATGATCCAAGTCCTGGTTTAACAGTTTCTCCTCCGAAGACCGACACTAAGACCGCACTTGACCCATCCCAGACTGTAGTCCTAACCATGGACACGGCTATTCGAATAGATTTAATCTCTGCAGAGGGTGTACTCTTTACCCACGAGTAACGGATTCCTTTAGTCCATCGGGACTAATTCTTTCTATGGTCTTTTAATTGAAAACACACCTAACTTGCACACACCAGCTTAACTTACCGGTGTCCGGAATCACCCACGACACCTGTCAAGCAAAACTCTAAGTGGGGAGGCTACAACCTCGCGTCGTCTCCTCCGACTGAATAGAGGCGGAGCTCTAGCGATGCTCGCCGGCGAACGGAGGCATCCCTCGGGGATCTGAGCACATGGTTGTGCTCAGGTGGTCGAGGCGAACCCGTGGGTACCCGCCATGGTCGCCGACATGGACGGAATCGCCGGCGACGAGCTTTGCGCGGCCGGGGTCCTCAGGAGCAAATGGGGGTCTGGGATATGGTGGCTCCCGGTCGGGGCTGAGGTGATGGGCGGCTCCACACGGTCACATGGAGTCGGGTGGTGGTGCTGGATGGATGGGAGGGGCTTCGGTTGCGACGAAGCGGACCGGAGCGTGGCGGCGGCCGAACTGGCCGAAGATGGGGGAGACGGCTTCCAGCCGACGATGGCTGGCTGTGGGGGTGCTCTGGGGGTGGCCTGAGGTCGCCTGAGTGCTTGGATGAGCTCGGGGGCCTCCTTTTATAGCGCCACGAGGTCGGTTCCACGATGGTGGATAAGGATGCCGGCGAACCGCCTCGCTGTAGCTAGCAGGGCGGCGTGGGGGCGACGGGCGCTTGCGGACAGGCTCGTGGATGAGCTCGGGCTGTTCCACGAGCGAGCTGGCGCGTTGGCGTGGCTCGGGCGGCGCCGACCAGGGCAGAGGCTGTCGGGCGGTAGTGGCGGCTTGCGGAGGCGGTGCTGTGGAGCGCCAGGGGATCCAGGAGGCTCTGCGGCTGGGGGAGGGGAGAGGCCAGGACGGGCGCGGGGGAAGCGGCAACGCGACGCGACGACCCGTGTGCATGCACGTGCAAAACGCGCGCTCTGGCCGCGCCCAGAGCGTGCATGCCAAGTGTTCGGCAAAATGTCGGTGTGTGCTACAGGATTAGGATGAGGCTGGGGATTAGCAGGCCTGTGTTAGGGTCGTCTAGGAGCTTAATGGACATGCTAGTTTGTCCAGAGGTGCAAGGTCACAGTGCAAAACTAAAATCATGCCAAAACTGTCCCTGCACTCAAGGTGTTTGACAAAATTCCAAGAGCATCTAGGAAACTCTTGGAGAGGCCAAAATCTCCAGATCAGGGTCTCTTTAGATGCAGGTGGGGATGGCAAGGTCAGTTGGCCAAGTCTAGAAACTTGATAGTGCAAGTTTGTGAGAAAACTGATTCTGGACAGAAAGAAAAGGGCATAATTGCATGTACTTAAAATCCTCCAATGGGCCCACAGTAGCGACCCGACCCAAAATCGGTCAAGTCTCTGTGTAGTTGTACCATCCCAAGGTCATGCTGGCACACACAGTACATTGATGAAAAGATTCAAAGTTCAATCACACCTGAATTTATTACACGATTCTCATATCGAGTCTTTATTACAATAGAATAAATTCGGCCGAAGGCCAACTCATGAGAAATAAACTAAACAAAGCTGCGGAAGCGTAGACGAATAGCGAGTACATCCGACTCATAGGGCAATCGCCAAGCGTGAATCGTAGCCTCACTCCTGATCGGAAAACTCCTCTGCAACACAAGACGTTGCAGCCGTGTAGGTCAGCATTTTGAATATGCCGGCAAGTCAAAGAGAGAACAAAAATAAAAATTACTAAAACTATATGCAATTTTGCTTTCGGGCTCTAAGTTTCATTGTTTTTGCGAAAAAGCCGCTTTTTCCCTACAACAAGGACTTGTTTGCAAATACTACAAAATGTTGGTAGTTATTGAGATGGTTCCGCCAACCAATGTCTCATTCCCAATTATTAAATAACCCCTCAATTAATTTATTAAGTTTGGTGTTGAGATATCCGAAATACTCCAAGTTCCAGAGGCTCAGATTGTCCGTAACCGTGGACACGGCTAACCGATTAGATCTTCACTCTGCAGAGGTTTGCGCACTTTACCCGCAAAAATCGTTCCCTCCTTTAAGTCTTCGCAGTTCACGGTGTTTGAAGACGGACGAGCAACGAACAGGTCTCCGAAGAGTTCCTTCCGTCCACCGCCGGTGCCCATCCAATCCTACCGTTCTTCTACATCTCGTAGCACCGTCCGCCGTAGTCACGCCTAGGGTCGACCAAGCCAAAGCCCATAATGGCTTGCGGCTGCACAGGTAAGCTTCCGGTCAATGGGGTATCCATCCGTATCTTCGTGGCTGGGTGAAGCTTTCCGCAAGATGTCATGGCGCTTCTCCATGCATCCCGGCCATCCGCTGGTTTCTCCAGGGTGCCCGTCAACCGTCCTCCACCCAGTAGTGAATTTTGAAGTCCTTCTTGAGCTTGAAGTCATGGGGTTGTCATCATCTTGACTCTCGCATCTCCCTTATGAATCACTCAACCAACCCCGTCTACGAGCATAGCAAAATAAACTACATCGTCCTGGGCAATGGTAACAAGGGGAATTGGGTTCATCCTACCCCATGATACTACTCAAGAACATAACTTAAAATTCTCCTACTGCATGCATGGTGGGGAAGTATAATTCTAATGCAATAAAATCATAGGTATTGTAAAAGAAAACATGATCAAATGACTTGCCTGGCTGACGGTCTTCGAAAAGCTAGGGACTCGTGATAGCAGGCTTAAGCCCTCCGGAAATTCTACGAAACAAACAACCATCATATAAGCATAAAAACATACAATCACTTAACATAACAGCATGCTAACGTAAAACACACAAAACAATCGAACCAAAAACCAAGGAAAACTCGAAGAAATTCAAGCCAACAACTAACAAGAAAATAAAATAAACTTTTTATTTTCTATAAATAAAAGTTCATGTTCTAAAACTACAGAAACTAATCTAAAATAAACTATAACATAGGTAAAATAAGATTATTTACTAAATAGAACAATAGGAAAACAGTAGCTAGTTAAATAAACAAGAAACACATGATTTTGACTAAAAATATTTTTTTATTAAACCTAAAATACCCAAATAAATTCCTACTGCTAGGCAAGGTCAAAACAAAGCAGTGACAAAAAGAATCACTAAAATAAAATAATCCTAACTCATTTTATAGCAGAAATACTAAGCTGTCTAAAACTAAAATAAAACAATTTCTACTGATTTAAACATGGCTAAACATATTTTCTACAGAAACTACAACAAATTTGCAAACTAACAAAAAAAGAATCAACTAAAAATATTAAATAACCTAAGAGATATGGATTTTACAAAACTGGAACTGTTCTGTTAAAAACAGAAACGAAAATATAACTAAAAAGAAAACTAGCGCTAACGGGCTATCTAACGCTCAGGCGATATATAACTAATGCGTGCCCGAGGTTAACAGAAAATAAACCGATCGGGCTGGTCCAACTAAACCAAGAAATAAACCGGACTAAAACCAACTAAAACCAATCTAATCTAAATAAAACCTAACCCTTCGTGTGATCTAATCTAGGCCGTAGGTTTTAGATCGGACGGTGGTGGGTGGCTCCGGCGACATACCGGTGGTGGTGACGACGACGGACGACGGCGGCTCGGGCGTGGACGGCGCGGTGGTTCCGGTGGTCGGGGAAGACGGCGGAGACGTCAGGCGGGTGCGGCGGCACTTGGGGAGGTCGGGGGTGGAGTCGGTGAAGCTCGGGGATGACAGAGACGATCGGGACGAGCTCGGGTGAGCTCCGGCTCCGGCGGGCGGCGGGCGAGCTCGGGGCGACGGCGTCGGGGGCTCCTGGGCAAGGAGAGGCTGTCGGGGAGGTGCGGGAGAAAGCGGCGGTTCGGGTGGAGTAGCTTGGAGGTCGAGTGGTGGCTCACCGGTGGCGGGAACGGCGGCGAACCGAGGCGGCGGCGGCAGATGCTCGGGCGAGGGTGCGAGCTGCGATGGGTTTTGGGCTCGGGTTTTTGGGGGGTTCAAGGGAGGAGGGGCGTAGGGTTTTATAGGGCATCGACTTGGGGCAGGGGGCGACTCTGGATCGCGATCCCGTGAAGATCGCGGCAACGGGCGGTGGCGGTCGCGCTCTGGCGCGGCGAGACATGGGCGAGGTGAAAGAGAAGGGGTGGGGCCAGCGAGAGAGGAGGAGGGGTTCAGCGACCGAGGGGAGAGGAATCGGCGCGGCGCCTGGGCAGGCCGGCTCAAGGCCGGTGGAGCGCTGCCCGTCTGGCCGGTCAAGGCTGGCCGGGTCAAGCCGGTTGCTGTGCCGGTGCACGGGTTTTTTTGAATTAGAGAGAAGAGAGAATATATAAAAATATATATTATTTTTATATAGGACATATATATATCAAAATTCTCAGGGAATTTATCCTACAATTCGGACATTTTTCCAGGCAAAGCTCAAACTTAAAAAACATTTTCTAGAAATCCCAAATAAAATCAAATTTGAATTCAATCTTTTTGGCAAAACTTTTCTTCTGACATTTTTGGAGTGTCATGTTTACTCCTCTCAGACTTTTTCTCAAGTATTTGTCAGGCATTGTTTTGAAGTAAATTCAACTGCCAATTTGAATTCAAATTCCAACAAACTCAAAAGCCTTTGAAATAATTCAAATGTCACTCAATTCGAACAATAATGCATAGATGCTTAGCTATAATTGTAAAACATTCCAAATGGGAAATTTGGGATGTTACAAACCTACCACCTTTAAGATGAATCTCGCCCTCGAGATTCGGGTTGGCTAGCAAATAGGTGCGGGTGGTCTCGTGAGGTCTTCTTCCCGCTCCTGTGTGGCTTCCTCCTCGGAATGATGACTCCACAACACCTTGCAAAACTTGATGATCTTGCTGCGGGTGACTCTGTTGAGTCTCGAGAATTCGGACAGGTTTCTCCTCATAAGTCGATCACCGTCGAGTTGTATGGCCTCTAGGGGCACCGTGTCTCTCAACGGAATATCGGCCATCTCGGCATGGCATTTCTTCACCGAGAAACATGGAAGACATCGTGAACTCCGGACAATCCTTCCGGCAATTCCAACTTGTAAGCAACTTCTCCACGACGTTCAAGGATTTTGTAGGGGCCAATGAACCGGGGTGCTAACTTTCCTTTAACACCGAACCTCTTGATTCCACGAAGTGGGGACACGCGAAGATATGCCCGGTCTCCCGCTTCGTATGTTACTTCCTTGTGTTTACTGTCGGCATAACTCTTCTGCCTCGACTGAGCTACCTTGAGCCTATCTCGAATCAGCTTGACTTTCTCTTCGGAATCTCTAATAAGGTCGGGACCGAAAAGTTTTCGATCTCCAACACCATCCCACAAGAATGGTGTTCGCACCTCCTTCCGTATAGAGCTTCAAAGGGGCCATCTTCAGATCGGTCTCGATAACTGTTATTGTCACGAGAACTCCGCGTATGGCAAATTATCATCCCAGCTAGACCCATAGTCTAGCACACAAGCTCTCAACATGTCCTCCAGGATCTGGTTGACTCTCTCGGTCCATCCATCTGCTCATGGATGAAAAGCTGTCTTGAACTCCAGCCTCGTACCCAAAGTTTCATGCAACCGATTCCAAAACTTTGAGGTAAATTGTGTTCCTCTATCCGACACGATACTCCTCGGAACTCCATGCATATACGATCCTGGTCATGTATATCTTGGCTAACTTAGCGCTGGTATAGGTAGTCTTCACGGAATGAAATGAGCTACCTTTGTCAATCGATCAACCACTACCCAGATGGAATCATAACCTGAACGGGTCCTGGGTAATCCTGTGATAAAATCCATTCCAAGTTTTTCCCATTTCCACTCGGGAATAGGCAAGGGTTGAAGTAACCCTGCTGGCTTCTGATGTTCCGCCTTTACTCGCTGGCAAACATCGCATATTGCTACGTACTCAGCAATATCCTTCTTCATACCTATCCACCAGAAACTTTCCTTCAAATCCAGATACATCTTGGTGTTACCGGGGTGAATCGAGTGCGGTGAATCATGAGCCTCCTGAAGAATTAGCTTCCTGAGTTCGGGATCATTGGGTACATAAATACGATCCTTGTACCATATAGCTCCGTATTCATCCTTACGAAACCCTTTAGCTTTTCCTTCATTCATCCTTTTCTTTATCTCATCAATTTCCTTGTCCGACTTAAGGCTTCACGAATTCTTTTGGCCAAAGTGGACTGAACTTCCAGAGCTGCAACATATCCTCTCGGAACTATCTCCACTGAGATCTCTCGGCGTCATCGACTAACTCCTGGGTAATCCTCCCGCTATAAGAGTATTCACATAACTCTTATGGCTCAAGGCATCTTCTACAACATTAGCCTTTCACAGGTGGTAATGCAATCTCATGTCATAGTCCTTGATTAACTCTAGCCATCTCCTCTGCACGAGGTTCAACTCTTTCTGCGTGAAAATATACTTCAAGCTCTTATGATCTGTGTAAACATCACAACTATTTCCGATAAGGAAATGTCTCCAGGTCTTGAGTGCATGCACTACGGCTGCTAATTCCAAATCATGTGTGGTGTAATTCATCTCGTGAGGTCGTAGTTGTCTGGAGGTATAAGCTACAACTTTTCCTTCCTGCATGAGTACTCCTCCGAGTCCCTCAAGTAGAAGCGTCACAATATACCGTAATCCTTGTGTATGTCCGCAAAATCAATCTGGATCGAGCTGTAACCAAACGTTTCTTCAATTCCTGGAAACTGGCTTCACAATCCTCGGTCCAGATGTACTTGGCGTCCTTCTTCAACAGCTCAGTCATGGGCTTGGCAATCTTCGAGAAATTCTCAATAAACCTCCGATAATATCCCGCGAGTCCGAGAAAACTGCGGATCTCCTTGACTGAGGTGGGTGATCGCCAATCGGTGACCGATACAACCTTGGTGGGGTCAATCGCTATTCCTTCTCCTGAAATAACATGTCCGAGGAATCCGACTTCCATCAGCCAAAATTCACATTTGCTGAACTTGGCATACAACTGATGTTCTGAGTTTCTCCAGAACTAGACGCAAATGTTCCTTATGCTCTTCCTCGCTCTTGGAGAAAAACAGTATATCATCGATGAACACCACGACAAACTTGTCCAGATATTCCATAAATACCTTGTTCATCAAATTCATGAAGTATGAAGGGGCATTAGTCAATCCGAATGACATGACGGTATACTCATATAAACCGTACCTGGTGGTAAATGCTGTTTTGGGTATATCCTTTTCACGGATCTTCAACTGATGATACCCTGATCGAAGATCGATCTTGGAGAATACCTTGGCTCCAACTAGCTGATCAAATAGATCATTAATCATTGGCAGAGGGTACTTGTTCTTGATGGTCACGTCATTCAACGAACGATAATCCACAACCATTCTCAGGGTTCCATCCTTCTTCTCTACCAAAAGAACTGGGGCTCCCCAAGGTGATGAGCTTGGCCGAATATATCCCTTCTCCAATAGCTCATTAATTTGCTTTTGATCTCTTCCAATTCGCTCGGGGCATCCGATAGGGTCTCTTGGATATTCGGGCTGTGCCGGGCAATAACTCAATCGAAATTCAATGTCTCTGTCCGGTGGCATTCTGGTAATTCCTCCTAAACACATCAGGAAAATCTTGCACTACTGGTACTTCCTCCTGAACAACTCCCGTGAGGGAATTCACCTGATTCTTCATCGGGATATGTCTGGATACATACTTGATCCTCTTCTGCTCCGGAGTGGTGAGCAGAATCGTCTTGCGGACACAGTCTATGTTTCCTTCAAACTTCGTCAACCAATCCATGCCTAGGATTACATCAAGGTCTGGGTTTCCAATACTATGAGGTCTGCGGGAAATTTATGGTTTCCGATGTTAAGGGTTGCATGACAGCCTAAGCCTGCCATCATTTCTCCTCCTGCGGAACTGACGTGAAGAGGGCTTCTAAGGGTTCTAGTGGGCAACCCGTACTTCTCCACAACTACCCTTGATATAAATGAATGCGTTGCACCAGAATCAAAGAGTACCAATACTGGATGTGAATTTAATAAAAACTTACCAACCACAGTGTCTAGCTGATCATAGACGTCCTCCACGTCAATGTGGTTCACCTGAGCACGAGGAAAAGGGTTGGGCTTCTTTGCTGAGCTTCCATTGCTGTTTCCATTCCTCTGCTTGGCCTCCGGGCAGTCGGTGGCATAGTGCCCTGCTTTCTGGCACTTGAAACAGGTGATGTGACTCAGATCCTTCTGAGCCGGGGCAGGACGATGCTGGTTGCCATTGCCGTTTCCATTGTCTAACTTGTTGTCGTGGTTGCGGTTGTTCCCATTCCCTCCATGGTTATGTCCTCCATGATTATGTCCTCCATGGGTGTGATGGGTATGTCCTCCCGAATATGGGGCATAACGGGGCTTCTGCTGAGCTCCAGAGTTGTACTTCCCCTGGCCATACTTGCGCTTGCAGCTATCAATCTGCTGCTGCTTGCCTTCGAGTATGGTGGCCTTGTCTACCAGCTCCTGGTAGTTGTTGAAGGTAGCCACCATTAGCTGCATTCCCAGCTCGTCATTGAGTCCCTCGAGAAACTTTTCCTGCTTTATGCATCTGTGGCCACATCATCCGGGCATAGCGAGCTAACTTGTTGAACTCATCCACGCATCGCCCCACGATGCGGTTCCCCTAGCGTAAGTTGCGGAACTCACGCTTCTTCAGACTCATGGCTCCAGCTGAGACATGAGCGGTGCGGAAAGCCTGCTGGAACTGATCCCACGTGATGGTGGCGATGGGATAAGTGGCGGTGTAGTTCTCCCACCAAGAGACTGCAGGTCCATCAAGCTGATTTGCGGCAAAGCGCACCTTCTCTGCATCTATGCATCCAGCAGTGGCTAACTCCCTTCCGACCTTGCGGAGCCAATCATCGGCCACAATCGGCTCAGTGCTGCTAGAGAACACTGGCGGATTCAGCCTTAGGAAGCGGGTCAAGTTGTCAGCGAGGGTGGTGGCGGTGGATTGTTGTTGTTGTTGTTGTTCTTCCGATTACGGATGAGCATCTCGCATAAGGGCATTCTGCTGCTATATCACCGGGTGAGCTCCGCGGAAAGTTGAAACCGGGGTCACGTCTCGGAGGCATCTGATGTTTTGGAGTGGATGAGAAAATTAGAATAGAACAAGAGTCTAATGAGAAAATAGCACTACCCATATGAATGCACAATCATAATCACACCAATCATTTATTCAATCATCTCAAACATGGTTCAATCTCGGATTACAAATTCTCACGACTAATCGAAAATAACGGCCTAACTGATCGACGGAAAAATAAAATAACATGGCGGTCGACTAAATGTCTTCATCAATTATCCTTGCGTCCTCTGGTGCGGCGTCCTCTGGTGTGGCGCCTCCTCTTGCGGCTTTCTTCGGTGGAGCTCTCTTCATAATCCTGGTCATTGCTCACGAGGGGTCCGTCATCTCCACTCGGAAAAAGGTCTTCTCCCAGGTCCATCTTCTCCTCTAATGCGGCAACATCAATCTTCAGCTTGTCGACTCTCTCCATGAAATCCTTGATTTCTTCTTCATGGTCAAGGAAATCGCTGCGTGCTTTCTCCTCCGGTTCAGTTCACGGAACAACAGCCTCATGTGTACCTTGAGTTTTGGCGAGTCCGGATTTCCGTTTCTGAGGAGACTCTCCAAGTCTTGGACATATGAGAGAATGGAGTCGTCCTCTCACGGCACGGATGATATTTCCATTCCTAGCTCTGCGAAATCATGGCGAGGTCCGATGGGTCGAGCTCGGCCTGCATTCTTCTCGGAGATGTCCAAGTGCACGATAAATCGCCATGTCTCTTCCGAGGATCCAACTGAAATCGGTAAACTCAAAGTCAATGGGCTCAATGTCCTCCGAAGGTCCTCCCTGAATGTGCACCTTAATCCTCAGAAGCGGGTATCCGTCGGAAGTGCATTGGTAGGCTTCACGGTGATTGAGGGCGAGCAATCTTCAGCTTCTTCACGATCTGAACCAGCTTCTTGCCGAGAGGCATCGTCTCATCTGGCTGGCAAAACTCCGGTAGCAGAACTGGGGTGAACTCGGCGGCCATCTAGAATGTTGAAAATCGGATAGAAGTCAGAAATGAACAAGGGAGAATTACGGAATGATCAGGACATAAAATAAAAAGTCTCTTCCTATGGCTTTCCAATCCTAGGGGTTACGTCCTACGGTCAGCGTGTGCTCTGATACCATCTCTGTAGTGACCCGACCCAAAATCGGTGAAGTCTCTGTGTAGTTGTACCATCCCAAGGTCATGCTGGCACACACAGTACATTGATGAAAAGATTCAAAGTTCAATCACACCTGAATTTATTACACGATTCTCATATCGAGTCTTCATTACAATAGAATAAATTCGGCCGAAGGCCAACTCATGAGAAATAAACTAAACAAAGTTGCGGAAGCGAGATTTAATAGCGAGTCCATCCGACTCCATAGGGCAATCGCCAAGCGTGAATCGTAGCCTCACTCCTGATCGGAAAACTCCTCTGCAACACAAGACGTTGCAGCCGTGTAGGTCAGCATTTTGAATATGCCGGCAAGTCAAAGAGAGAACAAAAATAAAAATTACTAACACTATATGCAATTTGGCTGTGGGGCTCTAAGTATCATTGTTTTATGAAAAAAGCCAGTTTTTCCCTAGAACAAGGACTTGTTTGCAAATACTACAAAATGTTGGTAGTTATTGAGATGGTTCCGCCGACCAATGTCTCATTCCCAATTATTAAATAACCCCCTCAATTAATTTATTAAGTTCGGTGTTGAGATATCCGAAATACTCCAAGTTCCAGAGGCTCAGATTTGTCCGTAACCGGGGACACGGCTAACCGATTAGATCTTCACTCTGCAGAGGTTTGCGCACTTTACCCGCAAGAATCGTTCCCTCCTTTAAGTCTTCGCACTTCCTGGTGTTTGAAGACGGGACGAATCAACAGGGTCTCCAAGAGTTCCTCCGGTCCACCACCGGTGCCCATCCAATCCTACCGTTCTTCTACATCTCGTAGCACCGTCCGCCGTAGTCACGCCTAGGGTCGACCAAGCCGAGCCCATAATGGCTTGCGGCTGCATGTAAGCTTCCGGTCAATGGGGTATCCATCCATCTCTTCGTGGCTGGGTGAAGCTTTCCGCAAGATGTCATGGCGCTTCTCCATGCATCTCGGCCATCCGCTGGTTTCTCCAGGGTGCCCGTCAACCGTCCTCCACCCAGTAGTGAATTTTGAAGTCCTTCTTGAGCTTGAAGTCATGGGGTTGTCATCATCTTGACTCTCGCATCTCCCTTATGAATCACTCAACCAACCCCGTCTACGAGCATAGCAAAAATAAACTACATCGTCCCGGGCAATGGTAACAAGGGGAATTGGGTTAATCCTACCCCATGATACTACTCAAGAACATAACTTAAAATTCTCCTACTACATGCATGGTGGGGACGTATAATTCTAATGCAATAAAATCATAGGTATTGTAAAAGAAAACATGATCAAATGACTTGCCTGGCTGACGGTCTTCGAAAGCTAGGGACTCGTGATATCAGGCTTCGCACTCCGGAAATTCTACCGAAACAAACAACCATCATATAAGCATAAAAACATACAATCACTTAACATAACAGCATGCTAACGTAAAACACACAAAACAATCGAACCAAAAACCAAGGAAAACTCGAAGAAATTCAAGCCAACAACTAACGAGAAAATAAAATAAACTTTTTATTTTCTGTAAATAAAAGTTCATGTTCTAAAACTACAGAAACTAATCTAAAATAAACTATAACATAGGTAAAATAAGATTATTTACTAAATAGAACAATAGAAAAACAGTAGCTAGTTAAATAAACAAGAAACACATGATTTTGACTAAAACTATTTTTTTATTAAATCTAAAATACCCAAATAAATTCCTACTGCTAGGCAAGGTCAAAACAAAGCAGTGACAAAAATAATCACTAAAATAAAATAATCCTAACTCATTTTATAGCAACAATACTAATCTGTCTAAAACTAAAATAAAACAATTTCTACTGATTTAAACATGGCTAAACATATTTTCTACAGAAACTACAACAAATTTTCAAACTAACAAAAAAAGAATCAACTAAATTTTTTAAATAACCTAAGAGATATGGATTTTACAAAACTGGAACTGTTCTGTTAAAAACAGAAACGAAAATATAACTAAAAAGAAAACTAGCGCTAACGGGCCTATCTAACGCTCAGGCGATATATAACTAATGTGTGCCCGAGGTTAACAGAAAATAAACCGATCGGGCCGGTCCAACTAAACCAAGAAATAAACCGGACTAAAACCAACTAAAACCGATCTAATCTAAATAAAACCTAACCCTTTGTGTGATCTAATCTAGGCCGTAGGTTTTAGATCGGACGGTGGTGGGTGGCTCCGGCGACATACCGCGGTGGTGACGACGGCTACGGACGACGGCGGCTCGGGCGTGGACGGCGCGGTGCCTCCGGTGGTCGGGGAAGACGGCGGAGACGTCAGGCGGGTGCGGCGGCACTTGGGGAGGTCGGGGGTGGAGTCGGTGAAGCTCGGGGATGACGGAGACGATCGGGACGAGCTCGGGTGAGCTCCGGCTCCGGCGGGCGGCGGACGAGCTCGGGGCGACGGCGTCGGGGGCTCCTGGGCAAGGAGAGGATGTCGGGGAGGTGCGGGAGAAAGCGGCGGTTCGGGTGGAGTAGCTTGGAGGTCGAGTGGTGGCTCACCGGTGGCGGGAACGGCGGCGAACCGAGGCGGCGGCAGCGAGATGCGTTCGGCGAGGTTGCGAGCTGCGGTGGGTTTTGGGCTCGGGTTTTTGGGGGGTTCGAGGAGGGGCGTAGGGTTTTATAGGGCATCGACTTGGGGCAGGGGGCGACTCGGGATCGCGATCCCGTGAAGATCGCGGGCGACGAAGTGGCGCGCCTTCTGGCGCGAGACGTGGGCGAGGGAAAGAGAAGGGTGGGGCCGTAGCGTCAACAGAGAGGAGGAGGGGGTTCGGCCCAACCGAGGGGAGAGGAATCGGGCGCAAGGCTGGGCAGCCAGCCAGCTCGGGTGGCTGCTGGCGCTGGGCCGGGTTTGTTCTGGCGCTGGGGTTTTTTGAATTAGAGAGAAGAGAGAATATATAAAAATATATATTATTTTTATATAGGACATATATATATCAAAATTCTCAGGGGAATTTATCCTACAATTCGGACATTTTTCTAGGGGCAAAGCTCAAACTTAAAAAAAAACATTTTCTAGAAATCCCAAATAAAATCAAATTTGAATTCAATCTTTTTGGCAAAACTTTTCTTCTGACATTTTTGGAGTGTCATGTTTACTCCTCTCATACTTTTTCTCAAGTATTTGTCAGGCATTGTTTTGAAGTAAATTCAACTGCCAATTTGAATTCAAATTCCAACAAACTCAAAAGCCTCTGAAATAATTCAAATGTCACTCAATTCAAACAATAATGCATAGATGCTTAGCTATAACTGTAAAACATTCCAAATGGGAAATTTGGGATGTTACACCCACTCTCCTGGACTTAAGGGTTTGGCAGGGTGGTCTATAAGCAGGAGAAATAATCAAGGGCAACAGAGCAACATAAAAAGTGGTTGCTGTACAAATCAACAAGTTGGACCAGAATGGAAATGAGGTTGATTCACTCAAATTTTTCAAAGAACCCAACTGGGTTTTTGCATAAAGTTGAATAATATACTCCTGTTAACATCCCATAATTTTGGTGGGAGTTTTAAAGAAATATTTAATTAGGTTGTAGTGCAAAATTGCCCACTGGACCAGATTTTAAAACTTGGTGTAGAACTCAAAATATCCAATGAATGAAATATACTTTTGCATAAAAGTGGTTTAAAAACATCACATAACATCCCAAATTTTGCTGGAATTTTTGAATGACTTAATAAAAGGGTTGCAGTGCAAATGGGACCCTAAACTTATGAAAAAAAAACCTTTTGGAGAGATAAAGCTCAGGGGAAGATAATTAAAAAAAATCCCACTGGTAAAAGGATTGTTTTATTTGAGAGAGTAAATAAGTCCAATAATGATTTAAAAGTTTTCACATGGGGTAAAAACTCCATGATAATAGAGAAATGAATTGGTTCTGAAATCAAAAGGAAATCCAGAAAAATCAAATTTTAAGTTTCCTGGCAAAATTTTAATAAACAAAACATGGTTAAAAATTTTGGGGCATCACACCAAAACAAACTGATAATTCGAATAGACTTGCAAAGATAACTTAATCACACATAAGAATTCAGAGAAGATTCAAATATTTCTCATAGATAAACCTGATCATAACCCCACAATTCATCGGATCTTGACAAACACACCGCAAAAAGAGTTGCACCGAATAGATCTCCAAGAAGATCGAGGAGAACATGGTATTGAGATCCAAAAAGAGAGAAGAATCCATCTAGCTAACAACTATGGACCCGAAGGTCTGTGGTAAACTACTCACAACTCATCGGAGAGGCTATGGTGTTGATGTAGAAGCCCTCCGTGGTTGATTCCCCCTCCGGCAGAGCAACGGTGAAGGCTCCAAGATGGGATCTCACGGATACAGAAGGTTACGATGGTGGAAATAGTTTTTCGTGGTCGCCTTTGATGTTCTCAGGGTACGTGGGTATATATAGGAGGAAGAAGTAGGTCGGTGGACACCCGAGGGGCCCACGAGATAGGGGGCGTGCCCAGTATGGGGGGGCACCCTCCACCCTCGTGGCTGCCTTGATTGCTTCTTGACTTGCACTCCATGTCCTCTGGATCACGTTCGTTCCAAAAATCAGGCTCCCGAAGGTTTCATTCCGTTTGGACTCCGTTTGATATTCCTTTTCTTCGAATCACTGAAATAGGCAAAAAAACAGAAATACAGGCTGGGACTCCAGTTAGTAGGTTAGTTCCAAAAATGTTATAAATGTGTAAAGTAAAGCCCATAAACATCCAAAACGGGTAATATAATAGCATGGAACAATCAAAAATTATAGATACGTTGGAGACGTATCACTCTCCAACAGCATAGCGACAATGTTTGGATGACAGCAAATTGATACTAACAGTTGTGTACATGCACAAATTTAGTAACATAGAACTAATAGCACTAAGGCGTCCACTATGTATGCCAAAACCGGTGTAAAGACTACTATTGCTACATCTCGCACCGGTGCCCTGCACTGGCGAGCTGATGCAGCGGAAAATAATCAGCGAACCGAACTCTGGAGCACCTAGTTGCCTTGACGCCCAGTTCCTTCGTGGCATAAAGATTTAGTATTTTACTGCTTGGTTGCTCGGATGTGTGGACAAGTTGGATCCACAAACTGCCGAAGCGGTGCCAAATAATTTTCTAATGGCACCACTGATGAGATGGCAATATTTTTAGATACTAGGTACAAATTGTGACACTGTCTTAGGATGCGTTTGGTTCAAGGTGTGGTATGAATGGGTTGGGACCGTGACACTATCTGAATCACATCTAAAAAATGATTTGTAACAACGAAAGAGGATCTAACCTTCTCTGCACATGCTAGAAACTTCCTCCCACTGTCCACAGATTCAAACGCAACTAGCTACACGCATGGAGATTGATGGTGTCAACGAGCAGAAAGATCTTCAGCCACCCCACTCCATTCGTTGCAACTGAAGGTCCTAGGGAACTACAAGAGGAAGAAATGACTCAAATCGATCGCCGGGTAAAAAACATTCATTCAAAGTCATAGCCCGAGAGAGAGAAGAGAGGCATACCCGGGTGGTGGAGTCGTCGTCGGAGGAGGAACCGCTGGAGAGGTCTTTCAAGATGACCATGGCAACCCCGGCGGTAGGATGCGAGACGACGAGAGCGAGGAATCAAGCGAGGAAGCGGCTATAGCTTAGGAAGGAAGGAAGGAAGGGGGAAATGGGGAAATGTGACTTGTGGTCGGGGAGAAAAGGGGATGGGGAGGGGGAGGGTAGATCTTTTGGCGGTAGGCCAAAATTTCGAAATGTGGAGGGAAACTTTGCACGCGGTGCTGCGGGACACCATTCACTTTGAACGATAGTGTGCGTCGCAAACGATTCTTCTGCTTAACGCGAAAGGGATGAGTTTGAAAACTAAAATTTTGGTGGAAATTTCCCCGCGTACGTCATTGCATAATTTAACATCTCTTGCTAATTTGGGCACACAAAAGAGCGTACAACACACAGACCAGACTTACTGAATCGAGAAATTTTAGTAATTAAACAGCGACAGTTCACCTAAACATTGCTCTAACAAAATACTACCATTAAAAACAAAGCCTAAGTACGAATAATTTTAAGAAATCCGCCGCGCGCCGGCCTATGCATCGCCGTTGTGAGATGAGATGTCGATGACTTGTCCTGGCGACATGCCGCCGTTGGTGGACTCCGCGTCCCCCCTGCTGAAGTCGACCGCGTCCTCGTCCTCGTCGTCTTCGGCCCTCAATGTTGTAGTACTCGTAGTAGTGGATGCGCCAAATTCGCGTTGGTACTCCACCACCGATTCCTCGACGGACAGACTCTTCTCTACCTCGACCTGGGCCATGCGCAACTCCTCCTCCCGGTGCTCCTCGATCTCCGTCGCCTCCTGCATCTCCAGCTCCGGCTTGACGACCTCATGAGGAAGCAGGTGCTCCATGGCCACCGCCGCCTTTTCGGACGTGGGTTGCATGCTGGATTCCGAGGTGGCCTAGAATATCTTGGCGTGGATGGCCTCGACCCGGGACAGGGTGACATCGGCGGCACACACGGCAGCTCGAGCGCTCTCGGCTGCTGTAGCTGCCCTGTCGGCTGCCGCAGACGCCCTGTCGACAGAAGCGGCCGCGCTCAATGAGGATGCGGCGGCACTCTCGACGTAGGCGGCCCTGCTCTCGCCGCAGGCGGCGGCGCTCGGGGGAGACGCGGCCATCATACGGGCCTTCATGAAGCGTTTCCACGGCGTCATCTTTGCAAGAAGGGGTGCGGGAATGGGGATCGGGATTTGTGGATTCGGGGGTTATCGGCACTGGAGCAGATGAGCAGGCGAAGCATAAGGAGGAAGACTTAAATAGACCCAGATTTTTTCATCACAAATGATTCCTACAAAACAACTTTGTGTAATGTTGTAGATATTTTGTATTAGCTGTGAAAGACGAATTTGCAGTAAAATGGCAATAGATGGTGTTTTAAATGTACGATAAAATTTGTAGTACTAATACAACTGTCATGTCAAATTTTGGAAAATTTGAGGGGTCATTTGACCTTTCAAGACATTAAGTGATTTTCTAGCCATTTAATGACCATAATTTAAATTTTGAACTACATGTACATGCAGCACCTAACCAAAACGGTTTGAAAATTAATATTTTGTGTACTTGTGTGTGATTTAATTCCATATGCAGTAAATTGGAAGGAATTTTCAAACATATTGGTCTAACGGCTATGACACAATTAAGCATGGAGTGCCATGGCATTCAAATTCCAAAAAATGAAAAACATGAAACCTTGTTTGAGGTAATGTCATACCACCAAGATGATGTGGTACAAAAATTTGCCTGTTTGACGAAAGTCTGGACACACACCCCTCACAAACCGGAGCAACTCACTAGAAGGCTCATGGTTCCGAGAGGGAACAATGCATGTTTGCTGACGAACGACATATAGCTTCCTCTTATGGCCTTCAAAAATTTCTACGCGTAATGTGCACTGATACTAACTGTCATGTGAAAAATTGGAAAATTTCAGGGGTCATTTGACCTTTTAAAGAGATTTAAGTGATTTCCTAGCCATTTAATGACCGTAATTCAAATTTGAACTACATCTACATGCAACGGCTAACCATAACGGTTTGAAAAATCATAATTGTGTACTTGTGTTCGAGTTCAAAAATCATTAGACGATGTAAATATTTGGTGTTCAAAAAAGAAAATCTAAAATCTGGCAAGACAACCGGCCCCACACTCTATTTCGCGCCTCGAGTTTTGGAAGGTGGGTGGAGGGCATTATTAATCTGACACGGTTCTGCATTAGGAACCATCAGCTATTATGTTCACACACGGATTTTGCTGCGGGAATCGTGTGTAATTCACACTACAGTACTCGTAAATTCCGGCGACCGGCACGTGTACTGTTCCCGACGATCTAGATTCCGGCAGCCAATAAATACTACCTTGCTCACGTCGTCCCGCCTGCATTCTAATCTAGATCCTCCCCTTGCTCGCCCTCTCTCTCTCTCTCTATGTATATATATATATATCTCAAATCTTTGCCATGGCGCCGCCGGTCTGCCCACGCACCGACGAGGAGTCGCCACCCCCCGAGGAGGCTCACTCGAAGAGCAGCAACGAGGACACCTACGCGCCACCGGACGAGGTTGCGCCGGACCCCCCAACTTTGGATTGGTTTTGGGGCCAATACGATCTTTGTCATTGGAAGTCGCTGTCGCTGGGTGAGAAAGCCAGGCAAGTGGCTTTCAAGAAGGAGATGGTGGAGGAGGATGCCAGGTACCAGGCGGCCCATGAAACCCGTGATGCCGCCTGGAAAAAGGAGGTGGCGGAGCTTTGGGGGCGGGCGCGTCGTCGTGCGGAGGAGGTGTATGAAGATGGGTACTTTGTGAGGAAGGCCAGAGGTGCTAGGCGCCTCGTCGCTGCGTGGAGCTGGGCCTATAAGCTCCAGCGTGCCACCGACAAGGAGCTCCGGTGGGCGCCCAATGGCAAGATCATTCGCGCGCGTCCGCCTGCAAGAGGCAGATCCGCACGTTAAGCGTTGCGAGGTGGAGGAGGCGGAGTACTGCCTCCGCTCTGGGAAGAGGGCACGCGCCAGGGAGATGCTGGCGAGGGGCTGCCAGAATACTGGCCCCAGGAGGGATTATTAGTTTTAGTATTGTTCGTTTTCAATTTTATGCATTGTACCTAGTAGTTAAGTATCATCACGTATATGTGATGATATTATATATATTCCGTGATGAACTAATGAAAATTTAATATTATATATATTATGAATTCCATTTTCTATCTATTTTTGTGTACTTATTTGAATCTATCTGCTATCATCCACATATATAGAATGGAAAGCGTATAAACACACATTGAAACAGAACATATAAGAACGGAAAACAGAGTACACACATTGAAACAGAGCAATAGTATGATTGCTGTGAATACATAGCTATCCACGTCGAAATGACTCAACAAAATAAAAAGCGTCCATGAGACCATGACCAGCAGCCCTTGCCTACGGTAGCTCTTGGCTCTGCCTGAACTCGTGCAGGCGTTCGTCCTAGCGGTCGACACGCTCTTGGTACATCTGGAGTGCGATCTCGAGCTCCAAGTTGACTATTTCATCGAGATCACCACCTCAAGGACATGATGGCCATGTTCCTCTACTGCGCCCAGGTGGACACCTGGACCAAGGAGGCGGTTGAGCCTACCGACCAGCGCGTTGGCATCGAGAGGGCCGCGAACAAGGCGAATGGTGTGACCCATGCGAACGGCGTGGCGGGCGTCTGATGTAAGTACGGCGCGGCTGGCCTCTGGTGCAAGTACGACGCAGAGGGCATGTGCCCACTCCTGGCGAGGAATGGGGGTACTGACGGGACGTGTACCCAGCTGCGACAACCTGTCGATAGTAGACAAGCGTCGATGGATCCGCTGTTGCTGTGCAGCGCGCCGCGCCTCTCGCTCTGCGGCGCTCCAACGCTCTCGCCGTGCAGCGAGCCGCAGCCTATCAGCACAGACGCGCCTAGCTTGCTCTGCGGCGCGCCATCGATCATGTTGTGCGGCGAGCTGCAGCCTCTCGGTGCTGACATGCCTATCTTGATCCACAGCGCTGAAGCGCCATGCGCCAAAGGTCTGCTCAACCCTGGCGACGACACGCATCACGGCGTCGTCCATCGTGTTGACGGGCCGTGGCACCTTCTGGTTTTCCTCATTGACAAGGTTGATGGCAGAGGCGGCGCTTTGGTGCGTTGGCATGCTTGGAAAAGGTGGATGTGCTACAGGCTATGCTTGTTGCCTCCGTGCGTTGCGCCGCGCCTAGGTTTATGTGCAATATCGCGAAATATGTGAGGAAATGGCGGGAAACGGTGGCGTGTTCATAGTACGCCATCAATTAATGGAAACTTATAATATAAAGGAACATCAAGCTAGCACAAGAAGTAGATAATGATGAGATGAACACGGACCACACTAGGGAACCCGTCGGTGATGAATTCATCAATCGCAAACGGTTGTACACTAGCAAGTGTTTGCCCACAACACACATGGCTTATTCCATCACAAACAGGTCGGATGGATCAACTATATGCCACGTATACACATTCTCAAAAAGTAATGCGGTAGACCTTCTTTAACATATGTTAAAAAATAAAATAAAAATAAAAAACAAGGACCTCGAGGTTAAATTAGCTGAGGGAATGGGTCATTTTGGTCATTTGACCAATATGACCCATCCTATCAGTTAATTTAACATCAACACAACTTCCCATCCAGTCACCCATCCCATGGCTGATCCAGCCTGGGCACACTTAACTTGAGAGTTCTCTTAGATGAGCTACTGGTGGAACAACTAGGCCTTGCTGATATAGGATGCCTCTTCGCATCCTTACGGCGTATCCGGATGACCGCCCGTCACCCAATGGCCAATACATGTTGTGTAGACAGAGCATATCACGTACGTCTTATTAGAAGCAATCGCTTGTGTTATTATCGGTCTTCGCTCACATTTTTGATTACAGACCTGTTTGCCACGTATCGCACACATCTTGTTATATTGAAGCATTTCTGTTCTGTTGTCTCAACGCCAATAGTTCATCCGAGTGAACTGCATGCCGTATATCGCACACACCTTGATCTGCCTGGACGTTTATTTTGTGTTTCCTAATCACAACCAGTTCATCCTAGTGAACCGTATGCTGTGTATCGCACACGCCTTCATCTGGCTGCCCGTTTATTTTGTTCCACCTCATCGCAAATAGTTAATTGAACTGAAGCGTATGCCCTGCATCGCGCACGCAACTAAAATCTGAACCGTGTTTGATGCATCCCTCATCGCAAACGTTTTGGACATTTTTTATGGTTCTCTGACACCACCGTTTGCGATTATTGCATCGCACACAGTTTCTTGAAGGGTCTCTGATCGTAGTGCCGCGTTAGCAGCATTCTGCAGTAGTGGATGACATGATGTAGACAATATCTATCTATGTAGAAATAGACTCCATCTTGATATCCTTAATAGCAAGGATACATATGTGTCGGTTCCCCTTCTATCACTGGGATCAAGCACCACAAGATCAAACCCATCACAAAGCACCTCTTCCCATGGCAAGAAAAATCAATCTAGTTGCCCTAACTGAACCAAAGATTCAAAGAAGAAATACGAGGCTATAAGTATTCATGCATATAATAGATCAAAAGACTCAAATAACTTTCGTGGATAAAACATATATCTGATCATAAACTCAAAGTTCATCGGATCCAAACAAACACACCGCAAAAAGAGTTACATCAAATAGATCTCCAAGAGACCATTGTATTGAGAATCAAAAGAGAGAGAGAGGAAGCCATCTAGCTAGTAACTACGGACCCGTAGGTCTACAATGAATTACTCATGCATCATGGGAGAGGCACCAATGAGGATGATGAACCCCTCTATGGTGGAGTCTAGATTGGATATGTGGTTTCTACAAATTGCAGTAGCTGGAATTGATTTTCGTCGAATCCCCTAGGGTTTCTGGAATATTTGGGTATTTATAGAGCGAAGAGGCGGTGCGAGAGGCCAACAAGGTGGGCACAACCCACTAGGGCGTGCCCATGTGGGTTGTGCCCCCCTCGGGGGCACCCCCTGGTACTTCTTTGGCCCATCTTGTGTCTTCTGGCCCAGAAAAATTCTCCAAACAGTTTCACTGCGTTTGGACTCCGTTTGGAATTGATTTTCTGCAAAGTAAAAAACAAGAAAAAAACAGCAGCTAGCACTAGGCACTATGTCAATAGGTTAGTCCCGAAAAATGATATAAAGTTGCTATAAAATGATTGTAACACATCCAAGAATGGTAATATAACAGAATGGAACAATCAAAAATTATAGATACGTTGGAGACGTATCAGCATTCCCAAGCTTAATTCCTACTCGTCAAAGAGTAGGTAAATAATAAAAATAGAATTTTTGATGTGGAATGCTTCCTAACATGTTCATCACATATTCTTTTCTTTGAAGCATGGTCATTTGGTCTTTTATATGATTCAAAGCAATAGTCTAGTTTTAACATGAAAATTTCAATACTCAAGCATGTCAGCAAGCAACCATGTCTTTCAAAATATCAACACTAAAGCAAGGTATCCCTAGCCCATTATGCTCAATCATGGATCGATTCATGAAACACACTCTAATATTAGCTACACCCAATGCTCAACTACTATCATAGTGCCCCTTCGTTGGTGCTTTATAAGAGAAAATGGAGACTCAAAATAAAAATTGCATAAAGTAAATATAAAGGCCCTTCGCAGAGGGATGTAGGGATTTGTAGAGGTGCTAGAGCTCAAAGCGAAAAAGATAGATATAAAAACATTTTGGGTGGCATGCTTTTCCTGTTAATGAAAACGATCGAGTAGTTCCCAATACTTTCCATGCTAGATATGTCATAGGCGGTTCCCCAACAGAAAATAAAGTTTATTCCTTTTTCCACCATACTTTCACTTTTCATGGCTAGCCGTATCCACGGTTGCCTTCTATACCAACACTTTCCAAGGAATTTATTATTTGACAACATAAAGTAAATTCATTTTTCATTTCGGGACTGGGCATCCCTAATACCTTTTCCGTACTCTCATGCAATGACAAGTGAATAAACACGCATCTTGAGAATAACACATCTAGCATGGAAATATACCGGCCACCCCCTACCGTTTCATGAGCGGTACGAGCACACAAAAGGGAAATTTATTTTGAAAATTAGATATGGCACATACAAATTTTCTTAGAACGGCAAAACAATACCGCATATAGGTAGGTATAGTGCACTCATATGGCAAAACTTGTTTTAAGGATTTTGGATGCACAAGTAGAGATCATACTTAGTGCAAGTGAAGGCTAGCAAAAGATTGAGAAGCATCCAACCAAGAAACGAAAAAGCTCATAAGCGAGAATTAAGCATAACTAACACCGAATAATGCACCACAAGTAGGATGTAGTTTCATTGCATAACGATTGACTTTCGTGATTGCATAGGAAATCACAAACCTTAACACCAATATTCTTACTAAAGCATAATTACTCATCAACATGACTCACATATTATATCATCATATCAAAAAATTATTACAAGGAATCAAGTTTATTATGTCCAATGATCTTCATGAAAGTTTTTATTATATCCCTCTTAAATATCTATGACTTTGGGACTAATTTCATATGTTAATTTTGATAGCTCAAACAAATCTAAGTGAAGAACATGAGCATAAAAAGTTTCTTCTCTCAAAATAATTGAAGTGAAGCAAGAGAGAATTTCTTTAAAAAAATTACTAACTCTCAAATAAATCTAAGTGAATCATGAGAGCATTTCGTCAAAAATACTAAAGCACACCATGATCAAAAAGATATAATTGAAGCACTACAGCAATTCCATACCTCATAAAGATTTAAGTGAAGCATAGAGAGCTATTCTAACAAGTCATAGCATAAATTTGGCTCTCTCAAATAGGTGTGTCTAGAAAGGATAAACGACACAAAATAAAAAAACAAAACAAGCAAAGACTCATATCATACAAGACGCTCCAAGCAAAACTCATGATATGTGACGAATAAAAATATAGCTTCAAGTAAAATGATGATGGTCGTTAGAAGAAAGAGAGGATGCCACTCGGGCATCCCCAAACTTAGTTGCTTGCTTCTCTTTGGCTATTAACTTGTGGTGCCATGGGAATCCCCAAGCTTAAGCTCTTCTTACTCCTTATTCCTTCATCCATCGTGATCTCACCCAAAACTTGAAAACTTCAACCACACAAAACTCAACAAAACCTTCATGAGATCCGTTAGTATAACAAAGCAAATCACTACTCTAAGTATTGTTGCAAACCCATTCATATTTTATGTTTGCATTATATCTACTGTATTCCAAGTTTTCTATAGCTTATACCCTCCAATACAAACCATAGATTCATCGAAATAAGCACACAACACAAAGAAAACATAATCTGTCAAAAACAGAACAGGTTGTAGCAATATGAAAACTTTGTATACTTCTGTAACTCCAAAAATTCTGAAATATCAGGACGATGTAGGCAATTTGTATATCAATCTTGTGTAAAGAAATTTAGAAGCATTTGTCAATTCTGTGATTTTTGGAAATTGTTTTTCTGGACGCAAAAGTTTCTATTTTCCAACAAGATCGAATCGACTATCACCCAACATGATCCCAAAGACTTTACTTGGCACAAACACTAATTAAAACATAAAAACACAATCATAACAGTAGCATAATTGTGCAAGCACTCAAGAACAGAAAGAAAAAGGAAAAAATAAATTTTATTCATTGGGTTGCCTCCCAACAAACGTTATAGTTTTATGCCCCTAGCTAGGCATAATGCAAAGGATCTAAGTGTTGTCATCTTTATTTCTAGATCCATAGGATACCCTCATGATTGATTCATATGGTGGTCTAAATCTTATTATAGGGAAGTGTTCCATAGACTTCCTTAGTGGGAATTGATATTTAATATTGCCTTCTTTCATATCAATCACGCCACCAATAGTACGTAAAAACGGTCTACCAACAACAATTGGACAAGAGGATTGCAATAAATATCAAGAACAATAAAATCTATGGGCACATAATTCCTATTTGCAATAATAATAACATCATTAATTCTTCCCATAGGCTTTTGAATAATAGAATCCGCTAAGTGCAAATTTAAAGAATATTCTTCAATATCGGTAAGACCAAGCACATCACATAAAGATTTCGAAATTGTAGAAACACTATCACCCAAGTCACATAAAGCAAAACACTCATAATTTTTAACCTTTACTTTGATAGTAGGTTCCGATTCATCATGTAATTTTCTAGGAATTGAAATCTCTAATTCCAACTTTTCTTCCAAAGCTTTCATCATGGCATCAACAATATGTTTAGTAAAAGCTTTATTTTGTTCATAAGCATGGGGTCAATTTATCATGGATTGCAACAAAGAAATACAATCAATCAAAGAACAATTATCATAATTTAAATCTTTGTAATCCAAAAGAGTGGGCACATCACTAGTTAAAGTTTTGACCTCTCCAAACCCACTTTTATCAATTTTCTCAACAAGATTTTCACCCTCCAAATTATCGGGACACCTTCTGAATAAAGTTGACGCTTCTTCAGTCCCTTTTTCATCAATATCAATTTTACTAAATAAAGAATCAATAGAAGAAACACCAACCAATTTAAGATCTTCATCATTTTTATGAAAGCCATCACTAGAAAATGCCTTTTCTAAAAATTCTCTTCTAGCTCTAAGCATAGCAGTTCTTTTCTTACTTTCGTCCATAGGAACATATAAAGCTTTAATTGATTCTTCAACCTTAGGCACAAAAATTTTCATCTTGAGATTTTCTACATCATGAGAAATTATATCAATGCTTCTAGACATATCATCAATCTTACTCAACTTTTCTTCTATCGTAGTATTAAATTCTTTTGAGCATTGATAAATTCTTTAATATTATTCTCAAGATCAGAGGTGTTTCTATTATTATGATAAGAAAGGTTAGCATAGGAATTACCATAATTATTAGAGGAATTTCCCAGAAAAGCTTTAGGATTAAAATTACCTTTATAAGCATTGTTACTAAAATTGTTTTGTGAAACAAAATTCACATCTATGGCATCACTATTTTGCTCAATCAAAGTAGACAAAGGCTCATCATTAAGATCAATAGGAGCATTTTTATTAGCAAACAACTTCATAAGAGCATCAAATTTTTCACTCAAAGAATTGATTTCTTCTACCAAATTAACTTTTTTACTAGTAGGAGCTCTTTCGGTATGCCATTGTGAATAATTCGCCATAATATTATCAAGTAACTTAGTAGCTTCACCCAAAGTAATTTCCATAAAAGTACCTCCCACGGTGGAATCTAAAAGATTTATAGACACAAAATTCAATCCCGCATAAATTTTTTGTATGATCATCCAAAGATTTCAACTATGGGTAGGACACTTTCTTAGCATCAATTTCATGCTCAAGGTTCTTAAAATTCATGATTTGCATCCTGAGGGAAATAATTTCGTGGGCGGAAAATACTTAGTAATAAAAGCATCTTTGCACTTTGGTACGTCTCCGTCGTATCTACTTTTCCAAACACTTTTGCCATTGTTTTGCACTCTAAATTGCCTGATTTGAATGGAACTAACCCGGACTGACGCTGTTTTTAGCAGAACTACCATGGTGTTATTTTTGTGCAGAAATAAAAGTTCTCGGAATGACCTGGAAATCCATGGAGCAACTTTTTGGAATTAATAAAAAAATATTGGCGAAAGAATCAACATCATGGGCCCACACCCTGACCACGAGGGTGGGGGGCGCGCCCCCTGCCTCGTGGGCCCCCTGAAGCTCCATCCACCTCAACTCCAACTCCATATATTCACGTTCGCGGAGAAAAAATCAGAGAGAAAGATTCATCGCGTTTTACAATACGGAGCCGCCGCCAAGCCCTAAACTCTCTCGGGAGGGCTGATCAGGAGTCCGTTCGGGGCTCCGGAGAGGGGGATTCGTCACCGTCGTCATCATCAACCATCCTCCATCACCAATTTCAGGATGCTCACCGCCGTGCGTGAGTAATTCCATCGTAGGCTTGCTGGACAGTGATGGCTTGGATGAGATTTACCATGTAATCGAGTTAGTTTTGTTAGGGTTTGATCCCTAGTATCCATTATGTTCGGAGATTGATGTTGCTATGACTTTGCTATGCTTATTGCTTGTCACTAGGGCCCGAGTGCCATGATTTCAGATATGAACCTATTATGTTTTCATGAATATATGTGAGTTCTTGATCCTATCTTGCAAGTCTAAAGTAACATATAATGTGATGTTATCAGATAACCCCTAAGAGAAAATAATCGGGATAATTACAGGTGATGACCGTAGTTTGAGGAGTTCATGTATTCATTAAGTGTTAATGCTTTGGTCCGGTACTCTATTAAAAGGAGGCCTTAATATCCCTTAGTTTCCAATAGGACCCGACTGCCATGGGAGGGTAGGACAAAAGATGTCATGCAAGTTCTTTTCCATAAGCATGTATGACTATATTCGGAATACATGCCTACATTACATTGATGAACTGGAGCTAGTTCTATGTCACCCTATGTTATAACTATTACATGAGGAATCGCATCCGACATAATTATCCATCACTGATCCAATGCCTACGAGCTTTCCACATATTGCTCTTTTCTTGTTTACTTTACTGTTGCTGCTGTTACAATTACTACAAAACTGCTACTGTTACTTTTGCTACTGTTATCGTTACTTCCATACTACTTTGCTACTAAATACTTTGCTGCAGATACTAAGTTATCCAGGTGTGGTTGAATTGACAACTCAACTGCTAATACTTGAGAATATTCTTTGGCTCCCCTTGTGTCGAATCAATAAATTTGGGTTGAATGCTCTACCCTCGAAAACGGTTGCAATCCCCTATACTTGTGGGTTGTCAAGACTATTTTCTGGCGCCGTTGCCGGGGAGCATAGCTCTGTTCTTTGAGTCACTTGGGATTTATATCTGCTGATCACTATGAGGAACTTGAAAGACGAAATAACTAAGATTTATCCCTCAACTACGAGGGCAGGTAAGGAACTGCCATCTAGCTCTGCACTTGATTGTCCTTCTGTTATGAGTAAGCTTGCGACACTTAAACCTGCTTCTGCTATTAATTCTGATATGTCGCATGTTATTGATGATGCCACTTCTGAAGGAAATATGCCCTAGAGGCAATAATAAAGTTATTATTTATTTCCTTATATCATGATAAATGTTTATTATTCATGCTAGAATTGTATTAACCGGAAACATAATACATGTGTGAATACATAAACAAACAAAATGTCACTAGTATGCCTCTACTTGACTAGCTTGTTAATCAAAGATGGTTATGTTTCCTAACCATGAACAAGGAGTTGTTATTTGATTAACAAGGTCACATCATTAGTAGAATGATCTGATTGACATGACCCATTCCGTTAGCTTAACACATGTTCGGTTAGTATGTTAATGCTTTCTTCATGACCCATACATGTTCCTGTAACTATGAGATTATGCAACTCCCGTTTAACTGAGGAACACTTTGGTGCTACCAAACGTCACAACGTAATCGGGTGATTATAAAGGAGTACTACAGGTGTCTCCAAAGGTACTTGTTGGGTTGGCGTATTTCGAGATTAGGTTTTGTCACTCCGATTGTGGGAGAGGTATCTCCAGCCTTCTCGGTAATGCACATCACTTAAGCCTTGCAAGCATTACAACTAATGAGTTAGTTGTGAGATGATGTATTACGGAACGAGTAAAGAGACTTACGGTAACGAGATTGAACTAGGTATTGGATACCGACGATCGAATCTCGGGTAAGTAACATACCGATGACAAAGGGAACAACGTATGTCGTTATGCGGTTTGACCGATAAAGATCTTCGTAGAATATGTAGGAACCAATATGGGCATCCAGGTTCCGCTATTGGTTATTGACCGAGAATGGTTCTAGGTCATGTCTACATAGTTCTCGAACCCGTAGGGTCCGCACGCTTAACGCTTCGATGACAGTTCATAATGAGTTTATAAGTATTGATGCACCGAAGTTTATTCGAGTCCCGGATGTGATCACGGACATGACGAGGAGTCTCGAAATGGTCGAGACATAAAGATTGATATATTGGAAGCCTATGTTTGGACTTGGAAGGGTTCCAGTGAAATCGAATTTACGAGTACCGGAGGTTACCGAACCCCGGGAACTACATGGGCCATAGTGGGCCTTAGTGGAAAGGAGAGAGGGCCAGCCCTAGGTGGCGCCCCCCTTCCCCTAGTCCTATTAGGACTAGGAAAGGTGGGCCGCCCCCTCTCTCTCTTCCCCCTCAGAATCCTAATCCAACTAGGATTGAGGGGAGTCCTACTCCCGAGGGAGTAGGACTCCTTGCGCGCCTCCCCTTGGGCCGCCACCTCCCCTTGGCTCCTTTATATCTGAGGCAGGGGGCACCCCGAACACACAAGTTGATCTACGGATCGTTCCTTAGCCGTGTCTGGTGCCCCCTCCACCATATTCCACTTCGTCATATCGTCGTAGAGCTTAGGCGAAGCCTGCGCCGGAGAAGTCATATCGTCATGAGCTTAGGCGAAGCCCTGCGTCGATGGAGCATCAACATCGTCCACCACGCCGTCGTCTTGTGGAACTCATCCCGACACTTTGCCGGATCGGAGTCCGGGATCGTCATCGAGCTGAACGTGCGTAACTCGGAGGTGCCGTCGTTCGGTGCTTGGATCGGTCGGATCGTGAAGACGTCGACTACATCAACCGCGTTGTTATAACGCTTCCGCTTTCGGTCACGAGGGTGCGTGGACGGACACTCTCCCCTCTCGTTGCTATGCCATCACCATGGTCTTGCGTGATCGTAGGGAAAATTTTTGAAATTACTGCGTTCCCCGGCGGTGGCATCCGAGCCTGGTTTTATGCGTTGATGTCATATGCACGAGTAGAACACAAGTGAGTTGTGGACGATACAAGTCATACTGCCTACCAAAGCATGTCATACTTTGGTTCAGCGGTATTGTTGGACGAGACGATCCGGACCAACCTTACGCCAGACGCTTCTACGCGAGACCGTTCCCTCGACGTGCTTTGCACATAGATGGCTTGCGGAAGACTGTCTCTCCAACTTTAGTTGAACTGAGTGTGCTACGCCCGGTCCTTGAGAAGGTTAAACGGAGTCTATTTGACAAACTATCGTTGTGGTTTTGATGCGTAGGTAAGAACGGTTCTTGCTCAGCCCGTAGCAGCCACGTAAAACTTGCAACAACAAAGTAGAGGACGTCTAACTTGTTTTTGCAGGGCATGTTGTGATGTGATATGGTCAAGACGTGATGCTATATTTTATTGTATGAGATGATCATGTTTTGTAACCGAGTTATCGGCAATCGGCAGAGCCATATGGTTGTCGCTTATTGTATGCAATGCAATCGCGATGTAAATGCTTTACTTTATTACTAAGCGGTAGTGATAGTCGTGGAAGCATAAGATTGGCGAGACGACAACGATGCTACGATGGAGATCAAGGTGTCGCGCCGGTGACGATGGTGATCATGCCGGTGCTTCGGCGATGGAGATCACAAGCACAAGATGATGATGGCCATATCATATCACTTATATTGATTGCATGTGATGTTTATCCTTTATGCATCTTATCTTGCTTTGATTGACGGTAGCATTATAAGATGATCTCTCACTAAAATTATCAAGAAGTGTTCTCCCGAGTATGCACCGTTCTGCGAAAGTTCTTCGTCTTTGAGACACCACGTGATGATCGGGTGTGATAGGCTCTACGTTCAAATACAACGGGTGCAAAACAGTTGCACACGCAGAATACTCGAGTTAAACTTGACGAGCCTAGCATATAACAGATATGGCCTCAGAACACGAGACCGAAAGGTCGAGCGTGAATCATATAGTAGATATGATCAACATAGTGATGTTCACCATTGAAACTACTCCATCTCACGTGATGATCGGACATGGTTTAGTTGATTTGGATCACGTGATCACTTAGATGACTAGAGAGATGTCTGCCTAAGTGGGAGGTTTTAATATGATTAATCAAACTTAAATTTATCATGAACTTAGTACCGATAGTATTTTGCTTGTCTATGTTTGATGTAGATAGATGGCTCGTCTTTGTTGTTCCGTTGAATTTTAATGCGTTCCTTGAGAAAGCAAAGTTGAAAGATGATGGTAGCAATTACACGGATCGGGTCCGTAACACGAGGATTATCCTCATTGCTGCACGTAAAAATTACGCCTGGAAGCACTTTGGGTGACAGGCTGCTGCAGAATCTGAGCCGTGAAGTTATGAACGTCACGGCAAAGCGAGCTGATGACTACTCTATAGTTCGATGTGCCATGCTTTACGGCTTAGAACCGGGTCTTCAACGACGTTTTGAACGCGTCATGGAGCATATGAGATGTTCCAGGAGTTGAAGTTAATATTTCAAGCAAATGCCCGGATTGAGAGATATGAAGTCTCCAATAAGTTCTATAGCTGCAAGATGGAAGAGAATAGTTACATCGGTGAGCACATACTCAAAATGTCCGGTATAACAATCACTTAATTCAGCTGGGAGTTAATCTTCCGGATGATAGTGTCATTGATGAAATTCTCCAATCACGCCACCAAGCTACAAGAGCTTCGTGATGAACTATAATATGCAAGGGATGACTAAGACAATTCACGAGCTCTTCGCGATGCTTTGAAAGCTGCGGAGGTAGAAATCAAGAAAGAGCATCAAGTGTTGATGGTCGGCAAGACCACTAGTTTCAAGAAAAAGGGCAAAGGGAAGAAGAAGGAAACTTCAAAAGAACAGCAAGAAAGTTCTTGATCAAGAGAAGAAACCCAAGTCTGGACCTAAGCCCTAAATCGAGTGTTTTTACCGCAGCGCACCGGACATCGGAAGCGGAACTGCCCCAAGTATTTGGCGGATAAAAAGGATGGCAAGGTGAACAAAGGTATATGTGATATACATGTTATTGATGTGTACCTTACTAATACTCGCATGTAGTACACGGTATTTGATAATCTGGTTACATTGCTAATATTTGCAACTCGAAACAGGAACTACGGATTAAGCGAAGATTGGCTAAGGGCGAGGTGACGATCTTGGCGTTGGAAATGGTTCCAAAGTCGATGTGATCGCAATGGCACACTACCTCTACATCTACCTTCGATTAGTTTTAGACCTAAATAATTGTTATTTGGTGCCGCGTTGAGCATGAACATTATATCTGGATCTTGTTTATTGCGAGACGGTTATTCATTTAAATCGAGAATAATGGTTGTTCTATTTATATGAGTAATATCTTTTATGGTCATGCACCCTTGAAGAATGGTCTATTCTTGTTGAATCTCGGCAGTAGTGATACACATATTCATAATGTTGAAGCCAAAAGATGCAGAGTTGATAATGATAGTGCAACTTATTTGTGGCACCGCCGTTTAGGTCATATCGATTGTAAAACGCATGAAGAAACTCCATCTTGATGGGCTTCGGAATCACTTGATTATGAATCACTTGGTACTTATGAACCGTGCCTCATGGGCAAGATGACCAAAACGCCGTTCTCCGGAACTATGGAGCGTGCAACTGATTTGTTGGAAATCATACATACCGATGTTTGTGGTCCAATGAATGTTGAGGCACGCCAAGGGTATCGTTATTTTCTCACCTTCACAGATGATTTGAGCAGATATGGGTATATCTACTTAATGAAACACAAATCTGAAACATTTGAAAAGTTCAAAGAATTTCAGAGTGAAGTGGAAAATCATCGTAACAAGAAAATAAAGTTTCTACGATCTGATCGTGGAGGAGAATATTTGAGTTACGAAGTTTGGTTTACATTTGAAACAATGTGGAATAGTTTCACAACTCACGCCACCCGAACACCACGGAGAAATGGTGTGTCCGAACGTCAGAATCGTACTTTACTAGATATGGTGCGATCTATGATGTCGATTTCGATTTACCGCTATCGTTTTGGGGTTATGCTTTAGAGACGGCCGCATTCACGTTAAATAGGACACCGTCAAAATCCGTTGAGACGACGCCTTATGAACTGTGGTTTGGCAAGAAACCAAAGTTGTCGTTTCTTAAAGTTTGGGGCTGCGATGCTTATGTAAAGAAACTTCAACCAGATAAGCTCGAACCCAAATCGGAAAAATGTGTCTTCATAGGATACCCAAAGGAGGCTGTTGGGTACACCTTCTATCACAGATCTGAAGGCAAGATTTTTGTTGCTAAATTCGGATCCTTTCTAGAGAAGGAGTTTCTCTCGAAAGAAGTGAGTGGGAGGAAAGTGGAACTTGATGAGATAATCGTATCTACTCCCTTATTGGAAAATAGTTCATCACAAGAAATGGTTCCTGTGACAACTACACCAATTAGTGAGGAAACTAATGATGATGATCATGAAGTTTGAGATCAAGTTACTCTTGAACCTCGTGGGTCAACCAGAGTAAAATACGCGCCAGAAGTGGTACGGTAATCCTATTCGAAGTCATGTTACTTGACCATGGCGAACCTACAAACTATGAAGAAGCGATGGTGAGCCCAGATTCCATAAAATGGCTGGAAGCCATGAAATCTGAGATGGGATCCATGTATGAGAACAAAGTATGGACTTTGGTTGACTTGCCCGATGATCGGCAAGCCATTGAAAATAAGTGGATCTTTAAGAAGAAGACTGGCGCCGATGGTAATATAACCGTCTATAAAGCTCGACTTGTTGCGTAAAGGTTTTCGACAAGTTCAAGGGGTTGACTACGATGAGACTTTCTCACCAGAAGCGATGCTTAAGTCTGTCCGAATCATGTTAGCAATTGCCGCATTTTATGATTATGAAATTTGGCAAATGGATGTAAAAACTGCATTCTTGAATGGATTTCTAGAAGAAGAGTTGTATATGATGCAACCAGAAGGTTTTGTCGATCCAAAAGGTGCTAACAAAGTGTGCAAGCTCCAACGATCAATTTATGGTCGGTGCAAGCCTCTCGGAGTTGGAATAAGCGGCTTTGATAGTGTGATCAAAGCATATGGGTTTACATGACTTTTGGAGAAGCCTGTATTTACAAGAAATTTATTGGGAGATCTGTAGCATTTCTTATATTATATGTGGACGACATATTATTAATTGGAAATGATATAGAATTTCTGGATGGCATAAAAGGATACTTGAATAAAAGTTTTTCAATGAAAGACCTCGGTGAAGCTTCTTACATATTGGGCATCAAGATCTATAGAGATAGATCAAGGCGGCTTAATTGGACTTTCACAAAGCACATACCTTGATAAAATTTTGAAAAGTTCAAAATGGATCAAGCAAAGAAAGGTTTTTGCACTGTGTTGCAAGGTGTAAGATTGAGTAAGACTCAATGCCCGACCACAGCAGAAGATAGAGAGAAAATGAAAGATGTTCCCTATGCTTCAGCCATAGGCTCTATCATGTATGCAATGTGTGTACCGGACACTGACGTATGCTTAGCTATAAGCTTGGCAGGAAGGTACCAAAGTAATCCAGAATGGATCCTTTGGACAGCGGTCAAGAACATCCTGAAATACACGAAAAGGACTAAGGATATGTTTCTCGTATATGGAGGTGACAAAGAGCTAGTCGTAAATGGTTACGTCGACGAAGAAGCTTTGACACTGATCCGGACGATTCTAAATCGCAAACCGGATACGTGTTTTTATTAAACGGTGGAGCTGTCGGTTGGTGCAGTTCTAAACAAAGCGTCGTGGCGGGATCTACATGTGAAGCGGAGTACATAGCTGCTTCGAAGCAGCGAATGAAGGAGTCTGGATGAAAGAGTTCATTTCCGATCTAGGTGTCATACCTAGTGCATCGGGACCGATGAAGATCTTCTCGTGACAATACGGGTGCAATTGCCTTGGCAAAGGAATCCAGATTTCACAAGAGGACCAAGCACATCAAGAGACGCTTCAATTCCATTCGGGACCAAGTCCAAGTGGGAGACATAGAGATTTGCAAAATACATACGGATCTGAATGTTGCGGACCGTTAACTAAGCCTCTTCCACGAGCAAAACATGATCAGCACCAAGACTCCATGGGTGTTAGGATCATTACTTTGTAATCTAGATTATTGACTCTAGTGCAAGTGGGAGATCAAGGAAATATGCCCTAGAGGCAATAATAAAGTTATTATTTATTTCCTTATATCATGATAAATGTTTATTATTCATGCTAGAATTGTATTAACCGGAAACATAATACATGTGTGAATACATAAACAAACAGTATGTCACTAGTATGCCTCTACTTGACTAGCTTGTTAATCAAAGATGGTTATGTTTCCTAACCATGAACAAGGAGTTGTTATTTGATTAACAAGGTCACATCATTAGTAGAATGATCTGATTGACATGACCCATTCCGTTAGCTTAACACTTGATCGTTTAGTATGTTAATGCTTTCTTCATGACCCATACATGTTCCTGTAACTATGAGATTATGCAACTCCGTTTACGGAGGAACACTTTGGGTGCTACCAAACGTCACAACGTGAATCGGGTGATTATAAAGGAGTACTACAGGTGTCTCCAAAGGTACTTGTTGGGTTGACGTATTTCGAGATTAGGTTTTGTCACTCCGATTGTCGGAGAGGTATCTCGTGCCTTCTCGGTAATGCACATCACTTAAGCCTTGCAAGCATTACAACTAATGAGTTAGTTGTGAGATGATGTATTACGAACGAGTAAAGAGACTTACCGTAACGAGATTGAACTAGGTATTGGATACCGACGATCGAATCTCGGGTAAGTAACATACCGATGACAAAGGGAACAACGTATGTCGTTATGCGGTTTGACCGATAAAGATCTTCGTAGAATATGTAGGAACCAATATGGGCATCCAGGTTCCGCTATTGGTTATTGACCGAGAATGGTTCTAGGTCATGTCTACATAGTTCTCGAACCCGTAGGGTCCGTGACGCTTAACGCTTCGATGACAGTTCATAATGAGTTTATAAGTATTGATGCACGAAGTTTATTCGAGTCCCGGATGTGATCACGGACATGACGAGGAGTCTCGAAATGGTCGAGACATAAAGATTGATATATTGGAAGCCTATGTTTGGACTTGGAAGGGTTCGAGTGAAATCGAATTCTGAGATGCCGGAGGTTACCGGAACCCCAGAAACTACATGGGCCATAGTGGGCCTTAGTGGAAAGGAGAGAGGGCCAGCCCTAGGTGGCGCGCCCCCCTTCCCTAGTCCTATTAGGACTAGGAAAGGTGGGCCGCCCCTCTCTCTCTTCCTCCCGGAATCCTAATCCAACTAGGATTGGAGGGGAGTCCTACTCCCGGAGGAGTAGGACTCCTTGCCTCCCCTTGGGCGGCCACCTCCCCTTGGCTCCTTTATATCACGGGGCAGGGGGCACCCAGGCTACACAAGTTGATCTACGGATCGTTCCTTAGCCGCAGCGGTGCCCCCTCCACCATATTCCACTTCGGTCATATCGTCAGAGAGCTTAGGCGAAGCCCTCGCCGGAGAAGTCATATCGTCAGCGGAGCTTAAGCGAAGCCCTGCGTCGGTGGAGCATCAACATCGTCCACCACGCCGTCTTGTGGAACTCATCCCCGACACTTTGCTGGATCGGAGTCAGGGATCGTCATCGAAAGCTGAGCGTGTCTTGCGAGAACTTCCGGAGGTGCCGTCACGTTCGGTGCTTGGATCGGTCGGATCGTGAAGACGTCTGACTACATCAACAGCGTTGTTATAACGCTTCCGCTTTCGGTCTACGAGGGTACGTGGACGGACACTCTCCCCTCTCGTTGCTATGCCATCACCATGGTCTTGCGTGATCGTAGGAAATTTTTTGAAATTACTGCGTTCCCCAGCAACTTCTACTATGCATGATACTTATGATGAAACTACTTCTATGCTTGATACTACTGTGCCATTAGGTGAATATCTTGATGAACAACTTGCTAGGGTTAGAGAGAATGAAATTATTGAAAATGAAATTATTGATGATAGTGATGATGAAGGTTCTCCCCCTAAATATGAATTACCTGTTGTTCCTGAGGGTTATGTTATGGATGAAGAAACTGCTAGAGATTTTCTTGCTTGCAATGATAGATCTGATCTTAAGAAGTTATTAGCTAAACTGAAATAGAAGTCTTTATATGCTAGAATGAAATATGACCCTGCTTTTGCTACTTCACCTATCTTTGTTACTGATAAGGATTATGATTTTTCTGTCGATCCTGAGATAATTTCTTTGGTTGAATCTGATCTTTTTTATGCTATGAATCTGAAACTGTAGTGGCACATCTTACTAAGTTAAATGATATAGCCACCCTGTTCACTAATGATGACAAATATCGCTACTACTATATCCTTAAGATATTTCTGTTCTCATTAAAGGGTGATGCTAAGACTTGGTTTAATTCTCTTGATCCTGGTTGTGTGCGTAGTCCCCAGGATATGATTTATTACTTCTCTACTAAATATTTCTCTGCTCATCAGAAACAAGCTGCTCTAAGGGAAATATATAATTTTGTGCAAATTGAAGAAGAGAGTCTCCCACAAGCTTGGGGGAGGCTTATCCGATTACTTAATGCCTTGCCTAATCATCCTCTCAAGAAAAATGAAATACTTGATATCTTTTATAATGGACTAACCGATGCTTCCAAGGACCACCTGGATAGTTATGCTGGTTGTGTTTTCAGGGAAAGAATTGTCGATCAAGCTGAATTGCTATTGAATAATATGTTGACTAATGAAAATAATTGGACACTTCCTGAGCCACTTCCTGAGCCAACTCCTAAGCCAACTTCAAAGTAAAGAGGTGTTCTATTTCTCAGACCTGAAAATATGCAAGAGGCAAAGAAATATATGAAAGAAAAAGGTATTAAAGCTGAAGATGTTAAGAATTTACCTCCTGTTGAAGAAATACATGGCCTTAATACACTACCTATTGAATAAATACATGGTCTTGACAACCCGACACAGGTAGTAAAGGTAAATTCTCTCTATAGATATGATAAAGTTGAAATCCCGTCTACTAAGTTTGCTAGCCAATGCTTGGATGAATTTGATGACTTTATGGCTAGACAAGAAAACTTCAACGCTTATGTTGGTAGACAATTGAAACAAAATGCTTATATGATTGGACACTTGAGTGATTATATGGATAGAGTTAAGAGTGAAATTAAACTCATTAGTAAACATGCTTCCATGGTTACCACTCAAGTAGAACAAGTACTCAAGGCTCAGAATGATTTGCTCGATAAATTAAATAATAAACATGACTCTGTTGTTAGTGTAGCTACTAGAACGGGTAAGATGACTCAGGAACCTTTGTATCCTGAGGGCCACCCTAAGAGAATTGAGCAAGATTCTCATAGAAATAATGTAGAGGCACCTAGTCCTTCTAAGAGGAAGAAAAAGAAAAATGATAGGACTTTGCATGCTTCTAGTGAACATGTTGTTGACACACCTGAGAATCCCAATGATATTTCTATTTCTGATGCTGAGACACAATCTGGTGATGAACATGAACCAAGTGATAATGTTAATGATAATGTTCATGTTGATGCTCAACCTAGCAATAATAATGATGTAGAGATTGAACCTGCTGTTATTCTTGATAACCCACAACCAAAGAATCAACGTTATGATGAGAGAGACTTTGTTGCTAGGAAGCACAGTAAAGAAAGAAAACCATGGGTTCAGACACATGCCTTTTCCTCCTAAACAATCCAAGAAAAATGATGATGAGGATTTTGAGCGCTTTAATGAAATGATTAGACCTATCTTTTTTGCGTATGCGTCTGACTGATATGCTTAAAGTGAATCCTTATGCTAAGTACATGAAAGATATTATTACAAATAAAAGAAAGATACCGGAACCTGAAATTTCCACCATGCTTGCTAATTATACTTTTAAGGGTGGAATACCAACGAAACTAGGAGACCCAGGAGTACCAACTATACCATGCTCCATTAAAAGAAACTATGTTAAAACTGCTTTATGTGATCTTGGAGCCGGTGTTAGTGTTATGCCTCTCTCTCTCTATATCGTAGACTTGAATTGAATAAGTTGACACCTACTGAAAAATCTTTGCAAATGGCTGATAAATCAACTGCTATACCTGTTGGTATTTGTGAGGATGTGCCTGTTGTGGTTGCAAACGTTACTATCTTAACGGACTTTGTTATTCTTGATATTCTCGAGGACGATAGTATGTCGATTATCCTTGGTAGACCCTTTTTGAATACTGCAGGGGCTGTTATTGATTGCAGCAAAGGCAATGTCACCTTTCATGTTAATGGTAATGAGCATACGGTACACTTTCCGAGGAAACAACCTCAAGTTCACAGTATGAATTCTATTGGAAATTTTTCAACTATTATTATTGGAGGTTTTGAATTTCCTCTTTCTACTGTCAAGAAGAAATATGATATTCTTATTATTGGGGATGTGCATATCCCCGTTGAGGTAACCTAGTGTTATTCGAAATTTCTTCGAGTTCATGTTATTCGGAATGAGTTTGTTAACAAGACTTGATCAACCTTGTTAGTGGATTCCTTTTGATGAGCATGAGATGGATGAACTTAGAAGACACAACCTTCTGTACCCTCTTTTTACTTTCTGTTATTTATATTAAATAAAGCAAAATTAGTATTTTCTGTCTGTTTTTTGAATTATCCATGCGATAAAAAAATACCCCGAAAATAAAAGTTCTCCAACTGTCCTGAAAATTTAGTATGATTTTTTCTGGAATATTTGAGAATATCTAGCACTAAGAACACAACAGGGGGAGCAAGCACCTGGCCACGAGGCTCTAGGGCACGCCCACCCCAAGGGGGGGCGCCCCCTGCCTCGTGGGCCCACGGTGGCCCCCGATCCACTTATTCCTGCACCCATGCTCTTCTTCTTCCTCCCAAAAAAACCACTATCCAGCTCAAGCACGAGTTCTAGCTCATTTTGCTGCCATTTTCGATCTCCTTGCTCAAAGCTCCATTCACAAAACTGCTTTGGGGGATTGTTCTTTGGTATGTGACTCCTCCAATGGTCCAATTAGTTTTTGTTTTTGTGCTTTATTCATTGTAAATTTTTGCTGCTAAGGTGACCCTGATTGTCGGTGTCAAAACCGGCGATTCTCGGGTAGGTGGTCCCGAACTGTGCGTCTAGGCGGATGGTAACAGGAGACAAGGGACACGATGTTTTTACCCAGGTTCGTGCCCTCTCGATGGAGGTAATACCCTACTCCTGCTTGATTAATATTGATGATATGGGTAGTACAAGAGTAGATCTACCACGAGATCAAGGAGGCTAAACCCTAGAAGCTAGCCTATGGTATGATTGTTGTTCGTCCTAAGGACTAAAACCCTCCGGTTTATATAGACACCGGATAGGGTTAGGGTTACACAGAGTCGGTTACAATTGTAGGAAATCTACATATCTGTATCGCCAAGCTTGCCTTCCACGCCAAGGAAAGTCCCAACCGGACCCGGGACGAAGTCTTCAATCTTGTATCTTCATAGTCTAGGAGTCCGCCAAAGATGATAGTTCGCTATCCGGACAATCCCTAGTCCAGACTCCTCAAGAGCTCTGAACCAGGCTTCAATGAAGACGAGTCCGCGCATATTGTCTTCGGCATTGCAAGGCGGGTTCCTCCTCCGAATACTTCATAGTAGGTTTTGAACACAAGGATAGTGTCCGGCTCTGCAAAACAAGTTCCACATACCACCATAGAGAGAATAACGTTTGCACAGATTTGCTGACGTATTCCGCGGCGTGACATCACACCACGGCCAGGCCTTTATATGAATTGTTTTTTACTGTTCCACCTCAGTGCGTTTAGCGAGGCGGTTTCCCTGGCACGTCTTATCAAAGCATAGATCGTGCCCCCTTATTCCGGGATTCTCATCAAAACGGACGTGGGTAACCCATCCGCACCCTTCATTACGGCGCTTGGGAGATAAGCAAGTTTTACCAGGCTGGCGGGGGACGCATAGCTTCGTCCGTCCATATAAGGGGATAAGGATCCACCTTTTTCACCTACGCCTTCTTCCTCCTTTGCTCATCCATTTCCACAAGACTCGAGCTCCAGGCGCCCAAGTCCGCGCATCCCACCTCAACCTTCTCCAACTATGTCCGGAGCGGGAGGCAGGTGGATGGCCTCCTCCGTCACGGAGGGGCACATCACAAAGCTGCGGGAGGCCGGATACTTGTCCGGCGACATCGCGTGTGGGCTCCCCTACAAAGGGCAGCTAACTCCAACCCCTAGGCCCCATGAGAGGGTGGTGTTTCTCCCCAACTTCCTCCGCGGACTAGGTTTTCCACTTGACCCATTTGTCCGGGGGCTCATGTTCTACTACGGCCTGGACTTCCACGATCTGGTCCCAAATTTCATCCTCAATATCTCGACGTTTATCGTTGTGTGCGAGGCTTTACTCTACATCCAACCCCACTTCGGTTTATGGTTGAAGACCTTTAGCGTCAAGCCGAAGATAGTGGGCGGCCGACAGGCGGAGTGCGGAGGCGCCATGGCGGGCAGGATGCCCAATGTTCTATGGCTCGAGGGCTCCTTCGTGGAGACAGTAAAGGGGTAGTAATCGGGGTGGTTCTGTATCACCGAGCCGCGCGACTCCAAATGGGCGGCGGCCCCCGAATTCAGGTCTGGCTACCCCACACGGCTCACATCATGGAAAGAGACGGGCCTGACGTGGGGTGATTCGGAAGACCTGACCGGACTCCAAACCTGTGTCCGAAACCTGGTGGACAAGAAGCTCAAGCTTGTCAACGTAGTCCAGGTTATGCTCATCCGCGGATTCTCCCGTGCCAAAGAACGGGCCTTCAATTTGTGGGAGTTTGCTCGGCACAGACACAGACCTTGAGCCGGCTCTTTGACACTACGTACGAAGATGCCTGGAAGGTGTTGTTCAAGGGCGTCGAAACCCCGCATCCGCTACCGAAGATCGCGGATTCAGCTCGTAGCATCAAGCCAGCGAGGTAAGTTATTTTACCCTTTACGGGACTCTTTTTTCATAGATTGACTCTATGTGGGATCTAAAACTCCCTAACCTTTGACAGGACTGGCTGAAGACATCCGGACAGATTAACTGTCTGGCTCCTTTGCCAGAAGACCCAGCGGACGCCCGATTGACGGGGCTGCTTGCTCCGGTACCTCATGTGGTGCCGGAGAAGAAGGCCAAGAAGGAGGCCACGGGAACTCGAAGAAGCTCCCGACGCCAGGTGCTGTCAGACTCATCGCCCAACAACCCTGAGGTGGAATCCTCCTCTGAGGAAGAGGAGGAGGAAAAAGAAGCCTCTCTCCCTGCGGGGGGAAAGAAGAAAAGGAAGGTCGCCCCAACTGGGGAGGCCGAAGGGTCCAAGAAGGGAAGGACCCTTCCTCCGAACTTCTCCACCAACACCGACAACGACGAGGAGGAGTGGCCAACAAGGGCCAAGCCCCTGGCGAGATCGTAAGTGTCCGGATACCCATGGTTTTTTTTTCATTGCATAGTGTTCTCTAATCCCGAACAATCATGCAGCCCGCCCAAGGGCGAAGCTTCGCCACGTCGGCCGAAAGGGTCCCTGAGTTCGTCGGAAATGGAGAGTACTTCACTTCCAGCAGCCTCCTCACCTCACGCTGCGGACGACGCCGAGGTGGGGCCTCGTCAAGAGGAGGTGGCGCAGGAGGCGCCGCAAGGCAACCTCCCGGACTCCAGGCACGAGGGGAGCGAGACCCCCAGGGGCTCTAAGCCCGACCCTTGTCCGGACTCCATAACGGAACCTTCAGCGGTTCCGAAGTCCGGCAAGCGGCCCCTTCGTAAGAAGGGTAAGACGCCGGTGTCCTCCGTCCAACCGGAGGCACCGGATAGCATCTGAGGCGCTTAACAGCGCCTCCATCAAGGAGGAGCACCGCCGTTATGAGCGTGGTGGTCCGTAAGGTTCGATCCGCCAAGAGCAGGCCGACTGAAGCTGCATCAGCCTTCTAACAGGCTTGGAGGTAAGTTTAGAATATGTAAGAATATTACCGCATAGACACTAGCCCTCGATGCTTAGTTCTTGTTCGGAAAGAAAAGCCGGACTAAGGATCTAAAAAGATATACGCAGGAGTCTAACATAAGTATGTCAATATGGGAATGCAGGCGCTGCCGACCTCTGCCCGCCGATCATGGAGGTCAATGCATTGAAGCAGAGCCTCGAGCGGTCCGAGAACGAGCTCGGCCTTGCCAAGAAGCAGCTCGAGGACAAGGAAGGTAAGTAATACCTTATTAAAGAAATACCTTATAGAAAGGATTCGTTTGCAAAAAATGACAGGAATAACATGGGTATTGTAGGGGCCACGAACGAGGTGGCAGCCCTAAAGGAAGCGGTGTCCGCAGCCGAAAGCAAAGCGGCCGCGGAGCGCACCGAGCGAGAGAAGCAGGAGGAGCAGGTGGCGGACGTGCGGCAAGAGCTCCAGGCTCTCGTGGAAAAACACGAGAGTTTGGAGTGTGACTCGAAGACTCGAGAGTCCGAGCTCGCCTCGGCTCTTGAGAGTGCCAAAGCCACTCAGGCCGAAGCCCAAAAAGCCCTCCAAGAAATTGAATCATTAAAGAAGATAGCGGCGGGTAAGGCATTCTTTATGCAAAGCAAGCATGTGAAAGTGAATTACCTATTACTTACCCGGATTCGGAGCATTTGCAGATCTGCCCCGTAGTGTGTCTGATGCTGCCGCGTTCTACCGCGCCAAGGAGGGGAGCTCGACGGAGAAGGTGTTCTGGTCTCAGTATGCTGAGGCCGGACATCCGGTGCCCCTAAGCAACCAGCTGAAGCAGCTGGTCGAGCTCCACAAGGTCGCCGAACAGGCCATGAGGGGCCTCATAGTTCGGCTGTGGCCATTGGAAGCCATGCCTGGGAGCTACTTTGGGCTAGCGCGGCGGCTGATGGACGCCTGTCCATGGATTGAAGTCATCAAGCGCTCCGTCTGCATTGAAGGTGCCCGTCGGGCCCTTGCCCGTGCTAAAGTGCAGTGGGGCAAGCTGAATGCGGAGAAGCTTGTGACGGACAGGCCACCGAAGGGCAAGGAGCATCGTACACCCGAAATGTACTATGAGGGCGTCCTGAAGGGTGCCCGCCGTATAGAGGATGAGTGCTCCAAAGATGTAATTTTTGAATAGACTCGCATTTGTTATCCTGTACGTTGAAAACTTGTTCATATGCGCTAAGCAACGCTTGTTAATTTAAAATATTACCTTCAGGCGGCCGTTTATCAAATTTGAGAGATGGCAAGTCGTTGGTTTCAGCCCCCATGCCACGAGTGCTGGGGTGTTCGAGATAAACTTGAGCGCTCTTGTTCCCATTCTTGGGTCCATCGAGGGAGGCGCTCAATGCAACGAACAAGGCAACCAGACTTATAATGCTTGAACACTCTCACTTAGCCATAGAATTCTATAATTTTAAATTTCGGTGAAGCCCCTAGTATTCGGAAGACCAATTCGGGCGCTATCCACGCCTTGGCCGTAAAATGCCGGTTCCTCGCTATAAGCGGCATAAGTCTTTAGGGACCCGAAAAAACCTCTCGAACAGCGACCGGCTCTCGCCCTATCATGACGGTCAGTTTTAGCTTTCTCCACTGAGGTGCTCAACCCAGCTCAACCGGGGCACAATCGTAGTGGTTCTCCTAGTGCTACCTTAGCCGATATAACGGAACGTAAGGTACCAAAAGATAGGAGCCGGGTAAACCCAACTATTGACCCAAGACATGATTCGGAGCCGATGCATATAATGCTATAAGTTCGGGGTGCCGCACTTGTGAAAGTGTTCGGACTTATCACACCATAATTTTGGGGTACTTAAGCCCCTGGTGTATTGGTCGTACCAAAGTGTATGGGTGCAACATGTCATGAAATGAACATATATATAGATATAGAAAGGAGTGCAATAATAGGCAAGAGCTATATATTGGTTATTAAAAAGAAACTGCAAATAAAAGCAGAACGATACAAATTGTGCGATAAGCAAGGGATGGGACTATTTAACATGTCCCTCCAGGGGTAAGCTGCGGGATGGTATGTAAAACAGGTATAATGCTCGTAGTAGAGACCACCTGAACACTCGACGTAGCTTTCTGCTTCCCTGGCTGTTGCATCGTGAGTTCGGCAATTCTAGTGCGGGACAGGACTTCTGGAAAACTGAGTCCCGAAAGTAAGAAAAAAATAAAAAATAAAAAATAAAAAGAATGACACAATTGGGAGCCCCTGGTGCAGTTGAGCCGCATTCTGGGCGTGCCGTGGTCATGCCCCTCCCCTTATGCCCATGGTATCTCCAGAGCGTAGTTATCTACGCGTAGTACTGGCTTCGTGGTTTCGCGAGGGCTGGGGTTGGGTCGGATTGCTACGCGTGCTTGGATCGTGCCAGGTGGTCTTGTTGTAGGTTACTCCGGGCACGCTTGATAGTGTCCGGACGTTTAGTGGCCGGACTCGAGAATTGTTGTGAGAGGCTGCTTTGCACCTCCACCGCGAGGGCCGCCTTGTGCTCCTCCGTTCAGAGAGAGCGTTCGGTGTTTCCATTGACCGTGATTACTCCTCGAGGGCCTGGCATCTTGAGCTTGAGGTATGTGTAGTGCGGCACCGCATTGAACTTTGCAAATGCGGTTCGTCCGAGCAAAGGCGTGATAGCCGCCATGAACGGGACTATGTCGAAGATTAACTCTTCGCTTCGGAAGTTATCCAGGATCCGAAGACCACTTCGAGTGTAACTGAGCCTGTACAATTGGCCTCTACACCTGGTATTACGCCTTTAAAGGTCGTCTTTGTAGGTTTAATCCTTGAGGGATCTATGCCCATTTTGCGCACTGTATCCTTATAAAGCAGGTTCAGGCCGCTGCCGCCGTCCATCAGGACTCTAGTGAGATGAAATCCGTCAATAATTGGGTCAAGAACCAATGCGGCAAAACCGCCGTGACGGATGCTAGTGGGGTGGTCCCTTCGATCGAAGGTGATCGGGCAGGAAGACCATGGGTTGACCTTCGGGGCGACTGGCTCCATCGCATATACGTCCCTTAGTGCACGCTTCCGCTCCCTTTTGTGTATGTGGGTTGCGTATATCATGTTCTCAGTCCGCACTTGTGTGTGATAGCCCTTCTGTCCTCTATTGTTCGTGGCGGGGCTCTTCCTCGTCATCGCTATGCAGCCCCTTGTCATTGAGTTCGGCACTTAACTTTCCTGCTTGCTTGAACACCCAACAATCTCTGTTGGTGTGATTGGCTGTTTTTTCGGGGGTGCCATGTATCTGGCACAAGAGATCGAGTATTCGGTCCAAGTTGGACTGGCCCTGCGTATTTCTTTTGAATGGCTTCTTCCGCTGACTGAGTTTAGAGCCTCTGAATCCGGCGTTGACTGTCGTATCTTCATCATTGTCGCCGTTAATGCGGCGCTTGTTCTTGTGGCGACGCGGCCTGCCATTGCTGTCCTTGGTATCCGAACTACCAGGGTTTTTGGTCAAGTTGTTACTACGAGCTAGCCAGCTGTCCTCTCCCGCGCAAAAGCGGGTCATGAGTGTGGTGAGGGCTGCCATGGATTTCGGCTTTTCTGTCCTAGGTGCGGGCTAGCCACTCGTCGTGGATGTTATGTTGGAAGGCTGCAAGGGCCTCTGCATCCGGACAGTCGACGATTTGATTTTTCTTGGTTAGGAACCGTGTCCAGAATTGTCTGGCCGATTCTTCTGGCTGCTGGATTATGTGGCTGAGGTCATCGGCGTCTGGTGGTCGCACATATGTGCCCTGGAAGTTATCAAGGAATGCGGCTTCCAGGTCCTCCTAACAACCAATTGATTCTGCTGGCAAGCTGTTGAGCCAATGTCGAGCTGGTCCTTTAAGCTTGAGTGGGAGGTATTTGATGGCATGTATATCATCACCGCTGGCCATGTGGATATGGAGGAGATAGTCCTTGATCCAGACCGCAGGATCTGTGGTACCATCGTATGATTTGATGTTTAGGGGTTTGAAGCCCTCAGGAATTTGATGATCCATTACTTCATCTGTGAAGCATAGTGGGTGTCTTGGCGCCTCAGATTGGGCTATATCACGGCGTAGCTCATATGAGCTTTGTCTCATCGTGTTCGCCCGGCGGGTTTGCTATATCCAGCGACGGTAATCATCCCGAGTCGTTACGCCCACGTGATCTGTAGATCGATCTTGTATGTTTTGCCTTATCCTCCAATATATCTCGCAAGTCCGGCACGTTTTCCCGTGCCTTGGTACTTTTTGAGCGGCGTCGGGGTGCGGCTGGAATGGAGGGTCTAGAGGTCTCTCTGTCGCGGCCACGGGGTGGCCGGTTGGCCGCATCATGCGCTGGCGATGTGGGTGCTTCCTCCTCTGATCAAGGCAACGGCCTGCGTTTGGGGTAGCTTTTGGAGGGGCGTTCGAGTTCATACTCTTCGGCTGCAAGGACTTCAGTCCATCCTGTCGACTAGCGTGTCTTGGTCAGCTCTAAGTTGTTGCTGCTTTTTCTTGAGGCTGCTTGCCGTGGCTATAAGCCTGCGTTTGAAACGCCTCCTGTTCGGCGGGATCCTCGTGCACGCATTTAATTCGCCGACGTTGAGTTTTGCCTCATCTTCGGAGGGAGGCGCATAATTATCGCCCTCTACCTCTCTTTCTGCCGCCTTTGTCGTGCGGACTTGCTTCTCCCTCCTCCTGGCTGAGTCCTGCTGGAGGGGTTGTCTTCGGCACCGTCCGGTGTTATTATCTCGTCTTTAATCACCGCTTTTCTTTGTGGCGGGATTTGGAGCGGCGCCGCTGACGTCGGTGCTTCGGTTGCTTCTTGGAGGGGTCATCCTCCGTTGTTCCATCGACGTTCCCATCTTTTGGGATGTCCACCATGTATATGTTGTATGACGAGGTGGCCTTCTAGTGTCCTGTAGGCGCTGGTTCTTGGTCGTCTCCAGCATCGTCGTCCATACCGTCGATGTCTTGGTCAAGTCGAGCATGTCGGTTAAATCATCGGCGGTGGCTACAAAGTGGGTGGTGGGTGGGTGTTGAATTTCTTCTTCGTGTGCATCCCAACCTTCCCGACCGTAGTCCGCCAGGCTCTCCGGATAAAGAGAGAGACTTTAGTGAATTCAAGATGTCACCAAAGGGCGAGTCTTTGTAAGATGTCCGCGGCAGTGAACTCCATGACCGCACCCAATCGGATTCGATTGGCGATGGCGCGGAGGGTTCGAGTCCGGAGAGGAGTCCGCACCTTGGAGTCACGGCCTTCGCAAAGGACACGGATTGTGTTTGGCTCAATCGCCGTAGAGATTTCAGCCCCCGAGGTGGTGTCCAACCAACCATCCTCGATCAGCGAGATCGTCTCCGAATCAATGTTCAGAGCGGACACTAGTGCAGCCTCCAGGACACTGTTCGGCGGCAGAGTTAGATCATGCCCATCGAGACAAAGGCGCGCGACTTGGCTGTGGCTCAAATCCGTCGAAGATCAAGTCTCCGCGGATGTCGGCTGTATAATTCAAGCTTCCAAATCTGACCTGATGGCCAGGGGCGTAGCTTTCGATCTGCTCCAGATGGCCAAGTGAATTGGCCCGCAGTGCAAAGCCGTCGAATACTAAGATCTGTCCGGGGAGAAAAGTCTCACCCTAGACCGCATCGTTGTTGATGGTCGAAGGAGCCATCGGGCCTATAGATGACGACACAGAGGAACTCCCAATGAAAGCACCAATGTCAGTGTCAAAACCGGCGGATCTTGGGTAGGGTGTCCTGAACTGTGCTGTCGGTGTACTAAAGTAGGGGTACCTTAGTACCCCGAACTTGTCTGCACGGCGCAACAGAGCGTCCCCGCTGCAAGCCTCGCCAAGGCCCGCCAAGACCCTCCGCAGCCATTACGAAGACAAGACCCGACAAGAGGAGCTTGTCGGGAAGGCCTCTCTAGGCACGCACAAGGCCCCGACAAGAGGAGCTTGTCGGGAAAGACGCTCGAGCACCACGAAGACAAGGCCCCGGCAAGAGGAGCTTGCCGAGAAGGCTCGGGGCGCGACAAGTCTCCGAGCGCGACAAGGATTCGGCCGTGGCAAGGCGCTTGCCGCGGCATGCAACTCCTCTCCGTCTCCGCTCCAGCTCACCCAGCGACGTGTCGCCATGGGACCGTTACGTGGGCGCGTGTCGAGCAGCTGTGCAGCCAGCGGAGAGCAGCGGCTGGCGCCGACAGGCTCGCCATCGTGGCGGCGGAGGCGCTGACGGTCTCTGTTACACTGTTTAGGCGACAACGACAAGCATTTATTGCTTTTGTCCCTTGCCGTCAGAGTTAGGTATTTTGCACTGTACACTGTTCAAGTAGGTGTACCAACCCCTGTTTTTACGTTCGTACCCCCGCCTATGTTGCCACCTGTCGGAGACCCCTTGAGCATATAAAAGTAGGACCGAGTGCAACGTAGAGGGGGTTGGTTGGTTGGTTGGTTCGGTTCCATTCGACCCACCCAAGACTAGACACACTCGCGCCAGGTTTTGTAGCCGGCATTGCTCCCTAGCAAGAACACAATAGATCAAGCAAGTAGCAGTAGGAGTTTTATCTCTCTGGAGAGCTCCGAACCTGGGTAAACCGCCCGTGTGCATCGCCTCGATCCGCTCTTCGTGCGACCTCCGCCCCCCTCCGAACCACAAAGGGGCCTGCTCCGCCGGGCCCCATAGGTGTCCGTGGGTACGATCAGCCTCCCCGACATCTCTGGCGCGCCAGGTAGGGGGCGTCGAGGCCGTGTGAATCCGATCCGGCGTTCACGCGAGCGGCGTCATCAACATCTTCCTCAACATGCCACCGAAGAAGAAGGCTTCGGCGGCAGAAGAGCCGTCCGCGTCGTACCCACCCTCACCGCAGCAAACGGGTGGCGGTGCAGATGCTGGCGGAGGAACGGGCGCCGACGAAGGTGCTCGCGACGTTGCCAAGTCCAAGGACAAGGCACCGCAAACCTCGGCGTCCGCGCATCCCCCGCGCCCATCTCAGGAGACGCGGGACCAACAACGTCATGGTGTTCACAACGCCATACGTTCGTTGGATCGAGACCCTCAAGACCAGCATGCACACCAACATGCTGGCGCGAGTGAGATACGGTCGCCCGGACGGGGCGCTGCTCCTTCTAACGTGGTTAGAAGTCCGAGCGTGTCCCGCTCCTCGCACCGTTCTCCAATTCCGCCTACTACTCCAGCAGAAGCTCTGGCGAGAGCTCAACTGCTCCTTGACTACCCACCGACGGCCGACAAGGTCGACGAGTGGAGGGCCACTATCCAGAGCCTCATCGACTTTGCCAACGGCGATGCTCCGCGGCAACCAACGCCATCGTTGCCGCGGCGCGACGACAAGGCACGAGCCGGTGGCGACGAGACTGTCGGAGTTGCAACCACCGTGCACTCTCCGCCAAGAAGGCCAAGATCGCCGACTCACCGGATCCACCTCGACAGCGACTCCAACTGCGTCGTCCGGATCCGCGAAGTTCGCCGCGATCAGCGCCAAGTTCTTCATGAGCGACAACAAGAGGACGCCGAACTCGCATCGAGCGCCCGAAGAGAAGCGCGACGTCGATCCGACAAGCGCTGGGCCTTCTGTTGGCGATGCACGCGCCCGGAGGGACCAGCGACTTGCCGTCTGCGGTAGGTTGCCCTGCGTTCACTCATGAGCTGCGGCAAGTCCAAAGGGGCCCAGCCGAAAACTTCAAACCAGACGCGTGCGGAGAAGTATGATGGCCGGACGCACCCGTCGGAGTTCTCGGCATCTACACCATCGCGGTGCAGGCTGCGGGGACGGGACGACAAGATCCTCGCCAACTACTTCCCGCCGTCCTCAAGCCCAACGCCGATCTTGGCTCATGCACTTGCCGACAGCTCCATATCCTCTTGGCGGATCTGTGCCATCAGTTTGTTGGCGCCTTCACAGGTGGCCACAAACCTCATGGCTAAGAGAGCGAACTTCACTTGCTCGCCCGGAAGGAAGGAGGGTCCTCGCGCAAGTTCATTCGTAGATTCAGCCGTGTGCACTACAACATCCCAGACGTCCACCCCGCCATGGTGATCAGCGCATTTCATCAGAATGTGCGGAACCGCAGGATGAGGGAGGAGATGGCGATGTGCAAAGTCAAGAACGTCAGCGAGCTTTACGCCTTGGCCGACAAGTGTGCGCGCGCTGAGGAAGGGAGGACACTCCCTGGAGAGAATGCAGAAGCAGGATCTGACAGTGATGACACCGCCCCGGCAAAGAAGGGCCAGCGGCGAGGCAACAGGAAGAAGAAAGCAGAGAAGTGCTAGCTGTCGAGCAGTCCGGCAACGGAGGCGGCGACAAGAACACCAAGGCTGGTGGCTCCGGCAAGGAGGTTGCCGCTGACGCCCACCACCAGTCGGTGGCGGCCGACAAGCGGGACAGCTCGGCAAGCAAGATCTTGCAAGATCCACCGCACCAAGGGCCACGATCTCCAGCTGCAAGAAGGTCGAGCAGCTCGTCGAACAGCAGAGAGCCGAGTACGAGCGGCGAGACAAGGAGAAGGCCTGTGAAGGTGCTGGGGGAGCAAGCAAGAAACGTCCCGGCCGGGGAGGACGCCGCGGCAAAGTCAAGCAGCGACAAGGAGATCGACCTCCCCGCGGCCGCGACAAGGATGAAGATGATGATGACGACGAAGATATGGAGGACGACGACGCTGATGAGCAGGAGTTTCAGAAAGCCACAGAGGTTCTCTGCATTGACGGAGGTGCTTCCCTGCATACCTCCCACCGCCAACTCAAGCAATGGATGCGGGAGGTCAATGCAATGAACCATCCGTAGAGTCACGCAAGCCTCTGAAGTGGTCCAAAGACGCCTATCATTTTTGATATTGAGGACCACCCTGATCGCATAACTGCGGTCGGGTGCTTGCCGATGTTGGTCTCTCCAACCATCCGCAACCTCAAGGTCACAAAATGCTAGTTGACGGCGGGCCGGCTTGAATCTGATCTCCTCCGCGGTGCTCCGTAAGCTTCAAATCCACGACAATGAGCTCGAAGAGACCGGTACCTTCCAAGGAATCAATCCGGAAGGAGCAAGCCGAAGGAAGATTACGCTGCCGGTCACATTTGGCGTGAGCTGAACTTCAGGATCGAGAGGGTTACATTTGACGTTGCCGATTTCCCATTGCCTTACAATGGGATACTTGGCCGCCCAAAGACTCGCCAAGTTCATGGCGGCCTCTCACTACGCTTACAACCTTCTCAAGATGCCGGGCCCGATAAGCGTCATCTCTGTCCATGGCGACAAGAAGGATGCCCTTATCTATGCCGACAAGATCTTCTGGGATGCAGCAGCCGCGACAGACTGCCCAACACTTGCCGCTGAAGCTCCCGGGGGGGGAAGAAGACCAAGTCCAAGTCCGGAAGGACTCTGATGCTCACTCCGGCAAGCGCGCCTCTTTGGAGTGCTGCGGTACCGTCGAGGACGCACCATCGAGCTCCACCGGCAAGTGCAAGAAGATGGTGGCTCCGCCAAAGACCAGGAAGGTGCCCGCCGAGGAGGACGGCGCTGGTGGTACCTTCACCATCAGTGCCTCTCTCGACCCCAAATAGGAAGGCGCGCTCCTTGCTTTCCTGCGGGCGAATGTCGGCGTGTTTGCATGGCAACCGTCGATATCCCCGTGTTCCTGTGAAAGTGATTGAGCACCGCCTGGCCGTTTGTCCTCATGCGCGGCCCGTCAAGCAAAAAGTCAGGAAGCAAGCAATGGAGCGCCAAGAATTCATAGCCGAAGAGATCAAGAAACTGGAAGCAGCAGGCCTTGTCAGAGGAGTGCTCCATCCTACGTGGTTGGCCAATCCTGTAGTCGTGCGCAAGGCAAATGGGAAGTGGAGACTTTGTATTGACTTCATGGATGTTAATAAAGCATGTCCCAAAGATCCATTTCCCTTGCCGCGCATTGACCAGATTGTTGACTCCACGGCCGGATGTGATTTGCTTTCGTTTCTTGATGCATACTCAGGATACCATCAGATCTTCATGGCTGAAGAAGATGAAGAGAAGACCGCATTCATCACACCATGTGGCACATACAGTTTCATACGGATGCCTTTCGGTTTGAAGAATGCTGGTTCAACATTTGCAAGGGTAGTCCATGACGCTTTTGAGCCGCAAATGCACGTAAATGTAGAAGCCTACATGGATGACATAGTGGTCAAGAGCAAGGACAAAGCAACTTTGGTTCAAGATTTGGACGAGACCTTTGCAAATCTGCGCAAGATCAACCTCAAGCTCAACCCCGAGAAGTGTGTGTTTGGAGTCCCTTCCGGCAAGCTTCTCGGGTTCTTCGTGGTCTCGGCGGGATTGAAGCTAATCCCGACAAGATCAAGGCCATTGAGAAGATTGAAGCACCGAAGCACGTCAAGGATGTACGAAGACTTGCGGTTGCGTGGCTGCTCTCAGCGGAGTTTATTTCTAGGTTCTGCTGGCGCCTGCCATTTTTCAAGATTTTGAAAAAGGCAGGTCCAAAGAAATGGACTCGAAGCGGAGGCTGCGCCGCAGGACTTAAAGAGATACCTGTCCTCCACTCCAACACTAGTCGCACCTAAGCCACAAGAGAAGTTGCTTTGTATATAGCGGCGACCAATCAAGTGGTTAGTGCTGCGTTAGTGGCGGAGAGGGAGGCGGATGACGAGCCAAAGAATCATGCAAGCACGCCCAAATGACAAGCTGGGGGTTTCACGACAAGCTCGGGTCCCGACAAGGGCGAGCCCGCCAAGACGCATGAGCAGAATCTGAAGAAGGATGGTGAAGCGCCCAGTCTACTTTGTCGGGCCTCTTCTGCGGGGGCTAGGTCAAGGTACTCTGGTGTGCGAAAATTGGTTTTCGGCCTCCTCATGGCCTCGAGAAAGCTACGCCATTACTTCCAAGCACATGAGATCACAGTTGTCACTCGTTTTCCGCTGAAGAGGATACTGCAGAATCCAGAAGCGACAGGCAGGATTGTCGAGTGGGCACTGGAGCTGTCAAGCTTTGGTCTCAAGTTTGAAAGCACATCAACTATCCAAAGCAGAGCCTTGGCAGAATTCATAGCATAATGGACGCCAACGCCAGATGAAGAGATTCCGGAGACGAGCATTCCCGTCAAAGAAGCAAGCAAAGAGTGGTGATGTACTTTGATGGTGCCTTCTCGCTGCAAAGGCGCCGGTGCCGGCGTCGCTTATCGCACCCACGGAGAGCACCTCAAGCACGTCGTCAGATGCACTTTCCCAAGGAGCAAGCGACAAACAATACTGCAGAGTATGAAGGTTTGCTTGCCGGTCTCGGGATCGCAGTGGACCTTGGGATCAAGAAGCTTATTGTCCGGTGACTCGCAACACGTCGTCGCCAAGTCAACAAAGATTACGAGTCCGTTGATGGAAGCCTACGTTGATGAAGTGAGGAAGCTAGAAGAACACTTTGACGGCCTGCAAATGGAACATGTTCCCAGAGCTCGTAATGATATTGCCGATGGTGCATCAAAGTGCGCCTCACTCAAGCTACCTGTGGAACCAATGATCTTTGTGCTCCAGCTGACTGGACCAACCGTAACACCATTGACTGGACAGAGCAAGAAGAGGAAGTTGGCCTCTGGTGACTACTTTCCGATAGAGCTTTCCGAAGCCGTCGTTGCAAAGGTCCCCAAGATCAACACCAGCAGTCTTTGAGGAAGCGATGCTGCTCAAGCACCCGTGGTTTGTTTCGTTGAAGCAAACGCTCCCGACAAGTTTTGCTCCGGCAAGCTTGTCGGGGAGCATCTAGCTCCGGCAGAGCCACATGATCTTGCCGTAGAAGCTGATGTTCCCGCAGCAGCAGATGTGCCTTTAGTCCTTGTTGTCGAGCCACAAGCTCCAACGTGGGCGCAGCAGTTCGTCCATTTCCTTCAGACAGGAGAACTTCCCGAAGAGCAGGAAGAAGCGGAAAGAGTAGCCCGGCAGTCAAGTATGTACCAGTTTTTGGACAGCATACTGTACAGAAGAAGACTCAACGGTGTGAAATTGAAGTGTATTCCGGGGAAGATGGACGAGAAGCTGTTGGCGAAGATACATGGAGCCATATGTGGTCACCACATTGGCGCCAAGAGCACTTGCCGGCAAAGCTTTCCGGCAAGGTTTCTTCTGCCGACAGCCCTCCGTGATGCAACTACACAAGTAACCAAGTGTGAAGCGTGCGTTCCATTCCAAACAGATACACCTGCTGCTCAAGCTCTCCAGACGATCCCTTTATCCCTGCCCATTTTCGGTGCTGGGGCTCGACATCCTCGGCCCCTTCCCCGAAGCTGTCGGGGCTTTGAGTACTTGTACGCCGCCATCGACAAGTTCACAAAGTGGCCGGAAGTGGAAGCGATGAGGAAGGTAACAACACGATCAGCAGTCAAGTTCTTCAAATCGATTGTTTGCCGCTTTGAATCCCTAACAGGATCATCACCGACAACGGCACACAATTCTGGTCGCACCTTCATGCAAAGACGTCCAAGACCTTGGCGCCAAGGTCTGCTTCGCCTGCTGCTCACCCGAGAAGCAACGGTCAAGCGAAGAGGGCAAATGCTGAAGTCTTTGCGGGCTCAAGACCGTAACTTTCGACAGGCTGCACAAGTGCGGAAGAAATCGGATCGAGGAGCTGCCGGTGGTTCTTTGGTCGATCGAGCGATGCCAAATCGAGCCATCGCCAGGCACCCTTTGCTCTAGTCTATGGAGCAGAGGCAGTTCTCCCCACGGAACTCGTATACGGATCGCCTCGAGTACTCGCTTATGATGAGCTTGAGCAAGAGCAGCTGCGACAAGATGACGCGCTGCTCCTCGAGGAAGATCGTCTTCAGGCCGCTGTGCGAGCCGCTCGCTACCAGCAAGCCCTGCGTCGCTACCATGGCCGCAGGGTTAATGCCAGAAGTCTCGAGGAAGGCGACCTTGTTCTTCGGCGCGTTCAGTCCGCCAAGAATTCAAACAAGTTGGCCTTGAAGTGGGAAGGCCCTTATCGGGTGAAACGAGTCACTAGGCTCGGCGCTGTCCGCTTTGAGACCGAAGATGGCATTCGGTGAGCAACTCCTGGAACATTGAGCATCTTCGTAAGTTTTACCCATAAAAGCGCGGTTGCGGAACCCGTTCGGCAACCACCTTTTGTACAAGTCTTGCCGCTGTTGCATGTGATCCTTTGTACAAAGCGCGCAGACCCCATGCATCAGTAAAGCCCATGTGTTGCGCACAACTTGTCAAGTTCATGCTTTCATCAATTTATTGCATGTTTTGGCTAACACTTTGTGCAGCAACCACACCCGGTAAGCAGAATCGAGCCACTGGGCTCCATGACGTTATTTCCTCTTCTTTTTCTTCTCTCAAAGAAAGGAAGGCTCCCTCGCGCACAAGTTAACCAGGGGGGAGGAGGAGATAATACTATGGACCAGAGGACCAGGCACCGCTCGAGGAAGTTTCACCTCATCGGGAAGCAAGAAACAGAAAAGCTAAGTTGCCAAAGTTTGAGCAATCAATTTTTAAATTTTCGTTATCTTCCTCGAACGATAGTACTTTGTACGGAAAACTCAGCGCAGAGGAACCGAATCGTGATCGGTCGCGCCCTTACTTTGTTTCGAGTCCGCTCAACAACTTAAGTGAGCTACGGCTAGTCCGCGACAAGGTTGCTTGTCGGTAGCGACCCCGCCAAAGAAGCTGCTGAAGTTCCGCACTTTTCGGCGCCATGGCAAGGGTGCCTGCACCGGCAAGTTTCCCTGAGAAGCGTAGGGCAATAACGTACAAAGGAAGGAATCAAATAGAGGAAATAACGTTGCATCGATCGATTCAGATCAGTAATAAATTTCTTAAAGTTATCTTCCTTGAACGACCGCGCTTTGTATGAAAAACCCGTGCGCGGAGGAACCAAATCGTGACTGGTCGCGCCCTTACTTTGTTTCGAGTCCGCTCAACAACTTAAGTGAGTTGCGGCTAGTCCGCGACAAGGTTGCTTGTCGGTAGCGACCCCGCCAGCAGGCTGCTGAAGTTCCACACTCGGCGCTCGTGGTAAGGGTGCCTGCACCGGCAAGTTTCCCTGAAAAGCGTTGGGTAATAACATACAAAGCCAAGAGTCGAGTAAAGGAAGTAACGTAGCAGATGTTGCCCAGAATACAGTTATGTTACAAAAATAACTTATCGCGGCATTGGCTGAATCGTTCTCAGAACTGAAATAACAGCGAAGGGGAGAAGAAGGGCGCGCTGGCACCCAAGCCCCGGCAAGCCAGAGTTGCCGGGGGCTGCGGCAAACCAGAGTTGCCGGGGGCTGCGGCAAGCCTGAGTTGTCGGAAGCTGCGGCAAGCTAGAGTTGCCGGGGGCTGAGATATCAGATAAGCCCTTCGTCCTTTTTCAAGCATCCCTTTTTCATTAAAAACATTCTACTCGGTTACAATCCGTGGGGAATGAAAAACATGAAAGAGAGGATTACAAGCTTTAAATGAAGATAAGGCCCGAAGGCTTACAAACTAAAAAGATAAGATGCCCGTAATCCCTTTCCTGTCCCTCTTTTCAGGAGGTAGGTCAAGGAGGCGAGAAGGGCAAAAGAAACGCCTAGACGAGCTACGGATGCCAGAAGGCACCAAGAGAACATCCCGGGAGCTCCCCGAGGGCTTGGCGGAGATGGCAGCACCGGAAGCGGGGCTTGAAGACGGGGCGACAGGACGTCAGCACGCTGTCGAGGGCACTACACCCTCGTACTCCGACATGACGGCCTTGTCGCCATCCCTCTTCCCCTTCCGCAGCCTCCCTACGCCAGTCGGCCAAGGAGACGACCCCGGGGAGTTCAGGGAGCCGGCGACACGGATGATGGGGTTGCCGGTGACGCACGAAGCGACGCCCGACAACTAATCAGGCCCGCCAACCTCGTCATCGCTGTCGCTCTCCTCCTCGTCACTCTAGCTCGAGGGGGAATCTTCGCTGTCGGAGGAGCTATCCACGCAGCACTTCGCCCAAGTACCAAGATCCCCGAAGACCTTGACGGAGAGGAGATCACCCTCCATTAACTTAAAATGGAGGGTAAACCCCGCCCTCAGGCTGTGGATGCGGGTGAATGTCTTCCACCCACGATCGAGATACATCACATTAGGGGCTGGGGATACAACACGGACTCGCATGCCGCTGATTCCGCAGCCCCTCATGTGCAATCTCAGTGTCTCGGGCGGATCCGACTCCATCGCGCTCGCAAACGGAGCTGGAAGCCGGAGGCGGCGACGATGCGCCCGACGCAGCCTGACGAAGAACTTGCAAGGGTCGTCCCCGGTATGGACCGCCGCAGGGAGGGGAACCGCCGGTGGAAGCGGAGACGGCGCGCCACCCCGTCCGCCTCTTCCCCGAGCGCCTCGACCTCGTCCACGACCTCGCCCCCTCCCTCTTCCCCTTGGGGCTGGCTCTGCCGCCCCGGGCGTTGGGTTGGGAGGGGAGCACTGCCTAGCGGCGACCCTCGCCGCCACCGATGAAGAACCAAGGCTCCTTTTCTCCATGGCGAATGAGAGAAAGGGGAGCAGAAACTGAGGAAAGGAGGAGGTGGGAGAGTGCGGCCTTCTGCGCCCCCTTCCGCTCCTTTTAAGGAAGCAAGGTGGGGGCTCAACCGCCCCGCTCGACAAATCAGGGCGTAGGAAGAGCAGGGAATCGGGGCCGACCTGCTGCCTCTGCTCGTAACGGCCCAGTTTCCCACTTCCACCGTCCGTGACCCCAAGAGCATGGGAACCACGTGGCAGGGATGCAGAACTGAGGCGACGGGTGGAGCGACCCCGCACGCCGCCCACTTCCCCCACGACACCGCAATTGACGCGTGCCATTACGGGGGGACGCGGCGGATACGGAGTGGGTTTGGTTTGGATCCAGGCCGCGCGTGCCCGTGCTCTGTTTTGGGCCTGGCCCAACAGCGCTCGGCACCATGTATGGCCCGCACCGGGGCTCCTGTCGGTGTACTAAAGTAGGGGTACCTTAGTACCCCGAACTTGTCTGCAGGCGATCCTGACATCCCCCAGGCAAGCCTCGCCGGGCGTCCGCCAAGACCCTCCGCAGCCATTCTGAAGACAAGACCCCGACAAGAGGAGCTTGTCGGGAAGGCCTCTCTAGGCACAGACAAGGCCCCGACAAGAGGAGCTTGTCGGGAAAGCCGCTCCAGGCACACAGAAGACAAGGCCCCGGCAAGAGGAGCTTGCCGGGAAGGCTCGGGGCGCGACAAGGATTCGGCCGCGGCAAGGCGCTTGCCCCGGCATGCAACTCCTCTCCGTCTCTGCTCCAGCTCACCCAGCGACGTGTCGCCATGGGACCGTTCCGTGGGCGCGTGTCGAGCAGCTGTGCAGCCAGCGGAGAGCAGCGACGCGCGGCGCTAACAGGCTCGCCATCATGGCGAGCGGAGGCGTGCCTGACGGTCTCTGTTACACTGTTTGCGCGACAACGACAGGCATTTATTGCTTTTGTCCCTTGCCGTCAGAGTTAGGTATTTTGCATCGTACCTTTGTTCAAGTAGGTGTACCAACCCCTGTTTTTACGTTCGTACCCCCGCCTATGTTGCCACCTGTCGGAGACCCCTTGAGCATATAAAAGGAGGCCCGAGTGCAACGTAGAGGGGGTTGGTTGGTTGGTTGGTTCGGTTCCAGTCGACCCACCCAAGACTAGACACACTCGCGCTAGGTTTTGTAGCCGGCATTGCTCCCTAGCAAGAACACAATAGATCAAGCAAGCAGCAGTAGGAGTTTTATCTCTCCGGAGAGCTCCGAAGCTGGGTAAACCGCCCGTGTGCATCGCCTCGATCCGCTCTTCGTGCGACCTCCGCCCCCCTCCGAACCACAAATGGGCCTGCTCCGCCGGGCCCCATAGGTGTCCGTTGGTACGATCAGCCTCCCCGACATGTGCGTCTAGGCGGATGGTAACAGGAGACAAGGGACACGATGTTTTTACCCAGGTTCGGGCCCTCTCGATGGAGGTAATATCCTACTCCTGCTTGATTAATATTGATGATATGGGTAGTACAAGAGTAGATCTACCACGAGATCAAGGAGGCTAAACCCTAGAAGCTAGCCTATGGTATGATTGTTGTTAAGCCCTACGGACTAAAACCCTCTGGTTTATATAGACACGGATAGGGTTAGGGTTACACAGAGTCGGTTACAATGGTAGGAGATCTACATATCCGTATCGCCAAGCTTGCCTTCCACGCCAAGGAAAGTCCCATCCAGACACGGGACGAAGTCTTCAATCTTGTATCTTCATAGTCTAGGAGTCCGGCCAAAGATGATAGTTCGGCTATCCGGACACCCCCTAGTCCAGGACTCCCTCACTGATCTTGAGCTTGAATGTGAAATTTATATGGTCCCAAGTAGTTCTAATGCATGATATAGTCTCTAGGCACTTGTGGGAGTAGTTGCTATCAATTTTGTTGAGTTTGGTTCACTTTATTTTGAATTACTAAAAAATTTCATAAATTTTTCAGAGGAGGAAATATGTCTAGGAAAATGTACCAAGGTGGTTCTTCAAGGAAGCAAGCACCCAGGCTCGCAATACGTGAGGATTTTATGGTAAAAGCGGGCATCAAGGATGAATTTGATGCATATGTGCGTAATGCTGATCTTCAGGACTTCATGCAAGATAAGTGCCCTCAATACTACCATTTGACTGGTTCCTTTGTGAGAAGGTTTAAATTCACATCTACACGCAATTCTCACACTGTTTTATTTGATCTTTATGATAAATCATATACCATGGACCTAGAAGATTTTACTACTGCTTGTAAACTCCCGCAGTGGGGCAATGTTAACGAACCCCGTAAATCTGAATATAAAGATTTTCTTGCTAGTATCACTGTGGGGGAATCTAGAGAAATAGCACAAGCTACCATAGGGAGCATTCATTTTCCTGCTATACATTATTTTGCTATCTTCATAGGTAGATGCATTAACGGTAAAGATGAAGCTTGTCACATGTGTGTTCCAGATCTTAGTGTTCTCAAGAGTGTAGTATTAGGAGATAAACAATATAACTTGGGGGCCGTTGTTGCACGTAGGTTGCATAATAACGGTTTAGTTGGAACTTGTTTGGTGGGATTTATGCAACTCGTGTGGCTAATTATCTTGGTATACCCGCACATGAAAATGATATGGAGTTGCCTCCCACTTATTTAGATTATGATGCCATGGTTAGCCATAATTTTCTTGAGAGGAATGAACAATTCCTCCGGTATCGACTAATCTTTGACAGACGTCGCCCTGTCCATATTACTCTCCATGCTCCTGCTCTCTTTGACTATTAGGCAAAAAGAAGATATGTTATAACCAGGGAGGAGGCGAACGAGTATGAGAGGAGGACGGAGGCAGCTCGCCTGTAGGCTGCATCTCGTGATGCAATGGCTGCTGCATCTCAGTACGACCCCAGATACAACTTCGGATATCCGCCAGGCCATCCATGGGCATAGACCAACTTAGGCCAAAAGCCTAAGCTTGGGGGAGTACGTATTTCTCACCGACATTACATTCATGTTCACACACTCATTCTAGTTGTTGGTGCTCATACTTTTTCATTGTACTATCCATGCTAGTTTAATTTCTTTTTCTAGCTTTCTTCTTGTGTGTTTGAATAACCTTAAGAAAAACAAAAAAATTAGTTGTAGCTTTTACCTAGTTTATTTTCCATGCTTGTATTAGTAGTAACTAAAATAAAACCCAAAAAGATTTCTTGTTCTTCTTTTGCTTGTTGGGAGCTGTCCCATGTAAATAGTTTTATTTCTTTTCTTTTCTTTGAGGGTCGAGAGGAGAAGACCATGATGAAAAATATTAAGTGGCTCTCATATGCATTATTGTTGATTTAACCAAGAGACCATATTACCTTGTCTTCTCCCTTGAATCGAATGCTTGTAGATTCCAGCTTAGTCCAATGCATGTGCACTATTATTATTATCCACACCGTTCGACCGTGCAAGTGAAAGGCAATAATGACGATATATGATGGACTGATTGAGATGAGAGAAGCTGGTATGAATTCGACCTCTCTTGTTTTTGTAAATATGATTAGTTCATCGTTCCTAATTCAGCTTATTATGAATAAACATGTTTGGAATGACAATTAGAGATTATAGTTGCTTATGGCATGCTTAATTAGCTAGGAGTTTATAATGGTTTACCTTGAGTGCCAACATGCCACTATTGGAATTAGCTTATTTGTCGTCTGCCAATTCTTTGCCGTCTGCTGGCTGACGGCAAAGAAGGTCTTTGTCGTCCGCTTACATAAAACGGACGACAAAGAACTGGCTGATGGCAAAGAAGGTCTTTGCCATCAGCCATTTCTTTGCCATCCGCTAGCGGACGGCAAAGAATCTTTGCTGTCACCTGGCGGACGGCAAAGAGAGAGATGGGCCCCACTAACGAGCTGCTTAGAAAAAAGCCTAACGGCCCCCTCTTTGCCTTATGCTAGCAGACGGCAAAGGGGGGCGGACAGCAAAGAGATAATGTTATTTTTGGCAAACGGCAAAGAGGAAACACAGCACACAGATCGATCACGTAGATCGATGACTTGGCAAGATCTCAGACGCACATCTCCACCCTCCGTCGAACACACACCCAGCCACCCATGATGCACGCGCCCCCAGGGCAGCACCCACGCGCCCGGCCCCATGCCCTGTCTTCTCTCTCCCTTATCCCCACCCCCACCGCATGTCTCTCTCTCTCTCTCTCTCATTTCCCTCCCTCTCGAACCAAATCAAGGAGGCCGGCCGGACGGCACCCGCCACCACCTCGACCCCCGGCCCGGCCAACACCTCGCCGGCCCCTGCCTCATCCCCCGTCGCCCTTGCCGGCATTTGCGCCTCGTCCCCCATCGCGCGTCGTCCGCCTCTTCCACGCCACGGGAGCCCGCCCCCGCTCGCCGCCGGCCTCCTCCGCAAGCCGCTCGGCCTCGCCCGCCTCCGCGCTCCGCCGGCCTCCACCGAGCGCCGCCGGCCTCCTTTGCGCCTCCGAGCACCAGTGATACGTCTCCAATGTATCTATAATTTTTGATTGCTCCATGCTACTTTATCTACTATTTTGGACTATATTGGGCTTTATTTTCCACTTTTATATTATTTTTGGGACTAACCTATTAACCGGAGGCCCAGCCCAGAATTGTTGTTTTGCCTATTTCAAAGGTGTCAAGAAAGCGGAATATCAAGGAGTCCAAACGGAATGAAACCTTCTAAGCGTGATTTTCTCACCGAACGTAATCCAAGAGATTTGGACCCTACGCCAAGGAACAAAAGAGGCGGTCACGAGGGTGGGGGGCGCCCCCCCTAGGGCGCGCCCCCTGCCTCGTGGGCCCCCTGTTGCTCCACCGACGTACTCCTTCCTCCTATATATACCTACGTACCCCCCAAACGATCAGATACGGAGCCAAAAACCTAATTCCACCGCCGCAACTTCTTGTATCCACGAGATCCCATCTTGGGGCCTGTTCCGGAGCTCCGCCGGAGGGGGCATCCACCACGGAGGGCTTCTACATCATCACCATAGCCTCTCCGATGAAGTGTGAGTAGTTTACCTCAGACCTTCGGGTCCATAGCTACTAGCTAGATGGCTTCTTCTCTCTTTTTGGATCTCAATACAATGTTCTCCCCCTCTCTCGTGGAGATCTATTCGATGTAATCTTCTTTTTGCGGTGTGTTTGTTGAGACCGATGAATTGTGGGTTTATGATCCAGCTTATCTATGAATAATATTTGAATCTTTTCTTAATTCTTTTATGTATGATTGGTTATCTTTGCAAGTCTCCTCGAATTATCCATTTGGTTTGGCCAACTAGATTGGTAGTTCTTGCAATGGGAGAAGTGCTTAGCTTTGGGTTCAATCTTGCGGTGTCCTTTCCCAGTGACAGAAGGGGCAGCAAGGCATGTATTGTATTGTTGCCATAGAGGATAACAAGATGGGGTTTTTATCATATTGTATGAGTTTATCCCTCTACATCATGTCATCTTGCTTAAGGAGTTACTCTGTTTTTAACTTCATACTCTAGATGTATGCTGGATCGCGGTCGATGAGTGGAGTAATCGTAGTAGATGCAGAATCGTTTCGGTCTACTTGTCTTGGACGTGATGCCTATATACATGATCATACCTAGATATACTCATAACTATGCTCAATTACATCAATTGCTCAACAGTAATTTGTTCACCCACCGTAGAATACTTATGCTCTTGGGAGAAGCCACTAGTGAAACCTATGGCCCCCGGGTCTATTCTCATCATATCAATTTCCATCACTTTAATACATGCTTTGTTTTTACTTTGCCTTTTACTTTTCACTTTGCATCTCTATACCAAAAATATTATTTATCATCTCTATCAGATCTCAATCTCATAAGTGACCGTGAAGGGATTGACAACCCCTAATCGCATTGGTTGCGAGGAGCTATCGTTTTTTGCAGGTACAAGGGACTTGTGCGTGGCCTCCTACAGGATTGATACCTTGGTTCTCAAAAACTGAGGGAAATACTTACGCTACTTTGCTGCATCATCCTCTCCTCTTCGCGTAAATCCAACGCAGTGCTCAAGAGGTAGCAACCAGCGCCTCCGAGCACCAGCAGCCGCCCGCCTCCGCCTACACTGCTCTCTGCCTCCCTCTCTCAGCGCGCCTCCGAGCACCAGCAGCCACCCGCCTCCGAGCACCAGCAGCCGAGCCGCGGGCCTTCACCTTCGCTGCTCACCTTTGCAGCCCGCCTCCACATGCCGCGGGCCTCCACCTCCGCTGCTCTTCTCTGTCGGCGATGGGGCTTGGCACTGACGGAGTTGGTGTGGTCCAATGGATCTAGCGCTCGGACGAGGGTGGCGAGCTCCGGTGCGGCGGTAGACGGCTTGAGCTCCTCGGGTGTCCATGGTGGTGTCGCTGTGCTCCTGTCCATGGAGAAAAGAAGGAGAAGGCAGAGGGGCATGGCTGCTGGTTGTTGCTGCTCCAGCGAGCATGGCACAGGGGATGGTTGCAGCGAGGCGCGTTCGTCCAGATCGAACACCTGTACTGTAACATAGTGTAATCCGTCCGTGTGTAATCTGTTCGTCTTGTTAAACAGAGTAGTTTTGTTTTGGATCAGCAAGCTATATGATGGATAGTTTTGTCCTGTGAAATCCGTTCATTCGTTGTTGATTCTTGAAACAACAGTGTTGATGGATAATGTGGTGTTCGTCCTCAGTTCGTTCCTCGTCTCCTCTGCACTTGGACTATTTGTTCGTTTTTTTTAAATTAAAAAAAATCTTTGCCATCCTTGGCAGACGGCAAAGGATGGCGTGGTTTGCCGTCCGTGGCAGACGGCAAAGCCTCCCGTTAGACACCTAACGTGGCTAACGTCTATCCTTTGCTGTCAACTTTCTTTGCCGTCTGCTTGCCCAGGAAAGCTGACGGCAAATGTCTTTGTCGTCCGCTGTTTCAAAACAGACGGCAAAAAAGCTCTTTACCATAACTGTCTTTGCCATCCATGTTTGCCGTCTGCGGCTGACGGCAAAGACCTTTGCTGTCAGCTTTCTGGTCCTTTGCCGTCTGCCATGGCAGACGGCAAATCAGCTGATTCCTGTAGTGTGCTATTAAAATGGTTGTGATGTGGTATGATAGGGTGGTATCCTCCTTTGAACGATTCGAGTGACTTGACTTGGCACATTTTCACGCATGTAGTTGAAACAAAATCAACATAGCCTTCACGATATTTATGTTCAGGGTGGATTATATCCTACTCATGCTTGCACTCAGTGTTGATTAATTTTAATGCATGTTCATGACTGTTGTCACTCTCTAGTTGGTCACTTCCCAGTCTCTTTCTAGCCTTCACTTCTACTAAGCGGGAATACTGCTTGTGTATTCAAACTCCATAAACCCAAAGTTATTCCATATGAGTCCACCATACCTTCCTATATAAGGTATTTACCTGTCGTTCCATGTAAATTTGTATGTGCCAAACTCCAAACCTTCAAATGAAATTATGTTTTGTATGCTCAAACAACTCATGTATCAACTAGGGCTGTCTGTATCTTCCATGTTAGGCGGGTTATTCTCAAGAGGAGTGGACTCTGCTCCTCATTCATGGAAAATGGCTGGTCACCGGGATGCCCAGTCCCATGCTCAAATCAAATCAAAATAATTAGAAACAAAACTCCCCCAGGATTGTCGTTAGTTGGAGGCACCCGTTGTTTCGGGCAAACCATGGATTGATGCTCGTTGGTGGTGGGGGAGAATAAACTTTACCATTCTGTTTGGGAACCGCCTATAATGTGTGTAACATGGAAGATATCGAGATCTCTTGCTTGTTATGTTGACAGTGAGAGTATACTGCTCAAAATGTTATTTATCTCTATTTCAAAATCGAGCTCTGGCACCTCTACAAATCTCTGCTTCCCTCTGCGAAGGGCCTATCTATTTACTTTTATATTGAGTCATCACCCTCTTATTAAAAAGCACCCACTGGAGAGCACCGCTGTCATTTGCATGCATTACTATTAATTTATATTGGGTATGACTATGACTGGATCTCTTTTACCATGAATTACAATGTTTAGTCAGTCCTTGATCTTTAAAGGTGCTCTGCATTTATGTTTTGCGGTCTCAGAAAGGGCTAGCGAGAAACCATCTTGTTACTCATATTGTGATTGTTTTGAGAAAGTGTTGTCATCCGAGATTTATTATTATTGCTCGCTAGTTGATTATGCCATTGATATGAGTAAACATGAGACCTAAGTGTTATTGTAAATATGGTTAGTTCATAATCTTTGCTAAAAACTTGAATGTTGGCTTTAAATATTTACAACAACAAGAGCAGACAGAGTTTGCAAAAGTTTTTCTTTATCACTTTCACTTTGTCAACTGAATTGCTTGAGGACAAGCAAAGGTTTAAGCTTGGGGGAGTTGATACGTCTCCATCGTATCTATTTTTCCAAACACTTTTGCCCTTGTTTTGGACTCTAACTTGCATGATTTGAATGGAACTAACCCGGACTACCGTTGTTTTTAGCAGAACTGCCATGGTGTTATTTTTGTGCAGGAATAAAATTTCTCGGAATGACCTGAAAATCCACGGAGCAACTTTTTGGAATTAATAAAAAAATATTGGCGAAAGAATAAACGTCATGGGCCCACACCCTGTCCACGAGAGTGGGGGCGCGACCCCTGCCTCGTGGGCCCCCTGAAGCTCCACCCACCTCAACTCCAACTCCATATATTCACGTCCGCGGAGAAAAAAATCAAAGAGAAAGATTCATCGCGTTTTACGATACGGAGCCGCCGCCAAGCCCTAAACTCTCTCGGGAGGGCTGATCTGGAGTCTGTTCGGGGCTCCGGAGAGGGGGATTCGTCACCGTCGTCATCATCAACCATCCTCCATCACCAATTTCATGATGCTCACCGCCGTGCGTGAGTAATTCCATTGTAGGCTTGCTGGACAGTGATGGCTTGGATGAGATTTACCATGTAATCGAGTTAGTTTTGTTAGGGTTTGATCCCTAGTATCCATTATGTTCTGGATTGATGTTGCTATGACTTTGCTATGCTTATTGCTTGTCACTAGGGCCCGAGTGCCATGATTTCAGATATGAACCTATTATGTTTTCATGAATATATGTGAGTTCTTGATCCTATCTTGCAAGTCTATAGTCACCTATTATGTGTTGTGATCCGTTAACCCCGAAGTGACAATAATCGGGATAATTACCGGTGATGACCGTAGTTTGAGGAGTTCATGTATTCATTAAGTGTTAATGCTTTGGTCCGGTACTCTATTAAAAGGAGGCCTTAATATCCCTTAGTTTCCAATAGGACCCTGCTGCCAGGGGAGGGTAGGACAAAAGATGTCATGCAAGTTCTTTTCCATAAGCACGTATGACTATATTCGAATACATGCCTACATTACATTGATGAACTGGAGCTAGTTCTGTGTCACCCTATGTTATAACTATTACATGAGGAATCGCATCCGACATAATTATCCATCACTGATCCAATGCCTACGAGCTTTCCACATATTGCTCTTTTCTTGTTTACTTTATTGTTGTTGCTGTTACAATTACTACAAAACTGCTACTGTTACTTTTGCTACTGTTACCGTTACTTCCATACTACTTTACTACTAAATACTTTGCTGCAGATACTAAGTTATCCAGGTGTGGTTGAATTGACAACTCAACTGCTAATACTTGAGAATATTCTTTGGCTCCCCTTGTGTCGAATCAATAAATTTGGGTTGAATACTCTACCCTCGAAAACTGTTGCGATCCCCTATACTTGTGGGTTATCACACTTATCCCAAGAATCGGTACTATTGCCAGGCAAAGAAGAAAACCAAAATTTTGCACGATCTCGCAAAGAAAACGGGAATAATTTCAACTTCACAATATCAATTTCCACATCATTTTTCTTTAGCATATTGCATAATTCCTGGTATGTGTTAAGATGGGACACGTCATCCTCATTAGGAGTACCGGAAAATTGATCTTTCATAACGAGATTCAACAAAGCGGCATAAACGTCACAAGACTCCGCACTAGTTGCGGGAGGAGCAATCAGAGTGCTAATAAAAATCATTGTTGTTGGTATTGGAGAAATCACACAACTTGGTGTTCTCTTGAGTCATCGTGACTATGCAACAAGATTGCACTCAAAAACAGATCTAACGAGAAAATGGCGAATAAAAAGAGGGCGAATAAAATGAAAAACTTTTGTGAAGTGGGGGAGATGAAAACGAGAGGCAAATGGAAAATAATGTAAATTTCAAGGGGATGAGATTTGTGATTAGGACCCTGGTAGATGTTGATGATGTCTCCATGGTAACGGCGCCAGAAATTCAATTTGATGCGGCTTTAACTACGTCGGTATTTCCCCAAAGATGAAGGGATGATGCAGGACAGCTACTGTAGGTATTTCCCTCAGTGATGAGACCTAGGTTATTGAACCAGTAGGAGAACCACGCAACACTACGTGAATGGCACCTGCACACAAAGAAAAAATACTTGCAACCCAATGTAAAGAGGGGTTGTCAATCCCTCCTGGGATAAATGATAGATAAAATTGTAGTAGATTCGATAAATAGATCTCACAGGAATGCAAGATAAAATGAATAACAATACATTGTAGCAAGGTATTTTTGAGTTTTTGGATTAATAGATCTGAAAATACAAGCAAATAAAAATAGATCTCGAAGGCAAATATAATAAAGAAGAGACCCGGGGGTCGTAGATTTCACTAGTGGCTTCTCTCGAGAAAAATAGCATACGGCGGGTAAACAAATTACTGTTGGGCAATTGATAGAAATTGAAATAATCATGATGATATCTAGGAAATGATCATTATATAGGCATCATGTACAAGATTAGTAGACCGACTCCTGCCTGCATCTAGTGTATTAAGTTCATGGAGAAATGGAGTAATGCAATAAGAACAAGAACATGATGTAGACAAGATCTATTTATGTAGAAATAGACCCCATCTTGTTCTCCTTAATAGCAACGATACATACGTGTCGGTTGCCCTCCTGTCACTGGGATCAAGCACCATAAGATCGAACCCATCACAAAGCACCTCTTCCATGGCAAGAAAAATTGATCTAGTTGGCCTAACTAAACCAAAGATTCAAAGAAGAAATACGAGGCTATAAGTAATCATGCATATAATAGATCAAAAGACTCAAATAACTTTCATGGATAAAAACATGGATCTGATCAAAAACTCAAAGTTCATCGGATCCCAACAAACACACCGCAAAAAGAGTGACATCAAATAGATCTCCAAGAGACCATTCTATTGAGAAGCAAAAGAGTGAGAGAGAGAGAGAGAGAGAGAGGATGCCATCTAGCTACTAACTACACACCCATAGGTCTACAATGAACTACTGACGCACCATCGGAGAGGAACCAATGAGGATGATGAACCCCTCCGTGATGGTGTCTAGATTGGATATGTGGTTTCTGGAACTTGCGGTGCCTGGAATTGATTTCCGTTGACTCCCCTAAGGTTTCTGGAATATTTGGGTATTTATACAGCGAAGAGGCGGTGCGGGAGGCCATCAAGGTGGGCACAACCCACCAGGAAGCGCCTAGGCCCCCAGGCGCGCCTAGGTGGGTTGTGCCCCCCTAGGGGCACCCCTTTGGTACTTCTTTAGCCCATCGTGTGTCTTCTGGTGTGACGCCCCCGATTCAATCGTACACTAATCATACACGCAAACGTGTACGATCAAGATCAGGGACTCACGGGAAGATATCACAACACAACTCTAAAAATAAAAAGTCATACAAGCATCTGTTGGAAATATGCCCTAGAGGCAATAATAAATTAGTTATTATTATATTTCCCTGTTCATGATAATCGTTTATTATCCATGCTATAATTGTATTGATAGGAAACTCAGATACATGTGTGGGTACATAGACAACACCATGTCCCTAGTAAGCCTCTAGTTGACTAGCTCGTTGATCAATAGATGGTTACAGCTTCCTCGACCATGGACATTGGATGTCGTTGATAATGGGATCACATCATTGGGAGAATGATGTGATGGACAAGACCCAATCCTAAGCCTAGCACAAAGATCGTAGTTCGTATGGTAAAGCTTTTCTAATGTCAAGTATCATTTCCTTAGACCATGAGATTGTGCAACTCCGGATACCGTAGGAATGCTTTGGGTGTACCAAGCGTCCACAACGTGAATCGGGTGGCTATAAAGGTGCACTACGGTATCTCCGAAAGTGTGCATTGGGTTGGTACGAATCAAGACTGGGATTTGTCACTCCGTAAACGGAGAGATATCTCTGGGCCCACTCGGTAGGACATCATCATAATGTGCACAATGTGACCAAGGGGTTGATCACGGATGATGTGTTACGGAACGAGTAAAGAGACTTGCCGGAAAGCGAGATTGAACAAGGTATCGGGATACCGACGATCGAATCTCGGGCAAGTACAATACCGCTAGACAAAGGGAATTGTATACGGGATTGATTGAGTCCTTGACATCGTGGTTCATCCGATGAGATCATCGTGGAACATGTGGGAGCCAACATGGGTATCCAGATCCAGCTGTTGGTTATTGACCGGAGAACGTCTCGGTCATGTCTGCATGGTTCCCGAACCCGTAGGGTTAAGGTTCGATGACGCTAGGGTTATAAAGGAAGTTTGTATGTGGTTACTGAATGTTGTTCGGAGTCCCGGATGAGATCCCGGACGTCACGAGGAGTTCCGGAATGGTCCGGAGGTAAAGATTTATATATGGAAAGTTGTTGTTCGGGTTAGGAAAAGTTCGGGTTTTTCGGTATTGTATCGGGAAGCTTCCAGAAGGTTCCGGAGGATCGGAGGGGTCCGGAGGTCCGGAAATTGTTCCACCACGTCCAATACAGTAGCATGGGCTGTAGGGGGGCGCCCTAGCCTTAATGGGCCAGGGGCACCAGCCCCCCAAGGCCCATCTTGGCGTGGAAGGAAAACCCTAAAGGGTGAGGCCTCCACTTGACTTGGGAGGCACTCCTCCCCTCTTGGCCGCCCCCCTAGATGGGATCTAGGGCTGGCCGCACCCCTTGGGGTGGGAAACCCTAAAGGGGGCGCAGCCCCCTTTCCCCCTATATATACTTGAGGTTTTGGGGCTGCCAGAGACATGAGAACTTCTCCCTCTTGGTGCAGCCCTGCCTCTCCTCCTCCTCCTCTCCCGCGGTGCTTGGCGAAGCCCTGCAGGATTACCACGCTCCTCCACCACCACCACGCCGTTGTGCTGCTGCTGGATGGAGTCTTCCTCAACCTCTCCCTCTCTCCTTGCTGGATCAAGGCATGGGAGACGTCACCGGGCTGTACGTGTGTTGAACGCGGAGGTGCCGTCTGCTCGACACTAGGATCTCCGGTGATTTGGATCACGACAAAGTACGACTCCTTCAACCCCGTTCTCATGAACTCTTCCGCTTAGCGATCTACAAGGGTATGTAGATGCACTCTCCTTCCCTCGTTGCTAGTTTCTCCATAGATAGATCTTGGTGACACGTAGGAAAATTTTGAATTTCTTTCGTTCCCCAACAAAGTGGCATCATGAGCTAGGTCTATTGCGTAGATTCTTTGCACGAGTAGAACACAAAGTAGTTGTGGGCGTTGATGTTGTTTAATATGCTTACCGTTACTAGTCCAATCTTGTTTCGACGGTATTGTGGGATGAAGCGGCCCGGACCGACCTTACACGTACTCTTACGTGAGACAGGTTCCACCGACTGACATGCACTTGGTGCATAAGGTGGCTAGCGGGTGCCAGTCTCTCCCACTTTATTCAGAACGGATTCGATGAAAAGGGTCCTTATGAAGGGTAAATAGCAATTGGCATATCACATTGTGGTTTTGCGTAGGTAAGAAACGTTCTTGCTAGAAACCCATAGCAGCCACGTAAAACATGCAAACAACAATTAGAGGACGTCTAACTTGTTTTTGCAGGGTATGCTATGTGATGTGATATGGCCAAGAAGAATGTGATGAATGATATGTGATGTATGAGATTGATCATGTTCTTGTAATAGGATTCACGACTTGCATGTCGATGAGTATGACAACCGGCAGGAGCCATAGGAGTTGTCTTATTTATTGTATGACCTGCGTGTCATTAAACAACGCCATGTAATTACTTTACTTTATTGCTAACCGGTAGCCATAGTAGTAGAAGTAATAGTTGGCGAGACAACTTCATGAAGACACGATGATGGAGATCATGATGATGGAGGTCATGGTGTCATGCCGGTGATGATGATGATCATGGAGCCCCGAAGATGGAGATCGATGGAGCTATATGATATTGGCCATATCATGTCACTACTATATAATTGCATGTGATGTTTATTATGTTTATGCATCTTGTTTACTTAGAACGACGGTAGTAAATAAGATGATCCCTTACAACAATTTCAAGAAGTGTTCTCCCCTAACTGCACCGTTGCTAAAGTTCGTCAGCTTCTAAGCACCACGTGATGATCGGGTGTGATGGATTCTTACGTTCACATACAACGGGTGTAAGACAGATTTACACACGCCAAACACTTAGGGTTAACTTGACGAGCCTAGCATGTACGGACATGGCCTCGGAACACGTAGACCGAAAGGTCGAGCATGAGTCGTATAGTAGATACGATCAACATGAAGATGTTCACCGATGATGACTAGTCCGTCTCACGTGATGATCGGACACGGCCCTAGTTGACTCGGATCATGTAATCACTTAGATGACCAGAGGGATGTCTATCTGAGTGGGAGTTCATAAGATGAACTTAATTATCTTGAACATAGTCAAAAGACCTTTTGCAAATTATGTCGTAAGCTCGCGCTTTAGTTCCACTGTTTAGATATGTTCCTAAAGAAAATATAGTTGAAAGTTGAAAGTAGCGATTATGCGGACAGTAGAAAGCTTATGTCCTTAATGCACCGCTCAGTGTGCTGAACCCCAATCGTCGTCTATGGATGTTGCGAACATCGGACATACACGTTTTGATAACACGTGATAGTTCAGTTAAACGGTTTAGAGTTGAGGCACCAAAGACGTTTTCGAAACGTCGCGGAACATGTGAGATGTTTCAAGGGCTCAAATTGGGATTTCAGGCTCATGCCCACGTCAAGAGGTATAAGACCTCCGATGATTTTCTTAGCCTGCAAACTCAGGGAGAAAAGCTCAATCGTTGAGCTTGTGCTCAGATTGTCTGAGTGCAACAATCACTTGAATCGAGTGGGAGTTAATCTTCGAGATGAGATAGTGATGTTTCTCCAAAGTCATTGCCACCAAGCTGCTAGAGCCTCGTGATGAACTATAACATATCAGGGATAGATATGATGATCCTTGAGGTATTCGTGATGTTTGACATCGCGAAAGTAGAAATCAAGAAGGAGCATCAATTGTTGATGGTTGGTAAAACCACTAGTTTCAAGAAGGGCAAGGGCAACAAGGGATACTTCATGAAACGGCAAAACAGTTGTTGCTCTAGTGAAGAAACCCAAGGTTGAACCCAAACCCGAGACTAAGTGCTTCAGAATGAGAGGAACGGACATCAAGCGGAACCACCCTAGATACTTGGTAGATGAGAAGGCTGGCAAGGTAGATAGTAGTATATTGTATATACATTATGTTAATGTGTACTTTACTAGTACTCCTAGTAGCACCATGGTATTAGATACCGGTTCGGTTGCTAAGTGATAGTAACTCGAAATAAAAGCTACGGAATAAACGGAGACTAGCTAAAGGTGAGCTGACGATATGTGTTGGAAGTTTTTCCAAGCTTGATGTGATCAAGCATCGCATGCTCCCTCTACCAACGAGATTGGTGTTAAACCTAAATAATTGCATTTGGTGTTTATGTTGAGCATAGACATGATTGGATTATGTCTATCGCAATACGGTTATTCATTTAAGGAGAATAATGGTTACTCTGTTTATTTGAATAATACCTTCAATGGTCTTGCAACTAAAGGAATGGCTTATTAAATCTCGATCGTAGTGATACACATTTTCATGCCAAAAGATATAAGATAGTAATGATAATACCACTTACTTGTGGCACTGCCATGTGAGTCATATTGGTATAAAACGCATGAAGAAGTTCCATGTTGATGGATCTTTGGACTCACTCATTTTTGAAAAGTTTGAGACATGCGAACCATGTCTATTGGTGTATACGCATGAAGAAACTCCATGCAGATGGACCGTTTGGACTCACTTGATTTTGAATCACTTGAGACATGCAAATCATACCACATGGGCAAGATGACCGAAAGCCCTGCTTTCAAGTAAAATGGAACAAGAAAGCAACTTGTAGGAAGTAACACATATTGATGTGTGCATTCCAATGAGTGCTGAGGCATGCAGTGAATATCGTTATGTTCTGACTTCACAGATGATTCGAGTAGATGTTGAGTATATTTACTTGATGAAACACAAGTCTGAATTATTGAATGGTTCAAGTAATTTCAGAGTGAAGTTTAAGATCTTCGTGACAAGAGGATAGAATGTCTATGATATGATCATAGAGATGAATATCTGAGTTCTGAGTTTTGGCACACAATTAAGACATTGTGCAAATTGTTTCACAATTAATACCGCACTCGAACACCATAGTGTGATGGTGTGTCCGAACATCATAGTTGCACCCTATTGGATATGGTGCGCACCATGATATCTCTTATCGAATTACCACTATCGCTCATGGGTTAGGCATTAGAGACAACCGCACTCACTTTAATGGGGCACCACGTAATTCCGTTGAGACGACACCGCTTGGAGAAACCTAAGTTATCGCTTTCTTGAAAGTTTGGGGCTGCGGCGCTTATGTGAAAAAGTTTCAGGTTGATAAGCTCGAACCCAAAGCGGATAAAATGCATCTTCATAGGACACCCAAAACAGTTGGGTATACCTCCTAATTCAAATCCGAAAGCAATGGGGATTGTTTCTTGAATCGGTCCTTTCTCGAGGAAAAGTTTGTCTCGGAAAGTTGAGTGGGAGGATGGTGGAGACTTGATGAGGTTATTGAACCGTCACTTCAACAAGTGTGTAACAGGGCACAGGAAGTTGTTCCCGTGGCACCTGCACCAATTGAAGTAGAAGCTTATGATAGTGATCATGAAGTTTTGGATCAAGTCACTAACGTACCTCGTAGGGTGACAAGGATGTGTACTACTTCAGAGTGGTACGCAATCCTGTCTTGAAGGTCATGTTGCTAGACAACAATGAACCTACGAGCTATGGAGAAGCAATGGTGGGCCCAAATTCCGACAAATGGTTAGAAGCCATGAAATCCGAGATAGGATCCATGTATCAGAACAAAGCATGGACTTTGGTGGACTTGCCCGATGATCGACAAGCCATTGAGATGAATGGATCTTTAAGAAGAAGACGGACGTGGACGGTAATGTCACCGTCTATGAAGCTCGACTTGTGGCGAAGAGTTTTCACAAGTTCAAGGAGTTGACTACGATGAGATTTTCTCATCCGTAGCGATGCTTAAGTCCGTCGGAATCATGTTAGCATAAGCTGTATTTATGAAATCTGGCAGATGGATGTCAAAACGAGTTTCCTTACCAGTTTTTGTAAGGAAAGGTTGTATGTGATACAATCAGAAAGTTTTGTCGATCCTAAGGATGCTAAAAAGGCATGCTGGCTCCAGCGATCCTTCTAAGGACTGGGGTAAGCATCTCGGAGTTGGAATGTGCGCTTTGATGAGATGATCAAAGATTTTGGGTTTATACAAAGTTTATGAGAAACTTGTATTTCCAAAGAAGTGAGTGGAAGCACTATAGAATTTCTGATGAGTATATGTTGTTGACATATTGATGATCGTAAATGATGTAGAATTTCTGGAAAGCATATAGGGTTATTTGAAAGATGTTTTCAATAGAAAACCTGGATTAAGCTACTTGAACATTGAGCATCGAGATCTATAAGGATAGATCAAAATGCTTAATAATACTTTCAAATGAGCACATACCTTGACATGATCTTGAAGGTGTTCAAGATGGATCAGTCAAAGAAGGAGTTCTTGCATGAGATGTAAGGTATGAAGTTAAGAGTTAAAGCTTCGACCACGGCAGAAAAGAGAGAAAGGACGAAGGTCGTCCCTATGCTTCAGACGTAGGCTCTATAGTATGCTATGCTTTGTGTACCGCACCGAAGTGTGCCTTGCCATGAGTCACTATCAAGGGTACAAGAATGATCCAGAATGGATCATTGGACAGCGGTCAAAATTATCCTTGGAGTAAATAAGGACATGTTTCTCGATTATGGAGGTGATAAAGAGTTCGGCGTAAAGGGTTACGTCGATGCAAGCTTTAACACCTATCCGAGTGACTCTGAGTAGCAAACCGGATACGTATAGTGGAGCAACCATTTGGAATAAGGTTCAAGTGGAGCGTGGAAGCAGCATTTACAATATGACATAGAGAATTGTGAAGTACACGGATCTGAAAGGTTCAGACCCGTTGACTAAAATCTCTCTCACAAGCAAAACATGATCAAACCTCAGAACTCATTGAGTCTTAATCACATGATGATGTGAACTAGTTTACGGACACTAGTAAACTCTTTGGATGTTGGTCACATGGCGATGTGACCTATCAGCGTTAATCACATGACGATGTGAACTAGATTATTGACTCTAGTGCAAGTGGGAGACTGTTGGAAATATGCCCTAGAGGCAATAATAAATTAGTTATTATTATATTTCCCTGTTCATGATAATCGCTTATTATCCATGCTATAATTGTATTGATAGGAAACTCAGATACATGTGTGGGTACATAGACAACACCATGTCCCTAGTAAGCCTCTAGTTGACTAGCTCGTTGATCAATAGATGGTTACAGCTTCTCGACCATGGACATTGGATGTCGTTGTTAACGGGATCACATCATTGGGAGAATGATGTGATGGACAAGACCCAATCCTAAGCCTAGCACAAAGATCGTAGTTCGTATGGTAAAGCTTTTCTAATGTCAAGTATCATTTCCTTAGACCATGAGATTGTGCAACTCCCGGATACCGAGGGAATGCTTTGGGTGTACCAAACGTCACAACGTAACTGGGTGGCTATAAAGGTGCACTACAGGTATCTCCGAAAGTGTCTGTTGGGTTGGCACGAATCAAGAATGGGATTTGTCACTCCGTGTAAACGGAGAGGTATCTCTGGGCCCACTCGGTAGGACATCATCATAATGTGCACAATGTGACCAAGGGGTTGATCAGGGATGATGTGTTACGGAACGAGTAAAGAGACTTGCCGGAAACGAGATTGAACAAGGTATCGGGATACCGACGATCGAATCTCGGGCAAGTACAATACCGCTAGACAAAGGGAATTGTATACGGGATTGATTGAGTCCTTGACATCGTGGTTCATCCGATGAGATCATCGTGGAACATGTGGGAGCCAACATGGGTATCCAGATCCCGCTGTTGGTTATTGACCGGAGAACGCCTCGGTCATGTCTCATGGTTCCCGAACCCGTGAGGGTCTACACACTTAAGGTCTGGCGACGCTTAGGGTTATAAAGGAAGTTTGTATGTGGTTACCGAATGTTGTTCGAGTCCTGGATGAGATCCGGACGTCACGAGGAGTTCCGGAATGGTCCGGAGGTAAAGATTTATATATGGAAAGTTGTTGTTCGGGTTAGGAAAAGTTCGGGTTTTTCGGTATTGTACCGGAAGCTTCGAAGGTTCCGGGATTCCGGAGGGGTCCGGAGGTCCGAAATTGTTCCACCACGTCCAATACAGTAGCATGGGCTGTAGGGAAGCGCCCTAGCCTTAATGGGCCAGGGCACCAGCCCCCCCAAGGCCCATGCGCATGGGAAGGGGAAAACCCTAAAGGGGGAGGCCTCCACTTGACTTGGGAGGCACTCCTCCCCCCTTGGCCGCCCCCCTAGATGGAATCTAGGGCTGGCCGCACCCCTTGGGGTGGGAAACCCTAAAGGTGGCGCAGCCCCCTTTCCCCCTATATATACTTGAGGTTTTGGGGCTGCCAGAGACATGAGAACTTCTCCCTCTTGGTGCAGCCCTGCCTCTCCTCCTCCTCTCCGCGGTGCTTGGCGAAGCCCTGCAGATTACCACGCTCCTCCACCACCACCACGCTGTTGTGCTGCTGCTGGATGGAGTCTTCCTCAACCTCTCCTCTCTCCTTGGTGGATCAAGGCATGGGAGACGCCACCGGCTGTACATGTGTTGAACGCGGAGGTGCCGTCTGCTCGCACTAGGATCTCCGGTGATTTGGATCATGATGAGTACGACTCCTTCAACCCTGCTTCTCATGAACGCTTCCGCTTAGCGATCTACAAGGGTATGTAGATGCACTCTCCTTCCCTCGTTGCTAGTTTCTCCATAGATAGATCTTGGTGACACGTAGGAAAATTTTGAATTTCTGCTACGTTCCCCAACAGCATCATAATACAAGCCAGGGGCCTCGAGGGCTCGAATACAAGTGTTCTATCATAGACGAGTCAGCGGAAGCAACAATATCTGAGTACAGACATAAGTTAAACAAGTTTGCCTTAAGAAGGCTAGCACAAACTGGGATACAGATCGAAAGAGGTGCAGGCCTCCTGCCTGGGATCCTCCTAACTACTCCTGGTCGTCGTCAGCGGGCTGCACGTAGTAGTAGGCACCTCCGGGGTAGTAGTCGTCATCGACGGTGGCGTCTGGCTCCTGGGCTCCATCGTCTGGTCGCAGCAATCGAGTAGAGATAGGGGGAAAAAAGGGGGAACAAGGCAACCGTGAGTACTCATCCAAAGTACTCGCAAGCAAGGAGCTACACTACATATGCATGGATATATGTGTAAAGGGCCATATCGATGGACCGAACTGCAGAATGCCGTAATAAGAGGGGATAGCTAATCCTATCGAAGACTACGCTTCTGGCAGCCTCCGTCTTGCAACATGTAGAAGAGAGTAGACTGAAGTCCTCCAAGTAGTATCGCATAGAATAATCCTACCCGGCGATCCCCTCCTCGTAACCCTAAGAGAGAGGGACCACCGGGTTGTATCTGGCACTTGGAAGGGTGTGTTTTATTAAGTATCCGGTTCTAGTTGTCATAAGGTCAAGGTACAACTCCAAGTCGACCTGTTACCGAAGATCACGGCTATTCGAATAGATTAACTTCCCTTCAGGGGTGCACCATATAACCCAACACGCTTGATCCCATTTGGCGGACACACTTTTCTCGGGTCATGCCCGCCGCGGAAGATCAACACGCCGCAGCCCGACCTAGGCCAACAGAGCGGTCAAGACGCCGGTCTAAACCTAAGCGCCCAGTGCAGGGCCCATCGCCTTAGCACACCGCACGCTATAACGCCGCCGGAAGCGCACCTAGCAACCTCCATTACAAAGGAAGTCACGTTACGCGGTCCAATCGCGCTACGCCTGTCGGCCGACGTCACGAAGGATTCGGCTGATAGCACGACGTCGAGTGCCCATATCTTTCCCACGTAGTTGGTTAGTGCGTATAGACCAAAAGGCCAGACTCAGATCAAATACCAAGAACTCGTTAAGCGTGTTAAGTATCCGCGAACGCCGAACAGGGCCAGGCCCACCTCTCTCCTAGGCGGTCTCAACTCGCCTGCCGCCCGCCACAAAGATCCATCCAGAGGGCCGTCGGGACAAAGGTCCTTTCAGCCCCCAATCCGTGAATCACTCGCGGGCACTCCTCGAGCCGACCCGACCTTAATCACCACATGTATCATGTATAAAGTATATAGTATATACCCGTGATCACCTCCGAAGTGATCACGGCCCGATAGTATAGCACAGCAGACGGACAAGAATGTAAGGCCACAGATGGAATACTAGCATCCTATACTAAGCATGTAGGATTGCAGGTAAAGGTAACAACAAGAGTAGCAAGGACAAAGCTATGCATCGTGATAGGTATAACGAAAGCAAGAACATGCTACACTACTCTAATGCAAGCAGTATAGAGTAGAATAGGCGATATCTGGTGATCAAGGGGGGCTTGCCTGGTTGCTCGGCAAGAAGGAGGGGTCGTCGGGACGTAGTCGACCACATGGGCATCAGCATCGTCGGTCTCGGTGTCTAGCGGAAGAAGAGGGGGAAGAAACAATGAATACAATGCAAACAGATGCATAACGATGCACGACAAAGCAATGTGTGATGCGAGGCGTGCCCTAATGCGGTGTGAGGTGATACCGGTGAAGGGGGGAAACATCCGGGAAAGTATCCCCGGTGTTTCCGTTTTCGAACAGATGAACCGGAAGTGAAATGTTGCAGGTTTGCTATGCTAGGGATGTGTGGCGGGCGAACGGACTGCGTATCCAGATTCGTCTTGTCGTTCTGAGCAACTTTCATGTTGAAAATATTTTAATCCGGGTTACGGATTAAAAGATATGATTTTCTAAAGATTTTATTAATTTCTGGAAATTAATTAACTATTTAATTAATTCGAACATGATTTAATGAAATCAAGATGATGTCATGTCGACATCGCAGTCAATGTAGTTGATCGTCAACTGACCGAAGGCCCCAATCGTCGCTGACACATTTTAGTTAACAGATTAATTAAACTAATCATAATTAATTAGGGGAGTGGGCCCCACTGTCATTGTTTGATTAATTAACTAACAGTTAATTAGGTTAATCTAATTGTGATTAATTAACTTAATTAATTCGTTATTAATTAATTTAATTATTATTATCTATTTATTATTATTATTATTATTATTATTATTATTAATTTCTTTTTAACGTTCTAGGGTCAGGGCCCCATGTCGGCCCTGTGGGGCCAAACGGTGCGATGGCGATGCCAGCCCGAAAGCACAATGGGCGAGGTCATGGCGGGCTTGCCAGCAAAGACGCTTAGGGCGCTGGGCGGCGTGAGCAAGGGGAGCCCAGGCTCGGGCCGGCGATGAGGGGTCGCCGCTGTGGGCGGTGATGATGCGTGCAAGCGGGCGTGGAGGCCAAAGAGCATCGGGCAGGCGCCTGTGGGATGCGCCGGCGTGAGCAGGTGCGCGATGGCAGCGTCAAGACGCTGCCAGGCGTGGCCGGGCCACGATGTCCAATCGGGCGGGGAGGAGTAGAGGGGAAGGATTCGTTGCTCACCCCCGTTGCAGGGGATCTGGGGCGGCGAGGCTCGCAGGAGCCGAGTTGAGGAGGAGGATGGGGACGAGCCGGGGAGGAGGCGGCGACGGACGACAAGCTCCGAAAGCGGAGGCAGCGGCGCCTGGAGGCCTCCAGACGGCGTCAGCGATGAAGCTGCAGCCAACATGGGGCCGTTAGCGGCGGCGGACTGGGCGGCGGCCTCTGGTGGTCGCCAGCCGGTGGAGGAGGGAGGCGCGCACCGATGCACGCGAGGGGATCGGGCACGGGAAGCTCCTCTCCCCGGCACGATGCGTGCGTGTGTGTGTGTGTGTGTGGTGTGGTGGCGTTCAGGGTGGCATGTGGCGGAACGATCCACGGGCGGGGGTGCGTGATGGGGAGCGGCGGAGGGCGACGCTGCCTGTGGGAGGTGCCAGCGTCGGGGTCGAGCGAGGGAGGAGGGGATCGGGCTCCTCCCGATCCAGATCCAGAGCGAGGGGGTGGGGGGAGAGCGAGTGGGAGGGGGGCGAGTGGGTGACGGGGTGGTTAGGGTTTTCCCCCCTCGTGGGGATAAGGCAGGGGTGGGTCGGTCGGCTGGGCCAGGTGGGCCGGCCTGGCCGGTGAGCTGGGCCGCCTGGCCCAGTTGGTCAGGGGGCCTTTTATTCTTTTTTGTTTTGTTTTCTATTTTTGTATTTTATTTTATTATTTCTTTTCTGTTTAAATTCATTTAAAAGTATTTAGGCATTTCATAAAAATGTGTTTACTCCACCATAATTACCGATGCAATAATTGACATAGCCCGAACATTTTTGTTTTAATATTTGAAAACTTTTGTCGTTTGACTTATTTAGGACTTAAATTTGAAACGGTTTTGAATTAACCCAAGATTTATTACAGTGAAAAAGGCGACGTGGCACCATTAACGTGAGATTACTGTAGCATGATTATCCGGGCGTCACAATTCTCCTCCACTACAAGAAATCTCGTCCCGAGATTTAAGAGGTAGTGAAAAGGGGGGAAGGTTTGGTAACGAATCTAGCGGGTCTTCTCATGCTGGCTTGCTCTTCTCGAAGAGACCGGTCCAATACATTGATGTCTTCATTTCTCTGCTTCAAGTCATCAAGATAAAGTCGGTATCCTTTCTTCGGGGGTTCCATCGTACTTACGAAAGAATAAGGGGGTATTCCGGGAGTACGAACCTCTACAAGGTTGACTATCGGTCGATATCATCGGGGAAGGTGTCAGAAAGTAACTCTCGAATTGAAACTTAAGAAAATATCGAGAGCAAAGTAATGAGGTTTCATGGGATGTTTCGAGCGAAAGCGTGCAATTGTTTGATGCCCTAAATGGCGTGAAAGGGGCTCAAAGCAATCGGGAATAAGTATTGCGTCTGATACCTGAATAGATCAACAGGCAAGTGGCCCGTGAATTACATACAAAGTCAAGCGTGAGGAATAACTTTGACAACAGGGGGTACAGGAGAGTCAGGTTTCGATCCTGTGTAACTGTGGGTTATGGGCCCACCATGTGGGGTAAAAGAAGGAAGGGCGTTGACGTCTTGCACGATCGCATAAGAAAGACATGTCAAAGCATAGCATGTCAGTTATGTTGGCAACAATGTCGGTACCAAGGGCGAGGGACGAAGAGAACCATTTTCTTGCTCGTTGAACGAGGCGGACCAATAGGCAAAGTTCTCGTCCATCGGCGGTTACCGAAATGTTATCAACAAAAGTAACAGGGTCTTTCTGACAGAATTGTACACCGAGGTGTTTACATAAGCAGGAGAATATTACTGCTTAGATCATATAGATCACCAGTAAAGTTAAACAAAACAATGGAAAGGAAAAGGTGATCATGAGATTAAATAGAACAATGGAAAAGAAAATGTGTTTAAACACACATTTCAGGGATATATCCTTCCCAAGGACAAGCAGAGCATGATATCCATGTCAGGATATAATTTAGAAAACCCTTTAGGTAAGGGGAGAGAAATTTCAAGACATTACCCATACAACAGTATTTGGATAATTGAGCAAGAAACATCTTAGCATTGGGCTTCAAATGTCCTTGTTGAAAATCGGAGTACCACAGACATGCTTCGAGATAGCATTGACATGGTCTTCAAGCAAATGTCAGACTTTGGATGCAAAGGATCCATCGGAAACAACTTATAGAATAAGTCTTACAATTTCCTCAAGGAAGAATGGATAACCTTGCTGAAAAGGAATCTATAACAATAGGGCCTCCGGCCAGGTGTGCTAGGCACGACATCACCTTACCGGGTCACATAAAGACCGTTGCTATAACTCTTGGAAATATGTTCCAACCATCATATCTGACCGAGATTCAGATCTGATTGGTGTCAGGATACCTCAGACTCGGGATGCCTAAGAAGAAAGGTGCAACACAAATTGTCGAGATGACATTGTAAGATTCTCGGGAGACGTACTACGGAAGCGAGTTCCGAAACAAAAGCCCAACATTAAACCAATGAAGGGATAAGGTGGTAGCTGATAGGCTCAACAACAAATCATCGAGATTTCCAAAGGGATGAATTTCCACAATTAGGTGAACAAGGAAATATCATTTGTCGGATCAAATGATATAACGATGTATGCTCGAGGGAAAACATACACAACTGAACAATGATAGTAGGGTGCACCCAGGAATCTGGATTAGGTAGCACGATCAATGTTCGAATGATGACTCAATAAGCAATAGACTTAGAATGGAACTATCGACCATTCACTTCAAAGCAATAGGGTTGCTAGAAGTGCAGAATCCAAACAGCATCGTTCACTTGTTGGTACCCCGGTCGGGATCAACACAAGGACCAAGAAAAATGGTGATGGTGAGAAGTATCACTATACCAAGAATCCTAAAGAGGTGGTGAAATTCCCACGGCATTCTTGACATAAGGGTGGTAATACTCCAAGGTAAAGAAGAACAATGCTGGGTAGCAAGGAATTCAAGGTATAACACGAAGCACGAACAAGTTTGTGTTGGAGGGAAGGCAATAAGTGGCTGATGATACCACAACTCATCGAGGGCAAGGATGGTATTTCTCCTCACGAATTGAATTGATATCTTGTAAAAGCTCGGAATACTGATGATGATCACGACACATTTGTCGAGAGATTTCACGAGGATGTAATCGATCAACGATGACATCAAGTCAAACGAATGATGAAGCGAAAGGTTGTTGGAACCACGAGTAGGACACAGACCCGATATCAAGTTTGTTGTTCAAGATGGAACGATAAGACAAGGAAACCGACGTAAGCTTAGCTCAATCGTCGAATGTTGTGCTCCGGAATTAAGGACCCGGTAGCACAGTTAAAATTAGCACGTTAATGATGTAGCCGATCAGGCTAGGAGTGACGGGATGGAGTATTAAACTTCTCAACCACAAAGTACTGGGGGTACCGAATCTCAGTGTTGATTCGATTCACAAATCGGGGTTCTCGGTTGATGACAACCCATAACCCGTGGGGTGACTATGATGGGGAAACGTACTACTTCATCAGAAATTCATGAGATGAAGTGCAATGGGTTGATACCCTCGAGATACCAGGGGGTAATACTCGAAGGTAGAACAAAATAGAGGTTGGGAAGGCGTACTGATCTGCAGAAGGCAAGTACTTTAACTTGTCCGAGAAATAGAATCAAAGGAGAACAATCATGGTCAGAACCCACGATCATAAAGGATCGAACCACGGATACAAGATGAACTTATAACAAGGGGTAATTATTTTTACGAGCAGCTTCCATGATAAGTTATACATCGTGTCCATGGGCATGAACGCAAGGTTCAAGGTCGAATCCCACTTCTTCAATGTATAACCTTCCATTCACTTCTCGTTTTGATAAAGGCATTAGTGTTGAAAGTTTTACCTGGCGAAATACCAGATGAGTATGACTCGTGAAAACTTCCGAGTTCACACATATAAAGGAAGGCATAGGTTCAACCTGCCGTGGTATCATGGAAACATATACCACAAGCTTCAATAGTAAATACCACCAGCTCGAAAGCAGAGCATGGTTGGTCAAGCAGAGGATACAATGTACCAAAGGCATTATGTATCAGGGGAAAGAACTCACAAGGTGATTAATTATGAAGGACACTGTCGGATAATAATCCAACAGTGGATATGGCGATCCACAATGGAGCTAATGTGAGTATCGATACCGAATCAGAGGAAGAAAGAATGCAAATGCATCGGTTTATAGAACATCTGAATAATTCAACGTTTAAATAACAAAGGGATTATGATTTTCAAATCAAGAGATCAGAAGCAAACGCTCTGATTTAAGGATGGATAAGTTGAGTAGGCTTAGGGATACCATCGATGGTAATTTGATTGGTCGAGATCCAGCTCATGTTCAAAATGACATCTGAGCGGAAGGATAATTTAAAAGGATCAACCGATGATTGTGAACATTCACAACGTATTGAATCAACGGACTCAAAATGATGGTGACAAAGGATGCCAATATGACTACTATACTTATGGGGTTAATCATAATGAAAGCAAACAAGAAATTCCAGAGCAATAGGTTGTCGAGGATTTTCGAATACCGAATGGTATTTCAAGACTTTTGTGTAACACATGATCAATCGGGGATGAGCGGATACTCGATAAGTGCGAGAATTAACCGTAGGGGTATTCAGTGACAAAGAACAGCAAGGCAGTAAGCTCAAAGGATTATCGAAACAACGATGAGTTTTTCAGGGTATCTTGTAATAACAAGACCAACTGGGGATGAATGTAAGAATAACAACTGCAAGTAGTTATCCATAAGGGTTTGTGGTGGAAGGGTAATTGCAAACGCAATGAACACAAGTTCTCGGGTTAACAGCGGAGAGTATCTTCAGGGTCTTCTGGTGCAGCAGACGATCATCAGTAATAAGGGGCTCTCCGGGTGAAAGTGATAACGAGATCCTAAAGTTAGATTTAGTAAACTTCATTTAACCCGAATAGAGGAGAGATCACAGTCCCAGAGTAAAGGTCGAGGAGTAAAAGATCCTAGTACCACCCAATGGCGACGTGGGCCCGTAAGGCACACAGCCATGTTAGTAAAAGTTTTTGCAATGTCTAGACTCGACTTCGGCCAAGGAGTGTGGAAGAAGGATTCCTACAGGCAGTCGGCTCTGATACCAACTTGTGACGCCCCCAATTCAATCGTACACTAATCATACACGCAAATGTGTACGATCAAGATCAGGGACTCACGGGAAGATATCACAACACAACTCTAAAAATAAAAAGTCATACAAGCATCATAATACAAGCCAGGGGCCTCGAGGGCTCGAATACAAGTGCTCGATCATAGACGAGTCAGCGGAAGCAACAATATCTGAGTACAGAAATAAGTTAAACAAGTTTGCCTTAAGAAGGCTAGCACAAACTGGGATACTGAGATCGAAGAGGCGCGGGCCTCCGCTGGGATCCTCCTAACTACTCCTCGACGCCGTCGTGGGCTGCACGTAGTACTAGGCACCTCCGGGTAGTAGTCGCCATCGACGGTGGCGTCGCTCCTGGGCTCCATCGTCAGTCGCAGCAATCGAGTAGAGATAGGGGAAAAGGGGAACAAGGCAACCGTGAGTACTCATCCAAAGTACTGCAAGCAAGGAGCTACACTACATATGCATGGATATATGTGTAAAGGGCCATAACAAGGGACTGAATCGCAGAATGCCGTAATAAGAGGGGATAGCTAATCACCGTCAAGACTACGCTTTTGGCAGCCTCCGTCTTGCAACATGTAGAAGAGAGTAGACTGAAGTCCTCCAAGTAGTATCGCATAGCATAATCCTACCCGGCGATCCCCTCCTCGTAACCCTGAGAGAGAGCGACCACCGGGTTGTATCTGGCACTTGGAAGGGTGTGTTTTATTAAGTATCCGGTTCTAGTTGTCATAAGGTCAAGGTACAACTCCAAGTCGACATGTTACCGAAGATCACGGCTATTCGAATAGATTAACTTCCCTTCAGGGGTGCACCATATAACCCAACACGCTTGATCCCATTTGGCCGGACACACTTTTCTGGGTCATGCCCGGCCGCGGAAGATCAACACGTCGCAGCCCGACCTAGGCCAACAGAGCGGTCAGCACGCCGGTCTAAACCTAAGCGCCCAGTGCAGGCCCATCGCCCTAGCACACACCGCGTTGCGAAACGGCGGAAGCGCACCTAGCAACCTCCATTACAAAGGAAGTCACGTTACGCGGTCCAATCTGGCGCGCGCCGCTCAGTCGTTGACGTCACGAAGGATTCGGCTGATAGCACGACGTCGAGTGCCCATATCTTTCCCACGTAGTTGGTTAGTGCGTATAGACCAAAAGGCCAGACTCAGATCAAATACCAAGAACTCGTTAAGCGTGTTAAGTATCCGCGAACGCCGAACAGGGCCAGGCCCACCTCTCTCCTAGGCGGTCTCAACCTGCCCTGTCGCTCCGCCACAAAGATCCATCCAGAGGGCCGTCGGGACAAAGGTCCTTTCAGCACCCAATCCGTGAATCACTCGCGGGCACTCCTCGAGCCGACCGACCTTAATCACCACATGTATCATGTATAAAGTATATAGTATATACCGTGATCACCTCAAAGTGATCACGGCCCGATAGTATAGCACACAGACGGACAAGAATGTAAGGCCACAGATGGAATACTAGCATCCTATACTAAGCATGTAGGATTGCGAGGTAAAGGTAACAACAAGAGTAGCAAGGACGGGCTATGCATCAGGATAGGTATAACGGAAAGCAGTAACATGCTACACTACTCTAATGCAAGCAGTATAGAGTAGAATAGGCGATATCTGGTGATCAAGGGGGGGCTTGCCTGGTTGCTCTAGCAAGAAGGAGGGGTCGTCGGGGACGTAGTCGACCACATGGGCATCAGCATCGTCGGTCTCGGTGTCTAGCGGAAGAAGAGGGGGAAGAAACAATGAATACAATGCAAAAAGATGCATAACGATGCATGACAAAACAATGTGTGATGCGAGGCGTGCCCTAACGCGGTGTGAGGTGATACCGGTGAAGGGGGGAACATCCGGGAAAGTATCCCCGGTGTTTCGCGTTTTCGGACAGATGAACCGGAAGTGAAATGTTGCACGTTTGCTATGCTAGGGATGTGTGGCGGGCGAACGGACTGTGCATCCAGATTCGTCTCGTCGTTCTGAGCAACTTTCATGTTGAAAATATTTTAATCCGGGTTACGGATTAAAAGATATGATTTTCTAAAGATTTTATTAATTTCTGGAATTTAATTAATTATGTAATTAATTCGAAAATGATTTAATGACATCAGCATGATGTCATGCTGGCATCGGCGATCGTGAGTTGATCGTCAACCTGACCAATGGGTCCCACCGTCGGTGACACATTTTAATTAACATATTAATTAAACTAATCATAATTAATTAGGGAGTGGGCCCCACTGTCATTGTTTGATTAATTAACTAACAGTTAATTAGGTTAATCTAATTGTGATTAGTTAACTTAATTAATTCGTTATTAATTAATTTAATTATTATTATCTATTTATTATTATTATTATTATTAATTCCTTTTTTTAAAACGTTCTGGGGCTGGGGGCCCCATGTCAGTGGCCCCAGGGGGCCAAACGCACTACTAGAAAAAGGGCTATAGATGGGATTGACACTAATGGCGCACCAGATAAGCGGTGCGCCATTAGTATATACTAATGGCGCACCACCTTCTGGTACGCCATTAGAGTTGAAACTACTAATGGCGCACCTGGCCCAAGGTGCGTCATTAGTATCAAAAAAAATTTGAACTAGTGCGCGTGTCCAAACATACTAATTGCGCATCCAGACTCAGTGCGCCATTACTAGTTGTAACTAGTAATGGCGCACCTGTCGGAAAGTGCGCCACTAATGTTGTTTTTTATTATATTTTTTATTCCTTTTTTTTGCAAAACTACTAATGGCGCACTGTTCCACCGTGCGTCATTACTAGTTTAAACTAGTAATGGCGCATTGTGAAACAGTGCGTCATTAGTATGTTTTTTTTTTGCAAAACTACTAATGGCGCACCACCAGAAGGTGCGCCATTAGTAACCTGGATTACTAATGGCGCATTTAGAGTTGGTGCGCCATTAGTAAGTGGGCAACAACAAGATATTTTGGACAGCCTCTCCTACCCACACTCACTTTCTCCCCACTTTATTCTCTCCACCTCCTCCTTGTCTCGGGTGCCTCCTCTTTTCACCTCATTTCCACCATAGATTCATTCAAATTAAGTGGTCAAATTACCTTGTTTTGATAGGTAAGTAAGGGGAAGCTATATTTATGTTGTTCTCCCTACAACAATGTGCACATGCACTTTTTATGGCCTAGCTAGATCTATGTATGTTCGTGGTGTTGCATATGTTTGTGGTGTTGCATATGTGTTTGTGTTTGGAGGTGTACCGTATTTGAAATGCGATAGTTGCCAATATTTTGCGGAATGTTGATTCATTTCCGTTTAAGCGAGAATTTTGGCATTAAGCATCCTTTTGGTCCTATTTTTAGGAAGTCATGCCAAATTTTTCTTGGTTCTAAAATATCGTTTTGCTCTACCCGCAGCGACCATGGTCCGCACGATGACCGAAGGCATCGAGAATAGGATTTTGAGGTCCACGAAGGCCGAGATGCTTCAAAAGAACGAGACGGAGATAAGATGTCCGTGTCGAAGATGCAAGATGAAGAGCCTTATTGCGGACCCGGATTCCGGGCAGGTGCCGGACCACCTGCTCTTGCATGGTTTCATGGATGGCTATCGGTGGCAAGGTGATGAAGATGACTACGAAGTCGTCCATGGGGGCCGAGCAAGAAATGAGGAAGGGCAAGAAGACAACCACCGGCTCGGGCAGGCGAGAAGACGAAGAATCCCCAGGAGATGATCACGACGGTGATGCTGTACACAGTCATCATGTAGAAGATGCAGGACATGATGACGAGGAAGATGCCGGAGCAGACGACGGGCATGATCATGAAGATGATGATGCCGGCGGAGCGAGCATTTACGCTGGACCATCGATGGGCTGGGTGCAGGACCCTCATATTCAAGAGCTGCTTCTCAAGCGGCGGATAACGCAAGAGTTGCCGCCCGAGAGAAAGCCAAGATGGATCAACTTGAGTTAGACGCGGTTACTCGATTGTATGAAGGATGCAGGCCGAGGATACCTGCTCGAAAGTAACGCTCATGGCTCGAGATGAAGGTAAAACACAAAATGACCGACGCATGCTTCGACGAGAACATGTCATTCTGGCACGAAGGTCTTCCCAAGGGGAACAAGTGCCCGACCAGTTTGGAGGAGGCGAAGAAAATCATGTGTCCTCTGGATTTACCGCACATGAAATACCATGTGTGCATGAACAATTGCATCATTTATTGGGACGAGCACGCAGAGTCTACCATATGTCCGGTGTGCGGCGTTACTCGATACAAGAAGAGGAAGAAAGCTCCTCGAAAAGTGGTGTGGTACTTTCCGATCACTCCTTGTCTACAGCGGTATTTCGCGGACCCTAAGGTAGCAAAGCTCCTGCGTTGTACAGCGGATAGGGAGGAGAAGAAGCGAGAAGATGACGCAAATGATTCGGAGATAGATAAAAAGACAAGATGCTGAGTCACCCTAAGGATGCGAGCCGGTGGCAAGCGTTGAACTTCAAGACCCAGAATTTGGGAACGATCCAAGGAACATCGTCTTTGGTAGCGAGCACCGATGGAGTCAATCCGTTTGGCAGCCAGAGAAGCACACATAGCACCGGCCTGTGTTTGTGTGGATGTACAACCTTCCCCCTGGTTGTGCATGAAGAGGAAGTACATTCATATGAGTATGCTAATTGAAGGGCCGAAACAACCGAGGAACGACATCAATCTGTATTTGGGGCTGCGAAAGAGGAGCTTGACACGCTGTGGAAAACGCCACCAATACGTGGGGCGCCCTTGAGAGAAAGAATATTTCCCTATGAGAGCCGCCTTGCTCACGACGGTGCACGACTATCTCGATTCACGGATATCTCGCGGGGCAGGTAGTCCACGGATTTTCCGGATGCGTAAGGTGCATGGATGACACAACGTATCGCCAGCTAGATAGAGATCCCGGGTCTTCGAAAACCGTGTTCATGGGACATCGAAGGTGGCTTAGCGACGATGACCCGTGGAGGAAACGCAAGGATCTGTTCGATGGTGAAACTGAACCCCGAAAACGCCCGTGTACGAGGAGCGGCGAGGAAATAGACAGGTTGTTGAAAAATTGGAAAGACTGCCCACTGCCGGGAAAGAAGCAAAAGGCGCCAGAGCCGGGAAAGAAGCAAAAGGCGCCGGAGCCGCTGCTGAAGGTATGGAAAACGAGGTCTGTTTTCTGGGACTTGCCGTACTGGAAGATCCACCGTGTGCCTCACAACCTTGATGTCATGCATATCACGAAGAACGTGTGCGAGTCTGCTTGGTACCCTGCTCAACATGCCGTAGAGGACCAAAGATGGGCGAAAGCAAGGGCAGACTTGAAATCAATGGGCATCGTGCGTGAGCTTCACGCTAATGATGATGATGATGATGATAATGATGATGATGATGATGAGGCGAAGCAGGACACGATGAAAGTCGTCGCGAAAGGCAAAAAGGCCAAGAAGACCGGAAATGACTACCCTCCCGCGTGCTTCACTCTAAGTCGAGGAGATCGAGCAGTTTTTCACCTGCCTCCTAGGAGTAAAACTTCCTTATGGTTACGCTGGGAAGATAAGCGGATACCTAGACCCAGTAAGCGAAGTTCGATGGAATGAAGTCTCACGATCGTCACGCGTCGATGACGCAGATACTTCCAGTTGCAATCGTGGGATCATGGACGCCGCACGTCCGTGAAACGCTATTTGGCCTATGCAACTTTTTCGACGTCATCTCTCGGAAGTCGATTGGCGTGAGGCAACTCGAGAAGGCTACAGTAAGAGATCGTGGTGATACTATGCGAGCTTGAGATGTACTTCCCGCCCGCATTCTTCGACGTTATGGTGCATCTGCTGGTCCATATAGTGGAGGATATCATCCAACTTGGGCCTACGTTCCTGCACAGCATGATGCCGTTCGAAAGGATGAATGGTGTCATCAAAGGATACGTTCGCAACATGTCACGTCCAGAGGGAAGTATAGCCAGGGGCTTTTTGACCGAAGAGTGCATCTCCTACTGCACGAATTATCTAGGCATTGAGAACCCCGTTGGTCTGCCCGTCAACAGGCACCTCGGCAGGCTCACTGGATGGGGTCACCGTGAGGGTCGCCGCGAAATGCATGTCGACTTAGAGGGTCGACTCGCCGACTTTGAAAGAGCAAACCTAGTCGCGCTACAACACAAAGACGTGGTCGATCCTTGGGTGGTAGAGCACAAAACCTTTATTAAGAAGACGTACAATGACAGAGGCCAACAGAGGACGGACGGAGATATAATCAAAGAGCACAACTCATGTTTCACGCGTTGGTTCAAGCGAAGCTTCGTTGCACCCTTTACATGAGGATTCTTCCGCGGAAGAACAACTCATATTCGCCTTGTCACAGTGGCCGAGCACAACCTGATGACCAATGAGGCGTCACGATATCAATGGCTACACATTCTACACCGAGGCCAAGGACATGAAGAGCGATGGTTATCAGAACTCCGGGGTACGATGGAATCCTACACCGCTAATGACAAGGACAGATACTACGGAAGGATCGAGGAGATCTGGGAGCTGAGCTACGCTAGAGAGAAGGTCCCGATGTTCCGTGTCAGATGGGCAAAGACCGTCCTAAAAGAAGACCGGTATTTCACCACCATGGTTATACCCGAAGCCAAATCCAAGACCCATGGCATAAACGTCACCGCAAAAATGAGCCATGGGTACTGGCTTCCCAAGATGACCAATGCTTCTTCATTACCGACCCGTCAAAGCCCGGTCGTGTTGTCGTGAGGAGAGGCAAAAGGAAGATCATCGGAATGGATGGAGTAGCCAATGAGCAAGACTTCGACAAGCACGGGCACCGAGGATCGAACATGGACGATGATGAAGTAGCAGCATACACCACAAGAAGAAGCAGGACCACCCTACCTAAAGGAAGTCTGCATTCCACGTAAGAACTCCATTTGCGAAAAGAAGGGCAAGAAGATTGTGAACAGATAGCTAGCTAAGATCGATTGTATTTAAATCGTAGCCTTCATTTCTCGATTGTATTTCATGGGTACTTTTTTAACTATCATGAATATTTTTAAATTTCATGGACACTCGATCTCGATCCCCATCCATCTCGATCGCTATCCCACCTCGCCAGATCCGGACCCCCTCGCCGCCGAGCACCCCCCGGGCCACCGGCCGCCACGACCCCGCACCTCGATTCCCTACTCAACACCGCCACGCTTGACCCCCACTCCTCCCTACTCAACCGCCCGCCATGACCCCCCGCACCCCGCACCCTCCCCGCTCCACCGGCATTACTGTTTGATGATATTTTAAAAAATTATTACTATCTTATAAAAAATATTACTGTTATGATTTAAACAAGTTTGAACATATTTAAACTCAAATAAGTATCAAACAGCATTTTAAATGCATAAAAAATTGTGGAGCACAGGAATCGAACCCAGACCTCCTGGTGTGAGAACTGCTCTTGACGGTCGAGCTAGTAGAGGGAACTTGATGTGGATCAGGTCAGGTGGAAGATAACCTGTTGGCTCGAGCAGAAATCAAATAAAATACTAATGGCGCACCAGGGCGAGGTGCGCCATTAGTATGGATGTACTTATGGCGCAGCGAGGGGTGGTGCGCCATTAGTATTGTGCCGCCCCCATCCATATTTCCTCCCCGGCCCAAACCTATCCCCTCTCTCTCCCTCGCCCTCGATCCCCTTCCCCTCTCCTCTCCCAGCGCCTCTGCCCGCCGCCTCGGCCTTGCCCACGCTGCCTCGGCGCCTCGGCCTCGCCTCGATGCCCAGCCGCCGCCTCGGCGCCCGACGCCGCCTCGGCGCCTCGGCCTCCGCCCAGCGTCGCCTCGGCCTCCTCACCTGGTGAGTTCCCTTTCATCCAAGGAGGAGAAGGTGCTGCTGTTGTGGATCCTTCTTGTACCTCCTGTCTCCATCTTCTTCTTTGTCGTCTCTCGCTCTGCAGTAGAGCTGGCCGTGACGCCGGGGCGAGGGACGGCCCGGAGAGGAGGGCCACGTCGCCTCGGCTCGACTGGTGGTGCTTCAGCCTCGGCTCTGACAAACATAGGTGAGTCCCCACCCCTTCTATTCTTCCTCCTCTCTCTGCAGGCGTCTCGGAGAAAACATGCCAGAACACAGGAATCACCATGCGTGCATCGCCTCCCATCTATTCAGCGCTCAATAATTGGGATAAGATGTTGGAGGAAGACAACATAAAAAAACTGTAGTTCATCCAACAGTAAAGAGTCACTATCCTTGCAAGAGGAAGAAGATACCATAACAGAGCAGAGTAGTGCTACATTTGGGCATTTTCCTCACAAAATTTATCTTGAGTTGCCCCAAAAATGATTTAAGCAAAAACTACATTATACCCTCCCGAGGTTTATACCAACAAAATACAGCTTACACGGACACTAACTTACGAGACAAATGAAGTAACTTATTACAACAATGTACAGCTCGTTGGTCCACGATTTTATTACCTGTTTTCTTATGTTTGTGTCGGGGTACAACAGTGAAAAATGAGCCCATTCGAGGGAGACATCTTTTTTTTGTGTCATTGACTCTACAGATTGTGATGATTTGTTAAAAAATAATTGCTAGGTTATTATCTTCCTATACGTCTTTGATGTACTCATACACACATCTATACATGGTTGTCGTGCTCATGTTATTTGTCAACATTCAGAATTATTTATCGTAAGATTTAGATTATCTCACTTCCTGTTTGTACATGTATGCCCATAGTGCGTAATACACCTATGTGCAAGGAAGTTCTGTTTGTAGTGTCTTCATCATACCAATAATCATAATTCAATGCCGGTCTTCATTAGTCGATTATTCACAATCAAAAACAAAGTTCATGGTAGTGTTGCTAGCTTCTCATTCATCCATCTTTTTATCTAGCTAGCTAACTAACTTTTGCATGCATGGATCGGAGGTTCAATATGAGCAGATAGTTCATAAAAAAAACATTAGTGGAGAGAACTTGCTGATGTTGAACGAACTTTGTTCATCATGTACAACTCTGCAAATATGTTCACATGCCATGCATATATCTGTGTCTGCCCTCTTTGTTCATCATGTACAACTCTGCAAATATGTACAACTCTGCAAATATGGCAAATACAGTTAGCTACTATCAAAAAATTCAGTTAGGTACAGTTAGCATCATGTAAGAAAATGGCCATAATGTGCCCTAATAATGTGTTTGCAGAAACAACAGTTATATTTAGCCTATACATACCTGTCATTTGCAGAAACAACAGTTATATTTAGCATATACATACCTACTATATTGACCAACAAAGCAATGTTCTACCCGGATATCGAGGCGAGCAATTATTCTTATCTCGATGTAAGTAGCAACCAACAAAATGCAGATAGACATGTAACCAAATTCTGCAACTGAACTTTTAGCGACAAGCAAGCACACAACAAAATTCAGATGCATAATATAACTAACTTCAGAATCGGATTTTTAGCAGCAAGCAAGCATACAACAAAATTCAGATAGGCATTGAACTAGATCTGCAACTATATTTCTAACAGCAAGCAAGCACCCAACAAATTCAGATAGGCATTGAACAAAATTCTGCAACTGTACTATAGCAGCAAGCAAGCACTCAAACAAAATTCAGATAGGCATGTAACAAACGCTCAACTGTATTTTTAGCGTAAAGCAAGTAAGCAAATCAATTTGATGTGACTATATTCTCTGAATAACTTCAGTTATGATCTGTCTTGGAAAACTTTAGTTAACACTCATTTTTCAGTTAACTCCTTACAGTTCAAATCATATTTTGATTGTCAATAATAGTGGACTTTTAAGGCTGTTTTAGAGGCAATACTAGTGGATTTTAGGCTTTTTACATGCAATAATAGTGGAATTTTGGGCTTTTTTGGAGGAGTGTGTTTCATGCGTGGCCTACAAGTGATGCATTAGTCGAGGATTGTGCCATAGTTATCCATTGTATCTATTTGCTTGTCCTTCAAATAGGGGCAAGACTGTTACAAAAAATTACTTGCAAGCATATTGTGATTGACTTGCAAGCATATTGTGCCTTAGTTACGTAAAAATTACTTGCAAGCATAATGTAACTATTTTCACTGTCTGAAGGTTTTTGACTACGTAATCTGTGGTGACCCACACTGTTGATTCACACTCATTGAGTTTGCTCGTGAAGGTATTATATGTTCACATGGTACATTTATGTTTTTCGGCAGTTAATTGATGGTTTGATACATGATACATCTCATGCATAGGGGGCTAGAGCTGCACTTAAGTTGCTAAAATCATCCCCTTGTTCTTCTTGGTTATAGAAATTCATTGCTTCTCCTATGTTTTCTCGTCGGTATTGTTCGTGAAGCTTGCTGAGTTTGTGTCCTTTAATTTGTAAATCTGCAGTTCTAGCCACATTTAGGATAAGTTGTTGTATATAATGTCATAAAGTTCAGCAAGAACAGGGCATCAATAGTGCTACTCTAGTATCTAGTTGGGGAGGGACAAATGGGCAGCGCATAACTGTAGGATTAAGTCGCTTTCTTTGTCAGAACATATTGTATATCACTCCACAATGAAATACAGACATATTGATGTGCTTTGTAAAACTTGTTCATGTCTTGAACTACTAATGCCTTGTGATGCTCAATTACTTGTGATGCCTCTGAATTACTTGTGATCACATTGAGAAAGACTTGTAAAGATGATGATCTTTTACGTAAAACAATTTCTGTAAACACGTCAGTAACTTTGCTAGTTTGCTGGGTTTTGTCTCCGACCATCGTGTCGTGATGATTTTGCAGGTACCCCGAGAGGCCCTTGAGTTTGCCGGAATGTCGATTAACTTCCGTTACGGCAAATTCGGGTACTCCATATGTCCTATTTTCAGCAAAGGTCATGCTGAAATTTTCCGTGAATTTTAGCATGACTTTGCTAAAAATAGGACATATGGCGTACTTGTGACTAATGCATGGGCCGTGGTACTTGTGTCTAATGATGAAAGCTTAGGCTTTTAGGGTGCCTCGGCCGAAAAACCCTCAATGATAAAAGCTTAGCTTTTAGGATGCCTCGGTGTCGACAAACCCTAAATGATGAGACCATGATCTTGTTCCTTGACAATAACCAACTTTTGACCAAACTTTGTTCCTATTTAGAGAGAAACATGGCCAACAACGATGAGGCCGGGGTTCGGGCGGCAAGGCGATTCTCGAGCTGTCCCAGAGATGGAGGAACAACCTCACTTGTATGAGGACGCCGCCTTCCCCTCCGTTCCTGAGACCACTGATGGTACCGCCGAGGATGACCCCACTGATGCCACCACTGATGGTGCCGCCGAGGATGCCACCACTGATGATGGCGGCGCACGCACAGATGGCAGCCAACCGAAGAGGCAACGGAAGGACCGGCGCCCGACCGTGCTCTGCACCCTCAAGGAGGAAGTTACTGAAGTGGACTCCGACGGGAATCCAACGGCGCCCGAACGAATAGTCAAGGGGTACTCGCTTCAGCTCGGGTGCATTCTCCAAAGCACCGTCTCGATCAACACCGAGAACAAGAGGCATCCTGACCGAGGGAATTTGCGCAACCTCCTCTTCACGAAGCTGCACGAACGATACAAGTTCCCCGCTGAATTTGAAAACACAAGCCTCAAAGGGAATAAAGTGAACAATGCTGCCCTCACGAAGATGAGCAAGGCCTGTCTACTTGGAAAAGCAATGTGAAGAGAATGATCGAGAAAGGTGAGAGTTATGAGAAGATCAAGGAGAAAAATCCTTCGATCACCGAAGATGACTACAACGACTTCAAGATCAATTGCTCGAGCACCGCAAACTCCCAATCAAGTCGATTGGGGGAAAGAAATGCGGAGCTGAACTTAGGGGAACACACACTCGGTCCCAGTGATTCTGAGTGGCGGAGCCTATATGGGACAAGGAGGAGGCGGACCGTGCAGAGCAAGGCCTACCGCCTCTTCGATAAATACGGTGACAAGCAGACCAGGAACTTTGTCAGGGCCCGGTACAAGAAGGACCCGAAAACAAAGGAGCTTACCATGGATCCGAAGACCAGGGCGCTTGAGCTTGTTCTGGTAAGGAATACACCCCCGCGTAATTAGCTCCATATGGTTGCATTCTAATTAATGAAGCCAAATTTCTAAATGGTTCACATTCCTTCCGCAGTGACTGAAAGCAGATGGCTGGGTCGACTAAGAGCAACCCTTGGGACACCACTCTAAATAGGGCGTTGAATGTAATGAAGAACAAGGATAAGCTCGATGGCCCGACGTCGGCTGGTCGTGTGGCGGCAAAGGCTTGTCGACAAAATGGTCGTCATACTATAACACCGGTGGGCGAAAGGAGAAAAAAGACCAGCTCGGAAAGCCCGGTAGCGCAAGGTTCAAGAACTCAAGGCACAGGTGGCGCGGATTCCGGAGACTGTCCAAGAGCAAGTGCAACAACAACTCGGAGCGACGATCACCGCCATTGTGCCTACCTTGATCGAGGGGTTGAGTGCGTGGATTGCGGGCGGCCAACAGGGGTCGCCCCCGATTCCTAGCTTCATGGCCTGCAACTCGCTGAACGCGATGGCGGGGCCATTGGTGTCTCCGGCGGAGGCGACATTGGTGTCTTCGACGCCGGCACGGGAGCTTAATGCACCCGGGTGTACGCCGGCCGCCACCTCTGCAGCAAGCGGGCCCTCAATCGCAGACGCCCGCCGTTGGCGATGCCTCGACATTAGCCGAGCTCGACGCCATCATCACGGTAACTAATTAAGCCTCTCTCGGCCGAGGACTTCATCTTCTTGCCTTTGACTGGGCATCCCTGACGCCCTACATGTTTTCGCAGGGCGCCACCGACGTTCCATGCACTCTCCTGCACTTCGTGAACAACGAGTTGGTCGATGTCACCAAGGGCAAAATCGTTCAACCGGGCAACCCTTGTTCCACGGTACCCAGATGCCACCCAACTTATTTAGGGTTCAAATGGTTCGGGTGCTGCCAGGCTGCGACGAGTTGTTACCTCCGATTCGACCCGTCGGGGCCGACGATGATGACGTGATGACCCTCAGCGCCTGCCTGAGCTGGCCCCTACTTTGGACGAAGAGCCAGATTCGTTTGGGGGTGGGGGACACCACCCCAAAGACAACACCGCCCGATCGTGCGGCGCCAAGTCGGCCCCATGGCAAGACCGCCGCAACGGTGCGGACATCCCTATGCCACTGGATCCAAACATGCATATGGCACAGGATCGTAACGACGACGACGACGATACATTTGGCAACATCGATCAAGATTTTGACGATCATGGAGTGCGGTGGCGACTTCATGGGGCCTCCTTCTCAAGAACCCAACCCAACAAAAGACGTGCGCGATCCAGCTGGTACCACGGAGAAGCCAAGTTGCAACAGGCGTCGTCTGCTGCTCAGCTCTCGAGACGCCCACCGCCGACTTCACCGAGCCTCGAGATAGGCGAGGTGCAAAATATTATCAGCCCCAACACACTCAAGAAGGCGGTCTGTGAGCAGAACTCGGTCCCATTACAGAGAAGAAGAAGGCACGCAAAAGAAAGACTAACAAGGGTGCGGGCCAGCCGCACCGAGTACGATCGGTGCCAGACGGGCCACCTTCACCGAGGATATCTCGAGGAGGGTGCATGTGGCGGGTAGGGCGATGCTCTTGACAAATATGCTCAATGCTGCAACCGGTGCTATGCGGAGTCTCGCATGATGTTGTTCTTTCTTTGGAGAAGCGGCATCTCGTAGAGAAGGATGTGGCATACCCGGTTTTCGCGCCAAGGTGCCAGAGGGCAAGGGCTTTATGGATAACTCCATCGGGCGTCACGATCGTCCCTACGGTTTGATGACATCCATGCTATGTTGAACCTTCATCCGCTGCACTACACCTTCGTTCGGCTATTCTCGCCGAGTATGGAGATGCGGATCATTCGCGACAAGACCCGGACATCGTGATAGTCGACCCCTTCTACATGTGTGCCAAGATCTTGGGCAGCTGGGGACCGCAAGTCGCGAAGTTCTTACCTCGAAGGCGTCATTCGCAAACCAAGATAAGGATAACTTCCTCGTGCCTTACTTTCCCGAGTAAGTCCTCCCTCAACCGCCCGTAACATATGAATTCTTAGATTTCGATCGTTTTTCTTTTAACATTCCGTGTTTTCTGCAGTGACACACATTGCACGCTCATCCTCCTAAGCCCCAAATATTCCATGGCCACGTATTTCAACCCGGACTGTCAGTCAAACGTAGACTACACAAATGTCAAGAAGGTTCTTGATGATGTTCTCCCCGGCTACGCCAAATCTGGAGGCACCTTCACCAGGCCTATTCGTAAGTACGGCAAGCACGTGTTCTCCCACAATACGACGCTGCTGCGTCAAGCAGCCGCCTGGCAGTCAGAAGGGTGCCTACTACCCCATCCATCACATGCGGGCGATCGTACGGGACCATCATCAACTTCTGCTACCGAGTAAACTCAAAGATTGGGCCGCGAGCGTGTCGGCAATCCAGGACGCGGACATCAAGAATTCTTCCGCATCCAGTCGGAGTTTGCGGAAATCATCCATCAAGATGTCCTTCGTACCTCGGGGCAGTTCTACCTCAGAAATCAACCGTCCAACAGTGACATCGACACAATGCTACAAATGCAGGCTGACAACGCCCGTTATTTCATGACTCCCACGGTGAGACGGCGGCTTCATCCACGCCTCCGGTCCCTTGAGTCGAGTCGAAAGCGGTGATGCTGTGTCTAGTTCTCAAACATCGATTGGCTCATGTTGTAATTAAACTTTAATGAACTTGTAGTATGTCTCTTTGGTTTTGAGAGTCGTTCAACTTAGATGTAATCGATGCTATTAATGTCTTGCTTTTCTCTTCCGATCGTTACTGTTGCATACTTATATATTGCTTATGTATTGTCTGTGAATTGGTACTAACGTTTCGTTTGGCTAGTGCATAGCGATGCAATCGTATATGTCGTGTATAAGGGTAAGGTTCCGGAGTCTCTGACGACCGGGAGGAGTGTCGGAGACAGGTTCACCGATTCAGCGGTAATGATTACACAGGGTACACCACTAGGGCCGAGGCCGAATCTAGATACGCCCGCTATCTAGCGGGCGAGGGGAGGGAGCATTGGAGGAACCGTATGAAGACGAGTTTCATCGTGATGATGCTCATCGTGATGACCGCAGCTCTCTTCTATGTGATGGTAGTTTAGATGATCGATATCGACTTCTAATGTGAAGACAAACTCGCTACTCGCGGTCTCGAGACTTGTAATATAATGTTCTATCTTTGTTCGGTCTTTTCAATTCGGAGACTAATATGATGAATTGTATTCTGAGACTAATATGATGAATTGTATTCAGAGACTAATCTTCTATTGTATTCGATGAATCTGTTGTTGATTTGTGCTGTCTATATTTTGTCCAATTATACATTTTGTAACCTCTGCAAAAAACAGAAAATAAAAAAATAAAAAAAACCTAATATTCATACTAATGGCGCATCACATCAAAGGCGCCATTAGTATGCCAAAGGATACTAATGGCGATCATTAAACAGTGCGCCATTAGTATGCCGGGTTACTAATGGCGCATCTTGTTGTTGTGCGTCATTAGTATGCCAAAGCACTGGTATACATGGCCCCTCGAGGTATACTAATGGCGCACTATTGTATATACTAATGGCGCATCTGAGGTCCGCCATTAGTATACAGATACTAATGGCGCACCAGTGGTGCGCCAATAGTAAAATATACCAATGGCGTGGCACTAATGGCGCACCACTAATGCGCCATTAATGGCCAAATTAGGTGCGCCATTAGTAGGCCTTTTCCTAGTAGTGACGGGTGTGGGCGACGGGCGCTAGCCCGCGAGCACAGCGGGGCGAGGCTGGCGGGGCTTGCCCGGCCACGCCTGTGGGCGCGCGGGCGGAGTGGGGGAGGCCGTGCACTGGGGCCGGCGATGAGGGCTGGCCGCGCTGGGCGGCGGCGCGTGCGTGCGGGCGTGGAGGCCAGAGAGCATCGGGCAGGGCGCCCGGGGGATGTGCCGGGCGTGGCGAAGTCTTGTGGCGCGTCTTGCTGCCTGCAGCGCGGCCGGGCCACGATGTCCAACGGGGCAGGGGGGAGGAGGAGGAGAGGGGAAGGATTCGTTGCTCACCCCCGTTGCAGGGATCTGGGGCGGCGATGCTCGCAGGAGCCGAGTTGAGGAGGAGGATGGGGACGAGCGCCGGCGGGGAGGAGGCGGCGACGGACGACAAGCTCCGAGCGGAGGCAGCGGGCGCTGGAGGCCCCAGCGGCGTCGGCGATGAAGCTGCAGCCAACATGGGGCTGGCGGCGGCGGACGAAGCGGCGGCTGCTGGTGGTCGCCGGTGACGGAGGGAGGCGGCGCATCGATGCACGCGAGGGAATCGGGCGCGGGAAGCTCCTCTCCCCGGCACGATGCGTGCGTGTGTGTGTGTGTGTGTGGTGTGGTGGCGTTCCGGGTGGCATGTGGCGGAACGATCCACGGGCGGGGGTGCGTGATGGGGAGCGGCGGAGGGCGACGCCGTTCAGGGGAGGTGCCAGCGTCGGGGTCGAGCGAGGGAGGAGGGGATCGGGCTCCTCCCGATCCAGATCCAGAGCGAGGGGGTGGGAGGGGGGCGAGTGGGTGACGGGGTGGTTAGGGTTTCCCCCCCCCCCTCGTGGGGATAAGGCAGGGGTGGGTCGGTCGGCTGGGCCAGGTGGGCCGGCCTGGCCGGTGAGCTGGGCCGCCTGGCCCAGTTGGTCAGGGGGCCTTTTATTCTTTTTTTGTTTTGTTTTCTATTTTTGTATTTTCTTTTATTATTTCTTTTCTGTTTAAATTCATTTAAAAGTATTTAGGCATTTCATAAAAATGTGTTTACTCCACCATAATTACGGTTGCAATAATTGACATAGCCCGAACATTTTTGTTTTAATATTTGAAAACATTTGCCGTTTGACTTATTTAGGATTTAAATTGGAAACGGTTTTGAATTAACCCGAGATTAATTACAGTGACAAAGGTGACATGGCACCATTAACGTGAGATTACTGTAGCATGATTATCCGGGCGTCACATCTGGCCCAGAAAATTTCTCCAAAAAGTTTCGCTGCATTTGGACTCCATTTGGTATTGATTTTCTGTGAAGTAAAAAACAAGCAAAAAACAACAATTGGCACTGGGCACTATGTCAATAGGTTAGTCCCAAAAAATGATATAAAGTTGCTATAAAATTATTGTAAAACATCCAAGAATGATATTATAACAGTATGGAACAAACAAAAATTATAGATACGTTGGAGACGTATCACTAGACCATCTTCTTAAGAACCCACGCCTTGACTTTTCGCTCTATAACTGGGTTATTTGGATCCTCCTCGGGAAGTAGGCTGAAATTTGTCATGAGCGAGTTCCAAAGCTCATCTTACTATCTTTTTCCGACATAAGAAACTTCATTGTCCTTCTTCTTATTCCATTCTTGGATGTTGATCGGGATGTTGTCCCTAACAACAACTCCGCACTGATGTATAAATTTGTCTGAGGACTGCTTGGGAAGAGTCGGTTTGCCATCTGAAGCAACTTCTTCGATCGTGAACCTTTCATTCTCACTCAACCTTTTCTTCGGGCCTCGTCTCCTTACAGAATTTGGCTCGATACGGAGGGCTAAAAGAAGAAAGAAGCGCTAATATATGTACATACAAAACAAATAATACATCTAGTCAACAGAGGCTTAATTAATATATATACCTCATCGGACTTCGCTACAGTTGAGGATCCAACACCGGCGGAGCAGTCATCTCCTCCCTCAATTCGATCACCGGAGTCGTCATCCTCTCTTCCCTCACCATCAAAACGACAAGGTGATATCATCACCTCCGTCGCGGATTATATTTCCCAACATCTCTTCTTGTTCTAAGTCTCTGTCGTGTTCCATAGTTTCTACAAATATTACAACATGGCAATATACAACCATGAGAGGTAGATTAGTGGAAAACATAGACCTAATCACAACATGGCAACTACTCCGCCAATCGTCGGGTCCTCCTCCGGAGATCGTCGAGGACTCCTCCCCCTCATGTTGAAGTTATACCGAAGTTATCGGGCTTATGTTTTAACGACCCCCCCCCCCCACACACACACACACACATGTCGAAGTCAATGAACAACATGAAATTTTCTAAGTCAATGAACAGCTCTGGAAACCTTGCGGAGCGCCTCTCTCATGCATGTCCGACATGCAAATCATGTTTTCATATGCCTCAAAATCAAAGTTATCGGGGTTATGTTTTAACGACCCCCCCCCCCTCATGTCAAAGTTACGATGATATTTGTACAAGATGAATACAAGATTTATACACAAGATAAATACAAAATGAATACAAGATGAATACTAGATTTATACATAATATGAATACACAACTCAACAAATGAACCAACCATCATCCTATAAACAAAACTCAACATACATCAAATGGACACCTTTTGTTGAACAATGGAGAGACGATCACGAACCAACTCCATGGAGATGCACCACCACAACCTGTAATTCCACCGAGTGAAAATAAATTGGGCAAACCCAAGTATGCCACTGGATAGAATGGAAGATTTTAGTTGAAATGGACCTAAGGATCATGGCAAACGGATGCACGGAACTCCAATGGTGATCAAAGTAATGGAATGCAAATCTGTCCATTATAGCTCGATACCAATTTGAAAGCAAGATTACAACATGCTTGTAGCGACCAGACCCGAATGGATCTAGTGCTCTGTGCTCGATGTCATCCACCGGATCAAGAATGCCGACACCACCTGATGCCTTGAATGATTTATAGCAGAGTAGCAATCACACACTTATTACATCGTTTTACACAAGGGAACTAAATACAATAATATGGCTTAAGGCCAACTAATAATAAAAGCGGAAGGCTTGGAAGACAAGAGAGTCCATCAACTCCATCGGCATCACCGAGTATAGAACCACGACCTAACACCTTACTGTAAATGCGAAAAGTCTGCATAGCGTGAAAGTTGCAGCCCACGGGTCAAGACATGGAATATGCCGGCAATGTAACACATAGAGAACAATGAAGCAACAAGCCTATACTACATGCATATATGGCTGGTGGTACGGCTCTCACGGTTACATTTTGCATAAAGCTGGTTTTTCCCTACATCAAAGGAATAATTTTATTTAACTATCATGGTGGTTGTTAAACATTGAGAATGGTTGACAACATCCTCAATCCCAATTAAAAAGTACTCATTAAAACCCAATAACATTTATTATTAGAAGTAACATGTTGAGATTCACATGATATTCAAGTACTAGATACTCAAGATGTCCATAACCGGGGACACGGCTAATCATGATTAGTTTATACACTCTGCAGAGGTTTAGCACTTTTCCCCACAAGACGCGATCGCCTCCGCTTGGGTCTCGCACTCCATGGTGTTTGAGAAACGGATGACCGAGACCAGTCTTTCGTAAGCGCTTAGCACCTTACTTGTGGGTAGACCGGTACACCTACTTTCCCCTACATACGCTAGTCTACCCGTAAGAGTTCGCACAACTTAGTCAACTATGCGAGCCCATAATTGGCTTGTGGCTGCACACGGAAGTTTCTAGTTTGAATAATCTTATGATCCCTTAGAGCACAGGTGGCGGTCCGAAGAAATACAGCAAGTCTGATAGAAACCAGTGCCTCAATCCACCCGGATGTGTGTTTAGGTTGCCACCTTAGATAAACCATTAAATTAACAATCTCACATCCGTCATGGATATTCACTCACCCAATCCACGTCTACTAGCATAGCATGGCATAATAAGCAAACGTAGAAGTAACTCCCAAGGTTTCATAAGTAAAACAGGTAATAGGTACTACCTCAATCTACTTCCCAAACCCACAATTTAATTAGATCCTAAACATGCAAGTGTTTGAGGGTTGATCTAATGCATAAAAACTGGGTAGTAGAAAAGGCATGATCAAAGTGTTACTTGCCTTGCCGATGATCCGCGAGACCTAGAGATTCGAAGTAACAAGCGGCGCACTCCGGGTGATCTAACGCAGACAAACAACAAGCATACAATAAGTACTCATCTAATGCACGGGGAAATCTTGAATAACAAATCCAACCAGATAGTTCAACTTAAGAACCCTGGTTGCAAAAGAATCGAATCAAATAAAGCATCGAAAGTCGGAACTCGAGGGAGAACGACTCGGTTTAGCAAATCTGAAACTAAGTCAAAATTTTACCGTAGCAAAACTCTGTGTAAGTAGGTTAGTCGGAACGGCGGTTTCGTAACGAAACTCCAGGCGCTTGAATCACCTGATTCCGATAAGCGAGCAAGAAATAAAACAGATTTGAAAATCGGATCAGAAATCGAATCTGAAAAATAATGGATTAAATCCGATTAAAAGAAAACGATGAACGGACTAAATAACGGACGTTCGTTATCGTAACTAATCCAACGAACGCGTTCATTGAAACGAGCAGTTCGGTGAACGTTCGCTAATTAAGAAAACCAAATAATAACCATCTAGGTTTTTTTTAAAACGAACATCTCAAAAAAACGGATCGGGTCCTTAAAAACCGGATCGGGGTTTGTGGCGGCTACCTCCGGCTCGCCGCGGCTCAAGGGCTCCGGGGTCCGTGAGGTCGGAGGGGCGGCGAGGGGCTCCGGCGTCGGCGAGGCGGCGGGTGGCTCCGGCGACGGCGGCCCAGGCGGACGGGCGGCGGCTCGGGTGGAGGCGGCGGTGGCTCGGGGTGAGAGAGAGGGGGCGGTATAAATAGGAGGGGGTGGCCGGTGGCTTGGGGAGGGGCAAGCCGGGGAAAGGCGGCGGCGGCGCGGGCGGCTGCCCCCGAGCGGGACTTCTCGGGCGGCGCGGCGAAGCGGAGATCACAAGGAGGGAGAGAGGAGGTGGGCCGGGCGGCCGGGCCGGGCCCGGCTGGGCTGGCCGGGCCTTGGCCCAGAAGCGTTTTTTATTTAAAACAAAACAAAAGCGGATTAAAAAATACCAAACGAACTCCGATTTTAATAAAATTAATTTTCCCCGACTCCTAAAATGAGTCGAACAAAATGAACTTTAAAACGGCAAACATGCATAAATTTTTAAAATGCTCATTTTTGCCTAAGCAAAATAAATCTTCCAAAACCAAATTTTTGAATTATTTATAATATCTTCATTTTTCCTAAGTATTGGGAAAGTCATATTATTCCCTCTCTTAAGTTTTTATAGGAAAAACTTTATGAAGATAATTAAATAAATCCAATGATCCTATTTTCAAGATTTGAGAAATAAATCCCAAATATGAAAATAATGAAACTTCCAACTCTCTCCGAGGGTCCTTGAGTTGCGTGAAATTTTCTAGGATCGGAAAAATGCGAGAAAATATGATATGCATGATGACCTAATGTATAACATTCCAAATTGAAAATTTGGGATGTTACAAACCTACCCTTAAGATGAATCTCGCCCTCGAGATTCGGGTTAGTTAGAAAATAGGTGAGGTGGTCCTTGAGCAAAACTTCCTCTCTTTCCTGTGTGGCTTCATCCTCGGTGTGGTGGCTCCAATTGAACTTTGCAAAACTTGATAACCTTGTGCGGGTAACTCTGCTTTGGCATAATCGAGAATCTTAACCGGTTTTTCCTCATATGTCAAGTCATCCTTCAACTGAATTGCTTCCAAAGTGGCACCGTGTCTCTTAATGGTACCTCTGCTATCTCGGGTGACATTTCTTCAATCGAGAAACATGGAATACATCATGAACTCCTGACAGTCCTTCCGTAATTCCAACTTATAAGCAACTTCTCCCATGCGTTGCAAAATCTTATACGGTCCAACGAAACGGGTGCTAACTTTCCTTTAACTCCAAAACGCTTAACTCCTCGAAGTGGGATACTCGAGATATACTGTCTCCAACTTCATACTCAATTGCTTTGGCGCTTTGAATCGGCATAGCTCTTTTGTCCGGACTGGGCTACCTTGAGCCTGTCTCGAATCAACTTAACTTTCTGTTCAGACTCCTTAATCAAATCTGGTCCAAACAACCGACGATCTCCGGTTTAGGTCCCATAACAACGGTGTCCTGCACCTTCTTCCATACAGAGCCTCGAAGGTGCCATCTTCAAGATGGTTTGGTAATCGTTGTTGTAGGAAAATTCTGCAAACAGCAAAATGTCATACCAGCTAGATCCATAATCTAGGTCACAAGCTATCAGCATGTCCTAAAAAATATTATTGACTCTCTCGGTCATCCATCGGTCTGTGGGTGGAAAGTCGCATCAATTCCAATCGGGTTCCCAATGTTTCGTGCAACCGGTTCCAAAATTTCGAGGTAAACCGGGTTCCTCTATCTCGTCTGATGCTCCTCGGAACTCCGTAAGCACACAATTCTGGTCAAGTATATCTTTGCCAACTTAGCAATCGCTATATGTGGTCTTGATCGAATAAAATGAGCTACCTTTGTTAAACGGTCGACTATAACCCAAATCGAGTCATATCCTGAGCGAGTCTTTGGCAATCCCGTGATAAAATCCATGCCTAGTTTATCCCACTTGAATTGGTATCGGCAATGGTTGTAACAATCCTGCTGCTTCGATGTTCTGCCTTTACTTTCCGACATACATCGCAAACTGCTACATACTCCATAATATCCTTCTTCATTCCGGTCCACCGTAAAGTATTCTTCAAATCCAAGTACATCTTGGTATTTCTGGGTGAATCGAATAGGGTGAATCATGAGCTTCTTGTAAAATCAACTTCCCGATCTACGGGTCATTGGGCACATAAACACGGTCTTCAAACCATAGGGTATCGTGCTCATCCTCACGATATCCTTTAGCTTTTCCTTTGCTCATTTTCTCCTTTATAGAGGCAACTTCCTTATCTGCCTTTTGGGCTTCTCTGATTTTGTCCATCAGTGTCGACTGAATCTCCAATGCTGCTACATAGCCTCTCGGAACTATTTCCAAACATAGCTCTCGAAGGTCCTCGGCTAACTCATTGGGTATTCCTCCCATCATTAGGGTATTGACGTGGCTCTTACGGCTCAATGCGTCGCCTACAACATTAGCCTTTCCGGGTGATAATGCAATCTCATGTCATAATCCTTGATAAGCTCTAACCATCTCCTTTGTCCGAGATTCAATTCATACGTGTGAAGATGTACTTCAAACTCTTGTGATCCGTATATACTTCACAATGATTTCCAATGAGAAAATGTCTCCACGTCTTCGTGGCATGCACAACGGCTGCTAACTCCAAATCATGAGTGGCATAATTCAACTCATGGGGCTTAAGTTGTCGTGAAGCATACGTAAACAACTCTTCCTTCCTGCATAAGCACTGCTCCAAGTCCTCGGCGTGAAGCGCCGCAATACACCTCATAATCCTTAGTCCGATCTGCAATATCAAGACTGGTGAGGTAACCAATCTTTTCTTCAACTCCTGAAAACTTGCCTCATAGTCCTCAGTCCATATGAATTTGTTTTCCTTCTTCAACAATTCAGTCATAGGCTTAGCAATCCTTGAGAAATTTTCAATGAATCTTCAGTAGTATCCTGTGAGTCCAAGGAAACTCCGAATCTCTCCAACTGTCGTTGGTGCTTCCCATTTGGTTACGGTCTCAACCTTTGTGGGGTTAACTGCTATCCCTTCTCCGGATATAATATGTCCGAGAAATCCAACTTCCTTTAGCCAAAACTCACATTTTCTGAACTTGGCATACAACTGGTGTTCCCTCAGTTTCTCCAAAACCAATCGCAAATGTTCCTTGTGTTCCTCTTCATTCTTCGAGAAAATCAAAATGTCATCAATGAACACCACGACGAACTTATCCAAAAACTCCATAAACACTTTGTTCATCAGGTTCATGAAATAGGCTGGTGCGTTAGTCAGTCCAAATGACATAACGGTATACTCGTATAGTCCATATCTCGTGGTCAATGCTGTCTTGGTATGTCCTGCTCCCGAATCTTCAACTGATGGTACCCTAATCGCAAGTCGATCTTGGAAAACACCTTGGCTCCTTGCAAGCGATCAAACAGATCATTTATCATAGTTAGTGGGTACTTGTTCTTGATTGTTACTTCATTCAATCCACGATAATCAACAACCATTCTTAACGATCCATCCTTCTTCTCCACTAGCAAAACGGGTGATCCCCAAGGTGAAGAACTTGGGCGTATAAAACCTTTATCCAATAGTTCTTTAATCGCTTCTTGATTTCCGCCAAATCCTGTCTTTGGCATCCTATATGGTCGCTTCGATATTGGGCCTGTTCTGGCAAAAGTTCTATCAAAAACTCAATGTCTCTATCCGGTGGCATTCACGGCAACTCTTCCTAAATACATCGGGAAAATCCTTCACCATCGGTACTTCTTCCCGCACCACTCACGATAGGCAATTAACTTGCGCTCTTCTTGGCTCGTGCGGGATACATACTTAATCCTTCTTCCTCCTGGGGTGGTGATCAAAATCATCTTACTTGCGCAATCGATGTTTCCTCCATACATCGACAGCCAATCCATACCGAGAATTACATCAAATCCTTGCGATTCCATAATGATCAAATCCGTCGGGAATACATGCCTTCCTATACTTAATGGCACTTGAAAACATCCTTGTCCGCCATATACTCCGCTCTGGTGAGCTTACTAGCAAAGGGGTTTTAAGAATCCGGTAGGTAGGCTATACTTATCCACAAATCCCCTTGATATGTATGAATGCGATGCTCCAGTATCGAAAAGAACAACTGCGGTAAATGACTTAACCAAAACTTACCGATTACTGCATCGGGCTGATCTTCAACCTCCTCCACATCAATGTGGTTCACCTGTCCCCTATTGAAAGGGTTGGGCTTCTTTCCAGAGCTTCCATTGCCATTTCCATTCTGGCCTTCTGGACAGTCATTGGCATAATGCCCAGTCTTGCGGCACTTAAAGCAAGTAATATGACTCAAGTCTACCTTGGATGGTGTTGACGGGTTGGTGCGATTCTGTCCATTGCTTCCTCCATTCCCGTTCCCATTCTTGGTGCTGTTATGGTTATGTGAATTACCTCCTCCATGGGTATGCTGAAACTGAATTCCTGATTTAGGGGTATAACGAGGTTTCTGCTGAGCTCCAGAGTTATACTTCCCTTGCCCATACTTCCGCTTACGGTTCTCAATTTGTCACTTGCTTTCCTTCAATCATGAGGGCTCGGTCTACTAACTCCTGGTAGTTATTGAAACTGGCTACCATCAACGGCATGTGAACTCATCATTCAGTCCTTCTAGAAACTTCTCTGTTTAGCTGCATCGGTAGCAACGTCATCCGGGGCATAACGTGCTAATTTACTAAAGTCATCCACGTCTTGTGCCAACAGTCCTTCCTCCTTGGCGTGAGTTGCGAAACTCACGCTTCTTCATGGCCATAGCTCCTCTTTGAAACATGGGCGGTCTAAAAGCTTGCTGAAATTGATCCCATGTGATGTTGTCTACAGGTAAGTGGCTGTGAAATTCTCCCACCATGCTTTGCGGGTCCTTCAAGCTGATGTGCTGCAAACTTCACTCTTTCTCCATCCGTGCATCCTGCAGTGGCCAGCTCCTTCCTATCTTGCGGAGCCACCATCTGCTACAATCGGCTCGGTGCTCTTTGGAATACACCGTGCGGGTTTAGTCTAAGGAAGCGAGTCGATGATCCGCAGTGGTGGTGGCGGTGGGTTGTTGTTGTTGTGGTTGCCACAGTTACGCACCAATGTTTGAATCAGGGTATTCTCGCTGCTGGATCGGTTGGGTGATCTCTGGCGGGAAAACAAATCCGGTCGCGTCTCGGAGGCATCGATGGGTTTAGAAAAGATGAGAATTTAGAATAGAATGAGGTCTAAGGGGAATCACTACCCAAATGCACATGAGCAAATACACACAAAATCACTTCATTCAATTCAAACAAGGGCTTACAACGATCTAACTATCGCAAAAGTGCGTGTACTATAATGTTTACATGGGGGGAAATACTACTAATATGTGGGGACTTCTACTAATTTGAACCGTGGAACACTCCATAATGTCTGCTCGACTTCGTCTTCAAAGTCGGGTTCACTTGGATCCGAATCGGTGTCGTCGATGTTGATGTAGTCGCTTGGGCAATCGACATACTGGTCTTCATTCCTGAGCGCCAACTTCTTCTTGAGTTCTTCAATTTCGTACTTAAGATCGTTATTGTGTCTTGCTAGAGCTACGATCTCGTCCATATAGTCCTTGCGAGTTGTCTTTAGTTCTTCTTCAAGTTCGATGATCCTTCCCTTCGCATTCTGCAACTCAATCATATCATTGCACATCTGGTTCTCCTGGCGTCGAATGTGCTGGTTTAACTCCTGGATGAATGCTGAAATGGATCTATCCTTCTTGGTGCTGACGACGTCCCATTTGTCATCTCGGCGTCCGCAAATCTGGTAGATAGTGTCCTTGAGGTCTTCTTGATAAACTTCTCCAATGCGTCCCATAGTGATGTGAGCTGCCATGCTCTTTCCTAGACTCCAAGTTGGTGCACTGAAAACACTATCTATAGGCTTGGTGATTGGGGCGAATGTCCTTCTGAACGTGAGCGTGAATCTTCCAAATCCTCTTCAGGCAGAGTGGCGTTGAAAGCCCGGTGAAGCTTGGTAGTCCAATGTTCAGGTACTTGGTAACTTCCTTCAAGTGAAATCCAAAAGGTGTGCCTTCATCCGGTTGGATGTACTTGATCTTCGTGTCCTTCATCCTAAAGAGAGTAGAAAAGATGAGGAGTTAGAAAATGGGAAGAGAATAGTGATCTATGGCTTCATCTTAGTGGTCGTGTCCTCTGATCGTGTGCTCACGATACCATTCTCTGTAGCGACCGGACCGAATGGATCTAGTGCTCTGTGCTCGGTGTCATCCCTGGATCAAGAATGCCGACACCACACAAGACTTCAAGGATTTATAGCGAGTAGCAATCACACACTTATTACATCGTTGTCCACAAGGGAACTTAATACAATAATATGGCTTAAGGCCATCTAATAATAACAGCGGAAGGCTTGGAAGACAAGTGAGTCCATCAACTCCATCGGCATCACCGAGTATAGAACCACGACTCTAACACCTTACTGTCAAATGCAGAAAAATGCATAGCGTGAAAGTTGCAGCCCAACGGGTCAGCACATGGAATATGCTGGCAATGTAACACATAGAGAACAATGAAGCAACAAGCCTATACTACATGCATATATGGCTGGTGGTACGGCTCTACGGTTACATTTTTGCATAAAGCTGGTTTTTCCCTACATCAAAGGAATAATTTTATTTAACTATCATGGTGGTTGTTAAACATTGAGAATGGTTGATGTCCTCAATCCCAATTAAAAAGTACTCATTAAAACCCAATAACATTTATTATTAGAAGTAACATGTTGAGATTCACATGATATTCAAGTACTAGATACTCAAGATGTCCATAACCGGGACACGGCTAATCATGATTAGTTTATACACTCTGCAGAGGTTTATGCACTTTTCCCCACAAGACTCGATCGCCTCCGCTTGGTTCTCGCACTACATGGTGTTTGAGAAACGGATGACCGAGACCAGTCTTTCGTAAGCGCTTAGCACCTTACTTGTGGGTAGACCGGTACACCTACTTTCCCCTACATCTGCTAGTCTACCCGTAAGAGTTCGCACAACTTAGTCAACTATGCCGGAGCCCATAATTGGCTTGTGGATGCACACGGAAGTTTCTAGTTTGAATAATCTTATGATCCCTTAGAGCCTGGGTGGCGGTCCGAAGAAATACAGCAAGTCCTCGATAGAAACCAGTGCCTCAATCCACCCAGATGTGTGTTTAGGTTGCCACCTTAGATAAACCATTAAATTAACAATCTCACATCTGTCATGGATATTCACTCACCCAATCCACGTCTACTAGCATAGCATGGCATAATAAGCAAACGTAGAAGTAACTCCCAAGGTTTCATAAGTAAAACAGGTAATAGGTACTACCTCAATCTACTTCCCAAACCCACAATTTAATTAGATCCTAAACATGCAAGTGTTTGAGGGTTGATCTAATGCATAAAATCTGGGTAGTAGAAAAGGTATGATCAAAGTGTTACTTGCCTTGCTGATGATCCGCGAGACCTAGAGATTTGAAGTAACAAGCGGCGCACTCCGGGTGATCTAACGCAGACAAACAACAAGCATACAATAAGTACTCATCTAATGCACGGGGAAATCTCGAATAACAAATCCAACCAGATAGTTCAACTTAAGAACCCTGGTTGCAAAAGAATCGAATCAAATAAAGCATCGAAAGTCGGAACTCGAGGGAGAACGACTCGGTTTAGCAAATCTGAAACTAAGTCAAAATTTTACCGTAGCAAAACTCTGTGTAAGTAGGTTAGTCGAACGGCGGTTTCAGAACAAAACTCCAGGCGCTTGAATCACCTGATTCCGATAAGCGAGCAAGAAATAAAACAGATTTGAAAATCGGATCAGAAATCGAATCTGAAAAATAATGGATTAAATCCGATTAAAAGAAAACGATGAACGGACTAAATAACGGACGTTCGTTAACAGAACTAATCCAACGAACGCGTTCATTGAAACGAACGGTTCGGTGAACGTTCGCTAATTAAGAAAACCAAATAAAAACCATCTAGGGTTTTTTTTTTAAAAAACGAACATCTCAAAAAAAACCGGATCGGGTCCTTAAAAAAAACCGGATCGGGGGGTTTGTGGCGGCGGCTACCTCCGGCTCGCCGGGCGGGCTCGCGAGGCTCGAGGGTCCGGCGGTCGAGGAGGCGGCGAGGGGCTCGGCGTCAGGGGCGGCGGGTGGCTCGGCGGCGGCTGACCTTCAAGGCGGACGGCCGGCTCGGGTGGAGGCGGCGCGGTGGCTCGGGGTGAGAGAGAGAGGCGGCGGTATAAATAGGAGGGGTGGCCGGGTGGCTTGGGGAGGGGGCAAGCCGGGGGAAAGGCGGCGGCCAAGGCTGCCCCCGAGCGGGACTCGGCGGCGGCGGCGAAGTGGAGATCACATGAGGGAGAGGGAGGTGGGCTGGGCGGCCGGGCCGGGCCTGGCTGGTGGGCCGGGCCGGGCCTTGGCCCAGGGGCGCGCGTTTTTATTTAAAACAAAACAAAACGGATTAAAAAATACCAAACGAACTCCGATTTTAATAAAATTAATTTCCCCGACTCCTAAAAATGAGTCGAACAAAATGAACTTTAAAAACGGCAAACATGCATAAATTTTTAAAATGCTCATTTTTGCCTAAGCAAAATAAATCTTCCAAAACCAATTTTTTGATTTATTTATAATATCTTCATTTTTCCTAAGTATTGGGAAAGTCATATTATTCCCTCTCTTAAGTTTTTATAGGAAAAACTTTATGAAGATAATTAAATAAATCCAATGATCCTATTTTCAAGATTTGAGAAATAAATCCCAAATATGAAAATAATGAAACTTCCAACTCTCCGAGGGTCCTTGAGTTGCGTGAAATTTTCTAGGATCGGAAAAATGCGAGAAAATATGATATGCATGATGACCTAATGTATAACATTCCAAATTGAAAATTTGGGATGTTACAATGCTACATAATTTCTGCATGGCAACAAATGTGCATGACATGAATGTGCATGTAACACATGGGCAAATATGCTTACCGATCTAATTTGAATGACCCCTAGATCAATGGCAATCATCATGATCAAATTGACAAGTATTAAGAGATTTTTAGACTTAGTGATATTTGCATAGTGGCAGAAAACAGATTCATGATGAAATCTTTGAGGCAAGTAAAATATATGCTACAACCATTTTTCATGGCAACAAACAGCATGGAAAGCATGTACTAATTACCCTCAACAAAACACCCTTACGGATCATGATCCAAAGATGCGCAGATTTGTTGCAAACTCAAGGCAAAATGCAGGCATGGCAGAAATGAATAGATAGCAAGTTACAAGCTTGTTGCACTCACTACAAGTCCCAACATGGCATGAACTAAAATCTACTAGCAAGATGACATCAAAATGTTTCTACTTCATGTTCAAAGATTGCCCAAAAGATGCTTGCATTAAAACATACAAAAAGACAAAATGAACTCTAATGCAAAAAATTAGTTCTTCAATTTGTTTATATGCTCACTGGATTTCTATCACCATTTCTATGAAAGAAATTCCACACTAATTTTTATGACCTAGTTTATATGCTCACTAGATTTCTATCACCATTAATTTCACACTAATTTCTATGACAAAAAAGATAAAATGAACACTAATTTAAATGAACAAAATTTGCACACTAATTTCTATGAGTAATTTCCATCACCATTAAGATCACTCTTTCTTAAGCATTGATAATATGCTCGCTAGAAATCATGTTGAACTTGAGCATAAATTGTTCTCCCTAAGCAAAAAACTTGACAGAAAATTGACAGAAACGGAGGGGGAAAGAGTGCTCACCGAGGAGGACACGAAGGCTCGTTGAGGGACTAGTAGTAGCAGACGGCAGCGGGATTGGGGAGGAGGGCCGGCGACGAGGTCCGACCGGCGACGCGGACGGACGGCTCTTGGGGGCACGGCGATGCTCGGGGAGGTCCGGCCGGTAACAAGGAGCAAGCGGGCTCTAGGACGGCGTCGGTAGGGGCTCGATGACGGCGTTGGGGGCGGCAACGAGGAGCAGGCCCGGGAAGGCAACGACGAGGTCTGGTAGCCTAGCGGCGTCAAGGTGGTCTTCGGCGCCGTCGGTGGAAACTGCAGATGGCTTTTGGAAAATTTCCTAAGTCCTGCTTATATACCCCACCATTTAGTCCTGGTTGGTGGCTCTTTAGTCTAGGTCCAAGCCACCAACCGGGACTAAAGGTGAATTTCACCAACCCAAAAGGCGCGAAACCTAGGCCTTTAGTCTCAGTTGGTTCCTCGGACCGGGACTAAATGGGGGCCTTTAGTCCCAGTTGGAGCCACCAAACGGGACTAAAGGGTTGTTCCTGGCACGGCCGAGGGGTGGTGGGAGTTTAGTCCAACCTCGCCAAGTGAGAGGCGCTCGCACCGGTTTATAAGCCCGGCTGCGGCTACCATTGCACACTAGTAGAAAACAGGGCATCAGTCCCGGTTCCAGAGGCCCTTTAGTCCCAGTTCTGGAACCGGGACTAAAGGGTCGGGACTAAAGCCCAAAATCTTTAGTCTCGATTTTCTTACGAACCAGGACAGAAGAGGCTCCACGTGGCCGCTGCGGGGCGCCCAGGCAGGAGGACCTTTAGTTCTTGTTGGTCACACCAACCAGGACCAAAATGCTGCCACGCGTCATCAGCTCGCAGGTGCTGGGGTTTTCCTTTTTTTTGAAATGGGGGGTGGGGTAGGGGTTTTGGAGGGTTAATTTAGGGTTTTCATATTGTGTTAGCTAGCTAATAGACAGAAGTGACCTCTCTTTCTCCGTGCTTGGTCGACGCTAGCTACTATACATATAGAGAGAACTCGACACGCTAGCTAGTAAGCAAATGAAGGAACCATTAATTACACAAGATCATCATGAACATATACAGAGAGAAGTGACCTCTCTTTCTCCGAGAGATTGGTCGAATAATAAGTTTTCGCATATCGATCCGATGCTACTACATATATACAATATAACATCTCTTACAATCTCTAACATCTAAAATCCATTTCAATTTCCAGATGGCATTCTCCCTTCTCATTTATGACGTGGTCAAGAAAGAATCCCGCCAATTCCTCTTGAATTACTCGTATGCGATCATGCGGTAGGAGTTCATCCCGCATCTGCCACATCTAATTTAAAGAAGGGGGTCAATACATATATATGAATGAAACTGAACACAAATGATGGTAATAAAATAAAATTGTGAATATTATTGTTTACGTACTTCATATTTTTTTTCAGAGTAGCCCCGCTGAGAGGTCGCGTTGTAGATGAACTCGCAAACATAGTATCCACATAAATTATTCCCGCCTTCCTGCCACAAGCACTTTACGAGAAATAGAGTTCAGTCAAACATATAATCAAGCATGATGAATGGTATTGATGAAACTAGAATCAAAGGGAGATGCACGGAACTAGCTATTACTACTTACTTTCGGGTGTGTAAATCGTAGCTCCCTCGGTAGTCCCGGAGCTATTCCGATGAACTCTTTCCAAACCCCGCCAGACAAAGAAAATAATTACTTGATATCAAGAAATGAACAAAGTTGCAGATATGGTGCGATAATGATCGATTGAAATTGGAACACTCCAGTCATGTCCACATAGTTCTAGGGATCTTTTCGTCTCGAGTCTAAGACAGCTACTACTCCCCGTTCAAACTTAATCTCTAGCAAAATAATGTGGAAGCTGCGCACGCATGCATAACTCATCAATTACATTACTATAATTAACCTAGAGTAAGCGAAACCGAATTTGCACAAGACAGTAAGATTCACTTGAAGTTGTAAGGAATGAGTATTTTCCCTTTGTTTTGATTTCTAAGTAACGATTATAGCAAGTTGTCCTTAGTATGTTTGACTCTGTTTTTAACTGACCATTCATTTATGGTATTTGGGTTAATGAACCCAGTTTCATAGATTTTTGCTTTTTTGCATTTGACGATCTTCGATATGCATAATATAGTGAGGGTAATTATATATACATGCAACAAAAGAGCTGAGCTATAGAGACTTAATTACATAAGTAATACTTACAGACAGTAGCAAGTAATGAATTGTTTGTCGAGGTCATCTTGATTGCATAACTGGAATAACTCTACAAATTGAATAGGCATCACCTCAGTTCCAACGAGGTCGTGCTCCTCTTTAATTCCCAACATCAAACTATCCTTCCCAGATTTGCAGGTATCCATGTACCATTAATGCAATCTTAGCATCACCGTTGATAGAGGAGGAGGATCAGGTTTGGCGAGAGGCTTCCCGTACTCGTACCTGAAAATATCTACCTCTAAATTTCAAATTGTACATCATCGCTCAGGTAATCAGCAGGATTGGTACCGGGCACTAGCCCCGGATGATTAGTGGCTATATCGCTAGACACCCTGAGCGAGGGGGGCACGATTGCTTCGCCTGTTCGTCGAGCTGGGGAATAGTTTTCCCACTTCTTCGTTGTGCTAATCTTGCATCACTGGAAGTACTTCCCGACTATCGTGCATTTTTATATGTCTGTTTAATATAGCATACATAGTTGGAATCCGGCGAAGGCGGTGGTGGTCGCTTTAGGGCATCCAGAGTGCGCTTCACTTTCACCGGATCTACCGTTTCCTTCAGAGGTGTCATCTGTTTCCTTGTCAGTCCTCTCAAATGGTTCTCCACTTCGGCTGCCATGATGTCATCGGTTTCCTTGTCAGTCCTCTCATATGGTAACTTTTCTGTAGCCTTGAGACATGGACCGTATTTGAATTACATTCCGCCTCTGCTTGTACTGCTAGCCGTCGGAGCGGCGGCGTCTCTCTTCCGCCGTTGCTGACGTGGCGGAGTCCGCTGACACATCAGAGGAGGCGGAGTGCTTCGATGCGTCGGAGGAGGCGGAGGAGGAGGAAGAGTGCCCTCACGCGCCGGAGGAGGCAGATTGCCCTGATTACTCACCGGAGGAGGAGCAGGTGGAGGAGGAGGCAGAGTGCCCTGACTCGCCGGAGGAGGAGGAGGAGGCGTCCAGTTTGGAAGCTTGATGTACTCCTTCCTCCATAGACAACTATTCCTTAAAGCAGCTCCCAGATGAATGTCCCCTTCACCTGTAGAGAAGTCCAGCTCCAGCTCCTCAAATCCCTCCATTATTTCATCCACCGTCACAACTGCATATCCATGTGGAATTGGATGGCAATGAAAAGTTCCCTCAGCTTGAGGAGGTATAACAGAGCCGACCGCTGCCTTCAAAGTCAGGTTCTGGCATTTTGTCATTAGCTCGCAATTTTTAGCCTCCGTGATGCTATCCACGGGGTAGCGAGGATACGTGAAATCAGGATGAACGAGCTCCATGGAAGCCACACTGCTTCTCCGCTGAGATGGTGGGGTAGCTTCTGGGGCAGCGTCGAAGCAAGGATCTTTGTGCCGCTGAGATGGTTGGTCGGTAGCTCGCTACCTCTTAAGTTCCTCTAGCGTTGCTATTCTTGCATTAAGCTTCTCCATTTTGCTCGCTTCCACTTTCCTCTTTCTCTCTCGGCTTCTGTAACCACCGATGCCGGGAAACCCATGCACCCACCGAATGGAGCCTGTCTACCTCGTGTTCGTCCAGGGTGCTCAGGATTCCCGAGGGCCTCTATCAGCTCGTCCTTCTCTCTGTTGGGAATGAATGTCCCTTCCTACACTTCCCTGATATATTTCTGAAGCTTCTTGATGGGTATTGCAAGTTGCTCATCCGTCCAACGACACCCCCCTATTTCTGGGTCCAAAGTTCCCCCAACCCCGAAGAACCAAGTCCTTGAACAATCTGGCCAGTTCAATGTAGCTGGTTGGACCCCTTCAGCAAGCAGGTCTTTCTCAGGTTTGTCCCACAACGGCCGAGCTTTGTAGTAGCCACCTGACCTGTGTGATGGTGATACTTCTTCTTTGCAGCATTTTTCTTGTTTTTCACTGGCCTTTTTAGACCCTTCTCTGATTTCTTGTAGGCCACAAATGTGGGCCAGTGATCTCTTATCTTCTCATATCGACCTGTGAATTCTGGAGTCTTCTCTTTGTCGACAAACTTTGTGTTCAACTCTTTTTTCTAGTTCCTGAATAGATCTGCCATCTGTTTAAGAGCAAACGCCTTGACCTTTGGCTCTATAACTGGGTTATTCGGATCCTCCTCTGGCGGGAGGCTGAAATTTGCCATTAGCGAGGTCCAAAGATCACCTTTCAGTCTATCTTGGACATAAGAAACTTAAGGGTCATCCTTACTCTTATTCCATCGCTAGATGCGGATCGGGACGCTGTCTCTAACAATAGCTCCTCACTGAGATACAAATATGTCCTTGGTCCGTGATACGCCTCCAACGTATCTATAATTTATGAAGTATTCATGCCATTATATTATCATCTTGGATGTTTTACAATCATTTTATAGCAACTTTATATAATTTTTTGGGACTAACCTATTGACCCAATGCCCAGTGCCAGTTGCTGTTTTTTGCTTCTTTTTAACATCACAGGAAATCAATACCAAACAGAGTCCAAACACAAGGAAACTCCACGGAGATTTTTTATGGACTAGAAGGAACCCAATGGGCCAGAGCTACACCTGGGGGGGTGCCTCGAGGGGGGCACAACCCACCAGGCCGCGCCAGGGCCCCCTGGCACGCTCAGGTGGGTTGTGCCCACCTCGGTGGCCTCCCGTAGCCCCTCTTTACCCTATAAATTCACAAATATTTTGAAATCCATCGGGGTTAACCTAGATCAGAAGTTCCGCCGCCGCAAGGTCTCTGTATCCGCAAGAACCAATCTAGACCCCGTTCCAGCACCCTACCGGAGGGGGGAATCATCTCCGGTGGCCATCTTCATCATCCCGGCGGCCACCATGATGAGGAGGGAGTAGTCCACCCTCGGGCTGAGGGTTTGTACCAGTAGCTATGTGTTTGATCTCTCTCTCTCTCTCTCTCTCGTGATCTATATCATGGGCTTTGTTAATATAGTCGGATCATATGATGTTTCTCCCCTCTATACTCTTGTTATGATTAATTGAATCTTTACCCTTCAAAGTTTTGTCTTGTCGGATTGAATATTCAGAGATGAGAACACATGATATATGTCTTTCAATATGAATACTTGAGGTGACAATGAGGTATCTTATTGATTCACTTGATATGTGTTATGGCATTCAACTCGCGGATTCCCGCGGTGATATTGGGGTAATCTATGCATAGGGGTTGATGCACGTTGTTATCCGACGGAATCTTTGGGGTCTCTTTATAGTTCTTTATGTGGATTGAGTATTATGAATATGAATTTGCTTTGGTGTTATTCTAGTACGAACTCTAGGATAGATCGAACGGAAAAAATAGCTTTGTGTTATTTTAATTAGTACGAACTCTTGAATAGATCGAACGGAAAGAATAGCTTTGAGGTGGTTTTGTGACCTACAAACAATTCCTATCTTTTGTTCTCCACTAATAGGAACTTGGGAGTGATTCTTTATTGCACTTTGAGGGATAATCATATGATCCAACTATGATAGCATTGTTGAGAGGTTGCACTAGCGAAAGTATGAACCCTAGACCTCATTTTTAAGCATTGCAACACCGTTTTTGTGCCCGTTTACTATTTTCTACCTTGCTGTTTTTATTTATTCAGATTAAAAAAATATATTTCTACCATCCATATTACACTTTTATCACCATCTCTTTGCCGAACTAATGCAGCTATACAATTTGCCATTGTATTGGGTGTGTTGGGGACACAAGAGATTTCTTGTATTTGGTTGCAGGGTCGTTTGAGAGAGACCATCTTCATCCTACACCTCTCACGGATTGATAAACCTCAGGTCATCCACTTGAGGGAAAATTGCTACTGTCCTATAAAACTCTGCGCTTGAAGGCCCAACACGTGTCTACAAGAATAAAGTTGTGTAGTAGACATCAGTGTACAAAGTGGACAATCTCTTTCGAAGTATTAGGGTTTCGGACGAGAACTCATCTATTAGAAAGGGATCGATTACATTTTTTGATATCTAACTGCAGTGATATTCTAGATCAAACCCATCATCAAAATAGTTCTGGAGCATAACTATGGTTTTTAACCCAGAATCAAAGGTGTAAAATATTCGGTTATCTTGTATATGTCGAATAGTTGCTTGAACAATCGTACCATCTGATATATTGTCTTCACTAGAGAGAAAGTCTTCACTTTTTCTTCACGTGTGCCCCTTGCTTATTGCGCCATAACCATTGATAATCTTCATCATTTAACAGGATGTTTGGGTCAGTCTTCACTGCGAATTGGAGAAATTTCATGAAACTTTTCATAATCTTCAGGCATGTCTGTCTTGTCCTCCACTCCCACGATGTTTCTTTTCCTTGAAATAACTATGTGGCACTTTGGATCATTGTATGATGTATTCGCCTCCTTATATTTCCTTTTTCTCGGTTTGGTAGACATGTCCACATAGAAAACCTGCGCCACATCATTGGCTAGGACGAATGGTTCGTCTGTGTACCCAAAATTGTTGAGATCCACTGTTGTCATTTCGTATTGCGGGTCTACCTGTACCCCGCCTCCTGTCAGATTGACCCATTTGCACTGAAACAAAGGGACCTTAAATTCACGTCCATGGTCAGGTTCCCATATCTGCTCTATGTAACCATAATATGTGTCATTTGCCCTATTGGTGTCTGCTGCATCAAAGCGGACACCACTATTTTTTTTGGTGCTCTTTTTATCTTGGGCGATCATGTAAAATGTATTTCCATTTATCTTATACCCTTGGTAAGTCAATACAGTCGAAGATGGTGTCCTGGCCAACAAGTAAAGCTCGTCTCCAACAGTATTGTTACCCATGAGATGTGTTTGCAACAAACCGCCGAAAGTCCCGATGTGTTCAGTGCAATCTAGTCGTCAGACTGCTCCATGTGTTTGGAGCATAGAATATTCTTGTGTTCATTGATATATGGGGCCACCTAGGTAGAATTCTGAAGAACTGTGTACTGTGCTTGCGCCCAAGAATGCTCGTCCCTACATATTATTGAATCTGCTCCCTGCGTGTCTTTTCCACTCAGATTCCTCTCATACCATGATTGAGGGACACCAATCGTCATAAGGTCAGGAATAAAGTCAAAACAAAAACCAATGACCTCCTTTGTTTGATGGCCTGTAAAGATGCTTCCTTCTGGCCTAGCATGGTTACAAACATATTTCTTTAAGACTCCCATGAACCTCTCAAAGGGGAACATATTGTGTAGAAATACAGGACCCAGAATTGCAATCTTGTTGACTAGGTGAACTACGACGTGTGTCATAATATTGAAGAAGGATGGTGGGAACACCAACTCAAAACTGACAAGACATTGTACCAAATCATTCTGGTGATCTGCCTCACCTTTGAAATGCTTACCTTTCTTTCTTAAGGCATGCTTGGTCGGAAGAAATTGACGATGTCCCAAGTACACATTCTTCTTGCATTTGTCCAAATATATATTTTCAGTCTCATCTAAACAATGTGTGCATGCGTGGTATCCCTTGTTTCTCTGTCCTGAAAGGTTACTAAGAGCAGGCCAATCATTGAAGTTTACAAACAGCAATGCTCATAGGTCAAATTCCTGCTGTTTATGCTCATCCCAGACATGTACACCTTTGATATCCCACGGCTATAAAAGTTCTTCAACTAATGGCCTTAGGTACACATCAATGTCGTTGCCAGGTTGCTTTGGGCCTTGGATGAGCATTGGCATCATAACGAACTTCCGCTTCATGCACAACCAAGGAGGAAGGTTATAGATACATAGAGTCACGGGCCAGGTGCTATGATTGTTGCTCTGCTCCCCGAAAGGATTAATGCCATTTGCACTTAAACCAAACCATACGTTCCTTGCGTCATCTGCAAACTCCTGCCACTTTCTCTCGATTTTTCTCCACTATGACCCATCAGCGGGTACTCTCAACTTACCTTCTTTATTATGGTCTTCTTTGTGCCATCGCAACAACTTGGCATGCTCTTTGTTTCTGAACAGACGTTTCAACCGTGGTAGTATAGGAGCATAGCACATCACCTTGGCAGGAACCCTCTTCCTAGGGTGCTCGCCCTCAACATCACCAAGGTCATCTCGTCTGATCTTATACCGCAATGCACCACTTACCGGGCATGCATTCAAGTTCTCATACTCATCGCGATAGAGGATGCAGTCATTAGGGCATGCATGTATCTTCGGCACCTCTAATCCTAGAGGGCATATAACCTTCTTTGCTTCGTAAGTACTGTCAGGCAATTCGTTATCCTTTGGAAGCTTCTTATTCATTATTTTCAGTAGCGAACCAAATCCCTTGTCAGATACACCATTGTCTGCCTTCGATTGCAGCAATTCTAGTGTGGTACCGAGCTTTTGTTGGAAATATGCCCTAGAGGCAATAATAAAAGGATTATTATTATATTTCCTTGTTCATGATAATTGTCTTTTATTCATGCTATAATTGTATTATCCGGAAATCGTAATACACGTGTGAATACATAGACCACAATATGTCCCTAGTGAGCCTCTAGTTGACTAGCTCGTTGATCAATAGATAGTCATGGTTTCCTGACTATGGACATTGGATGTCAATGATAACGGGATCACATCATTAGGAGAATGATGTGATGGACAAGACCCAATCCTAAGCATAGCACAAGATCGTGTAGTTCGTTTTGCTAGAGCTTTTCCAATGTCAAGTATCTCTTCCTTAGACCATGAGATCGTGTAACTTCCGGATACCGTAGGAGTGCTTTGGGTGTACCAAACGTCACAACGTAACTGGGTGACTATAAAGGTACACTACAGGTATCTCCGAAAGTGTCTGCATTGGGTTGACACGGATCGAGACTGGATTTGTCACTCCGTATTACGGAGAGGTATCATCGGGCCCACTCGGTAGTGCATCATCATAATGAGCTCAAAGTGACCAAGTGTCTGGTCACGGGATCATGCATTACGTATGAGTAAAGTGACTTGCCGGTAACGAGATTGAACGAGGTATTGGGATACCGACGATCGAATCTCAGGCAAGTAACATACCGATTGACAAAGGGAATTGTATACGGGGTTGTTTGTATCCTCGACGTCGTGGTTCATCCGATGAGATCATCGAGGAGCATGTGGGAGCCAACATGGGTATCCAGATCCCGCTGTTGGTTATTGACCGAGAGCCGTCTCGGTCATGTCTACGTGTCTCCCGAATCTGTAGGGTCTACACACTTAAGGTTCGGTGACGCTAGGGTTGTATGAATATGAGTATGCAGTAAACCGAATGTTTTTTGGAGTCCCGAATGAGATCCCGGACGTCACGAGGAGTTCCGGAATGGTCCGGAGGTAAAGAATTATATATAGGAAGTGTTTTTTCGGCCATCGGGAAAGTTTCGGGGTCACCCGGTATTGTACCGGGACCACCGGAAGGGTCCCGGGGGTCCACCGGGTGGGGCCACCCATCCCGGAGGGCCCCATGGGCTGAAGTGGGGAGGGGAACCAGCCCATAGTGGGCTGGTGCGCCCCCCTTGGCCCATCCCCTGCGCCTAGGGTTGAAACCCTAGGGTGGGGCGCCCACTTGCCTTGGGGGCACTCCACCCCTTGGCCGCCCCTGGGGAGATTAGATCTCCAAGGGCCGCCCCCCCAGGGGCCTATATAAAGGAGGGGAGGCAGCCGCACTGAAGTTCCGCGCCTCCCTCCCCCTGCTACACCTCTTCCTCCTCCGTCACGAGCTTGGCGAAGCCCTGCCGGAGTACTGCTGCTCCACCACCACCACGCCGTCGTGCTGCTGCTGGAGCCATCTTCTTCAACCTCTCCTTCCCCCTTGCTGGATCAAGAAGGAGGAGACGTCATCCGCTCCGTACGTGTGTTGAACGCGGAGGTGCCGTCTGTTCGGCACTCGGTTATCGGTGATTTGGATCACGGCGAGTACGACTCCATCATCCACGTTCTAGTGAACGCTTCCGCACGCGATCTACAAGTGGTATGTAGATGCAATCTCTCTCCCATGACTCGTTGCTTAGATGAACTCATAGATGGATCTTGGTGAAACCGTAGGAAAAATTTTAATTTTCTGCAACGTTCACCAACAGTGGCATCAGGAGCTAGGTCTATGTGTAGTTCTCTATTGCACGAGTAGAACATAACTTTGTTGTGGGCGTAGATCTTGTCAACTTTCTTGCCGCTACTAGTCTTTTCTTGCTTCAGCGGTATTGTGGGATGAAGCGGCCCGGACCGACCTTACACGTACGCTTACGTGAGACAGGTTACACCGACTGGCATGCACTAGTTGCATAAGGCGGCTAGCGGGTGTCTGTCTCTCCTACTTTAGTTGGAGCGGATTAGATGAAAAGGGTCCTTATGAAGGGTAAATAGAAGTTGACAAAATCACGGTGTGGTTATTCGTAGGTAAGAAAACGTTCTTGCTAGAACCCAATTGCATCCACGTAAAAGATGCAACAACAATTAGAGGACGTCTAACTTGTTTTTGCAGCAATTGTCATGTGATGTGATATGGCCGAGAAGTTGTGATGAATGATGAATGATATATTGTGATGTATGAGATCATGTTCTTGTAATAGGAATCACGACTTGCATGTCGATGAGTATGACAACCGGCAGGAGCCATAGGAGTTATCTTAATTATTGTATGACCTGCGAGTCATTGATTCAACGCCATGTAAATTACTTTACTTTATTGCTAAAGGTGTTAGCCATAGTAGTAGAAGTAATAGTTGGCGAGCAACTTCATGGAGACACAATGATGGAGATCATGATGATGGAGATCATGGTGTCATGCCGGGACAAGATGATCATGGAGCCCCGAAGATGAAGATCAAAGGAGCTATATGATATTGGCCATATCATGTCACTACTTTATATAATTGCATGTGATGTTTATTATGTTTTATGCATCTTGTTTACTTAGAACGACGGTAGTAAATTAGATGATCCCTTATAATAATTTCAAGAAAGTGTTCCCCCTAACTGTGCACCGTTGCTAAAGTTAAATGCGTTTGAAGCACCACGTGATGATCGGGTGTGATAGATCCTTACGTTCACATACAACGGGTGTAAGACAGTTTTACACATGCGTAAACACTTAGGGTTAACTTGACGAGCCTAGCATGTATGCAGACATGGCCTCGGAACACAAGAGACCGAAAGGTCGAACATGAGTCGTATGGAAGATACGATCAACATGGAGATGTTCACCGACGATGACTAGTCCGTCTCACGTGATGATCGGACACGGCCTACTCGACTCGGATCATGTAACACTTAGATGACTAGAGGGATGTCAAATCTGAGTGGGAGTTCATTAAACAATTTGATTAGATGAACTTAATTATCGTGAACTTAGTGTAAAGTCTTTGCAAAATATGTCTTGTAGATCAAATGGCCAACGCTCATGTCACCATGAACTTCAACGCGTTCCTAGAGAAAACCAAGCTGAAAGACGATGGCAGCAACTATTCGGACTGGGTCCGGAACCTGAGGATCATCCTCATAGCAGCCAAGAAACAATATGTCCTAGAAGCACCGCTAGGTGATGCACCCATCCTGCAGAACCAAGACATTATGAATGCTTGGCAGTCTCGTCTTGATGATTACTCCCTCGTTCGGTGCGGCATGCTTTACACTTAGAACCGGGCTCCAAAAGCGTTTTGAGCAACACGGAGCATATGAGATGTTCGAGGAGCTGAAAATGGTTTTCCAAGCTCATGCTCGGGTCGAGATATGAAGTCTCCGACAAGTTCTATAGTTGTAAGATGGAGGAAAACAGTTACATCGGTGAGCACATACTCAAAATGTCCAGGTTGCACAACCGCTTTGTCCCAGTGGACATTAACCTCCCAGACGAGGCGGGCATTGTGAGAATCCTTGATCGCTCCCACCAAGCTACAAGAGCTTTGTGATGAACTACAATATGCAGGGGATGGTGAAGACCATTCCCGGAGTATTTTCAATGCTGAAGTCAGCAGAGGTTGAAATCAAGAAAGAACATCAAGTGTTGATGGTCAATAAAACCACTAAGTTTAAAAAGGGCAAGGGGTAAGAAGAACTTCAAGAAGGACGGCAAGGATGTTGCCGCGCCCGGTAAGCAAGTTGCCGGGAAGAAGTCAAAGAATGGACCCAAGCCTGAGATAGAGTGATTTTATTGCAAAGGGAAGGGCCACTGGAAGCGGAACTGCCCCAAATACTTAGCGGACAAGAAGGCCCGCAACACTAAAGGTATATTTGATATACATGTAATTGATGTGTACCTTACCAGTACTCGTAGTAACTCCTGGGTATTTGATACCAGTGCCGTTGCTCATATTTGTAACTCACAGCAGGAACTGCGGAATAAATGGAGACCGGCGAAGGGCGAGGAGGTGACGATCTTGGCGTCGGGAATGGTTCCAAGGTCGATGTGATCGCCGTCGACACGCTACCTCTACATTTACCTCACGGGATTAGTTTTAAACCTCAATAATTGTTATTTAGTGCCAAGTTTGAGCATGAACATTGTATCAGGATCTCGTTTAATGCGAGATGGCTACTCATTTAAATCCGAGAATAATGGTTGTTCTATTTATATGAGAGATATGTTTTATGGTCATTCTAAGATGGTCAATGGTTTATTCTTAATGAATCTCGAGCGTAATATTACACATATTCATAGTGTGAATACCAAAAGATGTAAAGTTGATAACGATAGTCCCACATACTTGTGGTAATCGCCGCCTTGGTCACATTGGTGTCAAGCGCATGAAGAAGCTCCATTACGATGGACTTTTAGAGACTCTCGATTATGAATCATTTGACACATGCGAACCATGCCTCATGGGCAAAATGACCAAGACTCCATTCTCGGAACAATGGAGCGAGCAACCAACTTATTGGAAATCATACATACCGATGTGTGTGGTCCAATGAGCATTGAGGCTCGCGGAGGATATCGTTATGTTCTCACTCTCACTGATGACTTGAGTAGATATGGGTATGTCTACTTGATGAAACACAAGTCTGAGACCTTTGAAAAATTCAAGGAATTTCAGAATGAGGTAGAGAATCAACGTGACCGAAAGATAAAATTCTTACGATCGGATCATGGAGGAGAATATTTAAGTCACGAATTTGGTACACACTTAAGGAAATGTGGAATCATTTCACAACTCACGCCGCCTGGAACACCTCAGCGTAACGGTGTGTCCGAACGTCGTAATCGTACTCTATTGGACATGGTGCGATCTATGATGTCTCTTACCAATTTACCGCTATAATTTTGGGGATACGCTCTAGAGACAGCTACATTCACTTTAAATAGGGCACCGTCTAAATCCGTTGAGACGACACCGTATGAATTATGGTTTGGGAAGAAACCTAAGCTGTCGTTTCTAAAAGTTTGGGGATGCGATGCTTATGTCAAGAAACTTCAACCTGAAAAGCTCGAACCCAAGTCGGAAAAATGCGTCTTCATAGGATACCCTAAGGAAACCATTGGGTATACCTTCTACCTTAGATCCGAAGGCAAGATCTTTGTTGCCAAGAACGGATCCTTTACGGAAAAAGAGTTTCTCTCGAAAGGAGTAACTGGGAGGAAAGTAGAACTCAATGAAGTACTACCTCTTGAACCGGAAAGTAGTGCAGCTCAGGAAAATGTTCCTGTGGTGCCTACACCTACTAGAGAGGAAATTAATGATGATGATCAAGGTACTTCGGATCAAGTTGGTACTGAACTTCGTAGGTCCACAAGGACACGTTCCACACCAGAGTGGTACGGCAACCCTGTCCTGAAAATCATGTTGTTAGACAACGGTGAACCTTCGAACTATGAAGAAGTGATGGTGGGCCCGGATTCCAACAAATGGCTTGAAGCCATGCAATCCGAGATAGGATCCATGTATGAAAACAAAGTATGGACTTTGATAGACTTGCCCGATGATCGGCGAGTGATAGAAAACAAATGGATCTTTAAGAAGAAGACGGACGCGGATGGTAATGTCACCATCTATAAAGCTCGACTTGTCGCTAAGGGTTATCGGCAAGTTCAAGGGATTGACTACGATGAGACTTTCTCTCCCGTAGTGAAGCTTAAGTCCGTCCGAATCATGTTAGCAATTGCCGCATACTATGATTATGAGATATGGCAGATGGACGTCAAAACAGCGTTTCTTAACGGTTATCTTAAGGAAGAGTTGTATATGATGCAGCCGGAAGGTTTTTTCGATCCTAAGAATGCTAACAAAGTATGCAAGCTCCAGCGATCCATTTATGGGCTGGTGCAAGCATCTCGGAGTTGGAACATTCGCTTTGATGAGATGATCAAAGCGTTTGGGTTTATCTTGAGACTTATGGAGAAGGCTGCGTTTACAAGAAAGTGAGTGGGAGCTCTGTAGCATTTCTCATATTATATGTAGATGACATACTTTTGATGGGAAATGATATAGAACTCTTGGACAGCATTAAGGCCTACTTGAATAAAAGTTTTTCAATGAAGGACCTTGGAGAAGCTGCTTATATATTAGGCATCAAGATCTATAGAGATAGATCGAGACGCCTCATAGGTCTTTCACAAAGCACATACCTTGATAAGATTTTGAAGAAGTTCAAAATGGATCAGTCCAAGAAAGGACTCTTGCCTGTACTGCAAGGTGTGAGATTGATCTCGGCTCAATGCCCGACCACGGCAAAAGATAAAGAAGACATGAGCGTCATCCCCTATGCCTCGGCCATAGGATCTATTATGTATGCCATGCTGTGTACCAGACCTGATGTAAACCTTGCCGTAAGTTTGGTAGGAAGGTACCAAAGTAATCCCGCAAGGAACACCGGACAGCGGTCAAGAATATCCTGAAGTACCGAAAAGGACAAAGGACATGTTTCGTTTATGGAGGTGACGAAGAGCTCGTCAGTAAAGGGTTACGTCGACACTAGCTTCGACACAGATCTGGATGACTCTAAGTCACAAACCGGATACGTATATATGTTGAATGGTGGAGCGATGGTAGTGCAGCTGCAAGCGAAGCGTCGTGGCGGGATCTACATGTGAAGCGGAGTACATGGCAGCCTCGGAGGCAGCACATGAAGCAATATGGGTGAAGGAGTTCATCACCGACTTAGGAGTCATACCCAATGCGTCGGGTCGATCAAACTCTTACGTGACAACAGGAGCTATTGCACTTGCCAAGGAGCCCAGGTTTCACAAGAAGACCAGGCACATCAAGCGTCGCTTCAACTCCATCCGTGAAAATGTTCAAGATGGAGACATAGAAATTTGCAAAGTGCATACGGATCTGAATGTCGAAGATCCGTTGACTAAACCTCTTCCGCGGGCAAAACATGATCAACACCAGAACTCTATGGGTGTTCGATTCATCACAATGTAACTAGATTATTGACTCTAGTGCAAGTGGGAGACTGTTGGAAATATGCCCTAGAGGCAATAATAAAAGGATTATTATTATATTTCCTTGTTCATGATAATTGTCTTTTATTCATGCTATAATTTTATTATCCGGAAATCGTAATACACGTGTGAATACATAGACCACAATATGTCCCTAGTGAGCCTCTAGTTGACTAGCTCGTTGATCAATAGATAGTCATGGTTTCGACTATGGACATTGGATGTCAATGATAACGGATCACATCATTAGGAGAATGATCGATGGACAAGACCCAATCCTAAGCATAGCACAAGATCGTGTAGTTCGTTTTGCTAGAGCTTTTCCAATGTCAAGTATCTCTTCCTTAGACCATGAGATCGTGTAACTCCGGATACCGTAGGAGTGCTTTGGGTGTACCAAACGTCACAACGTGAATCGGGTGACTATAAAGGTACACTACGGTATCTCCGAAAGTGTCTGCATTGGGTTGACACGGATCGAGATCGGATTTGTCACTCCGTGACACGGAGAGGTATCATTGGGCCCACTCGGTAGTGCATCATCATAATGAGCTCAAAGTGACCAAGTGTCTGGTCACGGATCATGCTTTACTGATGCGAGTAAAGTGACTTGCGGTAACGAGATTGAACGAGGTATTGGGATACCGACGATCGAATCTCGGGCAAGTAACATACCGATTGACAAAGGGAATTGTATACGGGGTTGTTTGAATCCTCGACATCGTGGTTCATCCGATGAGATCATCGAGGAGCATGTGGGAGCCAACATGGGTATCCAGATCCCGCTGTTGGTTATTGCCCGAGAGCCGTCTCGGTCATGTCTACGTGTCTCCCGAACCCGTAGGGTCTACACACTTAAGGTTCGGTGGCGCTTAGGGTTGTATGAATATGAGTATGCAGTAAACCGAATGTTGTTGAGTCCGGATGAGATCCCGGACGTCACTAGGAGTTCGGAATGGTCCGGAGGTAAAGAATTATATATAGGAAGTGTTGTTTGACCATCGGGAAAGTTTCGGTCACCGGTATTGTCTGGGACCACCGAAAGGGTCCCGAGGTCCACCGGTGGGGCCACCCATCCGGAGGGCCCCATGGGCTGAAGTGGGGAGGAACCAGCCCATAGTGGGCTGGTGCGCCTTGGCCCACCCCTGCGCCTAGGGTTGAAACCCTAGGGTGAAGCGCCCTACTTGCCTTGGGGGGCACTCCACCCCCTTGGCTGCCGCCCCCTTGGGAGATTGGATCTCCAAGGGCCGGCGCCCCCCCCCCCCCCCGGGGCCTATATAAAGGGAGGGGGGAGGGGGCAGCCGCACCCTGAAGTTCTGGCGCCTCCCTCCCCCTGCTACACCTCTTCCTCCTCCGTCACGAGCTTGGCGAAGCCCTGTAGAATCTTGCTGCTCCACCACCACCACCACGCCGTCGTCTTTGCTGCTGGAGCCATCTTCTTCAACCTCTCCTTCCCCTTGCTGGATCAAGAAGGAGGAGACGTCATCCGCTCCGTACGTGTGGTGAACGCGTAGGTGCCGTCCGTTCGGCACTCGGTCATCGGTGATTTGGATCACGGTGAGTACGACTCCATCATCCACATTCTAGTGAACGCTTCCGCACGCGATCTACAAGTGGTATGTAGATGCAATCTCTCTCCCATGACTCGTTGCTTAGATGAACTCATAGATGGATCTTGGTGAAACCGTAGGAAAAATTTTAATTTTCTGCAACGTTCCCCAACAGCTTTGTGTTGTCATCTTCGCAATTTGGGTGCATCCATTTTTGTGATCCTCTAACATGTGATCGAACTTCAACCTCTCCCTTTCACTTACGCATCCTCTCTATTCATCAACAATGACCCGACGAAGATCATCATCGGGCACATCTGGTGCCTCTTGATCTTCAGCTTCGCCCGTTGCAGTATCACCGTATTTATGGAACACATGATAGTTGTCATCATCCTCTTCTTCTTCATTGTCTTCCATCATAACCCCTCTTTCTCCCTGCTTGGTCCAAACATAATAGTGTGGCATGAAACCCTTCTCAAGAAGGTGGAAGTGAAGGGTTTGCATGGAAGAGTGATCCTTCGAATTCCCACAGATAGTACATGGAGAATACATAAAACCACTCCGCTTGTTTGCCACGGCCACACTGAGAAAATTATGCAGGCCTATAATATACTAGGAGGTGCGTCGGTCACCGTACATCCATTGCCGGTTCATCTACATGCATTATATAATTAGGTATATCAAAAACCATTACAAAACATCATGAACAGAGGAATAACCAAATTAATACAAGTTCATCATCACATTAAAACCAAAGTACAATAGTGATCAATTATTATTACTGAAAAAAATACATAAAGTTCATACATAATTCTCATAGAACAACATATAGATCTCTAGAGCATCTAAATTAAACATACATTGAAACTAACATAGAACTATGTAAAACATTTAAATTCAATAACAAATGCGATCAGAATCGCAACTAAGGTAACAATTGATCCAACAACATAATGATACGAAGCCTCATTATCAATGGCATATTTTCTAATCTTTCTAATCTTCAAGCGCATTGCATCCATCTGGATCTTGTGTAGATCAACGACGTCGGTAACATGCAACTCCAATTTCATCTTCTCTTCTTCAATTATTTTTAATTTTTCTTTCAAATAATTCTTCTCTTTTTCAACTAAATTTAACCTCTGGACAAGAGGGTTAGTTGGAATTTTCGGTTCACATACCTCCTAAATAAGAAACATCTATGTCATGTTGGTCGGCATAATTGTCATAAACACTAAATGAAACAAATAGTTATAAATGATAATATACCACATATGAATCATAGACCGGACGTGAGCCGACGGGGGTGAATACCAAAACCATGGCACTATATAATAATAAACAATAATACAAGTAAGAAAATTATACAAGTAGCTATATAAATCATACAAGTAAGAATTTTTTTTCTTTTAAAAATAAGATAAGAACAAGAGGCTCACCCTGATGATGTCGGCGACGAGATCGGCGCGGGCAATCGACGGCGGTGAGGATGGGGACCGGGACGGGACGACACCCTACACATGTGCAAACTCTAAGAAGTTAATCTGAGCTCAAATTGTGCATCTAATTCAAAAAAGCTCTCACATACACTGCTCCACTAAAACCCACAAACCACTCTACTTCTAGAGTATTTGAAATGAGCTAAACTAGCAGTGAGAGATGAAAGGATGAGGTTGCTAACCTTTTAGAACACTTTAAAAGTTGGTGCACCGCCAAACCTAGACAAACCTTGGGGAAAATGGAGCTTGGAGTCTGAGCTTGAAGAGGAGAAAGCTTAAGTGTGGCCCCGGCATTTCATCGAATACATCATGTGCATAGGAGGTGAGAACAGAGTAGCACACACCTCCCACACGCTGGCCGGCCAAAAAACAGAGGAGTGAGTGGGCAGGGAGGAGCATATATACGGGCACTTTTTTTTAATCTCGATTGGTGTCTAGAACCGGGACTGAAGACTGACCTATAGTCCCAGTTCCAGACACCAACCGGAACTAAAGGGGTTGCGCCAGGAGCGAGGCCCTTTAGTCCCGGTTGGTGGCTGGAACCGGGACTAAAGGTCTCAGCCAAACCGGGACTAATGCCTGCCGAGGCCCGGCTGGCGTCCTGGCCGCTCAAACCAGGACTGATGCACACATTAGTCTTGGTTCGTAAGTCGACCGGGACTATTGCTCTGATCTAGCAAAAACCAAAGCCCTGTTTTCTACTAGTGTAGTGTTGCTTGCCATGTTTGAGATTATGGAGCATGCTTCCTTAATTCAGTGTCTTTTGCTTACACATGATATATGTGGTAATCAATCCAAACAAGTGCATGCTTCTTTATAAAATTAAGTGCTAAAAGTTGAATAATTTTTAACAAATATCTGGTAACTCCCCGATCAATGGACTTGACCTTTCTAGAATCCTCATAACAAGGGCTTAATGGACTTGACCTTTTTAGAATCCTCATAACAAGGTCTTCATTAGTGTGCTCGCTTGCCATGTTTGTCGAATTTACTTGTATAGGGTAGATCAGCAGTCTTTTCTATAGAACACTTATTTCCTTTACTTGTCGGGTAATAAAAGTGTCAACCTTTCATGTCGAACTTTCTACTGTGAATCATCATGCATTCATGCAACTTTGCTTGGGGAATATTGTGTGAAATGAATGTTGTTTGACATCGTCTTTAATGCCAGCAAGGGCTTAACGGCTAAGTTCTTTTTTAGAGAAAAGGCGCTGGCCGTGTCCGAGAAGAGCTCGAACCTAGCCCGACTTTGAATCGACAAAGCCATCAACCTGCCAGGATCACAGAGGCACCACATTGAAGGAAATATGCCCAAGAGGCAATAATAAAGTTATTATTTATTTCCTCATATCATGATAAATGTTTATTATTCATGCTAGAATTGTATTACCCGGAAACATAATACATATGTGAATACATAGACAAACATAGTGTCACTAGTATGCTCTACTTGACTAGCTCGTAAATCAAAGATGGTTAAGTTTCCTAACCATAGACATGAGTTGTCGTTTGATTAACGGGATCACATCATTAGGAGAATGATGTGATTGACTTGACCCATTCCGTCAGCATAGCACTTGATCGTTTAGTATGTTGCTATTGCTTTCTTCATGACTTATACATGTTCCTATGACTATGAGATTATGTAACTCCCGCTTAGCAGAGGAACACTTTGTGTGCTACCAAACGTCACAACGTAAATGGGTGATTATAAAGGTGCTCTAAAGGTGTCTCCAAAGGTACTTGTTGAGTTGACGTATTTCGAGATTAGGATTTGTCACTCCGATTGTCGGAGAGGTATCTCTGGGCCCTCTCGATAATGCACATCACTATAAGGCTTGCAAGCAATGTAGCTAATGAGTTAGTTACGAGATGATGCATTACGTAATGAGTAAAGAGACTTGCCGGTAACGAGATTGAACTAGGTATTGAGATACCGACGATCGAATCTCGGGCAAGTAACATACCGATGACAAAGGGAACAACGTATGTTGTTATGCGGTTTGACCGATAAAGATCTTCATAGAATATGTAGGAACCAATATGAGCATCCAGGTTCCGCTATTGGTTATTGACCGGAGATGTGTCTCGGTCATGTCTACATTGTTCTAGAACCCGTAGGGTCCGCACGCTTAAAGTAAGATGACAGTTATATTATGAGTTTATGTGTTTTGATGTACCGAAGGTTGTTCGGAGTCCCGGATGTGATCACGGACATGACGAGGAGTCTCGAAATGGTCGATACATGAAGATCGATATATTGGACGACTATATTTGGACACCGGAAAGGTTCCGGGTGAGATTGGGACAATACCGGAGCTCCGGGAGGTTATCGGAAGCCTTAGTGGAAAGGAGGGGAAAGGAGCAACGGAGGGGGCGTGCCCCCCCCCCAAGCCCAATCCGAATTGGGAGGGGGGCGCCCCCCCCTTTCCTTCCTCCCTCCTTCCTCTTCCTTCCCTCTCCCTCTCCTAATAGGAAAGGGGGGAGTCCTACTCCCGGTGGGAGTTGGACTCCCCCCTAGGGAGCGCCACCCCCCTTGGTCGGCCTCCTCCTCCACTCCTTTATATACGGGGGAAGGGGGCACCCCATAGACACAACAATTGATCATTGATCTCTTAGCCGTGTGCGGTGCCCCCCTCCACTAAAGTCCTCCTCGATAATATCATAGTGGTGCTTAGGCAAAGCCCTGCGACGGTAGAACATCATCATTGTCACCATGCCGTCGTGCTGACGGAACTCTCCCTCGACACTCTGCTGGATCGGAGTACGGGGGACGTCATCGATCTGAACGTGTGCAAGAACTCGGAGGTGCGTAGTTTCGGTGCTTGATTGGTCGGGCCGTGAAGACGTACGACTACATCAACCGCGTTGTGCTAAAGCTTCTGCTTTCGGTCTACGAGGGTACGTGGACACACTCTCCCCTCTCGTTGCTATGCATCACCATGATCTTTCGTGTGCGTAGGAAAATTTTGAAATTACTACGTTCCCCAACAGTGGCATCCAAGCCTAGGTGTTATGCGTTGATGTTATATGCACGAGTAGAACACAAGTGAGTTGTGGGCGATACAAGTCATACCGCTTACCCGCATGTCATACTTTAGTTCAGCAAGATTGTTGGATGAAGCGGCCCGGACCGACATTACGCGTGACGCTTACACGAGATTGGTTCTACCGGCGTGCTTTGCACACGTGGCTGGCGGGTGTCGGGCCCAACTTTAGTTGAAACGAGAGTGGCTACGCCCGGTCCTTGAGAAGGTTAAAACAGCACTAACTTGACGAACTATCGTTGTGGCTTTTATGCGTAGGTAAGAACGGTTCTTGCTCAGCCCGTAGCAGCCACGTAAAACTTGCAACAACAAAGTAGAGGATGTCTAACTTGTTTTTGCAGGGCATGTTGTGATGTGATATGGTCAAGACGTGATGCTATATTTTATTGTATGAGATGATCATGTTTTGTAACCGAGTTATCGGCAATTGGCAGGAGCCATATGGTTGTCGCTTTATTGTATGCAATGCAATCGCCCTGTAATTGCTTTACTTTATCACTAAGCGGTAGCGATAGTCGTAGAAGCAATAGTTGGCGAGACGACAACGATGCTACGATGGAGATGAAGGTGTCGCGCCCGGTGACGATGGTGATCATGACGGTGCCGGAGATGGAGATCACAAGCACAAGATGATGATGGCCATATCATATCACTTATATTGATTGCATGTGATGTTTATCTTTTATGCATCTTATCTTGCTTTGATTGCGGTAGCATTATAAGATGATCTCTCACTAAATTTGAAGATAAAAGTGTTCTCCCTGAGTATGCACCGTTGCCAAAGTTCGTTGTGCCCAGACACCACGTGATGATCGGGTGTGATAAGCTCTGCGTCCATCTACAACAGGTGCAAGCCAGTTTTGCACACGCAGAATACTCAGGTTAAACTTGACGAGCCTAGCATATGCGTATATGGCCTCGTAACACCGAGACCGAAAGGTCGGCGTGAATCATATAGTAGATATGATCAACATAGTGATGTTCACCATTGAAAACTACTCCATTTCACGTGATGATTGGTTATGGTTTAGTTGATTTGGATCACGTGATCACTTAGATGATTAGAGGGATGTCAATCTAAGTGGGAGTGCTTAAGTAATATGATTAATTGAACTTAAATTTATCATGAACTTAGTGCCTGATAGTATTTTGCTTATCCATGTTTGTTGTAGATAGATGGCTCGTGTTGTTGTTCCATTGAATTTTAATGTGTTCCTTGAGAAAGCAAAGTTGAAAGATGATGGTAGCAATTACACGGACTGGGTCCGCAACTTGAGGATTATCCTCATTGCTGCATAGAAGAATTACGTCCTGGAGGCACTGTTGGGTGCCAAACCTGCTGCAGGAGCAACACGAGATGTTGTGAACGTCTGGCAGAGCAAAGCTGATGACTACTCAATAGTTTAGTGTGCCATGCTTTACGGCTTATAACCGGGACTTCAACGACGTTTTGAACGTCATGGAGCATATGAGATGTTCCAGGAGTTGAAGTTAATATTTCAAGCAAATGTCCGGATTGAGAGATATGAAGTCTCCAATAAGTTCTATAGCTGCAAGATGGAGGAGAATAGTTCTGTCAGTGAGCATATACTTAGAATGTCTGGGTATAACAATCACTTGATTCAACTGGGAATTAATCTTCCGGATGATAGCGTCATTGACAGAATTCTTCAATCACTGCCACCAAGCTACAAGAGCTTCATGATGAACTATAATATGCAAGGGATGGAAAAGACAATTCCCGAGCTCTTCGCAATGCTAAAGGCTGCGGAGGTAGAAATCAAGAAGGAGGCGTCAAGTGTTGATGGTCAATAAGACCACCAGTTTCAAGAAGAAGGGCAAAGGGAAAAGAAGGGGAACTTCAAGAAGAACAGCAAACAAGTTGCTGCTCAAGAGAAGAAACCCAAGTCTGGACCTAAGCACGAGGCCCAGTGCTTCTCTGCAAGCGTACTAGTCACTTTGGAAGCGGAACTGCCCCAAGTATTTGGCGAATAAGAAGGATGGCAAGGTGAACAAAGGTATATGTGATATACATGTCATTGATGTGTACCTTACCAGAGCTTGCGATAGCACCTGGTATTTGATACTGGTTACATTGCTAATATTTGCAACTGGAAACAGGACTATGGATTAAGCAGACACTGGCTAAGGACGAGGTGACGATGCGCGTGGGAAATGGTTCCAAAGTCGATGTGATCACCATCGGCACGCTACCTCTACATCTACCTTCGGGATTAGTTTTAGACCTAAATAATTGTTATTTGGTGCCAGCGTTGAGCATGAACATTATATCTGGATCTTGTTTGATGCGAGACGGTTATTCATTTAAATCTTAGAAATAATGGTTGTTCTATTTATATGAGTAATATCTTTTATGGTCATGCACCCTTAAAGAGTGGTCTGTTTTTGATGAATCTCGATAGTAGTGATACACATATTCATAATGTTGAAGCCAAAAGATGCAGAGTTGATAATAATAGTGCAACTTATTTGTGGCACTGCCATTTAGGTCATATTGGTGTAAAGCGCACGAAGAAACTCCATACTGATGGACTTTTGAAATCACTTGATTATGAATCACTTGGTACTTGCGAACCATGCCTCATGGACAAGATGACTAAAACGCCATTTTCCGGAACTATGGAGCGAGCAACTGATTTGTTGGAAATCATACATACCGATGTATGTGGTCCAATGAATGTTGAGGCTCGTGGCGGATATCGTTATTTTCTCACCTTCACAGATGATTTGAGCAGATATGGGTATATCTACTTAATGAAACAAAGTCCGAAACATTTGAAAAGTTCATAGAATTTCAGAGTGAAGTTGAAAATCATCGTAACAAGAAAATAAAGTTTCTATGATCTGATCATGGAGGAGAATATTTGAGTTACGAGTTTGGTTTACATTTGAAGCAATGCGGAATAGTTTTCAAGAACTCACGCCACCCTAACACCACAGCGTAATGGTGTGTCCGAACGTCAGTGTCGTACTTTACTAGATATGGTGCGATCTATGATGTCTCTTCTTGATTTACCGCTATCATTTTGGGGTTATGCTTTAGAGATGGCCGCATTCACGTTAAATAGGGCACCATCAAAATCCGTTGAGACGACGCCTTATGAACTGTGGTTTGGCAAGAAACCAAAGTTGTCGTTTCTTAAAGTTTGGGGCTACGATGCTTATGTGAAAAAGCTTCAACCTGATAAGCTCGAACCCAAATCGGAGAAATGTGCCTTCATAGGATACCCAAAGGAAACTGTTGGGTACACCTTCTATCACAGATCCGAAGGCAAGACATTTGTTGCCAAGAATGGATCCTTTCTAGAGAAGGAGTTTCTCTCAAAAGAAGTGAGTGGGAGGAAAGTAGAACTTAATGAGGTAATTGTACCTGCTCCTTTATTTGAAAATAGTTCATCACAGAAACCGGTTCCTGTGACGACTACACCAATAAGTGAGGAAGCTAATAATGATGATCATGAAACTTCAGATCAAGTTACTACAGAACCTCGTAGGTCAACCAGAGTAAGATCTGCACCAGAGTGGTATGGTAATCCTATTTTGGAGGTTATGTTACTTGACCATGGCAAACCTACGAACTATGAGGAAGCGATGATGAGCCCAGATTCCGCAAAATGGCTTGAAGCCATGAAATCTGAGATGGGATCCATGTATGAGAACAAAGTGTGGACTTTGGTTGACTTGCCCGATGATCGGCAAGCCATCGAGAATAAATGGATCTTCAAGAAGAAGACTGACGCTGATGGTAATGTTACTATCTACAAAGCTCGACTTGTTGCGAAAGGTTTTCGACAAGTTCAAGGGGTTGACTACGATGAGACTTTCTCACCCGTAGCGATGCTTAAGTCTGTCCGAATCATGTTAGCAATTGTCGCATTTTATGATTATGAAATTTGGCAAATGGATGTCAAAACTGCATTCCTGAATGGATTTCTGGAAGAAGAGTTGTATATGATGCAACCAGAAGGTTTTGTCAATCCAAAGGATGCTAACAAAATGTGCAAGCTCCAGCGATCCATTTATGGACTGGTGCAAGCCTCTCGGAGTTGGAATAAACGCTTTGATAGTGTGATCAAAGCATATGGTTTTATACAGGCTTTTGGAGAAGCCTGTATTTACAAGAAAGTGAGTGGGAGCTCTGTAGCATTTCTAATATTATATGTGGACGACATATTATTGATTGGAAATGATATAGAATTTCTGGATAGCATAAAAGGATACTTGAATAAAAGTTTTTCAATGAAAGACCTTGGTGAAGCTGCTTACATATTAGGCATCAAGATCTATAGAGATAGATCAAGACGCTTAATTGGACTTTCACAAAGTACATACCTTGATAAAGTTTTGAAAAAGTTCAAAATGGATCAAGCAAAGAAAGGTTTCTTGCCTGTAATACAAGGTGTGAAATTGAGTCAGACTCAATGCCCGACCACTTCAGAAGATAGAGAGAAAATGAAAGAAGTTCCCTATGCTTCAGCCATAGGCTCTATCATGTATGCAATGTTGTGTACCAGACCTGATGTGTGCCTTGCTATTAGTTTAGCAGGAGGTACCAAAGTAATCAAGGAGTGGATCCTTTGACAGCGGTCAAGAACATCCTGAAGTACCTGAAAAGGACTAAGGATATGTTTCTCATTTCTGGAGGTGACAAAGAGCTAGTCGTAAATGGTTACGTCGATGCAAGCTTTGACACTGATCCGGACGATTCTAAATCGCAAACCGGATATGTGTTTATATTGAATGGTGGAGCTGTCAGTTGGTGCAGTTCTAAACAAAGCGTCGTAGCAGGATCTACCCGTGAAGCGGAGTACATAGCTGCTTCAGAAGCAGCAAATGAAGGAGTCTGGATGAAGGAGTTCATATCCGATCTAGGTGTCGTACCTAGTGCATCGGGTCCAATGAAAATCTTTTGTGACAATATTGGTGCAATTGCCTTAGCAAAGGAATCCAGATTTCACAAGAGAACCAAGCACATCAAGAGACGCTTCAATTCCATCCGGACCAAGTCCGGTGGGAGACATAGAGATTTTCAAGATACAAATGGATCTGAAAGTTGCAGACCTGTTGACAAAGCCACATCCACGAGCAAAACAAGATCAACACCAAGGCTCCAAGGGTGTTAGAATCATTCTTGTGTAATCTAGATTATTGACTCTAGTGCAAGTGGGAGGCTGAAGGAAATATGCCCTAGAGGCAATAATAAAGTTATTATTTATTTCCTCATATCATGATAAATGTTTATTATTCATGCTAGAATTGTATTACCGGAAACATAATACATATGTGAATACATAGACAAACATAGTGTCACTAGTATGCCTCTACTTGACTAGCTCGTAAATCAAAGATGGTTAAGTTTCCTAACCATAGACACGAGTTGTCGTTTGATTAACGGGATCACATCATTAGAAGAATGATGTGATAGACTTGACCCATTCCGTTAGCTTAGCACTTGATCGTTTAGTATGTTGCTATTGCTTTCTTCATGACTTATACATGTTCCTATGACTATGAGATTATGTAACTCCCGCTTACCGGAGGAACACTTTGTGTGCTACCAAACGTCACAACGTAAATGGGTGATTATAAAGGTGCTCTACAGGTGTCTCCAAAGGTACTTGTTGAGTTGACGTATTTCGAGATTAGGATTTGTCACTCCGGTTGTCGGAGAGGTATCTCTGGGCCCTCTCGATAATGCACATCACTATAAGGCTTGCAAGCAATGTAGCTAATGAGTTAGTTACGAGATGATGCATTACGTAATGAGTAAAGAGACTTGCCGTAACGAGATTGAACTAGGTATTGAGATACCGACGATCGAATCTCGGGCAAGTAACATATCGATGACAAAGGGAACAACGTATGTTGTTATGCGGTTTGACCGATAAAGATCTTCGTAGAATATGTAGGAACCAATATGAGCATCCAGGTTCTGCTATTGGTTATTGACCGGAGATGTGTCTCGGTCATGTCTACATTGTTCTAGAACCCGTAGGGTCCGCACGCTTAAAGTAAGATGACAGTTATATTATGAGTTTATGTGTTTTGATGTACCGAAGGTTGTTCGGAGTCCCGGATGTGATCACGGACATGACGAGGAGTCTCGAAATGGTCGAGACATGAAGATCGATATATTGGACGACTATATTTGGACACCGGAAAGGTTCCGGGTGAGATTGGGACAATACCGGAGCTCCGGGAGGTTATCAGAAGCCTTAGTGGAAAGGAGGGGAAAGGAGCAACGGTGGGGGCGTGCCCCCCCCCCCCCCAAGCCCAATCCGAATTGGGAGGGCCCCCCCCCTTTCCTTCCTCCCTCCTTCCTCTTCCTTCCCTCTCCCTCTCCTAATAGGAAAGGGGGGAGTCCTACTCCCGGTGGGAGTTGGACTCCCCCCTAGGGAGCGCCACCCCCCTTGGTCGGCCTCCTCCTCCAATCCTTTATATACGGGGGAAGGGGGCACCCCATAGACACAACAATTGATCATTGATCTCTTAGCCGTGTGCGGTGCCCCCCTCCACTAAAGTCCTCCTCGATAATATCATAGTGGTGCTTAGGCAAAGCCCTGCGACGGTAGAACATCATCATCGTCACCATGCCGTCGTGCTGACGGAACTCTCCCTTGACACTCTGCTGGATCGGAGTACGGGGGACGTCATCGATCTGAACGTGTGCAAGAACTCAGAGGTGCCGTAGTTTCGGTGCTTGATTGGTCGGGCCGTGAAGACGTACGACTACATCAACCGCGTTGTGCTAACGCTTCTGCTTTCGGTCTACGAGGGTACGTGGACACACTCTCCCCTCTCGTTGCTATGCATCACCATGATCTTTCGTGTGCGTAGGAAAATTTTGAAATTACTAAGTTCCCCAACAGTGGCATCCAAGCCTAGGTGTTATGCGTTGATGTTATATGCACGAGTAGAACACAAGTGAGTTGTGGGCGATACAAGTCATACTGCTTACCAGCATGTCATACTTTAGTTCAGCAGTATTGTTGGATGAAGCGGCCCGGACCGACATTACGCGTACGCTTACACGAGATTGGTTCTACCGACGTGCTTTGCACACAGGTGGCTGGCGGGTGTCAGTTTCTCCAACTTTAGTTGAACCGAGAGTGGCTACGCCCGGTCCTTGAGAAGGTTAAAACAGCACTAACTTGACGAACTATCGTTGTGGCTTTTATGAGTAGGTAAGAACGGTTCTTGCTCAGCCCGTAGCAGCCACGTAAAACTTGCAACAACAAAGTAGAGGACGTCTAACTTGTTTTTGCAGGGAATGTTGTGATGTGATATGGTCAAGACGTGATGCTATATTTTATTGTATGAGATGATCATGTTTTGTAACCGAAGTTATCGGCAATCGGCAGGAGCCATATGGTTGTCGCTTTATTGTATGCAATGCAATCGCCTGTAATTGCTTTACTTTATCACTAAGCGGTAGCGATAGTCGTAGAAGCAATAGTTGGCGAGACGACAACGATGCTACGATGGAGATGAAGGTGTCGCGCCCGGTGGCGATGGTGATCATGATTTGCTTCGGAGATGGAGATCACAAGCACAAGATGATGATGGCCATATCATATCACTTATATTGATTGCATGTGATGTTTATCTTTTATGCATCTTATCTTGCTTTGATTGCGGTAGCATTATAAGATGATCTCTCACTAAATTTGAAGATAAAAGTGTTCTCCCTGAGTATGCACCGTTGCCAAAGTTCACAGCCCGGACACCACGTGATGATCGGGTGTGATAAGCTCTGCGTCCATCTACAACAGTGCAAGCCAGTTTTGCACACGCAGAATACTCGGGTTAAACTTGACGAGCCTAGCATATGCGAGATATGGCCTCGAACACTGAGACCGAAAGGTCGATCATGAATCATATAGTAGATATGATCAACATAGTGATGTTCACCATTGAAAACTACTCCATTTCACGTGATGATTGGTTATGGTGTAGTTGATTTGGATCACGTGATCACTTAGATGATTAGAGGGATGTCAATCTAAGTGGGAGTGCTTAAGTAATATGATTAATTGAACTTAAATTTATCATGAACTTAGTGCCTGATAGTATTTTGCTTATCCATGTTTGTTGTAGATAGATGGCTCGTGTTGTTGTTCCATTGAATTTTAATGTGTTCCTTGAGAAAGCAAAGTTGAAAGATGATGGTAGCAATTACACGGACTGGGTCCGTAACTTGAGGATTATCCTCATTGCTGCATAGAAGAATTACGTCCTGGAGGCACCGTTGGGTGCCAAACCTGCTGCAGGAACAACACGAGATGTTGTGAACGTCTGGCAGAGCAAAGCTGATGACTACTCGATAGTTTAGTGTGCCATGCTTTACGGCTTATAACCGGGACTTCAACAACGTTTTGAACGTCATGGAGCATATGAGATGTTCCAGGAGTTGAAGTTAATATTTCAAGCAAATGTCCGGATTGAGAGATATGAAGTCTCCAATAAGTTCTATAGCTGCAAGATGGAGGAGAATAGTTCTGTCAGTGAGCATATACTTAGAATGTCTGGGTATAACAATCACTTGTTCAACTGGGAATTAATCTTCCGGATGATAGCGTCATTGACAGAATTCTTCAATCACTGCCACCAAGCTACAAGAGCTTCATGATGAACTATAATATGCAAGGGATGGAAAAGACAATTCCCGAGCTCTTCGCAATGCTAAAGGCTGCGGAGGTAGAAATCAAGAAGGAGCGTCAAGTGTTGATGGTCAATAAGACCACCAGTTTCAAGAAGAAGGGCAAAGGGAAAAAGAAGGGGAACTTCAAGAAGAACAGCAAACAAGTTGCTGCTCAAGAGAAGAAACCCAAGTCTGGACCTAAGCACGAGATCGAGTGCTTCTCTGCAAAGCATTAGTCCTTTGAAGCGGAACTGCCCCAAGTATTTGGCGAATAAGAAGGATGGCAAGGTGAACAAAGGTATATGTGATATACATGTTATTGATGTGTACCTTACCAGAGCTTGCGATAGCACACAGGTATTTGATATCGGTTACATTGCTAATATTTGCAACTGGAAACAGGGACTATGGATTAAGCAGACACTGGCTAAGGACGAGGTGACGATGCGCGTGGGAAATGGTTCCAAAGTCGATGTGATCACCATCGGCACGCTACCTCTACATCTACCTTCGGGATTAGTTTTAGACCTAAATAATTGTTATTTGGTGCCAGCGTTGAGCATGAACATTATATCTGGATCTTGTTTGATGCGAGACGGTTATTCATTTAAATCTGAGAAATAATGGTTGTTCTATTTATATGAGTAATATCTTTTATGGTCATGCACCCTTAAAGAGTGGTCTATTTTTGATGAATCTCGATAGTAGTGATACACATATTCATAATGTTGAAGCCAAAAGATGCAGAGTTGATAATAATAGTGCAACTTATTTGTGGCACTGCCATTTAGGTCATATTGGTGTAAAGCGCACGAAGAAACTCCATACTGATGGACTTTTGAAATCACTTGATTATGAATCACTTGGTACTTGCGAACCATGCCTCATGGACAAGATGACTAAAACGCCATTTTCCGGAACTATGGAGCGAGCAACTGATTTGTTGGAAATCATACATACCGATGTATGTGGTCCAATGAATGTTGAGGCTCGTGGCGGATATCGTTATTTTCTCACCTTCACAGATGATTTGAGCAGATATGGGTATATCTACTTAATGAAACAAAGTCCGAAACATTTGAAAAGTTCATAGAATTTCAGAGTGAATTGAAAATCATCGTAATAAGAAAATAAAGTTTCTATGATCTGATCATGGAGGAGAATATTTGAGTTACGAGTTTGGTTTACATTTGAAGCAATGCGGAATAGTTTCGCAACTCACGCCACCCGGAACACCACAGCGTAATGGTGTGTCCGAACGTCGTAATCGTACTTTACTAGATATGGTGTGAGCTATGATGTCTCTTACTGATTTACCGCTATCGTTTTGGGGTTATGCTTTAGAGATGGCCGCATTCACGTTAAATAGGGCACCATCAAAATCCATTGAGACGACGCCTTATGAACTGTGGTTTGGCAAGAAACCAAAGTTGTCGTTTCTTAAAGTTTGGGGCTACGATGCTTATGTGAAAAAGCTTCAACCTGATAAGCTCGAACCCAAATCGGAGAAATGTGCCTTCATAGGATACCCAAAGGAAACTGTTGGGTACACCTTCTATCACAGATCCGAAGGCAAGACATTTGTTGCCAAGAATGGATCCTTTCTAGAGAAGGAGTTTCTCTCAAAAGAAGTGAGTGGGAGGAAAGTAGAACTTAATGAGGTAACTGTACCTGCTCCTTTATTTGAAAATAGTTCATCACAGAAACCGGTTCCTGTGACGACTACACCAATAAGTGAGGAAGCTAATAATGATGATCATGAAACTTCGCATCAAGTTACTACGTAACCTCGTAGGTCAACCGTAGTAAGATCTGCACTGAGTGGTATGGTAATCCTATTTTGGAGGTTATGTTACTTGACCATGGCAAACCTAGGAACTATGAGGAAGCGATGATGAGCCCAGATTCCGCAAAATGGCTTGAAGCCATGAAATCTGAGATGGGATCCATGTATGAGAACAAAGTGTGGACTTTGGTTGACTTGCCCGATGATCGGCAAGCCATCGAGAATAAATGGATCTTCAAGAAGAAGACTAACGCTGATGGTAATGTTACTATCTACAAAGCTCGACTTGTTGCGAAAGGTTTTCGACAAGTTCAAGGGGTTGACTACGATGAGACTTTCTCACCCGTAGCGATGCTTAAGTCTGTCCGAATCATGTTAGCAATTGTCGCATTTTATGATTATGAAATTTGGCAAATGGATGTCAAAACTGCATTCCTGAATGGATTTCTGGAAGAAGAGTTGTATATGATGCAACTAGAAGGTTTTGTCAATCCAAAGGATGCTAACAAAATGTGCAAGCTCCAGCGATCCATTTATGGACTGGTGCGAGCCTCTCGGAGTTGGAATAAACGCTTTGATAGTGTGATCAAAGCATATGGTTTTATACAGACTTTTGGAGAAGCCTGTATTTACAAGAAAGTGAGTGGGAGCTCAGAGCATTTCTAATATTATATGTGGACGACATATTATTGATTGGAAATGATATAGAATTTCTGGATTGCATAAAAGGATACTTGAATAAAAGTTTTTCAATGAAAGACCTTGGTGAAGCTGCTTACATATTAGGCATCAAGATCTATAGAGATAGATCAAGACGCTTAATTGGACTTTCACAAAGTACATACCTTGATAAAGTTTTGAAAAAGTTCAAAATGGATCAAGCAAAGAAAGGGTTCTTGCCTGTAATACAAGGTGTGAAATTGAGTCAGACTCAATGCCCGACCACTGCAGAAGATAGAGAGAAAATGAAAGAAGTTCCCTATGCTTCAGCCATAGGCTCTATCATGTATGCAATGTTGTGTACCAGACCTGATGTGTGCCTTGCTATTAGTTTAGCAGGGAGGTACCAAAGTAATCAAGGAGTGGATCACTGGACAGCGGTCAAGAACATCCTGAAGTACCTGAAAAGGACTAAGGATATGTTTCTCATTTCTGGAGGTGACAAAGAGCTAGTCGTAAATGGTTACGTCGATGCAAGCTTTGACACTGATCCGGACGATTCTAAATCGCAAACCGGATATGTGTTTATATTGAATGGTGGAGCTGTCAGTTGGTGCAGTTCTAAACAAAGCGTCGTAGCAGGATCTACCCGTGAAGCGGAGTACATAGCTGCTTCAGAAGCAGCAAATGAAGGAGTCTGGATGAAGGAGTTCATATCCGATCTAGGTGTCGTACCTAGTGCATCGGGTCCAATGAAAATCTTTTGTGACAATATTGGTGCAATTGCCTTAGCAAAGGAATCCAGATTTCACAAGAGAACCAAGCACATCAAGAGACACTTCAATTCCATCCGGGACCAAGTCCAGGTGGGAGACATAGAGATTTGCAAGATACATACGGATCTGAAAGTTGCAGACCCGTTGACTAAGCCTCTTCCACGAGCAAAACATGATCAACACCAAGGCTCCATGGGTGTTAGAATCATTACTGTGTAATCTAGATTATTGACTCTAGTGCAAGTGGGAGACTGAAGGAAATATGCCCTAGAGGCAATAATAAAGCTATTATTTATTTCCTCATATCATGATAAATGTTTATTATTCATGCTAGAATTGTATTACCCGGAAACATAATACATATGTGAATACATAGACAAACATAGTGTCACTAGTATGCCTCTACTTGACTAGCTCGTAAATCAAAGATGGTTAAGTTTCCTAACCATAGACACGAGTTGTCGTTTGATTAACGGGATCACATCATTAGAAGAATGATGTGATTGACTTGACCCATTCCGTTAGCTTAGCACTTGATCGTTTAGTATCTTGCTATTGCTTTCTTCATGACTTATACATGTTCCTATGACTATGAGATTATGTAACTCCCGCCTACCAGAGGAACACTTTGTGTGCTACCAAACGTCACAACGTAACTGGGTGATTATAAAGGTGCTCTCTGTGTGTCTCCAAAGGTACTTGTTGAGTTGACGTATTTCGAGATTAGGATTTGTCACTCCGATTGTCGGAGAGGTATCTCTGGGTCCTCTCGGTAATGCACATCACTATAAGCCTTGCAAGCACTGTAGCTAATGAGTTAGTTACGAGATGATGCATTACGTAACGAGTAAAGAAACTTGTCGGTAACGAGATTGAACTAGGTATTGAGATACCGACGATCGAATCTCGGGCAAGTAACATACCGATGACAAAGGGAACAACGTATGTTGTTATGCGGTTTGACCGATAAAGATCTTCGTAGAATATGTAGGAACCAATATGAGCATCCTGGTTCCGCTATTGGTTATTGACCGGAGATGTGTCTCGGTCATGTCTACATTGTTCTCGAACCCGTAGGGTCCGCACGCTTAAAGTAAGATGAAAGTTATATTATGAGTTTATGTTTTTTGATGTACTGAAGGTTGTTCGGAGTCCCGGATGTGATCACGGACATGACGAGAAGTCTCGAAATGGTCGAGACATGAAGATCGATATATTGGACGACTATATTTGGATACCGGAAAGGTTCCGGGTGAGATTGGGACAATCTGGAGCTCCGGAGGTTATCGGAACCCCCGGGAGGTATATGGGCCTTCCTGGGCTTTAGTGGAAAGCGGGGAAAGGAGCCCGGGAGGGGGCGCGCCCCCCCCACGCCCAATCCCGAGTGGGAGGGGGCCGGGCCCCCCTTTCCTTCCTCCCTCCTTCCTCTTCCTTCCCTCTCCCTCTCCTAATAGGAAAGGGGGGAGTCCTACTCCCGGTGGGAGTTGGACTCCCCCCCTAGGGTGCGCCAGCCCCCTTTGCCGGCCCCCTCCTCCACTCCTTTATATACGGGGGAAGGGAGCACCCCATAGACACAACAATTGATCATTGATCTCTTAGCCGTGTGCGGTGCCCCCCTCCACTAAAGTCCTCCTCGATAATATCGTAGCGGTGCTTAGGCGAAGCCCTGCGACGGTAGAACATCATCATCGTCACCACGCCGTCGTGCTGACGGAACTCTCCCTCAACACTCTGCTGGATCGGAGTACGGGGGACGTCATCGAGCTGAACGTGTGCAAGAACTCAGAGGTGCCGTAGTTTCGGTGCTTGATCGGTCAGGCCGTGAAGATGTACGACTACATCAACCACATTGTGCTAACGCTTCCGCTTTCAGTCTACGAGGGTACGTGGACACACTCTCCCCTCTTTTTGCTATGCATCACCATGATCTTGCGTGTGCGTAGGAAAATTTTGAAATTACTACGTTCCCCAACACACATTACAAAGGAAATGAATGCAAAGCAAAGCGGAAAAAAGATACAAGGTACTACGTAGAACAACACAATGGCAACAACTGAAGCAAGCACAACACTGTTTCCAACGACTAGCACTATGGCTACACTAACTAGCCAACTAAGAGCACCGGAGATAGGCCGCGCCGTGCAAGCATTGAGCGCCGGCTAAGTTCGACTATGGATCTACTACTTTCTTACTAGCTAGCATGGTATGTTCAATCACTTTGGTAGAATGATTCACTACCGGAACAGGGCTCTAAGCCGACAGCCAAATGTATGCCGGCGGCCACCGTCGGCCTAATCCGAGATATGCCGACAGCTAGGTCCTGGCCGTCGGCATACAATGGTCGTCGGGCTATCCCCGTCTACGCCGACAGCAGCCGTGGGCACATCTCAGCCGTCGGCTTATCCCAGACTACGCCTACAGCTACCGTCGGCATATATAGGCCGTCGGCATAGATGCGGGCCCGCTGACAACGGTCATCCCGGTCGGCTAATGATGTCTAACCTATGCCGACGACCGAGACGGGTGGCCGTCGGCATAGATACGGGTGACACGTCACCGATCCAGAGCGTGCCGACCAGGACCTATGCCGACGGCAGCCGTCGGCATAGCTGACACGTCATCGATCCGCGGCGCCGTCCATCTGCCCTGGCCGCAGCGGCATAGTTTTTTTTTCTTTTTTTCATATAGTATTATTATTATTATTAAGCATACAGTATGTGTTAATAAGCATACATATAGTATGTGTTAATAAGCATATAATATGTTAATAAGCATATAATATGTTAATAAGCATATAGTATGTGTTAATAAGCATACATATAGTTTTTTTCTTCACTGTTTTCTTTATTATTATTATTTAACTAACTTACATACAGTATGTGTTAATAAGCATACATACATTATTTTTCGGTTCTGTACAGAGCGGTGTGACCCCCCTCACGAACGGTGCCGCCGCCAGCCGGCAACTGGAATGGGGAACAGCCGCATCGGGTCTATACGAAGGGGACTTTGCTCCAAGTGTTTATATATATCGGATGACCTACCACAACCGGGTGGTGTTATGGCATGTCCGAAGAGGCGGCACGTATCTCCGGGGTGTGGCCCCGTCACGGACGGCGCCGCCGGCGGCACCTGGAGGGGGGAACAGACGAGTCGGGTCTACATGGAATGGATGTATCTGTGGGTTTGGCCCGGATGTTGCTCCCGGGTGTCCCTATGGGCGGACCTGACACAACCGGGTGGAGAGGTCCACTGGTCAAAGCCCGTCCGTGGGAAGTCAAAGGGCTAGATCTCGTGGTCAACCGCTCCAGGGTTAGGCGGGACGGGGGCCCTTGGGGGTAGCAATGCCACCGGAGCGTCGTAACGGGCCTCATACATGCAGGGTGGTGTTATGGCATGTCCGAAGAGGCGGCACGCATCTCCGGGGTGTGGCCCCATCACGGACGGCACCGCCGCCGGCACCTGGAAGGGGGGAACGGACGCGTCGGGTCTACATGGAGTGGATGTATCTGTGGGTTTGGCCCGGATGTTGCTCCCGGGTGTCCCTATGGGGGGACCTGACACAACCGGGTGGAGAGGTCCACTGGTCAAAGCCCGTCTGTGGGAAGTCAAAGGGCTAGATCTCGTGGTCAACCGCCTGTGGTTAGGCGGACGGGGCCCCGAGTAGCAATGCCACCGAGGCCGCATCGGGCCCTCATACATGCGGGTGGTGTTGTGGCATGTCCGAAGAGGCGGCACGCTGCCTCGGCATGGCCCTCACGGACGGGCAGCCACGGCACCTGGAGGGGGGAAACTGCCGCGTCGGGTCCACATGGAGTGGATGTATCTGTGGGTTTGGCCCGGATGTTTCTCCCGGGTGTCCCTATGGGCGGACCTGACACAACCGGGTGGAGAGGTCCACTGGTCAAAGCCCGTCTGTGGGAAGTCAAAGGGCTAGATCTCGTGGTCAACCGCCTGTGGTTACGTGGACGGGGCCCCGGGGTAGCAATGCCACCGAGCGTCGTGCGGGCCCTCATACATGCGGGTGGTGTTGTGGCATGTCCAAGAGGCGGCACGCTGCCTCCGAGGCGTGGCCCTCACGAGCGGGCCACGGCAAAGACCGGCGGGGAAACCGCCGCTTGCCGGGTCTACATGAATGGATTTAGCTGTGGGTTTGGCCCGGATGTTGCTCCCCGGTGTCCCTCTGGGCCGACTCGACACAACCGGATGGAGAGGTCCACCGTCAAAGCCCGTCCCGGGAAGTCAAAGGGCTAGATCTCGTGGTCAACCGCTCTAGGGTTAGGCGACGGGGCCCCGGGGTAGCAATGCCACGGAGCGTCGCATCGGGCCCTCATACATGCGGGTGGTGTTGTGGCATGTCCGAAGAGGTGGCACGCTGCGTCTCGGGCGTGGCCCTCACGGAAGGCGCCACGGGGCACCTGGAGGGGGAACCGCCGCTTGTCTACACGGAGTGGATTTAGCTGGGTTTGGCCCGGATGTTGCTCCCCGGTGTCCCTCTGGGCCGACCTGACACAACCGGATGGAGAGGTCCACTGGTCAAAGCCCGTCCGTGGGAAGTCAAAGGGCTAGATCTCGTGGTCAACCGCTCGAGGGTTAGGCGAGACGGGGGCCCTGGGGGGTAGCAATGCCACCGGAGCGTCGTACCGCGCCCTCATACATGCGGGGTGGTGTTGTGGCATGTCCAAAGAGGCGGCACGCTGCTCCGGTCGTGGCCCCTCGACGGACGGCGTCGCCGCCGCACCGGAGGGGGGGAAACCGCCGCTGGGTATACACGGAGTGGATTTAGCCGTGGGTTTGGCCCGAATGTTGCTCCTCGTGTCCCTCTGGCCGACCGACACAACCGGGTGGAGAGGTCCACCGTCAAAGCCCGTCCGTGGGAAGTCAAAGGGCTAGATCTCGTGGTGAACCGCCTGTGGTTAGGCGGACGGGGCCGTGGGGGGTAGCAATGCCACCGGAGCGTCGTACCGCGCCCTCATACATGCGGGGTGGTGTTGTGGCATGTCCGAAGAGGCGGCACGCGTCTCCTTGGTGTTGCTCCCCTCACGAACGGCGCCGCCGCCGGCACCTTGAGGGGGAAACTGCCGCGTCGGGTCTACACGGAGTGGGTGTATCTGTGGGTTTGGCCCGGATGTTGCTCCCCGGTGTCCCTCTGGGCCGACCTGACACAACCGGGTGGAGAGGTCCACTGGTCAAAGCCCGTCCGTGGGAAGTCAAAGGGCTAGATCTCGTGGTCAACCGCCTGTGGTTAGGCGGACGGGGCCCTGGGATAGTAATGCCACCGGAGGCGTGCATCGCCGCCTCATACATGCGGGGTGGTGTTGTGGCATGTCCAAAGAGGCGGCACGCGTCTCCAGGGTGTTGCTCCCCTCACGAACGGCGATGACACGGTAGTAGATGTTCTGCGGTAATGGTGCGGCATGAAGGGGGGAAACGGTAGTAGACGGATCAGTCACTCGCATAGTTACCGGATCAGGCACTCGGTAACGGTACCCCTCAGTCAGTTGCTCTCCTATGTATCACCTTTCGCGAGACCATAGAAAATATTTATATCATAAAGAAATGTTGCCCCTCAATTTATTTCAAATATTTTAACACAATGTACATTTTTGTTAGTACAATTTAGCAAATATTTATATCATAAAGAAATGTTGTCAATTATAGAAAAAATTCGGTTCAGAAAAAAATATACGTGATATTTTAGAAAATTGTTGTACAATATAAAAAAAGATCATGTAATTAAAAATAATGTTTCAAACCATTAAAGAAAATGTACGGTACATTTTAAATAATGTTCATGCATGTCAAAAATATGTATACCATGTATCATCCTTAATATAATTATATACCATGTATCATTCAAAATAAAATAAAAAAATAAAAAAATAAAAAATATATATGCCTATAGCTAAGCCGTCAGCATAGGTGCCACGTGGCGCCTTCACCTATGCCGACGGCTTAGCCGTCGGCATATATCGCCTTATCCATATCCCCGCGGGGCGCCCCCCGTCCACTCCTTCTCCTCCTCCCGACCCCCCGCGCCTCCCAACCCTTGTCGCCGCCGCCTCCACACCTTGCTGCCGCGTTCTCCCGCCCCCGCCGCCACTCTCCTCCTCACGCGCCCCCGCCCCCACCTCGCCGCCGCCCCATCCCACCCCACCTGCCCGCCGCCCTTCTCGCTCCAGGCCCCCGCCTCCCTCATTCCAGCCCGCCTCGCCTCCCTCCTCGACCCCGGCCGCCCTGCGTGGATGCCGCCCCGGCCGGCCCATGCCCTAGCCTGGCCGGCCCCCTGCTGGTTCGACCGGCCGACCCCCTTTGGCCCGCGCCCCTGCTGTGTCCCGGCCCTCAAGAGTGACCGGGCTCAAGAGTCATGACTATCATGTATGGATTGAGCGGATTATGCCGGTGATGGCTCGGGGCTATGTTCCCGAGCGTGTCTGGCGTGTGCTTGCGGAGTTAAGCCATTTCTTCCGCACGCTTTGTGCTAAAGAAGTATGTCCTGAGAAGATAAAAGAAATGCATAAGAAGGCGCCGGAGTTGATATGCAAGCTAGAGAAGATCTTCCCGCCAGGCTTCTTTACTCCGATGACACATCTCATTTTGCACCTTGCGAACGAGGTATTGTTGGGGGCCCTGTGCAAGATCGCTGGCAAGACGGCCCCGAGAGACAGAACAAACATCCGAGATGTAAATGTGGAAACAAAGCTAAGATTGAAGCTTCCATAGCTAAGGCAGTTATCCTAGAGGAGGTGGCAGACCTCAGGACAGCCTACTATCCGGACCATGTTCCCACGTTGCACAATAAGGTGTCTCGATACAATACATAAGAACCCAATTATAAACCCAAGTTGCCTCTATTCATCGGGCAAGGTGGCAGGGCTGGATGCTCGGCATCTTATGTCATGCCATGAGATGAGTGGGAGGATGTCATGTTCTATATCTTGCACAACATCAAGGAAGTTGAGGATGAGTGGATGAGGTAATACCTTTGCACCATTCTTTTAGTCAATTCATTATGTTCACTTTGCCTAGTTCTTATACCGATTTTCTTATTGTAGTCGATTCGTTGAGGAAGAGTGGATCGGAATGTTGCCTCCCATCAAGCGGAGGCACTTGCTCTTCTCCGAAAGGGTGCCGATGGAAGGAAAAATTTCGCTATGCGTGGTTCATGGAGAAAGTAATATTTCACACTTCCCTATTACCCATTTCACACTTCCAATTAAACTCATGCACCCTATAATTTCAATTAAACTTGTAGGGAAATGATCCGAACGAATCAATGGATGAAGAATTGAGATGGGTTTCCATGGGTTTTGACCCTACCGTCATGACATGCCAAAAGTATGATGTGAATGGGTATCGCTTCCATACAGAGGAGCACCGTAATGTCACCCCGATCCCAAAACCATAAATACCGGAGTCTTCACCGAAGAAGATAATAAAGTAGATTACTATGGAAGGGTAGGAAAAATATACGAGCTTACATTCAAACGTGGACGTAAACACCTAAGTCTCACTGTGTTCAAATGTCGATGGTTCGACCCCAAAAAGGGTCTGAGACATACGCCTTCTGTTGGTTTAGTTGAAGTTAAACCATCAACCGTCTATGCCGGAGCTGATCTCTTTATCGCCGCTACCCAGGCCACACAAGTATATTATCTACCTTACCCATGCCAGAAAGAGTACCTAAAGGGTTGGGAAGTTGTGTTCAAGGTGTCGCCACATGGTAAGCTACCGGACCCGAACGATGATGATTACTACAACATAAACCCCATGACATACGAGGGAGTGTTCTTTCAAGAGGAATATGATGACGTGGTCCGAAACAAGGAGGATGATGACTTGGGTTATGTTGACCTGGACCCAAATGACGACGACGCATGGATTGATGGTGAGGCAGTTGTGAATCAAAGATACATAATTATGCTTGAAAAGTTAAATGAAGACGCTGACGCTGACGATGAGGAAGAGCCTCCACCTCCGTCAGACAACGAAGAAGATATGCGGGATAGTGATGATGAGACCGGTCAACAAATAGATTACAATAGTGATGATTCATATGGGTTCTAGAAAATGTATGTTCTTTTAATGATCATTACAATAGTATGCTTAATGTGCTCTTCCGTTATTAATGTCTTTCCTGTATGCTTGTTTTTTTTATATCCTTACTAATCGTTTATTCTCTTCTCAATGCAGGTTTGCTAATCATGGGCAAGTCCAGCGGTGCCAGTTTCCTCAGTAAACTCAAAGGAGGACTTATCGGAGTGGACGAGCCCACAAGGTTCCCTCCCGACTACGCGAGGATGGCACCTCACAGGGAGGTGGAGGAGTCGGGGGAGGAGACCCTAGAGGAGGAGGGGGTGGGGGGAGAGCCCCTAGAGGACGAGGAGGTGGGGGAGAGGCAACCGGGCCAAAAAACTCTGAGCCGAGTCCGAAATAGGAGGGTCTTCTTCGATGCCCTCCTATGCTGATGCAGCTTCTGAGTCTGAGGAGGAAGAGTATGTTCCTGATGTCGAGGAGGAGGAGGGTGAGGAGGAGGAGGCCGAGGAGGAGGAGGCCGAGGAGGAGGGTGAGGAGGAGGGTGGAGGGGAGGTTGACCCCGAGTTGTGGGGTGACTTGCCACCGGGTGCTCCGCAGGGGTGGCTGCGTGGTAATGCCGGAGTACCTACACCACCTTCTATCGAGGCGCACAAGTGGCTCACTGAACCTGCGGGGACAGAGTAAGTGCATCTCAATCATATTTTCAACGCATGACAACATTTTTTTATTATACACATGGCAACCCTTTGATTCTTTTGCAGTAACTGGATCCTTCGCGGAAAGGGCCGTAAACCGAACGGCCTTCTCACTGTCCTGATGAAGGAGTTTTGGCCTGGCCTATTCTACCCGTGGCCAGACAGGGACCCGCAGCTGCGCGTTTTGGCCACAAGCTGGGCCCACTACAAGGCTTGCAGCAACGCGGAGTACGGGATGGCCGCTAAGGCCGTGATCACCAAATTTTGGGTAAGTTCCCTTTTGAATCACTTGTCTTCAGTTTCGTTCATAGTTTATCATTGAATCACTCAACTCATGCCTTGTTTGCTTCTGGTTTATGCATGATTGCAGCAACTCTATAGAGTTCTCGACGAGCACAAGGCCAGAGCCGACGTGGTCTTACTTGCGTCTGCAAAGAAGAAAGCTCGTCAGTTGCAGTACAAGGTGCATTGGGTTGCCGTCTCACAGTACTACCACATCTACCTGCAACAAAAGATGACCAAAACTCAAGCACAGAGGCAAAAAATTACCATGAGCAGGGAGCAGTTCATGATGGTAACTATTACTGACTTTTCATTGTTTCAAGGAGTCAACTATATGTTTCGTTCTCACATGTCATCCTTCCAAAATTTGCATAGGTTGTTCCTCGTTGGTGCTATGGAAGGCATGACGGATGGGCGTGTTTGGTGGATAGGTGGGTCGGTGACGATCCAGAGTTTGCTGCCAAGAGCATCAAGGCCCGGGCTAACCGTGGAAAAGATAGGACACACGGCCAAGGAAACAGGAACCACTGGGGCTTCAAGGCCATGAAGGTATATCTATATGAATGATGCATTTTGGTTCTTCTTTACCGTCATGTTCTTATGTATGGCTAACTTCTGTTTGACGTTGCAGGAGGACAAGTTGCAGAGGCCGCTCTCAGACATGGAGTCGTGGATGCTGGCCCACGAGCGGAGTGATCGCAAGGAGGGCGAGAGCCAGTACTACGGCAACACCAAGCAACACCTGGAGTCTTACACTCAGAACTATCAGAAGTGCATCCGGATGTTCCCGTTCCTGAGGTCGCCAAGTCTCAGATCGACGACACGGCGGTGGTGCCCATCCAGGGTAAGTCCCATGGCCGGTATCCGTGTTTCGATGGCTTGATCACTCTGTCGATCTCATACACACGGCTTCGAGCTACCAACCCGAGCCCGTTAGAGAGTACGGGGCGTTCGCAGCCTCCCTTAGTCCGCCAACATGCTGTAAGTACTTCCCCTTATCTTCTTTGTCTCTATCTTTCTTAGTTTATTTTCATCACTGCCCACTTAGAAACAACCTCAATTTTGTAGGCATATCAGGCCTTTCTCGAGCATAGGCATATTGAGGTGAGGGAATACTTGCAACGAGTGAAGGCAAACGATGATTACAGCTGTCAAGTGATGGCGGTTAGTTTTGCCCTCTTAAACCAAGCTCAAATTTGCACTTTCATTCCTTCTGACTTTCTAGTTTGCTTGTTTAACTAACATCCAGGCTATGTTGGCGTCTTGGACTAACCGCACGGAGCCACCACAAGTTGGACCCCCACCACCACTGCTGGAGACGCCCACACATTCCCACGTTCGAGGAATGGCTGGCACTAGGCGGTGATACTCCGGTTAGTACATTTGCCTAACTAATGACAAACTAGTTCTCGTTCATTCAACACTATCATGTCATATTTATCGTTAGAATCTTCTTTCAAACATGTAGGGGCGGTGGCTCGACTCTGCTCCGTCGACCCCGATCACTCCGATCTGGCAGAGTGATGGTGGTCGCGGTGGCGGTTTTGGCGGAGGTGGACTTGGCGGTGGCGGTTTTGGCGGAGGTGGACTTGGTGGTGGTGGTGGTTTTGGCGGAGGTGGACTCGGTGGTGGTGGTGGTTTTGGCGGAGGTGGACTCGGTGGTGCTTGATGTCGATGATGATTCCGTGTATGCGGCCGTTGTGCCATGTCTTTCATGTTTCAACTTTTATGATGTTTCATGTCTTGCACTACTCTTATGTTCGTGAACTTTCACGGTGATGATCTTTAGATGATGAACTTGACTATGTTTAAATGATGATGATGAACTGTCATATTTCATATTATTCTGCTTTGAAATGTTGTCAAATGAATTGAAAAAGAGAAAACAGGGAAAATAAAAAAAACTATGCCTATGCCAAAGCCGTCGGCATATATACGCTCAGGAGCCACCAGGAGGCGCCACGTGGCAGAGCTATGCCTACGGCAAAGCCATCGGCATAGATTTACATCTATGCCGACGGCTTTGCCGTAGGCATAGCCCTGCCGGCAGGCCAAACCAGGGGGCGACACGTGGCGAAGGTATGCCGACGGCTTGGCCGTCGGCATAGATTAAATCTATGCCGACGGCTTTGCCGTAGGCATACCTTTGCCACGTGTCTTCTCCTGAGTCGCCAGCGGTTTTGACGGCACCGTCCGTTGCTGTCGGACGGAAAACAACGCCGATGGCTAAACTATGCCGACGGCTGCCCCACGGCATACTACGCCGACGGCTATCACGCCGACGGCGACGTAATCGGCACGCCGACGTGATTCATAGATCTATGCCGACGGCAATAGGGCATAGATCTATGCCGACGGCATAGGACCTATGCCGACGGCCCCGGCCGTAGGCATAGCCCGCGAGTCCGGTAGTGATTTAGATAACCCATTATCTCTTGTTATCATTGAGCTGGTCTAGTTGTTTATGCCAATGAGGGATCGAGTCAAGATGAACTACGTGGCCTAGTGGTCATGTGATCGGTTGGCTAACAAACAAAATTGCAACTAAAACGAACCTAACTTGAGTGGGTACCCTTGATTTCTTCTTTGCCCCTCCCACTTAGGTCAACAAGGACCAATTTTCTTAGGAAAACGCTTGTTTTAAGCCGGATGATTTTCCTCTCGTGTAAACCTCCTCGTACGCGTGCCACGCGTCCCGTGGTGGCCCACCCACCGCCCCTCGTTCCCTTTCCTTATCTTCAGGAAGCACACAGACCATTCATTATTTTCCTTCCCCGAACAAAATCCCCCTGCTTCTTCCTTTCTCCTGCTGGAACCCCTCCATAGATGTGTTCCTCAACCTCAAGCAAGCTGGCGCACCTGAACATCATCCTCCCCAATACCTTGCACAGCCGGTGGCCGTTTTTGTTTTAGGCGCTCCTGTGATGCAACGCTCATCAGGCAGCCCAAATGGCTTTGATGCAGCACTCGGCGGCTGTACAAGCCAGAGGTGGAGCGACGCCACAGCACGGACTGGCGCTGCGCAACACTCGCCGGGGCTACCTGTGTGAAGCAAGGATGGCTGTTTCCGCGGTGCTACGATGCAACTCTTTTTGTTGGTGCAGTGGAGCTATGATGGAATGCCCGCTGGCGCTGCAAGCCGGGTTTGCGGAGCGACGCCGCAGGGCGCACCCGTGCTAAGATGCTGCGCTCGCTGGTGCTATCGACCTAAAGCCAGAATGGTTTTATCGAAAAAGGCTTTCGCCCCGCTTTATATATTATAAAGCCAATCATACAATAAGTGTCCAACAAGATTCAACACACAAACGAACACACACACGAAGATCCACAAGAGCAAAATAGCACAAGATAGGGTCACAGCTGAGGACACAGCGGAACAAGCCCTAAACCCAAAAAACGCACGCCACAGTCCATAAAAACGTCAGGCGGCCTAGTCAGGCTCAGGAGGAGGAGGCGGCAGCGGGGGAGCCACGCGGAGCGCCATCGAGCGGAGATCGGAGAGGAGGGTGGTGATGACGTCACGGTCCTAGGGGCGGCTAAGCGGCTGCCAAAGCTGCAGGTAGCCACACAATTTGAAGATTGCGTCAGGCGCACGACGAAGGGGCACCTTCTGAATAACAAGCTTATTACGGATGTTTCAAAGCGTCCAGGCGAGAACCCCAACGCACAACCATCTAATATGGCGGTAGCGGGCAGGGCAGGCGTTAAGCTCGGCAAGCAGGTCGGGGAAGTTGGTATTACACCACTGTCCGCCAACCGTTTCACGGAAGCAGGCCCAAAGGAACTGGGCAGAGTGGCACGAGAAAAAGATGTGGTTAGCATCCTCAACGGTGCCACAGATGGGGCACCTCCCATCACCCGGGCCGTTACGCTTGAGGACCTCAACACCAGAGGGGAGCCGGCCACGGATCCATTGCCACAGGAAGATCCTGATCTTCAGCGGGAGACGGATGTCCCAAATCAGGCTAAATGGTTCCGGGGCCGACGAGGGAGCAATGGCACCGTATAAGGACTTCGTGGAGAAACGTCCAGAGGGCTCGAGGTGCCAGGACAGAACATCCCGGTCCTCCGCCACATCCATAGGCAGAAGCGCGATGTCCTGGAGGAGGGAGTCCCAGGCGGCCACCTCAAGGGGGCCAAAGGGGCGCCGGAAGGCGAGACGCCCTAAGTCAATAAGGGCCGGAGCCAGAATGGTTTTTGCCGTGGTGCTTCTATGCAACGCTCGTGCCACGCTGAGCTGCAATGGAGTGTCGCCGGAGTCGTTGATGCTGCGATGGGGATGGAATGGTGACCGTCGGAGCTGCAACGGAGCGTCGACAGAGTTGTTGAAGCTGCGATGGGGATGGAATAAACTCCGTCGGAGCTGCAATGGAGCGCCGCCGGATCTTCAATGAAGCTTCGTCGGATTTGAAGCTTGGCGCGTCGGTGAGCTCGGTGTTGCCATGGAGCAGCTCCGGTGACTCTCGGTGCTGCGATGCAGCGGTCGCCGGCGGCTCTGGCAGCTGCGTGCACACGTCGGTGTGGGTGTGACGGCGCTGCAGTCACTGGTTTTCTTTTTGCATGTCGTCGTTGTGGAGGTGGGTGTAACAGCTGGTGGATGTAATACAAGAGAGGAGAAGGATGACGGGGCCTGGGTTGCTCTGATCGGACGGGTCACATGCGTCTCATCGGATGGCCGGCCAGGCGGATGATTTCTATTGAAAATCATCCGGCTGATCCGTAGCAGCCCGTTTTCTTAGGCCATGATCTGATCAATTATCGTACCATCGTCCATTCCATATGATGGAAAAGGATTGGCTTCAATAAGAAAAAGTATTCAAGGCTTACATGCATAACATAATCCGTCAACTATTTATATTATGTATGTTTTTGTTTTGGTTCATAGTAGGTCTATTTTTTTCACCGTAAAATATTGTATGGTTCCGTTAGGAAATTTATTACTGGACACAATTCCTAGAACCCCATAATCAGCTCGACCCGATCAACCAGTTGCTCTGCAAGATCACTCAAGAGTCAAGACAGGAATTGACAGAGTGTTTGGCGCTGTGTTAAACGTACAGGTTTTCTCCTTTCGCTCATTTTATTTTATACTCGATTACAGAGGCTAGCTCAACAAGACTAAGTCGCAAAATAAAAATAAAAACGTGAACTAGGCCCTGTTTGTTTGGGCTTGGGCTTCAGCTTTTGCTGCTTCTAGCCCTCTAAAAGCTGAAGCCCAGCAAACACCTATTTCGTGCGACGATGCTTCCGAGAAGCACGTCTCAAAATTGCACTACGAACGAAAAGCACCTCTAGACTAGCTTCTTGCAGCTCCACCGACTTCTCATCCCTCCTGCAAAAGTCTACCCTTCCACTTCACTGAAATTACAAAAAAATGCCACCGCCACCCCTTCAGATTTTTCCTCGCTCTCACCCCGTCACCCCATTCGCCCCCACCCCACCGAGCTGGTAGCAAGAGAGAGCAGAGGAGGCGCTAGGGTTCGGTCTGCTACTGCCATCTCCGGCCACCGCCGCAGCCGGAGCTCGCGCCCCCCTCAGCCGGATCTCTCCCCGTCCTCCTCCTGATCTGGGAGATTGATCTCCTACCTCCTCCATTACCCAACGTCGCCGCCATATGCAGCAGCCACACTGACGTGATCCGGCCTTCTCCAGCCACAACGCGTACTGGATCAGACCACCCCATCCACGACCTCGGCTGCCTGGAGCACGCAGCCCTACAATTGTTATCTCGACCATGCCTCCTCGGTCTCCCTCCCCTGCTACCTCGTGCAGGCTCAAGGTGAGCAATTTCTTGATGATTCCTATGAAGAAATTGTTACTTGTTGTAAACAAAATATCATGATGCTTGATGTATGATTGGTTTGAAAAATTGTCATGGTAGTAGACGTGATATGCTTGGTAGTGTTGTCATGGTTTAATTTCCTGATTTGTTTTGGTACAAATTCTTGATAAATGGTGACATTAATTTGCTTGTTTATTTGTATGATATTGCCGAACATTAATTTGCTTGTTTACGAACATCAGGATCAATTTTTTCTGCTAAGAGATAGACTTGTTCTGTGATTTCTGAGGCATATATGTTTTCTGCCTATAAGATTTGTGAGGCATATGTGACCAAAAATTGTCACTTGCTTTCAATCTGAACAAAATATGCTTGCTGGTCATGGTTGCTTGATGTCATGGGCTGTGCATGTATGTTTATATAGATCTGGACAATTAGGTGATTGTTTGATGATTGCTTGATGTCTGACTATGTAGATGTCAGTTCAGATGCGGGATCGAGAGCCCATCGAAGTTTTTTCTAAGTGTGCAGCTGATCAAGCACAACATGGGCATAGGCTGAACAACTACTTGACATGGATGGTTGCTTTCAAGGTTGCTTGCTTTCAAATGCAGAAATCCGATTTACTAATGTAATGTTCTATTATGTCTATGTAGTACTAAAGTTTTATCTTATTGTGTAGGTTCACATTGCAAGTCATGCTTTTCGCAAAGGACCCCCCACGGACGTAAAGGATCGTATGATCATGGTTGGGGAAACAAATGTTGATGTACTCTCGATCAATGCACCGTTGTTTCTGTTATGCAATGAAGTCAAATAAAGCGAGACTCAATTGCCTCAAGAGGCAATTTGACGAGAGTTGTAACCGAAGAAGTAGTGTATCATATTGTTTAACTATGTATTTCCTTGCTTAATTGTTGAACTATTTGAACTATGTATTTGCTTGTTTAATTGTTGAACTGTATATTTGTGGCGACAGAGTAGGATTTTATTTTGCCATAACCATGTATTTTGCAACCGAAACGATGGTTTGATGTAATATATAATTAGTACTATATTGTTATGATGTGTTCAAAGGTATTGCCATAAGTCAAATATACCAAATTCATTAAAACGCCACTGGCTATATCATTAGAGCAATTTCAGTTTAAATCCATGAAAACTTCCTCGCATGGTGATTTGTAAACCATTTATGTGGCCATGGAAGAAATCTTAAAAAGACCTAAATCTACCAAAAATTATTATTGATAACTACTTCACAAAAATCAATTATTTTTGGGCCAAATTAGACGCCAAACATATTATTTGAGATAATATACAACACAATCAGATAAATCATGTCAAATCAATGTCTAAATAACATCTTCAGCATCAAGGGCATTACAGACTTTCAGCACCAGCTACAGCCTCACTAGTCGTCCTAAAAAAGTTACCAAATAGTCTTTTTGGACTTCTCAGTTTCTACCAGCTCCAGCCAGCTTCTCAGCTTCTACCAGCTCCAGCTGCTTCTCGTTCAGCCGCAGCCCAAACAAACAGGGCCCTAGACTCACGCTACATGGCTTATATGCAGACAACTGAAACTTGACACCAAACTGGCGACAGGGTTTACAGACCGACATATCGTGCCACCGAAACTGCTCGGGCAGACACGTGGAACTAAATTTGTGCGACTATTTCTGCTTATTAATTAAGGAGAGGGACCCAATAATTACTTGAGCTATTTGAAGGATAAGCAGAATGACGGCGCCAATGAATGCCACGAACTGCACATTGTCGAGCATGTTCCTCTCCATGAATGATCCCATGAATTTGTTCCATGCACTCTTGGAGCGCCTATCCAGCGTGTGCCAGATGTCGTAGAGGTAGCTTGGCTTGTCGTTGATCACTCCCTCACAGAGGTTGGAGAAGCCTTGTACGACCACCTCGTTGTTGCCCAGGAAATTAATGATGATACCTTCATACTCGAGGAACTCGACGTCCTCAGCCTGGCGTGCCAGCTGCGACATGAAAACGCAGTATGTCGTCACCGGCCTCTCCGACATCTGCTCCTCCAGCGCCATCAGGTTGCGTAGGATGGTCCACGTGTTGCCGTCGATCTGCAAGCTAGGGATGAGGAGAGTGCCTCCCTGAAGGCTCACGTCAAGGATGGATTCCACCCCGGCCTCGAACTCCCGACGCTTGAACTCCACGTAGGCGCACTTGCGGTACAGCGTCGCCCGTTTCCATGGACCTGTGCCACCGCGTAGCTGTTGTTAAAACAAGAAAATTTATGTTGAAAAATGCATCCTAATTATACTCCCTGTTCTTAAATATTTGTCTTTCTAGAGATGTCAACAAGTGACTACATCCGGAGTAAAATGAGTGAATCTACACTCTAAGATATGTTTATATACATACGTATGTGGTAGTCCATTTGAAATTTGTAAAAAAAACAAATATTTAGGAACGGAGGGAGTATATGCTAATGCAAAATTTCACCTGTTCCCTTGTTCCTGACGATGTCAATTGCTGCTTGGCCAGATTTGGGTGGGGCGAAGTAGGTGTGCACCAGGTGCAGCAGGTGAGCAGGTTCTTTTGCTGGCGACTCCGGCGTTGCCTTTGTGATGTAGCGCCCTTCGGCCAGCAGATCCCGGACACGTGTGCAGAGGAGGCCTGGCTCGTCGCTGTAGCCAGCTACGCTTTGCAACTCCTTGAGGACGATCCAAGGTATCTGATTCTCAAGGAGGAACACCACGTCCCGTAACAAATCAATCTCGTCCGGGCGAACGTCTCCTTCTCCAGTGGATGTTTCTACCATGTCCACAAGTAAACAGAGAACATATATCCCGTCGCGCATCATCATAGCCGCGAAGGCTTCTTCAGTTTCTTCAGCTCTCGGATTATCAGCGTAGCATTTCATCGTCTTCAGGTTCTTCAGATCTTCGATTACCTGAACCTTGTGCTCTTGGAGAGTCAATTGCGGGGCTTCCACCTTCTTATCCTCGAAAGTCAAACTCAAAAACCTGTCAACGAAGATGCTCTTCTCCTGCTCTGTGATACGTAGTTCGTTATCACATGGTTGTTTCCCCTTTTTTTCTCCGTAGCATTCCAGCGCCCTTGCCATCAGCTTCTCCAGCTCTCCAGGTTGCTCAAGAAGCACACTCACTAACCTGTCGACCAAGACGCTCTTATTCTGCTCGTTTTCCATGACTTCTTTCCCCTTTTTATCATGGGAGTTGCTTTCCGAGGGTTGCACCATTGACGCTTCATGGTAAGGGCCGATCCGCACCCTGAATGGTGTGAATCGTTCTTCCTCGACCATGCGGAGTGCTCTTCGAATCTTTGCAATATGGATAGTAGTACTTCCAGCTGCACCAACATATGCAATGCAACAGCACAGTTAATTACTCCAAGATTGTGTGGTCCTGTCAGCACCATGCATTAGAGCGGTGTGTGAATTAACATGCAACACTGAATTGCTCCTGCTGATGGCTTTGAATTACAAAACACAAACAGCCCCACGTTATCTTACTACAAGCCAGAGTTAATTACTCCAAAGCATCCCTACCCGTAGTTCCGGATGATAAATCTACTCACCACCGTTAAGCTATGTACAACAAACAAGGCAAGTACTCCATCCTTTCCTAAATATAAATCTTTTTATAGATTTCAATATGGAGTGCACACCTTGCAAAAAAAGAAAGAGTGCATACGAAGCAAAATGAATGAAACTACACTCCAAAATATGTATATATACATCCATATGTAGTCCATATTGAATTCTCTAAAAAGACATAGTTAGGAAGGGAGGGAGTACTTTTTATAGGACCCAACTATGTCTATCATACATATATTACTCCTATCCTATGAAAATAAGGCTCTTTTGATCGTACCTTTACTACCAACTGGAGGTGACTAGTACAAATTAAAATGATTTACAAGTGCAGTATGGACTTTTTAAGAAGAAATAATTTATTTAAGCACTACTTTGACTCGATATTACATTCATTTAGCCTAAAATCTTGTCGACCAGATCCATGTTTTTTGATTCCCGTGTTCTTCTCTGAGGAATCACTACGGGAAAACTCAACATCGTTGTGTATCCAGCGCTTTGCCGACTATATTATCTTCGTAACTCGGCAAACAACAAAGGCTACTTCCATTTGTTGATTATAACAGTCAGCAAACAAATAATGCTCAGCAAATCAGAAACTTTGCTGAGTGTTACACTCAACACACACAAAATACAGGCGAATCAGAAGCTTTGCAGAGTGTGTTTCGCTCAGCACACTCCTCAAAGTTTTGACTGAATGTTGAATTCAACCAAAGGCAGTTAAATAAATAAAAAAATGGGAAATTTGTGCATGAAATCACTTATAGGGCTAAACTCACACTTCAACGACACCGGAAGGGAATCTTATTGGCCCAGGGTTAGTGTTTGTCCGTTGTTGGGGCGAGGAGGTGTCAAAACACATCGAATATTGCGTGGGGTCCTAACTTATGTATGTAAGGGTGGTGGAAAATCTAAATAGCAAATACACAACCCCAAAGTGTGACCTTGTTCACTAACCACACCACACCACAGAAAGATTCTCCACTTAGAGGGAGAAACCCCCACCATAAGGCCACCGTATGGAATCTTGTGAGAACTTTGACACAAATTTGGTTCCATGTTCCAACACGGAAAGTAGAAAAGTCCATTGCTCAATCCCTTTTTTGACGGCGGTCAAAAGGGTTGACGGCATGGGGCCCATGGGTCAGGGCTGAGTATGGCTATTGTCGGGATGAGGAGGTGTTGGAGACCCTCAGAGTTGTCTGTTGGGTCATAACTTGTGTATATAAGGGTGTGGTGGAAGGTGGAAAAAGCTAATGCACAACTCACATTGTGAGCTCATTCACAAACCGCACTGTCCCGCAGAAATGTGTTGCGGATAGATGGTGAAACCCCCACCTCGAGGCCACTAGAGGGAATCTTGTGAGAACTTGCTCTCAAATTTGATTTTTCATGTTCCTATGACCTACCCCAACATAAACAAAGAATAAGAAAATCCACTGGTCAACCCCCTTTCAACCCCAGTCAAAGGGGTCACTAGTAGAAAATACCCTTATAGGAGACCAAGCATCCGTGGGGTTTTGACATAAAACGCGCCACTGGTAATACCAACGGTGCGCCGCTGCTAATCGTATACCAGCGACGTGATCCCATGTGCCCCTCGCCAACGAATATATCAGTGGCCTGGAGTCTTCGTGACACGTCACTAAGTTACCCTAATCGGCTGTGGCACCCAGGCAATGCTGGATCTCATCCTTGGCAGGCGGAGTCGGCTACCTGACGCCCTCAAATCTAATCCGGCCTATGCTACGTACAACCCGTCGTGGCTGGCCATCTTCGGGCCGAGCGGAATGAGAAGATCGAGCTGGCCGATGGCGATATTCGTCCTTGGGGGCCAAAGAATAGCGAAGGAATGGCGCTTCTGAGCGGGGCTAACGATCAAGGAAGTCCTCACGGACTCTCGGTGCCCTTCCTCGTTGGACGCCAGACACATGCTGACTATTCCCGAGGCGCTCTTCCTCGCGAGGCAAAACATCCCCTGCCGGCCGACTACAGACTATCGAGAGGATGGGTGACAAACCCCGTCGGCGTCCCGGTGGTGCCGCTCTTCACCGGTAAGGCGCGGCTTGACTACATCAAGCGCTGTGGCAAGGGTGGCTATGGAGGAAGCTCGGACCACGTCATCAACACCGAGCACATTAACCAACTAAGTCGCTTTCATGATATAAAAAATTCAATTTTTAATGTTTGTTCGATTCGACCCAGCATTATATTTTTGGTAAACAAAAAAACTGTTAGTTAAATACTTTGTTTCTTTAAAATGTGGTTCGTTAAAAACTCTTCTTTTTCCGATGTTAACTGGTGGCTCTTAAATTTATATGAGCCGTCTTATAATAAGTGTTTTCCTCTTAGTCGTTGCAAAATCTTTTTCTAACACTCATTTTTCGACCCGAGTGTATGGTCAATTGACGGATGGCCTGGTTTCTCTCTAAAGTCACTTGAGTCTACTTCGCTAAAATGGCCTGAGAAGCAATCCGCCTTTGGGAAGGGAGGTTGAAGCCAAGGGCTGACCCACTTGAACTCTAGAGATCGGATGTGTCATGTTAAAGCATGACAAAAGCACAAATTAAATTTAAGCCCTATTTTGGTTGGCACCAAAAAACTTGATTCAATTGAGACGTAAAGTGTTACATGACTTTTTTGGTTTTCCAAGCTTTTGGCACCGTTAACCTATTTGATGATTTTCTTTCAGATGGCAGAACATCCTCTTGATCGAGGTGTCCCGCATGATGGTTCACCTTGGGAAATATTTTCCATCCCGCAGGGTCTGCCATGTGGCCCAACCCAAGTCTCGGGGGCTAATGCATTGTGTATTCAATACAGAAATTTGAAGTGTAATAGAGTTTCCAAGGAGATTAAGATCCTCATGTCGGTCGACCGCATCCAACCTGGGTCTTAGGAGCTATTGCACACTGCATTTCCTTTCCTAAGTATCTAAGTATGATGCCGAGTAAAGACTTGTTCCTTAGGCAGATTTCATGAAATCAGCCTGAGTCTTAGGGGATACTGGGATCAAAAGTTTTCATCTTATCCTTCAGGTGCAACTCACATTTTAGGCCGGCACGCACCTTGAGGGTACTGATTCTACATCTCGGTAGAGAATAAATCACACCGATAAAAAATTTCACAAAAAGGCCGAGGTGGTGCACCACCGTGGAAGTAGTACGACATAAATTTCGGATGCGAGTGGATGGCTCCCTAGAGGACATTTTCGGTATTAAGCTCGGCTGAACTTCTTCAACCTTTTCAGGACCGAGGTAATCTATGGCACCTCGGATGGCGACCAGCTTTGGAGATCGGCTGCAAAAGGACACCTCGGATGCGGTCCGGCGTTGGAGCTCGGATGCAAGAAGACACTGCCGCTCGGGAAACACTTTAAAACCGAGGTGAGGAGGAAAAAATAACAAGGCATTGATAAAAGTCATGAACTAAAAGGGGCTCATTGGATGCCTGACGTGTGAACTCCTCGGATACCCGACGTGTGAGCTCTTTGGATACACATCGGCGATCCTCGAGATTGGAGATGGAAGATTTGTCGAACCAGCTTTCAAGACCGATGATCAAAGATGAAGGACAGTTCAGAAGAACTGAGGAGCGTCCCCAACTTGAAGACCGGCTCAAGGGGCTACTGATGGAGTCCTGGACTAGGGTGTACTCACCACTTCGTCTCCCGGCTAGTGGGTCGGGCCGAGGACCCCCATGGTGGGTCACCAACGGGCCACTTCGGACAGCCCATGACATATCTGAGGAAAATTCCACAAGACTTAGTGATCAAGACAAAGACTTATGGATGTAGCTAACTAGGACTCCTGTTATCCAAGGTCTCCAGTACATTATATAAGCCGAGGCTAGGCAAGTCGATAGATCATCGAATCTCATATTTATTAGAACAATCTCGTGGTAGATACATGTACTCTGTACTATACCCATATCAATATAATCAAAAGTGGGACGTTGGATATTATCTGCTCGAGAGAGCCCGAATCTGGGTAAATCATGCGTCAATGTTACCATCGCTTCAAGACGCCTAACTTATAAGACTCCTAGCTCGAGATATGCGGGATTTAACACCGACACCGTGATCACTCCACTGACCACCTCATACCGTATTTGATAGTGTAAACATTGGTACATTTTTCTATGCAATTAATCAAGCTTTAAAAAGTTTGACACTGGATAAAACTAAAGACTATCATAATTCATAAAAAGTGACAAGATAAAAGTTATAGACCATAGCTTTTTTGCACTAAATTTATTATCTCTTGTTTGCTCTCCTTTTTATAATTTATTGTGATGTACTAAACATACTCAAAGAATTCATAAAACCCATTCCACTATAGGTAGGTCAATAAAAAAATTAGTAGAACATGTAGCATGTTTCTAGGGACTTGGGATAGTTCAAAAAAAATGTAGAAACAAAAACAGTTTGTTCCCTCCCCCCAACAAGTTCAACACCATGAAAACAGTCACAGAAAAATTCCATGCACCCGGAATATTATCTCTGCATCGGATTTATGTAACACTTTCTTTGTTGTCCTAGCATTCGAGCAATATGCGTAGTTCCAAATATATTTAGATATACTATAAATTTACCAGCATCTATATTATTATTATTATTACGACATCATTACATTTTAAACAGAATGAATAACATGAAAACTCCATTTTAAGGAGAAAAGCTGCTAAAATTTAAATTATAATTGTTCAGTACTAGATATAATTCGTAACTACATTATCAATTCATTGCAACAAAGGGTAGATTCTACAAATATTTACCAGGGCATGTCTGGTCGTTCCTGGGCCCTGTTCCCACATGACGGGAGGTGCGGCGAGAGGAGTGGAAGCGCCTCGATTGTGAGGACTCTCGTATGCCGCTATTTCCATTTTGTTCGCCGGGATTGGCGGAAGAAAAAAATTCTGTTGGAAGATGCCACACTTAATTTGTTAACAGCATAACAACAAAAGGTGCTTCTATCCAATTGTAACATATGTATTCAAGAATATTGGAGTAGGCAGAACATTAGATAAAAACCAGAAGTTGGAACTGGTTTTGTGGGAAAACTATGTGTTTGTTATGTTTCTATAAATTAGAATTTGTAACATGATAAATTTCTGCCTGAGTTATCCTTTTCAAATTTACCCATAATCGTCAATGCCTTGCATTCCATTTACTTATTTATTTATATAGAATCTAGGGCCAAAATGAATTCCTATTGTCTCTATAATTTCCAAGACATAACACCAAGATGATGTCATTTTTTTCCATTGATATTATCTATGTTCAATGACTCTCTGAAAACTTGTGACTCGTCAAAATATAAAACATAAACATAACAAGAGGATGTATATAGCTCCTGTATCTGGCATAAAGTTACATACTAATTCTCTACCGTGTTAAAATATACTATACCTTTAAATATTGTTTCAACATGTAACGATGAGAAAAATATAGCGACAAGTCGTATTATAACTATTTAAAAAAATCTTTTGGGACATCGAAAGAACTTTTCTTGATGAACATGTCAAGAGAAATATTGTTGGGTGTGAATTAAATCATGGAAGCACCATGGTTCCAAATTTTGTATGATTCGTTTCTCCATAGAATTAGAATGTTCCACCTAATTGAACCTTGGTTTGAACACACATCAACACAAGGTCAATTCCTTACTGTACTATTTCGGTAAAGTAATACTTAAAATATTCTTGATTCGCATTGAAACATGACTTTATCATAAGGATATTAATCCATTTACAAGTTCACTAATATGAAGTAACATGACACATAATGTGATCTAAGTATATTGGTCCAACCAGCATTATATTTTTTTTAGAAATACATGATAACATCTATATTTGTTTGTCAAATAAACATATCTACCTATTACAATTTACATATTTTCCTTGCTTCTTGCTCCATTACTCGTTGCATTGTTTTTGAGCAAATCAGGAGTGTAGACATGCTGTAAAATAAGTTTGTCTTCTCCATTTTCACATCATAATTACTCCAAATGCTATTTTTGGTTGCATCTTCTTAAACTAATGGTAATAAGTTAATTTAGTATCTACTTTACTGGTATCAAATGAAGTTCCAATGTGCATTTACAAAATAACTTATTAGAAATTATGAGACTTAACTAGCCCGTTTAAGTGCACTGATTGAGGATTAGCATTACATGTAACGATTTTAACTTATATGCATGTGAATATTTTTGTGATTAAATTAAATTGTTCAATAGGTGAGGCGTATGAAATCTGTGAAAAATCAAAAGAACATTTCTTGATGAAATATGCGACGAAAAATACAACTGTGTGCCATTTAAATCTTGTAAACACTATGTTCTTAATTTTGTGTGATACTTTTTCTCCTAGAACTAATACGTTGCAACATATTGAATGTTGGCTTGGGATATTATCAGTACAATGCTAATGCCTTACTTAATATATTTTATTTGCGTTGCAGGTCTTACCTCATGACAAATAATAATTAAAAAAAACTATAGTTACAACATACAGATTCATCAGTTCTATCAGATTTTAAGTAACTGTCAATGCCACTATCTATGATACCACATATGGTATGGATAAACTTCTGACAAACAGGAATGTTCAAGATAATAAATCATTGGCACTGAATGAAGATACAACGGGTTGAAGAAGTACATTTGCCAAATTTCTAGAGGAAACTAGAACTAGAAAGAAAAAAACTGAGTTTGATGGGGAAATGCTGTTTTCATTTTGTATTTATAAATAATGTTCACTGGACTACTCGAGCAATAGTGTTCATTATTTATTGGAGATATTGTATGAAGGTGTTGTACTCTTATTTTACATTATGGGTATACTGAAACATAGATTGCTTGTTCTGTACAGTGGCCAAATCTTGCAATACTATTTAAAAAAATGGTATTCGAAGTATTATATGTTTCACAGCAGCCTGGTAAAAAGGGAAAGTATACGCATGCTCAGGGATCAGAGCATTAGTTCAAATGAGGAACTAGAGTTTAATCTTGCCAACAAGGTCGTTCAAAAGTAGGACAAACTAACTAGCTCGTATGGTATAAAATATAATATGGATCAATTTCTCAGTCAAAGAAATATTCTAGATATTAAGTCACTGGCGATGAACCAAGAAACTACAGGGTGTAGAATCCCATTTGACCTAATATAATTTCTTGCAGGTATGAAAAAAAAAATGTTCTAATTTTTTTTGTGAGTTCCGCGGGGAGCGCAAACGTCTGAACTTTAAAAGCTTCAAGAATTAGTCTCATCGAAGTTTACGAGCACGTAAAAGATTAGGCATTCTACTATTCTAGTCTTCATGTGAGGCTAATGTATGGTGCACATGACAGAATTAGAAAGTGTATACCATATACCCAACTCATACATATGTCTTATGGCAAAAAAGAAGAACCAGAATCTAGGGGTAACATTCATCATCCATCGGATTGAGTTGATGAAGGTACTGTAGACTTATCTTAGACTAAAGGTCTACTGACGCAAAGATTGCTTGGTCCTTTCAAAAGCCATCTGCCCCTTCCCGATTGGAATTTTTTCACGAAAACCAAAAAGAAAAGAAAGATAGTAAGATCCATCAGCATGATGCTACACCGATTGGACAGAAGTTACTCCCCCTCAGCCGGAAATAGAGTGTTCAATTCTAAAAAAAATTGGAAAAAAATGTCGGTGTTCAAATCTAAGAAAAATAGAATCATAAAACTATCGGTGCTCCAATATAAACTTCACATTTCTCTATGTAATGATAATCGAAATGCACTATCTCCATTGAAGAAAAACATAGATCTTTTATTTACTGCTTACCTTCAGACATTTGCATTCGATCGGTAATTGGCTCCCAAAGCTAAGCTAGGTAGCTAGCTATGCTCGTCCTTCTGATCTATAGTAGCGGTGTAGTGTAGGTTGGTTCGTAGTTGGTACGCCGTAGGCTAGCTCTTATATACAGTGGAGTAGTACTTACGCGCAAATATACCTCTAGATCTCTCTCTGATTGAGGTGAAAGGATAATGGTAGCGCATGTGCGAGAGCGTCAGAGTTAGCAAACCACACGGTGGGAGACAACAGCGTCCACGTGAGGAGAGGACGCCGGAACAAGAGACGAAGCTAAAGCCGAGCTGAGGAAACCAGCTCCACGTTGCTATTGAAGTGCTGACAAACGCAAGAGGACAGCAGTACTAACAAGAAACACAGCGCGGCTAGTGTGTATCGCTCGTCCTCTTCTAGGATGGCCAGAAAGCTATACATATGGTCTCGTCCGTAGCTCTGGAAGTACGTATGGTATTTCGTCCTGTATGCATTAATGAAACTTGCGATTTGCCTGCAAACGTTGCCACATAAAACGGGCGATGACCTGGCCGGGGCATCCTCCCTACTACGTACTCCCTCCGTTCGAAATTACTTGTCTTGAAAATGAATGTATCTAGAACTAAAATACGTCTAGATGTATCCATTTTTGCGACAAGTAATTCCAAACGGAGGAAGTAGTAGCGTGCATCTCAACCATAAATTATTCTGTTATATAGACACCGCGGACTGGTCAATTCATGAGCTTTGTTGTATTCGCTAGCTGTCGGAATCCCCCCGTATGCGGAGCGTTTTCTGTACGCCATGGCAAATTATCGGGACGCTCGGCATATGACAGTGCCCGACAAACATTAATGTATGCCGAGCGTGGCGCTCGTTAAACAGACGGCGCTTGGCATAACATCGAGCCATCCGAGTGTTGACGACGGCGCTTGGCTGTATGTTTGCCGAGCGTGACACTCGGGAGATAGACATTTTTCTTATTTTTATATGACTTTAAATAAGAATTTTTTTGTGTGCTTTTCCATCTCAATTTTTCTTGCCTGTAATCCCTCGCTCTTTCTCGTCTATTCAAAACCCCCACATCGAAGCAACTGGAGGGAGGGAATCTTTTGAAAAGTTTGGCTCAATTTTGTTTTTTCATTCCCTAAGCAAACAAAGAGAAAACTCTCATGGTCTAGCCCCTTTCAAATCCGGTCAATGGCATAGACGACAGGGGACCCATGGTTAGGGGCCGAACAATTAGCCTTTCAGGCTCATGTCGTCAGCCCGAACTACCCATGCCAAGGTTTACACCGGCCCCTTCAAGCTCCATCTAATTTTTCCCCTAGTCAATCCCTCTTCTCACATACAGATGCCCTCTTTTCAGGGCCACCACCTTCCACATCAACAACCCTGGAGCTACCGCACGGCACCAGACAAACACCACCATCCTGCACGTCTCCGTCCACACGCGTTCGTCGTCGAAACTCCGCAGCGCCATGCGACTGAGATCCGCTGTCAGCCTTGCAATAGATGTAGCACCGCTCCTCCTCTTGTCCCCTCCAGTCAGCACTTGCTCCAAAAGATGCCCCCAGGAGGAAAAATGACACCAAAGGTGTCGTCATCATCCAATCAGGTAGACCCAGATCTAGGGTTTCCCCAGGAACATCCCAATCGAGTTGACGTGACCTGCACTGACGATGCCTCAAGAAGAAAACGACGCCAGAGACGCCGCCATTGTCCACCAAGGCCGCGGTCAGGCGTGATTTTCACCGGAAGCCGCATCGTCCCGATCTCGCGGCTGGCTGGAACTGCGCGGAGCCTCGCCATGAAGATGTATGGCGTCGTCGGTACTCCCGCGGAGATCCTCCATCCCGTCACCGGAGCCCTCATCGTGCCACCGACCATCCACGTGAAGTATCGACAACGGATCTGGTCGGGATGCCAGATCCACGGCCATTGTTGTCGCCCATCGTAGAGCCAGGGAGCCCACTGGAGAACCCCGCCGGCCATGGGGCTGTCGTTGCCGCCGCACGGCTAGGAAGCCTCCCTGGAGGTCGTGCGAAGCACCCTACCCAAGGCGCCCCAGTCGCTTCTTGGGTTACCACCACATCGTCCTGCCCTAGCGTCACTGGCACCGGGCGCCGCCGCCACCGTGGCCAACGCCGGCAACAGGATTTGATCCCCCCTGGTCACCCTGGAGTGGCGATGGGAGGGGGTCAAGAGTACATAGTGTTGTTTACACACATCCCAAAGAGAAACATGAGTATAGATGCTTGTTTGACACACGGATCAGGAAACAAACTCGCTCACATCAGACTGTCCTGGTTGAAAACATAGAAAAAAATTCAAGTGAGCGGGAGATCGAGAGAGAAACCCAACGGCGCAGGCAAGGCCAAATCTTTTTTTTTAATGTCGGCAGGAGAGCTGCCAAATTCATTGATCAGAAGAAGGTATTACAAATAACACCCCCAGAGAAGGAATGCACTGTATAAGATGAGTGCTAAAAAGGAACAAATGGAAATGGGTTGCTTGGTGTATCGAGGGAAACCGGGCGAAAACCTAAGCAGCGCCTAAAAAGACTAGGCCTAAAGCATCACAATACATACAACATGTTAGAAGACCAACACCTCAAAACACACCCGGCCGGGCACTCGAGCGCATTCGCCGCTACGAAAGTGCACACCGAAAACCGGTGTATCAATCCAGGCTGCCACAAGTATATCCGCAAAACTCAACGACATCAAAGAGGAAAGCTATGTCTGATAGAGCAAATATATGCCGCTTCAATCCTGCGAGGTTGGCCGACATAACTTACCTGACGCACTTGCATGTGGAGGGTGCTTCTGCTACTCTCACGGATATGCTGGACAAGCCATCGCCAACCACCTACACGAGCACTGAGTCCCCCTGACCAAGTATATCTTCAAGACGATGTCCTCAGCAAAGCCGATAGCGTCGTCATCGTTCAACCCGGGGAGCGGCGTGAAAGATAGATCCGGCGGTCAGGCGGATGTGTGGCTCACCTTTATTGGCCATCAGCTACGAAGCGGCACCCAGTCCTGGTGGTTATGCTAGTGAGCAGTGGCCATTAGTGTGTGTTGTTTTGCTCTGTTCAAAGACCTCGAGAACCAACGGCGTGCTTCCGGCGAGCTCCTGAACAGAACAGGGAGGAGCGGCGACCTCCGATTACTCCGGTAAAGGAGGCGTTGCGTGGGAGTGGAGGGCAAGCGGAGCGGAGGAGCGCTTAGCGATGAATCAATGGGGTGGTGTGCGTGCCTCCGGTGGGGCGCTGGGTTAGGGAATTTTGGCAGTGGAGGAATTGATATGGAGCGATTAGCGCAATTGGTGGGATCAGTGGGACACAACTGGCGGAATATTCCTCTGCGGGTGGAGTGCGCTCAGTCATATTAAATTGAACTAATGGCCAATCTAGCGGTGCTAATCAGGCTGGGTACATTTCTGGGGTGGCTTTAAGAAAGAAATAGTTTTTCTTGTGTGTGTTTAGAACTTTACAAAATGCAGGTAGGTACCCATCCTCCTCCCATCGATCAATGCACACAGCCACATGAATCAATCTTGTTGCGTCAAAACATTTCAATTTATTATAATGATGTACAGATTCGATCTTTATGTCAATATGTTCTCATACTATCATCACTCTTTCTAGACATAAACACTACCTCATACTATTTCACATCCCTTGGTTATCCAATTTCAGAATGTTTTTTTGTCCATAGCAAATGTCTCTAATCCTGTAAGAACTCATTTGCTTCAAGATATGACACAACTTGATCAGCCATCGATTTAGGCGTGGCGCAGTCACCAACTTTGCACTGTATCACTATCTGCAAGGAGTAGTTAAAGGGTTTACTCAGCGAAATGAACACCCATCATTATTGAACTAGGAACCTCTTACAGAGCAGCTGGTAATAATACAACTATGTTACTTTTGATAACATTTGATTTGGGTGTTCAAATATTTGCGCGTGCTAACCTCGCAGTCAGAAGGTGGTTCATAAGGATCATCAATTCCAGTAAACCCTGCAGATGATTTACAAAGTAAGATTTGCAAAACATAATAAAAATGGTGGTCAGTTGGTTCTTTTACCTTTGATTTTTCCTGCACGGGCAAGCTTGTACAAACCTTTTGGATCCCTAGCTTCACAAACTTCAAGTGGGACATTCAAAAACACCTACAGAAAATACATTTTTCTATGCCGGTTACCTTGATAATAAGATCGACCAGATGGTTTGGAGGAATTCTACAGTGTGTGAAAACATACCTCAATGAATGTAGTATTGTGCAGTAGTTTACGGCAAGCGCTGCGTTCACTTCTGTAGGGTGATATCAAGCTAGCAATGCAGATCAGACCAGCATCTGCAAACAGCTTTGCTACTTCTCCTGAAAAGTTGGACATGAACACATTTAGAAATGGTATAAGTGCAAGGCAAAAAACGACCACAATATTGGGATTTCTGAACGGACAAAACATACCTACTCTGCGTATATTTTCAGCACGGTCCTTTGCTTCGAAACAGAGGTCTCGGTTTAACCCATGCCTTAGATTGTCACCGTCTAGAATGTAGGTCAGATGACCTCTGGAGTGCAGCTCGCGACTCAGCGCGCATGCTAGTGTACTTTTCCCTGAAGTATATGTTGAGATCTTATACAAATATAATAGAGGCTCCACAGTTTAGTGTATGACTATGATGGCTTGATCAGCTCGTAAATACCTGAACCACTTAACCCTGTTATCCACACAACACAACCCTTCTGGTTTAGCAGTTTCTGCCTCTCAAACTGACCTATTGGACAGTCATGCCAAAGAATGTTTGTCGATTTCCCAACAGTTGAGGTCACAAGCTTGTCGATACCTGGTAATTTCAGGCTTGTAAGGTAAGCATCTTGAAAGGATAAATCTTGTATTGTATAATGCTGCCAAAGATAATCACATTTGGCGTATCGTGTTCCAGGATTGTGATTTCTCATAACTGAAGATCTAAGAAAGGTGCTGATTCATGCACTCTGCTATGATTGATTCCATAAAGAGAAGAAGAGTGCTAAAGCTTGTAAAACAGGAGACATGATAAAACTGAAAATGTTTGGTTGCATGGACATGTCATGGAGGTGAGCATCCCATTTCAGGGTCCCAGTTCCAGACAGTATCAGCAAACTATGATTTTGTCAGCACCAACCAGTCCACACAGAACCATGTGCTGTCTTAATAGTATATCAAGTTTTCCATTTTCTTCTTGAAGTTCTCTATGTTAGTATCATCAAACTATGGTTTTGTCAGCATCAACCGTTCCTCGCAGCACCATGTGCTGTTAGAAAAAATAACTTGAGACATGCTCGAAAAATGACAGGGGTTATTTGTCTTGGTTTTGTACCAGCGAGCAGCATTTTTTAACTGCATTAAAATTCCAAATAAACCCCTATCATTTAGAAAAACTGTTTTGGCTCCCTTTTTGCAAGCCCCACGGAGAAACTGTTACACTATGTATAGTCAAACAGAGGATTACTGACAAGCCAAACCCAGCTGCTATTCTGTCATACTCACCCAAATCGTTTTCATCCGTACATGGAGGTTGTTGCTCATAATAAAATGAATTGAATCAGAGACCAAGCTGGCGGGGTTGGTTTTGAGGATTAGAAATCCACAAATATGTTAATGCACCATGTGCTGCACATGGTGAGAAATATATCTGAAAAATCAGCTAGGAACTCATGAAATGGATTGAATGATTTTCCTTTTCCCAGGACAGAAGAGAATTGAATGACAATCCCTCTGTTTCTTTTTACTCTGCATGTAAGCTTTGTCTGCAGGTCAAATTTCACAAAGTTTGACCAAGATTATAAAAAAATGTCATTAGATGCATCATGTAATTTGTGAAATTTGATCAAGATTATAGAAAAATGTCATTAGATGTTGCTATATTTTAATATAAACTTTGTCGAACTTGATGAACTTTGACTTAAAGCAAATCTTATATGCAGAGTAAAAAGAAACAGAGGGAGTAATTGTAAGCATCAAATTTCCATGTTATTTCTTCACTGCCAGTTAGTACGTCCAAGCAATTATTTGGAAGCACTCATTTATGATTCAAGTAATAAAAAATCAGATAGAAAAATAAATTTCAGTGCCCGTAATCCATGCACTAGTTTTACAATAACGGAAGTATGCGTGGCATATTTTTACTTTTGGAATAGAAATGATTTTAGTTACTTGTACTAGAAATTTTAACTTTTCAATGCTAACAGTTCCTATGACGGCGGTTATCTTGTGTCGTACCATCCTTGGGGGCGTCATTTTTTAGATGTGCAAAGACTCGAGGGACTAATGGACAACTTCTGTGGTGGAGCGGTGTTCCCTGTGACGCATCAACGACGTGGAGTCTCCGCGGCATGGCGCTACAGGGTCTCGGCGACGGCTGCGTGATGATGGACGCGCGTAGGGAGGTGGCGTTGTCGGGCGCCATAGTGGCGTGAACTACAGGCCCGGCAAGGTCGATGCATCAGTACCTGCTCTGAAGATGGATCGATGGAATACGGTGGCGACAGCCTCTGCAACGTGCGCATGCAGTGTCCGCTGAGAGTGTGCCGGACAGGTGTGTCACTAGACTCGGCAATTCGGTTTGGTTAGAGCCTCCGGCTTTAGATGTTGGGCTTTGATGTGATGTTTGGGTATGTGGCCCCGACAATCTGCACCCTTCATCAACTAGCTAGGAGTAGCGACAGTTGTCGATGGTGGCTTTAGACTTATTGATGTATTACTTTCTCATTTCTTGATAAATAACTAATAAGATGGATGCACGCACCACCCTGGGACATCCTCCTTTAAAAAAACTAGTTCATATGATTTTTAACTTTTACTTTATGTTATGAGAAGAAGAACGAAGAAGAAGGCTCACATCATTTTTCTAATTCCGTTTGTTTTTCTAGTTTCTATCCAAAACCATATATACTTCTCTAGGCAATAGACACTATATAGAAAAGATGGCATTTTGGTTATACAACACAAAACAATATTACTCCCTCCGTCTCATAATGTAATACGTTTTTTGACTCTAGAGAGTAGGAGATTTCTCCCAGCGTTGTCAAAAGAAAATGTATAAACAAATGGCAATATGTTTAAATGGTACTAGTATTAACTGCAACGAGAAGGAAGAGGACTCGCGATCAATTACTAAGTCACCTGCCATGGCTGATCCATTGACGGGCTGCTTCCCGGCAGCCACAGCCACCACCGGCATCCTCTCCCCTGCGTCGGCCGCCACGAGCCTGCCACCGGCTCCTCCCCTCCTCGGACCTCCGGCGACGCCGGCGGACCACAGCCTCGCCGCTGGCGCGCCATGGCGGCCAGTGCCGGAGCACGGCCGAGGAACAGCCTTCGCTAGCATGGTGCGTTCCGCGTGGTACTAGGTGACAGATGCGTGCTATACACACATGCCTACCGTTGTGGCAGAGATTTGACAAGAAAGGGGGCTGCGAGATGATTTGCAATTCTGTAGGATGATGGAACGGAAACGTCTATATATATAGCAGATTTTTGAGCTAGTGAGTAAATTGCATAAAACTATCACATTCCAGGTTAGGTTTCACGTATAACTACTTTTTTTTCATATACCTACCTCAAATTTGGTTTTTGTATTAAAAAAATATTGATGATCGTTTTGATTAAATCTGATCCGGATTATGACAGTCGTGGCCTACTCGCCAAGGCTGACATGGCATAAAAAGTTGACTCCGTTAAGTTAGATGTTTATGTTTCTTTCTTCCACGGGACGAAAAGAGGACCCCTTGGCTAGGGTTTCTTCTGCCTCCCGCCGGTCTATCTCGTCTTCTATGGTCTTACGGCCATAGAGGTATGGTGGATCCCGGCCTTTGCCGGTGGGAGGGCTCCGTTTCTTCATACTCTTTTAAGTTTTGTTAGAGTTTGTGTCCTGTTCAGAGAGGCGAGGCGACGGCGGCTCTCTGCTGATGGAATAAGGTTCTTCCCGCCTTGTCCCCGTTCCGATGGTGTCTCTAGCATCGTTGGAGGGTGTGTGGAGGTTTGTCTCCGGCGGATCTCACGGGATTCGGTCGGCGTTTGTCCATGTGGATCTTGTCTTCGTTCGTCTGTGTCCGTGTGTCTACAGATTGGATCTTTCTGATCTACGCTTCTCTTCATCGGTGGCGGATGTTGTTCTGGTGCGCTGGTCCTATGGGGCCTTAGCACGACGACTTCCCGACTGTCTACTACAACAAGGTTTGCCCGACTTCGATAAGGGAGGGGCGAAGACGGCGGCGCGCCTTCGGCTCGCTCCAGTGCAAGTAGTCGTCGCTAGGTGGTCTACGGCCCTAGATGTATTTTTTACTTCTGGTGTTCTTTGTACTAACTTGACAGTTCATAAATAGATCCGAAGTTATTCCCGCAAAAAAAGATGTTTATAACACGTGGGGCTCACTTATCTTTTTTTTACACAAAAGGAAAAAGAGAGAAACCTAACCGTCCAATTTTTCAACGGGGTCCGTCTTACATGCATTGAGATGGCGGCTCTTGCCTTCTAAGACATATTAACCTCAATTAGCCCTCGACTCTTCCTAAGACTCATTTAGCTCTCTCTTAATTCTTGCTAAAGCTTCGCCGCTGCTTGCAAAACATGGCACCTCTGTACATTAGCCCTCTATTTCGTCTAAATGAAAAGGCACTGCTCTTGCCGATCCCTTGATTTTTTTTTTATTATTCTATGACCGAACACGATCTAGTAACTCAATTTTACATGGCCATTTTTTTGTGTGCTCTATGATATATGAAGCTTACAATCGAGAAATTGGTATGCAAGTTTTGCTTGTGTATGTAAATTAAGAGTGCATTTTTTCTACTTTACAAAAAACAAGGTGATTCTCAAGAAAAAGTGTACATTTTCCTTCATTTGAAGGACAAGTATCACAAGCTATAAAGCCATGGCTCCTTTCCCAAGTTCTCCCAGCACAAGATTTGGGAAGCCGGAAGCCTTATATACGAGGAAAACGCCATTAAGTGGACAAGAATTATTCCCCATATGGTGGTGTTCCTGCCCAAAGTTAACTAATAGACCAGATTCAACGAACCTGAGTTCAAGTCGACGTATGCAGCTAGCTTTTGTCGGTAAGTAATAGCATGTGAGTTCATCATTTTCCTCTACTTTGTAGGTTTTGTGAGCTCCCAGTCAGCAACCACATAACCACGTAGTACATGACAAATGCCTGCCAGATGCTGCTCAACTCAAGAGCCACAATAGTTGGACACCTCAATCACAATTAGATAAAGCTTAGGGCACCAAATAAAGTAGATGATATCTTGTTAGTTGTTGTGAAAGCTACATATATGCACTGCAGTCAGTGATTAGCGAAATCAAGTATTCTTCATTAACGCTAGTATTACTAGCTTAACTAAATCAGTTCTAGCAAGAAACCATGAGCATATGGAACACGTACCCATCAATCTATTATTGATGCAACTTTGGCAACCTAATTAGGGCATATAAAATGGCGACTCACGGTCCACTACTGTAGTGCTACAAACACTTGTCATGGCCAAGTTGCACTTTCTGGCTGTTGGCCCAGGCCCCTTGTGTTAGAAATAATCCTTTAGGATTAACATAATAGGATCTTAAACTCAAGATTAGAACACCTCTTATGTAGAAAATTAGGGACTAACTTGACTGGCAGAAATCATTAGTGGGTAGCCCATGGCTGCACCTTTTGGGGTCTTGGCAGTTAAAATATGGCGGGGGAAGAAGGGCAGAACGTAGATGGTGTGGACGTGTAGCAGGAGCGCCACCAGCGCAGCCTTGCGGCAGCAGGCGGTGGAAACGGCCTTCTGAGTCCCCCTAACGGCCTATAAATACTTGTCATGGCCAAGTCGCACTTTCTGGCTGTTGCCCCAGGTCCCTTGTGCACGTCGCTCGTACACGATTACTTTTCGTTGAGAGCACACACATAGTTGCTGAACCGGCCGAGTACTTTCCAGCAGTACGCAAACTATATGGTACATAGTACAGGGACTTGATTTCGCTGAGAGATACAAGTGCTTGATCGATTTCTCTTCAAGCTGGCTAACACGTGAAGCTAGCTTGTACTAGTAGCTAAGGGTGTGTTTGGCAGGGTGCATGGAGAGTGTATGAGGGTAAAAGTTCCCAATCCGACCCACTTTTGCTTGTTTGATAGGGCGCATGGGCTCATATGGGCTATGCTCAACTGATGCAAAAAAAGGGCCCTCAGATATGCCCATCTCATGCACCCCGGAGAGAGGGTGCATCGAGGCACCCATGCTGGCACCGACCTTCGTCCCTACCCACCAGACCACTTTCAGATATGTTTAAAATTTAAAAAATTGTTCATAATTTCAAATTTTCTTTAAATTCTCAAAAAATATTCAGAACTTCAATTTTGTTTAAATTTTTGAGAAGGTTTTGAATTTCAAATTTTGTTTAAGTTTTTGAAAATATTGAGAGTTTCTATTTTTTAAAATTTTCAAACAATCTTTAGAATTTCAAAACTTTTTAAAAATTTCAAATTTCATTTAAATTTTCAAAAATGTTTAGAATTTCAAAAAAATCAAAAAAGTCCAGAATTTCAAATTTGTTTTATTTTAAAAAATTGATATTTTAAAAAATAAAAAAGTTCAGACTTTCAAAATATGTTTAAATTTTCAAAAAATGTTCAGGATTTTAAATTTTGTTTAAATTTTCAAAAAATGTGCAGAATTTCAAAAAAAAATCTCAATAAAAGCTCAGAATTTCAAAATATGTTTACTTTTTTTCATGTTTTTTCAATTTTGTTCACCATTTAAAATAATTATTCGGAATTCGAAATTGTTCTGCATGTCTAAACACATGCAGGCCGCTAAACAAAGTCTCAGCTCAGCATGTCTCATCGCATACACCGCTGTCAAACAACAACAAATGTATGGACTCAGCATGTCTACACTCAGCATGTATGATAGGAGAACAACTAGGCTAGGTCCATATATGCTACCAAACACACCCTAACTACACGCACGTACACCGGAAGCCTTCATTGATAGATCTTGCTGGCTACGGAACTCACCTATACGCGACGCGGAGTCGCTCTCGTTAATCCCTTTATTATTGCTTTTTTCTGGTCTGGTACAAAAAGGAGGGTCTTCGTTCTTCTAATTTAGCTGATGGATTTAGTTTTGGCATGATTTTATTCTTGGAATGGAAGTGATGGATTTGGTATTATTTTGTTTCTGAACATGGGCCTGAGGTTTTGCCTGTTTAACTTGTATGGCCAAACCTGTGTGGATGACCTAGCCATGAAGATCTAGACAAATTTAAGACAAGAATTTTGACTGAGGTAATAATATATAGGGGTGCCTAGAACTCATCTAGTTAAGTTATATTATGGTCTCATAAGTTGATGTCATGTGTTAGTTGTCCCAGCCTGTTTATTGTTGTCCCTGGCCCGTTTACTATTATAGTGGGCGTGTATAGGGGAGTGCAACTAATTGAGGAGCACTCCTCCCGGAGCCTCCCAAATGGGACTTGGGGTGGCTGAGAGCATGCCACTCAGCCGCCGCCGCCGCGTGTCGCGCTCTAAGCGCTCTGTTCGGATTTTATTTTTTTATTTTTTCGCACGCGTTTTCCGCTTTTTAGTTGGTTTTTTCTGAGTTTTTTCGGCTTTTCATTGGTCTTTCTTAGTTTTTTGATAGAAAAAATTGCGCAAATAAAAGTGTTTTGTTTTTCCTTTTTGCTTCAGCGAGAAGTATGGCCGCGCCTCACGGAAAAGGAAAAATGCGTTACATTGTTTTGCTTCTGTGAGAGACATGATTTTGCTTCCATGAGAGGCACCGATTTGCTTCCACAAAAAGCATGGTTGTGCCTCTTGGAAACGGGAAAAAAATACGTTTTCTTTTTTTTACCTTGCGCGAGAGGCATGGGCGTGCCTCTCGAAAACAGAAAAAGGGTTTTCTTTATTATTATTTTGTTTCCGCTAGAGGCACGTCCATGCCTCTCAGAAATGGGTTTTGAAAAGGAAAAAAAATGTGCTTTGGGTGTGGTTTTTCCGTTCGATTTTTTTGTGAAAATAAAAGTTCATCAAAACCTATTAACATGGGGATCTAGTTTTGAAGATCTCGACGCGAGGATGTGGATAAACGGTTTAAGAGATAAAATATTTTGAATAAATGGATCTAAGAAAAAAGGAAAAGCTCCCAGTTGCGTGTGCCACTTGTCGTGATTTTGGGAGAGTGATCTTTGGAAGGAGTACTTCTCAATTACAGATTTCGTATAGGAGATTGTCAAATTGTAATAATTTCCGCACAGCCTGTTTGGGATTTTGGGCCTGTTCACAAGTCGTTGGTGTTAAAAAATAGCTGGACCATTGGCAGACGCGGCGCTGTATCACATGGGTCATAAAAAATTGCCAAAAATAAACCGACACATGGGATCTCAAACTCACGATCACCCACTGCTGATTGCCTGTTGCTAGCCACTATACCTGATGGACGTTAGTGTTTACTAAATACCACGAAACTTTAAATAACCATATACCATGACAGATCAAACAATTTAGCACTTTTCCAAAAAAAATCTTAAAAATTGTTACTTTTTTAAACTTGCGAACATCTTTTGAAATCGCCCGAATTTTGTTTTTTTGAAATTGCGAACAAAATTTGAAAACATGAACTTTTTTTGAATTTGTGAAACGATTCTGAAAAAAGGGATTTTTTTAAAATTTCCTAAATTTTTAAAATTGTGAACAAAATAAAATAAGTGAAAAACATTTGAATACAATAATTATTTTTTCAATTTCTGAACAACGTTCGAAAAACAAGAGACTTTTTAAACTTCACACACACTTTTTGGATGCCTGAAAAATGTAAAGAAGGAATAATTTTTAAATATTGAAAGATTTATGAAAATAAAAAAATTTATTGAAATTTACAAAATATTTTTTGAAAATTGTTAAAATTATTTTAATAAAAAGAAAAGGGAGAGAACAGGCAGTTACGACACCCCCCCCCCCCCCCTTTGAAAAAACTTGCAATTGCGACTACCTTAAAGAAACTTGCAGTTGCGATCGGCCTTTAAAAACTTGGAATTGCAATTACCCTAGAGAAACTTGCAATTGCGACCGCCCTTTAAAAACATGCAATTGCGATTACCCTAGAGAAATTTGAAGATGTGACCGGTCTTGAAAAGTTGCAATTGTGACTACTTTGAAGAAACTTGCAGCTACGGCCGCCCTTCAAAAAAACTTGCAGTTGCGACTACCCTAGAGAAATTTGCAGTTGCGACCGGCCTTGAAAAGTTGAAATTGCGACCGGCTTATTTTCGGGTTCGACACACATACATATATAAACAAAAAAGGTTCTGAACAGGCACGCATGCTCCAAAAAAACCGTATCCAACACTGATACGTTAGCCCCCCCCACACACACACACACACACACAACTCAGCCCATAGTCTTCTTAACATTGAGAGGGTACAAAAAATGGCACCCAACAACTCCCTTGTCAACATGGTTGTTGCCGTGTTTGGGGTTATACAGTTACAACACATACTAAAAAAATTACGAAATTGAGAAACATTATAAAATAAAAAAATATTCATGAATTTCAAAAAAAAATTATGAACTTAAAATGTTCTTGAATTTAAAAACATATTCATAAAATAAAAGATGTTCACAAATTGAAAAGTAAAAACAAAAGTAAACCAAGAGAGAGAAAATAGAAAACAAAGAACCGAAAGAAAACAAGAAACCCCAATGAAAAGAGATTAAAAATAAAAATAAAAACCTTCAAAAACTGATAGGAAGGTTCTAGAAGCTTCTCAAAACCAGATTAAGAAGCTTCATATGACTTAGGAAAACTTTGTTCCAGATGTTCCCTCCCGTAATGGGCTGGTCGTCCCTTGAGCTAAAAGTGGATTTGGACAACATAAAAAAAAGAGGAAATAGTGCGCGACACAGGCCCATAACTGGACAACCGTGAAAATGTAAAAGAGGAGCGATGAAATGAGGTATGACTACACAGCTAAGCAAGGCAATCTCTCTTTCATTCCTGTAAACATTGTTTCAGCTTAAATAAAGCTTCGCAAGATTGTCTCAAAAAAAGAGATAGTTGCACGAATGTGCCTAAAAAAGTACTCCCTCCGTAAATTAATATAAGAGCGTTTAGAATACTAAAGTAGTCATCTAAACGCTCTTATATTAGTTTACAGAGGGAGTAGTTGCATGAATCGCGAAGCAAAAAAGCATCCAATGGATGATACAGTGAATGATGCCAAACTTGAAACTCATCTAGCTGAGTTTCAGCAAAACCATAATATATGTATGTACTCCTCCAATTTGCTAGATACTACATACAGCATAGAAAACTCAAGTGATGGTAACTATCACCGGTGGTAGATAAATTTTTTATTTTCTATGCTATTTTATTTTTTATTTCTCTAATTGCTGACATTTTTATTTCTTTCCTATTTTCTATTTTCCTTTTTATGCTTCTTTACTTGGTTCCCTTCTTTTTGGTTTCTTTCTACATAAAAAAATAAATACTTTAAAAAATATACACAATTTTCTATAATTGAAAAAACACTTTTTAAATCACACAAACATTTTATTAAAAAGGCATGAGCATTTTTTAGTTTCATGAATATATTTTATGTATACATGAACAGTTTTTTTAAAAAGTGTGCAGCACAATGTTTTTATTTCATGATGAACGTCTTGTAAAGTACATATTTTTTGGTCCCAAAATACGTGAACATTCAAAAATGTACATAAGTGAACATCTTTTATTCTTTTTGTGTTTACGTTTTCCTACGTTTTATATTTTTATATTTATTATTTTTGTGCTTTTCACTCTTGCCTGTTTTTTTGGACTTTTCCCCTTTTAACATTTTTCTTAAAAACATGACAAACATTTTTGAAAAACTTGATGAATATTTTTTTAAATATGATTTTTTATAAAGAGAATGGAAGTGACGAATCATTGAGCTACTCGGCCTAATCTATGCATCATTGGGCAGTTGGCAGTGACGAATGCTTACAACTAAATTACTACGTACACAGCAATGAATTAATACTAAGCAGCTCGCCAGTCTCTTTCACAAGGCTCAGCACACCATCGCAGCTCGCCGCCTTTGTTGAACAGGCTGTTTATTTTAGCCTGCGTTTTTCTACAGAAGCAGAGGAGGGGGGCTTATTTTTAGTTTTACCACCTACTAGTCTTGTCTCTCTGGGTATCCAACCAGTGCTTTATTTGCTCTCTTGCTTGTCACCAGTCTGCTGCTAGCAAGGCATCAGCAAATCAAGAAGAGAATTTGAAGATATTTGTTTGCCCTATTCTCGCCAGTTGATCGCGGTATGCATCAACTCCACTCCGAAGGAATTTTGTCTTGGTGTGCGTGTTCGTTCCTTTGCTCTTGGTCCACTGATCACTAACTCAGACTGGATTCGGGTGATCCGGCGGAGACGGGAAACAGTCTGTGGCTCTGTGCTAACACGCACCGTTCCTCTCTCCTCTTGCAGCATGCTCATCAGTGGCTTATCAGTTTAGTTACTGACCCGTATTCAGGTACATATTCCATCTCAGTGGTCTGCACCTTGGTCCATAATCGCGGCACTGCTTTTGTTCACCACTTTTTAGATGATCTACTGCAGGTGATGGCAGCATGGTTTTATTCTTGGGACTTGATTGATGATATTATGTTCTCTATTTTTATCCTGGCCTGCGCTCAACCTTGTGAGGTCTTGAAAGCAGTGATGGGTTGATCGAAGCAAACCGTGTCTTCAGGGTGATCAATATTGATTCCTACTGTTTATGATTTTTTTCCTTGTTGAAAGACTGCTTTCTAAGGTAAACACTAATCTGTCTATTTCATACTTAGATTAAAATATACACTTATTTTATGTGGTTCAGTATGTACACTGTTATGCAGCTGCCATGTGATGGCCTTCAACTGACAAAAACATACCAATAATTCATTTTAATGTACAAAACTAAAGCACGTGTAAATTTGTAAACACAAAAAATGAAAATATGGAATGCCAACTCAGGATTTTAGACCACAATACGTGACACTACTCAGGGTTCTGAATTTGTATGTACGTTACAGAGCTTCATTACGCTAAATTTATTGAAAATGTAAATAGCAAGTCACTAGTGATATCTTTCACACCTTATAAGACGTGTCTCAGTTTTGAAGCATGTTTACCTTGTGAATTCATGTTCACCCTTTAGTTTTGCTGCCATCCCCCGACAGGTCAACCTGGTGTTTTTGGTGGGCCTCCTGATCTGAGTGCCTCAGAACAATGGCAACCGTACTAGAATCTTTGCTTGGATCATGTGCCAATAAGTTGCAAAATATTATTAGTGATGAAGCCATACTAATCCTAGGGGTGGAAGAAGAGCTTGCAGAAGTGTTGCGACGGGTAGAACTAATACGTTGTTGTATATATGATGCTGAGAAAAGGAGGGCAAAAGAGCTTGCAGTGAACAATTGGCTTGGTCAACTGAGAGATGTTATATATGATGTTGATGAAATCATGGACATGGCTAGATGCAAAGGAAGCAAGCTACTGCCTGACCATCCATCATCATCAAGCAAATCAGCTTCCTATAAAGGCATTTCAGTTTCCTCTTGCTTTTGTAACATCGGGTCACGCCACGATGTTGCTGTTCGGATTAGAAGTCTGAACAAAAGGATAGAGAACATTTCAAAAGATACAACATTTTTAACATTCAGCAGTAGTACTCAACCTACTGGAAATGGTCCAACATCCAAATTGATAAGAAGTTCCAACCTTGTTGAACCCAACCTTGTGGGTAAGGAGATCATATGTTCTAGCAAGAAGTTGGTAGACTTAGCACTTGCTCACAAGGCAAATAAGTCTTATAAGCTTGCTATTGTTGGAACAGGAGGAGTTGGTAAGACAACACTAGCTCAGAAAATATTCAATGACCAAAAAATAAAAGGAAGCTTCAAGCTACAGGCATGGATTTGTGTTTCGCGGGACTACAATGAAGTAACTGTTCTAAAAGAGGTTCTTCGAAATATTGGTGTGTATCATGAGCAAGGCGAAACCATAGCAGAACTGCAGAGAAAGCTTGCAGAAACAATTGAAGGGAAGAGTTTCTTTCTGGTTTTAGATGATGTGTGGCATCCCAATGTCTGGACGGATTTATTAAGAACCCCATTCCATACAACAAATTCTGGAGTAATATTGGTAACCACGCGAAATGATCAAATTGCAATGAGAATAGGCATACAACATACCCATCAAGTTGATCTCATGTCAGCAGAGGTGGGATGGGAGCTACTTTGGAAGAGCATGAACATTGCCGAAGAGAAAGAAGTGCATAATTTGAGAAACACAGGCATGGAGATTGTTGATAAATGTGGTCGCCTCCCTCTTGCAATTAAGGTTACTGCTAGTGCTTTGGCAAGCAAAGATCTAACCGAGAATGAGTGGAGAAAGTTTTTAGGCAAATACTCTGGCTCCCAGGGGATGCTCTCTGATGAAATAGAGGGCGCTCTATACCTAAGCTATGATGAGTTACCACATCATCTGAAACAGTGTTTCCTTTACTGTGCTTTGTATACTGAAGATTCTATCATTTACCGTGGTGTAGTTACCAAGTTATGGATTGCTGAAGGCTTCATTGAGGAGCAACAAGGCCAGCTACTAGAAGACACAGCAGAAGAGTACTACTATGAGCTAATCCATCGGAATCTCCTCCAACCAGATGGCACAATTTTTAACCAGGCTCAATGCAGAATGCATGACCTCTTAAGACAGCTTGCTTGCAAATTATCACGGGACGAATGCTTTGTTGGAGACGTTGAAACATTGAGGGCTGAGAATATGTCACAATTGCGACGCCTTTCTGTTGTCAATAAGAAGGATAAATTAGTGTTAACTAGCATGGATAACATGGTAGTTAAGGTGAGGACATTCCTTGCTTTTTATGGTCCATGGAAAATTGAGGATACATTCTTCAAGAGATTTCTACTTCTTCGTGTTCTGGCCCTGAATTACTCAATTGTGCAAAAAATTCCAGATTATATAGGAAAATTGATCCATCTACGCCTACTTGATCTTGGTCATACTGGCATATCTCATCTTCCAGAATCCATTGGATCCCTAAAGAACCTTCAAGTGTTGAGCTTGATAAATTGTGATGCTCTGCACAGTCTTCCATCGGCGATGACCCAATTGTGTAATCTACGATGTCTTCGTCTTACTGGTACAAAAGTAAATCGGGTTCCAAAAGGGATAGGGAAATTAAGTTTGCTCACTGAATTACGAGGATTTCTTGTTGGCGACACAAGTGATAGTGCTGATGTACAAGATGGGTGGAAGTTGGAAGAGTTGTCTTCTTTGCCGCAAATGATGTATCTTAATCTTGTTAAATTGGAAAGAACGGCTCATTGTCGTACAAATGTAGTGCTGGAGGACAAAAAGCATCTAAAAGAACTGGTGCTAGAGTGGACCACACATGGAGAGGGACCATATTCAGAAGAGGTTAGCAATGCTGAGAAGGTCTTTGAGCTGCTAGTACCTCCACGCAACCTGGAAACGCTCTATATCTTTGGATTCTTTGGTCAGAGGTATCCCACGTGGTTTGGTACCGCCTGTTTGTCTTCAGTAACACACTTGTTCCTAAAAAATCTACGATCATGCGTGGATCTTCCACCGGTCGGACAGCTACCAAACTTGAAGTTTCTGAGAATTGATGGAGCACATGCAGTTACCAAGGTTGGACCTGAATTTGTTGGCTACAGGGTGGGTGAACCCATAAGCAATGAGTTTGTTGCTTTCCCTAAACTTGAATGGTTCTTCATCAAGGATATGCCCAACTGGGAGGAGTGGTCTTTTTTTAAGGGAGTGGAAAATGATGTTGATGAAGGAGGAGAGGATGGTGGTGCTGAGATTCGTAATGGTGATGCCCAATCTACACGATTGCAACTACTGCCTCGTTTGGCGAAGTTGAAAGTTGAAGGTTGCCCAAAGCTGAGGGCTCTCCCGCGACAGCTTGGAGAGGACACCGCCAGCTTGAAGGAGCTTTTGTTAATTGGAGCGAACAGCTTGAAGGCCGTGGAGGACCTCCCAGTGCTTGAGCTCCTCGTGATTGAGGATTGTGAAGGCTTGGTGAAGATTTCCAACCTCCCTCAAGTGTCAAAACTACAAGTACGTGGTTGTCCAAACTTGAGCCATGTAGAGGGGTTGGGCAATTTGCAGCAGCTGGGATTGGGCGAGGATATGCAGGAGATATCTTCCCGTTGGGTGGCTGGGCTTCAGAATCAGTGCCAACGACTTCATGGCGAAGACCTGGATGTCTACACACTGTCTACCGGTTAGATGGCAATGAAAGCACAAGGTATGAACACTGCATATATACTGGTTGCACATTTTGTTTTGTGTCTTTGGTTGTGTGAACCACATTTAATTTGTATTCTTAGTTTCTTATAACACAATTTTCTGCCTCATCATATTGGATAGCTGCATAAACCGTACATATTGGATCATTAAACTTATGCAACAGAATTGCTTAGATCTATTGTGGTTGCAGATGTCCAAATGAGCTTTAGTAGATGTCCACATGCATGTACCGTATACACTTATGCTGTACTGCCACACGTTTGTCATCATTTTGTCCTTGCTTGACCCAGGAATACATTTCTGTTACTTTTGATTACTGTTTGTTCCCTAATTCAAACTTGAGCCGGAGACCTTTGCTGTACTGAAAATGTCTAGTATGATTCCGTTTTTTGGATGTACCCAACCGATTTCGTTTTATTAATTTCTGAACTTGGGGCCAGAGGCCTTTGCAGTACTGAACCTGTATCGAATGTGACAGATGATTCTCACTTTGGCATGATTGAATTCTTTGAGTAGAAGTGGTGAGTTTCGTTTTGTTTGTTTCTGAACTTGTGTCAAATTGTAAATGATAAGCAATAATAGTGCATATATCCTGGTTGTTGCAGGAAGTGGTTGGTGGATGGCGGTGACAGAGCTGCAGACTGAACACGGCACGACGTGTGCAATGCGGTGAATTTCGGGAGCACAATGACGGGAACCTCAGCGGAGGGCGAAAATGCGGAAGATGACTAAGGCAGAAGGTGCGCAGCTGCACTTTGAAGCAGCTGTCTGTGGAAAAAAGCATCAAGTATGAAGGGCAAGCTCTGTTCTGCAACTGTTCTTGGGAATACAGATTAATTAGACTGCTGGCTATGATTAAACTGAAGCGAGGTGTGTCTCTTGTGTAGTACTCCCTCTGTAAAGAAACGTTTTAGATCCCATAATGTAAGTCGTTTTTTGACACTAGTGGGACGGAGGGAGTATTATATTTGTTTGCATAGGAAGTAGTATTTGTTTACGCATGGAAGGTCCCACATAGATGATCCATCTTGTGCTTAGGACAAAGGTTATCAATCGGCTGCACTCATGGACGAACTGCAATCACCATAAGTTTGTACTCTTCTTTTTTCACTGCACACAATTAAGTTTGTGATCTGCTGTTGGACCGAGCATATTTATTATTTTTTAAATGTTAAAATGTATTATTAAGCCTGTTTTTTCAAACAACAACATATTGGATTTAAGTATTCAACTTTTTTGGCTTCTATGAAACGGAAAACTAGAGCCTGGGCATGGGCCCAAGAATTAGCCTCAGGCTCATGTCATCGGCCCGGACTACCCATGCCCAGGATACCGGCCCATCCAAGCCGGTAGGAAGTCTCGCTGAAGATTCTCAGTAATTGGGCCGCATGCGAGGAGAAGCAGGGACCGATCACTGGCCACCCTGCGCGCGTCCCATTCGTGGTAAGTAGTAGGTGCACGGGGCTCACAATCTAGCGAAGAATGCTCTCTCACTTGGGATAGGCCGCCGTGTGTGGTTGGGCGACCCAGGTGATCTATCTTTCGTCCCTGTAAACATTGTAACGATTTAAATAAAAGCTTCGCGAGATTGTCTCAAAAAAAAAGTAGTAGGTGCACGTCCTACTTATGGTGATTTGAGCCTGTTTTCTTCGGGGGTTTTTCCGTTTGTTTCTTTTCTTTTTTCTTCTCTTCTGTTTCATTCTTTTATGCATTTGTTTCTTCGTTTTTATGTTTTTTTCTTTTCTTTTTTTTGGGTTTTTTTGTTCTTTTGGTTTTCATTCTACATTTTTGTATATATGTCAACAACATTTTCTAATACACGTCTAACATTTTCCCAATACAAACTTAACATCTTTTTAATACATGGTTAATATTTTTTCTATACACAATTCTAACATTTTTAAAATGCTTGATTAATATTTTTCAAATACAAGATTAACATTTTTAATACATGGTCAACATTTTTTCTATACGCACTTTTAAACATTTTAAAATGCGTCATTAATGTTTTTAAAATAGAACATTAATATTTTATACTCCCTCCGTTCCAAAATAGATGACAAAGTTAGTACAAAGTTGGGTCATCTATTTTGGAACGGAGGGAGTAATAATATATGGTCAACATTTTTTCTATGTACATTTAACATTTTTCAAATGCTTAATTAATTTTTTTAAATTCAATGTTAACATTTATTAACACATGGTCAACAGATTTTCTAAACACATTTAATATTTTCTAAATACTTGTTCAATATTTTTTCAAATGTTTGATTAACATTTTTTATACACATGATCAAAATTGTCAGTCATTTTTAAACATGGTCGACATTTTTTCTATACACATTTACCTTTTTATAAATGCTTGATTAACTTTTTTAAATACTTGTTTGGCATTTTTCAAACTAGTCAATGCGTACGTGAAATGCATGTTAATTTGGAAGTATATATATTAAGTGCATGCGGATATTAAGTAGGATATTATAAGCGTGTTATTATGTGATTAACACTATATTTAGCATGAAATTAACTGCACGCTAAACGTGTTGAGCGTTCGACATTGAAACAGTCTAGGTCGTTGAATTGACATAATTTGATGGCCGAGATTAATTGGATCTACCCCTTTGAGTCTTTTTATATTGGTATAGATGCTTGATTAATTGTTTTATATACATGATAAAAAATTAACATCTTTTTAATACATGTTCAACAATGTTTCTATACACATGTAACATTTTCCAAATGTGTGATTAACATTTTTCAAATGATTGATTAGGATTTTTTAAATACATGATCAAATTGTTTCATACAAATTTATTTTTTGTATACATATTTCGTATACTTGATAAACATTTTCTCTATGCACATTTAACTTTTTCAAATGTTTGGTCAACAGTTTTTGAATGTTTTTATGTAGAGTGATTTTTGTAATATATTTATATGGGATATTTAAAAAAAGCAAAAAACAAAACATAAAACGTGAAAAAAAACTAAAAAGAAAACATGAAAAAAATGTGGATGTCGTTCCCGCGCGCCTGGGCCGGCCCAACTGGCGCCACCCTTGAGCGAGGGTTCCAACCATCTCGCTTAATGCGAGACATGGGGGCACCCCTCCAAGCTCGACTTAATTTTCCCCGTAGTCTTTCCCTCTTCTCACACATGGATGCCCTCTTTTCACGTCCATGACCTTCCACATCGACGATGACCCTAGAGCCATTCCCTCGCATTTCCATTATAGTTGATAACATGGATTTCCTGCACCAGAGAAACAATTGATTAAGGGGAAAATAGAAAGTAAATTCAAAAATCTTTTTGTGTGTTGTGATAAAAACTATTGAGTGTTTCACATGGGTACTAAGTTATGTTAATAAAAACATTTGTAAAGCTCATGGTGAGAAAACGATGCTTCAAGAAAGCTCTTTCCAAAAGCATTTTGCAGCACTATTTTTGCCTTTTTTCTTGGATCATCGGGATTGTCTTTATATCATGAAAATTTGCACGAAGGCGAAAAACTAAGCAATGTTTGTTGTAAGAAAAAAAAATCAAAACCACACGAAAGAGCTCATTTGGGTTAAGCCGCCAGCTCCCTCCGCCGGCCGCGGAGCCCGAGCGGCTTGACGGCGGGAGGAGGAGGCGGCGGCCACGATTGAGGTCAGCATCAGTGCCGAACCGCCAAAGCCCGTGCAACATCCCAACAACGTCGACGCCCAACCGACTGCCTCGGTGTGGCGGTTCGACGACCGAGACCGCTACCCAGGATCGGGCGTAGGGTGTGAGGCCGTTGCACAGGCCCCCAATTTGCGAGGGGAGTTGGTATAGTGCCTTGCTGCGACCGTTAAGGGAGCTATTGCTCATGTGCGCGAGCGTTGGGTAGGCCGGCCCAATACTTTGGATCAAGCACTTGCACGGAAAAGCGTAGCTTTGATTTGTGGGGTTTTTTCTTCTATTTATTATTACACAACATACAAAAATAAAATGCTTAGAAAATTTCATGAATTTATGAAATATAAAAAATTCATGAATCTGAAAAAATGTTCATGAATTAGAATAAGTTGCAAATTTAAAAAAATTAACATATTTGAAAAACTTTTTTCGCGGATTGACAAAAATGTTCGCTTATCCAAAAATTGTTTGTGGATTCGAAAGTGTTCATGATTTTGTTTACATATTTAAAAGATGTTCACAAATTCTAAAAATGCTCACAAATTTGAAAAGGCCTGTGTAAGCATTTTCCCCTAAAATACGCACCGCAGTTTTTGTCATATCGGCATCGCAAGCGGGGCGTTCGCTGACAGTCCATCCCTAGCGAACATTCGCCAGATAAACACGTAAACAAAAAGAGACCAGCCTTCGGTTTAAGCCGGGCCCAACCATCTCTACTCGGCCGGGCGGGCCCAAACCCAAACCCAAAAGAAAGAGGCGGGAAGCCTCAAACGCATCCCGCCTATTGGGCGGGAACGGGCTTCCATTTCAGGCACCACATAAATAAAAGCGAATGCCACTCCTCTGCTCCCACCCTTTCTCCCCCCCAAATCGCCCGGCACCTCCAATCCCCATCGCCCAGAAACCCTAACCCCAGCCCCCAGCCCCAGCCCCAGCTCCGATGGCGAGGCCGGCGAGGCGACGCGTCGTGGAGGAGGAGGAGGAGGAGTCCTCCTCCTCCGGCGAGGAGCAGCAGGACCAGTCCGACGACGGCGGCTCCGGATCCGGCGAGGAGGAGGGGGGAGGCGGCGAGGCGGAGGAGGAGGTGGACGAGGACGAGATCGAGGCCGTCACCACCGGCGCGGGCGCCGACGACGAGGAGGAGGAGGACGGCGGGGAGGAGGATGAGGAGGAGCCGGAGTCCGACGACGACGACGACGAGGTGAGCGCGGGGGCTAGGGTCTGGGTGCTGGATTTAGAGGGTTTCCATTGATAATTAGTTTGGTTCGTAGTCATCTGCAAACCGGCTTTTTTCAATTTTGACTTAGAAACATTTCCGCGTAATAATAATAACAATAATAATAGCAGCAGCAGTAGTAATAATATTAACAATCTGGAAACATCACCAGGTTTGAATACCTTAGATCTGGACTGAAATGAAGCTACTGTTTTGAAAAAGTGGCCCTTTTCATGTCTTACAATGCAATGCAGTAGCTGTCTAGATGCTTGCAGTCTTTGTACTATTGCGCAAAGTAAGAAGCATGGCAAAGGTGGCTCCAATGGTGTTTGAGCTTAATCAGTTAACGTGCTTTGGTAAAATTTGCATTATTTGCGCCTGCCTAACTGTTGCAGTTGCAGGCCGAAGACCCTGCTGGAATTCCAGAGGTAGGGAAGCAGGAACGAGCCAGGCTCAAGCAACTTCAGAAATTGAAGAAGCAGAAGATCCAAGAGATATTGCAGACCCAGAATGCCGCCATTGATGCTGACATGGTGCGTTTCTCCTTTTGTGAGATCCCCGCTGAATATAAACGCCCTTCTGCAATTGATTTGCATCATGTGCGCATTTGATGCACATTCTTTGGTGTATACTGCATTCTCATCGTGGTTTTGATCGCAGAACAAGAAAGGGAAAGGGCGATTGAAGTACCTACTGCAGCAGACAGAAGTATTTGCCCACTTTGCAGAAGGAAGCCAGACTAAAGAGAAGAAGCCACGTGGAAGGTGATTCTTGGTTATGTTTTTCTTTTAAAAGCAATCCTTGGTTATGTTAGTGCCACTATATAGTACTTTACTACGAACACCCATCTTGGATGACCAATAGAAATAGCAGCCACATGTGCACCGATCTAATTTGGAACATCAATGAAAATTGAAAAAAATTGCTCTCATAGCACTACTTCTATTTGCATTCCCCAAACATATGGTTCTGTCAATCCTCATTTCCTGTCTTCCCTCGTAACTATCATTAAGTCGTAGGGTTGCTAACAGCAGCTTGCGGTCCCTCTGCCCATTGAGCTCCACCACTGCAGCAGCAGCAGCAGCATGTAGCTCTACTGCACTGGTGTTGTTGCAACAGCAGCGTGTCACTGTACAGTGACTGCAGTGCAGATGCACACGTGGTACAGGGTCAATGTCCATCTTCTTCATTCATATTGCAGAACGACGAGGCGGCCTAAAATCTTGTCTCCTTTTCTGGTTAATAGTATGGAATTTCCAGGAGTGCACTTCTTGTGAGGGAATTCATTTACTTCTTATTTGTATTTCTAGCTGTGCGTTTATTTTGGATTCTAAGTAGACCTGTTAATTGTAGCAGTTTATTTTATGTTATACTGTAGTAAATTAGCAATAGCTTTTAGCTTAATGTTGTGGGCGCTCCTGTTATTCTGTATTCTGGTCTGCAAGTGTAGCCCATTTACTTCTAGATTCCTGTGTCTCTTTGTTCTATTTGTTGCTAATGTGGGTCACACTGTAGGGGACGCCCTGCATCAAAGAGGAGGGCAGTAGAGGAGGACGATGAAGAGTACCTCCAAGAGGAGGAAGATGCACTTGCTAGTTCAGTCGGAACACACTTGCTTGTGCAGCCATCATGTGAGCCTTTCCTTGTTGACCATTGGTAGCTGATTTATATTACACTTCACTTCACCTTAATAACCAACTTAAGCCGACATATGCTACTCTTTTCTTGCTAGCTACATGGATTTCTTTCCATAAGATCAAAATGACAATGAAATATGACATACATTTAAAAAACACGTAACTGAACAGTTTATTGTGGCAATGAACCAACTTTGTTCTGTAGTTGATTATCAGCAACATTGTTTTCCAAACCAAGCAAACATATATTTGATGGCTTAAATAAATAATAAATCAGTAGTGCATCTATTTTAGTGGAACTCCTTGTACTTAGACTAAACATCACGAAGTTACACTTTTAAGAGACCTTTATGTACCATGCCAACTAGAACTTTAAAGTTTGGTTGATGTGGCGAAGTTAGGGGATAGAAGCGCCCCCTTCAGTTCCCCTTGGGGCTGTGCATCCATATGAGAACATGTTTTTTGACTTGTAGCAATCTCTGTATTCACTGTAACAGGCACAAATGAGCATGTGTTGCAAGTGGCTGGGTTGGTTAGCAACTTAGCCTGTTGATTCGAACATGATTTTGTTTAAAATTGTGCAAGTGAATGTATGCTAAAGACTTCCGTTTTGTAAAAAGAACATCATATTTTTTTTTGTGATAGGTTGACCAAATTATCTGTAGTTCTAGACTTCTAGTTCCATGAAACTTAATCATGATTGTATTTTGATTTCTAACTAAATGTGAACTATTTATAATGGATGGATCTTTTGTTTTATTTCCACCAATTATTTCATATCATCAAAAACATGCTGATCCTACCTGACCCTGTTCTTGTTAAAATCAGCTAATGGCACCAAAGTACTTTCTAATAGGATGACATCTTCAATTTTGTTTAGCATATGTTAACTACCAAATGGTTGCACACTTATTATGTTTGCTTTGCAGGCATAAATGGACAAATGCGAGATTACCAACTAGCTGGGCTTAATTGGCTCATACGGCTGTATGAAAACGGCATTAATGGAATATTGGCTGATGAGATGGTATGTTTGATGTGTTAACCACACTATAGGCTAGACGCTAAAACCCTTTCAGTATTTTATTCAATCAGTATGGTGGTAATGTTCAATGCAAGTTACTAACCTTGTCTTTTTATTATATTTACTCAGGGTCTTGGGAAAACTCTTCAAACTATTTCACTGATGGGCTATCTGCATGAATTCAGAGGAATAACTGGTCCTCACATGGTTGTTGCGCCAAAGTCTACTCTTGGTAACTGGATGAACGAAATTGCTCGTTTTTGTCCCATTTTGCGTGCTGTGAAATTCTTGGGAAATCCAGAAGAGAGGGTTGGTCTTACATCCCTGCTTTTTTCCAACTATAATTGTTACTACAGCTGGCATGTTAACTATACTTTATTACTGTTTGATCAGAATCATATAAGGGAGAAATTGCTACAGCCAGGAAAATTTGATGTGTGTGTGACCAGTTTTGAAATGGCAATCAAAGAAAAAAATGCATTGAAGCGTTTCAGCTGGCGCTACATTATTATTGATGAAGCTCATCGGATAAAAAATGAGAACTCTCTTCTGTCTAAGACGATGAGGCTTTTTAGCACTAACTATCGTCTACTCATCACAGGCACTCCACTCCAGGTAGGTTGCCTTTGGCAGTGCTATTTCTTTTTATGATATACGTACAGCATGCGTTGCAACCACTGAATATATTGTTTTATATTCGTCAATCTTATTTTCAGTTTCATCACTTACCGATGTAATGTATTGCAGAACAATCTCCATGAGCTTTGGTCTCTACTCAATTTCTTGCTGCCTGAGATATTTAGTTCTGCAGACACCTTTGATGAGTGGTTCCAAATTACTGGTGAAAATGATCAACAGGAGGTTGTTCAGCAGCTTCATAAGGTAGGGATATAACACTCATGCTCAATGAGTGCCAGTATGTTTGAATTAGCATTATAATTCATGTTTGTATTTTTTTTTGAAGGTTCTTCGCCCATTTCTTCTCCGGAGGCTTAAATCTGATGTCGAAAAGGGTTTACCTCCAAAGAAAGAAATTATCCTTAAAGTTGGGATGTCTCAGATGCAAAAGCAGTACTATCGAGGTCTGCTTCAGAAAGATTTGGAGGTTATTAATGCTGGTGGTGAACGTAAAAGATTGCTTAACATAGCCATGCAGTTACGAAAGTGCTGCAACCATCCATATTTATTCCAAGGGGCAGAACCGGGCCCACCTTACACAACTGGTGACCATCTTATTGAGACTGCAGGTATGTTTTTCATGCTGACCATTTTGTTGTTGCAATTCTATAATCCTGCTTTGGTTGCTTAATAACAACTCTTGTGATATATACTGTAGGGAAAATGGTGCTCTTAGATAAATTGCTGCCCAAATTAAAGGACCGCGACTCCAGAGTGCTTATTTTCTCACAGGTGATCATTTATCATTTACCATACAGATTTAAATATCGCATATTAGGAAATCATGGTCACACATGAGTTACTAAACACATGCACCTTGTTACAGTTCATTGATTCCCCCCAAAGTACCTTGCTTTGTTTGACATCACTATCTGCAGATGACCAGGCTTTTGGATATCTTGGAAGATTATCTTATATACAGAGGGTATCAGTTTTGCCGAATAGATGGAAGTACAGGTGGACAAGATCGTGATGCATCCATTGATGCATTTAACAAACCAGGAAGTGAGAAGTTTGTTTTCTTGCTTTCAACCAGGGCTGGTGGACTTGGTATCAACCTTGCCACTGCTGATGTTGTGATTCTTTATGATAGTGATTGGTAAGCTGTTCTTTTTGGACTGCAAACTATAAATCTATAAGTTGAATCTTATGTTTTTTATGGTTCTAATGCATCTGCAGGAATCCACAAGCTGATCTTCAAGCTCAAGACCGCGCGCATAGGATAGGTCAAAAGAAAGAAGTTCAAGTTTTCCGATTCTGCACCGAGGTTTGTTAAGTTAGGTTGAATATCAAAATATTGCTTTTGGCAGGTATGTGTCTAAACAATGAAACTAAATTGCAGTATACCATTGAGGAAAAAGTGATTGAGAGAGCGTACAAGAAGCTTGCATTGGATGCTTTGGTTATTCAACAAGGACGATTGTCAGGGCAGAAAAGTGAGTTTTTGCTGCTTGTTATTGCTTCTTTTGGAAGATTTTGTTGTTGTAAGTAGGATATGTAATAGTTTGACCTTATTGTTTTCTATGCAGCCGTCAATAAGGATGACTTATTGCAAATGGTTAGATATGGTGCGGAAATGGTGTTCAGTTCCAAGGATAGCACAATAACAGATGAGGATGTTGACCGAATTATAGCTAAAGGAGAAGAGACAAAAGCAGCGCTGGATGCAAAGATGAAAAAATTCACAGAGGATGCCATTAAGTTTAAAATGGATGACAGTATGCACCTCTCTCTCTCTGTCTCTCTAAATGTAGCATGGGTGATAGTATGCACCCCTAACTAATATCTCTCAAATCATTTTTTTTCTCTGCAGCTGCTGAATTGTATGATTTTGATGGTGATAAGGTAATGATCTGCTCACTTGATCATGCACTTTTAGTTAAATGTCTTATCAAGTACCAACTGACTCTGCTTTTTGATTGCTTAAAGGAGGAAAACGACGCTGATTTCAAGAAAATTGTTGCTGAGAATTTGGTGGTCGAGCTACCTAGGAGAGAAAGGATAAGGAAGTATGCCACTCATATTTGGGGTGTTGCATTATGTACTGTTTACTTGTATTTACCTAACTTTGACTTATTGTTGTAGTTACAATGAGTCTGAATACTTCAAGCAAGCACTTCGCCAAGCAGCACCAGCTAAACCCAAGGAACTACGGATTCCAAAAATGCCAACTTTGTAAGTTCTTTCAGTGTTACTATCTATTTTGATTTTCTTAAATGAAAAATCAATCCTGCTTGTTGCTTGGTATTGCCTGCTCACTGCTTATGTGTTTATGTTAGGCATGATTTCCAGTTCTTCAACAGTCAAAGGCTAAATGAGTTGTATGAAAAGGAAGTCCGACACCTCGTGGTAATTTCTCACCTAGATATATGTTGAGGAACAGCTTAAACGTTTTTTTGCTTCTTTTGTGCTTGCCCCACTACCCAGTCCATTGTTTCCCAGTTGTCATTGATAATTGTTGCCCAACTTTATAATATCTTTACAATGCAGCAAACCAACCAGAAGAAAGATACCATTGATGGTGAAGATGAAGGTACTGGTACTGCTAACTCTTGCTTCTCTAAGTGCATTACAGCATCTAACTACACCATGCTAATGATATTATTCTTCTGCAACACTCAGATCAGGTGGAGCCTTTTACTGCAGAGGAGCTGGAGGAGAAGCAGCGGTTATTGGAAGCGGTAGGATTATATGCAATATGAAAGAAACATCAATCATCTTTTTAACTCTCCTGACATTCTGGTTTACTATGATACGAAATTTAGGGTTTTGCAACATGGACTAAGAGAGACTTCAACACATTTATTCGTGCATGTGAGAAATATGGTCGCAATGACATAAAGGGTATATCCTCTGAAATGGAAGGGAAAACAGAAGAAGAGGTTCAACGATATGCTGAAGTTTTCAAGGAGAGATACACGGAACTGAGTGGTAAGCAATTGAGTCAGTTCATCAGACATCATGAAATATAGGGTAATTATGTAAATCCTCATCAGGCAACTTGCGTCAACAACAACCGACTGTTTTGCTTGCGTGAGTGGTCAACTGTAAATGAATGTTCACCCTGACTAATCTGTGTGTTTGTCCCTGTCTAATCAGATTATGAGAGAATTATCAAAAACATCGAAAGGGGTGAGGCAAGGATAACTCGCAAGGATGAGATTATGACAGCCATTGGGAAGAAGTTGGACCGCTATAAGAACCCATGGTTAGAGCTGAAAGTTCAGTATGGCGCAAACAAAGGGAAGTTCTATAATGAGGAATGCGACCGTTTTATGGTATGGCGGCCTCTCCCTTGTAATGCATACTGCTTCAAGTTTGTGACATGATCATAAACAACAACCTGTTATGTTTCAGCTATGCATGGCGCACAAGCTTGGCTACGGGAAGTGGGATGAACTTAGATCTGCCTTCCGCAAGTCACCCTTGTTCCGATTCGACTGGTTTGTGAAGGCGAGGAGCGCACAAGAGCTGGCTAGGCGGTGCGACACGCTTGTCCGCCTAGTTGAGAAAGAGAATCAAGAATACGATGAGCGAGAAAGGCAGGCACGGAAGGAGAAAAGGCTTGCTAAGGTAGTTTCTTACTGTTGAACATCCTGGTCTTGATTTTGTTCTTCTTTTGACCTTACTAATCCTGGTGATCATTCCTTTTGTCATGCAGAAGATGACACCAACGAAGCAAAAGATGACACCAACGAAGCAGAAGATGACGCCAACAAAGCAAGCTGCATCAAGGGTTCCAGACGGCGAGACGGCTCCAGCGAATCCATCCAAGAAGGTAGCAGTTTATTATTGCTGAACACCGCTGGCCTTGATTTTGTGCTTCTTATGACATTACTAATCTTGGCGATCACTACTTTGTCACGCAGAATAAGACGCCAACAAAGCAGAAGATGACACCTACAAAGCGAGCTGGTGAGACGGCTCCAGCGCCCTCATCCAAGAAGCGACGGCAGTCCCTTATGGACGACTTTCTGGGCTCGGTATGTCCAAGCAAAATCCCTTTTGTCAGTCAGTCAGTCCAGCACAAGCTGAAGAGATGACTCTGCTGCTGCTTACTAACCTAGCTAAGCTGAAAACAATGTTGCAGGGAAAGAAGGGGAAGGCGTAAGCGCGGGTGATCTGACGTTGCCGCCTTGTCGGGAGATGTTTTGGACTCGGCTTCTCCCAGCGCTTAAGGCCTCTTATATTAGTGTAATATATGCTCGATGAATCGTCGGTTAGGTTAATCACTGTCCAAGTAAGTTTAATGCATGGGTTGTGGCCTCGTGGGGCCACCTGTAGTGAGAGCATCGGGATCGGTTTGAACATTGAATGTTGGCCGGGCCTTTTTGTGTTTGCGCATGAAGATGGTATGCAAATGACTACAAAAATTTAGAAAAGACATGCATTGAATTTCAATTTGCTCCAGATAAATCATCTCCAGTTCTCCACAGTATTTTCTTACACAAGTGGCAAGCCTTCCATTGCATTATCATGTTTAGTGCCGGCGAGGTCCTCTGCCCTCGGCTGCTGTTGCAAAGACCTTGTTTGTCAAAGGAGTGCACTGCTGGTGGTGCCGCTGTGCGCGGTGAGGAGGTCATGGCGCTGTGGGTGGTTCATCAGACTTGGTAGAATCAGTTACATTTTCTCAAAAAAAGGCTGACTCATTTACAATACTTGCTGAATAGCTCCTTCTGAATGGCATTCCACTTCACAGTTTTGCGCAACGGTAGTGGACTTAGCTAGGGTGATGCCCTCTTTTGCCCATTCTTTTCATAATCATCATGGACTCTTTATGCAAGATTTTTGAAATGGCGAGGAGTCTGGGATTTTGTACCCTTTCAGAAATAAACACTGCATCGCGCCCCGAAAAAAGAAAGATGCGATGGTCTTCCTAATAGCCAAACACAATGATGTTGTTGCTGCTGAGCTTCTTCTGGAGATTTTTGTTCTTCTTGGGGTTTGAAGTGCAACCAACGTAAGAAATGCTCTATTTCCCCAATCTCCTCTTTTGTGAGGAGGATCTGATTGGTGAATTCGGAAGTTTGCTCAACTGTCAAACTGGCAAAGAGAATTTTCAGTGTGGCCGTGTGTATCTTTTGATGCATAGGCCGGGGGTCTTTTTCGAAAAAAGAGAGAGAAAATTAAGAGATAGATTTGGGCCATGGTGTACTGGTTTTCTGTACCAAAGTGGTCGTTTTATCCTAGTCCAAGTCGTGTTGTCGGCCGTTCTCAACTTTCACTTGATGTCATTTGACCTTGCACGTGCTTAGATCGACAAGATTCGGAGAGCCTTTCTTTGGAAAGGTAAGAAAGAAGGTCCTCGATCTCCCTTCTCTGGCTACCCCTGCAGCTGCCGAGGCCAGATCCGGAGTCCCCTGCTTGCCCTCTCTCCTCCCTGCGAGGGCGAGGCTCAGCTCGACGTCAAGCGGATGGGAAGGATGGCGCTGTCGCGTCCGTGCAAGCGCCGACACACGGATCTCCGGCCCCCTGCCATCTCAACTGTGCTGCTGCCGGCCCCTGCTGCCCCGGCGATTGAAGAGGACGGGCACTGTGAAGGGGATCCGGTTCTGTCACTGCCCACCAATGCAAAGAGCACCGTCGTTGCCATGGCGCGCAAGCTAACTAGTGCACCGCCAGCCGGAGCCCTGTTGCCGGCCAATGGAGGCGACGAGGGCTGTGAAGAGGAGATGGCCTTGACGCTGCCTGTGAATGCAAAAAGCATCGTTGTTGGCATGATCGACGGGCTGACCAGTGCACCGTGAGCTGTTGTGGGCCGGGCCTCTGCTGCTGACAACGATGACGAAGAGGAGTTGCCCCCCCCAGACGTCGTCGTTGCCTGTCACCAAAGCCCTTGACTCCGAAGGGATTTGCGTGGGCCATGACATGGACACAAGTGAAGTGAGGGTTGGCAGGAGGTGCTATCGCGGCGCGGCCCGTGTCGTCCGACTTCGTCGCCATCCTCGTCCCATCCCTGCTTGCCAGGCTCCACGGTAGATGTTGCAGATGCCTTGCTTATGGGCATCGTGCGGCTGTTTGCAGAGATCCGTTTCGGTGCTCCTTTTGTTTGAAGAATGGTCATCGTGCGCGTGAATGTCGCAACCCATGGCGTCCTCTGAGCTCACTATCAATGCCTTGATGTGCCGCATGTGTCCCGCCTTGGCGTCGTGCATCGTGTTGCTCCTGCTTTGTGTGAGGGTTTGGTGAGATCCACACCCCCTTCCAAGGCGCTTCACCGTGGGTCTTGGGCGTCTGTTGTCTCTGCCGTTGCTGGCTCGACAACCTCGTCAGAGCTAATGTTGCAGTCCGCACTGGCTGGTCAGACTGCACTGTTACAAGGTTGTGTGGCGCGGGTTGAGAGCTTTCTGGAGCGAGCGGAGGTTGCTTTGGGTAGACTATCCTTTGTGCCGGCTCTGTTGCAGACCACTCTGACGACACATTCTCCTTGTGCGGCCGGTGTTTGCTCCGCGGGAGATAGGGGTGAGGAGTTGTACGGCTCTTTCTCCCCTCGTGTTGGAGTCCATTCATCGTCGATGCCTACCTCCCCTCCTATGGTGTCTTCCACTGAGGGCGAGTCCATCGCCATGCTTGTGGCTCCGGTGCTGCAAATTATGCCCGAGTTTAGGGAATTAGGGGCTATTTGGTTGCCATTCTGACACAAGTTGCCTAGGCTGAGCACCTACCTGAGGTCTGTTTGGTTGCCTACCTGAGATATTTGACCTGACAAACCTGCCTATCGAACCGTGCCTGACTCAAGCCTAGAAAAATTACCCCACGCACCATGCCTGAGTAAAATTACCCCTTCTCTCTCACTTCTCCACTCTCCCTCTCACTTTTCCCCTTTCCTTAGGGTTCCTACGGAGGAGAGAAATCGAAAAAATCAATCCATCAAGGAGGGGACTGCCGGCGGGAAACTACTCCAACGTGAAGATCCGGTGGAGAGCTGCTCCAAGATGTTCTGGATCTGACAACGTTGCCCTCTTGGTCGTGCCCTGGACAAGGTGGTTGGCTGCAATTTTGCCTGCTACGATTCCTTGCTTTTCTAGCACCTTTGTCCAGATCGTGTGCTAAATCAGGTACGTGAGCACTCAATCCCATGCTTTTTGTTGTTGTTTCTGCCCTTTTTGCTTTCCACGAGAGAAGAATCTCTAGGGAGTTTGATTTGCAGAAATAAACAATTCTAGTTCATGGTTACTAAAAAGACGAGTGGTAGTAGACTTTTGTGTTCTCCAAATTATTATGTAAACTGAAACCTTAAGTGTAATGATAATTTGATCTGGTTATGCCTGATTTTATCTGATCATTAATTTATCCCTTCAATACGAGACCAACAAGTGGCAGAGTGTAACCCATGCAAAAATGTAGCCAAACACTGCCTGGAGCATCTGCCCACACAGGCGTACTTTCAGGACACCAACCAAACACCGCCTGAGATTTTGCGGCTGCCTGGTTCGGCAATTTGTGAAACACCCTCAGGTTACTCTCAGGCAAGGAATATTCTCAGGCACATAGCTCAGGGCGGCAACCAAACAGCCCCTTATGCCCGAGTTTATCAGTGGAGCATATGAAGGTGGACATATCGGCGGCCTCGATTGAAGGACATGTTCCGCCTCTGTCAAGTGAGCAGTTGGAGGTTCCTTTTGTTGATGATGCTAAAGGGAAGGCAGCTGCAATTTCATGATGGGTAGTGCTCAGTGTTTCGGGTTGTTCACGTGGCTTTCGTCTTTTGAGTCGTAGAAGTTGATTTTTTTTTGAGTCGTAGAAGTTGATGGTTGTGGTTGTCGTGTGTTGGAAGCATTAGGCGGACCGTCTATGCGGTCGTGAGAGTAAGTCGCTTCTAGAGTGTCACTTTTGTAGTGTTTGTATCGGTTTTCGCCCGGTTTTCCGTAAATTAACTGAGCAATTCTCTTCTTCTTAATTAATCGCTGAGGCAATCCTTTTGTCTCCGTTTCGGAAAAAAAAAAGGTAAGAAAGCAGTTAGTGGTGGTCATTGCCTAGTGAGTTGGAAACAAATTTGCTGGCCCAAAGAAAGTGGAGGACGAGGCATTTTAGCGGACTTCCTATTTCGCGCGATACACAAGTTAAACACGCACCTGACCCCCGCCCCGCACCCTTTTGGGCGGCTCATGTGATGGGCGTGACGCGTCCTGTTTTTCTCATTTCGTTTTTTTGCCTTTTGTTTCTCCTTTTCTGTTTTTGTTTTTTTCTTTAAAATAATTCAGGATTACAAACGAGTTCCAATTTTTTAAATGCAAATTTTTAGGAAATAATTGAGAAATCATAAAATGTTAGTGAATTCAAAAAATGTTTCATGATTTCGAAGAATGTTCAGAAATCATTAAACATTCGAGGATTAAAAAATGTTCATGATTTTGAAAAAATGTTAACATATTAGAAAACTTCAAGATTTTGAAAATATATTCGTAAAATTTAAAAAAAGTCATGATGTTAAAAAAATGCCCGCATATTCAAAATATGCTCGTTGATTATTTTTTTCACAATTTTTAAAATATTCACGAATTTGTAAATAAATCTCAAGAATAGGAAAAGGTTCAAGATTTAAAAAAATTCGTGAATTTGTAAAAAATCTTCATGATATGAAAACAATATTCTCGAATTCCAAAAAATATTCATGAGTTAGAAAATGTTCACAATTCCAAAAAGTGTTCACCAACTTGAAAGATGTACATAAAATGAAAAGGAAAGGAGAAAAAGAAAGAGAAATAACTAAAACAAGAAAGAAAGTAAAAAAAATGAAAAATAAATCTAAAAGAAAAGGCAAAAATTTAAAATTGGAAAAAGAAAGAAAAAGCGAAAATGAAAAAGCAAAAAAACAAACAAACATAAAAGACCGAATGTATGTCGCATTTAAACAAATGTTCATGAGCTTCAATAATACTATGTTCATAACATTTCCTAAAAATGTTTATACAATTTAAATAATGTTCACATAGTCTTTTATAAGGTTGGTATAATTAAAATATTTTACAATATTTAGTTGATTTTAACAAATGAAAAAATATATATTCAAAACAATTACTTGAAATAGAATATTATTCATATATTCTAAAAATATTAAACATGTATAAACAAATGTTTTACATGTATACTAAAAATGTACAACGTGTATGAAAGTAATAGACATCAAAGTGTATATTTGAAAATAATAATTTAATCAAGTATTTCAAAATCAGTAAATGTGTACCAAAAAATGTCATAATATTTACAATTTTTGTAGAAAAATGTAGACATGTATTGGAAAAGTTTAAACAAAGGAAAAATAAAAAGAAAATGACTAAGAAAATCAGTGAAAATTAAAAGAATGAAACCAAAAAACCTAAGAGAAAAAGAAATTCATAGAAAAAGCAAGAAAAAAAATGAAACCGATGCAACAGTCAAAATCCGATAAAGAAACCACGGAAAAAACTAGCGTGGCATCTACAGTACCAGGCAAGACCGCAAGAGGCGAGCCGGAGCTACATCTTGCAATAAGTTACACATATCGGGCGCGTCTATACCTTGCTTCAGGCAATTTAGATCGGTCTCTCGCTGAAGCGAACTCACGAGTGGGCTGGTCGCATCAATGTTTGTTTAATCTTGTATCTGAAAAATGTTAAATCATACATTTGAAAAATATTAAATGTAAATGGGAAAAATGTTGACCATGCATTCAATTTTTTTAATCTTGTATTAAAAAATGTTAAAACGTGTATTAGAAATGTACAATGTGTATGAATAAAGTAGACATAGAATTTTGTTTCAAAAATGTTAATCATGTATTCAATTTATTTAACCTTGTATTGAAAAAATGTTAAACGTCTATTAAAATGTATAATGTGTATGAAAAGACATAAAAAGTTTTCAAAAAATGTGAATCATGTATTTAAAAAATGTTTAACGTGTATATGAAACTGTTTTCTGATGTATACGAAAAATGTTGATGTGTACTAAAAATAATTTAACATGTGTTGAACATAAAAGAAAACCAGTGAAAATTGTTTTCTGTTTTCCTTGAACATGTTTTTCCATTTTTTGACATCAGACCATATAGCATTATTAAAGATGTGCTCACTTCTAGTTTTCCCGATGCGCCAAAGGATGCAAGCACAACAGAAATTGGAAGCAACATGATTATCATTTGGAGTCCACTATGTAGCAAAAGAGATAAAATCTACACCTAACGGTTTATCAATGTATATTGCAACAGCTTCCCAAATTTTCCTAGCAACCGCACATTTGAAAAACAGCTGGTCTATTGCCTCTGGTTCAGGTTTAGAGAAGAACACACAATCTAAAGGCTTGCCCATGTGACGTTTCTCTAGATTATCTCTAGTCATGAGTTTACTGTTAGTTAGAAGCCAGAGTGAAATTTACGGTCTAGCGGAATGGACCATAGAGAAAGGATGTAAATAAGTTGGACAATGTCGTGGTTTTATCACGGTAGATGTCCTAGCAGGCCCGTTGACAAGAGTGTGCGAGCAGTGCGATCGCACAGGGCCCCCAAAATTGAGGGGCCCCGGACGAAGAGAAAATCGCTAAAATCGTCGTGTTCGTCACTGCCGCTGCGTTGCGCTGCACAGTTCCACGAGCCGGAGGAAAAACTACAGCCGGTCGTTCCAACAAGAAAGGCAGCAGAACCCATGTTAGCCCAATCCGAATATCCGATGCCCCGGGACACGGATCCTCTGACGTAGCCAACCCCGACTTTCATCGCCTTTCGATCGGCTGCGTGGGCCCTGCGCTTGGTGGGACCCATCTGTCGATGGCAGGACAACCCACGTCGGGGATCCTGCGCTTGGGCCTGTTTGTAGAAAGGCCTTGTAGAAATCAGATATACCCAAGCATCTATTCCGAGGCAAGGTTTTTGCCGTGAGGTTTAGCCACTTGTGTGAAAAAGACCTATGGTGAATTATGCATGTGACACGTGCTATTAATTTGGTACCTGGTGGTATAGAACTGCTTTGTGGATTCAAGGTTTTGTTTCAAATTTTTTGAACTGGTGTGGCCTTCGGTTTGGTTGGTTTAGCATTTTTTCATTCAATGTGGGGCAGGGTGGTGTGCTTATTTTTTCTTGTTTGCTTCTATGTTTTGCCACTTGGTTGAAAATGACATTACATTTAACCGGTTCATGACACATGTAATAACTTGGGATGTGGCCGTGTGCAAACCCGTGGTGACTCTAAGTTTGTATTCAAATTTTTTTGAACGTGTGTGCGTACTTGTTTGGTTCCTCTAGCGTTTTATGCGGTGTGTGGGCCAGCAACGATGTGTGAATTCATAGCACAGGAGTTTATCTGCCGAACGGTGTTTCTTGAGTTTCCATTGGGCTAATCGGCGTCGTTTGTCTCGGCGCTGTCGTCCTATTTTCAGGGACAGCGGTGCTGCTTCTGCCGTTGTTTGCTTTGCCACTTCTACATTCGGTTTGTTTTTTATCAACCAACTGTCTGTCGGGCAATAGGGATTGGCTGTTTTGCTTTTGCCGTTGATATGTGCATGCAAGGTGCAGTTTTTGAGGGATGTCATGACCACATGCATGTATCTTCTAGGATTCTCTCCGGCCGCTTAAGCTAGGCAATTTCATTTTCTTTTTTTTTTAATGCATGCATGGGTTGGTAATTGTTGGCATCGACACATCATGGTATTACGTGTATGCTTTACCAAGTTGCCGTTTAATCCGTAGTTTCTCGATCACTGCATGTGTTTGCTTTCTAGACGAATCATGCGTGTATAAATAGGAGTAAGCTTTGTTCCGTTTACGACCAAGTGAGACAACCTCGCACACGGCTCTCCTTTCCTCTTCCTCCTCTCTCCTGTTTCTTTCCCAACGTACACCGGCCAAACCATCCGTCGACAACTTCATCGAAGCCAAGGAGGTGAGCCAGAGAAACAACCCGTCGAGGGGACCCGGACTTGCTCTCACGGTTCATGGCGGTCATGGGCGAGGATGATGGCCGCAGCAAGCTCCTCGACGTGTTCCCCATGCCGGAGGCAAAGCGCCGTTCCAGCGGGATGTGGTTGTCGGCTTCATTCTGGTCGGTGAGTATACAACGACCTTGGCCCTGACATGGTTCTTCCGATCCTCACCGCGAACCAGCAGCGCGAGCAGCGTGTCCACTACGACTCTCGCGTTAACGAGCAACGCGTGTAAAGTATGCAGTACCTGCACGCCGCTATCATCGAGGCGATGTGCCTGTGCCCGTCGGTTACCTTCAACGGGAGGGTCGCCAATTATTCGGCGTACAAGCGGATGGAGAATATCGGCCCGGAGCACTCGCTCGGTAACGGCGGCAAGTTTGTGGCGCGGTACCCGGTGTGCCACGCAAGGCCACATGCATGCTTCGGGAAGGAGATGGCCTACGTGCAGACGAAGACGGTCGTAAACTCGCAGCAGCCATTATCCGGAAGTTCAGGTTGAACACGGTGGCGCTATCTGTTTGTTAATATGTATACAAGAACTAAACATCTTCACATCAGTTAATGATCACCTAGAAACTGTTCGTTTTAGCAGACAAAAATTGAAGAAAATGCTTAATATTCCACCCGTTAATGATCAGCTAAAAACAAAAGGTTTTAGCAGAAAAAGTGAAGAAGATAGTTAAGGTGCAAGGGACTGCTTGCTCCCAGAGGCGGTTTCACTATTTTCAGATTAGATAAGCCAAGGTTGTTTCTAGATCATAGTAGGCGAAATACTATTGTGGATTTAGATACATTTTTTAGATGTGGATTGGAGGTTGGTGTGATACTCATGTTTTCTCTGATTGGGATGCAAGTTCAAGTGAAGTCATTTTTTATATCTTTTTATGTTCATTTCGTGTGCATGGAGAAGTCATTTTATTGTATTTCAGAACACACCTTTTTGTGAAATAAGACACTGTGTGAAGCCAGAAGCGATACATACAAGTCATAATGCAGGTTTTGATTTCCAGATTGGCACATGTTCTTTGAAATTCCATAGTAAATTTGAAAATTATACTCTAAATTAAATCGGTTTGGAGATTTGACTGTTATGAAATGGTATGCAAAAAGTATATTAGATGCTATTTTTTTATATGCAGTAGTGCTTATTCGGGCATGGGCACCTCCTCAATATCCTTCTTTCCATTTGCTGCATCGTTCAAAAGATGTCCTCCTCCCCTTTTGATATGATCTTTTTTTGAGTTGTTTTTGCTACAGGGATAGTGCCCTTTTTGTACAAGAACTGATGGTTAGTGCTCACTGATCCACAATCTTATGATCTGCAATTTCTTCATGAAGCTCGAAGGTCCCATGTCTTCATTTTCAACATGGATCAACGAGTACCACCCAGTAAAATTTTCTGTTCTCTACATATTCCTTGTTTTTGCCTTTGCTACTTTTATGACTTCAGATCTCATGATTGTTCTGTATTTTGTTTGTCTTATTGACAATGAGTTTTTCTTGGAAAATTCCTTCTGTTTTACAATGTTTTATTGTCAAATTTTTATTTGAATATTTTGAATGAACACGGTATTATTATTAATGCTCATGCTTAAAAAGATGGGAAAGTAGTGGCTGCACCCATTTTCGGTGCACCCAAAAACATATCAAAACATTTAGAAAAAATCTGAAACTTCATGGAAATGATCATCAACAAATGCTATGAGGGTTTGCAAAGTTTGGTGGTCAAATAACATTAGAAGCGCTCTACAAAACGGATAAAATTGCAAAATCTGCTCAAACAGTGCACGTACATTTTGACTAATTTTCAGTGATTTTGTCTTTTTTGTAGAGAGCTCCTCAAATGTTATTTGACCACCAAATTTTGCAAGCCCCCATAATATTTGTCGATGATCATTCCACAAAGTTTCAGATTTTTTCAAAATGTTTTAATATGTTTTCTTGCGTGGGTGCACCGTGGGTGCACCGAAAGTGGGTGTAGAAGAACCACTCTCTTAAAAGATATACAACTAGCGAAGTTTTTATTTTCAGAAATTTGCTTCTAACTGAAATGAACAGCATAAGTGAACAGTTTGGCAGATTATAGTGGCCAAGATTGTTTTGCACGATTTCAGTGAGAAATTTGCAGATTTTCTTGACAAAAAATTTACCCATTTGAATTGTTTATTCCAAGGAGCATGGCACCATGGTCAGGCGCAGCATTAGCAGGTGCGATGCCATACATCCAACCAACCCCTTCTGAATCGTCTAAGACATAAACAAAGACACTACAACAATAGAGAAATATCTCTATATATACAATATAGAATAAAATAAACTATCATCTATAAGCAGACACTACTACCACGTTAGGAAAAAAAAGATGTTTCTCAAGGGTAATGTATCAATACATAACGTATTGGTGGGGCGCGGCGTGCCGCCGCGCGGGTATGGCTAGTAAAGGAAACAACGCCGGACTCCTCGCTATGATTTGCGTGTCGCTACGATTTGGTGAGCGAGAATAGCGAGGCGCCGCCCTGACTCCTTCGGGCGATGAGATCGATCGCAATCCACCGTGCATCTGGTCGCCGCCACCGCCGGCTTTGCTACTGCAATACCTCATCCAGTCATCCCCAAATATATCTCAAGTAAGCAGAAGTCATAAGCTTTTAATCAAAATCAATGGGCGATAAACACTGCATTAGGTTATATTTTTATACAATCTTCCTCTCTGATTCTTTTGGTATTTTCATGCCAAATCAAACGCAATCCCTACTAGTATAGTAGTACTCCTCAGTTAAGCTTGTACGTGGTTCTAATCCAATTAATAGGATTAGAATGTGATACACGGCTCGTAATCCAATTTCTAATTCTAATACTCCATATTCCAGCAGTACTAATTCTTCATACCCATGTGCTAGCTCGCCATACTAGCATATTTCATTTCAAGAAAGACGCAATGTTTGGATGACAATAACAGTGGAAAATGATGTCTTGAAGAAAACAACTTTCGAAGATATAAGAATTCAAGAAAGACCCAAGAGAGTATGCTTAGCTACATTAGGTTTTAGTTACATGGTCTTCTTTAAATTTTGGGCCCCATTTTGCATTTCGTACCGGGGCCCGAATTCCTGGAGACGGCCCTGTGTCCTAGTATGAAGACTTAGTCGTGAGGCCATCGCAACTAAGTGGTTAGTTTGTCGGAGTTGAACGGAATCGAGAGTCGCGAGTTTTACCCAGGTTCGACCCCTCACGGTGGAGGTAAAAGCCTACATCCTGCTTGATTGATATCGATGATGAAGACGATCTCGATTACAAGGGCGATGTTTCGTTACCTCTATCTCGAGAGCATCTACTTTGATCTTGTATATATAAGACATGTCTGTCTAAAATTTGTCCCTCTTGGGGTGCCTTGCCCCTCCTTATATAAGTTGAAGGGGTGGCTTACACTTAGAGTCATAATAGGATTATACTAGTCTATTTTTTAATTGTTTGGATTGCTTACCACATTGTCACGTGGTAGGACTAGTCTATTTTCTTATTTACAAGTGGAATCCTTAGTCCAGATCTTGCTTCCCTTGTAAGGAAAATATTTTTTATGCCTTTCCAATCAAGCCGGCCCACCGGATACCATACCTTGAGCCGGTCTTCTCATGAGCCGCCTTCTAGGCCTTGTCATTCGTCTAACCCGCCTACGGGTCACCGGTGAGTCGCTAAGCTGGCCGGGTCACCATTGAGTCGCCAAGCCTCGATCGGGTTATACCACCGGGTATATTCCCGACAAGCACCTCTGGAACTGATGTCACTCTTGTATTGTCCTCACAATCATTCATCTCCCTATAAATTAAGTAGGTCGAGATTGTGCTGAAATTTCCTTTGTGTGAATTCGATCCTGACAATCACCCTCTCGGTAAATTATACTTCCTCCATCCGAAAGAAGCTTGTCCCTTAGATGGATGTATCTAAGACTAACTCGATACTATATATTCATTTGAGGGACAAACTTTTTTGGATATGCCCCATCTCTATCAATAAATACCACGCGGCCCTCTTACGAGAGGGTAGAACGTTTCCCATCGTTTTCTAGAGTCACCCTTCTATTGTCCTCAACAATCATCCATCTCTCGGTTAATTAAGTAGGTCGAAATTGTCCTGAATTTTCTTTTCTGTGAATTTGATCCTGAGAATCGTGCTGAAAGGCAGGAGGCTTGAAAGATACACCGCCGTCCTTCACACTTTACAGATCATAGTGTGCCAGGAATCTTGGATACCACGCCTGCGTGTCGATCCACATCTTTGGTTTTCCAATTCAACCAGCGTAGTGATGGTGACAAAACTGAACGACGGCCGGTCGGCATTTTCCCAGCTAGATGTGGGCAATTTTTGCAATTGATACCGACAACTCAACTGTGCAGTAGCTAGCTAGTATTGTTTTTTGTTAGAAAAAGGAACCTGTCTCCAGCGTCCATCATTATAAACACTAGTGCTAGTACTACATTGTGGCCGAATTTCGTGTTTTGACCCTTTTTGAAAAGTATTTCAGGATCTGACCCTGTTTGATTTTTTTTCGAGATTTGACCCTTGTGCCTTCCGTCAGGGCCTCTGGGGGTAGGGTTAGATAGCCTACCGCCACGGCCCATGGCGGTGGAAAACTTATTCACGCCAGCGCGCGGAGACGGCGCCGTCCCCCTCCGTCGCACCCTACCGCCAGGGGCCCTGGCGGTAGGCTGTCTAACCATACCGCCAGGGCCCCTGGCGGTAGGGTCCGGGCAGTTATTTGCCCCAAAACCCCCGCGCCCTTCCCCCTCCTTCTGTCGGCAGTTCTTCTTTTTCTCCCCCAAGTCGCCCCTCTCTCCCTCTCTCATCTCCTCCACTCCCCCCTTGGATCTTTACCGATTCTTCACCGTTTTAGCGGATCGAGATGGCCCCGAGGAGAGAACTGTAAGCTCCTCCGATCCCTCCAATTAGTTTTTGCAAACTTGCTACCGATTCGACGCATTATTTGCTTGAAATCCCTCATGTTTTTTAACTTAGATTGATTTTTTCACCTAAGATTGATTGTAGTTGTAGTTCTTAGTTCTTTAGTAAGTAGTGGTATTGGATATGTACTCTAATCAATAGTTCATATGTTAGTGTGAAGATGAACCCTAGTTCATAATTTTTTGTTAAAAATTATGATGTAATGTTGATAAAGGGATGAACCCTAGTTTGATGATGCATGTGATATGATGATATGATCTAGTGTGAAGATGAACCCTAGTTTGATGATGCATGTTGATATGATGATATGAAGATGTTGTTTGGAAAATTTTGTTTAAAAATATGAAGCTATGATGTATGTTGGAGTTTTTTTTTATATGATGCATGTTGATATGATTTGATCCATCATGTGTAGTAGATGTTGTTGGAGGAATATGCTTAAAATTTTATCTTGATATGATTTGAGTTCATTGTTTGTTTATGTATGCTTATGCTTATGGTGCTTTTGTTTATGAAACTCTATTAAGGCGGCCACCTCTTGCGGACAACATCGGCCCACGGTACTGCATGCTGGACTAGGCATTCGACAAGGGTCATCGTGCCCATTTCATAGAGAACGGAGAGGTAAGTGGTATGAAAGAAATTTTGATCAAAGTTCTTGGATTGATGAAAATGATTTCCTAACTTTTTGGCGTTCACTTTTTGACAGACGCTCCGACCCACTTTGCGCGCATGAGGGGTCACGGGGTTCATGGGCATATGGACTACGACGAGCGCTACGCGCCATTCTTCAAGAGAGCCCGTCTGTTGGGTTTCGTGCTGCAGTTCAAGCGTCAGCCGCCGACGCTTGTCCACGCGGCTCTCACAGCTCTGATTGACCGTTGGAGACCGGAGACCCATTCTTTCCATCTGCCATGCGGGGAGATGCCGGTGACCCTAGAGGACTGGGGATGATTACTGCAATGCCGATCGAGGGTCATGCACTCACCGGTCGAGTGGAGAGGGCCAACTGGCAGGAGAGGATCACCACCCTCATCGGCGGCTGCCCCGGTGCCAAGAGTAACCGTACATCCGGTGTGCCGTTGATCTGGCTCTCGGAGCACCGGAGGACATGCCCCCAAGGCGCAGATGAGGCGACTGTGGAGTTGTACGCGAGGGCCTATCTGTGGTATATTCTCTCGGAGGTCGTGTTTCTAGACAGCTCCGGGAACTCGCCAATCAGGCGTATCTGTTCTTCCTAGCGGACTGGGATGCAGGGTACAGTTGGGGGCGTCATCTCTCGCCTACCTATACCGTTCAAGAAGAGAGTGTCTAATTGCGTACCTACCTCTCAAAGTGTGTCCATGACATTTTCTTATATCTGATTCTCATTTGATGTTTTGCAGCTTGACGACGCAGCGTAGAGGACGGGAGACAAGTCCAATATGGGTGGCTTTGTTCAGGCCTTCTCCATTTGGATGTGGGAGCGGCTGCCGGTGGGCGTCCGGAGAAGTTGCGAAGACGCCCATGGGAAGACTATGACGAAGAAGGCGACGAGACTCGAAACCCCACCGTAGCTTACGAGTGGGACGTTGTCAAACTCTACACGGGCCTAAACAAGACTTCGTGACAAGACCTACACCAACGAAGTTGGACGCTTTGACGACACTTGCTCTGGCGGTATATGAACTCGCCCAACACCTTTCTCTTTGATTCCACTATTGACCGAGTGCGAACTTACCAAGGTATATGTAATAGGTAATCTGGTGCCCGTATCGACAAGAACGAGAGTGGGACTTTGATCTGAACGTGATGTGCATAGCGGACTGTGGTCTCTGGCGGTGCATCGTGCCCATGATCTGTGTGTACGCCGTCGAGTGGCATTTGCCACAACGCGTGGCCACGCAGTTTGGGATTTATCGGCATACCCCACCGGGCCAGCTCACCGATACCGGCGGCCACACGCTCCACCGGTGAGCTCTTTGTTTTCCGTGAGATTATCATGTTTCTTGTTGCTTATGATGATCTCATTGCGCTTATGATGATTCTTGTTGCTTATGCCTTGCAGGATGAGCGGCGGAAGAATCGATCGATCACAAACCGGGAGAGGAGCATAAGACTCATGTGACGGAGTGGAACCGACGGAGGTACCGTAAAGACGTGGAGAGGAGAGTGACTAATCGGGATGATTACCTGGGCGACACATGAGGTGGTACGATGATGGCGAAGCACCGTCTTCGTCTCGAGCCTCGATGGACGGCGGAAGACATCGCGGAGCTGGAGTGGGCTGACCCGATGAACAGGCATACCGCACCGGCATCGAGACATGCACGGTGGATTTAGGGAGTTTGCACCCTCATCAACAGAGTGGTAAGTTTGAACCGACGGTCGTATTTAAAATATTTTATTAAATCGCCGTGGGACTTATGCCGTTGCAGTCCGGTGAGCTGAACAGATGCATCTTTGAAGCCTCAGATGCACTAGGTCATCTTCCCGGGAGCGTACAATCTGAGGCCAGAGTCAGGGGGACGATGAAGGTACAATTTCAACCTCCTCGGAACAGATGCATCTTGTTCACTTGCAGTCAGTCGATCTGATACTTATTATGACCTTGCTTCATTGTGAGTGCAGAAGTTCGTGCAACGTTGTCGCAAGCTGGTAGGGCTGCTTGGGTGTCTTTGGAGCTGGGTCGGTTGAAGCTTATCAACTGTAGCCACCACAGGGTATCATCGGCTCATCGAGCCATGCTCCCTCGTCGTCTAAGTTGGTTGGGGAGGAGGAGGATGAGGAGGAGGAGGAGGAGAAGGAGGAGGAGGCCACATATGAAGAAGGGGAGGAGGAGGATGAGAGCAACTGGGAGGAGGAGTACGATGAAGATTATGGACCTCCAGCAACTCAAACGTCTCAAGCATCTCAGCCGCCGAAGAAGAGGAATCCGAAGACGAAGGATTTGCTGAGTCCGGAACCTTTCCAGAGACCGGTTCCTCGACGGCCCAAGAAGAAGACCGAAGAGAATCATTCAAAGAGTAACGAGGACCGTACCTCCAAGAGGGGAAGGAGCAAGTGATTATGCTCTTCGATACTTGGCTCTTTTAGTTTGGTTGAACTTTTCTAGTGGTTGTGAAACTATGTGTTTGCTATTTATGGATCTATGTGTTTGAAATGTTCTATGCACTTCAAGTTATCTTAATATGGATCAACGTGATGCCCAAATTTAATTATTTAAAATCTATGATATTGTTGTCATATTTGTGAAACTTGTTGTGATATTGAATTTGAAAACAAGCAACCAAATGAACTTGGGAAAAACAAAACAGAGGACCCTACCGCCAGGCAACCTGGTGGTAGGGTTACACAACCTACCGCCAGGGCCCTTTGCATATTTCATTACAGAAACTTTATACGGCAAACGCAGGACCCTACCGCCAGGCTCCCTGGCGGTAGGGTCAGACAACCTACCGCCATGGGTCCTAGCATATTTCGTTACAGAATGCATACACGGCAAAACCCTGCCACACCTTACCAGAGCCCCGCGATGGGTTTAGACAGCATACCGCCAAGCTCTCTGGCGGTAAGGTACTTATCCACGTCGGTCTTGACGGTGACGCCGTCCCCTCCGTCACACCCTACAGCCCAGATCTGTTGGCGGTAGGCTGTCTAACCCTACCGCCAGGAGCGCTGGCGGTAGCAAAAGGGTCAAATCTCGAAATTTTTAGCAACAGGGGTCAGATCCTGAAATTCTTTCCAAAAAGGGTCAAAACACGAAATTTTACCCTACATTGCACGCTCCCTCTAGTCCTCTTCATCCTCCAGATTCCCACACAACCTCAACGCCGCTTGACTTGACTCTGATACAGAGAGCCCCATCCTTTCTTTACATGTCCATCCCGTCCCTTCCCGACGAGCCCCTCTTCCGCTCTCCCCACTCAGAGCGGAGCCGGCCATGTCCACCTCCTCCGCCGTCGTATTGGAAATAGAATTGGAAGTCGACCGCAACAACAACAAAAGGTGCCAAGGTGCCCGGCGATAGCAAAAGGGTCAGATCTCAAAAAATTTATAAACTAGGGTCAGATCTTGATTAACTTTCAGAAAAGAGAAAAAACACAAAAATTTGCCCCACATGACGTTTCTCTAGATTATCTCTGGTCATGAGTTTACGGTTAGTTAGGAGCCAAAGTGAAATTCCAGCAAAAAAGGAGCCAGAGTGAAATTTACAGTCTAGCGGAATGGACCATACAGAAGGGATATAAATAGGTTGGACACCTCTGGAACTGATGTCACCCTTGTATTGTCCTCAACAACGGGTGAAGCTTGAGTAGTGTGACGGGGAAAACCAAAAAACGCCCCCCTCGTGCAACCGCGTACGTCCCCCGCGACCCGCCAGCCACGCCGTCCATCCCTCTTCCCCAGAGTTCCCCCACCCTCCCTCTCCCCGTGTCGCCGGCGTGCATCGCCGGGCTCGGCTCGGGCGGCGACGGCGGCCCGCGACATTTCCCCTCCCGCGGCGGATCTCGCGCTGGTGGCGCTGCTTCAGGAGGTGCTTCCAGGCGGCGATGGTGCGGCGCGGCGGCAGGCTGGCTCGTCGTTGGCGTCGGTGGTCGGAGGCATGGGGCGCGGCCGTTGGCGGCGGAGCTCCTCGGTGGCACGGGCTGGCGGCGCTTGCTCGTCCCAGATCTGGACCCTTTCGGGCCCCATCTAGGCCGGGCGGGCCGACGGCTCCGATCTGGTGGCGGCGGGGTGTCGGGATCCTGGGTGATGGCGGCGCCGTCGTCGGCTTGCTACAGCGTGGCGGTGGAGTGTTTGCGCGCTCGATCTGAGCCCGGCCGGACCCGGGTGGCCTGCTTTGCTTCCTGCCGTTGCGTCCAGCCGGCTACCGCGATGGCGCTGGAGGAACTGGCCTCTTGTGCGACGGCGGTGGAGGTTGTCCCCTTCCGCTTTGCCGCGGTGCTGCCGCCCTCGGCTCCATGCATTCTCATTTTCCGTCCTCTAGGTCTCGCGATGGTGGCCTCAGTGAGACGGCGTGGGTGGCTTCAAGGCCGTGGTGGCGCATGCAGGTGGGCGGCGTGTTGGGTGGAAGACTCCGGAGCGATTGGGTAGTGGTGTTCCGCGGGTGGGAGAAATCCATGTCGGCCACCTCTCCTTGGAGGGCGTCGGGTGACCCCTTTCACCTCCCTCCTTCGCGTGCCGGGAGAATCCCTAGGAATTTTCCGGGCAACCGTGTCGTCGTCGTCGCTCTCCTTCCTGAAGTGTTTCTTGGTACGCGGCGCGACGGAGTGTTGGGTGTGTGGTGGGACGACTTCGGAGGGCGCAACGATGGCGGGTCATCCACTTGTCGTCAAGCTGCCATCGTTGGCATTTGTTTATCTCTTGTTCTTCTTGTTTTATTTTTGGGCTTGATGTGTTGTTCGCCCCAGCAATGCGGTGATTGTTGCTTGTAATACAAAGCGGGGGGAAACCCTATTTCAAAAGGCCCTGTTAATTAAGTAGGTCAAAATTGTCCTGAAATTTCCTTTTCGTGAATTCAATCCTCACAATCATCCTCTTTGTAAAATGCTTGTCTCAATTTTATCTATCAAATGGATATATCTAGCACTAACTTGGTGCTTGATACTTCCATTTGAAGGACAAATTTTTTTGGACGAAGGGAATAAGTAGTTCGAAATTGTCCTGTATTTTCCTTTTAGTGAACTCGATCCCGACAATCGCCCTGAAAGGGAGGGGCCATGAACGATACACCGGCCTCTCATGCTTTACACTTCACAGATCCCAGTAGCGTGCTAAGAGTCTTGGATACGACGTGTAGATCCGCATCTTTGGTTGTCCAACTCAACTAGGATGGTGACACAACTAAACGAGGGCCGACCGCATTTTCCCAGCTAGATATGGACAGTTTTTTGCAGTTAATATCGATAACTCGACTGAAGTACTCTACTAGCTGGTGTTGTTTCGTTAGGTAAACTGAAGAATCTCTATCCGTCGCTATAAATACTAGTGCTGCTCGTTGCACGCTCCCTCTAGCTAGTCGTCTTCATCCTCCAGACACCCACAGCCCCAACGCCGGTTGACTCCGATACAGAGAGCCCGATCCTTTCCTTACATGTCCATCCCGTCGCTTCACTCTCCGCCCCTTCCCGACGAGCCCCTCAGCTTCCGCTCTCCCCACTCAGAGCTGAGCCGGCCATGGCCGCCTCCTCCGCCGTCGTATTGGAAATGGAATTGGAAGTCCACAACAACATCAACAACAACGACGACGAGGCCACCATGGCCAACTTGGAGCTGGAGGAGGCCAGCAGAAGCCAGATGGCGCGGCTAGTGTCTCCAGGCGCATCGACGGAGCAGCTCGCGCGCGCGCTGTGGTTGCTGAGCTCTGCCACCCTCTTCGTGGGCGTCAACGCCGGGCTTCACCGGCCGGCCGCCACGGGATCGGTGTTCGCACGCCACGAGGCCGCTTACTACGGCATCATCACCGCCATTCTCGCCGCTGTGCCTGTGGAGATGGCGACCGCCTTCTGGCTGCCCCGGTCCGACGGCCGGCGGTTCCACGCTTTCGCCGCGGGTCAACAGCGCGTCGCCCTCGCGCTTCTTCTCCTCGTATCGGCCGTGGGTGGCGTCGTGCTCACTGTCAAGATCTAATTAATACGCATGCATGCATGCATGCATAGTACTGTAGCTAGCTAGCCACTAGCAAGCCACTCATATGTGTATATTTTATTTCGTCGATCGCACTCGCGCCTATATTTGATTCCGTGCGAACGAGACGTCTCACTACAGTCTAGCACACATGCATATATGTCAAGGTGGTTCTCTTGTTGATATATTTATAATCTATTGACTGTTAATATTTTGTCTTCGAGCAAATTTGCACACATTTGCGGATGCTGATTGAGTGTCGTTTGAGAATAGAACGTATGCCATAGGCTAAGTCTCAGAAACTTAACCAAGTCTAGTAAGTGACCTGACATACAAAAAGGAAAAAAATAAAAGAAAAAATTTGCACGAATCTCTATGCAAGATCTCATGGATATAGCATTGACTGAGATATAACTAACTCTCAGTCGATTGATATTTAGCACCACTGTATGTCATATATCAAGTGGCCAAATATAATACATCTCATATAAGAACGTGATGGGCTCTGCACCATTCAATGGCCGCACACACAGTACTAGCCGTCGTGGTGCATGGCTTCATTCTGAAACATTAAGAATGGTTCAGCCCGGCGTCACGCGGTAGCAATCTCCAAACAAAAAATAGACTTCTCCTGGCGATGAGCAAATCATGCATACGTCACACGACCTCAGCTGGCAAAACCGGCTATACAGAGCGAGTGTCTTGCCTTCTTTCCTCGCGACCAAGTTTGTGCAGGAAAGAGAGCAAGAGAAAGAGGAAGCTTTGCAATCTAGGTGAGATTCTGTTCCTTTACAGTTCAGGGGAAGAGGGAGCTTTGCAATCTAGGTGAGGTTATTTAGTTCAGCTCTGACTAGAGCACTTGGTCGCACGTACGCCCGGCCCGTGGACAACTGAGACTGAGAGTAGCTAAAACTTTTAGCTACTCGCGAGTTATGTTTTAGCCTAAAACATAAATAAGTCGTTGAATGCTCTTCTTCTTTCTCCTCCAGCAGCATGTCCACCTTCTCGCTCGATCTGGTCATTATCGTCGGGGAAGTACACAAGACTAGTCATTATCGTCGGGTAGTCAGCAGTGCACCGTCCTTAGTCACCCCTCGACCCGAATGGCAGTAGCTTTCTTTGGGCAGTTAATTCCTGTTCGCAACGCTGTTAAGAATCACGTACCAAGGTAAATAAAATCCTAGTCACTATAGATTCGATCCACCGAGGCACAGACGGTCCACTGTCCTGTTCACACAATCCACCATCATATTACATCACCTTTTACGTAGAAACATCGTTCATATGTAGAGGGACAAATCCACCATCATATATATTCACCCTCCTCGAGGAAGCAAAGGGCGCAGATGACTGTGAAAAAGTAACGATAGAGTAAGACGTAAGACGGGAGCAGGACCACTCACCCCAAGAGCCAAGGCGACAAACCGAATTTAGGAAGTGGACTAGTTAGGTCGGCGACTCGGTGCTCGATCGTATGAACCATGGAGGTTGAGTTTCTTGCTAGCGTTTCCCTAATGACGTAGATGCATACGACCTGCGTGGGCTGGTGAGTCGCGTCCTTGGCACTACTAGGAAATGCATCCGAATATTCTCTCTTGTTTTTGTTCTCATAGCCACGACGATCGACAACAACATAGACTTGTGCAGCTGCATGCATGGTCACCTGAAGTCTGAAGAGACTGTATCCTTCGGGTGGCGGAGGTGGAGGATCTATCGTTCTGCTTTGCCGCGACATGTCTTTCTGCACGATGCATGCATGTTGAAGTTTATATTTAATGAGGGAAATAATTGTGGTTTCTACCCTACCGGTACCGGCCCCCTCCAGCTGGTTCCGTGTAGGGGTACGGTAGTATCCAGGTCTGCAGCCTGTTTGAAATTTTGCTGCTTTGCTATGTGAGTATGTGACCCATGCGATCGATGTAAAAAAGCATTGTGTCGTCTCGATCCTTTTCCTACCTCTCCCCGTGACTCGGAACTGCACTAAAAGAAGCTAGTTTTCGTGGTGGACTTGCGAAAATATTTCCGCTTGACTTCACCCACGTGAATACGACCACGACGTCGTGTAGATCCAGTCGCACAAAGAGCGGCCGGCCGGAAACCCTGTCGTGCGTGATTGATGGGTGTTCGTTCGTTGCACAGCAGCATATGCATGCATGCTTGTTTTAACGCCGCAGAAGAACATATATAAAGGCTAATATGCACAACGACGGCCATTAGGATGATAGGAAGGTTAAGAGCTGTTAGTTTTGCACCGCTGGATATAATTTGTTGCTCTTGTTGCTACGCCCATGCGGTGATATATATGGAACAAATTCAAGAAGATTCAAACGTACGTGATAACAGTGTACTCCACAAGGTGATATAGTGAAGTTCGTTCAAAGGTTAGTGCACTATATATGCTATATATGATGGATTGCATGCATACACCCAACATATGCAACCCGTTCTTCAGTCCAAAGGTAGCTCATGAAAGAAAACTTTCAATACCAATCGGCACATGCAAGATTGGTGGACGCTCTATGTGCTCGTATGGCGAACGCCGTGGAAAGAAAGAAATGAGAGAACCTTCAATAATGTCAGCTGCCCCTCTTACATGGTCTTGCAAGAAATCACGGAAGAAAGCAGGCTCTGGAGTAAACCCGGGCATGGGCAGCCCGGCCCGAAAAACCCGGGCCGGGCTGGGCCGGGCTCGGACTTTGTTTTGCAGCCCGAAAGATAGTTCGGGCCGGGCTCGGGCTTCAATTTTTTTGTATTTCAGGCCGGGCTTGCACGTGCGCGTACTAAAAAAAGCATTCGGGCCGGGCTTTCAGGCTTCGGGCTTGATTTCGAGCCGGGCTCGGGCTTAAAAATAGGGAGTATTTCAGACTTTGGGCTGGGCTCGGATTTAAAAAATGAAGGTTGGGCTTTTACAAGCCCGGCCCGGCCCGACGTTTGCCCGGGTTTACTCTGAAGACGATCACGGTGGCATCACCTGATGCTCAATGGAGTCAAAATTGCTACTGGAGTTCATTTCTTCTTAAAAAAAATGGTTACTAGAGTCTGGAGATTTTTTCTACAGTGACATGTTATTGTCTCTCTTTCTTTTCTTGCTTGTGCGCGCTTTTGTGGTTTTTTAGGCAGGGCGCTTTTGTAGTGTGAGCCAAGCGTACTTCTTACCCAAAAAAGCCCAATGTAGTGGACCCCAAATTTATTGCGCTGGACTAACCTAACAACACTGATTTATTGAGATCACATGATTTTTCCTTTTGTTTCTCAGGAAAAAAACATGATCTTTTCCTCCCCCTCAAAAAACATGTTTTTTTTTTATTTAAAATTCATAGGTGCTACCGTGTGTGCAGCTAGCTGAAATGTGTATTTGACGTACCAAAGATCAATTAGGGCACTCTCAATGCTGGTATCTTAGTATGGTTTCATAGATAAAATATGATTTGGCATCCTATTTGATGAGAAAACAAATAACAATCCTACTTCCTCCGTTTCTAAATACAAGTCTTTTTAGAGATTCCAATGCGGACTAGCTACATACGGAGCAAAATGAGTGAATTTACACTTTAAAGTATGTCGGCGGCGGCGGCAGAGGCGGACAGTCTTGGGCGGCGAGGATGTTGGGCGAGGTCATGCGGCGGGGTCGGGCGAGGTCGGAGCGGCGGCATCGGGCAGAGTGGTGGGGGCGGGCCGACTCGATCGACGACCGAGGGCTGGCGGACGAGCAGCGACGGGGATGAATCGGACAACGGAGGAACTTCGGAGCTGGCGAGGCAAAGCGGCGGGGAGGGGGGGCAAAATCGCGGCGGGCCCGACGGTCATCGTGCGGGCTACACCGGCTGCAATTCGGCCGGCTGCGGAGTTGGCTGGGCGGCGATTGGTCGCGTGGAAGAGAATGGAACGGCAATTGGGTAGTTGGTTGGCGGTTGCGGTTTTATATCTCCTGTAGGCGGAGATGCAAATTTGCACTACGAGGTGTTGTAGTTTACATCTCCGGGAGGCGGAAATGTATTTTTTTATTACATCTACACCATCTGTTGGAGATGTGTTTTTGACCCTCAGAGATGTAAAAGTTAGTTATTTTTGCATATATATCTTCCATTGGAGATGCTCTTAGGATTAAGCATAACCTCTTGCACTCATTAGCTAACATCGTGGCAACAATTAAGGAATTGCTAATCCACATGGGGTTTTATCTCAACCATTGTTTTGGTTCAGGAGTTGTAAAACATACGTAAGGAGGGTGTATAAAAGCACACCTCTTCTACATACACGTGCGTGGTGGCATATATATTTCCATATGGTAAACAAATTTAAAACCTACGAAAGGGGTAACCTTGTGGGATCAAATATGGGGATTAGTTGATACTCATGCACAGGTTTCATACCTACACTGGTATACATGCTAATTAGCTCTAACAAACATTTATCTTCTTTGAAACTGAAACAAGGTTAAAATTTGAGAGTTGTAAAGAAAATAACACAAGAAATAATTTCTTTGAAGAATACTTTATGATAATATTGAAATGTGCCAATGTTGGATCATGCGCCTTCTACTTGGATCGGATGGGTTTGTTAGGACATCTTCAACACCGATCCTCAAACCGCCCGCATACGTCCGGACTGCTGTCCGGACGTGTTGTTGTGCCATTCAACACGGCCGGTTCTGTATCAGTCCGCCGCCTTGGTCTGGACGTACTTTCTCCCGCAAAACGGAGATAAACATGAAAGAGTTTTGTGGGAGTCCGGACATCCGTCTGGCCAACAAAAGGCCGCCACGTACCCGATGCTAGCACCCTCTCTCCTCTCCGCCCGCCCATGATGGCGGAAAGCCACTGCTATTTGGCGGAAAGAGTGATTAAATTACATAATTAATGTAATGGAATGTGTTAATATAATTAATGTTTGGTGGAAGCTGTACAAACAGAATGAACTGTTGGCGGAAAGCACATAGTAATTTGGCCAAAGCATATCACTAGTAATTTGCATGCATGGCTTTTGGCGGAAAGCATTTGTGCATGGCTTGGTGTTGGCGGAAAGCACTTGTGAACATGATCTTCACTACTTAATTTGCATAAACTTGATCTTGTGTTATTGGAGGAAAGCATGCAAGGCTGTTGGCGGAAAGCACAAATACTTTACTCGTAATTTCCTTAACTAGTAAATCTGGTATGTTAAAACTCGGCTTGAATTGTAGTAATCTGGTATGTTAAAATCAACTTGAATTGTAAGCAAATAGCATTGAATGGCGATCTTTCACATCCGTGTCTATGGACTGTTCCCCCTGCCTGCGGACGGACGCGGAAGGAAATTTGGGGGTCGCCTTTAGAGATGCCCTTATGCAATTAGCTCTCCCCTCTTTCTGACCCGATCCAAGAGCTACCTCCATCCATGGTACAAATATTGGTTGATTACATTGTATGCATGATTGAAGTCTAACTTGATCTCATGGTGATCAGCTATATGCAAGTTTATGATTTTCTTAATCCCGTCATCATGGTGGCTAATATTTTATACTCAGAAATTATGGCCTATATCATTTTACTTATATGATGCATGTGCACACGCATTACATAGCTTTCAAATATTTAACCTCACAGTATGGAAGTTATGATATTCCTTAAGATTAACATAATTCCTTTTGGGGGTAAAACTTTCGTAAGGAGGGTGTATAACAGCACACCTTTTCTACATACACGTGCGTGATGGCATATGTATTTCCATATGGTAAACAAATTTAAAACCTCCGAAAGGGATAACCTTGTGGGATCAAATATGGGGATTAATTGGTACTCATGCACAGGTTTCATACCTACAATAGTAAATGTGCTAATTAGCTTGAATAAACATTTCTTTTCTTTGAAACTGAAAAATGTTAAAATTTGAGAGTTGTAAATAAAATAACACAAGAAATAATTTCTTTGTAGAATACTTTATGATAATGTTGAAATGTGCCAATGCTGGATGGCGGCCTTCTACTTGGATCTGATGTGTTTGTTAGGGCATCTCCAACACCGACCCTCAAACCACCCGCATACGTCCGGATTGCGCTGTTCGGACGTGTTGTGCCATCCAACGCGAGCCAAGATCGGTCTCTTGGCGCAGTTCGAACGTACTTTCTCCACAAAACAAAGAAAAACGTGGGGAATTTTTGTGGGAGTCCGGACATCCATCTGGCTAACAAAAGGTCGCCACGTACCCGATGCCAACACCCTCTCTCCTCTGCGCCGGCGCATGATGGCGGAAAGCCACTGCTATTTCGCGGAAGGAACGATTAAATTACATAATTATTGTAATGGAATATATTAATATAATTAATGTTTGGTGGAAGCTGTACAAATAGAATGGACTGTTGGCGGAAAGCACGTAGTAATTTGGCCAAAGCATATCACTAGTAATTTGCATGCATGGCTTTTGGCTGAAAGCATTTGTGCATGGCTGTTGGTGTTGGCGGAAAGCACTTGTGCACATGATCTTCACTACTTAATTTGCATAAACTTGATCTTGTGTTGTTGGCCGAAAGCATGCAAGGCTGTTGGCGGAAAGCACAAATGCTTCACTAGTAATTTCCTTAACTAGTAAATCTGGTATGTTAAAGCTCGGCTTGAATTGCAGTAATCCGGTATGTTAAAACCGACTTGAATTGTATGCGGATAGCGTTGGATGGCGATGTTTCGCATCCGTGTTCGCGGACTGGTCCCCTCCTGCCCGTGTACGGATGCGGAAGAAAATTCTTGGTCGCCTTTAGAGACGCCCTTATGCAATTAGCTCGCCTCTCTTTCGACCGAGAGCTACCTCCATCCATGGTACATATCCACTACAAGAAATATGTCAACTTATGACCACCACTATTGGTCACCGAAGGTCACAAATTTCCATTTATGACCTTTTGTGACCAAAAACATAAGGTCAAAAGCTGGTCGTCAGAATCGACTATAGTGACCTTTCTTCCTAAATGGTCAAAGACGCTATTTACCAAAATATTCCTCTTGTGGCGTTTTGGTCACTGCAACCTCCCGAGGCCACGTAGGCATCCAGCGTGGCAAGCTGATGTGGCACAAGATTTAGCCCGGTCCAATTCGATTTTCTACATGGGCCGGGCCCAACAATTCAGCCTATTTATAATTTTTTTCCTATCAATTTTAGTCAGCCACATGGGCCAAGCCCAACATTTCGGCCTTTTTATCTTTTTTTCTCCTAAATTATGTTTAACCAAATGAGTCCAGCCCAATATTTTTCAGGCTTTTTCTTTCCTGTCCAATCCACATTCATTTATTTTTGTTTCATTTTTTACCCAAAATATTTGTCCAATATAATATGATCCTTGGCCTCTTTAAGGTCCAACTCCAGCCCATTTAATCTAACATTTTCAAACCAGTTTGAATAACAATATGAATCACCACCAATTAGCTGAATATTACAGAAATATCTCAAAACTCACATTCTACAAATTTCCATCACATCCGTATTTTATACAGATCCAAGCAACCTACAACATTATGTATTCAAGCATTCAGCTGCTGAAATACTCTAGAACAGGAAAGAATAAATAGAACTATCTAGTGCTTCACAACATGAAAACATGTAGTCTGCTTCTTCAAGTATTGCTTCTTCCTTTGCAATGACTGCTTCTTCAAGTAATCGCTTCTTCCTTAGCAATGACAGTTGATGCAAAACATCTGGGCATTCAAAAGAGAACAAAAAGTATGTCACTGATATAAGAAATATTACACGAATACTTTTAAAATAAAAACTGTAGCCACATGAGATGGAAACAAGTAATTTGAGATGGAAAGTTAGCCAACAAAATTTATATAAAAGATCTTTTTGCAGTACAATTATCTTATGTACATATGAATGACACCCAAGTAATTTGAGATGGAAACAAGTACATCTAGCAATCTAACATGTATAGTGGCACCAAAGAATAGAGCACGACACGGAAGAATTTTAGCTTTACATAATGTTTACAAGAACAGGACCCTGATACAGGATTTAGCTTGTCCTCAACACTGTTAACAAGGTACTGAAAGTAGCTATGTGCATCAGCCTCACCAAGTCTTATCATGAATTGGTTGCTTTTAAAAACTATACTATATTTCTGGACAGCAAACTAAATAGATGGCTGCTCTCAAATCGCATATCCAAACAAAGCAAACAAGTACTCTACAGAAACCTTAGAACATGCTTTACAACTCATATGTAGAGGCCAACTTGAAATTATGAGCATAACAAACTCGTTTTCCAGTTAGAAGCTCGCTGTCCAAAACTGTCAGGTAGTGCAGTTTTTTAACTGAATCAAATTCAGTTTACACAGAGGTAAGGAACTACTTAAAAAACTGAGGTAAGTAAGGAACTACTTCAAAAACAGAGGTGCTAACTATGTTTACACAGAAAAACTGTACTATATTTCTGGACAACAAACTAAAATAGACGGCTGCTCTCAAACCGTACATCCAAATGAAGCAAATAAGTACTCTACGGAAACCTTAGAACATGCTTTACAACTCATATGTAGAGGTCAACTTGAAATTATGAGCATAACAAACTCGTTTTTCAGTTAGAAGCTCGCTGCCCAAAACTGTCAGGTAGTGCAGTTTTTGAACTGAACCAAATTCAGTTTACACAGAGGTAAGTAAGGAACTACTTCAAAAATAGAGGTAAGTAAGGAACTACTTCAAAAATAGAGGTGCTAACTATGTTTACACAGAAAAACGAGTACGGTATCTATTTGCCAAACTTGCAAAGAAGCTAAGAATTCATTCCTCACAGAGAAAATGAACTGACTGAGACTATGATATGATTGTCGGCGGCCTACGTTTACGGTATCCTATTAACACAATATAAAGAAAAGAGAGCATGTCCCGTCGTCATTAGATTAAATTTCTACTAGTACACAGTGCTAGAATCATACGACCTAAATCCACACGACCTAAATAAATCCCAATCGAACCAAATCACGCAACAGAAACAATCATGGCGGGGCTCACAAGATCAAAACAGAAAACACTAGAATCCCAGCCACCGGAGCGCCGGAGCTGCAGAATTAACTCAGATGTGCCCAAGGCCATCTCTACGGCGCGCTTGTCGACAAACCGCCTCAAGCCGCTCAATATCATCCACAAGAAACGCTGCGTGCTCAAGCATACCGCCAGCAATGCTTGTGTGTCCTCGAGCTCGAGGAAACCCTTCTCGATACTTCCTTGTTAACTTCACTGACTGGATTTTGATCTGCAGAATCAAGACACTGGACTTGTCAAGCAATGTTGTTTTTGTTCAGAGAAAATAGTGGTGACTGCCACTTGCAGATTATTAACAGGCACAGGCCCATGCCCAATTTATAGGGCCTATTTATTCAGCTAATTTACAGATCAATTGTGTACTGTCTACAAAAATAAACATTTTGGTACCCCAAAGTTGCAGATCATGTATGATTGCCTAGTTAGGAGCAGAATTCCAATGGAGATAATGCACATGTAGTAGGTACGTAAAGGACATCTAGTGCATTCCATTTGCCTTAATCTTAAATCGCGGTTTTGTAATGCAGATGCTTTGCAGCTTGGTCATAGCAAATAGTGTTGTGCATTACTGAAACACAGGCTGGAGTTGGGCATGAAGACCGAAACACAAGCCCATTTTCCGGTATTTTTTGGAATAGGTCATTCCTGGTTTCTAGTTTATACGTATGTAGGTGCCATCTCCATCAAGATGGTTCAAACTACTACTCCAAAGTACATACTAATAAAACTTGACACAAAGCTAATTCAAACTACATACTAATAAAACTAGATCAAGTTGGTGATGTACATCGATGCTTCTAAACAAGCAAGGCATCGCTTCCTACTCCTAAAATGAAGAGAACACACATGTGGCGCTATGATTGATGCAGCAAAAGAAGGCATCCGTGCAAATTGTTTCATCCTACTGATTGTGCCGCTTGTGAGGCACCGATTTCAATTTGTAGGCACGCTGGTGTTCTGCAGTTTGCGAAACCAGAGGAGGAGGCTGAACAGAGAACCTCTGTTGTCTCCGGCATTGACATTCACGCGAAGCTTCTCGACCAGGTAGACGCACACCGGCATCCTCCCGTGGCCGGCGGCGGCGCAAAGACTCGGATCCTCCATCCTCGGCGGCCTCCACCGCCTCGACGTGGCCCTTCCGCCCGTCCGGCCCAACAAGGCCGCGATGCTCGACGGGAAAAAATCGCGCCAAATCAGGATCGAGCCCAAACAAACACCGGGCGGAAAACCAAAGACAGGGAGAGGGAGGCGCGGGCGACTCTTGAAGCGGCCGAGGTCGCCATCGCCACCGCCTTGAGGAGCCGGGCGCTGCTTCCGCCTGCAATGCAGGGGAGGAAAGGGGACGGGGTTAGGGCCAATGCAGGTAGGAGGCTGGGTCGGGGAGGAGGGTGCTACCGGAGGTGGGGCGGCGCCATGGTCAAGTGGGTGGAGGTGGGTAGGGTTTTGGAGGCCGCCCACTTGTTGGCCGCCCTCGACGCCAGCCGCCGCCGCCCTCGTGCTGCAGGCCAAGGCCCGGCAGCCTCCTCCTCCGGACGTGGCTGGCCGTCTGCCGTCGGCGGCAGGTGCGGGCGCTTCTGCTGGCATTCCGGCTGGCTGCCCTCCCTGCTCCTTGGCGCGGCCTCGTCATGGGGAAAGGACGGTCGGGCGCAAGGTAGCGTGAGGAGTGAGAGGGAGGAGGCAGGAGGTGGGTGGAGGCGGATCGTGGGAGAGAAGGGGAGGGGAGGGGTTGTCAGCGACCGGGGTTGCGGGAGAGGACGGAGGATGGCGGCGACGGCAGGGTTGTTGGGGATCGAGAGATTGAGACGGAGGAGGAGCGAGAGGGTTGGGGGTGGCGGCCGGGACGAGAGGGGACGCGTGGATCGGGGGAGAGGAGTGGATCGGGGAAGTTAGGGTTTGGGTGAGAGGGTGAGAGGGTGAGGGGTGAGGGCTGCCGTTGGATCCAGAAGCATCCAACGGTGGTTGAGGTATGATCCGCGTGATATGCCTATGGACCAATCGAGCACACCAAACAATTTGAAGATTTTTGACCATATAAATTGGTCATGATTGATTACATACAGATTTTTCATTTCATTTTTCAATGCTCAAAATGAGTTTTTTTGTGAAAGACCTATCAAATATTTGTTCAAATGATGTAATATTTTGCACAAGTTTACATCGTAGATTGGCAAACAACATTGACAAAGGGATTTTTATTTCTTTTGCATGAAAAAACAATTTTCCATTTTTCGAAAGTGCCCAAAATAAGTTTTTTGTGAAGGACCTACCAAATATTTGTTGCAAAATTGGACCAAATCATTTTTCAAAATACTAGGTCATATTTAATGCATAATTGACCAAATGGTTGGGTGTAAAAAGTTTTGATCCACCTCTCGATGAAAAGACAAATTTCACCGATTCACCGGTAGCGGGTCAAATTTAAACTGCAGCTGCCTTGTAGTTTGGTATTTATTTTTCCAAAAATCATCTCTAGGTACATAAGTATCTATTTAATTAGAGAAACACCAAAAAATTATAAGATTCAACCACTAGCTAGGAACGGTCATTCCCTGCTTTGACCGCATTTTTAAACGGGCATAAAAAATTCAAAAAAAATCAAAAAATTGGAAAACCTTTGCATTGTGTCATTATATATGACCAAGTTTCCAGGAAAAATAATAAACTTGTAATACGGATATTATTTTAAAAAAGTGTTCTTAGAAATAAGCTATCATGCATGAAGATTCAGGGCTTTCAAGCCAAATTATCAATCTTATGGCCACATTCATGGCATTGTTTGTCCAAATGATCTCATATTGTGCACAAGGGTGCATCTTGGAATTTCAAACAATGTTGCCTAAGGAAGTTTTCATTTTCTTTGCACGGAAAATTCATTTTCCATTTTTCGAAAGTGCCCCAAATGACGCTTTTTGTGTGAAGGACCTACCATATAATTGTCAAAAATTGGACCAAATAATTTTTCTAAAATACTAGGACATTTTTAATGCACAATTGACCAAATGGTTGGGTGTAAAAGTTTTGATCCACCTCCGTGAAAAGACAAATTCTCGCCGATTCAAATTGAAGCGGTCAAATTTGAACTGCAATTTGCCTCATAGTTTGCTATTTATTTTTTCCAAAAATCATTTCTAGGTAAATAAGTATCTATTTAATCAGAGAAACATCAAAAATTTCCAAGATTCAACCACTAGGTAGGAACGGCCAAGCCCGCCGTTTTGACCGCATTTTGAAACGGGCATAAAAAATTCAAAAACAATCAAAAAATTGGAAAACCTTCGCATTGTGTCATTATATGTGACCAAGTTTCCATAAAATAATAAACTTGTAATACGGTAATTATTTTAAAAAGTGTTCTCGTAAATGAGCTATCATGTGTGAAGATTCATGGCTTTCAAGCCAAATGATCAATCTTATGGCCACATTCATGGCATAGTTTGTTCAAATGATCTCATATTATGCACAAGGGTGCATATTGGAATGGCAAACAATGTTGCCTAAGGAGGTTTTCATTTTCGTTGGACGAAAAAATCATTTTCCATTTTTCGAAAGTGCCCGAAAGGAGGTTTTTTGTGAAGGAACTACCAAATAATTGTTGCAAAATTGGACCAAATCATTTTTCTAAAATACTAGGACATATTTAATGCACAATTGACAAAATGGTTGGGTGTCAAAAATTTTGATCCACCTCTGGTGAAAAAGACAAATTCCCGCCGATTTACTTGGAAGCGGGTCAAATTTGAACTGCAACTGCCTCATAGTTTGCTATTTATTTTTTCCAAAAATCATTTCTAGTTACATAAGGACCTATTTAATCATAAATACATGGTTTGGTGGCGATACGTCGAGGTTTGGGCGGTGGCCGAGGGCCCCAACTCTAGAGCTGCCAGAACTCAAGATGTTCGCCAAGGTGGTCACCAGCGTGACCGTGGCGTTGCCATGTGTTCTGGGCGGCCTAGGCATGTCTAGTGGGTTGGGCACTCCCAGGTTGGTGCTAGGAAGAAAATTACAACATAAGATTCTCACGAGGAGACCAATCGATGCTCAAACATGAATTTGCAGCCAAGTGTTTGATTAGCGGCACGGAAATGTACATGGCTAATGGGCGTGAGTTTTGGCTGAGGATGATCAGTTACTAAGAAGACCGTTTTCACAAATTTTCAGCTCAAAAGGAGGAGCCTAGGTGGTACTTGCTTTGCAAACCCCCACACTGGACATAAATACGAATGTTGAAGCTCGGCTCAAAATAATGAATGGATTGAGCTGGCATTTGGTGGTGGATGGTTATTTGGGCATAGGAAAGCACTGTAGAAAATGGATACTATTTGGACATGCCAAAGTGGTACTTCCTTCACAAACTGCTGCTCTGAATGTAATAGGAAAATGAATATTTTTGAATTATTTTTGAACTAGGCAAGGAAGGTTTTTACATATTTGACGTAAGATATGACCCAAAGAATTTATGAGATTTTTTGGGAATTTTGGGAATGATAAATATCGGTTGCTTCACAACCTAGGGCAAAACTACCACATGGACATGACACATAGGCAAATCGATGAGGTGGCGCCTAGTCATAGCAACCCACCACAATTTACAAGGCTATGACCATCTATATTGGTCGTTAACAACTAGAAATAAGGCAGCGGACTAGCGCTGTTTGCTTTATGACCTTTTCGTAAGCAAATTACGACCTTTCTGACCAAAATGGTCGCAATGGTTTAGGGTTTGGAGCCCCCCGAACAGCTTTTGACCAATTGGACTGAAATGGTCATAGATCTATGACCAATTCTTCCAGGGTCACTGACAGAAGGTCATAAGTTGACATATTTCTTGTAGTGATCTTTCGTTGATTACATTGTATGCATACTGCAGCCTAACTTGATCTCATTGTGATCAGCTATCTACAAGTTTATGATTTTCTTAATCCGGTCATCATGGTGGCTAATATTTTATACTCACAAATTATGGTCTATATGATTTTACTTATGTGATGCATGTGCACCCGCATTACGTAGCTTTCAAATATTTAACCTCACAAAGATGGAAGTTATGATATTCCTTAAGATCAACGTAACTTCTTTTGGGGGTAAAGCCATTTGGCTAGCTTTATTAATTTGAGAACAATGTTACATCATTTAACAGGAAAGGAGAAGGAATCTAGGGGGTGGGTGGGTCAGCCCCACATACAATCATCGCTATTTAAGAAGCTATAGCGAGACTCCCCGGGACAATGTTAAGACATAATTTTGGTGAACCACTTTGATAGCATCATGTAATGTCATCAAAGATAGCAGGAGAAGCCGCCCATGAGAGCCCCCGACAACATTCTCGTTGAAACATCATCAAAGTTGTCCGACCGGATAATGATTCTGTCAAAATTGTGATTGTGGCACCGAGACAGAAGCCCCTCCCCGAGTCCCCAAAGAGGAATATGAAAAGCCTTTGACATGAGTGCATCCGAGGAGAAATCGACCCCTTACAGATGCAACAATGAACTTGTCGTGGTTGTCACGAACCGCCAAAACATGCTTCCCTTTCCATGGTCATCATCATATGGCGATCGACATTGATTTTCAAACAATTTTCATGTGGACTGAACAATCTTACTCTCTCCTTTGTTTCATTTGGTTTTCCGCTTTCCAATAGTTCATGGCCAAAGCCTCGATCGTCATGGCGCTTTGATGAAAAGGTTGGACATATTCGCCTTTGGACGCATCACCTTTCCCACCAGATGTATCATGCACCTACCAATTTCATCTCCGGTACCCTGATTTCCCGGTGCATACCTGTGGTTCTTTTGTTGTGATTGTATGTTCCGCCCAAGCTTGTGACCATTGGCGTGGATCTCCGTTCTAGAAATCCCTCCAACCAATTAAGCAAGAGCTCCATAGGCGATGGAGAGTGTACCCTCGTTGGCTTGATATGTGCCTCGCACGAGCTCATTTAGCAATCGACTTCCTGGACCCTATGATGATTTACTTAGATATGATGGTTTAGTAGTTACGGTGGTCTCGCAATGGGAACTGGCACATCTCGTTCCGACAAACATTCAGACTAGAGGAAAACTTAGGTTTGGCTGAGTTGTGGCAGGCCCTCCCAGCCTACTTTGTCATTGTCACAAGATGCCATCTCGTGGCAACTCGCCTCTCGTGGTTTTTTGTAGAGTTGACTCATCGGGCCCTTTGTCGCGTGTTGACCCTTGCTTGGTCCTCCCACCTTTGTAAAGCTCTGCTGCCTTTGAAAATCAAAATCTTCATTTGGCAGTTACTCGGTGATCGCCTCATATCTGGTACGAAGGTGTCAAAGCGACATGGGTCTGGCGAGGGCCTTTGTCCAGTGTGTGTGGTTCCTGAGTCTGGGACCCATATCTTTTATTTCTCCCACCACCCGGTTCCTATGGAGTCTGTGAGGCTCTGGTGCCTAAGAGGCAAGTGATATGTCTCGAACGTATCTACCTTTTCAAACATTTTTGCTCTTGTTTTGAACTCTAATTTGCATGATCTGAATGGAACTAACCCAAATCGCGCTTATTTTCAAAGCAGAACTGGTTTGGTGTTATTTTTGTGCGTAAATAAGAAGTTCCTTAATCGGACAAAATTTACAGAGAATTGTTTTGGAATATATAAAAACATTGGTGCAAAGAACTACCGGAGGGGGCCACTAGAGAGCCACAACCACGGGATGGGGTGTGCCATCCAAGCTTCCTGGTCCCACAGCCTCCGCTTTCCCTAACTCCAAGTCCATAAGTACCGCCTCCCCGATAGAAAAAACACACTACAAGAAATATGGTCAATTATGACTCCCCATTTTGGTCGTTGATTCATTATATTTATCCATTATTGACCTTTTTGACCAAATTCAGAAGGTCAACAGCTGGTCATTAAGAACGAACAAACTTGACCTTTTTGGAATTTTTGTCATAGCTAGACCAACGACAAAAATTTCAGAAAGGTCACTAGCCATTTGCCTCGAGCCACATAGGATCCGACATGGCAGAGCCGACGTGGCATTGTTAGTGACCAAATGGAATCATCATAAATTTCATAGCCCAGTCCACCAATCTAGCCTACATGGGCCCTGACCCAATCATCGAAATTTCATGCCCAATCCACCAATCTAGCCGACATGGACCCAGCCCAATACCTATTTTCTTAATTGAATTTGTTTGATTTATTTGGGCTGATGCATTATTTTGTCAAAAGCATGCACATTTAAGGATAGGCCCATTAGAAAACAAATACAACATAATACAATATTTCATATATTCCATTTCAAGAATACATCACATGAAATACAATACATCATCAATCGACTCCTCTACACAAAGAAGGTTCAAGGCCCAACAAGTGCACAAGCGCACATCCACATAGATTGGACGAGAAGCACAAATTTTAGCCGATAACACATAACATCAATGAGAAGCATGAATATCATGTACCATCACTAGTACACATACTTTGTCCCGTCACCCAAGCACCAATGTTGTGTCAATCTACTGGATTTGCCACATGGTGATGTTATCGCATTAGGGCTGTCCCAGCTTCTCCTTGCCATCTCACGATCAATGTATCGCTCCACCATCACCTCCCGCTACCACCGGTGGAAGAAGATCAGCTCATCACCATCTCGCACCCGAACAAACCAAGAAGATTAACCTATTTAGCCCATTGTAATTTGTTTCTAAACATGGGTATCAAATCAACACCAACACTAAATTAAAATGCACAAAAGAATGGAGCATAGCCATATGTACATCCTAAAACTTCAGGTTTGAGCCATTCTCGATACTACAATAAATACATAATAGCCGAAATTTCGATCCATGGACACCAGATGATAGAAAAGGTACTAAGGCACTACTTACATCAAAACCAAAGCAAGGTATGAAGAACATGCCGAGCCAACAATAAACCGGTACCAAATCCAGAAATAACCATTTGATGCAATATAGCACTAGTTTCACTTTAGCATATGTGCCTAATTATGCAGTATGTAGGATAACTTCAAGAAAAACGGAATCGCAGGGAATGGAGGATGGAGAGGGACAAGGGGTGCTACCGCAGGAAGACATTGGCAGCTCCAAAGATGGCGTCAAGTGTTCCACAGTCAAGCGAGAGGGAGGGTCGCTAGTGGAAGAAGTGGCATTCGTGGCACCCTACACAAGAGACAAGATGACTAAGACCGGGAATCTGAAAAGCATCAAGAGGGAAGGGGAAGGACGAAGATGCATACCTCTCTAGGAGCTGCAGATGTGCTCGCTGAAGAGTAGGGGCGGTCGGAGATGCCGCGGAGGCCAAGGCAACCAGGAGCTCACCGATGACTACTGTCGTTGATGAGAGGTTCAACCTTCCGAGGTTAAAAGATCGTACCAGATCGAGCACCTTGTAGACGGCCTTGTCTTACAGCGCCTTGGCCTCCTCCGCGAAAGCACCTAGCGTGAGCAGAAAGCAGAGCAAGGAACTAGTTGTCAAACTTAGATGAGCGTAAAAATACACACTACTCAATGAAAGAACTAATGTGCGTATAATACTCGAACAAATCAAAGAGGCAGGAAACCAGATATCTTCATTGCATGTACCATTTAATTAATAGCAAACCAGAGAATAAGTTGTCAAGTGCTAGCTAGGAGTTCAGGTATGCATAAACAAAATATTTGCATTGTATGCATAAACAAGTATTTATATTATAAGCAAATATAGGAGTCCACTTCAAGTGAATGCCGTATATCACATTACACACACCGAACAAAAATCTACACACATTAAACTCATCGATCTGGTCATAATCAAGCATGTGTTACACATACCTAATAGCAATCTAGAAGGAAAACTATACATGTATGCTGCAGAAATAAAATGCATCTTTTATCTTAACTAACCTTGTTCCAAAGACTTGACATGATAAGTCGACATCACTACTAGTACTACCTATCATAAGTTATCCTAAGGACATAAAACATGCATAAACCCAACAACTCGATCTTTGCTCAAGAAGATCACCACAAGGACACCGCAAGTTCACAGATAGCGCAAGTGACAGATTGTGATTTGTGATGAAGCAAACAAGTTTCAGTGGCATCCCTCCATCACTCAACCTGAATAACCCTCCTGCTTCAAGCCACTCCCAAGTTGAAGGCTGTTTTGTAGTTCACCCATCAAGAATCTCTCTCGTAATTTCGTCAATTAGACACAATATTACTCAAACGCCACAACAATTACAAGAAGAATGTAAAAGGATTGTGAGAAAATAGTAACCCAACGACGATAATGAGGATTCCTCGCCACTCACCGCCGAGGTCAAAGAAGAAGACCTGGCGCATGCGGCCGCCGGCCGTGACTTCTCGAACAGTGGGTGCCACGGGTCCCGAGCACGGTGAGGAACCCTCGAACTCAAATGCACGGAGAAGGCAAGGTGGTGCCGCTGGGCAGTTGCTGGCATGGCGCCCCTGCCCCTGGGCGGCGTTGACGGCCGGGTCGCGCTGGCGATGTGGAGCACGACGCCGGGGAGCCCGGAGGCAGAGCTAGGCAACCCGGAAGCCGGGCAGGTGGGGCCGGACGCGAACTCGTTCGACAACGAGGACGCCACGGAGATCCACTTGCTTCCGCGGACGACTACGAGGACGCGGTGGAGATCTCTGCCGCCGCGGACGGGCGACAAGGAGGACGCGAACTCGGACGGCGCAGGTCCGTGGCGGCGGGGGAGCCTCGCCGGGCGATGGCGGGGTCGGGGCCGGATCGACAAGGCCCGCGGCTGGGCCTCACCGACTATCCTGGCTGCTCGTTGGAGTAGAATGAGGAGGCGGCCTTGGATGAGGCGAGGAGGGTGGCGAAGCGGGAGGAGGCCGCTGCGCTTGAGTATGTCGCGCGGCGGACGTGGTGGCGGCGAGCGTGCGCGAGCGGGAGAGGATGGAGTAGCAGCGAGACTGGATCTGGGGGCGGCGACGATGGAGTGGGAGGGGATAGGGTTTGGGTGGTTGCCTGGTTGGGATGCCCGGGAGTGGTTTTTTCTATCTTTCTCTTTTTTTTCTTTAGATAAATGGGATGGATGGATGGATGCCATGTCATCAATCCATGACACAAACATTTCAACCAATAAGAACAAAGCTTATTTAATTGTGTTTTTCTATTTGTTTCTCTTGTATTTGTTGCATAATGGTGCATTTTGGAATGGCATAATTTGTTCAAATTATATCATACTTTGCATAGGGGTGCAACTTGCAATAGCAAACAATGTTGCCTAAGGAAGTTTTCATTTTCTTTTGACAAAAAATCATTTTCATTTTTTGAGTGCCCAAAATGAGTTTTTTGTGAAGGACCTCCCAAATAATTGTTGCAAAATTGACCAAATCATTTTTCTAAAATACTAGGTCTTATTTAATGCACAATTGACCAAATGGTTGGGTGTAAAAAGTTTTGATCCACCTCTGGTGAAAAAAAAAACAAATTCCCGCCAATTCAGCTGGAAGCGAGTCAAATTTGAACTGCAGCTGCCTCATAGTTTGCTATTTATTTTTTCCAAAAATTATTTCTAGGTACATAAGTATCTATTTAATCAGAGAAACATCAAAAAAATTCCAAGATTCAACCACTAGGTAGGAACGGTCAAGCCCATTGCTTTTGACCGCATTTTGAAACAGTATAAAAATTCAAAAAATTAAAAATTGGAAAACCTTCGCATTGTGTCATTATATGTGACCAAGTTTCCAGAAAAATAATAAACTTGTAATACGGTAATTATTTTTTAAAAGTGTTCTTTAAATTAGCTATCATGCGTGAAGATTCATGGCTTTCAAGCCAAATGATCAATCTTATGGCCACATTCATGGCATAGTTTGTTCAAATGATCTCATATTGTGCACAAGGGTGCATCTTGGAATCACAAACAATGTTGCCTAAGGAAGTTTTCATTTTCTTTGCACGTAAAAATTCATTTTTCATTTTTAGAGTGCCCCAAATGAGGTTTTTTGTGAAGGACCTACCATATAATTGTCAAAAATTGACCAAGTCATTTTTATAAAATACTAGGCCATATTTAATGCACAATTGACCAAATGTTTGGGTGTAAAAGTTTTGATCCACCTCCGTGAAAAAAAACAAATTCCCACGATTCAAATTTGGAAGCGGTCAAATTTGAACTGCAATGCCTCATAGTTTGCTATTTATTTTTCCAAAAATTATTTCTAGGTACATAAGTATCTATTTAATCAAAGAAACATCAAAAAATTCCAAGATTCAACCACTAGGTAGGAACGGTCAAGCCCGCCTGCTTTGACCACATTTTGAAACAGTATAAAAATTCAAAAAAATTGGAAAACCTTCGCATTGTGTCATTATATGTGACCAAGTTTCCAGAAAAAATAATAGACTTGTTATACGGTAATTATTTTAAAAAAGTGTTCTCAGAAATGAGCTATCATGCGTGAAGATCCATGCCTTTCAAGCCAAATGATCAATCTTATGGCCACATTCATGGCATAGTTTGTTAAAATGATCTCATATTGTGCACAAGGGTGCATCTTGGAATGTCAAACAATGTTGCCTAAGGAAGTTTTCATTTTCTTTGCACGTAAAATTCATTTTCATTTTTAGAGTGCCCCAAATGAGGTTTTTTGTGAAGGACCTACCATATAATTGTCAAAAATTGGACCAAATAATTTTTATAAAATACTAGGCCATATTTAATGCACAATTGACCAAATGGTTGGGTGTAAAAGTTTAGGTCCACCTCCGTGAAAAAAACAAATTCTCACCGATTCACCGAAGCGGGTCAAATTTGAACTGCAAGAATCGCCTCATAGTTTGCTATTTATTTTTTCCAAAATTATTTCTAGGTACGTAAGTATCTATTTAATCAGAGAAACATCAAAAATTCCAAGATTCAACCACTAGGTAGGAACGGCCAAGCCCGCCATTTTGACCGCATTTTGAAACAAGCATAAAAAATTCAAAAAATAAAAATTGGAAAACCTTCGCATTGTGTCATTATATGTGACCAAGTTTTCAGAAAAATAATAGACTTGTAATACGGTAATTATTTTTAAAAAGTGTTCTCGTAAATGAGCTATCATGCGTGAAGATCCATGGCTTTCAAGCCAAATGATCAATCTTATGGCCACATTCATGGCATAGTTTGTTCAAATGATCTCATATTGTGGACAAGGGTACATCTTGGAATTCCAAACAATGTTGCCTAAGGAAGTTTTCACTTTTTGCACGGAAAATTCATTTTTCATTTTCCGAAAGTGCCCAAAAGGAGGTTTTTTGTGAATGAACTACCAAATAATTGTTGCAAAATGGACCAAATCAATTTTATAAAATACTAGGCCATATATAATGCACAATTGACAAAATGGTTGGGTGGAAAGTTTTGATCCACCTGGTGAAAAAGACAAATTGCCGTCGTTTCAGCTGGAAACGGGTCAAATTTGAACTGCATCTGCCTCATAGTTTGCTCTTTATTTTTTCCAAAAATCATTTCTATGTAAATAAGTATCTATTTAATCATAAATACATGGTTTGATGGCGAGACATCGAGGTTTGGACGGTGGCCGAGGGCCCCAACTCTAGAGCTGCCAGAAGCTCAAGATGCCCGCCGCCAAGGTGGTCATCAAGTGACCGTGTATGCTGCCATGTGTTCCGGGCGGCCTAGGCATGTCTAGTGGGTTGGGCACTCCCTAGGTAGGTGCTAGGAGGAAAATCACAACATAAGCTTCTCACGAGGAGACCGATCGATGCTCAAACATGAATAAGCAGCCAAGTGTTTGATTAGCTGCACGGAAATGTACATGGCTAATGGGCGTGAGTTTTGGCTGAGGATGATCAGCCATTAAGAAGACCGTCTTCACAAATTTTCAGCTCAAAAGGAGGGGCCTAGGTAGTACTTGCTTTGCAAACTACCACACCGGACATAAATATTTAATGTTGAAGCCCGGCTCAAAATAATGAATGGATTGAGTCGGCATTTGGTGGAGGATGGTTATTTGGGCATAGGAAAGCACCAGAGAAAATGGATACTATTTGGACATGCCAAAGTGCTACTTCCTTCACAAACTGTTGTTCTCGAATGTAATAGGAAAATGAATATTTTTGAATTATTTTTGAACTAGGCAAGGAAGGTTTTTACATATTTGACGTAAGATATGACCCAAGAATTTATGAGATTTTTGGGAATTTTGGGAATGATAGAAATATAGGTTGCTTCACAACCTAGGGCAAAACTGCCACATGGACATGACACATAGGCAAAACTGATGAGGTGGCGCCTAGTCATAGCAACCCACCACAATTTACAAGGCTATGACCATCTATATTGGTCGTTAACAACTAGAAATAAGGCAGCGGACTAGCGCTGTTTGCTTTATGACCTTTTCGTGTAAGCAAATTACGACCTTTCTGACCAAAATGGTCGCAATGGTTTAGGGTTTGGAGCCCCCCGAACAGCTTTTGACCAATTGGACTGAAATGGTCATAGATCTATGACCAATTCTTCCAGGGTCACTGACAGAAGGTCACTAGTTGACATATTTCTTTTAGTGACACTAGAGAGAAAGAATTATCACGTTTTACTATATAGAGCCACTGTCACATCCTATTCTTCATCAGGAGGGCTGATCTGGAGTCTGTTCGGGGCTCCGGAGAGGGGGATTAATCGTTGTTGTCATCAACAACCTCATGATGCTCACCATCGGGAGTGAGTAATTTCGTCGTAGGGATACTGGAGGTAGATGAAGATGAGTGAGCTTTGTCATATCGAGTCAATTCGTTAGGGCTTGATCGCTATTCACTATGTTCTGAGATTGATGTTGATATGAGTTGTTATGGTTAATGCTTGTCACTACTGCCCAAGTGCCATGATTTTAGATCTGAACCTATTATGCTTTCATAAATATATTTGAGTTCTTGATCCTATGTTCAAGTTATACGCACATGTTATTATTCTGAACCACATACCCCAAGGTGACAATAATTGGGATGCTCTCTAGGAATGATCAGAATTTGAGGAGTTCATGTATTCACTATTTGCTAATGCTTGATTTAGGTTTTTATTAAAAGGAGTGCCTTAATTACCCTTAGTTTCTATTAAGACCCGTTGTCACGGGAGGGTATGACAAAATATGTTTTGCAGGTTCTTACCGCAAGCAAATATGACTATACCATTCAAAAATATGACTATATACGGAATACATGCCCACATATGATTGATGAATTGGAGCTATTGTATATCGCTCTAGGTTATGATTGTTGCATGATGAATGCCATCGAAATATCCATCTCTAGTCCATGCCTACGCTTTTCATCATATTGTCTTTGCTCGAATCACTATTACAACAGCTATTCCAATTGGTACAAAACTGCTACTACCACTACTGCCATCACATTACTGCTATTTCCACTTGTGCTACTAATAAACTACTGCAAGGAAGTAACTTCTCAGGTGTCGTTGAATTGACTACTAAAGCTTGTAAATATTCTTTGGCTCCCCTAGTTTCAAATCAATAAATTTGATGAAATACTACCCTTGAAATCTGTCGCGAGCCCCTATACTTGTGGGTCAACAGCAGACCTCGAACCTTGGCGAGTTCCTTGAGACAAAAACGCACCGTATCAGTAGGAGGAAGAACCTCTTCTGGTTGGTGTTCATGGTGAGGACTTGGAGCCTATAGACTACATGTAGCAAGATTGTCATCAAGAGGGTCTTCTTGCGACGTGCTTCGAACTATGTTTAAATTCTTGGTATTTTTGCAGTAGTGACACCCACTTTGTAGCCGACGCGACACGGACGGGCTAGGTGGCATGATGGATTGTCTTCTAGCGGTCGGCCGCCAGCGCGTTGCAACCCCTAGCAGTTAATGCTTAGGAATTCTTGTTTACCGCACCCCGCGGTCATCCATCATTCCACGTACGGTTGGCATGTTGGGTAAATTAGGAAGAAGATTAGAAAAAAAATACTTTGCAAGAGAATCTGCATTTTGCAAAGACCTTTATTTTGCAAAGAAAATGTTACACAACTACGTACAACCAACAAAGACTCTAGCACCTGCTACTTGCATGCAACCATGTCTAGCTAACATGGTGCTGCATTCATGCAATCCTAGAGCAGGGTTGGTCGGCTGCCTTGCCCTTTGTACTTGTCCGACAGGGAGTTTTACGTTACTAATTATGTTTAAGAAATAGCTGTCAGGGCATGTAAATTGGGGGCAACAGGTGTTCCTGCTTTAGGATTGTTATCACTGATGGGTGGACTAGACGTGGGAGACATGCTAGTCCACACCACCTGAATCACCATTTTCTTGCCTCATCTCAGTGTGCTACATCTCAATTATTTTATTCTTCCTTCCTCACCTGAACCTCCTTTGTGGAGTCCCAACGAGCTGCACCAGCGGGGCAGCACGTTGGGCAGGCCCTCATGCATGTTACTTCTTTCATATAGCAGCTGATTTAGTTAGGCTATAAAGGCACCACAACCTAGCTGAGCATGAGGGGCATCCAATCACCACCAACACATTAGCATTACCATCAAATGACTGGTCACACAATCATGTTCTCCACGTCTAGGCGTTCTTCAGTAGCGCTATGTGTGCTCCTAGCCACCAGCTGCCTCATGCTAGCCGGCTGCTCCTCTGAGTCGTTGCCAACAAGCGATGATCTTCCCCGTGAGCGCTCCGACATCGGCACCGACGACCACCATGATCTGATGATGGGCCGTTTCCACGTGTGGATGACGGCGCAGAACAGATCCTACTCCACCTCCGACGAGAAGGCTCGCCGTTTTGAGGTATACAGGAGTAACATGAGGTACATACAGGCTGTGAATGCTGATGCGACTACCTTTGGGCTCACGTACGAGCTTGGGGAAGGTCCCTTCACCGACCTGACAGATGAGGAGTTCATGGCACTTCATACCGGGCAGATTCCGGAAGATGACGAGCAGATTATCACCACCCAGGTTGGGCCTGTCAATGGCGCGAGCACATATGAGGGTGTCACCGCCAACTTCTCAGCCTGGGGCCCGAGTAGCGTGGACTGGAGGAAGAGAGGCGCCGTCACCCCGGTTAAAGACCAAGGGGAATGCGGTACGTGCAACATCTCTTGTTAATCTTCTAGCTATATATAATTATGACAATTGAGAACGACAACTTGCCAAGAAATACATTTTTACATACTCCCTCCTTTCCGGTTTATAAGACTTATCTTAAAATTTTAGTTTCCCCATTTTATAAGGCTCAATTTGGTTGTTCCCCATCACATGTTCAGATTTCAAGGTGTATTAAATCATTGCATGCAAGTATTAAGAGAATTGACCAATGCATGTACTTTATACATGCATGCATTGCAATTAATGCATTGGTAAACATAATTTTTTTTTTAAAAACAAGAGCATTAATTGGGTGTTTTTGCAAACTACAAAAAGTATTCCACCACTCACCATCTACCTTGATTGGTGAGATTTTTGAATTGAGCCCTATAAACCGGAAATGAGGGAGTACGCAGCTAGCTCAATGATTAAGTTAAGCATTGCTATGCAACTGCAGGATCTTGCTGGGCATTCGCCGCCGTGGGTGCAATCGAAGGACTACACAAGATCAAGAGAGGGACCCTGGTGTCTCTGTCGGAGCAACAGCTAGTAGACTGCGACTCCTTCGACGGCGGTTGCAATGGCGGCCGGGCTAGCAGAGCTTTCCAGTGGATCCAACAGAATGGAGGGATCACCACCACATCCTCCTACGGATACAAGGCAGCCAATGGTCGGTGCAGAACGAACCGTAAGCCGGCCGCAAAGATCACTGGCTCCGGGAGAGTCGAGGGCAACAACGAGGTGTCGCTGAGGAACGCCGTGGCTAACCGACCTATAGCCGTTTCGATCGCGTCAAGTGGCAGCCATTTCCACCACTACAAGGGAGGCATCTTCAACGGGCCATGCAGCACCACAAAACTGACACATGCCGTCACCATAGTAGGCTATGGGCGACAGCCACAAGATGGTGCCAAATATTGGATTGTGAAGAACTCGTGGGGGTGACATGGGGCGACAAAGGTTACATGCTAATGAAGAGGGGCACAACGAATCCATCAGGTCAGTGTGGCATTGCGACACGCCCAGTCTTTCCCCTTATGAAAGTAAAAGAATCAACTGATTAATACGTACAGTGTTTGTAATAGTGGCTTGCAAGTGCAAAGTGCGTATGTACGTTGCATATATGTGCCACTATATGTCTAGGTGTGTAACCCGTTTTAAAAAAGAAGGATCTGTACAAACTTTGTAAGTTCTGTTTATTTGGTTTCGATGTAAGGTGTTAACTTATTGGTAGCACTATCATGCACAGCACGTCATGTGCTTAGCGCATCTAGCTACGTTCATCCTATCTATATAAAATGGAATGTATTGTGGGTCCAAAAAGTGATAAACCTTTTGTCTACACAGGAACAAAATATCTATAAATCATGAGCGGATCGAACCAATGAGTTAGAAAACTATGATCATATCCCTACAAAAATCCACAAGAATAAAAATACAATCTTTTTAGACCGAATAACTCGGCAATCACTGTATGCCGCTCCGCTTACCATGTGCAGAGCCATCACCCCAAACATCAATGACATGATCCGCCCAATTATTGAGGGGAATAAAATGTACATATCAACGTTGATGGTTTCTTCAGCCCCACCGGTGCCTCTTCTGCAAAGCAATTTTCTCATGCAAATGGGATCAATTACCGAAGTTATGTTCTTTACGCTGCTAATGTAACAAAACAGCTGTGGAAAATCCAAGTTCCTTAATTATTAAAGGTTTTTCTTTGGCGCTTAGCACCCTATAACTGATCTCCTTCTGCATTGAAACACGACAACTACGAGTTGCTGCGACTTTTGCGGGGCTGAGGACTAATGATGGCATTCACTATTGAATGTGCTATGGCTCTACCCGTGTGGGACTTGGGGAAGAAGTTGTCGAATATGTCTTTGTCACTATAGAGCCTAATGCTAAACAATGATCTTGAACTTCATAGATTCATTATCGCATGGGCAGCATGGACGGCACGCCACAAAGCCATCCACGAAGGCAGTGGCGGAGCTATGTTATGGCCTGCAGGTGTTAACTTATTGGTAGCACTATCATGCACAGCACGTCATGTGCTTAGCGCATCTAGCTACGCTCATCCTATCTATATAAAATGGAATGTATTGTGGGTCCAAAAGTGATAAACCTTTTGTCTACACAGGAACAAAATATCTATAAATCATGAGCGGGTAGAACCAATGAGTTAGAAAACTATGATCATATCCCTACAAAAATCCACAAGAATAAAAATACAATCTTTTTAGACCGAATAACTCGGCAATCACTGTATGTCGCCTCCGCTACCATGTGCAGAGCCATCACCCCAAACATCAATGACATGATCCGCCCAATTATTGAGGGGAATAAAATGTACATATCAACGTTGATGGTTTCTTCAGCCCCACCGGTGCCTCTTCTGCAAAGCAATTTTCTCATGCAAATGGGATCGATTACCGAAGTTATGTTCTTTACGCTGCTAATGTAACAAAACAGCTGTGGAAAATCCAAGTTCCTTAATTATTAAAGGTTTTTCTTTGGCGCTTAGCACCCTATAACTGATCTCCTTCTGCATTGAAACACGACAACTACGAGTTGCTGCGACTTTTGCAGGGCTGAGGACTAATGATGGCATTCACTATTGAATGTGCTATGGTCCACTCCGTGTGGGACTTAGGGAAGAAGTTGTCGAATATGTCTTTGTCACTATAGAGCCTAATGCTAAACAATGATCTTGAACTTCATAGATTCATTATCGCATGGAGCAGCGTGGACGGCACGCCACAAAGCCATCCACGAAGGCAGTGGCGGAGCTATGTTATGGCCTGCTGGGGCCATGCCCCCCCCCCCCCCCCGTCCCCAGCCTTAATCAAAATCAGGAATTTTTTTAAGGGTTGCTTAGATTAGAAATAATATATCCCCCCCCCCCCCCACCCCCAAAACCTGAATATCCTGCCTAGCTCCGCCACTGTAGAAAGGGTAGTTCCATTCACCTCTCCACTCATACTGTCATCCTGCTATTCATATCAGAACTAAGGGAGGCCAGGCGACTCGTGAGAAGAATTAAGATTTTATCTGTTCTAAGAGTCTCTGCAACGGTGTTGGACCTTATCAAACAGTTTTTTGTTCATCTCTCACTAGACCGACCACACCACCAGAATTACCAACAAATTTTGAGTTTATTATTCTGCCACCTCTTGCAGCCTCGCACTCATGAAAACCACCAAACGCGGGGCTTAGCATCAATGTATGTTTGAACCAAACTAACCATTGAGAGAAGAAAAGGTGTCCACACTGTTGTCATCTGAGTCACATTCTTTCCAAAAGAACCAGCTGCACGCATGGGTTGTCACGTCGCATCCATGTGTGGCACTGAAATTAATGGAAACATTCGTTTTTACAAATCAAATTCGAAGCTGCAATAATAAGCAAGTGCCACTTAGGCCACTATCTGTCTTCTTCTAAAGGAGTGGATGAGTATGTGCAACGTTGAGCAAGACATGCGATACATTTTTGGTTGGTAAATTGCACCCCATACTCCGCTCATGTTCATCCTTTTTTTCATCAGGCTCTTGATTTGTGTTTTTCTTAGAAAAGGAGGAAGTCCTCTGCCTCTCGTGATCTGGGCGATGCATGCAGCACTTAAGCCACTCGCTTCTTCTCTTTCTCTCTCCATGTATCTCTTCAACCGGTACTAACCGGTACTAAAGGGCAACACATTAGTACCGGTTGGAGACACCAACCGGTACTAATCGCCGTGCGCTGCCACCCGCGATGCGCCACTTTTAGTCCCACCTCGCTGCACACTCTTCTTCTTCTTCTTCTTCTTCTTCTTCCTCGTCCTCTTCCTCGTCCTCTTCCTCCTCCTCCTTCTGCTTCTCCTCCTTCTGCTTCTCCTCCTGCTTCTTCTCCTTCTGCTTCTTCTGCTTCCTCTTCTTCTTCTTCCTCTTCTTCTTCTTCCTCCTCTTCTTCTTCCTCCTCTTCTTCTTCATCCTCTTCTTCTGCTTCTTCTTCTTCCTCTTCTTCTTCTTCTTCCTCTTCTTCTTTAGCATCCCGCTTTATGCTAGTGTTGTCTTGTATGTGCTCAGGATATAACATGTCGTGCATCACATAATTAATCTATACTCAACTCCAAAATTTTAGGAGGTTGATTCTCGCGTTGTATTGTAACTATGTACTTGGTGTTTTGCTTTTTTTGTGTTCTTGCTTCAGCAAGTGGTAGTGCCCCTGGAGCTGTCAAGGTTTTTGGTCTAGATTCTCTTGTAAACATGATCAATATCTTTCTGAAATGGCATCATAAATCTGACGAAGGCCGAGCCTGAAAGTAGGAAGGCAAATAGGAGGTTTGGATCACAATCTTGACTCGGCAACCATGCTTACAGGGTACTTACCCAAAGGTTCACCAACCATGGGTGCTCAGAACGTATCGTGGTCCTCCGCTTTCTCCATAACTTTAGTCGGTCCCTCTTGATCACGCTAACATCTATGGATAGGAAACAAGTGGCTTAAGAATGTTAGGTTTGGACAGCAATAGTACGATCTACAAGTCCCTTGAAACAAATTTGAGGGGGTAAACAGTTTATGTAAATTGCCTAAATTAAACTCCCCACTAGTAGAAAACAGGGCTTTGGTCACAACTCAATGTACACATTAGTCCCGGTTGCATCACGAACCGGGACTAATGTGAGCATTAGTCCCGGTTCGAGCGGCTAAGGTGTCGGGAAGGCATTAGTCCCGGTTCAAATGGAACCTTTAGTCCCGGTTTGAGACACTTAACCGGGACTAAAGCAGGCGATGCCCTTTAGTCCCGGTTCGTGTCTCAAATCGACTAAAGGTTCAAACTCTACCCTTCCCTCCCAATCGCTTTTCAGTTTTGTAAAAAACAAAAGAAAATGATAAAAACTTCAAAATTAAAATCCTTCAAGATGTAGTTATGTTATTACATCTAGTAGTTAGGAAAATCAAAAAACTTAATTTTGGACATGTTTTGCAAAAAATGTTATGAAAAAGTAAAACGGTCATATCTTTTGCATACGATGTCGGAAAAAACGCATAATATATCAAAAATCAGCACGAAAATCCAGATCCGATTTTGATGGCCATAGGCCTGTTTTCAAACTTTTAGAATCCTCAAATTCTAAAAGAGAAAAAATATATGCTCATATATCAGTTTTTTTGAATTTTGGTCAAACTGCTTATTCAAGAAATATTAGTGTTACTAAATAATTATTCAAGAATATTAGTGTTACTAAATAATTATTTCGGTTCTTTTGGAATTTTGGTCAAATCTAGTCAAACTGTGGTCAAACTACTTATTCAAGAAATATTAGTGTTACTAAATAATTATTAGTTTTAAAAATAATTATCTAGTCAAACCATCATTAATGGCCGATTGTATCTGTTGTCGAAAAACATTACAATCTATCATGAGAAAAAGAATTATGATACTTGCAATAAGCACGCCGCTTCAGCTCTTCAAACGTCGGTAAAGTATGAGATATTCTAATATTATTTGCTTGCAATAAAGCATCAAATATTCTATCACACTTAGCAATGTTGAAATTAAATTTCATCTCTTCATCACGATTCTTATGAATCAGCTTTAAATCATTGTAGTAAATGGATTGGCCTTAGATGGCCAAACAAATTCAGCAGCATAAATATCACCCTCATCGTCCGAGTGGTCACTATCATACTCAACCATATTCATCTTAGGACGATCAGTTTTATATCTATGCACCTCTTTAAGATCTTTGCTTCGGCTTTCCTGAGCCAAGGCCCTTTGCAAGACTTGGTTGATATTTAAAAACTCATGTCCTTCTAGCCTTTCTCTAATGTGAGTTCTCAAACCAGGAAGCACAAGATCAGCCAAATCTCTCTCGGTTATCACCAAACGATAACACTGGTTTTTTGTATCTCTAAATCTTTTGACATAATCGGAGACCGATTCATCATGCTTTTGCTTAACCGATGTAAGATGGGATAGTTTAAGCTCATTTTCACCATTGTAGAAGTGATCATGAAACTTTTGCTCCAATTGAAACCATGTAGTAATAGAACCGGGTGGTAATGCAGAAAACCACGCAGAAAGCAGTACCAGTTAAAGATAAAGGAAAATAACGATTTTCCACTTGTCTCGTGAACTTGCCTCACCTAATTGTGCCAAGTATTGACTAACATGCTCCGATGTAGTCTTTTTCCCCTCTCCGCTAAACTTAACAAAATCTGGAACTTTATATCTGGGAGGACATGGCACGGCATCAAAAATTTCTAGATATGGTTTCCTGGAAATTCGTGGTTTAGGTAGTTCAATCCCACAATGCTCTCGGAACACCCTAGACATTTCCTCTCTGATATTAGCTAAAATATCACTCGTATTGAGTGACGTTGCGTGTGGTTGTGGCGCATGGTGAATATGATTTCTAATAGTTGGTACAGTGCTAGTCGGAAGAGATGGTGGTGTGTATGTTGTAGCATAGTTCGGCAACAATCCACTTGGACTTGCCGAACCGTAACCTAGCAATGCAGTTGGATTCACTGAACTTGGTACGTTCATGGCAGGATTAAAGGGTGGAGCAACAAGTTGCTTTGTCTGGCTGGAAAGAATTCAACGGCACGGGCGGCGTCGATGAAATAGGTAAAGTTGCACTAAAGTTTTCCACACCAGCAGACATACTACCACTACCATTATATGATTGAGGAGTATTATTTCAAGCAGTATTATTGTCTATGATAGCTTGGTAAATAAGATCATTATTCTGAGCAATAAGACTAGTAATTTCAGCCAACTATTCAGGAGAGAAGATTTTGCTTACAACCGGTTCTACCTGCTCATTGTGAAGAGGAGGAAACTTGATTTCTTCAATTGAAGTGATGATGCCTTGGCGATCCTTTTTGAACTTAGCAAGGAACTCCTGCATCTCCTTCTCTTCACGCGCCTTTCTTGTACTCCTCAAAAGCTTGGCGATGTTCTGCCGATAATTTCTCAAAATTGGACTTGATGATGTTATCGGCATCCACTTCAGATGGCTTGGGAAGATCAACCATGATGGATGATGATGATTGCTCTTGTTCCCCAGCTTAGTCGCCAAAAAGTGTATTCGCACATGAACATCGCCACTGCGGTACCCTCGGCGCCGAGCGAGCACGCAAGACACGTGAGTCAAGGAGGCTCACCGGAAGCGCGATACGCAAGACAATCCGGCGAGCTCTTTTGAAGACCCGAAACCCCACGCGGCCGGGAGAGACCCCGTCTGGACGCACGGCGGTGATGGGCTGCCCTAGGTCGGTTCGCCCGTCCTAGGGCTTCGTAGATCGAAGCTCTCCGAAGCGAAGAACACCGATGAACGATAAGCAGAAAACTAGGGTAGGAGATGAAAGTTTGTAGATGGGTTTTGCGATTGTTTGTTGTTGTTCAATCGGCCGTCACCCCTTAGCTATATAAGAGGCGGCTGGACTTCCTGCAAGGAAAAGGCTTTGATTCACGCCCAAAACCCTAATCAAATTCGGATTGGTTTTGTCTGAACTTTCCAAAACCGCTTTGGTTTAAACTGTCTGCACCTTGCAGGTATATTTTGAGGTGGTAAACAACCTCGGATAAAAATGAGTCCAAAAGCAATCTTGATCGTTTCGACGAGGCGAACAACTTTCATGTTGAACGTTTTTCTGATCATAGGTCATCTTGAGGGTTAAATCGCCACGCAAAACAGGCTATTATTTGCGCTACCTCGCAAGAACCGCTATTACTCGCGCTTACCCATTAGACGGGTGTCTGGTGGGCGCCGCCACTCTCGCCTCCCGACAGAGCTGCATTCCGATGGCTCTAACTTTTGCATATGAACTCGGATTGGAATGATTTTTATATCAAAATCAATCGTTTCAACGAGATGAACACAATTCGTGTAGATCATTATTCCATACGAGGCAGTCTTGGGGCGTAATGAGCCCAATAGTATTCTGAATACAAAATCTCAGTATTTCGAACACAACTTCGGCCGTCGAGATGAGATCGATTATGATGACCCAAACTTCAAAGATGTTCATATCAACAATACAAAACTTTTTTTATATAGATCACTTCTCCATTTGAGGTCATATTAATTAAGTTCTTGACCGTACCAAAATCTAGTGTCAACATATGGTAACGGGCAAGAGGCGAGCCGGAGCTACATCTTGCAATAAGTAACACATAGCGGGCGCTTCTATACCTTGCTTCGGGCGAGTTAGATCGGTCTCTTGCTGAAGCGAACTCGCGAGTGGGCTGGCCTGCGAGGTGTTTATACAGACCTAGCTAGTGAACACACAGGAAAACTATAAACGGAATACCTGGTCGCATCTTGTATCTGAGAAATGTCAAATCAGACATTTGCAAAATATTAAATGTGTATGGGAAAAATGCTGACCATGTATTCAATTTTTTATCTTTTATTGAAAAAATGTTAAACGTGTATTAAAAATGTACAATGTGTATGAAAAGAAGTAGACATAGAAAAGTTTTCAAAAAATGTTACTCATGTATTTAAAAAATGTTTAACGTGTATATGAAAACTGTTTTCTGATATATACAAAAAATGTTGATGTGTATTGAAAATAATTTAACACGTGTTGAACATAAAAGAAAACCAATGAAAACTATTTTCTGTTTTCCTTGAACATGTTTTTCCATTTTTTGACAGTAGCTGTGATCATCCACCATATATGCTGGACATCAGACCATGTAGCATTATTAAAGATGTGCTCACTTCTAATTTTTCCCAATGCGCCAAAGGATGCAGGCACAAAAGAAATTGGAAGCAACATGATTATCCATTGGAGTCCACTATGTAGCAAAAGAGATAAAATCTACACCTAACGGTTTATCAACGGATATTGCAACTGCTTCCAAATTTTCATAGCAACCGCACATTTGAAAAACAGCTCGTCTATTGCCTCTGGTTCGGGTTCAGAGAAGAATACACAATCTAAAGGCTTGCCCACGTGACGTTTCTCTAGATTATCTCTGGTCATGAGTCTACGGTTAGTTAGGAGCCAGAGTGAAATTTACAGTCTAGCGGAATGGACCACACAGAAGGGATGTAAATAGGTTGGACACCTCTGGAACTGATATCACTCTTGTATTGTCCACAACAATGGGCGAAGCTGGAGTAGCGTGACGGGGAAAACCAAAAAACACTCCTCAAGGTGATCTGGCCCGTCCTCATGCCCGCCGCCACGCCGTCCATCCATCTTCCCCAGCGTTCCCCCCACCCTCCCTCTCACCACCATCGCCGGTGTGCGTCGCAGGGCTTGGCCCGGGCGGTGCCGGCACCAGCGGCCCGCGGCTTTTCCTCCTGCAGTGGATCTCGTGATGCTGGGTGGCGCTGCTTTAGGAGGTGCTTCCAGTGGCAATGGTGGCGGCGGCGGCGGGCTGGTTTCGCCGCTGGCGCCGGTGGTCGGCGGCGTGGCGCGACAGTTGGCGGCGCCCGCCGACCAGATCTAGGCCCTTCGGCCCCATCTAGGCCGGGCGGGCCGGGCGGTTCGATCTGCGGCCTAGCTTCCTGGAGGCGGCGGTGGGGCGCCGATCCTGGTGGTGGCGGCGCCGTCGCCGGCTTGGTGCAACGTGGCGGCGGAGTCTTTGCGGGCTCGACCGAGCCTCGCCGGACCAAGGTGGCCTGGTTTGCCTCGCCATCAAGGTCCGCCAGCTACCGCGATTGCTTTGGCGCCGGAGGAACTGGCATCTAGTGCGACGGCGGTGGAGGTTGTCCTCTCCCGCCGTCAAGTGCTGCCACCCCGGCTCCATGCGTTCTCATCTTCCATCCTCCGTGTCTCGCGATGGTGGCCTCGGTGAGATGGTGTGGGTGGCTTCAAGACTATGGTTGCGCAGGTAGGTGGGTGGCGGTTGGGTGGAAGACCGGAGCAATTGGATAGTGGTGTTCCGGGTGGGAGAAATCCATGTCTGCTTGTCCGACTCGACAAGGTGACGCCTGCTGGTGCCGCCACCCCTCCTTGAGGGCGCTGGTGACCCTTTCACCTCCCTCCTCCGTGGTGCCGGCGAACCCTAGGACTTGTCCAGCAACATCGCCATCGCTGCCGCCTCCTTCATCAAGGTGTTGCTTTGGTACGCGCGCCCAGAGTGTTGGGTGTGTGGTGGGACGACTTCGAGGGCGCAGCGGTGGCGTGGTCATCCACTTGTCATCAAACTGCCATCGCTGCCATTTGTTTCTCTTTGTTCTTCTTGTTTTATCTTTGGGCTTGATGTGATGTTCGCCCAGCAATGCGGTGATGGTTGCTTGTAATACAAAGCGGGAGGAATCCTATTTCGAGAGGATTGTCCTCAACAATCATTCATCTCTCTGTAAATTAAGGAGGTCGAAATTGTCCTAAATTTTCCTTTCCATGAATTCGATCCTGACAATCATCCTCTCGGTAAATTATACTCCCTCCGTCTCGACATATCTTTGTCCTAAGCTTGTCCATTAAATGGATGTATCTAGCACCAAGTTAGTGTTAGATATATCCATTTAAGGAACAAACTTTTTTGGACAGAGGGAGTAAGTAGTTCGAAATTGTCCTGTATTTTCCTTTCAGTGAACTCGATCCCGACAATCGCCTTGAAAGGGAGGGGCCATGAACGATACACCGTCCTCTCACGCTTTACACTTCACAGATCCAATAACGTGCCAAGAATCTTGGATACGATCGACGTGTTGTTTCGTTAGGAAAACTGAAGAATCTCTATCCGTCGCTATAAATACTAGTGCAACTCATTGCACTCTCCCTCTAGTCGTCTTCATCCTCCAGACACCCACAGACGCAACGGTGCTTCACCCGATACAGAGAGCCCGATCCTTTCTTTCATGTCCATCCTGTCGCTCTGTCCGTCTCTTCCCGACTCGTCCCTCTTCCGCTGTCCACAATCGGAGCTGAGCCGGCCATGTCCACCTCCTCCGCCGTCGTATTGGAAATGGAATTGGAAGTCCACAACAACATCAACAACAACGATGACGGCACCATGGCGAACTTGGATCTGGAGGAGGCCAGCAGAAGCCGAATCGCGGGGCTAGTGTCTCTAGGCGCGTCGACGGAGCAGCTCGCGCGCGCTGTGGGTGCTGAGCTCTGCCACCCTCTTCGTGGGCGTCAACGCCGGGCTTCACCGGCCGGCCGCCACGGGATCGGTGTTCGCACGCCACGAGGCCGCTTACTACGGGATCATCACCGCCATTCTCGCCGCTGTGCCTGTGGAGATGGCGACCGCCTTCTGGCTGCCCCGTTCCGACGGCCGGCGGTTCCACGCTTTCGCCGCGGGTCTCCATCGCGTGGCCCTCGTGCTTCTTCTGCTTATATCGGCCGTGGGTGGCGTCGTGCTCACTGTCAAGATCTAATTAATACGCAAGCATGCATGCATGCATAGTACTGTAGCTAGCTAGCCACTAGCAAGGCACTCATATGTGTATATTTTATTTCGTCGATCGCACTCGCGCCTATATTTGATTCCGTGTGAACGAGACGCCTCACTACAGTCTAGCACACATGCATATATGTCAAGGTGGTTCTCTTGTTGATATATCTATAATCTATTGACTGTTAATATTTTGTCTTCGAGCAAATTTGCACACATTTGCGGATGCTGATTGAGTGTCGTTTGAGAATAGAACGTATGCCATAGGCTAAGTCTCAGAAACTTAACCAAGTCTAGTAAGTGACCTGACATACAAAAAGGAAAAAAATAAAAGAAAAAATTTGCACGAATCTTTATGTAAGATCTCATGGATATAGCATTAACTGAGATATAACTAACTCTCAGTCGATTGATATTTAGCACCACTGTATGTCATATATCAAGTGGCCAAATATAATACATCTCATATAAGAACGTGATGGGCTCTGCACCATTCAATGGCCGCACACACAGTACTAGCTGTCGTGGTGCATGGCTTCATTCTGAAACATTAAGAATGGTTCAGCCTGGCGTCACGCGGTAGCAATCTCCAAACAAAAAATAGACTTCTCCTGGCGATGAGCAAATCATGCATACGTCACACGACCTCAGCTGGCAAAACCGGCTATACAGAGCGAGTGTCTTGCCTTCTTCCCTCGCGACCAAGTTTGTGCAGGAAAGAGAGCAAGAGAAAGAGGAAGCTTTGCAATCTAGGTGAGATTCTGTTCCTTTACAGTTCAGGGGAAGAGGGAGCTTTGCAATCTAGGTGAGGTTATTTAGTTCAGCTCTGACTAGAGCACTTGGTCGCACGTACGCCCGGCCTGTGGACAACTGAGACTGAGAGTAGCTAAAACTTTTAGCTACTCGCGAGTTATGTTTTAGCCTAAAACATAAATAAGTCGCTGAATACTCTTCTTCTTCCCCCTGCAGCAGTATGTCCACCTTCTTGCTCCATCTGGTCATTATCGTCGGGAAGTACACAAGACTAGTCATTATCGTCGGGTAGTCAGCAGTGCACCGTCCTTAGTCACCCCTCGACCCGAATGGCAGTAGCTTTCTTTGGGCAGTTAATTCCTGTTCGCAACGCTGTTAAGAATCACGTACCAAGGTAAATAAAATCCTAGTCACTATAGATTCGATCCACCGAGGCACAGACGGTCCACTGTCCTGTTCACACAATCCACCATCATATTACATCACCTTTACGAGAAACATCGCTCATATGTAGAGGGACAAATCCACCATCATATATATTCACCCTCCTCGAGGAAGCAAAGGGCTTAGATGACTGTGAAAAAGTAACGATAGAGTAAGACGAAGACGGGAGCAGGACCACTCACCCCAAGAGCCAAGGCGACAAACCGAATTTAGGAAGTGGACTAGTTAGGTCGGCGACTCGGTGCTCGATCGTATGAACCATGGAGGTTGAGTTTCTTGCTAGCGTTTCCCTAATGACGTAGATGCATACGACCTGCGTGGGCTGGTGAGTCGCGTCCTTGGCACTACTAGGAAATGCATCCGAATATTCTCTCTGTTTTTGTTCTCATAGCCACGACGATCGACAACAACATAGACTTGTGCAGCTGCATGCATGGTCACCTGAAGTCTGAAGAGACTGTATCCTTCGGGTGGCGGAGGTGGAGGATCTATCGTTCTGCTTTGCCGCGACATGTCTTTCTGCACGATGCATGCATGTTGAAGTTTATATTTAATGAGGGAAATAATTGTGGTTTCTACTTACCGGTACCGGCCCCTCCAGCTGGTTCCGTGTAGGGGTACGGTAGTATCCAGGTCTGCAGCCTGTTTGAAATTTTGCTGCTTTGCTATGTGAGTATGTGACCCATGCGATCGATGTAAAAAGCATTGTGTCGTCTCGATCCTTTTCCTACCTCTCCCCGTGACTCGGAACTGCACTAAAAGAAGCTAGTTTTCGTGGTGGACTTGCGAAAATATTTCCGCTTGACTTCACCCACGTGAATACGACCACGACGTCGTGTAGATCCAGTCGCACAAAGAGCGGCCGGCCGGAAACCCTGTCGTGCGTGATTGATGGGTGTTCGTTCGTTGCACAGCAGCATATGCATGCATGCTTGTTTTAACGCCGCAGAAGAACATATATAAAGGCTAATATGCACAACGACGGCCATTAGGATGATAGGAAGGTTAAGAGCTGTTAGTTTTGCACCGCTGGATATAATTTGTTGCTCTTGTTGCTACGCCCATGCGGTGATATATATGGAACAAATTCAAGAAGATTCAAACGTACGTGATAACAGTGTACTCCACAAGGTGATATAGTGAAGTTCGTTCAAAGGTTAGTGCACTATATATGCTATATATGATGGATTGCATGCATACACCCAACATATGCAACCCGTTCTTCAGTCCAAAGGTAGCTCATGAAAGAAAACTTTCAATACCAATCGGCACATGCAAGATTGGTGGACGCTCTATGTGCTCGTATGGCGAACGCCGTGGAAAGAAAGAAATGAGAGAACCTTCAATAATGTCAGCTGCCCCTCTTACATGGTCTTGCAAGAAATCACGGAAGAAAGCAGGCTCTGGAGTAAACCCGGGCATGGGCAGCCCGGCCCGAAAAACCCGGGCCGGGCTGGGCCGGGCTTGACATTTGGGCCGGGCTCGGACTTTGTTTTGCAGCCCGAAAGATAGTTCGGGCCGGGCTCGGGCTTCAATTTTTTTGTATTTCAGGCCGGGCTTGCACGCGGCGCTGCATTTAAAAAAAGCATTCGGCCGGGCTTTCAGGCTTCGGGCTTGATTTCGAGCCGGCTCGGGCTTAAAAATAGGGAGTATTTCAGACTTTGGGCTGGGCTCGGATTTAAAATGAAGGTTGGGCTTTTACAAGCCCGGCCCGGCCCGACGTTTGCCCGGGTTTACTCTGAAGACGATCACGGTGGCATCACCTGATGCTCAATGGAGTCAAAATTGCTACTGGAGTTCATTTCTTCTTAAAAAAAATGGTTACTAGAGTCTGGAGATTTTTTCTACAGTGACATGTTATTGTCTCTCTTTCTTTTCTTGCTTGTGCGCGCTTTTGTGGTTTTTTTTTTAGGCAGGGCGCTTTTGTAGTGTGAGCCAAGCGTACTTCTTACCCAAAAAAGCCCAATGTAGTGGACCCCAAATTTATTGCGCTGGACTAACCTAACAACACTGATTTATTGAGATCACATGATTTTTCCTTTTGTTTCTCAGGAAAAAAACATGATCTTTTCCTCCCCCTCAAAAAACATGTTTTTTTCCTGAAAAATGCATAGGAGCTCCCGTGTGTGCAGCTCGCTGAAATGAGTCTTTCTCGTCCCACAGATCTATTAGGGCACTCTCAATGCTGGTATCTTAGTATGGTTTCATAGATAAAAATATGATTTGGCATCCTATTTGATGAGAAAACAAATAACAATCCTACTTCCTCCGTTTCTAAATACAAGTCTTTTTAGAGATTCCAATGCGGACTAGCTACATACGGAGCAAAATGAGTGAATTTACACTTTAAAGTATGTCGGGCGGCGGCGACGGGGCGGACGGTGCGGGGGCGGCGAGGATGTTGGGCGAGGTCATGCGGCGGGGTCGGGCGAGGTCGGAGCGGCGGCATCGGGCAGAGTGGTGGGGGCGGGCCGACTCGATCGACGACGCATCGAGGGTCATGGCGGACGAGCAGCGACGGGATGAATCGGACAACGGAGGAACTTCGAGCTGGCGAGGCAGGCGGTGGGAGGGGGGCAAAGTCGCGGGCCCGACGGTCATCGTATGGGCTACACCGCTGCAATTCGCCGGCCATGGAGTTGGCTGGGCGGCGATTGGTCGCGTGGAAGAGAATGGAACGGCAATTGGGTAGTTGGTTGGCGGTTGCGGTTTTATATCTCCTGTAGGCGGAGATGCAAATTTGCACTACGAGGTGTTAGTAGTTTACATCTTCGGGAGGCGGAAATGTATTTTTTTATTACATCTACACCATCTGTTGGAGATGTGTTTTTGACCCTCAGAGATGTAAAAGTTAGTTATTTTTGCATTTATATCTTCCATTGGAGATGCTCTTAGGATTAAGCATAACCTCTTGCACTCATTAGCTAACATCGTGACAACAATTAAGGAATTGCTAATCCACATGGGGTTTTATCTCAACCATTGTTTTGGTTCAGGAGTTGTAAAACATACGTAAGGAGGGTGTATAAAAGCACACCTCTTCTACATACACGTGCGTGGTGGCATATATATTTCCATATGGTAAAACAAATTTAAAACCTACGAAAGGGGTAACCTTGTGGGATCAAATATGGGGATTAGTTGATACTCATGCACAGGTTTCATACCTACACTGGTATACATGCTAATTAGCTCTAACAAACATTTATCTTCTTTGAAACTGAAACAAGGTTAAAATTTGAGAGTTGTAAAGAAAATAACACAAGAAATAATTTCTTTGAAGAATACTTTATGATAATATTGAAATGTGCCAATGTTGGATCGCTGCCTTCTACTTGGATCGGATGGGTTTGTTAGGACATCTTCAACACCGATCCTCAAACCGCCTGCAGACACGTCCGGGACCGCGCTGTCCGGACGTGTTGTTGTGCCATTCAACACGGCCGGTTCTGTATCAGTCCGCCGGTCTGGACGTATTTTCTCCCGCAAAACGGAGATAAACATGAAAGAGTTTTGTGGGAGTCCGGACATCCGTCTGCCAACAAAAGGCCGCCACGCACCGATGCTAGCACCCTCTCTCTCTCCGCCCGCCCATGATGGCGGAAAGCCACTGCTATTTGGCGGAAAGAGTGATTAAATTACATAATTAATGTAATGGAATGTGTTAATATAATTAATGTTTGGTGGAAGCTGTACAAACAGAATGAACTGTTGGCGGAAAGCACATAGTAATTTGGCCAAAGCATATCACTAGTAATTTGCATGCATGGCTTTTGGCGGAAAGCATTTGTGCATGGCTTGGTGTTGGCGGAAAGCACTTGTGAACATGATCTTCACTACTTAATTTGCATAAACTTGATCTTGTGTTATTGGAGGAAAGCATGCAAGGCTGTTGGCGGAAAGCACAAATACTTTACTCGTAATTTCCTTAACTAGTAAATCTGGTATGTTAAAACTCGGCTTGAATTATAGTAATCTGGTATGTTAAAATCAACTTGAATTGTTAGCAAATAGCATTGAATGGCGATCTTTCACATCCGTGTCTATGGACTGTTCCTCTGCTCATGGACGGACGCGGAAGGAAATTTGGGGGTCGCCTTTAGAGATGCCCTTATGCAATTAGCTCTCCCCTCTTTCTGACCCGATCCAAGAGCTACCTCCATCCATGGTACAAATATTGGTTGATTACATTGTTTGCATGATTGAAGTCTAACTTGATCTCATGGTGATCAGCTATATGCAAGTTTATGATTTTCTTAATCCCGCCATCATGGTGGCTAATATTTTATACTCAGAAATTATGGCCTATATCATTTTACTTATATGATGCATGTGCACACGCATTACATAGCTTTCAAATATTTAACCTCACAGTATGGAAGTTATGATATTCCTTAAGATTAACATAATTCCTTTTTGGGGGTAAAACTTTCGTAAGGAGGGTGTATAACAGCACACCTTTTCTACATACACGCGCGTGATGGCATATGTATTTCCATATGGTAAACAAATTTAAAACCTACGAAAGGGATAACCTTGTGGGATCAAATATGGGGATTAATTGGTACTCATGCACAGGTTTCATACCTACAATAGTAAATGTGCTAATTAGCTTGAATAAACATTTCTTTTCTTTGAAACTGAAAAATGTTAAAATTTGAGAGTTGTAAATAAAATAACACAAGAAATAATTTCTTTGTAGAATACTTTATGATAATGTTGAAATGTGCCAATGCTGGATGGCGGCCTTCTACTTGGATCTGATGTGTTTGTTAGGGCATCTCCAACGCCGACCTCAAACCACCCGCAGATACGTCCGGATTGCGCTGTTCGGACGTGTTGTGCCATCCAACGCGAGCCAGTATCGGTCTGCGGCGCAGTTCGAACGTACTTTCTCCACAAAACAAAGAAAAACGTGGGGAATTTTTGTGGGAGTCCGGACATCCATCTGGCTAACAAAAGGTCGCCACGCACTGATGCCAACACCTCTCTCCTCTGCCGGGCGCATGATGGCGGAAAGCCACTGCTATTTCATGGAAGGAACGATTAAATTACATAATTATTGTAATGGAATATATTAATATAATTAATGTTTGGTGGAAGCTGTACAAATAGAATGGACTGTTGGCGGAAAGCACGTAGTAATTTGGCCAAAGCATATCACTAGTAATTTGCATGCATGGCTTTTTGGCTGAAAGCATTTGTGCATGGCTGTTGGTGTTGGCGGAAAGCACTTGTGCACATGATCTTCACTACTTAATTTGCATAAACTTGATCTTGTGTTGTTGGTCGAAAGCATGCAAGGCTGTTGGCGGAAAGCACAAATGCTTCACTAGTAATTTCCTTAACTAGTAAATCTGGTATGTTAAAGCTCGGCTTGAATTGCAGTAATCCGTATGTTAAAACCGACTTGAATTGTATGCGGATAGCGTTGGATGGCGATGTTTCGCATCCGTTCATGACTGGTCCCTCCTGCCCGTGCACGGATGCGGAAGAAAATTTATGGTCGCCTTTAGAGACGCCCTTATGCAATTAGCTCGCCTTCTTCCAATTCGAGAGCTACCTCCATCCATGGTACATATCCACTACAAGAAATATGTCAACTTATGACCACCACTATTGGTCACCGAAAGGTCACAAATTTCCATTTATGACCTTTTGTGACCAAAAACATAAGGTCAGCTGGTCGTCAGAATCGACTATAGTGACCTTTCTTCCGAAATGGTCAAAGACGCCACGACCAAAATATTCCTACTGTATGCGTTTTGGTCACTGCAACCTCCCGAGGCCACGTGAGGCATCCAGCGTGGCAAGCTGATGTGGCACAAGATTTAGCCCGGTCCAATTCGATTTTCTACATGGGCCGGGCCCAACAATTCAGCCTATTTATAATTTTTTTCCTATCAATTTTAGTCAGCCACATGGGCCAAGCCCAACATTTCGGCCTTTTTGTCTTTTTTTTCTCCTAAATTATGTTTAACCAAATGAGTCCAGCCCAATATTTTTCAGGCTTTTTCTTTCCTGTCCAATCCACATTCATTTATTTTTGTTTCATTTTTTACCCAAAATATTTGTCCAATATAATATGATCCTTGGCCTCTTTAAGGTCCAACTCCAGCCCATTTAATCTAACATTTTCAAACCAGTTTGAATAACAATATGAATCACCACCAATTAGCTGAATATTACGTAAATATCTCAAAACTCACATTCTACAAATTTCCATCACATCCGTATTTTATACAGATCCAAGCAACCTACAACATTATGTATTCAAGCATTCAAATTGAAATACTCTAGAACAGGAAAGAATAAATAGAACTATCTAGTGCTTCACAACATGAAAACATGTAGTCTGCTTCTTCAAGTATCGCTTCTTCCTTAGCAATGACCGCTTCTTCAAGTAATCGCTTCTTCCTTAGCAATGACAAAATGATGCAAAACATCCGGGCATTCAAAAGAGAACAAAAAGTATGTCACCGATATAAGAAATATTACACTAATACTTTTAAAATAAAAACTGTAGCCACATGAGATGGAAACAAGTAATTTGAGATGGAAAGTTAGCCAACAAAATTTATATAAAAGATCTTTTTGCAAGACAATTATCTTATGTACATATGAATGACACCCAAGTAATTTGAGATGGAAACAAGTACATCTAGCAATCTAACATGTATAGTGGCACCAAGAAAAGAGCACGACACGGAAGAATTTTAGCTTTACATAATGTTTACAAGAACAGGACCCTGATACAGGATTTAGCTTGTCCTCAACACTGTTAACAAGGTAATCGAAAGTAGCTATGTGCATCAGCCTCACCAAGTCTTATCATGAATTGGTTGCTTTTAAAAACTATACTATATTTCTGGACAGCAAACTAAATAGATGGCTGCTCTCAAATCGTACATCCAAACAAAGCAAATAAGTACTCTACGGAAACCTTAGAACATGCTTTACAACTCATATGTAGAGGCCAACTTGAAATTATGAGCATAACAAACTCGTTTTTCAGTTAGAAGCTCGCTGTCCGAAACTGTCGTAGTGCAGTTTTTAACTGAATCAAATTCAGTTTACACAGAGGTAAGGAACTACTTAAAAAACTGAGGTAAGTAAGGAACTACTTCAAAAACAGAGGTGCTAACTATGTTTACACAGAAAAACTGTACTATATTTCTGGACAACAAACTAAAATAGACGGCTGCTCTCAAACCGTACATCCAAATGAAGCAAATAAGTACTCTACGGAAACCTTAGAACATGCTTTACAACTCATATGTAGAGGTCAACTTGAAATTATGAGCATAACAAACTCGTTTTTCAGTTAGAAGCTCGCTGCCCAAAACTGTCAGGTAGTGCAGTTTTTGAACTGAACCAAATTCAGTTTACACAGAGGTAAGTAAGGAACTACTTCAAAATAGAGGTAAGTAAGGAACTACTTCAAAAATAGAGGTGCTAACTATGTTTACACAGAAAACGAAAGTACGGTATCTATTTGCCAAACTTGCAGCAGCTAAGAATTCATTCCTCACAGAGAAAATGAACTGACTGAGACTATGATATGATTGTCGGCGGCCTACGTTTACGGTATCCTATTAACACAATATAAAGAAAAGAGAGCATGTCCCGTCGTCATTAGATTAAATTTCTACTAGTACACAGTGCTAGAATCATACGACCTAAATCCACACGACCTAAATAAATCCCAATCGAACCAAATCACGCAATGTAAACAATCATGGCGGGGCTCACAAAGATCAAAACAGAAAACACTAGAATCCCAGCCACCGGAGCGCCGGAGCTGCAGAATTAACTCAGATGTGCCCAAGGCCATCTCTACGGCCGCTTGTCGACAGCCGTCTCAAGCTGTTCAATATCATCCACAAGAAACGCGCGTGCTCAAGCATACCGCCAGCAATGCTTGTGTGTCCTCGAGCTCGGAGGAAACCCTTCTCGAGATACTTCCTTGTTAACTTCATCGACTGGATTTTGATCTGCAGAATCAAGACACTGGACTTGTCAAGCAATGTTGTTTTTGTTCAGAGAAAATAGTGGTGACTGCCACTTGCAGATTATTAACAGGCACAAGCCCATGCCCAGTTTATAGGGCCTATTTATTCAGCTAATTTACAGATCAGTTGTGTACTGTCTACAAAAATAAACATTTTGGTACCCCAAAGTTGCAGATCATGTATGATTGCCTAGTTAGGAGCAGAATTCCAATGGAGATAATGCACATGTAGTAGGTACGTAAAGGACATCTAGTGCATTCCATTTGCCTTAATCTTAAATCGCGGTTTTGTAATGCAGATGCTTTGCAGCTTGGTCATAGCAAATAGTGTTGTGCATTATCAAACACAGCTGGAGTTGGGCATGAAGACCAAACACAAGCCCATTTTCCGGTATTTTTGAATAGGTCATTCCTGGTTTCTAGTTTATACGTATGTAGGTGCCATCTCCAATCAAGATGGTTCAAACTACTACTCCAAAGACATACTAATAAAACTTGACACAAAGCTAATTCAAACTACATACTAATAAAACTAGATCAAGTTGGTGATGTACATCGATGCTTCTAAACAAGCAAGGCATCGCTTCCTACTCCTAAAATGAAGAGAACACACATGTGGCGCTATGATTGATGCAGCAAAAGAAGGCATCCGTGCAGTCTGTTTCATCCTCTTGATTGTGCCGCTTGTGAGGCACCGATTTCAATTTGTAGGCACGCCGGTGTTCTGCGGTTTGCGAAACCGGAGGAGGAGGCTGAACAGAGAACCTCTGTTGTCTCCGGCATTGACATTCACGCCAAGCTTCTCGACCAGGTAGACGCACACCGCATCCTCCCGTGGCGGCGGCGGCGCAAAGCACTCCGGATCCTCCGTCTCGGCGGCCTCCACCGCCTCCTTGACGTGGCCCTTCCCGCCGTCCGGCCAGCGCTCGCGATGCTGACGGAAAAAAATCAGCGCCAAATCAGGATCGAGCCCAAACAAACACCGGGCGGAAAACCAGCCAGGGAGAGGGAGGCGCGGGCGTACTCTTGAAGCGGCCGAGGTCGCCATCGGCCACCGCCTTGAGGAGCCGGGCGCTGCCTGCCTGCACTGCAGGGGGAGGAAAGGGGACGGGTTAGGGCCAATGCAGGTAGGAGGCTGGGTCGGGGAGGAGGGTGCTACCGGAGGTGGGAAGGGCGCCATGGTGGCGGGTGGAGGTGGGTAGGGTTTTGGAGGCCGTCCACTTGTTGGCCGCCCTCGACGCCTTGGCCGCCGCCCTCCGTGCAGGCCCGGCGGCCCGGCGGCAATGGCAGCCTCCTCTCCTCTGGGCGTGGCCGTCGTCCGCGTCGGCGGCAGGTGCGGGCGCTTCTGCGGGCATTCCGCCGCTGGCTGCCCTCCCTGCTCCTTGGCGAGCCTCGTCCATGGGAAAGGACGGTCGGGTAGCGTCTTGGCGGCGGAGGAGTGAGAGGAGGAGGCAGGAGGTGGGTGGAGGCAGATCGTGGGAGAGAAGGGAGGAGGGTTGTCGGCCGACCGGGGTTCTTGAGGAGAGGACGGAGGATGGCGGCGACGGCAGGGTTGTTGGGGATCGAGAGATTGAGACGGAGGAGGAGCGAGAGGGTTGGGGGGTGGCGGCTGTGGGACGAGAGGGGAAGAGTGGATCGGGGGAGAGGAGTGGATCGGGGAAGTTAGGGTTTGGGTGAGAGGGTGAGAGGGTGAGGGGTGAGGGCTGCCGTTGGATCCAGAAGCATCCAACGGTGGTTGAGGTATGATCCGCGTGATATGCCTATGGACCAATCAGAGCACACCAAACAATTTGAAGATTTTTTGACCATATAAATTGGTCATGATTGATTACATACAGATTTTTCATTTCATTTTTCAATGCTCAAAATGAGTTTTTTTGTGAAAGACCTATCAAATATTTGTTCAAATGATGTAATATTTTGCACAAGTTTACATCGTAGATTGGCAAACAACATTGACAAAGGGATTTTATTTCTTTTGCATGAAAAAACAATTTTCCATTTTTCGAGTGCCCAAAATAAGTTTTTTTGTGAAGGACCTACCAAATATTTGTTGCAAAATTGGACCAAATCATTTTTCGAAAATACTAGGTCATATTTAATGCATAATTGACCAAATGGTTGGGTGTAAAAAGTTTTGATCCACCTCTGATGAAAAAGACAAATTTCCGCCGATTCAGCTGGTAGCGGGTCAAATTTAAACTGCAGCTGCCTTGTAGTTTGGTATTTATTTTTTCCAAAAATCATCTCTAGGTACATAAGTATCTATTTAATTAGAGAAACACCAAAAAAATTATAAGATTCAACCACTAGCTAGGAACGGTCATTCCCGTCGTTTTGACCGCATTTTGAAACGGGCATAAAAAATTCAAAAAAAATCAAAAAATTGGAAAACCTTTGCATTGTGTCATTATATATGACCAAGTTTCCAGGAAAAATAATAAACTTGTAATACGGATATTATTTTAAAAAAGTGTTCTTAGAAATAAGCTATCATGCGTGAAGATTCAGGGCTTTCAAGCCAAATTATCAATCTTATGGCCACATTCATGGCATTGTTTGTCCAAATGATCTCATATTGTGCACAAGGGTGCATCTTGGAATTTCAAACAATGTTGCCTAAGGAAGTTTTCATTTTCTTTGCACGGAAAATTCATTTTCCATTTTTCGAGTGCCCCAAATGACGTTTTTTGTGTGAAGGACCTACCATATAATTGTCAAAAATTGGACCAAATAATTTTTCTAAAATACTAGGACATTTTTAATGCACAATTGACCAAATGGTTGGGTGTAAAAGTTTTGATCCACCTCGGTGAAAAGACAAATTCCTTGGAATTCAAATTTGGGCGGGTCAAATTTGAACTGCAATGCCTCATAGTTTGCTATTTATTTTTTCCAAAAATCATTTCTAGGTAAATAAATATCTATTTAATCAGAGAAACATCAAAAAATTTCCAAGATTCAACCACTAGGTAGGAACGGTCAAGCCCGCCGTTTTGACCGCATTTTGAAACAGGCATAAAAAATTCAAAAAAAATAAAAAATTGGAAAACCTTCGCATTGTGTCATTATATGTGACCAAGTTTCCATAAAAAATAAACTTATGTAATACGGTAATTATTTTAAAAAGTGTTCTTTAAATGAGCTATCATGTGTGAAGATTCATGGCTTTCAAGCCAAATGATCAATCTTATGGCCACATTCATGGCATAGTTTGTTCAAATGATCTCATATTATGCACAAGGGTGCATATTGGAATGGCAAACAATGTTGCCTAAGGAGGTTTTCATTTTCGTTGGACGAAAAAATCATTTTCCATTTTTCGAAAGTGCGAAAGGAGGTTTTTTGTGAAGGACCTACCAAATAATTGTTGCAAAATTTGACCAAATCATTTTTATAAAATACTAGGCCATGTTTAATGCACAATTGACAATATGGTTGGGTGTAAAAAGTTTTGATCCACCTCCTTTAAAAAGACAAATTCCCGCCGATTCATTTGGAAGCGGGTCAAATTTGAACTGCAACTGCCTCATAGTTTGCTCTTTATTTTTTTCCAAAAATCATTTTTAGTTACATAAGTACCTATTTAATCATAAATACATGGTTTGGTGGCGATACGTCGAGGTTTGGACGGTGGCCGAGGGCCCCATCTCAAAAGCGCGTAAACTCGCATGCCTGCCGCGTGGTCACCGCGTGACCGTGGCGTTGCCATGTGTTCTGGGCGGCCTAGGCATGTCTAGTGGGTTGGGCACTCCACAGGTTGGTGCTAGGAAGAAAATTACAACATAAGATTCTCACGAGGAGACCAATCGATGCTCAAACATGAATTTGCAGCCAAGTGTTTGATTAGCGGTACGGGAAATGTACATGGCTAATGGGCGTGAGTTTTGGTGACGATGATCAGTTACTAAGAAGACCGTTTTCACAAAATTTCAGCTCAAAAGGAGGAGCCTAGGTGGTACTTGCTTTGCAAACCACCACACTGGACATAAATCCGAATGTTGAAGCTCGGCTCAAAATAATGCATGGATTGAGCTGGCATTTGGTGGTGGATGGTTATTTGGGCATAGGAAAGCCTTTGTAGAAAATGGATACTATTTGGACATGCCAAAGTGGTACTTCCTTCACAAACCGTTACTCTGAATGTAATAGGAAAATGAATATTTTTGAATTATTTTGAACTAGGCAAGGAAGGTTTTTACATATTTGACGAAGATATGACCCAAAGAATTTATGAGATTTTTTGGGAATTTTGGGAATGATGAAATATCGGTTGCTTCACAACCTAGGGCAAAACTACCACATGGACATGACACATAGGCAAAAGCTGATGAGGTGGCGCCTAGTCATAGCAACCCACCACAATTTACAAGGCTATGACCATCTATATTGGTCGTTAACAACTAGAAATAAGGCAAGCGGACTAGCGCTGTTTGCTTTATGACCTTTTCGTGTAAGCAAATTACGACCTTTTCGACCAAAATGGTCGCAATGGTTTAGGGTTTGGAGCCCCCAGACAGCTTTTGACCAATTGACCTGAAATGGTCATAGATCTATGACCAATTCTTCCGAGGTCACCGATGTAAGGTCATAAGTTGACATATTTCTTGTAGTGATCTTTCGTTGATTACATTGTATGCATACTGCAGCCTAACTTGATCTCATTGTGATCAGCTATCTACAAGTTTATGATTTTCTTAATCCGGTCATCATGGTGGCTAATATTTTATACTCACAAATTATGGTCTATATGATTTTACTTATGTGATGCATGTGCACCCGCATTACGTAGCTTTCAAATATTTAACCTCACAGTATGGAAGTTATGATATTCCTTAAGATCAACGTAACTTCTTTTTGGGGTAAAGCCATTTGGCTAGCTTTATTAATTTGAGAACAATGTTACATCATTTAACAGAAAGGGAGAAGGAATCTAGGGGGTGGGTGGGTCAGCCCCACATACAATCATCGTCATTTAAGAAGCTATAGCGAGACTCCACAGGACAATGTTAAGACATAATTTTGGTGAACCACTTTGATAGCATCATGTAATGTCATCAAAGATAGCGGAGAAGCCGCCCATGAGAGCCCCCGACAACATTCTGTTGAAACATCATCAGGTTGTCCATTTGGATAATGATTCTGTCAAAATTGTGATTGTGGCACTGAGACAGGAAGCCCCCTCCCCCGAGTCCCCAAAGAGGAATATGAAAAGCCTTTGACATGAGTGCATCTGAGGAGAAATCGACCCCCTTACAGGATGCAACAATGAACTTGTCGTGGTTGTCACGAACCGCCAAAACATGCTTCCCTTTCCATGGTCATCATCATATGGCGCATCGACATTGATTTTCAAACAATTTTCATGTGGACTGAACAATCTTACTCTCTCCTTTGTTTCATTTGGTTTTCCTGCTTTCCAATAGTTCATGGCCAAAGCCTCGACTGTCATGGCGCTTGATGAAAAGGTTGGACATATTCGCCTTGGACGCATCACCTTTCCCACCAGATGTATCATGCACCTACCAATTTCATCTCTGGTACTGATTTCCCGGTGCTACCTGGGGTTCTTTTGTTGTGATTGTATGTTCCGCTCCAAGCTTGTGACCATTGGCAGGGATCTCCGTTCTAGAAATCCCTCCAACCAATTAAGCAAGAGCTCCATAGGCGATGGAGAGTGTACCCTCGTTGGCTTGATATGTGCCTCGGTACGAGCTCATTTAGCACTGACTTCCTGGACCCTATGATGATTTACTTAGATATGATGGTTTAGTAGTTACGGTGGTCTGCAATGGGAACTGACACATCTCGTTCCGACAAACATTCAGACTAGAGGAAAACTTAGGTTTGGCTGAGTTGTGGCAGGCCCTCCCAGCTACTTTGTCATTGTCACAAGATGCCATCTCGTGGCAACTCGCCCTCTCAGGGTTTTTTTTTGTAGAGTTGACCTACTGGGCCCTTTGTCGCGTGTTGACCCTTGCTTGGTCCTCCCACCTTTGTAAAGCTCTGCTGCCTTTGAAAATCAAAATCTTCATTTGGCAGTTACTCGGTGATCGCCTCATATCTGATGCAGAAGGTGTCAAAGCGACATGGGTGCAGCGAGGGCCTTTGTCCGGTGTGTGGTTCTGAGTGCAGGACCCATATCTTTTATTTCTCCCACCACCCGGTTCCTATGGAGTCTGTGAGGCTCTGGTGCCTAAGAGGCAAGTGATATGTCTCGAACGTATCTACCTTTTCAAACATTTTTGCTCTTGTTTTGAACTCTAATTTGCATGATCTGAATGGAACTAACCCAAACTGCGCTATTTTCAGCAGAACTGGTTTGGTGTTATTTTTGTGCAGAAATAAGAAGTTCCCGGAATCGGACAAAATTTACAGAGAATTGTTTTGGAATATATAAAAAACATTGGTGCAAAGAACTACCGGAGGGGGCCACTAGAGAGCCACAACCACGGGGGATGGGGTGTGCCATCCAAGCTTCTGGGTCCCACAGGCCTCCGTTTTCCCTAACTCCAAGTCCATAAGTACCGTCTCCCTGATAGAAAAAACACACTACAAGAAATATGGTCAATTATGACTCCCCATTTTGGTCGTTGATTCGTCATATTTATCCATTATTGACCTTTTTGACCAAATTCAGAAGGTCAACAGTTGGCGTCAAGAACGAACAAACTTGACCTTTTTGGAATTTTTGTCATAGCTAGACCAACGACAAAAATTTCAGAAAGGTCACTAGCCATTTGCCTGAGCCACATAGGATCTGACATGGCAGAGCTGACGTGGCATTGTTAGTGACCAAATGGAATCATCATAAATTTCATAGCCCAGTCCACCAATCTAGCCTACATGGGCCTGACCCAATCATCGTAAATTTCACAACCCAATCCATCAATCTAGCCGACATGGACCCAGCCCAATACCTATTTTCTTAATTGAATTTGTTTGATTTATTTGGGCTGATGCATTATTTTGTCAAAAGCATGCACATTTAAGGATAGGCCCATTAGAAAACAAATACAACATAATACAATATTTCATATATTCCATTTCAGTAACACATCACATGAAATACAATACATCATCAATCGACTCCTCTACACAGCAAGGTTCAAGGCCCAACAAGTGCACTGGCGCACATCCACATAGATTGGACGAGAAGCACAAATTTTAGTGATAACACATAACATCAATGAGAAGCATGAATATCATGTACCATCACTAGTACACATACTTTGTCCCGTCACCCAAGCACCAATGTTGTGTCAATCTCTTGGATTTGCCACATGGTGATATTCTTTGCATTAGGGCTATCCCAGCTTCTCCCTGCCATCTGCTGATCGATGTACTGCTCCAGCATCACCTCCCGCTACCAGTGGTGGAAGAAGATCAGCTCATCAGTCATCTGCACGCGAACAAACCAAGAAGATTAACCTATTTAGCCCATTGTAATTTGTTTCTAAACATGGGTATCAAATCAACACCAACACTAAATTAAAATGCACAAAAGAATGGAGCATAGCCATATGTACATCCTAAAAACTTCAGGTTTGAGCCATTCTCGATACTACAATAAATACATAATAGCCGAAATTTCGATCCATGGACACCAGATGATAGAAAAGGTACTAAGGCACTACTTGCTACTGAAAACCAAAGCAAGGTATGAAGAACATGCCGGGCCAACAATAAACTGGTACCAAATCCAGAAATAACCATTTGATGCAATATAGCACTAGTTTCACTTTAGCATATGTGCCTAATTATGCAGGTATGTAGGATAACTTCAAGAAAAAGCAGGCTGAGGGGAATGGAGGATGGAGAGGGACAAGGGGGTGCTACCTGCAGGAAGACATTGGCAGCTCCAAAGATGGCGTCGAAGTGTTCCACAGGCTGGGCGTAGAGGGGAGGGTCGCTAGTGGAAGAAGTGGCATTCGTGCACCCTACACAAGAGACAAGATGACTAAGACCGGGAATCTGAGCGGCATCGATGGGGAAGGGGAAGGGCGAAGATGCATACCTCTCTAGGAGCTGCGGCATGTGCTCGTCGAGGAAAGAGTAGGGGCGGTCGGAGATGCCGCGGGAGGCCAAGGCAACCAGGAGCTCACCGATGGCGGTATCGTTGATGAGAGGTTCAACCTTCCGAGGTTAAAAGATCGTACCAGATCGAGCACCTTGTAGACGGCCTTGTCTTCTGACGCCTTGGCCTCCTCCATGAGCACCTAGCGAGAGCAGAGCGAGCAAGGAACTAGTTGTCAAACTTAGATGAGCAGAAAAATACACACTACTCAATGAAAGAACTAATGTGCGAGATAATACTCGAACAAATCAAAGAGGCGAGGAAACCAGATATCTTCATTGCATGTACCATTTAATTAATAGCAAACCGGAGAATAAGTTGTCAAGTGCTAGCTAGGAGTTCAGGTATGCATAAACAAAATATTTGCATTGTATGCATAAACAAGTATTTATATTATAAGCAAATATAGGAGTCCACTTCAAGTGAATGCCAGACATCACATTACACACACTGAACAAAAATCTACACACATTAAACTCATCGATCTGGTCATAATCAAGCATGTGTTACACATACTGAATAGCAATCTAGAAGGAAAACTATACATGTATGCTGCAGAAATAAAATGCATCTTTTTATCTTAACTAACCTTGTTCCAAAGACTTGACATGATAAGTGACATCACTACTAGTACTACCTATCATAAGTTATCCTAAGGACATAAAACATGCATAAACCCAACAACTCGATCTTTGCACGAAGAAGATCACCACAAGGACACCGCAAGTTCACAGATAAGCGCAAGTGACAGATTGTGATTTGTGATGAAACAAACAAGTTTCAGTGGCATCCCTCCATCACTCAACCTGAATAACCCTCCCGTATCAAGCCACTCCCAAGTTGAAGTCTTTTAAGTAGTTCACCTACTGAAGAATCTCTCTCAGAATTTCGTCAATTAGACACAATATTACTCAAACGCCACAACAATTACAGTAAGAATGTAAAAGGATTGTGAGAAAATAGTAACCCAACGACGATAATGAGGATTCCCTCGCTCACTCACTGTCGAGGTCAAAGAAGAAGACCTGGCGCATGCGGCCGTCGAGCTGTGACTTCTCGAGCAATTTGGGTGCCACAGATCTGAGCACGGTGAGGAACCCGTCGAACTCAGCCACGGAGAAGGCAAGGTGGTGCCGCTGGCGATTCTTGCGAGCATGGCGCCCCCTACTGCTGACCCACTGAGGCGGCGTCGGCGGCCGGGTCGCGCTCGATGATGTGGAGCACGGCGTCGGGGAGCCCGGGAGGCGAGCTAGGCAACACAGGAAGAAGTAGGTGGGGCGGGACGAACTTCGGGCGACAACGAGGGCCGCGGAGATCCCAGCTGCCGCGGACGGCAGCGAGGGCAGCGGTGGAGATCCCAGCCGCCGCGGGACGGCGACAAGGAGGACGCGAACTTCGGACGGCGCAGGTCCGTGTGGCGAAGAAGCCTGGCCGGGCGATGGCGAAGTCGGGCCCGACAAGGCCAGCGTCGGGCCCATTGGACTATCCGTCGTCGTCGTTGGAGTAGAATGAGGAGGCGGCCTTGGATGAGGCGAGGAGGGTGGCGGCGGGGAGGAGGCAGCTGCGCCTTGAGTCTTGATCAGCGGGCGGGCGTGGTGGCCGGCGGCGTCTTGTGGCGGAGAGGATGGAGTAGCGGCAGACCGGATGCTGGGGCGGCGACGATGGAGTGGGAGGGATAGGGTTTGGGTGGTTGCTGGTTGGGATGCCCGGAGTGGTTTTTTCTATCTTTCTCTTTTTTTTCTTTAGATAAATGGGATGGATGGATGGATGGATGCCATGTCATCAATCCATGACACAAACATTTCAACCAATAAGAACAAAGCTTATTTAATTGTGTTTTTCTATTTGTTTCTCTTGTATTTGTTGCATAATGGTGCATTTTGGAATGGCATAATTTGTTCAAATTATATCATACTTTGCATAGGGGTGCAACTTGCAATAGCAAACAATGTTGCCTAAGGAAATTTTCATTTTCTTTTGACAAAAAAATCATTTTTCATTTTTTGAGTGCCCAAAATGAGTTTTTTTGTGAAGGACCTCCCAAATAATTGTTGCAAAATTGGACCAAATCATTTTTCTAAAATACTAGGTCTTATTTAATGCACAATTGACCAAATGGTTGGGTGTAAAAAGTTTTGATCCACCTCTGGTGAAAAAAAAAACAAATTCCCGCCAATTCAGCTGGAAGCGAGTCAAATTTGAACTGCAGCTGCCTCATAGTTTGCTATTTATTTTTTCCAAAATTATTTCTAGGTACATAAGTATCTATTTAATCAGAGAAACATCAAAAAATTCCAAGATTCAACCACTAGGTAGGAGCAGTCAAGCCCATTGTTTTGACCGCATTTTGAAACAGGCATAAAAATTCAAAAAAATTAAAATTGGAAAACCTTCGCATTGTGTCATTATATGTGACCAAGTTTCCAGAAAAATAATAAACTTATGTCTGATAATTATTTTTTTAAAAGTGTTCTCGAAATTAGCTATCATGCGTGAAGATTCATGGCTTTCAAGCCAAATGATCAATCTTATGGCCACATTCATGGCATAGTTTGTTCAAATGATCTCATATTGTGCACAAGGGTGCATCTTGGAATCACAAACAATGTTGCCTAAGGAAGTTTTCATTTTCTTTGCACAGAAAATTCATTTTTCATTTTTAGAGTGCCCCAAATGAGGTTTTTTTGTGAAGGACCTACCATATAATTGTCAAAAAATTGGACCAAGTCATTTTTATAAAATACTAGGCCATATTTAATGCACAATTGACCAAATGTTTGGGTGTAAAAAGTTTTGATCCACCTCTGGTGAAAAAAAACAAATTCCCGCCGATTCAGCTGGAAGCGGGTCAAATTTGAACTGCAGCTGCCTCATAGTTTGCTATTTATTTTTCCAAAAATTATTTCTAGGTACATAAGTATCTATTTAATCAAAGAAACATCAAAAAATTCCAAGATTCAACCACTAGGTAGGAGCAGTCCAAGCCCGCCCGTTTGACCACATTTTGAAACGAGCATAAAAATTCAAAAAAAATTGGAAAACCTTCGCATTGTGTCATTATATGTGACCAAGTTTCGAGAAAAATAATAGACTTGTTATACGGTAATTATTTTAAAAAAGTGTTCTCAGAAATGAGCTATCATGCGTGAAGATCCATGCCTTTCAAGCCAAATGATCAATCTTATGGCCACATTCATGGCATAGTTTGTTAAAATGATCTCATATTGTGCACAAGGGTGCATCTTGGAATGTCAAACAATGTTGCCTAAGGAAGTTTTCATTTTCTTTGCACGGAAAATTAAATTTTAATTTTTAGAGTGCCCCAAATGAGGTTTTTTTTTGAATGCCCTAACATATAATTGTCAAATAATTTGACCAAATAATTTTTATAAAATAATAGGCCATATTTAATGCACAATTGACCAAATGGTTGGGTGTAAAAAGTTTAGGTCCACCTCTGGTGAAAAAAAAAACAAATTCCTTGGATTAAATTTGGAAGCGGGTCAAATTTATTTTACCAAGCGCCTCATAGTTTGCTATTTATTTTTTCCAAAAATTATTTCTAGATGCGTAAGTATCTATTTAATCGGAGAAACATCAAAAAATTCCAAGATTCAACCACTAGGTAGGAACGGTCAAGCCCGCCGTTTTGACCGCATTTTGAAACAAGCATAAAAAATTCAAAAAAAATAAAAAATTGGAAAACCTTCGCATTGTGTCATTATATGTGACCAAGTTTTCAGAAAAAATAATAGACTTGTAATACGGTAATTATTTTTAAAAAGTGTTCTCAGAAATGAGCTATCATGCGTGAAGATCCATGGCTTTCAAGCCAAATGATCAATCTTATGGCCACATTCATGGCATAGTTTGTTCAAATGATCTCATATTGTGGACAAGGGTACATCTTGGAATTCCAAACAATGTTGCCTAAGGAAGTTTTCACTTTTTTGCACGGAAAATTCATTTTTCATTTTCCGAGTGCCCAAAAGGAGGTTTTTTGTGAATGAACTACCAAATAATTGTTGCAAAAATGGACCAAGTCAATTTTATAAAATACTAGGCCATATATAATGCACAATTGACAAAATGGTTGGGTGGAAAAAGTTTTGATCCACCTCTGGTGAAAAAGACAAATTGCCGTCGTTTCAGCTGGAAACGGGTCAAATTTGAACTGCATCTGCCTCATAGTTTGCTCTTTATTTTTTCCAAAAATCATTTCTATGTAAATAAGTATCTATTTAATCATAAATACATGGTTTGATGGCGAGACATCGAGGTTTGGACGGTGGCCGAGGGCCCCAACTCTAGAGCGCGTAAGCTCGCATGCCCGCCGCGTGGTCATCGCGTGACCGTGGCGTTGCCATGTGTTCTGGGCGGCCTAGGCATGTCTAGTGGGTTGGGCACTCCCTAGGTAGGTGCTAGGAGGAAAATCACAACATAAGCTTCTCACGAGGAGACCGATCGATGCTCAAACATGAATAAGCAGCCAAGTGTTTGATTAGCGGTACGGGAAATGTACATGGCTAATGGGCGTGAGTTTTGGTGAGGATGATCGGTTACTAAGAAGACCGTCTTCACAAATTTTCAGCTCAAAAGGAGGGCCTAGGTAGTACTTGCTTTGCAAACTACCACCTTTGGACATAAATCTGAATGTTGAAGCCCGGCTCAAAATAATGAATGGATTGGTGGCATTTGGTGGAGGATGGTTATTTGGGCATAGGAAAGCACTTTGTAGAAAATGGATACTATTTGGACATGCCAAAGTGCTACTTCCTTCACTAACTGTTGTTCTACGAGCAGAATAGGAAAATGAATATTTTTGAATTATTTTTGAACTAGGCAAGGAAGGTTTTACATATTTGTGAAGATATGACCCGAAGAATTTATGAGATTTTTTGGGAATTTTGGGAATGATGAAATATAGGTTGCTTCACAACCTAGGGCAAAAACTGCCACATGGACATGACACATAGGCAAAAGCCCGATGAGGTGGCGCCTAGTCATAGCAACCCACCACAATTTACAAGGCTATGACCATCTATATTGGTCGTTAACAACTAGAAATAAGGCGGCCGGACTAAGCGCTGTTTGCTTTATGACCTTTTAGTGTAAGCAAATTACGACCTTCGACCAAAATGGTCGCAATGGTTTAGGGTTTGGAGCCCCAGACAGCTTTTGACCAATTGGACTGAAATGGTCATAGATCTATGACCAATTCTTCCGGGGTCCTTGACGAAGGTCACTAGTTGACATATTTCTTTTAGTGACACTAGAGAGAAAGAATTATCACGTTTTACTATATAGAGCCACTGTCACATCCTATTCTTCATCAGGAGGGCTGATCTGGAGTCTGTTCGGGGCTCCGGAGAGGGGGATTAATCGTTGTTGTCATCAACAACCTCATGATGCTCACCATCGGGAGTGAGTAATTTCATCGTAGGGATCTTTGGAGGTAGATGAAGATGAGTGAGCTTTGTCATATCGAGTCAATTTGTTAGGGCTTGATCGCTATTCACTATGTTACGAGATTGATGTTGATATGAGTTGTTATGGTTAATGCTTGTCACTCTTGCCCAAGTGCCATGATTTTAGATCTGAACCTATTATGCTTTCATAAATATATTTGAGTTCTTGATCCTATGTTCAAGTTATACGCACATGTTATTATTCTGAACCACATACCCCAAGGTGACAATAATTGGGATGCTCTCTAGGAATGACTGTAATTTGAGGAGTTCATGTATTCACTATTTGCTAATGCTTGATTTAGGTTTTTTATTAAAAGGAGTGCCTTAATTACCCTTAGTTTCTATTAAGACCCCGTTGTCACGGGAGGGTATGACAAAATATGTTTTGCAGGTTCTTCTTTGCAAGCAAATATGACTATACCATTCAAAATATGACTATATCACGGAATACATGCCCACATATGATTGATGAATTGGAGCTATTGTATATCGCTCTAGGTTATGATTGTTGCATGATGAATGCCATCGAAATATCCATCGCTAGTCCATGCCTACGCTTTTCATCATATTGTCTTTGCTCGAATCACTATTACAACAGCTATTCCAATTGGTACAAAACTGCTACTACCACTCACTGCTCTTACATTACTGCTATTTCCACTTGTGCTACTAATAAACTACTGCAAGGAAGTAACTTCTCAGGTGTCGTTGAATTGACTACTAAAGCTTGTAAATATTCTTTGGCTCCCCTAGTTTCAAATCAATAAATTTGATGAAATACTACCCTTGAAATCTGTCGCGAGCCCCTATACTTGTGGGTCAACAGCGGACCTCGAACCTTAGCGAGTTCCTTGAGACAAAAACGCATACCCGTGTCGATGGGAGGAAGAACCTCTTCTGGTTGGTGTTCATGGTGAGGACTTGGAGCCTATAGACTACATGTAGCAAGATTGTCATCAAGAGGGTCTTCTTGCGGCGATGCTTGAACTATGTTTAAATTCTTGGTATTTTTGCAGTAGTGACACCCACTTTGTAGCCGACGCGACACGGACGGGCTAGGTGGCATGATGGATTGTCTTCTAGCGGTCGGCCGCCAGCGCGTTGCAACCCCTAGCAGTTAATGCTTAGGAATTCTTGTTTACCGCACCCCGCGGTCATCCATCATTCCACGTACGGTTGGCATGTTGGGTAAATTAGGAAGAAGATTAGAAAAAAAATACTTTGCAAGAGAATCTGCATTTTGCAAAGACCTTTATTTTGCAAAGAAAATGTTACACAACTACGTACAACCAACAAAGACTCTAGCACCCGCTACTTGCATGCAACCATGTCTAGCTAACATGGTGCTGCATTCATGCAATCCTAGAGCAGGGTTGGTCGGCTGCCTTGCCCTTTGTACTTGTCCGACAGGGAGTTTTACGTTACTAATTATGTTTAAGAAATAGCTGTCAGGGCATGTAAATTGGGGGCAACAGGTGTTCCTGCTTTAGGATTGTTATCACTGATGGGTGGACTAGACGTGGGAGACATGCTAGTCCACACCACCTGAATCACCATTTTCTTGCCTCATCTCAGTGTGCTACATCTCAATTATTTTATTCTTCCTTCCTCACCCGAACCTCCTTTGTGGAGTCCCAACGAGCTGGACCAGCGGGGCAGCACGTTGGCCAGGCCCTCATGCATGTTACTTCTTTCATATAGCAGCTGATTTATTTAGGCTATATAAAGGCACCACAACCTAGCTGAGCATGAGAGCTTCCAATCACCATCAACACACTAGCGTTACCATCAAATGACTGGTCACACGATCACGTTCTCCATGTCTAGGTGCTCTTCATTAGCGCTATGTGTGCTCCTAGCCACCAGCTGCCTCATGCTAGCCGGCTGCTCCTCTGAGTCGTTGCCAACAAGCGATGATCTTCCCCGTGAGCGCTCCGACATCGGCACCGACGACCACCATGATCTGATGATGGGCCGTTTCCACGTGTGGATGACGGCGCCAGAACAGATCCTACTCCACCTCCGACGAGAAGGCTCGCCGTTTTGAGGTATACAGGAGTAACATGAGGTACATACAGGCTGTGAATGCTGATGCGACTACCTCTGGGCTCACGTACGAGCTTGGGGAAGGTCCCTTCACCGACCTGACAGATGAGGAGTTCATGGCACTTCATACCGGGCAGATTCCGGAAGATGACGAGCAGATTATCACCACCCAGGTTGGGCCTGTCAATGGCGCGAGCACATATGAGGGTGTCACGCCAACTTCTCAGCCTGGGGCCCGAGTAGCGTGGACTGGAGGAAGAGAGGCGCCGTCACCCGGTTAAAGACCAAGGGAATGCGGTACGTGCAACATCTCTTGTTAATCTTCTAGCTATATATAATTATGACAATTGAGAACGACAACTTGCCAAGAAATACATTTTTACATACTCCCTCCTTTCCGGTTTATAAGACTTATCTTAAAATTTTAGTTTCCCCATTTTATAAGGCTCAATTTGGTTGTTCCCCATCACATGTTCAGATTTCAAGGTGTATTAAATCATTGCATGCAAGTATTAAGAGAAAATTGACCAATGCATGTACTTTATACATGCATGCATTGCAATTAATGCATTGGTAAACATAATTTTTTTTTTAAAAACAAGAGCATTAATTGGGTGTTTTTGCAAACTACAAAAAGTATTCCACCACTCACCATCTACCTTGATTGGTGAGATTTTTGAATTGAGCCCTATAAACCGGAAATGAGGAGTACGCAGCTAGCTCAATGATTAAGTTAAGCATTGCTATGCAACTGCAGGATCTTGCTGGGCATTCGCCGCCGTGGGTGCAATCGAAGGACTACACAAGATCAAGAGAGGGACCCTGGTGTCTCTGTCGGAGCAACAGCTAGTAGACTGCGACTCCTTCGACGGCGGTTGCAATGGCGGCCGGGCTAGCAGAGCTTTCCAGTGGATCCAACAGAATGGAGGGATCACCACCACATCCTCCTACGGATACAAGGCAGCCAATGGTCGGTGCAGAACGAACCGTAAGCCGGCCGCAAAGATCACTGGCTCCGGGAGAGTCGAGGGCAACAACGAGGTGTCGCTGAGGAACGCCGTGGCTAACCGACCTATAGCCGTTTCGATCGCGTCAAGTGGCAGCCATTTCCACCACTACAAGGGAGGCATCTTCAACGGGCCATGCAGCACCACAAAACTGACACATGCCGTCACCATAGTAGGCTATGGGCGACAGCCACAAGATGGTGCCAAATATTGGATCGTGAAGAACTCGTGGGGGGTGACATGGGGCGACAAAGGTTACATGCTAATGAAGAGGGGCACAACGAATCCATCAGGTCAGTGTGGCATTGCGACACGCCCAGTCTTTCCCCTTATGAAAGTAAAAGAATCAACTGATTAATACGTACAGTGTTTGTAATAGTGGCTTGCAAGTGCAAAGTGCGTATGTACGTTGCATATATGTGCCACTATATGTCTAGGTGTGTAACCCGTTTTAAAAAGAAGGATCTGTACAAACTTTGTAAGTTCTGTTTATTTGGTTTCGATGTAAGGTGTTAACTTATTGGTAGCACTATCATGCACAGCACGTCATGTGCTTAGCGCATCTAGCTACGTTCATCCTATCTATATAAAATGGAATGTATTGTGGGTCCAAAAAGTGATAAACCTTTTGTCTACACAGGAACAAAATATCTATAAATCATGAGCGGGTCGAACCAATGAGTTAGAAAACTATGATCATATCCCTACAAAAATCCACAAGAATAAAAATACAATCTTTTTAGACCGAATAACTCGGCAATCACTGTATGCCGCTCCGCTTACCATGTGCAGAGCCATCACCCCAAACATCAATGACATGATCCGGCCCAATTATTGGAGGGGAATAAAATGTACATATCAACGTTGATGGTTTCTTCAGCCCCACCGGGTGCCTCTTCTGCAAAGCAATTTTCTCATGCAAATGGGATCAATTGCGAGTTATGTTCTTTGGCGTTAATGTAACAAAACAGCTGTGGAAAATCCAAGTTCCTTAATTATTAAAGGTTTTTCTTTGGCGCTTAGCACCCTATAACTGATCTCCTTCTGCATTGAAACCACGACAACTACGAGTTGCTGCGACTTTTCTTGGGGCTGAGGACTAATGATGGCATTCACTATTGAATGTGCCATGGTCCACTCCGTGTGGGACTTGGGGAAGAAGTTGTCGAATATGTCTTTGTCACTATAGAGCCTAATGCTAAACAATGATCTTGAACTTCATAGATTCATTATCGCATGGGCAGCATGGACGGCACGCCACAAAGCCATCCACGAAGGCAGTGGCGGAGCTATGTTATGGCCTGCAGGTGTTAACTTATTGGTAGCACTATCATGCACAGCACGTCATGTGCTTAGCGCATCTAGCTACGTTCATCCTATCTATATAAAATGGAATGTATTGTGGGTCCAAAAAGTGATAAACCTTTTGTCTACACAGGAACAAAATATCTATAAATCATGAGCGGGTCGAACCAATGAGTTAGAAAACTATGATCATATCCCTACAAAAATCCACAAGAATAAAAATACAATCTTTTTAGACCGAATAACTCGGCAATCACTGTATGTCGCTCCGCTTACCATGTGCAGAGCCATCACCCCAAACATCAATGACATGATCCGGCCCAATTATTGGAGGGGAATAAAATGTACATATCAACGTTGATGGTTTCTTCAGCCCCACCGGGTGCCTCTTCTGCAAAGCAATTTTCTCATGCAAATGGGATCGATTACCGAGTTATGTTCTTTACGCGTTAATGTAACAAAACAGCTGTGGAAAATCCAAGTTCCTTAATTATTAAAGGTTTTTCTTTGGCGCTTAGCACCCTATAACTGATCTCCTTCTGCATTGAAACACGACAACTACGAGTTGCTGCGACTTTTGCAGGGCTGAGGACTAATGATGGCATTCACTATTGAATGTGCCATGGTCCACTCCGTGTGGGACTTAGGGAAGAAGTTGTCGAATATGTCTTTGTCACTATAGAGCCTAATGCTAAACAATGATCTTGAACTTCATAGATTCATTATCGCATGGAGCAGCGTGGACGGCACGCCACAAAGCCATCCACGAAGGCAGTGGCGGAGCTATGTTATAGCCTGCAGGGCCATGCCCCCCGTCCCCAGCCTTAATCAAAATCAGGAATTTTTTTAAGGGTTGCTTAGATTAGAAATAATATATCCCCCCACCCCCAAAACCTGAATATCCTGCCTAGCTCCGCCACTGTAGAAAGGGTAGTTCCATTCACCTCTCCACTCATACTGTCATCCTGCTATTCATATCAGAACTAAGGGAGGCCAGGCGACTCGTGAGAAGAATTAAGATTTTATCTGTTCTAAGAGTCTCTGCAACGGTGTTGGACCTTATCAAACAGTTTTTTGTTCATCTCTCACTAGACCGACCACACCACCAGAATTACCAACAAATTTTGAGTTTATTATTCTGCCACCTCTTGCAGCCTCGCACTCATGAAAACCACCAAACGCGGGGCTTAGCATCAATGTATGTTTGAACCAAACTAACCATTGAGAGAAGAAAAGGTGTCCACACTGTTGTCATCTGGAGTCACATTCTTTCCAAAAAGAACCAGCTGCACGCATGGGTTGTCACGTCGCATCCATGTGTGGCACTGAAATTAATGGAAACATTCGTTTTTACAAATCAAATTCGAAGCTGCAATAATAAGCAAGTGCCACTTAGGCCACTATCTGTCTTCTTCTAAAGGAGTGGATGAGTATGTGCAACGTTGAGCAAGACATGCGATACATTTTTGGTTGGTAAATTGCACCCCATACTCCGCTCATGTTCATCCTTTTTTTCATCAGGCTCTTGATTTGTGTTTTTCTTAGAAAAGGAGGAAGTCCCCCGGCCTCTGCATCTGGGCGATGCATGCAGCACTTAAGCCACTCGCTTCTTCTCTTTCTCTCTCCATGTATCTCTTCAACCGGTACTAACCGGTACTAAAGGGCAACACATTAGTACCGGTTGGAGACACCAACCGGTACTAATCGCCGTGCGCTGCCACCCTTGATCGCCACTTTTAGTCCCACCTCGCTGCACACTCTTCTTCTTCTTCTTCTTCTTCTTCTTCTTCTTCTTCTTCCTCGTCCTCTTCCTCGTCCTCTTCCTCCTCCTCCTCCTCCTCCTCCTCCTCCTCTTCTTCCTCTTCCTCTTCTTCCTCTTCCTCTTCTTCTTCTTCTTCTTCTTCTTCTTCTTCCTCCTCTTCTTCCTCCTCCTCTTCTTCTTCTTCCTCCTCTTCTTCTTCCTCCTCTTCTTCTTCCTCCTCTTTTTCTTCCTCTTCTTCTTCTTCTTCTTCTTCTTCTTCTTCTTCTTCTTCTTCTTCTTCTTCTTCTTCTTCTTCTTCTTTAGCATCCCGCTTTATGCTAGTGTTGTCTTGTATGTGCTCAGGATATAACATGTCGTGCATCACATAATTAATCTATACTCAACTCCAAAATTTTAGGAGGTTGATTCTCGCGTTGTATTGTAACTATGTACTTGGTGTTTTGCTTTTTTTGTGTTCTTGCTTCAGCAAGTGGTAGTGCCCCTGGAGCTGTCAAGGTTTTTGGTCTAGATTCTCTTGTAAACATGATCAATCTCTTTCTGAAATGGCATCATAAATCTGACGAAGGCCGAGCCTGAAAGTAGGAAGGCAAATAGGAGGTTTGGATCACAATCTTGACTCGGCAACCATGCTTACAGGGTACTTACCCAAAGGTTCACCAACCATGGGTGCTCAGAACGTAACGTGGTCCTCCGCTTTCGCTCCATAACTTTAGTCGGTCCCTCTTGATCACGCTAACATCTATGGATAGGAAACAAGTGGCTTAAGAATGTTAGGTTTGGACAGCAATAGTACGATCTACAAGTCCCTTGAAACAAATTTGAGGGGGTAAACAGTTTATGTAAATTGCCTAAATTAAACTCCCCACTAGTAGAAAACAGGGCTTTGGTCACAACTCAATGTACACATTAGTCCCGGTTGCATCACGAACCGGGACTAATGTGAACGATAATCGATTCGGCGGCTAAGGTGTCGGGAAGGCATTAGTCCCGGTTCAAATGGAACCTTTAGTCCCGGTTTGAGACACGAACCGGGACTAAAGGGTGCGATGCCCTTTAGTCCCGGTTCGTGTCTCAAATCGGGACTAAAGGTTCAAACTCTACCCTTCCCCCCCCCCCTCCCAATCGCCTTTTCAGTTTTGTAAAAAAAACAAAAGAAAATGATAAAAACTTCAAAATTAAAATCCTTCAAGATGTAGTTATGTTATTACATCTAGTAGTTAGGAAAATCAAAAAACTTAATTTTGGACATGTTTTGCAAAAAATGTTATGAAAAAGTAAAACGGTCATATCTTTTGCATACGATGTCGGAAAAAACGCATAATATATCAAAAAAATCAGCACGAAAATCCGCATCCGATTTTGATGGCCATAGGCCTGTTTTCAAACTTTTAGAATCCTCAAATTCTAAAAGAGAAAAAATATATGCTCATATATCAGTTTTTTTGAATTTTGGTCAAACTGCTTATTCAAGAAATATTAGTGTTACTAAATAATTATTCAAGAATATTAGTGTTACTAAATAATTATTTCGGTTCTTTTGGAATTTTGGTCAAATCTAGTCAAACTGTGGTCAAACTACTTATTCAAGAAATATTAGTGTTACTAAATAATTATTAGTTTTAAAATAATTATCTAGTCAAACCATCATTAATGGCCGATTGTATCTGTTGTCGAAAAACATTACAATCTATCATGAGAAAAAGAATTATGATACTTGCAATAAGCACGCCGCTTCAGCTCTTCAAACGTCGGTAAAGTATGAGATATTCTAATATTATTTGCTTGCAATAAAGCATCAAATATTCTATCACACTTAGCAATGTTGAAATTAAATTTCATCTCTTCATCACGATTCTTATGAATCAGCTTTAAATCATTGCAAGTAAATGGTTTGGCCTTAGATGGCCAAACAAATTCAGCAGCATAAATATCACCCTCATCGTCCGAGTGGTCACTATCATACTCAACCATATTCATCTTAGGACGATCAGTTTTATATCTATGCACCTCTTTAAGATCTTTGCTTCGGCTTTCCTGAGCCAAGGCCCTTTGCAAGACTTGGTTGATATTTAAAAACTCATGTCCTTCTAGCCTTTCTCTAATGTGAGTTCTCAAACCAGGAAGCACAAGATCAGCCAAATCTCTCTCGGTTATCACCAAACGATAACACTGGTTTTTGTATCTCTAAATCTTTTGACATAATCGGAGACCGATTCATCATGCTTTTGCTTAACCGATGTAAGATGGGATAGTTTAAGCTCATTTTCACCATTGTAGAAGTGATCATGAAACTTTTGCTCCAATTGAAACCATGTAGTAATAGAACCGGGTGGTAATGCAGAAAACCACGAGAAAGCAGTACCAGTTAAAGATAAAGGAAAATAACGTACTTTCCACTTGTCTCGTGAACTTGCCTCACCTAATTGTGCCAAGTATTGACTAACATGCTCCGATGTAGTCTTTTTCCCCTCTCCGCTAAACTTAACAAAATCTGGAACTTTATATCTGGGAGGACATGGCACGGCATCAAAAATTTCTAGATATGGTTTCCTGGAAATTAAATGGTTTAGGTAGTTCAATCCCACAATGCTCTCGGAACACCCTAGACATTTCCTCTCTGATATTAGCCAAAATATCACTCGTATTGAGTGACGTTGCGTGTGGTTGTGGCGCATGGTGAATATGATTTCTAATAGTTGGTACAGTGCTAGTCGGAAGAGATGGTGGTGTGTATGTTGTAGCATAGTTGACAACAATCCACTTGGACTTGCCGAACCGTAACCTAGCAATGCAGTTGGATTCACTGAACTTGGTACGTTCATGGCAGGATTAAAGGGTGGAGCAACAAGTTGCTTTGTCTGGCTGGAATAAGAATTCAACGGCACGGGCGGCGTCGATGAAATAGGTAAAGTTGCACTAAAGTTTTCCACACCAGCAGACATACTACCACTACCATTATATGATTGAGGAGTATTATTTCAAGCAGTATTATTGTCTATGATAGCTTGGTAAATAAGATCATTATTCTGAGCAATAAGACTAGTAATTTCAGCCAACTATTCAGGAGAGAAGATTTTGCTTACAACCGGTTCTACCTGCTCATTGTGAAGAGGAGGAAACTTGATTTCTTCAATTGAAGTGATGATGCCTTGGCGATCCTTTTTGAACTTAGCAAGGAACTCCTGCATCTCCTTCTCTTCACGCGCCTTCTTGTACTCCTCAAAAGCTTGGCGATGTTCTGCCGATAATTTCTCAAAATTGGACTTGATGATGTTATCGGCATCCACTTCAGATGGCTTGGGAAGATCAACCATGATGGATGATGATGATTGCTCTTTGTTCCCCAGCTTAGTCGCCAAAAAGTGTATTCGCACATGAACACGTCACCGTGTACCCTCGGCGTCGAGCGCGATACGCAAGACACGTAGCCGAAGGAGGCTCACCGGAAGCGCGATACGCAAGACAATCCGGCGAGCTCTTTTGAAGACCCGAAACCCCGCAGCGGCGGGAGAGACCCGTCTGGGCGCACGCGGCGGTGATGGGCTGCCCTAGGTCGGTTCGCCCGTCCTGGGGCTTAAGAATCGAAGCTCTCGAGCGAAGAACACCGATGAACGATAAGCAGAAAACTAGGGTAGGAGATGAAAGTTTGTAGATGGGTTTTGCGATTGTTTGTTGTTGTTCAATCGGCCGTCACCCCTTAGCTATATAAGAGGCGGCTGGACTTCCCGTGCAAGGAAAAGGCTTTGATTCACGTCCAAAACCCTAATCAAATTCGGATTGGTTTTGTCTGAACTTTCCAAAACCGTTTGGTTTAAACTGTCTGCACCTTGCAGGTATATTTTGAGGTGGTAAACAACCTCGGATAAAAATGAGTCCAAAAGCAATCTTGATCGTTTCGACGAGGCGAACAACTTTCATGTTGAACGTTTTTCTGATCATAGGTCATCTTGAGGGTTAAATCGCTCACGCAAAACAGGCTATTATTTGCGCTACCTCGCGCAAATCCGGCTATTACTCGCGCTACCCATTAGACGGGGTGTCTGGTGGGGCGCGCCACTCTCGGCCTCCTGACAGAGCTGCATTCCGATGGCTCTAACTTTTGCATATGAACTCGGATTGGAATGATTTTTATATCAAAATCAATCGTTTCAACGAGATGAACACAATTCGTGTAGATCATTATTCCATACGAGGCAGTCTTGGGGCGTAATGAGCCCAATAGTATTCTGAATACAAAATCTCAGTATTTCGAACACAACTTCGGCCGTCGAGATGAGATCGGATTGCGATGACCCAAACTTCAAAGATGTTCATATCAACAATACAAAACTTTTTTTATATAGATCACTTCTCCATTTGAGGTCATATTAATTAAGTTCTTGACCGTACCAAAATCTAGTGTCAACATATGGTAACGGGCAAGAGGCGAGCCGGAGCTACATCTTGCAATAAGTAACACATAGCGGGCGCTTCTATACCTTGCTTCGGGCGAGTTAGATCGGTCTCTCGCTGAAGCGAACTCGCGAGTGGGCTGGCCTGCGAGGTGTTTATACAGACCTAGCTAGTGAACACACAGGAAAACTATAAACGGAATACCTGGTCGCATCTTGTATCTGAGAAATGTCAAATCAGACATTTGCAAAATATTAAATGTGTATGGGAAAAATGCTGACCATGTATTCAATTTTTTATCTTTTATTGAAAAAATGTTAAACGTGTATTAAAAATGTACAATGTGTATGAAAAGAAGTAGACATAGAAAAAGTTTTCAAAAAATGTTACTCATGTATTTAAAAAATGTTTAACGTGTATATGAAAACTGTTTTCTGATATATACAAAAAATGTTGATGTGTATTGAAAATAATTTAACACGTGTTGAACATAAAAGAAAACCAATGAAAACTATTTTCTGTTTTCCTTGAACATGTTTTTCCATTTTTGACAGTAGCTGTGATCATCCACCATATATGCTGGACATCAGACCATGTAGCATTATTAAAGATGTGCTCACTTCTAATTTTTCCCAATGCGCCAAAGGATGCAGGCACAAAAGAAATTGGAAGCAACATGATTATCCATTGGAGTCCACTATGTAGCAAAAGAGATAAAATCTACACCTAACGGTTTATCAACGGATATTGCAACTGCTTCCAAATTTTCATAGCAACCGCACATTTGAAAAACAGCTCGTCTATTGCCTCTGGTTCGGGTTCAGAGAAGAATACACAATCTAAAGGCTTGCCCACGTGACGTTTCTCTAGATTATCTCTGGTCATGAGTCTACGGTTAGTTAGGAGCCAGAGTGAAATTTACAGTCTAGCGGAATGGACCACACAGAAGGGATGTAAATAGGTTGGACACCTCTGGAACTGATATCACTCTTGTATTGTCCACAACAATGGGCGAAGCTGGAGTAGCGTGACGGGGAAAACCAAAAAACACTCCCCTCGCGTGACCGCGTCCGTCCCCGCGGCCCGCCGGCCACGCCGTCCATCCATCTTCCCCAGCGTTCCCCCCACCCTCCCTCTCACCACCATCGCCGGTGTGCGTCGCAGGGCTTGGCCCGGGCGGTGCCGGCACCAGCGGCCCGCGGCTTTTCCCCTCCTGCAGCGGATCCTGCATGCGCGGGGTGGCGCTGCTTTAGGAGGTGCTTCCAGGTGGCAATGGTGCGGCGCGGCGGCGGGCTGGCTCGCCGTTGGCGTCGGTGGTCGAAGGCGTGGGGCGCGACAGTTGGCGGCGCCCGCTCGGACCAGATCTAGGCCCCTTCGGGCCCCATCTAGGCCGGGGCGGGCCGGCGGCTCCGATCTGCGGCGTAGCTTCCTGGAGGCGGCGGTGGGGCGTCGGGATCCTGGGTGGTGGCGGCGCCGTCGTCGGCTTGGTGCAACGTGGCGGCGGAGTCTTTGCGGGCTCGATCTGAGCCTGGCCGGACCAAGGTGGCCTGGTTTGCCTCCTGCCACTGCGTCCGGCCAGCTACCGCGATTGCTTTGGCGCTGGAGGAACTGGCATCTAGTGCGACGGCGGTGGAGGTTGTCCTCTCCCGCTCGGCCGCGGTGCTGCCACCCCCGGCTCCATGCGTTCTCATCTTCCATCCTCCAGGTCTCGCGATGGTGGCCTCAGTGAGATGGTGTGGGTGGCTTCAAGACTATGGTTGCGCAGGTAGGTGGGTGGCGTGTTGGGTGGAAGACTCCGGAGCAATTGGATAGTGGTGTTCCGGGGTGGGAGAAATCCATGTCTGCTTGTCCGACTCTGACAAGGTGACGCCCGCGGGTGCCGCCACCCCTCCTTGGAGGGCGTCGGGTGACCCCTTTCACCTCCCTCCTCCGTGTGCCGAAGGAATCCCTAGGACTTGTCCAGGCAACATCGTCATCGTCGTCGCTCTCCTTCATCAAGGTGTTGCTTGGTACGCGGCGCTCCAGAGTGTTGGGTGTGTGGTGGGACGACTTCGGAGGGCGCAGCGGTGGCGGGTCATCCACTTGTCATCAAACTGCCATCGTTGCCATTTGTTTCTCTTTTGTTCTTCTTGTTTTATCTTTGGGCTTGATGTGATGTTCGCCCCAGCAATGCGGTGATGGTTGCTTGTAATACAAAGCGGGAGGAATCCTATTTCGAGAGGATTGTCCTCAACAATCATTCATCTCTCTGTAAATTAAGGAGGTCGAAATTGTCCTAAATTTTCCTTTCCATGAATTCGATCCTGACAATCATCCTCTCGGTAAATTATACTCCCTCCGTCCGACATATCTTGTCCTAAGCTTGTCCATTAAATGGATGTATCTAGCACCAAGTTAGTGTTAGATATATCCATTTAAGGAACAAACTTTTTTGGACAGAGGGAGTAAGTAGTTCGAAATTGTCCTGTATTTTCCTTTCAGTGAACTCGATCCCGACAATCGCCTTGAAAGGGAGGGGCCATGAACGATACACCGTCCTCTCACGCTTTACACTTCACAGATCCAATAACGTGCCAAGAATCTTGGATACGATCGACGTGTTGTTTCGTTAGGAAAACTGAAGAATCTCTATCCGTCGCTATAAATACTAGTGCAACTCATTGCACTCTCCCTCTAGTCGTCTTCATCCTCCAGACACCCACAGACGCAACGGTGCTTCACTCCGATACAGAGAGCCCGATCCTTTTCTTTCATGTCCATCCCGTCGCTCTGTCCGTCTCTTCCCGACTCGTCCCTCTTCCGCTGTCCACAATCGGAGCTGAGCCGGCCATGTCCACCTCCTCCGCCGTCGTATTGGAAATGGAATTGGAAGTCCACAACAACATCAACAACAACGATGACGGCACCATGGCGAACTTGGATCTGGAGGAGGCCAGCAGAAGCCGAATCGCGGGGCTAGTGTCTCTAGGCGCGTCGACGGAGCAGCTCGCGCGCGCTGTGGGTGCTGAGCTCTGCCACCCTCTTCGTGGGCGTCAACGCCGGGCTTCACCGGCCGGCCGCCACGGGATCGGTGTTCGCACACCACGAGGCCGCTTACTACGGCATCATCACCGCCATTCTCGCCGCTGTGCCTGTGGAGATGGCGACCGCCTTCTGGCTGCCCCGTTCCGACGGCCGGCGGTTCCACGCTTTCGCCGCGGGTCTCCATCGCGTGGCCCTCGTGCTTCTTCTGCTTATATCGGCCGTGGGTGGCGTCGTGCTCACTGTCAAGATCTAATTAATACGCAAGCATGCATGCATGCATAGTACTGTAGCTAGCTAGCCACTAGCAAGGCACTCATATGTGTATATTTTATTTCGTCGATCGCACTCGCGCCTATATTTGATTCCGTGTGAACGAGACGTCTCACTACAGTCTAGCACACATGCATATATGTCAAGGTGGTTCTCTTGTTGATATATCTATAATCTATTGACTGTTAATATTTTGTCTTCGAGCAAATTTGCACACATTTGCGGATGCTGATTGAGTGTCGTTTGAGAATAGAACGTATGCCATAGGCTAAGCCTCAGAAACTTAACCAAGTCTAGTAAGTGACCTGACATACAAAAAGGAAAAAAATAAAAGAAAAAATTTGCACGAATCTTTATGTAAGATCTCATGGATATAGCATTAACTGAGATATAACTAACTCTCAGTCGATTGATATTTAGCACCACTGTATGTCATATATCAAGTGGCCAAATATAATACATCTCATATAAGAACGTGATGGGCTCTGCACCATTCAATGGCCGCACACACAGTACTAGCCGTCGTGGTGCATGGCTTCATTCTGAAACATTAAGAATGGTTCAGCCCGGCGTCACGCGGTAGCAATCTCCAAACAAAAAATAGACTTCTCCTGGCGATGAGCAAATCATGCATACGTCACACGACCTCAGCTGGCAAAACCGGCTATACAGAGCGAGTGTCTTGCCTTCTTCCCTCGCGACCAAGTTTGTGCAGGAAAGAGAGCAAGAGAAAGAGGAAGCTTTGCAATCTAGGTGAGATTCTGTTCCTTTACAGTTCAGGGGAAGAGGGAGCTTTGCAATCTAGGTGAGGTTATTTAGTTCAGCTCTGACTAGAGCACTTGGTCGCACGTACGCCCGGCCCGTGGACAACTGAGACTGAGAGTAGCTAAAACTTTTAGCTACTCGCGAGTTATGTTTTAGCCTAAAACATAAATAAGTCGTTGAATGCTCTTCTTCTTTCTCCTCCAGCAGCATGTCCACCTTCTCGCTCGATCTGGTCATTATCGTCGGGGAAGTACACAAGACTAGTCATTATCGTCGGGTAGTCAGCAGTGCACCGTCCTTAGTCACCCCTCGACCCGAATGGCAGTAGCTTTCTTTGGGCAGTTAATTCCTGTTCGCAACGCTGTTAAGAATCACGTACCAAGGTAAATAAAATCCTAGTCACTATAGATTCGATCCACCGAGGCACAGACGGTCCACTGTCCTGTTCACACAATCCACCATCATATTACATCACCTTTTACGTAGAAACATCGTTCATATGTAGAGGACAAATCCACCATCATATATATTCACCCTCCTCGAGGAAGCAAAGGGCGCAGATGACTGTGAAAAAGTAACGATAGAGTAAGACGTAAGACGGGAGCAGGACCACTCACCCCAAGAGCCAAGGCGACAAACCGAATTTAGGAAGTGGACTAGTTAGGTCGGCGACTCGGTGCTCGATCGTATGAACCATGGAGGTTGAGTTTCTTGCTAGCGTTTCCCTAATGACGTAGATGCATACGACCTGCGTGGGCTGGTGAGTCGCGTCCTTGGCACTACTAGGAAATGCATCCGAATATTCTCTCTTGTTTTTGTTCTCATAGCCACGACGATCGACAACAACATAGACTTGTGCAGCTGCATGCATGGTCACCTGAAGTCTGAAGAGACTGTATCCTTCGGGTGGCGGAGGTGGAGGATCTATCGTTCTGCTTTGCCGCGACATGTCTTTCTGCACGATGCATGCATGTTGAAGTTTATATTTAATGAGGGAAATAATTGTGGTTTCTACCCTACCGGTACCGGCCCCCTCCAGCTGGTTCCGTGTAGGGGTACAGTAATATCCAGGTCTGCAGCCTGTTTGAAATTTTGCTGCTTTGCTATGTGAGTATGTGACCCATGCGATCGATGTAAAAAGCATTGTGTCGTCTCGATCCTTTTCCTACCTCTCCCCGTGACTCGGAACTGCACTAAAAGAAGCTAGTTTTCGTGGTGGACTTGCGAAAATATTTCCGCTTGACTTCACCCACGTGAATACGACCACGACGTCGTGTAGATCCAGTCGCACAAAGAGCGGCCGGCCGGAAACCCTGTCGTGCGTGATTGATGGGTGTTCGTTCGTTGCACAGCAGCATATGCATGCATGCTTGTTTTAACGCCGCAGAAGAACATATATAAAGGCTAATATGCACAACGACGGCCATTAGGATGATAGGAAGGTTAAGAGCTGTTAGTTTTGCACCGCTGGATATAATTTGTTGCTCTTGTTGCTACGCCCATGCGGTGATATATATGGAACAAATTCAAGAAGATTCAAACGTACGTGATAACAGTGTACTCCACAAGGTGATATAGTGAAGTTCGTTCAAAGGTTAGTGCACTATATATGCTATATATGATGGATTGCATGCATACACCCAACATATGCAACCCGTTCTTCAGTCCAAAGGTAGCTCATGAAAGAAAACTTTCAATACCAATCGGCACATGCAAGATTGGTGGACGCTCTATGTGCTCGTATGGCGAACGCCGTGGAAAGAAAGAAATGAGAGAACCTTCAATAATGTCAGCTGCCCCTCTTACATGGTCTTGCAAGAAATCACGGAAGAAAGCAGGCTCTGGAGTAAACCCGGGCATGGGCAGCCCGGCCCGAAAAACCCGGGCCGGGCTGGGCCGGGCTTGACATTTGGGCCGGGCTCGGACTTTGTTTTGCAGCCCGAAAGATAGTTCGGGCCGGGCTCGGGCTTCAATTTTTTTGTATTTCAGGCCGGGCTTGCACGCGCGCTGCATTAAAAAAGCATTCGGGCGGGCTTTCAGGCTTGGGCTTGATTTCGAGCAGGCTCGGGCTTAAAAATAGGGAGTATTTCAGACTTTGGGCTGGGCTCGGATTTAAAAAATGAAGGTTGGGCTTTTACAAGCCCGGCCCGGCCCGACGTTTGCCCGGGTTTACTCTGAAGACGATCACGGTGACATCACCTGATGCTCAATGGAGTCAAAATTGCTACTGGAGTTCATTTCTTCTTAAAAAAAATGGTTACTAGAGTCTGGAGATTTTTTCTACAGTGACATGTTATTGTCTCTCTTTCTTTTCTTGCTTGTGCGCGCTTTTGTGGTTTTTTTTAGGCAGGGCGCTTTTGTAGTGTGAGCCAAGCGTACTTCTTACCCAAAAAAGCCCAATGTAGTGGACCCCAAATTTATTGCGCTGGACTAACCTAACAACACTGATTTATTGAGATCACATGATTTTTCCTTTTGTTTCTCAGGAAAAAAACATGATCTTTTCCTCCCCCTCAAAAAACATGTTTTTTTTTCTGAAAAATGCATAGGAGCTCCCGTGTGTGCAGCTCGCTGAAATGAGTCTTTCTCGTCCCACAGATCTATTAGGGCACTCTCAATGCTGGTATCTTAGTATGGTTTCATAGATAAAAATCTGATTTGGCATCCTATTTGATGAGAAAACAAATAACAATCCTACTTCCTCCATTTCTAAATACAAGTCTTTTTAGAGATTCCAATGCGGACTAGCTACATACGGAGCAAAATGAGTGAATTTACACTTTAAAGTATGTCGGGCGGCGGCGACGGGCGGACGGCAAAGGGGCGGCGAGGATGTTAGGCGAGGTCATGCGCGGGTCGGGCGAGGTCGAGCGGCGGCATCGGGCAGAGTGGTGAGGCGGGCCGACTCGATCGGCGACCGAGGGCTGGCGGACGAGCAGCGACGGGATGAATCGGACAACGGAGGAACTTGGAGCTGGCGAGGCAAGCGGCGGGGAGGGGGCAAAGTCGCGGCGGGCCCGACGGTCATCGTGCGGGCTACACCGGCTGCAATTCGGCCGGCTGCGGAGTTGGCTGGGCGGCGATTGGTCGCGTGGAAGAGAATGGAACGGCAATTGGGTAGTTGGTTGGCGGTTGCGGTTTTATATCTCCTGTAGGCGGAGATGCAAATTTGCACTACGAGGTGTTGTAGTTTACATCTCCGGGAGGCGGAAATGTATTTTTTTATTACATCTACACCATCTGTTGGAGATGTGTTTTTGACCCTCAGAGATGTAAAAGTTAGTTATTTTTGCATTTATATCTTCCATTGGAGATGCTCTTAGGATTAAGCATAACCTCTTGCACTCATTAGCTAACATCGTGGCAACAATTAAGGAATTGCTAATCCACATGGGGTTTTATCTCAACCATTGTTTTGGTTCAGGAGTTGTAAAACATACGTAAGGAGGGTGTATAAAAGCACACCTCTTCTACATACACGTGCGTGGTGGCATATATATTTCCATATGGTAAACAAATTTAAAACCTACGAAAGGGGTAACCTTGTGGGATCAAATATGGGGATTAGTTGATACTCATGCACAGGTTTCATACCTACACTGGTATACATGCTAATTAGCTCTAACAAACATTTATCTTCTTTGAAACTGAAACAAGGTTAAAATTTGAGAGTTGTAAAGAAAATAACACAAGAAATAATTTCTTTGAAGAATACTTTATGATAATATTGAAATGTGCCAATGTTGGATCGCGGCCTTCTACTTGGATCGGATGGGTTTGTTAGGACATCTTCAACACCGATCCTCAAACCGCCCGCATACGTCCGGACCGCGCTGTCCGGACGTGTTGTTGTGCCATTCAACACGGCCGGTCTGTATCAGTCCGCCGCGCGGTCTGGACGTACTTTCTCCCGCAAAACGGAGATAAACATGAAAGAGTTTTGTGGGAGTCCGGACATCCGTCTGGCCAACAAAAGGCCGCCACGTACCCGATGCTAGCACCCTCTCTCCTCTCCGCCCGCCCATGATGGCGGAAAGCCACTGCTATTTGGCGGAAAGAGTGATTAAATTACATAATTAATGTAATGGAATGTGTTAATATAATTAATGTTTGGTGGAAGCTGTACAAACAGAATGAACTGTTGGCGGAAAGCACATAGTAATTTGGCCAAAGCATATCACTAGTAATTTGCATGCATGGCTTTTGGCGGAAAGCATTTGTGCATGGCTTGGTGTTGGCGGAAAGCACTTGTGAACATGATCTTCACTACTTAATTTGCATAAACTTGATCTTGTGTTATTGGAGGAAAGCATGCAAGGCTGTTGGCGGAAAGCACAAATACTTTACTCGTAATTTCCTTAACTAGTAAATCTGGTATGTTAAAACTCGGCTTGAATTGTAGTAATCTGGTATGTTAAAATCAACTTGAATTGTTAGCAAATAGCATTGAATGGCGATCTTTCACATCCGTGTCTATGGACTGTTCCCCCTGCCTGCGGACGGACGCGGAAGGAAATTTGGGGGTCGCCTTTAGAGATGCCCTTATGCAATTAGCTCTCCCCTCTTTCTGACCCGATCCAAGAGCTACCTCCATCCATGGTACAAATATTGGTTGATTACATTGTTTGCATGATTGAAGTCTAACTTGATCTCATGGTGATCAGCTATATGCAAGTTTATGATTTTCTTAATCCCGTCATCATGGTGGCTAATATTTTATACTCAGAAATTATGGCCTATATCATTTTACTTATATGATGCATGTGCACACGCATTACATAGCTTTCAAATATTTAACCTCACAGTATGGAAGTTATGATATTCCTTAAGATTAACATAATTCCTTTTTGGGGGTAAAACTTTCGTAAGGAGGGTGTATAACAGCACACCTTTTCTACATACACGTGCGTGATGGCATATGTATTTCCATATGGTAAACAAATTTAAAACCTACGAAAGGGATAACCTTGTGGGATCAAATATGGGGATTAATTGGTACTCATGCACAGGTTTCATACCTACAATAGTAAATGTGCTAATTAGCTTGAATAAACATTTCTTTTCTTTGAAACTGAAAAAATGTTAAAATTTGAGAGTTGTAAATAAAATAACACAAGAAATAATTTCTTTGTAGAATACTTTATGATAATGTTGAAATGTGCCAATGCTGGATGGCGGCCTTCTACTTGGATCTGATGTGTTTGTTAGGGCATCTCCAACGCCGACCCTCAAACCACCCGCATACGTCCGGATTGCGCTGTTCGGACGTGTTGTGCCATCCAACGCGAGCCAGTATCGGTCTGCGGCGCAGTTCGAACGTACTTTCTCCACAAAACAAAGACAAACGTGGGGAATTTTTGTGGGAGTCCGGACATCCATCTGGCTAACAAAAGGTCGCCACGTACCCGATGCCAACACCCTCTCTCCTCTGCGCCGGCGCATGATGGCGGAAAGCCACTGCTATTTCGCGGAAGGAACGATTAAATTACATAATTATTGTAATGGAATATATTAATATAATTAATGTTTGGTGGAAGCTGTACAAATAGAATGGACTGTTGGCGGAAAGCACGTAGTAATTTAGCCAAAGCATATCACTAGTAATTTGCATGCATGGCTTTTGGCTGAAAGCATTTGTGCATGGCTGTTGGTGTTGGCGGAAAGCACTTGTGCACATGATCTTCACTACTTAATTTGCATAAACTTGATCTTGTGTTGTTGGCCGAAAGCATGCAAGGCTGTTGGCGGAAAGCACAAATGCTTCACTAGTAATTTCCTTAACTAGTAAATCTGGTATGTTAAAGCTCGGCTTGAATTGCAGTAATCCGGTATGTTAAAACCGACTTGAATTGTATGCGGATAGCGTTGGATGGCGATGTTTCGCATCCGTGTTCGCGGACTGGTCCCCTCCTGCCCGTGTACGGATGCGGAAGAAAATTTGCGGGTCGCCTTTAGAGACGCCCTTATGCAATTAGCTCGCCTCTCTTTCTGACCCGAGAGCTACCTCCATCCATGGTACATATCCACTACAAGAAATATGTCAACTTATGACCACCACTATTGGTCACTGAAAGGTCACAAATTTCCATTTATGACCTTTTTGTGACCAAAAACATAAGGTCAAAAGCTGGTCGTCGTAAACTGACTATAGTGACCTTTCTTCTGAAATGGTCAAAGACGTTTACGACCAAAATATTCCTACTGTGGCGTTTTGGTCACTCGCAACCTCCCCGAGGCCACGTAGGCATCCAGCGTGGCAAGCTGATGTGGCACAAGATTTAGCCCGGTCCAATTCGATTTTCTACATGGGCCGGGCCCAACAATTCAGCCTATTTATAATTTTTTTCCTATCAATTTTAGTCAGCCACATGGGCCAAGCCCAACATTTCGGCCTTCTTATCTTTTTTTCTCCTAAATTATGTTTAACCAAATGAGTCCAGCCCAATATTTTTCAGGCTTTTTCTTTCCTGTCCAATCCACATTCATTTATTTTTGTTTCATTTTTTACCCAAAATATTTGTCCAATATAATATGATCCTTGGCCTCTTTAAGGTCCAACTCCAGCCCATTTAACGAACATTTTCAAACCAGTTTGAATAACAATATGAATCACCACCAATTAGCTGAATATTACAGAAATATCTCAAAACTCACATTCTACAAATTTCCATCACATCCGTATTTTATACAGATCCAAGCAACCTACAACATTATGTATTCAAGCATTCAGCTGCTGAAATACTCTAGAACAGGAAAGAATAAATAGAACTATCTAGTGCTTCACAACATGAAAACATGTAGTCTGCTTCTTCAAGTACTGCTTCTTCCTTAGCAATGACTGCTTCTTCAAGTACTGCTTCTTCCTTAGCAATGACAGGCTGATGCAAAACATCTGGGCATTCAAAAGAGAACAAAAAGTATGTCACTGATATAAGAAATATTACACGAATACTTTTAAAATAAAAACTGTAGCCACATGAGATGGAAACAAGTAATTTGAGATGGAAAGTTAGCCAACAAAATTTATATAAAAGATCTTTTTGCAGTACAATTATCTTATGTACATATGAATGACACCCAAGTAATTTGAGATGGAAACAAGTACATCTAGCAATCTAACATGTATAGTGGCACCAGCAAAAGAGCACGACACGGAAGAATTTTAGCTTTACATAATGTTTGCAAGAACAGGACCCTGATACAGGATTTAGCTTGTCCTCAACACTGTTAACAAGGTACTGAAAGTAGCTATGTGCATCAGCCTCACCAAGTCTTATCATGAATTGGTTGCTTTTAAAAACTATACTATATTTCTGGACAGCAAACTAAATAGATGGCTGCTCTCAAATCGTACATCCAAACAAAGCAAATAAATACTCTACGGAAACCTTAGAACATGCTTTACAACTCATATGTAGAGGCCAACTTGAAATTATGAGCATAACAAACTCGTTTTTCAGTTAGAAGCTCGCTGTCCAAAACTGTCAGGTAGTGCAGTTTTTTAACTGAATCAAATTCAGTTTACACAGAGGTAAGGAACTACTTAAAAAACTGAGGTAAGTAAGGAACTACTTCAAAAACAGAGGTGCTAACTATGTTTACAGAAAAACTGTACTATATTTCTGGACAACAAACTAAAATAGACGGCTGCTCTCAAACCGTACATCCAAATGAAGCAAATAAGTACTCTACGGAAACCTTAGAACATGCTTTACAACTCATATGTAGAGGTCAACTTGAAATTATGAGCATAACAAACTCGTTTTTCAGTTAGAAGCTCGCTGCCCAAAACTGTCAGGTAGTGCAGTTTTTGAACTGAACCAAATTCAGTTTACACAGAGGTAAGTAAGGAACTACTTCAAAAATAGAGGTAAGTAAGGAACTACTTCAAAAACAGAGGTGCTAACTATGTTTACACAGAAAAACGAGTACGGTATCTATTTGCCAAACTTGCAGCAGCTAAGAATTCATTCCTCACAGAGAAAATGAACTGACTGAGACTATGATATGATTGTCGGCGTGACCCTCGCTACGGTATCCTATTAACACAATATAAAGAAAAGAGAGCATGTCCCGTCGTCATTAGATTAAATTTCTACTAGTACACAGTGCTAGAATCATACGACCTAAATCCACACGACCTAAATAAATCCCAATCGAACCAAATCACGCAACAGAAACAATCATGGCGGGGCTCACAGCATCAAAACAGAAAACACTAGAATCCCAGCCACCGGAGCGCCGGAGCTGCAGAATTAACCTGTATGTGCCCAAGGCCATCTCTACGGCGCGTTTGCTGACAGCCGTCTCGAAGCGTTCAATATCATCCACAAGAAACGCGTGCCTGAAGCATACTGCCAGGCAATGCTTGTGTGTCCTCGAGCTCGGAGGAAACCCTTCTCAGATACTTCCTTGTTAACTTCACTGACTGGATTTTGATCTGCAGAATCAAGACACTGGACTTGTCAAGCAATGTTGTTTTTGTTCAGAGAAAATAGTGGTGACTGCCACTTGCAGATTATTAACAGGCACAAGCCCATGCCCAGTTTATAGGGCCTATTTATTCAGCTAATTTACGTATCGGTTGTGTACTGTCTACAAAAATAAACATTTTGGTACCCCAAAGTTGCAGATCATGTATGATTGCCTAGTTAGGAGCAGAATTCCAATGGAGATAATGCACATGTAGTAGGTACGTAAAGGACATCTAGTGCATTCCATTTGCCTTAATCTTAAATCGCGGTTTTGTAATGCAGATGCTTTGCAGCTTGGTCATAGCAAATAGTGTTGTGCATTACTGAAACACAGGCTGGAGTTGGGCATGAAGACCGAAACACAAGCCCATTTTCCGTATTTTTTGGAATAGGTCATTCCTGGTTTCTAGTTTATACGTATGTAGGTGCCATCTCCACCAAGATGGTTCAAACTACTACTCCAAAGACATACTAATAAAACTTGACACAGGCTAATTCAAACTACATACTAATAAAACTAGATCAAGTTGGTGACAGACATCAGATGCTTCTAAACAAGCAAGGGGCATCGCTTCCTACTCCTAAAATGAAGAGAACACACATGTGGCGCTATGATTGATGCAGCAAAAGAAGGCATCCGTGCGATCTGTTTCATCCTACCGATTGTGCCGCTTGTGAGGCACCGATTTCAATTTGTAGGCACGCTGGTGTTCTGCAGTTTGCGAAACCAGAGGAGGAGGCTGAACAGAGAACCTCTGTTGTCTCCGGCATTGACATTCACGCGAAGCTTCTCGACCAGGTAGACGCACACCGGCATCCTCCCGTGGCCGGCGGCGGCGTGCAGCACCCCGGATCCTCCGTCCCTGGCGGCCTCCACCGCCTCCTTGACGTGGCCCTTCCCGCCGCCCAGCAAGGCGCGATGCTCGACGGGAAAAAATCGCGCCAAATCAGGATCGAGCCCAAACAAACACCGGGCGGAAAACCAGCACAGGGAGAGGGAGGCGCGGGCGTACTCTTGAAGCGGCCGAGGTCGCCATCGGCCACCGCCTTGAGGAGCCGGCGCTGCTTCTGGCCTGCAGCTGCAGGGGGGAGGAAAGGGGACGGGGTTAGGGCCAATGCAGGGTAGGAGGCTGGGTCGGGGGGAGGAGGGGGCTTACCGGAGGTGAAGCGGCGCCATGGCTGGCGGGGTGGAGGTGGCTAGGGTTTTGGAGGCCGTCCACTTGTTGGCCGCCCTCACGGGCCTTGTGCCGCCGCCCTCCGTGCAGGCCGGCGGCCCGGCGGCAGCGGCAGCCTCCTCCTCCTGGGCGTGGCCGTCGTCCGCGTCGGCGACAGGTGCGGGCGCCTGTGAGCATTCGGCCGCTGGCTGCCTTCCCTGCTCCTTGGCGGCGCTCGTCCATGAGGGAAAGGACGGTCGAGGCGTCTTGGTAGGCGGAGGAGTGAGAGGGAGGAGGCAGGAGGTGGGTGGAGGCGGATCGTGGGAGAGAAGGGAGGGAGGGTTGTCGGCGACCGGGGTTGGGAGAGGACGGAGGACGGCAATGGCAGCGGGGTGGTTGGGGATCGAGAGATTGAGACGGAGGAGGAGCGAGAGGGTTGGGGGGTGGCGGCTGTGGGACGAGAGGGGAAGAGTGGATCGGGGGAGAGGAGTGGATCGGGGAAGTTAGGGTTTGGGTGAGAGGGTGAGAGGGTGAGGGGTGAGGGCTGCCGTTGGATCCAGAAGCATCCAACGGTGGTTGAGGTATGATCCGCGTGATATGCCTATGGACCAATCGAGCACACCAAACAATTTGAAGATTTTTTGACCATATAAATTGGTCATGATTGATTACATACAGATTTTTCATTTCATTTTCAATGCTCAAAATGAGTTTTTTGTGAAAGACCTATCAAATATTTGTTCAAATGATGTAATATTTTGCACAAGTTTACATCAGAGATTGGCAAACAACATTGACAAAGGGGATTTTATTTCTTTTGCATGAAAAAACAATTTTCCATTTTTCGAAGTGCCCAAAATAAGTTTTTTGTGAAGGACCTACCAAATATTTGTTGCAAAATTGGACCAAATCATTTTTCAAAATACTAGGTCATATTTTATGCATAATTGACCAAATTGTTGGGTGTAAATAGTTTTGATCCACCTCTGATGAACAAGACAAATGTCCGCCGATTCAGCTGGTAGCTGGTCAAATTTAAACTGCAGCTGCCTTGTAGTTTGGTATTTATTTTTCCAAAAATCATCTCTAGGTACATAAGTATCTATTTAATTAGAGAAACACCAAAAATTATAAGATTCAACCACTAGCTAGGAACGGTCATTCCGTCGTTTTGACCGCATTTTGAAACGGGCATAAAAATTCAAAAAATCAAAAAATTGGAAAACCTTTGCATTGTGTCATTATATATGACCAAGTTTCCAGGAAAAATAATAAACTTGTAATACGGAAATTATTTTAAAAAAGTGTTCTTAGAAATAAGCTATCATGCGTGAAGATTCAAGGCTTTCAAGCCAAATTATCAATCTTATGGCCACATTCATGGCATTGTTTGTCCAAATGATCTCATATTGTGCACAAGGGTGCATCTTGGAATTTCAAACAATGTTGCCTAAGGAAGTTTTCATTTTCTTTGCACGGAAAATTCATTTTCCATTTTTCGAGTGCCCCAAATGACGTTTTTTTGTGTGAAGGACCTACCATATAATTGTCAAAAAATTGGACCAAATAATTTTTCTAAAATACTAGGACATTTTTAATGCACAATTGACCAAATGGTTGGGTGTAAAAAGTTTTGATCCACCTCTGGTGAAAAAGACAAATTCCTGCCGATTCAGCTGGAAGCGGGTCAAATTTGAACTGCAGCTGCCTCATAGTTTGCTATTTATTTTTTCCAAAAATCATTTCTAGGTAAATAAATATCTATTTAATCAGAGAAACATCAAAAAATTTCCAAGATTCAACCACTAGGTAGGAACGGTCAAGCCCGCCGCTTTGACCGCATTTTGAAACGGACATAAAAAATTCAAAAAATCAAAAAATTGGAAAACCTTCGCATTGTGTCATTATATGTGACCAAGTTTCCATAAAAATAATAAACTTGTAATACGGTAATTATTTTAAAAAAGTGTTCTCAGAAATGAGCTATCATGTGTGAAGATTCATGGCTTTCAAGCCAAATGATCAATCTTATGGCCACATTCATGGCATAGTTTGTTCAAATGATCTCATATTATGCACAAGGGTGCATATTGGAATGGCAAACAATGTTGCCTAAGGAGGTTTTCATTTTCGTTGGACGAAAAAATCATTTTCCATTTTTCGAGTGCCCGAAAGGAGGTTTTTTTGTGAAGGAACTACCAAATAATTGTTGCAAAATTGGACCAAATCATTTTTCTAAAATACTAGGCCATATTTAATGCACAATTGACAAAATGGTTGGGTGTCAAAAATTTTGATCCACCTCTGGTGAAAAAGACAAATTCCCGCCGATTCATTTGGAAGCGGGTCAAATTTGAACTGCAGCTGCCTCATAGTTTGCTATTTATTTTTTCCAAAAATCATTTCTAGTTACATAAGGACCTATTTAATCATAAATACATGGTTTGGTGGCGATACGTCGAGGTTTGGGCGGGGACCGAGGGCCCCAACTCTAGAGCTGCCAGAACTCGCATGCTCGCTGCGTGGTCACCAAGCGTGACCGTGGCGTTGCCATGTGTTCTGGGCGGCCTAGGCATGTCTAGTGGGTTGGGCACTCTCCAGGTTGGTGCTAGGAAGAAAATTACAACATAAGATTCTCACGAGGAGACCAATCGATGCTCAAACATGAATTTGCAGCCAAGTGTTTGATTAGCGGTACGGGAAATGTACATGGCTAATGGGCGTGAGTTTTGGCTGAGGATGATCAGTTACTAAGAAGACCGTTTTCACAAATTTTCAGCTCAAAAGGAGGAGCCTAGGTGGTACTTGCTTTGCAAACCACCACACTGGACATAAATACGAATGTTGAAGCTCGGCTCAAAATAATGAATGGATTGAGCTGGCATTTGGTGGTGGATGGTTATTTGGGCATAGGAAAGCACTTGTAGAAAATGGATACTATTTGGACATGCCAAAGTGGTACTTCCTTCACAAACTGTTACTCTGAGCAGAATAGGAAAATGAATATTTTTGAATTATTTTTGAACTAGGCAAGGAAGGTTTTTACATATGGTACGAAGATATGACCCAAAGAATTTATGAGATTTTTTTGGGACTTTTGGGAATGATAGAAATATCGGTTGCTTCACAACCTAGGGCAAAACTACCACATGGACATGACACATAGGCAAAAGCGATGAGGTGGCGCCTAGTCATAGCAACCCACCACAATTTACAAGGCTATGACCATCTATATTGGTCGTTAACAACTAGAAATAAGGCAATGGACTAAGCGCTGTTAGCTTTATGACCATTTCATGTAAGGAAACTATGACCTTCTCGACCAAAATGGTCGCAATGGTTTAGGGTTTGGAGCCCTCGAGCAGATTTTGACCAATTGGTCTCAAATGGTCATAAATCTATGACCAATTCTTCCAGGGTCACTGACAGAAGGTCATAAGTTGACATATTTCTTGTAGTGATCTTTCGTTGTTTACATTGTATGCATCACTGCAGCCTAACTTGATCTCATTGTGATCAGCTATCTACAAGTTTATGATTTTCTTAATCCGGTCATCATGGTGGCTAATATTTTATACTCAGAAATTATGGTCTATATGATTTTACTTATGTGATGCATGTGCACCCGCATTACGTAGCTTTCAAATATTTAACCTCACAGTATGGAAGTTATGATATTCCTTAAGATCAACGTAACTTCTTTTTGGGGGTAAAGCCATTTGGCTAGCTTTATTAATTTGAGAACAATGTTACATCATTTAATAGGAAAGGGAGAAGGAATCTAGGGGGGGTGGGGTGGGGTCAGCCCCACATACAATCATCGTCATTTAAGAAGCTATAGCGAGACTCCCTCGGACAATGTTAAGACATAATTTTGGTGAACCACTTTGATAGCATCATGTAATGTCATCAAAGATAGCAGGAGAAGCCGCCCATGAGAGCCCCCGACAACATTCTGTTGAAACATCATCAAAGTTGTCCGACGGATAATGATTCTGTCAAAATTGTGATTGTGGCACTGAGACAGGAAGCCCCCTCCCCCGAGTCCCCAAAGAGGAATATGAAAAGCCTTTGACATGAGTGCATCTGAGGAGAAATCGACCCCCTTACAGGATGCAACAATGAACTTGTCGTGGTTGTCACGAACCGCCAAAACATGCTTCCCTTTCCATGGTCATCATCATATGGCGCATCGACATTGATTTTCAAACAATTTTCATGTGGACTGAACAATCTTACTCTCTCCTTTGTTTCATTTGGTTTTCCTGCTTTCCAATAGTTCATGGCCAAAGCCTCGACTGTCATGGCGCTTGATGAAAAGGTTGGACATATTCGCCTTGGACGCATCACCTTTCCCACCAGATGTATCATGCACCTACCAATTTCATCTCTGGTACCCTGATTTCCCGGTGCTACCTGTGGTTCTTTTGTTGTGATTGTATGTTCCGCTCCAAGCTTGTGACCATTGGCGAGGATCTCCGTTCTAGAAATCCCTCCAACCAATTAAGCAAGAGCTCCATAGGCGATGGAGAGTGTACCCTCGTTGGCTTGATATGTGCCTCGATGCGAGCTCATTTAGCAATCGACTTCCTGGACCCTATGATGATTTACTTAGATATGATGGTTTAGTAGTTACGGTGGTCTGCAATGGGAATCGACACATCTCGTTCCGACAAACATTCAGACTAGAGGAAAACTTAGGTTTGGCTGAGTTGTGGCAGGCCCTCCCAGCTACTTTGTCATTGTCACAAGATGCCATCTCGTGGCAACTCGCCCTCTCAGGGTTTTTTTGTAGAGTTGACCTACTGGGCCCTTTGTCGCGTGTTGACCCTTGCTTGGTCCTCCCACCTTTGTAAAGCTCTGCTGCCTTTGAAAATCAAAATCTTCATTTGGCAGTTACTCGGTGATCGCCTCATATCTGGTACGAAGGTGTCAAAGCGACATGGGTCTGGCGAGGGCCTTTGTCCAGTGTGTGGTTCCTGAGTCTGGGACCCATATCTTTTATTTCTCCCACCACCCGGTTCCTATGGAGTCTGTGAGGCTCTGGTGCCTAAGAGGCAAGTGATATGTCTCGAACGTATCTACCTTTTCAAACATTTTTGCTCTTGTTTTGAACTCTAATTTGCATGATCTGAATGGAACTAACCCAAACTGCGCTATTTTCAGCAGAACTGGTTTGGTGTTATTTTTGTGCAGAAATAAGAAGTTCCCGGAATCGGACAAAATTTACAGAGAATTGTTTTGGAATATATAAAAAACATTGGTGCAAAGAACTACCGGAGGGGGCCACTAGAGAGCCACAACCACGGGGGATGGGGTGTGCCATCCAAGCTTCTGGGTCCCACAGGCCTCCGTTTTCCCTAACTCCAAGTCCATAAGTACCGTCTCCCTGATAGAAAAAACACACTACAAGAAATATGGTCAATTATGACTCCCCATTTTGGTCGTTGATTCGTCATATTTATCCATTATTGACCTTTTTTTGACCAAATTCAGAAGGTCAACAGTTGGCCGTCAAGAACGAACAAACTTGACCTTTTTGGAATTTTTGTCATAGCTAGACCAACGACAAAAATTTCAGAAAGGTCACTAGCCATTTGCCTGAGCCACATAGGATCTGACATGGCAGAGCTGACGTGGCATTGTTAGTGACCAAATGGAATCATCATAAATTTCATAGCCCAGTCCACCAATCTAGCCTACATGGGCTCCAATTCCAATCATCGTAAATTTCACAGCCCAATCCACCAATCTAGCCGACATGGACCCAGCCCAATACCTATTTTCTTAATTGAATTTGTTTGATTTATTTGGGCTGATGCATTATTTTGTCAAAAGCATGCACATTTAAGGATAGGCCCATTAGAAAACAAATACAACATAATACAATATTTCATATATTCCATTTCAAGAACACATCACATGAAATACAATACATCATCAATCGACTCCTCTACACAAAGCAAGGTTCAAGGCCCAACAAGTGCACAAGCGCACATCCACATAGATTGGACGAGAAGCACAAATTTTAGCCGATAACACATAACATCAATGAGAAGCATGAATATCATGTACCATCACTAGTACACATACTTTGTCCCGTCACCCAAGCACCAATGTTGTGTCAATCTCTCGGATTTGCCACATGGTGATGTTATCGCATTAGGGCTGTCCCAGCTTCTCCTTGCCATCTGCTGATCAATGTACTGCTCCACCATCACCTCCCGCTACCACTGGTGGAAGAAGATCAGCTCATCAGTCATCTGCACCCGAACAAACCAAGAAGATTAACCTATTTAGCCCATTGTAATTTGTTTCTAAACATGGGTATCAAATCAACACCAACACTAAATTAAAATGCACAAAAGAATGGAGCATAGCCATATGTACATCCTAAAAACTTCAGGTTTGAGCCATTCTCGATACTACAATAAATACATAATAGCCGAAATTTCGATCCATGGACACCAGATGATAGAAAAGGTACTAAGGCACTACTTGCTACTGAAAACCAAAGCAAGGTATGAAGAACATGCCAGGCCAACAATAAACTGGTACCAAATCCAGAAATAACCATTTGATGCAATATAGCACTAGTTTCACTTTAGCATATGTGCCTAATTATGCAGGTATGTAGGATAACTTCAAGAAAAAGCAGGAACTGCAGGGAATGGAGGATGGAGAGGGACAAGGGGTGCTACCTGCAGGAAGACATTGGCAGCTCCAAAGATGGCGTCGAAGTGTTCCACAGGCTGGGCGTAGAGGGGAGGGTCGCTAGTGGAAGAAGTGGCATTCGTGCACCCTACACAAGAGACAAGATGACTAAGACCGGGGAATCTGAGCAGCATCAGTAGGGGAAGGGGAAGGACGAAGATGCATACCTCTCTAGGAGCTGCAGCATGTGCTCGTCAGAAGAGTAGGGGCGGTCGGAGATGCCGCGGGAGGCCAAGGCAACCAGGATCTCACCGATGACGGCTGTCGTTGATGAGAGGTTCAACCTTCCGAGGTTAAAAGATCGTACCAGATCGAGCACCTTGTAGATGGCCTTGTCTTACAGCGCCTTGGCCTCCTCCGCGAGCACCTAGCAGGAGCAGAGCAGAGCAAGGAACTAGTTGTCAAACTTAGATGAGCAGAAAAATACACACTACTCAATGAAAGAACTAATGTGCAGATAATACTCGAACAAATCAAAGAGGCAGGAAACCAGATATCTTCATTGCATGTACCATTTAATTAATAGCAAACCAGAGAATAAGTTGTCAAGTGCTAGCTAGGAGTTCAGGTATGCATAAACAAAATATTTGCATTGTATGCATAAACAAGTATTTATATTATAAGCAAATATAGGAGTCCACTTCAAGTGAATGCCAGACATCACATTACACACACTGAACAAAAATCTACACACATTAAACTCATCGATCTGGTCATAATCAAGCATGTGTTACACATACTGAATAGCAATCTAGAAGGAAAACTGTACATGTATGCTGCAGAAATAAAATGCATCTTTTTATCTTAACTAACCTTGTTCCAAAGACTTGACATGATAAGTCGACATCACTACTAGTACTACCTATCATAAGTTATCCTAAGGACATAAAACATGCATAAACCCAACAACTCGATCTTTGCACGAAGAAGATCACCACAAGGACACTGCAAGTTCACAGATAGCACAAGTGACAGATTGTGATTTGTGATGAAGCAAACAAGTTTCAGGCTGGCATCCCTCCATCACTCAACCTGAATAACCCTCCCGTTTCAAGCCACTCCCAAGTTGAAGGCTGTTTTGTAGTTCACCTACTGAAGAATCTCTCTCAGAATTTCGTCAATTAGACACAATATTACTCAAACGCCACAACAATTACAGTAAGAATGTAAAAGGATTGTGAGAAAATAGTAACCCAACGACGATAATGAGGATTCCCTCGCTCACTCACTGTCGAGGTCAAAGAAGAAGACCTGGCGCATGCGGCCGTCGGGCTGTGACTTCTCGAACAGCTGGGTGCCACGGGTCCTGAGCACGGTGAGGAACCCGTCGAACTCAGCCACGGAGAAGGCAAGGTGGTGCCGCCTGGGCAGTTCTTGTGAGCATGGCGCCCCCTGCTGACCCACAGGGCGGCGACGGCCGGGTCGCGCTCGATGATGTGGAGCACGACGTCGGGGGAGCCCGGGAGGCAGAGCTAGGCAACCTGGAAGCCGAAGTAGGTGGGGGCCGGGACGCGAACTCGGACGACAACGAGGACGCCGCGGAGATCCCCTGGCTGCCGCGGACGACGACGAGGACGCGGTGGAGATCCCCTGGCCGCTGCGGACGGCGAGAAGGAGGACGCGAACTCGGACGGCGCAGGGTCCGTGGCGAAGAGGGAGCCCTGGCCGGGGCGATGGCGGGGGTCGGGACTGACAAGGCCCGCCGGGCCCACTGGACTATCCTGTCGTCGTCGTTGGAGTAGAATGAGGAGGCGGCCTTGGATGAGGCGAGGAGGGTGGCGAAGGAGGAGGAGGCTGCGCCTGAAGTCTTGCGGGCGGCGGACGTGGTGGCGGCGTCTTGGCGGGAGAGGATGGAGTAGCAATGAGGACCGGATCTGGGGCGGCGACGATGGAGTGGGAGGGGATAGGGTTTGGGTGGTTGCCTGGTTGGGATGCCCGGGAGTGGTTTTTTCTATCTTTCTCTTTTTTTTCTTTAGATAAATGGGATGGATGGATGGATGGATGCCATGTCATCAATCCATGACACAAACATTTCAACCAATAAGAACAAAGCTTATTTAATTGTGTTTTTCTATTTGTTTCTCTTGTATTTGTTGCATAATGGTGCATTTTGGAATGGCATAATTTGTTCAAATTATATCATACTTTGCATAGGGGTGCAACTTGCAATAGCAAACAATGTTGCCTAAGGAAGTTTTCATTTTCTTTTGACAAAAAAATCATTTTTCATTTTTTGAGTGCCCAAAATGAGTTTTTTTGTGAAGGACCTCCCAAATAATTGTTGCAAAATTGGACCAAATCATTTTTCTAAAATACTAGGTCATATTTAATGCACAATTGACCAAATGGTTGGGTGTAAAAAGTTTTGATCCACCTCTGGTGAAAAAAAAACAAATTCCCGCTGATTCAGCTGGAAGCGGGTCAAATTTGAACTGCAGCTGCCTCATAGTTTGCTATTTATTTTTTCCAAAAATTATTTCTAGGTACATAAGTATCTATTTAATCAGAGAAACATCAAAAAATTCCAAGATTCAACCACTAGGTAGGAACGGTCAAGCCCATTGTTTTGACCGCATTTTGAAACAGGCATAAAAAATTCAAAAAAAATTAAAAATTGGAAAACCTTCGCATTGTGTCATTATATGTGACCAAGTTTCCAGAAAAAATAATAAACTTGTAATACGGTAATTATTTTTTAAAAGTGTTCTCAGAAATTAGCTATCATGCGTGAAGATTCATGGCTTTCAAGCCAAATGATCAATCTTATGGCCACATTCATGGCATAGTTTGTTCAAATGATCTCATATTGTGCACAAGGGTGCATCTTGGAATCACAAACAATGTTGCCTAAGGAAGTTTTCATTTTCTTTGCACAGAAAATTCATTTTTCATTTTTAGAGTGCCCCAAATGAGGTTTTTTTGTGAAGGACCTACCATATAATTGTCAAAAAATTGGACCAAGCCATTTTTATAAAATACTAGGCCATATTTAATGCACAATTGACCAAATGTTTGGGTGTAAAAAGTTTTGATCCACCTCTGGTGAAAAAAAAACAAATTCCCACCGATTCAGCTGGAAGCGGGTCAAATTTGAACTGCAGCTGCCTCATAGTTTGCTATTTATTTTTTCCAAAAATTATTTCTAGGTACATAAGTATCTATTTAATCAAAGAAACATCAAAAAAATTCCAAGATTCAACCACTAGGTAGGAACGGTCAAGCCATACTGCTTTGACCACATTTTGAAACAGGCATAAAAAATTCAAAAAAAAAATTGGAAAACCTTCGCATTGGGTCATTATATGTGACCAAGTTTCCAGAAAAAATAATAGACTTGTAATACGGTAATTATTTTAAAAAAGTGTTCTCAGAAATGAGCTATCATGCGTGAAGATCCATGCCTTTCAAGCCAAATGATCAATCTTATGGCCACATTCATGGCATAGTTTGTTAAAATGATCTCATATTGTGCACAAGGGTGCATCTTGGAATGTCAAACAATGTTGCCTAAGAAAGTTTTCATTTTCTTTGCACAGAAAATTCATTTTTCATTTTTAGAGTGCCCCAAATGAGGTTTTTTGTGAAGGACCTACCATATAATTGTCAAAAAATTGGACCAAATAATTTTTATAAAATACTAGGCCATATTTAATGCACAATTGACCAAATGGTTGGGTGTAAAAAGTTTAGGTCCACCTCTGGTGAAAAAAAAAACAAATTCCATTGATTCAAATTTGAAGCGGGTCAAATTTGAATCAGCAACTGCCTCATAGTTTGCTATTTATTTTTTCCAAAAATTATTTCTAGGTACGTAAGTATCTATTTAATCAGAGAAACATCAAAAAAATTCCAAGATTCAACCACTAGGTAGGAACGGTCAAGCCCGCCGTTTTGACCGCATTTTGAAACAAGCATAAAAAATTCAAAAAAAATAAAAAATTGGAAAACCTTCGCATTGTGTCATTATATGTGACCAAGTTTTCAGAAAAAATAATAGACTTGTAATACGGTAATTATTTTTAAAAAGTGTTCTCAGAAATGAGCTATCATGCGTGAAGATCCATGGCTTTCAAAAGAGATAAAATCTACACCTAACGGTTTATCAATGTATATTGCAACAGCTTCCCAAATTTTCCTAGCAACCGCACATTTGAAAAAGAGCTGGTCTATTGCCTCTGGTTCAGGTTTAGAGAAGAACACACAATCTAAAGGCTTGCCCATGTGACGTTTCTCTAGATTATCTCTAGTCATGAGTTTACTGTTAGTTAGAAGCCGAGTGAAATTTACGGTCTAGCGGAATGGACCATAGAGAAAGGATGTAAATAAGTTGGACAATGTCGTGGTTTTATCACGGTAGATGTCCTAGCAGGTCCGTTGACAAGAGTGTGCGAGCAGTGCGATCGCACAGGGCCCCCAAAATTGAGGGGCCCCGGACGAAGAGAAAATCGCTAAAATCGTCCAGGTTCGTCGCCTGCCGGCTGCGTTGCCGCTGCCTGGTTCACGAGCCGGAGGAAAAACTACAGCCGGTCGTTCCAACAAGAAAGGTAGCAGAACCCATGTTAGCCCAATCCGAATATCCGATGCCCCGGGACACGGATCCTCTGACGTAGCCAACCCTGACTTTCACTGCCTTTCGATCGCTGACAAGTGGGCCCTGCGCTTGGTGGGACCCATCTGTCAGTGGCAGGACAACCCACGTCAGGGGATCCTGCGCTTGGGCCTGTTTGTAGAAAGGCCTTGTAGAAATCAGATATACCCAAGCATCTATTCCAGGCAAGGTTTTTGCCGTGAGGTTTAGCCACTTGTGTGAAAAAGACCTATGGTGAATTATGCATGTGACACGTGCTATTAGTTTGGTACCTGGTGGTATAGAACTGCTTTGTGGATTCAAGGTTTTGTTTCAAATTTTTTGAACTGGTGTGGCCTTCGGTTTGGTTGGTTTAGCATTTTTTCATTCAATGTGGGGCAGGGTGGTGTGCTTATTTTATCTTGTTTGCTTCTATGTTTTGCCACTTGGTTGAAAATGACATTACATTTAACCGGTTCATGACACATGTAATAACTTGGGATGTGGCCGTGTGCAAACCCGTGGTGACTCTAAGTTTGTATTCAAATTTTTTGAACGTGTGTGCGCATTTGTTTGGTTCCTCTAGCGTTTTATGCGGTGTGTGGGCCAGCAACGATGTGTGAATTCATAGCACAGGAGTTTATCTGCCGAACGGTGTTTCTTGAGTTTCCATTGGGCTAATCGGCGTCGTTTGTCTCGGCGCTGTCGTCCTATTTTCAGGGACAGCGGTGCTGCTTCTGCCGTTGTTTGCTTTGCCACTTCTACATTCGGTTTGTTTTTATCAACCAACTGTCTGTCGGGCAATAGGGATTGGCTGTTTTGCTTTTGCCGTTGATATGTGCATGCAAGGTGCAGTTTTGAGGGATGTCATGACCACATGCATGTATCTTCTAGGATTCTCTCCGGCCGCTTAAGCTAGGCAATTTCATTTCTTTTTTTTTAATGCATGCATGGGTTGGTAATTGTTGGCATCGACACATCATGGTATTACGTGTATGCTTTACCAAGTTGCCGTTTAATCCGTAGTTTCTCGATCACTGCATGTGTTTGCTTTCTAGACGAATCATGCGTGTATAAATAGGAGTAAGCTTTGTTCCCGTTTACGACCAAGTGAGACAACCTCGCACATGGCTCTCCTTTCCTCTTCCTCCTCTCTCCCGTTTCTTTCCCAACGTACACCGGCCAAACCATCCGTCGACAACTTCATCGAAGCCAAGGAGGTGAGCCAGAGAAACAACCCCGTCGAGGGGGACCCGGACTTGCTCTCACGGTTCATGGCGGTCATGGGCGAGGATGATGGCCGCAGCAAGCTCCTCGACGTGTTCCCCATGCCGGAGGCAAAGCGCCGGTTCCCGCGGGATGTGGTTGTCAGCTTCATTCTGGTCGGTGAGTATACAACGACCTTGGCCCTGACATGGTTCTTCTGGATCCTCACCGCGAACCAGCAGCGCGAGCAGCGTGTCCACTACGACTCTCGCGTTCGCCGAACGGCAACGTGTAAAGTATGCAGTACCTGCACGCCGCTATCATCGAGGCGATGTGCCTGTGCCCGTCGGTTACCTTCAACGGGAGGGTCGCCAATTATTCGGCGTACAAGCGGATGGAGAATATCGGCCCGGAGCACTCGCTCGGTAACGGCAGCAAGTTTGTGGCGCGGTACCCGGTGTGCCACGCAAGGCCACATGCATGCTTCGGGAAGGAGATGGCCTACGTGCAGACGAAGACGGTCGTAAACTCGCAGCAGCCATTATCCAGAAGTTCAGGTTGAACACGGTGGCGCTATCTGTTTGTTAATATGTATACAAGAACTAAACATCTTCACATCAGTTAATGATCACCTAGAAACTGTTTGTTTTAGCAGACAAAAATTGAAGAAAATGCTTAATATTCCACCCGTTAATGATCAGCTAAAAACAAAAGGTTTTAGCAGAAAAGTGAAGAAGATAGTTAAGGTGCAAGGGACTGCTTGCTCCCAGAGGCGGTTTCACTATTTTCAGATTAGATAAGCCAAGGTTGTTTCTAGATCATAGTAGGCGAAATACTATTGTGGATTTAGATACATTTTTTAGATGTGGATTGGAGGTTGGTGTGATACTCATATTTTCTCTGATTGGGATGCAAGTTCAAGTGAAGTCATTTTTTATATCTTTTTATGTTCATTTCATGTGCATGGAGAAGTCATTTTATTGTATTTCAGAACACACCTTTTTGTGAAATAAGACACTGTGTGAAGCCAGAAGCGATACATACAAGTCATAATGCAGGTTTTGATTTCCAGATTGGCACATGTTCTTTGAAATTCCATAGTAAATTTGAAAATTATACTCTAAATTAAACCGGTTTGGAGATTTGACTGTTATGAAATGGTATGCAAAAAGTATATTAGATGCTATTTTTTTATATGCAGTAGTGCTTATTCGGGCATGGGCACCTCCTCAATATCCTTCTTTCCATTTGCTGCATCGTTCAAAAGATGTCCTCCTCCCTTTGATATGATCTTTTTTGAGTTGTTTTGCTACAGGGATAGTGCCCTTTCTGTACAAGAACTGATGGTTAGTGCTCACTGATCCACAATCTTATGATCTGCAATTTCTTCATGAAGCTCGAAGGTCCCATGTCTTCATTTTCAACATGGATCAACGAGTACCACCCAGTAAAATTTTCTGTTCTCTACATATTCCTTGTTTTTGCCTTTGCTACTTTTATGACTTCAGATCTCATGATTGTTCTGTATTTTGTTTGTCTTATTGACAATGAGTTTTTCTTGGAAAATTCCTTCTGTTTTACAATGTTTTATTGTCAAATTTTTATTTGAATATTTTGAATGAACACGGTATTATTATTAATGCTCATGCTTAAAAAGATGGGAAAGTAGTGGCTGCACCCATTTTCGGTGCACCCAAAAACATATCAAAACATTTAGAAAAAATCTGAAACTTCATGGAAATGATCATCAACAAATGCTATGAGGGTTTGCAAAGTTTGGTGGTCAAATAACATTCGAGAAGCGCTCTACAAAACGGATAAAATTGCAAAATCTGCTCAAACAGTGCACGTACATTTTGACTAATTTTCAGTGATTTTGTCTTTTTTGTAGAGAGCTCCTCAAATGTTATTTGACCACCAAATTTTGCAAGCCCCCATAATATTTGTCGATGATCATTCCACAAAGTTTCAGATTTTTTCAAAATGTTTTAATATGTTTTCTTGCGTGGGTGCACCGTGGGTGCACCGAAAGTGGGTGTAGAAGAACCACTCTCTTAAAAGATATACAACTAGCGAAGTTTTTATTTTCAGAAATTTGCTTCTAACTGAAATGAACAGCATAAGTGAACAGTTTGGCAGATTATAGTGGCCAAGATTGTTTTGCACGATTTCAGTGAGAAATTTGCAGATTTTCTTGACAAAAAATTTACCCATTTGAATTGTTTATTCCAAGGAGCATGGCACCATGGTCAGGCGCAGCATTAGCAGGTGCGATGCCATACATCCAACCAACCCCTTACCCCTTCTGAATCGTCTAAGACATAAACAAAGACACTACAACAATAGAGAAATATCTCTATATATACAATATAGAATAAAATAAACTATCATCTATAAGCAGACACTACTACCACGTTAGGAAAAAAAAGATGTTTCTCAAGGGTAATGTATCAATACATAACGTATTGGTGGGGCGCGGCGTGCCGCCGCGCGGGTATGGCTAGTAAAGGAAACAACGCCGGACTCCTCGCTATGATTTGCGTGTCGCTACGATTTGGTGAGCGAGAATAGCGAGGCGCCGCCCTGACTCCTTCGGCGATGAGATCGATCGCAATCCACCGTGCATCTGGTCGCCGCCACCGCCGGCTTTGCTACTGCAATACCTCATCCAGTCATCCCCAAATATATCTCAAGTAAGCAGAAGTCATAAGCTTTTAATCAAAATCAATGGGCGATAAACACTGCATTAGGTTATATTTTTATACAATCTTCCTCTCTGATTCTTTTGGTATTTTCATGCCAAATCAAACGCAATCCCTACTAGTATAGTAGTACTCCTCAGTTAAGCTTGTACGTGGTTCTAATCCAATTAATAGGATTAGAATGTGATACACGGCTCGTAATCCAATTTCTAATTCTAATACTCCATATTCCAGCAGTACTAATTCTTCATACCCATGTGCTAGCTCGCCATACTAGCATATTTCATTTCAAGAAAGACGCAATGTTTGGATGACAATAACAGTGGAAAATGATGTCTTGAAGAAAACAACTTTCGAAGATATAAGAATTCAAGAAAGACCCAAGAGAGTATGCTTAGCTACATTAGGTTTTAGTTACATGATCTTCTTTAAATTTTGGGCCCCATTTTGCATTTCGCACCGGGGCCCCGAATACCTGGAGACGGCCCTGTGTCCTAGTATGAAGACTTAGTCGTGAGGCCATCGCAACTAAGTGGTTAGTTTGTCGGAGTTGAACGGAATCGAGAGTCGCGAGTTTTACCCAGGTTCGACCCCTCACGGTGGAGGTAAAAGCCTACATCCTGCTTGATTGATATCGATGATGAAGACGATCTCGATTACAAGGGCGATGTTTCGTTACCTCTATCTCGAGAGCATCTACTTTGATCTTGTATATATAAGACATGTCTGTCTAAAATTTGTCCCTCTTGGGGTGCCTTGCCCTCCTTATATAAGTTGAAGGGTGGCTTACACTTAGAGTCATAATAGGATTATACTAGTCTATTTTTTAATTGTTTGGATTGCTTACCACATTGTCACGTGGTAGGACTAGTCTATTTTCTTATTTACAAGTGGAATCCTTAGTCCAGATCTTGCTTCCCTTGTAAGGAAAATATTTTTTATGCCTTTCCAATCAAGCCGGCCCACCGGATACCATACCTTGAGCCGGTCTTCTCATGAGCCGCCTTCTAGGCCTTGTCATTCGTCTAACCCGCCTACCGGGTCACCAGTGAGTCGCTAAGCTGGCCGGGTCACCATTGAGTCGCCAAGCCTCGATCGGGTTATACCACCGGGTATATTCCCGACAAGCACCTCTGGAACTGATGTCACTCTTGTATTGTCCTCACAATCATTCATCTCCCTATAAATTAAGTAGGTCGAGATTGTGCTGAAATTTCCTTTGTGTGAATTCGATCCTGACAATCACCCTCTCGGTAAATTATACTTCCTCCATCCGAAAGAAGCTTGTCCCTTAGATGGATGTATCTAGCACTAACTTGATACTATATATTCATTTGAGGGACAAACTTTTTTGGATATGCCCCATCTCTATCAATAAATACCACGCGGCCCTCTTACGAGAGGGTAGAACGTTTCCCATCGTTTTCTAGAGTCACCCTTCTATTGTCCTCAACAATCATCCATCTCTCGGTTAATTAAGTAGGTCGAAATTGTCCTGAATTTTCTTTTCTGTGAATTTGATCCTGAGAATCGTGCTGAAAGGCAGGAGGCTTGAAAGATACACCGCCGTCCTTCACACTTTACAGATCATAGTGTGCCAGGAATCTTGGATACCACGCCTGCGTGTCGATCCACATCTTTGGTTTTCCAATTCAACCAGCGTAGTGATGGTGACAAAACTGAACGACGGCCGGTCGGCATTTTCACAGCTAGATGTGGGCATTTTTTGCAATTGATACCGATAACTCGACTGTGCAGTAGCTAGCTAGTATTGTTTTTTGTTAGAAAAAGGAACCTGTCTCCAGCGTCCATCATTATAAACACTAGTGCTAGTACTACATTGTGGCCGAATTTCGTGTTTTGACCCTTTTTGAAAAGTATTTCAGGATCTGACCCCTGTTTGATTTTTTTTCGAGATTTGACCCTTTTGCCTACCGTCAGGGCCTCTGGGGGTAGGGTTAGATAGCCTACCGCCACGGCCCATGGCGGTGGAAAACTTATTCACGCCAGCGCGCGGAGACGGCGCCGTCCCCCTCCGTCGCACCCTACCAGGGCCCCGGGCGGTAGGCTGTCTAACCATACCGCCAGGCTCCTCGGCGGTAGGGTCCGGCAGTTATTTGCCCCAAAACCCCAGCGCCCTTGCCCATCTCCCGCCTCCCACCCCCGTCGGCAGTTCTTCTTTTTCTCCCCAAGTCGCCTCTCTCCTCTCTCATCTCCTCCACTCCCCTTGGATCTTTACCGATTCTTCACCGTTTTAGCGGATCGAGATGGCCCCGAGGAGAGAACTGTAAGCTCCTCCGATCCCTCCAATTAGTTTTTGCAAACTTGCTACCGATTCGACGCATTATTTGCTTGAAATCCCTCATGTTTTTGAACTTAGATTGATTTTTTTCACCTAAGATTGATTGTAGTTGTAGTTCTTAGTTCTTTAGTAAGTAGTGGTATTGGATATGTACTCTAATCAATAGTTCATATGTTAGTGTGAAGATGAACCCTAGTTCATAATTTTTTGTTAAAAATTATGATGTAATGTTGATAAAGGGATGAACCCTAGTTTGATGATGCATGTGATATGATGATATGATCTAGTGTGAAGATGAACCCTAGTTTGATGATGCATGTTGATATGATGATATGAAGATGTTGTTTGGAAAATTTTGTTTAAAAATATGAAGCTATGATGTATGTTGGAGTTTTTTTTTATGATGCATGTTGATATGATTTGATCCATCATGTGTAGTAGATGTTGTTGGAGGAATATGCTTAAAATTTTATCTTGATATGATTTGAGTTCATTGTTTGTTTATGTATGCTTATGCTTATGGTGCTTTTGTTTATGAAACTCTATTAAGGCGGCCACCTCTTGCGGACAACATCGGCCCACGGTACTGCATGCTGGACTAGGCATTCGACAAGGGTCATCGTGCCCATTTCATAGAGAACGGAGAGGTAAGTGGTATGAAAGAAATTTTGATCAAAGTTCTTGGATTGATGAAAATGATTTCCTAACTTTTTGGCGTTCACTTTTTGACAGACGCTCCAGCCACTGCGCATGAGGGTTCATGGGCATATGGACTACGACGAGCGCTACACGCCGTTCTTCAAGAGAGCCCGTCTGTTGGGTTTCGTGCTGCAGTTCAAGCGTCAGCCGCCGACGCTTGTCCACGCGGCTCTCACAGCTCTGATTGACCGTTGGAGACCGGAGACCCATTCTTTCCATCTGCCATGCGGGGAGATGCCGGTGACCCTAGAGGACTGGGGGATGATTACTGCAATGCCGATCGAGGGTCATGCACTCACCGGTCGAGTGGAGAGGGCCAACTGGCAGGAGAGGATCACCACCCTCATCGGCGGCTGCCCCGGTGCCAAGAGTAACCGTACATCCGGTGTGCCGTTGATTTGGCTCTCGGAGCACCGGAGGACATGCCCCCAAGGCGCAGATGAGGCGACTGTGGAGTTGTACGCGAGGGCCTATCTGTGGTATATTCTCTCGGAGGTCGTGTTTCTAGACAGCTCCGGGAACTCTGCCAACTGGGCGTATCTGTTCTTCCTAGCGGACTGGGATGCAGGGTACAGTTGGGGGACGTCATCTCTCGCCTACCTATACCGTTCAGTAAGAGAGTGTCTAATTGCGTACCTACCTACGAAAGTGTGTCCATGACATTTTCTTATATCTGATTCTCATTTGATGTTTTGCAGCTTGACGACGCAACGTAGAGGACGGGAGACAAGTCCAATATGGGTGGCTTTGTCTGGGCCTTCTCCATTTGGATGTGGGAGCGGCTGCCGGTGGGGCGTCCGGAGAAGTTGCGAAGACGCCCATGGGAAGACTATGACGAAGAAGGCGACGAGACTCGAAACCCCACCGTAGCTTACGAGTGGGACGTTGTCAAACTCTACGGGCCTAAACAAGACTTCGTACAAGACCTACACCAACGAGTTGGACGCTTTGACGCATACGCATGTATATGAACTCGCCCAACACCTTTCTCTTTGATTCCACTATTGACCGAGAGTGCGAACTTACCAAGGTATATGTAATAGGTAATCTGGTGCCCGTGACGACAAGAACGAGAGTGGGACTTTGATCTGAACGTGATGTGCATAGCGGACCGTGGTCTCTGGCGGTGCATCGTGCCCATGATCTGTGTGTACGCCGTCGAGTGGCATTTGCCACAACGCGTGGCCACGCAGTTTGGGATTTATCGGCATACCCCACCGGGCCAGCTCACCGATACCGGCGGCCACACGCTCCACCGGTGAGCTCTTTGTTTTCCGTGAGATTATCATGTTTCTTGTTGCTTATGATGATCTCATTGCGCTTATGATGATTCTTGTTGCTTATGCCTTGCAGGATGAGCCGGCAGAAGAATCAGTCGATCACAGACTGGGGAGAGGAGCATAAGACTCATGTGACGGAGTGGAACCGACGGAGGTACCGTAAAGATGGGGAGAGGAGAGTGACTGACTGGGATGCTTACCTGGACCGACACATGAGGTGGTACGATGATGGCCAGAAGCACCGTCTTCGTCTCAGGCCTCGATGGACGGCGGAAGACATCGCGGAGCTGGAGTGGGCTGACCCCAATGAACAGGCATACCAGACCGGCATCAGAGACATGCACAGTGGATTTAGGGAGTTTGCACCCCTCATCAACAGAGTGGTAAGTTTGAACCGACGGTCGTATTTAAAATATTTTATTCGTCGCCATCGTGGATCGACTTATGCCGTTGCAGTCCGGTGAGCTGAACAGATGCATCTTTGAAGCCTCGGATGCACTAGGTCATCTTCCGGAGCGTACAATCTGAGGCCGTAGTCGGGGGACGATGAAGGTACAATTTCAACCTCCTCGAACAGATGCATCTTGTTCACTTGCGGTCGATCGATCTGATACTTATTATGACCTTGCTTCATTGTGAGTGCAGAAGTTCAGGTACAACGTTGTCGCAAGCTGGTAGGGCTGCTTGGGTGTGCTGGAGCTGGGTCAGTTGAAGCTTATCAGCCTGTAGCCACACAGGGTATCATCGGCTCATCGAGCCATGCTCCCTCGTCGTCTAAGTTGGTTGGGGAGGAGGAGGGTGAGGAGGAGGAGGAGGAGAAGGAGGAGGAGGCCACATATGAAGAAGGGGAGGAGGAGGATGAGAGCAAGCGGGAGGAGGAGAATGCGATGAAGATTATGGACCTCCGAGAACTCAAAGCGTCTCAAGCATCTCAGCCGCCAAGAAGAGGAATCCGAAGACGAAGGATTTGCTGAGTCCGAACCTTTCCAGAGAACGGGTCCTCGCCGGCCCAAGAAGAAGACCGAAGAGAATCATTCAAAGAGTAACGAGGACCGTACCTCCAAGAGGGGAAGGAGCAAGTGATTATGCTCTTCGATACTTGGCTCTTTTAGTTTGGTTGAACTTTTCTAGTGGTTGTGAAACTATGTGTTTGCTATTTATGGATCTATGTGTTTGAAATGTTCTATGCACTTCAAGTTATCTTAATATGGATCAACGTGATGCCCAAATTTAATTATTTAAAATCTATGATATTGTTGTCATATTTGTGAAACTTGTTGTGATATTGAATTTGAAAACAAGCAACCAAATGAACTTGGGAAAAACAAAACAGAGGACCCTACCGCCAGGCAACCTGATGGTAGGGTTACACAACCTACCGCCAGGGCCCTTTGCATATTTCATTACAGAAACTTTATACGGCAAACGCAGGACCCTACCGCCAGGCTCCCTGGCGGTAGGGTCAGACAACCTACCGCCATGGGTCCTAGCATATTTCGTTACAGAATGCATACACGGCAAAACCCTGCCACACCTTACCGCCAGAGCCCCTGGCAGTAGGTTTAGACAGCATACCGCCAAGCTCTCTGGCGGTAAGGTACTTATCCACGTCAGTGCGCGGTGACGGCCGCCGTCCCCCTCCGTCACACCCTACAGCCAGATACGCTGGCGGTAGGCTGTCTAACCCTACCGCCAGGAGCGCTGGCGGTAGCAAAAGGGTCAAATCTCGAAATTTTTAGCAACAGGGGTCAGATCCTGAAATTCTTTCCAAAAAGGGTCAAAACACGAAATTTTACCCTACATTGCACACTCCCTCTAGTCCTCTTCATCCTCCAGATTCCCACACAACCTCAACGCCGCTTGACTTGACTCTGATACAGAGAGCCCCATCCTTTCTTTACATGTCCATCCCGTCCCTTCCCGACGAGCCCCTCTTCCGCTCTCCCCACTCAGATCGGAGCCGGCCATGTCCACCTCCTCCGCCGTCGGAGGGAAATAGAATTGGAAGTCGACCGCAACAACAACAAAAGGTGCCAAGGTGCCGGCGATAGCAAAAGGGTCAGATCTCAAAAAATTTATAAACTAGGGTCAGATCTTGATTAACTTTCAGAAAAGAGAAAAAACACAAAAATTTGCCCCACATGACGTTTCTCTAGATTATCTCTGGTCATGAGTTTACGGTTAGTTAGGAGCCAAAGTGAAATTCCAGCAAAAAAAGGAGCCAGAGTGAAATTTACAGTCTAGCGGAATGGACCATACAGAAGGGATATAAATAGGTTGGACACCTCTGGAACTGATGTCACCCTTGTATTGTCCTCAACAACGGGTGAAGCTTGAGTAGTGTGTGGGAAAACCAACGCCCCCTCGTGCAACCGCGTACGTCCCCCGCGACCCGCCAGCCACGCCGTCCATCCCTCTTCCCCAGAGTTCCCCCACCCTCCCTCTCCCCGTGTCGCCGGCGTGCATCGCCGGGCTCGGCTCGGGCGGCGACGGCGGCCCGCGACATTTCCCCTCCCGCGGCGGATCCTGCGCGGGGTGGCGCTGCTTCAGGAGGTGCTTCCAGGCGGCGATGGTGCGGCGCGGCGGCAGGCTGGCTCGTCGTTGGCGTCGGTGGTCGGAGGCATGGGGCGCGGCCGTTGGCGGCGGAGCTCCTCGGTAACGCAGGCTGGCGGCGCTTGCTCGTCCCAGATCTGGACCCTTCGGGCCCCATCTAGGCAGGCGGGCCGACGGCTCCCGATCTGGTGGCGGCGGGTGTCGGGATCCTGGGTGATGGCGGCGCCGTCGTCGGCTTGCTACAGCGTGGCGGTGGAGTGTTTGGCGCTCGATCTGAGCCCGGCGGACCGGGTGGCCTGCTTTGCTTCCTGCCGTTGCGTCCAGCCGGCTACCGCGATGGCGCTGGAGGAACTGGCCTCTTGTGCGGCAGCGGTGGAGGTTGTCCCTTCCGCTTTGCAGCGGTGCTGCCGCCCTCGGCTCCATGCATTCTCATTTTCCGTCCTCTAGGTCTCGCGATGGTGGCCTCGGTGAGACGGGCGTGGGTGGCTTCAAGGCCGTGGTGGCGCATGCAGGTGGGCGGCGTGTTGGGTGGAAGACTCCGGAGCGATTGGGTAGTGGTGTTCCGCGGGTGGGAGAAATCCATGTCGGCCACCTCTCCTTGGAGGGCGTCGGGTGACCCCTTTCACCTCCCTCCTTCGCGTGCCGGGAGAATCCCTAGGAATTGTCCGGGCAACCGTGTCGTCGTCGTCGCTCTCCTTCCTGAAGTGTTGCTTGGTACGCGGCGCTCCGGAGTGTTGGGTGTGTGGTGGGACGACTTCGGAGGGCGCAACGATGGCGGGTCATCCACTTGTCGTCAAGCTGCCATCGTTGGCATTTGTTTATCTCTTGTTCTTCTTGTTTTATCTTTGGGCTTGATGTGTTGTTCGCCCCAACAATGCGGTGATAGTTGCTTGTAATACAAAGTGGGGGGAAACCTTATTTCAAAAGGCCATGTTAATTAAGTAGGTCAAAATTGTCCTGAAATTTCCTTTTCGTGAATTCAATCCTCACAATCATCCTCTTTGTAAAATGCTTGTCTCAATTTTATCTATCAAATGGATATATCTAGCACTAACTTGGTGCTTGATACTTCCATTTGAAGGACAAATTTTTGGACGAAGGGAATAAGTAGTTCGAAATTGTCCTGTATTTTCCTTTTAGTGAACTCGATCCCGACAATCGCCCTGAAAGGGAGGGGCCATGAACGATACACCGGCCTCTCATGCTTTACACTTCACAGATCCCAGTAGCGTGCTAAGAGTCTTGGATACGACGTGTAGATCCGCATCTTTGGTTGTCCAACTCAACTAGGATGGTGACACAACTAAACGAGGGCCGACCGCATTTTCCCAGCTAGATATGGACAGTTTTTTGCAGTTAATATCGATAACTCGACTGAAGTACTCTACTAGCTGGTGTTGTTTCGTTAGGTAAACTGAAGAATCTCTATCCGTCGCTATAAATACTAGTGCTGCTCGTTGCACGCTCCCTCTAGCTAGTCGTCTTCATCCTCCAGACACCCACAGCCCCAACGCCGGTTGACTCCGATACAGAGAGCCCGATCCTTTCCTTACATGTCCATCCCGTCGCTTCACTCTCCGCCCCTTCCCGACGAGCCCCTCAGCTTCCGCTCTCCCCACTCAGAGCTGAGCCGGCCATGGCAGCCTCCTCCGCCGTCGTATTGGAAATGGAATTGGAAGTCCACAACAACATCAACAACGACGATGACGGCACCATGGCGAACTTGGATCTGGAGGAGGCCAGCAGAAGCCGAATCGCGCGGCTAGTGTCTCCAGGCGCGTCGACGGAGCAGCTCGCGCGCGCGCTGTGGGTGCTGAGCTCTGCCACCCTCTTCGTGGGCATGAACTCCGTGCTTCACCGGCCGGCCGCCACGGGATCAGTCTTCGCCCGCCACGAGGCCGCTTACTATGGCATTGTCGCCGCCATTCTCGCGGCTGTGCCCGTGGAGATGGTGACCGCCTTCTGGCTGCCCCGCTCCGACGGCCGGCGGTTCCACGCTTTCGCCGCTGGTCTCCAGCACGTGGCCCTCGTGCTTCTTCTGCTTGTATCGGCCGTGGGTGGCGTTGGGCTCACTGTCAAGGTCTAATGAATACACATGCATGCATGCATGCATGCATAGTACTGTAGCTAGCTAGCCACTAGCAAGCCACTCATATGTGTATATTTTATTTCGTCGGTCGCACTCGAGCCTATATTTGATTCCGTGCGAACGAGACGTCTCACTACAGTCTAGCACACATGCATATATGTCAAGGTGGTTCTCTTATTGATATATCTATAATCTATTGACTGTTAATATTTTGTCTTCGAGCAAATTTGCACACATTTGCGGATGCTGATTGAGTGTCGTTTGAGAATAGAACGTATGCCATAGGCTAAGTCTCAGAAACTTAACCAAGTCTAGTAAGTGACCTGACATACAAAAAGGAAAAAAATAAAAGAAAAAATTTGCACGAATCTCTATGCAAGATCTCATGGATATAGCATTGACTGAAATATAACTAACTCTCAGTCGATTGATATTTAGCACCACTGTATGTCATATATCAAGTGGCCAAATATAATACATCTCATATAAGAACGTGATGGGCTCTGCACCATTCAATGGCCGCACACACAGTACTAGCCGTCGTGGTGCATGGCTTCATTCTGAAACATTAAGAATGGTTCAGCCCGGCGTCACGCGGTAGCAATCTCCAAACAAAAAATAGACTTCTCCTGGCGATGAGCAAATCATGCATACGTCACACGACCTCAGCTGGCAAAACCGGCTATACAGAGCGAGTGTCTTGCCTTCTTCCCTCGCGACCAAGTTTGTGCAGGAAAGAGAGCAAGAGAAAGAGGAAGCTTTGCAATCTAGGTGAGATTCTGTTCCTTTACAGTTCAGGGGAAGAGGGAGCTTTGCAATCTAGGTGAGGTTATTTAGTTCAGCTCTGACTAGAGCACTTGGTCGCACATACGCCCGGCCCGTGGACAACTGAGACTGAGAGTAGCTAAAACTTTTAGCTACTCGCGAGTTATGTTTTAGCCTAAAACATAAATAAGTCGTTGAATGTTCTTCTTCTTTCTCCTCCAGCAGCATGTCCACCTTCTCACTCGATCTGGTCATTATCGTCGGGGAAGTACACAAGACTAGTCATTATCGTCGGGTAGTCAGCAGTGCACCGTCCTTAGTCACCCCTCGACCCGAATGGCAGTAGCTTTCTTTGGGCAGTTAATTCCTGTACGCAACGCTGTTAAGAATCACGTACCAAGGTAAATAAAATCCTAGTCACTATAGATTCGATCCACCGAGGCACAGACGGTCCACTGTCCTGTTCACACAATCCACCATCATATTACATCACCTTTTACGTAGAAACATCGTTCATATGTAGAGGGACAAATCCACCATCATATATATTCACCCTCCTCGAGGAAGCAAAGGCGCAGATGACTGTGAAAAAGTAACGATAGAGTAAGACGTAAGACGGGAGCAGGACCACTCACCCCAAGAGCCAAGGCGACAAACCGAATTTAGGAAGTGGACTAGTTAGGTCGGCGACTCGGTGTGCTCGATCGTATGAACCATGGAGGTTGAGTTTCTTGCTAGCGTTTCCCTAATGACGTAGATGCATACGACCTGCGTGGGCTGGTGAGTCGTGTCCTTGGCACTACTAGGAAATGCATCCGAATATTCTCTCTTGTTTTTGTTCTCATAGCCACGACGATCGACAACAACATAGACTTGTGCAGCTGCATGCATGGTCACCTGAAGTCTGAAGAGACTGTATCCTTCGGGTGGCGGAGGTGGAGGATCTATCGTTCTGCTTTGCCGCGACATGTCTTTCTGCACGATGCATGCATGTTGAAGTTTATATTTAATGAGGGAAATAATTGTGGTTTCTACCCTACCGGTACCGGCCCCCTCCAGCTGGTTCCGTGTAGGGGTACGGTAGTATCCAGGTCTGCAGCCTGTTTGAAATTTTGCTGCTTTGCTATGTGAGTATGTGACCCATGCGATCGATGTAAAAAAGCATTGTGTCGTCTCGATCCTTTTCCTACCTCTCCCCGTGACTCGGAACTGCACTAAAAGAAGCTAGTTTTCGTGGTGGACTTGCGAAAATATTTCCGCTTGACTTCACCCACGTGAATACGACCACGACGTCGTGTAGATCCAGTCGCACAAAGAGCGGCCGGCCGGAAACCCTGTCGTGCGTGATTGATGGGTGTTCGTTCGTTGCACAGCAGCATATGCATGCATGCTTGTTTTAACGCCGCAGAAGAACATATATAAAGGCTAATATGCACAACGACGGCCATTAGGATGATAGGAAGGTTAAGAGCTGTTAGTTTTGCACCGCTGGATATAATTTGTTGCTCTTTGTGCATATATATGGAACAAATTCAAGAAGATTCAAACGTACGTGATAACAGTGTACTCCACAAGGTGATGTAGTGAAGTTCGTTCAAAGGTTAGTGCACTATATATGCTACTCCCTCCATTCCTAAATATAGGGTGTATAGTTTTTGGCACGGAAATTAAAGAACACACATGGATGGAAAATTTCACAAATTTTGGGCGACATTACACATGACTAATTGACATGAGAAAATAGAGGAGCTTGCGTGATATAAGGAAATGTAAACAAATCCCTCAAAAAATTATCCAAATGAGTGGTGCAGCGCAATACATCCTATATTTCGGAATTTTTCTCAAAAATCTATACATCTTATATCAAGAAACGGAGGGAGTATATATGATGGATTGCATGCATACACCCAACATATGCAACCCGTTCTTCGGTCCAAAGGTGGATGCTCATGAAAGAAAAATTTCAATAGCAATCGGCACATGCAAGATTGGTGGACGCTCTATGCGCTCGTATGGCGAACGTCGTGGAAAGAAAGAAATGAGAGAACCTTCAATAATGTCAGCTGCTCCTCTCACATGGACTTGCAAGAAATCACGGAAGAAAGCAGGCTCTGGAGTTAACCCGGGCATAGGCAGCCCGGCCCGAAAAACCTGGGCCGGGCTTGACATTTGTTTTGCAGCCCGAAAGATAGTTCGAGCCGGGCTCGGGCTTCAATTTTTTCTGTATTTCGGGCCGGGCTTGCACGTGCGCGTACTAAAAAACAGCATTCAGGCCGGGCTTTCAGGCTTCGGGCTTGATTTCAGGCCGGGCTTGAGCTTGAAAATAGGGAGTATTTCGGGCTTCGGGCCGGGCTCGGGTTTAAGAAATGAAGGTTGGACTTTTACAAGCCCGGCCCGGCCCGACGTTTGCCCGGGTTTACTCTGGAGACGATCACGGTGGCATCACCTGATGCTCAATGGAGTCAAAATTGCTACTGGAGTCCATTTCTTTTTTAAAATAATGGTTACTAGAGTCTGGAGATTTCTTCTACAGTGACATGTTATTGTCTCTCTTTCTTTTCTTGCTTGTGAGCGCTTTTGTGGGTTTTTTAGGCAGCGCGCTTTTGTAGTGTGAGCCAAGCGTACTTCTTACCGAAAAAAGCCCAATGTAGTGGACCCCAAATTTATTGCGCTGGACTAACCTAACAACACTGATTTATTGAGATCACATGATTTTTCCTTTTGTTTCTCAGGAAAAAAACATGATCTTTTCCTCCCCTCAAAAACATGTTTTTTCCTGAAAATGCATAGGAGCTCCCGTGTGTGCAGCTCGCTGAAATGAGTCTTTCTCGTCCCACAGATCTATTAGGGCACTCTCAATGCTGGTATCTTAGTATGGTTTCATAGATAAAAATCTGATTTGGCATCCTATTTGATGAGAAAACAAATAACAATCCTACTTCCTCCGTTTCTAAATACAAGTCTTTTTAGAGATTTTAATGCGGACTAGCTACATACGGAGCAAAATGAATGAATTTACACTTTAAAGTATGTCGGGCGGCGGCGACGGGGCAGACGGCGCGGGGGTGGCGAGGATGTTGGGCGAGGTCATGCGGCGGGGTCGGGCGAGGTCAGAGCGGCGGCATCGGGCAGAGTGGTGGAGGCGGGCCGACTCGATCGACGACCGAGGGCTGGCGGACGAGCAGCGACGGGGATGAATCGGACAACGGAGGAACTTCGGAGCTGGCGAGGCAGGCGGCAGGGGAGGGGGGGGGGGGGCAAAGTCGCGGCGGGCCCGACGGTCATCGTGCGGGCTACACCGGCTGCAATTCGGCCGGCTGCGGAGTTGGCTGGGCGGCGATTGGTCGCGTGGAAGAGAATGGAACGGCAATTGGGTAGTTGGCTGGCGGTTGCGGTTTTATATCTCCTGTAGGCGGAGATGCAAATTTGTACTACGAGGTGTTGTAGTTTACATCTCCGGAAGGCGGAAATGTATTTTTTTATTACATCTACACCATCTGTTGGAGATGTGTTTTTGACCCTCAGAGATGCAAAAGTTAGTTATTTTTGCATATATATCTTCCATTGGAGATGCTCTTAGGATTAAGCATAACCTCTTGCACTCATTGGCTAACATCGTGGCAACAATTAAGGAATTGCTAATCCACATGGGGTTTTATCTCAACCATTGTTTTGGTTCAGGAGTTGTAAAACATACGTAAGGAGGGTGTATAAAAGCACACCTCTTCTACATACACGTGCGTGGTGGCATATATATTTCCATATGGTAAACAAATTTAAAACCTACGAAAGGGGTAACCTTGTGGGATCAAATATGGGGATTAGTTGATACTCATGCACAGGTTTCATACCTACACTGGTATACATGCTAATTAGCTCTAACAAACATTTATCTTCTTTGAAACTGAAACAAGGTTAAAATTTGAGAGTTGTAAAGAAAATAACACAAGAAATAATTTCTTTGAAGAATACTTTATGATAATATTGAAATGTGCCAATGTTGGATCGCGGCCTTCTACTTGGATCGGATGGGTTTGTTAGGACATCTTCAACACCGATCCTCAAACCGCCCAAGATACGTCCGGACCGCGCTGTCCGGACGTGTTGTTGTGCCATTCAACACGGCCGGTCTGTATCAGTCCGCCGCGCGGTCTGGACGTACTTTCTCCCGCAAAACGGAGATAAACATGAAAGAGTTTTGTGGGAGTCCGGACATCCGTCTGGCCAACAAAAGGCCGCCACGTACCCGATGCTAGCACCCTCTCTCCTCTCCGCCCGCCCATGATGGCGGAAAGCCACTGCTATTTGGCGGAAAGAGTGATTAAATTACATAATTAATGTAATGGGATGTGTTAATATAATTAATGTTTGGTGGAAGCTGTACAAACAGAATGAACTGTTGGCGGAAAGCACATAGTAATTTGGCCAAAGCATATCACTAGTAATTTGCATGCATGGCTTTTGGCGGAAAGCATTTGTGCATGGCTTGGTGTTGGCGGAAAGCACTTGTGAACATGATCTTCACTACTTAATTTGCATAAACTTGATCTTGTGTTATTGGAGGAAAGCATGCAAGGCTGTTGGCGGAAAGCACAAATACTTTACTCGTAATTTCCTTAACTAGTAAATCTGGTATGTTAAAACTCGGCTTGAATTGTAGTAATCTGGTATGTTAAAATCAACTTGAATTGTAAGCAAATAGCATTGGATGGCGATCTTTCACATCCGTGTCTATGGACTGTTCCCCCTGCCTGCGGACGGACGCGGAAGGAAATTTGGGGGTCGCCTTTAGAGATGCCCTTATGCAATTAGCTCTCCCCTCTTTCTGACCCGATCCAAGAGCTACCTCCATCCATGGTACAAATCTTGGTTGATTACATTGTATGCATGGTTGAAGTCTGACTTGATCTCATGGTGATCAGCTATATGCAAGTTTATGATTTTCTTAATCCCGTCATCATGGTGGCTAATATTTTATACTCAGAAATTATGGCCTATATCATTTTACTTATGTGATGCATGTGCACCCGCATTACGTAGCTTTCAAATATTTAACCTCACAGTATGGAAGTTATGATATTCCTTAAGATCAACGTAACTTCTTTTTGGGGGTAAAGCCATTTGGCTAGCTTTATTAATTTGAGAACAATGTTACATCATTTAACAGGAAAGGGAGAAGGAATCTAGGGGGGGTGGGTGGGGTCAGCCCCACATACAATCATCGTCATTTAAGAAGCTATAGCGAGACTCCCTGGGACAATGTTAAGACATAATTTTGGTGAACCACTTTGATAGCATCATGTAATGTCATCAAAGATAGCAGGAGAAGCCGCCCATGAGAGCCCCCTGACAACATTCTGTTGAAACATCATCAGGTTGTCCGACTGGATAATGATTCTGTCAAAATTGTGATTGTGGCACTGAGACAGGAAGCCCCCTCCCCCGAGTCCCCAAAGAGGAATATGAAAAGCCTTTGACATGAGTGCATCTGAGGAGAAATCGACCCCCTTACAGGATGCAACAATGAACTTGTCGTGGTTGTCACGAACCGCCAAAACATGCTTCCCTTTCCATGGTCATCATCATATGGCGCATCGACATTGATTTTCAAACAATTTTCATGTGGACTGAACCATCTTACTCTCTCCTTTGTTTCATTTGGTTTTCCTGCTTTCCAATAGTTCATGGCCAAAGCCTCGACTGTCATGGCGCTTGATGAAAAGGTTGGACATATTCGCCTTGGACGCATCACCTTTCCCACCAGATGTATCATGCACCTACCAATTTCATCTCTGGTACCCTGATTTCCCCGGTGCTACCCAGGGTTCTTTTGTTGTGATTGTATGTTCCGCTCCAAGCTTGTGACCATTGGCAGGGATCTCCGTTCTAGAAATCCCTCCAACCAATTAAGCAAGAGCTCCATAGGCGATGGAGAGTGTACCCTCGTTGGCTTGATATGTGCCTCGGTACGAGCTCATTTAGCACTGACTTCCTGGACCCTATGATGATTTACTTAGATCTGATGCTTTAGTAGTTACGGTGGTCTGCAATGGGAACTGACACATCTCGTTCCGACAAACATTCGGACAAGAGGAAAACTTAGGTTTGGCTGAGTTGTGGCAGGCCCTCCCAGCTACTTTGTCATTGTCACAAGATGCCATCTCGTGGCAACTCGCCCTCTCAGGGTTTTTTTGTAGAGTTGACCTACTGGGCCCTTTGTCGCGTGTTGACCCTTGCTTGGTCCTCCCACCTTTGTAAAGCTCTGCTGCCTTTGAAAATCAAAATCTTCATTTGGCAGTTACTCGGTGATCGCCTCATATCTGGTACGAAGGTGTCAAAGCGAATGGGTCTGGCGAGGGCCTTTGTCCAGTGTGTGTGGTTCCTGAGTCTGGGACCCATATCTTTTATTTCTCCCACCACCTGGTTCCTATGGAGTCTGTGAGGCTCTGGTGCCTAAGAGGCAAGTGATATGTCTCGAACGTATCTACCTTTTCAAACACTTTTGCTCTTGTTTTGAACTCTAATTTGCATGATCTGAATGGAACTAACCCAAACTGCGCTATTTTCAACAGAACTGGTTTGGTGTTATTTTTGTGCAGAAATAAGAAGTTCTCGGAATCGGACAAAATTTATAGAGAATTGTTTTGGAATATATAAAAAACATTGGTGCAAAGAACTACCGGAGGGGGCCACTAGAGAGCCACAACCACGGGGGATGGGGTGTGCCATCCAAGCTTCTGGGTCCCACAGGCCTCCGTTTTCCCTAACTCCAAGTCCATAAGTACCGTCTCCCTGATAGAAAAAACACTAGAGAGAAAGAATTATCACGTTTTACTATATAGAGCCACTGTCACATCCTATTCTTCATCAGGAGGGATGATCTGGAGTCTGTTCGGGGCTCCGGAGAGGGGGATTAATCGTTGTTGTCATCAACAACCTCATGATGCTCACCACCGGGAGTGAGTAATTTCATCGTAGGGATACTGGAGGTAGATGAAGATGAGTGAGCTTTGTCATATCGAGTCAATTTGTTAGGGCTTGATCGCTATTCACTATGTTCTGAGATTGATGTTGATATGAGTTGTTATGGTTAATGCTTGTCACTAGTGCCCAAGTGCCATGATTTTAGATCTGAACCTATTATGTTTTCATAAATATATTTGAGTTCTTGATCCTATGTTCAAGTTATACGCACATGTTATTATTCTGAACCACATACCCCAAGGTGACAATAATTGGGATGCTCTCTAGGAATGACTGTAATTTGAGGAGTTCATGTATTCACTATTTGCTAATGCTTGATTTAGGTTTTCCATTAAAAGGAGTGCCTTAATTACCCTTAGTTTCTATTAAGACCCCGTTGTCACGGGAGGGTATGACAAAATATGTTTTGCAGGTTCTTACTGCAAGCAAATATGACTATACCATTCAAAAATATGACTATATACGGAATACATGCCCACATATGATTGATGAATTGGAGCTATTGTATATCGCTCTAGGTTATGATTGTTGCATGATGAATGCCATCGAAATATCCATCGCTACTCCATGCCTACGCTTTTCATCATATTGTCTTTGCTCGAATCACTATTACAACTGCTATTCCAATTGGTACAAAACTGCTACTACCACTACTGCTACTGTTACTACTGCTATTTCCACTTGTGCTACTAATAAACTACTGCAAGGAAGTAACTTCTCAGGTGTCGTTGAATTGACTACTAAAGCTTGTAAATATTCTTTGGCTCCCCTAGTTTCAAATCAATAAATTTGATGAAATACTACCCTTGAAATCTATCGTGAGCCCCTATACTTGTGGGTCAACAGCAGACCTCGAACCTTGGCGAGTTCCTTGAGACAAAAACGCACCGTGTCAAGGGAGGAAGAACCTCTTCTGGTTGGTGTTCATGGTGAGGACTTGGAGCCTATAGACTACATGTAGCAAGATTGTCATCAAGAGGGTCTTCTTGCGACGTGCTTCGAACTGTGTTTAAATTCGATTTTTTGTCGAAACAGACCTTCTGCCCACTGCAATTGACAAAAGAGACCCCTTGCGGACGAAATTGACAAAAGGGACCCCCTCACTAGTGGCGGCATGCGCGGCAAAGCGACACTGTCACCGCCGCCACATCATGAGGCGGCGGGCCCGCCGCCACAACAGGAGGCGGCAGCCCGGTGAATAACGGTGGCAGACAAAGCCGGCGTGCACGACGGAACGGGCCGCGCCAGCGGGCCCGCCGCCACGGGTGAGGCGGCCGCTGCCCCTGCCGCTACTCGGCCGACAAGGCTCGCTGCGCGGGCTCAAGCAGGTGGGCCACGCCACCACTAGCCGAGGCGGCGCATCTGTGCTGCCGCACGCGCGACAGTCGCAGACGGCTCGATTTCGAGGTGCGGCGCTGATTTCGAGGCGCGAGCTTGATGGCTGTGACTCACGCCGGGAATATGGACGCTTTTGGTTCTTTCGCACGGGAATCAATCCTGCCTTTGCTTCTTTTGCCTCAGCGGATGCGATGGCACTGGGAAGCTGTTGTGCCGACACTACAGGATCGTAAATATCTCGCTTAATTTTCTCGCCATCATTTATCGTCTGAGCTTATAAAAGGAGACACCGAGGCTCTCGTCCACCCATCCTCGAAATCGGCAGTGCGCAAAGTGTGTAACACATTTTTTCAGTCGGTATGAGTTTGCCTTGCTCGGATCAAAGCATTAGGCCGAGGAAAATGAAGAATGCAAGTTTGCCTCTGGGGTGGCAGTCCTGCGGTGTTGGTGTGGCGATCTTTGCAAGGTGAAGGAGGTGACGGATTTTTCAGATTGGTTGGGCATGAAGTTTTTCATGTGCGCCAATTATGAGGAAGATCCTGCCGTAGCTATTTCAGAGTACGACAAGCCTCCGGTATGGTTTAACCATCACGAATAGATATTGTTGGTATTTTCATTGATTCTTTAGTAACATTTTTGTTTCTTGTTGTAGTCTCCTCCGCCTCTGTGCATGTACTATCGTTGGATTGACACGGAGAAGCCGGCTTGGGCAGTGACTGAGATTCATGAAAGAAGTCGCCGGGCGTGGAATAGTTTATTTACGGAAGAGCGACGCGAGAAGGCGGAAGCTGAGGAGAAAGCAGAGCAAGAGAGAGAGTTAAAAAAATACTATGCGGAGCAACACCGTTTTTTTCAGGAAATGGGAAAGAAAAACAGGGAAGAGGCTCGTCGCATGGAGGAGCAGGAACGACAATGAAAGGAGGCTCGTGAGGCGGAGAGGCGTAGAAAGAAAGAAAGGGCTCGTGAGGCCAAGGCAGCGAAGAAGTCGGCGATGGAAAAGGAAAATATCCACGCTGGACTCAGTAGATTCCTGTGGTAGTATTTTAAACTTCGCAATCATTTGTATCTTTATTTCTGCACTTTAATGTAGCTTTATTTTAGGAGTTAAATGTAGGTTTATTCCTACAATGTACCTTATTTTCAATTGTACCTTGTCGTGATGGAAAAAAATATAGTTTTAGAATAAAGTAGTGGCATTTTCTTTCCCTCCACTAATTATCGAACATCGTGCAACAACTACAAAATGAAATTAAGATAGAACATAATGCCTTACAATAAGAGAGTACAAACTAATAATGCAAGTACATCTGAATTAAACGGTACAACTGGAATACAGCTTAAAAACTACATGAAGGCATCATCGTCATCCTCCGTCGATGCAGAACTCTTGCCCTTCGAGGATGCAGAACTCTTACCCTTGGACGATGAAGAACTCTTGCCCTTCGAGGATGCAGTACTCTTGCCCTTGGACGATGCATAACTCTTGCCCTTTGACGATGCAGAACCCGGAAGCGGCGGCATGAAGATATCATCTTCGTCCTCGCTCTCCTCAGTCCATAAAAATGGATGCTTTTCTGCAGTCCTTTTAAAAGTTTCACTCTTCGGCTCCACTACCTTCTTCCACCTTGCATTCAACCTAAGAAGTTCTTTGCGTACCTCCTCATAGGTCCTTTCGGACCACCCAGCCTCACGTAATTGGTGAGCCAACTCATTCATTATGGTGTCACTACCGGTGAGTTCGTCCCATGGAACTATCCTATTGTCCATCCTGAAATCGGTAGCTAGCCTCGGAAGAGTGCTGCTCATCCCAGTGGTGAAAACTACGATCGAAAGGATAATGGGACATCTCGACTACACTACACTCGAATGCTTATCCACCTCCATCTGAAGGGGTTTTATAGGTAGAGAGGAGAAAATGGCGGAAAGAACGATCATGCGGTATGGCGGGAAAGGGTTGGCGAGAACATATGGCGGAAGGGGTTGGCGGAAACGGGTGGCGAAGATATGGGGGAAGGGGTTGGCGGAAACCGCCTAACATAAGCAAAAGAGTGGAGCGGATAGTATGGCGGAGATATAGGCGGAAAAATTGTTCCTGGCTGGTGCATTTTATTTCAGCATACATAAATGTTCAAATCGAAAAGTCTGATATGTACATATGTAGATACAATGGGTCGCGCATGTGGATAGATGAATCACCCTACTTACGACGACCACGGCCTTTCCTTACGACCGGAAGGCGACAAGCGATTAGGTGGCCGAGTTACACGAAGATCGCGGCCGTACTCCAATTCGGCTTCATGTGTCTGCGAGTCCTGCGTGGGTGGTGGAGTCGCGAATCCTTGTTGCGAACCTGAAGCGTAATTGTAGGCGTATGGTTGTGAATCCGGGGATAAAAGATGGGCCAATAACGTCCCCTCCGAAGAACTCTGTAACTAATGATGTAACCGTGTCGCCAAGATCATGTGATGCTCCCCGGAGGCCTGTGTTGACGCCATGATCATGTGATGCTCCCCGGAGGCCTGTGTTGACGCCACGTTGGGTGTTCTCATCGTCCCAAATAACATCAGGTATGTCCTGCACATATAAACATTTTAAACAAACTGTTAGAGGATAATATATGATATCATTGTAAATGCATTGAAATGTAAACATGACTACCGAGCATATCCCTCGCCTGTACCGTCTGGCCATTGTACGTGGTGCTGGTTTAAATCTGGTACACGAGTCTCCTCGGGCATGGGGATCCCTCGCGTGGAGAGATACGGCTGAGATCCCTCACCTTGGGTGTATGCATCATATCCTGTGTACGCATATGGGTTAGGGGAAAGAAACTGCTCGGGCATCGAATCCAAGCCCGTGCCATGGTCCTGAGATGTCTGCCTCTGACGGCTGCACCGAAGAAGAGCGATGCAGCGGCAGAGATGAGTCATGTCGTGGCAATGTCGTTCTAGTACTCGGACCCTCCCCCCATTGCTCATGGCTCGTACGCGCCTCGCTCGGTCTGGACGACGGTGCCGCACTCGGTCTGGCTGACCTCGCTACCGGCATGTATGCTCCAGTGGCAACGTCGTCGCCTCTACCAAGATTCGAACTTCTTTGCCACGAATTGTTGCAAAAGTTTCTGGAATGTCTTACGATATGGGCCCTGGGCCGGCATGCTATCCGTAGCCATCTGCCCTACTTCGTTGACATTTTCAAGCTGAACAATATTTGGATGTTATTTAGTTCAAATGATTATGAAATGATGGACCTAAAAAAGTTACAAGTGATTACCAGGTGGTCACGATAGTAAGCTGCATGCAGCTCAACATGTCTCCGCCTGCTCCTCTTGTGTGAGATGTGTTGGTATAGTAGCTGGCTGACTGGCCAGGCTAGCACGTGTGTTCATGCAGTACCACTGCTTGTACGCTTGATCTGTACTTCCATCGTACGGTCTGCGAAATTAAATAATTACAGAAAATGTTGTGATGAAAGCAAAGCATCTTCACGCATCGTATGATCATCGTAAAAAAATAATGTACATAAAATATACCTAAGTTGACGCACTATATCTGCTAGCGCTTCATTTTCCCACTTGTGTACCCATTCACTGTTCTCTTCCCTCCAATCGTATAAACTCCAACCCCTGCCCATATTTGTTAGCCTGCAAATTATGTAACAAAGTGTGAGTTTAGTAAATTAAAAATAACACTAACTATTTAGGGATGTCACATCTTACTTATGTGTTTCCTCGTCGATACGTCTGGGAAAAGGTGGTGGAATTTCTTGATAGAGACCGAACTGTCTCATTACACGCTCTGGGTTGTAAGGTTCAACACACCACAGGAACAATAAGTTGCAGCGAGTCAGCCAGAATGCACTATCGGTCAACATGCACGGTGTGAAGTGTCGAGCATCAAAGACCATTTTAGCTGGTCCCGAGTCCACGGGTTCCATGTGACTTCTGCCTCATCAAGTATCTCAAACTGCTGGTGGTACATAGGGTAACAATTTTTCGCTATATCTGGAGACCAACGTTTCCGTGCCTTTGTCCACTGGTGGCCATAGTTGCGCTTAGCACCCTCGCCAAAGTCGTATGGGTATATGGGTTGTATTATACGAGGTCGCCCTACTGTGGAGGTATTCCCAGGACCACAACTGTAGAAACTCATAGGCGACACAAAGTAATGGAGCTTTTTGTGCGAAAGAGGTTTTTTGCGTGGCATCACACAAGCCTCTGTATGTATGAGATAGCATGGCAGAGCCGAAGCTGTATTTTGGCTGCTCGGGTAGATGAGACCAGGGACAACAACGTCCCCATGTGAATTTGGAAATAGATTTCCGAGGAGCCACAACAAATACGCAAACAGATGTCTTTTTCTCGTCTCCTCATTGGCGAAGCTAGATAAATTAAGAAAGTTATCACGAAGCCGCACGAGTGGGATGCCCCGAGGGTTACCAGACCGTTGTGATTCTGGCATTTCCATCCCAAGACGGGCTGCTATATCTAATGCCCAAGATGGAGACACTCGTGGAGAGACTACCGGCTCACCTCTAATTGGTAGAGCAGTGATCATAGAAACATCTTTCAGTGTAGGTGCAAGCTCCCCAAACGAAAGTGAAAGGTGTGGGTTTCAGGTCTCCACCGGTCAACGAGGGATGTCAAAAGGATGGGTCCGAACGCATTTGGTCGTCGCATGATGTGAGCCTAGCAAAACCTTGTAGTCCATAAGCGTCAAGGTGAGCAAGGAAATGATTGTGTATTGGCCATGTTTTCTTTATGGTGCGAAGTCTGAAAGGCCGATAATCATGCTTAGTATTTGGTTTCAAAAATAGGTGGTAACGGTGGCGGCGTCATGGGGCCCCTGCAAAAGCAGCACTTCACCCATAACCTGCACACAAACATACAAATATAAATTACGAGGAAGATAGAAATACAAATGCAAATCAAAATTAACTTAAAAAATACAAAGAGATACGAATTACATTAATTATCTGAAGTTAACATCAGGAGTACAATAATACAAAGAGAATCAATTTAAATTTAATGCGAGTAGAAATATAAATAGACATGGCGAGTACATATATATCAACATCATGCGTTGTTGTTGGCTCGATACGGGCAGTCTTTGCGTGAATGTCCAGGACACCTACAAACGCGGCATCGCCTTGGTTCTCCCATCTGGCTATGGTCCATGTCATTGCGATGACGCCTAGACTGACGTCGTCCCCTTGCGGTTCTCATCAAGTCGGCGTTAGGAACCCATTTCGGCCCATCTGGCCACAACATTTTGTAGTTCATATCAATGCCCCAAGCCCAGAACTCACCGTTCCAAGTGTTGTACAGATTGTACATGTTGAAGTACGGCGATATGTATGGCTCGACGCTGATTTTTTGATCAGCAGCCGCCCGGAGCACATGACTGCAAGGGTAGCCCTCAAGCTTGGGCTTGTTACAAGTGCACTCACAGGAGGTTGAGCCAAGGTTGACAGCTTGCTTTTTTGATCCTCTGTGGTGACCCTTAACGTACTTGGCTCGCACATTGACCTCCCACTTATTCCTAAGTGCGTCTACTTTCCTACAGCCATGACTTTGAGACTTCTTTGCTTTCTCGTCCAGATGTCTTTGCATCTTCTCGGACCATGGCTTGTTCAATTCAACTTGTGCTTTATGACGGTGACCCTGTCTGCAAAGTATGACAGGTCCGGTTCCAAGTTTCTTCAATTAGGGCTGTGATAGGCAGTGCTCGCACTCCTTTAAGAACACCATTGTACACCTCGACATGTTGCTGGTCATTATTCCATACCGAGCCCCGTGTCGTGAGCCTGCGCCCACTTCTCCAAATGAGGGCAATTCTCGGTGATCCACTGGCTCAAATTTATGGGTGTCCTACGACCCTCCGGTCTTCTCTCTTCATGGCAAGGCCGCCGCCAATCTCACCATTGATACCTGCCCAGATCGCATTCATTTTGGCTACAGTTTTTGCATGCACATCCTCTTGAATAACTTGAACCAATCCTTGTTTTTGAATTTGGAGTAAAAGTTTGCTGCCAAATGCCTCATGCACCACCTTCCCTCTAGATCGGGCCAGCCCCACTCTTCTTCCGACGCCTTAATTATTTCAAGAGCGCTTAATAATCCAGTGTTGCGATCAGAAATGATGCAAACACCTTTACGCTCTTGCACGACACCAATCTTCACGCAGCTCAGGAACCACAACCAGCTATCTTTGTTCTCGCTCTCGACCAATGCATATGCAATAGGAAGAAGCTGATTATTTGCATCCGCTGCAATCGCCACCAATAGTGTGCCCTTGTACTTTCCAGGAGAAAGGTACCATCAACTGATAATACCGGGCGACAGTGCCTGAAGGCTTGTATAGTCTGGGCGAATGCCCAGAATAAGCGGTCCAGGATTAGCTCACCCGGGTTCATTGGGTTTGGACGTTCTCTCCGCCAAACTTGAGTCCCCCTATTAGCACTTGCTATTTGATGAAGCATTCTAGGGGCATAAGAATATGCCTCCTCATAGGTACCATACAAGTTCTTGAATATATTTTCCTTCGCACGCCTAGCCTTGCTGTAGCTAACAGGGAATCCAATTAGATCCTCTGCATCTTTTGCGAGCCCTAACACTAATGTTGAGACTTCCCTGCACAATTGTTTCCATCGTCATGCCACAAATTTTGCTGTCACATTGCGTTGATCTGAAAGAGTCCCAGGTTGCTCACAGGTATGCTCCACTATTTTTTACGATATGCCATGGTGACATACCCTGGCTTCAGTCTAGCGAGAACTCTTCCGCGGCAACCTTTCGCGGTGTGGATGCATATGACCTTCAACTCTTTTTATCGGACTGCTTCACTCTATCTTTGGCGGTGGATGCCGATTGCATAGCTACCCATTGCCCGGTAAGCAGACTTCTTATCCGGGAAAACTTGCCCAACCTCCGTGCTTCCCGCTCCTAGGCCGTAAGCAGAGTGAAATTCGTTGGTGATGCTCATATCCTGTAAAAACCCAGGTTGCGGTGCCGCCGACCGCCCTCGAGGAGGAACATCTTCTTCTCCGCTTGACTCAAGACATAGAAGAATGATCATCATCATCTAGCGCCTCCGCAATCCCTCCACGTGTTCGCTCATGTCAACGGCCGCCGACCAATATCCTGTGTCATACAGGCTGGCCGCCGTCGGTTCCGATGGGCCGATGCTAGGGGCTGATGTGATGGCCAACTCGACCTCACCACCCTGCTATCGCATCCGGCAATATCAGTGACTGAAATGAACTCCACATACACCATCGGCTGACGATACATTGAGTTATTGGGATTGCTTGCAAACCTCATGTACGACCCCCATGACCGATCACCTGTGACAGGCCGCAAACCCCAACGGGCAACTGTCCCATCATTTCCTCCATCAACGACGAAGGCCTCCATTGTCATTTTTTTTCCTGCATCACTGGGCCAAACACCGCTCGGATGCACCTTCTAACAGCTGCGTAACCCACGTTGACCATGTCTCTCACCACTACTGTAGTCGACTCGCAGAAGGACACATCCACCCCGCATGGACCGTCGCGAATGACGTTCCCATAGTACACTACTAAATTGTCCATAGTACCTAACCAACATACATGTTTACATTTCAAATAATTAGTAACTGAACATTTAGTAACGATGACAACATTTACATATCTTACGACTAAAATAATAACTGTATTTTCGTTATAAATATTCGGTTTGTTTTTAGAATCATTTGCTTAGACGTTAAGGGGTTGTTTGGTTAACGGGTATTTAAAGATCTATTTTTCTCAAACTTGTCTCTGGCGTAACAAACTAAAACTCTGTTTGCTTTTCTCTAACTACCCCAAAAATATCCTAAAATAGTTCTCGTAACATGCAAAAACTTAGCTTCTGGAAAAAGCGACTATTAGTAACATATGGTAATAACATAATAGTACGATAATAACATAATAGTACGATAATTACATTTTAATATAATATGGTAATTACTCGCTATCCAAACAACCAGTAAACATAATAGTACGATAATAACATTTTAATATCATATGAGTAAAACATTTAATTTCTTTCGGCTTTATATAATTTTTTTCACATCATACGATAACAATCATTTATCTGCAAATAATAATATTTGCAGCAGCATGCACATTATTCACAATAGTACATCAATACAAAAAATATTAACAAAATTACAGTGTCATTTTTCACCTTAGCTCCAATATGGTAGCGTCAAAATAGTTCCAATAAATATCCGTCGCCAGTACTATATGAACCTCGTCAACCTATTATCACATTAACAACAATATTACACACGGATTTTTCTTCCTGCTAACAAAAGTATGAAAATAGCACTTCCATGTATGTGTTCATCACCTCAAAATGGGACAGCGAAAATGGAAACACAATTTCTTCAATCACGTCTTCTCCTCCTTGTTTGCTACTAAGATTAATTATTTTACCTAATTACATACATCATTAAGTACATTAGCACCTAATCTGAACATATAAAATTTAGATTATTGCGACATAACAAAGTAGACCTACGGTCTCCTAACTATAGACTTATTAATAAACATACCACATAAAATAACATACCACATGAAATAACATACCGCATGCAATAAAAACTATTGTAAATGTTGTATCTGTCGTCTGAAATTATTTCTAAACTCTACGCACTAACATCGCATAGCTAATGACGAGCTAAAAGACTAACTAATTACCACCCTGCATGCACAAATAAATAAATGTTTTGCAAAGCTCATACCTTGATCTTCAACTTCGTACTACACTTTCGCAACGCAAATCCTACTCCTCAAGCTCTAAATGACTCCAAATGACTCCTTCAAGTGCTACAATTATGCCTAAAACAACAGAGAATACACACTTAGGAACTAATCAAACAGAACAAAAACATCATGCATGTGAACGAAACCAACAAAAATGGATATATCTTACCTTAATCTAACTTTTCTTCAACTTCCTCATCTTCGAAATCAAACTCCAAATCGACCAAAATCACGAGTAAAAGTGGCTAGTTTTCCTTTCTGTCTATGTATGCGCTCAGAGAAAGCTAAGAGGTAGAGGAGGCAACCAGAGATATGCGAGAGAGAGTGTATGCACGGAGTCACGGATGTGCGTTTAAAAAGAAGAGGACCACTGTATTGTCGGCAGAGCAAGCCAGAACTCACCTACCACGGCGTCGGATTCCAGCATCGCAGTGTCTCATCATACGCAGCAACAACAACGCCTGAGTGCTGTCGCTTCGGCCGGAGAAATAGACGGAAGCGAGAATCACGCACAGCTTTAATCAGTGTCGTTTACGTAGCAATCAGTACTACAAAGTTTAGGCGGGAATCTAATCATCGAAACTTGTGGCAGGCAAAACAAGGAGCTGAGAAAAGCCGTGCCCGTGAAAATCTGCGCCACCGGAATCAGCGCCGTCGAAGAATGGCGGCCTGGCCCGCCTCGGCCAGCAGCGCAGAGGCGGTCGGCCACCCATCGCGCCAGTTGGCTGCCGCCTCGACCCGATGGCGGCCAGGCCCACAAAGCGGGCCGGGCGCAGCAGATGTCGTCGGCCCGCCAGCAGCCAGTCTGGCCGCCTTGCCCGGTGGCGGCTGGGCCCACCGCCCGTTCCGTCGCGGCTGGGATCCCGTTTCGGTGGAGTGGCCGCCTCTGCGGTGGCGGCCGGGCCCGCCGCCTCTGGCGCGTGGCAGGTGCCGCGTGTCGCTGCCGCCGCCACCACCGAGGGGTCCTTTTTGTCAAATTCATCCAGAGGTAGTCCTTTTTGCCAAATCATCTCGGTAGAGGGTCCTTTTGGACAAAAAATCTTTAAATTCTTGGTATTTTTGCAGTAGTGACACCCACTTTGTAGCCGACGCGACACGGACGGGCTAGGTGGCATGATGGATTGTCTTCTAGCGGCCGGCCGCCAGCGCGTTGCAACCCCTAGCAGTTAATGCTTAGGAATTCTGGTTTACCGCACCCCGCGGTCATCCATCATTCCACGTACGGTTGGCATGTTGGGTAAATTAGGAAGAAGATTAGAAAAAAAATACTTTGCAAGAGAATCTGCATTTTGCAAAGACCTTTTTTTTGCAAAGAAAATGTTACACAACTACGTACAACCAACAATGACTCTAGCACCCGCTACTTGCATGCAACCATGTCTAGCTAACATGGTGCTGCATTCATGCAATCCTAGAGCAGGGTTGGTCAGCTGCCTTGCCCTTTGTACTTGTCCGACAGGGAGTTTTACGTTACTAATTATGTTTAAGAAATAGCTGTCAGGGCATGTAAATTGGGGGCAACAGGTGTTCCTGCTTTAGGATTGTTATCACTGATGGGTGGACTAGACGTGGGAGACATGCTAGTCCACACCACCTGAATCACCATTTTCTTGCCTCATCTCAGTGTGCTACATCTCAATTATTTTATTCTTCCTTCCTCACCCGAACCTCCTTTGTGGAGTCCCAACGAGCTGGACCAGCGGGGCAGCACGTTGGCCAGGCCCTCATGCATGTTACTCCCTCTGTAAATTAATATAAGAGTGTTTAAATCACTATTTTAGTATTCTAAACGCTTTTATATTAGTTTACGGAGGAAGTACTTCTTTCATATAGCAGCTGATTTATTTAGGCTATATAAAGGCACCACAACCTAGCTGAGCATGAGAGCTTCCAATCACCATCAACACACTAGCGTTACCATCAAATGACTGGTCACACGATCACGTTCTCCATGTCTAGGTGCTCTTCATTAGCGCTATGTGTGCTCCTAGCCACCAGCTACCTCATGCTAGCCGGCTCCTCCTCTGAGTCGTTGCCAACAAGTGATGATCTTCCCCGTGAGCGCTCCGACATCGGCACCGACGACCACCATGATCTGATGATGGGCCGTTTCCACGTGTGGATGACGGCGCAGAACAGATCCTACTCCACCTCCGACGAGAAGGCTCGCCGTTTTGAGGTATACAGGAGCAACATGAGGTACATACAGGCTGTGAATGCTGCTGCGACTACCTCTGGGCTCACGTACGAGCTTGGGGAAGGTCCCTTCACCGACCTGACAGATGAGGAGTTCATGGCGCTTCATACCGGGCAGATACCGGAAGATGACGAGCAGATTATCACCACCCATGTTGGGCCTGTCAATGGCGCGGGCACATATGAGGGTGTCACCGTGTACGCCAACTTCTCGGCCAGGGCGCCGAGTAGCGTGGACTGGAGGAAGAGAGGCGCCGTCACCCCGGTTAAAGACCAAGGGGAATGCGGTATGTGCAACATCTCTTGTTCTTTTTCTCTACTAGCTATATATAATTATGACAATTGAGAACGACAACATGCTAACAAAGAAACAACAGCTACAAAATGCCTTTTAAAATACCAAGCTAGCTCAATGATTAAGCTATAAGCATTGCTATGCAACTGCAGGATCTTGCTGGGCATTCGCCGCCGTGGGTGCAATCGAAGGACTACACAAGATCAGGAGAGGGACCCTAGTGTCTCTGTCGGAGCAACAACTAGTAGACTGCGACTCCTTTGACGGCGGTTGCAATGGTGGCCGGGCTAGCAGAGCTTTCTAGTGGATCCAAAAGAATGGAGGGATCACCACCACATCCTCATACAGATACAAGGCAGCCACTGGTCGGTGCAAGACGATCCGTAAGCCGGCCGCAAAGATCACTGGCTCCGGGAAAGTCAAGAGCAACAGTGAGATGTCGTGTCCATCGCGTCAAGTGGCAGTCACTTCCACCACTACAAGGGAGGCATCTTCAATGGGCCGTGTAGTACCACTAAGCTGACCCATGCCGTCACCGTGGTAGGCTATGGACGACAGGCACAAGATGGATCCAAGTACTGGATCGTGAAGAACTCGTGGGGGGCGACATGGGGCAACAAAGGTTACATGCTAATGAAGAGGGGCACAAAGAATCCATCAGGGCAGTGTGGCATTGCGACACGCCCAGTCTTTCCCCTTATGGAAGTAAGAGAATCGACTGATTAATACGCACAAAGTTTGTAATATTGGCCTGCAAGTGCAAAGTGCCTATACGTATGCTGCATATATTTGCCGCTATATGTCTAGGCGTGTAATTCGTTTTAACAGTGAAGGATCTGTACGAACTTTGTAAGTTATGTTTATTTGGTTTCAATGTAAGATGTTAACATATTGGTAGCACTATCTTGCACATCACGTCATGTGCTTAGTGCATCCACCAACTTCCATCCTCTATATAAAATGGAATATGTTGTTGAGGGTCAAAAGAGTGGTAAACCTTTGTCTACATAGGACCAAAATATCTATAAATCATGAGCAGAACCAATGAACTAAAAAACTATGACCATATCCCTAAAAAATCGACAAGAATAAAAATACTACTCCCTCTAATCCAAAAAGAGTTCCGCAGTTTTGAACTTAGTTCAAAACTAGTTCAAAACCGCGATAGCTTTTTCGGATCAGTGGGAGTATCCTTTTAGGCCGAATAACTCAGACAATCACTGCATGTCACCCCGCTTACCATGCATGGAGCCATCGCCCCCGACATCAATGACATGGCCCAGCAGAATTATTGGAGGGGAATAAAATTACAGATCAATTTTCATGGTTTCTTCAGCCCCATGGGTATCTTCCGCAAAGCATTTTTCTCATGTAAATGGAATCAATACTGTCTCTGTTTGAACATTTGTTGAATCTTGTTGTGACTTTGGCGGTTTGCTTTATTTATAAAGCGAGACGAAAGTCTTTTTCGGCAAATGGATCAATTACTGAGTTGTGTACTTTACCCGTTATTGTAATAAATCAGCTTTGGAAAGCCCAAGTTCCATCATTATTAAAGGTTTTTGTTTGGCGCTTAGCACCCTATAACCAATCTCCTTCTGCATTGAAACATGACAAGTACAAGTTGCCGTGAGCCTGCGAGATTTGCGGGGCTAAGGACTAATGGTGGCATTCACCATTGAATGCGCCATGGCCTGCTGCGTGTGGGCCTTGGGGAAGAAGAAGTTGTTAAATACTCCATCCGTTCCTAAATATTTGTCTTTTTAGATATTTCAAATGGACTATCACATGCGGATGTATATAGACATATTTTAGAGTGTAGATTCACTCATTTTGCTCCGTATGTAGTCATTTCTTGAAATCTTTAAAAAGACAAATATTTAGGAACGGAGGGAGTATGTCTCTGTCACTAGAGCCTAGCACTAAACAATGGATCTTGACCCTAATAGATTGATTCATTGTCGCCTGATCAGTTTACACGGGCCCCGGTCACCATGTTGGCAGGTGGACGGCACGCCGCAAAGACATTCACGTTGGTAGTTCCATTTTAACCTCTCTCCACTCATACGGCCATCCTGCGATTCATATCACACCTCCAGGAGGCCTAGCCGACTCGCGAGAAAAAGGAAGTTTTTATTTGTTCTAAGACTCTGCAACAGTGTTGCACTTTATCAAACATGTTTTTGTTCATATTTCTCCAGACCGACCACACCACCAGAATTACCAACGAATTTTGAGTTTATCAAACACTTTATCACGTCACATCCATGGCACTCGAATTAATGGAAACTAATTTGTTTTTATAAATATACTTTGTGCTTGGTAATAAGCAAGTCCCGCTTGGGCCACTATCTATCTTCCCGTACAGCGCTGACGTTCATACCTTTTTTTATCAGGCAGTTGATGTGTGTCGCGTGTTTAAGCTCCTATCCTATCATAGGGATGAGCCCCATCTATTCTTGTTGAGGAAGAAGAGGCTTCGATATCATATAATGCAAGGGATTGTGATGTTGTAGTGTGTTGTGCTCTGGCGCATGTGATGTATATTTATAAGTATATTGTTACAATGGTACTCGGTGACCTTGATTGACGTTTAATTAATAAAATGGTTGCATGTATCATGTGATGTTGTAGCGTGTTACCCTCTGGGGTGTGTGATGTATATTTATATGTATCATTACAATGTCGGTGTACATCAACTTTGGCGAATAAGCCATATAGAGACCTAAACCGACTAATAGATGAATATGTTCTAACAGCTCCATCAGCTTGTATAAGAGTCCTATTAGCCCTCCATGAAGGAGAAACCTCCGATCCTGATGATGGCAACAAATGGCACAATGGAGGCACATCGGACAACCCTCCCGAACGAGAAACAACGTTTGTCAACCTCGTGAGAGTGGGACAGCCAAACAGCGATCAGAGCCTCCGCTACTCCAGAAAGAAAATGCCGATGAGGGTGAGGTAATAGGCGAGCTTGTTGTGGCCGAACAGCGTGCCTCTGGCCGGCTTGTAGAGCGCAGTGCCAATATCAGTGGCCAGAGTGAGCAACGCCACTGTCCACAGTGCTTGTGAGAGCTGCAATGAAGATACTACTCTGGTAGACGGCTCCTCATCGATTTGGTCTATGTTTATACTGAGGTTGTCATAATGGTTGTCGTTGTCGTCTCCGCCCTGTGCAATCAAATCGTCGCATTAGCATCATCCACTACAAACATGGCAAATAATTGGAGAATAGACAAGGAGTGAAAGAGATGGAAGACTACGGGGAAACCTAAGTGTGCTTGTGTGTTTGAGAGAGAGAGAGAGATCTACTGAGAGAGAAGAGAGAGAGATCTAGAGAGAGAGAGAGAGAGAGAGAGAGAGATTTAGACGGGAGGCAGTACATGTCACGGTGGCTCAAAACTAAATCTATATCTATATCTATATCTATATCTATATCTATATCTATATATATATCTATATCTATATCTACTATTAAAGGGAGGTGATATTCTTGGTTTCGTCCCGCTTAGTTGGTCCTACATTATGTTTTTTTCTTTGGTTTTCGTCCGTGATGCGTTATCCGTACATGGTCTCTTGACTGGTTCATACGAGGTGGGATTATTCGATACTGTAGCGGCCGTTGCACCCTGCCTACTCCAAGATTTGAGAAAAAGTCCAGCCCAGCCAAAAACCCATTATAGAAAAAGGTTTGCGTTGCTGATCAGTACATAGCTAGCCTCATGATAGATCAAGCCGGCGTCGTGGTGTTATGAACATGCCTCATGATAGATCAGTACATAGCTAGCTTGGCACGTAGGATCTCCAGTCAATACGTATGTCGTATGCGTGTATCCTCAAGATCAGTCAAGCGGGCATTGTGGTGTTACGAGCGTGCATGTCCTAGCTAGCCCAGGAATCCATCCAGCTAGCTCTAGCTAGCTTGGCACGTAGGATCTCCAGTCAATACGTATGTGTGTATTGGCAGCCGAAAGTAATCGGGGAGGCTCTGGTGCTGCACAGGAATAGGATCAGGGAGGCGGCAGTGCTGGTCCAGGAGTAGAGGATCGTCGAAGGAGGATGTGCGGTAACACATCGCTTTATAGAGGGTTGTTTGTGGTATCGATTGACAACTAGCCTAAAACCGTTTACGGTGGTAGCCGATTACGTGCCAAACGCATGTATCTTCTGTGGGGATACTTTTTTATCTCGTTGTAACGCACGGGCATATTTGCTATAAAATATAAAGAAACCTCAAATGATTTTTTGAAAATGTTTATAGTTTTTAATTTGGTATTTAATATTTAAAGTCATGACAAAAGAAACATTACCTATTAATTTAGAGTGTATGATATTTTTTTCTTCCGTTGCAACGCACGGGCTCTTTTGCTAGTATCAAATCATATAGCGTAGAGTAGCGATATCTCACCTGCGCCGGCGCCATCGGAGAGTTGACAGGAACCAGCTGAAGGCCGTCCGTCACCTGAATGGCAACTTGTGCAGCAAGCTATATGCATGTAGCAGTACCATATTTAGTTAGGAATAGAAAATTGATTAAGCTATAATGACGGTACATCAGTTCACTATCCACCGTCATTAATTGATTAAGCTATAATGACGATGCTCGACATCTCAGACCTCTTCCAATGCAAAGGTGTTTAGATGAGGTGCTAAGTGCATTAAATACCTTAGCAGCTTTATTCCCCAAAGTATAAGTGCTTAACTTGTTGTTGCTAAGCATACTTTATTTAATGAGTTAGCACCTAAAATCTTTCATGCATTGGTCAAATTGTTTCATTTAAGCGGTTTGTCTAGGTTCTTGCGTTTGGCATTGGTTCTTCCTAGGGTCACCAAAGTACTCTCTCCCCTTCTTAAATGTTGTGTCATGTCATTTTTTCGCTTATATGACATGCTTAGCACCTATCCACGGTGGAGCACTGGGAAGGGCCTCAGTGGCTACGTGCCGATGAACCTACATTATATCGATGAATTAATTATGGAAGTGCAAATTAGGCTAAATTAATGTACTACTATGTGGCCGGTTGGGTTAGCTGAACAACCTACCTAATGAGAAAGAATATCTCATTATCGTACCTCGTACACGTCGCTGGTGGGGATGAGGACTGAGAGGTGGTCCTTAATTGGTTTGCTGGGACGACATGGACTTGAGCTCCTGCTGCTCGCTGGTGCTCGTGCTGGTCCTGGTGACATATCAGATCGAGATGTGGCAACGGATCGAGGCTATATATACGAGAGAAAGCTGATGAATTCATGCTTACCGGAGGTTCTTCATGAGGCACTCCGCCACCTCCACTATCTCGCACGTCGTCGGGAAGCTCTCTGCCATGGGAATGGGATCCATGGTTCATTAAACAGGGAGATCGAGGGTGGCTGCTGGCAGATGATTTGGCTAGCTGCTATCTCCTCTTACACCGTCCGGCAATCGAGTCGGCCGCGGGAGCCGTTCTGTGTTTATACTGTAGGGGTTTTGCGTGCATTTTCAGCTAACCCAACCGGCCACCTTTCCCTTAAGCGTAGGGATTAGCGCGTATGAGTGACCAATTGGATGCTTTTTCTATTCTAATGTGTGTTTGTTACCGGGGTTTACTTCCTACTAGAATCTTGGAGCCGGCAGCTCGGTAGTTTTACTGTACCTGGGCAGATAAAGACGTGTTCCATTATTAGGAATGAAAAAGTTTACGGCTGACCTTATTTTACCGACATACTCACATGAGTGTCAAGCAGAATATGTGATACATAAATATGCCATCTTGGAAAATCATGTGTAGATATTGTCCCTACCCAAACAATTAATGTTTTCTTCAGAGAAAATTAAAACGGCAGAACGCTGTGAAGGAAAAGTGGAACGCTGTGTCAAGCTAAAGGGGGTCTTTTGATCATACTGTTACTCTCCAAACCTAACATTTTTGAGCCAACTTGTTTTCCATTTGTGGCTATCAGCGTCAAGTGGAACCGACTAACGATATGGAGCAAAAGCATAGGGGCACGTTACGGTTTGAGCGCCCATGGCCGGTGAACCTTTAGGTCAGTATCCCTGTAGCATGGACGCATATGGTTGTCAAGTCAAGATTACGATCCCAACCTCCAACTTGCATTCCTCCTTCCAGGCTCGTTCTTCGTTAGATTTATGATCTCATTTCCAAAAGATATTGATCAAGTTTATAAGAGAAACTAGAACAAAAACCCTGACATCACAAGAGGCAATACCTCTTGCCAAAGCAAGAACAAAGAAAACACAAAACACCAAGTGCATAGTTACAATACAATGCGAGAAACAACTCCTAAATATTTGTAGTTAAGTATAGGTTGGTTGTGTGATGCAACACATGTTATGTTGTGAGCGCACATAGAAGACAACATTTGCAAAATAGAGGGATGCTATCGAGGCAGCACATTACACTAGGGGACAATATAGAGCAAACTCGGAAGGTCACAGATGGAGAGAACAACAACATTTGCACCGGAAATATCGGCCAACAAGCATCGGACACATCAACCTAAACTCCAAGAGACATCATCATCTACATTATTAGGCACGTTGGAAAGGACCTTGGGGTAGTCTCTTGTTAAAATGCTTCGTTCGCCCTCCATGGTGAGGAGCCCCGGAGGAGGTAGTAGTGTCGCAAGAGCATGAGGATCGGTGCCTCGCTAACGTAGCTTTGAAGGAACATGTGAAGCAAAGAAGAGAAATCTGAAGAAGCTGCATCCGGGGTACTCATTCCTTGCAACACCTTCAGCAAGGCAAGGACACTCATAAGCATCATCGTCGCGGATGTAACGCCCCGGATTCGATGCGCCAGGTGTCTGCCAGTTATTCGCCGTCGTTGCCATGTCATTTGCTTGCGTGTTGCACTTTGCCCTGTCATCATATGCATTTCATATCATGTCATCATGTGCATTTCATTTTGCATACATGTTCGTCTCATGCATCCGAGCATTTTCCCCGTTGTCCGTTTTGCAATCCGGCGCTCCTATGTCACCCGACGCCCCCCTTTTGCCTCCTTCCATGTGCGGGTGTTAAACCTTCTCGGAATGGCCCGAGGTTTGCCAAGCGGCCTTGGTATAGCACCGGTAGACCGTCTGTCAAGCTTCGTGTCATTCGAAGGTCGTTTGATACTCCAACGGTTAACCGGGTAACCGCAAAAGCCCCCTTCTCTTTGCAGCCCAACACCCTTTCCAAAGTGGCCCAAAACCCATCCTAACCCCCTCCATGCTCTCGGTCGTTCGATCACGATCGTGTGGGCGAAAACCGCACCCCATTTGGAGCCTCCTAGCTCCTTCTACCTATAAATACACCCTCCCCTCCGAAATTCGCGGTGCAAACCCTAGCCTCTTCCACCTCCGCGCGCCGGACATGTCCACTCCGCCGCCAGACACGTCCAACCGCCGCGCCGGGCGAATCACGACACGCCACGTGTCCCCGCGCCTCCTCTCTCTCCTCCCGCCGCGCGGCCGCCGGGCAGGCCGGCCCTCCCAGGCCGCACCGGGCCGCCTTCGCCCAGCGCCTCGCCTCCGCCCGGCGGCCCAGCCCGCCGCCTGTCTCGCCGGCCCTCGCCTCGGCCGATTCCGCCGCCCGCGTCCTCCGGGAGTCGCCCCGACCTCCTCCGCGTCCTCCTCGCCGGAGAGAGCTTCGCGGAGCTCTCGCCCGGCGCCGGATCCGGGAAGTGGGATGAGATCCACCAGCCCGCCGATCCAAACATGCCTCCCCGCCCTGGATCTCCTCGTCCCGCTTCGTCCCGTCCAGTCTTTCGGAGGTTGATTTTGTCCAAGTCCCTGAGATCCTTACATTATCATGCCATGTTTAACGCATCATAATTTGCTGCATGCTGCTCCATTTTGTGCGTGTAATATGTCAAAATGTTCGCTGTGAGATGCTCTTCATTTCATTCCATTGCATCATGTTCATTGGAGTCCATCGTGATGCCTAAATCATCGTTGCAAGAGTGATATATGATGTTAATCTGCTGAAACTGGGATAACTTGATGATTTGTCATTTTTGTTGCATTCGATGTGTGCATCTTATTAGGTTGATGTCTACATGAGTTTTGATCTAAATTATGCCATATTCACAGTGGTTCCATCCATGTATTTTTGGGGGTCCTGTAGGGAGTGCATCAAGCTTGTTAAGTAGGGTACTTGCTGTTGCTGTTTTGCATGTCTGAATCTGCTATATCACGATGCTATGTTAACCTGCTTCTACAAGTCCTTCTATGCATAATCTGGAGATGTTCACTCAGAATGTTTTGTTATACATGTCATGCTCTATCCATCCATGCCCATGGTTGTATTTATAGCCTGCTGTAGCTTGTCGTTATCTTGCTCTCAAATTGCTAAATAATGTTGCTGTCAGCCTGTTAACATTAAGTTCAATGTTGCCATGATTGTTGTTAGTGGTCCATGCACCCTATGAACTCGTTCTTGCCATGTTTAGCTTCATAAACATGTCTTCTTACTGTTGGTTAGCTTGACATGCCATGTATTGCTCTGTGGTGAGTGGTTCAAGCTCATCAACATGCCTACTTATCGTTGTTCCTGCCATGTTTAAATCTGTAATATAACTTGCCTTGTTTACATGGTTGCCATCATATCTTATGATCCTTTTTAGCTCATGGTCACTAAAAGACTTTTGTTCTATGTAATTAGTAGGTTCATGTCATGCCTTTGTTTGCCATGATAAGTTCCTGTAACATGTTGTTTGATAGCTCTAAACATTGAAACCTGATGTTATTTACTGATAAGTCTGAAACTGTTGGTATTTGCAATATTGCCATATCATTTTGATCATATTCTAGTTATTTCTGGAGATAGCTCAGTGTTCATGTTTTGTCGTGCTTTACCTGTACATCATGCCCATGCCTTTTTTTTCACGTTGAGATGCTTTAGCATAGTGTTTCGATGCTTGCAATATGCCTAGTTGCTGTTTTGGACAGCTTGTCCTTTAAACTTGTATGGTGTTTGTGTTGAACCGTTGCTCCGTTTTGAGTGTGCTCTATATGAAACCGTTGCTCATCTAGAGTTTTGAGGTGTTTTGAGGTGTTTGTTTGATGTTTGAATGCATTTTGCATCAATGCCATGTTTAACTTGTTTTGCTCATATCTTCTAGGCCGTAGCTCCGAATCTAATGAACTTTATATGTAACTTGACTAGAATTTCGTGTAGATCATCGTGGTGCATCTTAACTTGCTGTTTAACAACTTGAACATAAAGTTATTCAGATCTGGACCAATTTCGAAATTTGCATATGTGGACTTACCGGAATTGTTATATGTTGTTTCCGGCCTCATTTAAACTTGCTTTGAGGTGTTGTTCTTGTTTGCATCATATTTTTCCATGAGTAGCACCATGTAGCATTGTCATGCATCATGCTTGTTGTGCATCATGCCTTGTTCATGTGTGGTGCGTTTACCATGTTGTGTGCTTCTTCTCGATAGTTCCCGTTTCGTTGTGATCGCGAGGATTCGTTCGTCTACGCTTGGTTCGTCTTCGTGGCTTCATATTCTTCATGGAATCGTTCTTCTTCCTTGCGGGATTTCAGGCAAGATGACCGCTACCCTGGATCTCACTACTATCATTGCTATGCTAGTTGCTTCGTTCTATCGCTATGCTGCGCTACCTATCACTTGCTGCTCAAGCCTCCCAAATTGCCATGAACCATCTAACCGTGGTCACCCTTCCTAGCAAACCGTTGTTTGGCTATGTTACCGCTTTTGCTCAGCCCCTCTTATAGCGTTTCTAGTTGCAGGTGAAGATGAAGTTTGCTCCATGTTGGATTATGTTTATGTTGGGATATCACAATATCTCTTATATTATTAATGCATCTATATACTTGGTAAAGGGTGGAAGGCTCGGCCTTATGCCTGGTTTTTTGTTCCACTCTTGCCGCCCTAGTTTCCTTCATATCGGTATAATGTTCCCGGATTTTATGCTCCTAACGGTTGGGTGATTTATGGGACCCCCTTGAAAGTTCGCTTTGAATAAGACTCCTCCAAAGAAGGCCCAACATTGGTTTTACCATTTGCCTCACCTAGCCCTTTTTCCCTTGGGTTTTGAGCCCGAGGGTCATCTTTATTTTAGCCCCCCGCCGGTGCTCCTTCGAGTGTTGGTCCGAACGGGCAGATCAAGGGGCCACCACGGGCAACTCGAGGGCTGGTTTTACTCGTAGGCTGACCTATCTGGTGTGCCCTGAGAACGAGATATGTGCAGCTCCTATCGGGATTTGTCGGCACATCGGGCGGCTTTGCTGGTCTTGTTTTATTGCTGTCGAAATGTCTTGTAGCCGGGATTCCGAGACTGACCGGGTCTTCCCGGGGAGAAGGAATGCCCTTCGTTGATCGCGAGAGCTTATCATGGGCTAAGTTGGGACACCCCTGCAGGGTATAAACTTTCGAAAGCCGTGCCCGCGGTTATGTGGCAGATGGGAATTTGTTAATATCCGGTTGTAGTAAACTTGAAGTAAACTCTTCTAAAATACACCAACCGTGTGCGTAACCGTGAGTGTCTCTTTTCGGGTTGATCGAGAGGAGAACACGGTTTCTGGGTTATGTCTGACGTAAGTAGGAGTTCAGGATCACTTCTTGATCATTACTAGTTGAGGACCGTTCCTTTGTTTCTCTTCTCGCTCTCATTAGCCACCATATATGCTTAGCCGCTGCTGCAACCTCACCACTTTACCCCTTCCTTTCCCTTTAAGCTCTGCTAGTCTTGATACCCATGGTAATGGGATTGCTGAGTCCTCGTGGCTCACTGATTACTACACCACCGATTCTGCGAGTACAGGTTGCGATGATCTTGACGCGAGAGCGATGTTTACTTGTTTTGGAGTTCTTCTTACGCTTCTTCTTCGATCGGGGGCTAGGTTCTAGGTCGGCAGCCTGGGCTAAAGGTGGTGGATGTCGTTTGAGTTTCTGTTTGTGTTCCATCCGTAGTCGGATGTTGATCTCTTGTATGTTGTATTGTTGTATTCATGTGACATTGTATGTATTGGATGTACCCCCACTATAATGTAATGTTGATGTAATGATATTCACCTTGCAAAAGCGTCTTCAAGATGCGCTTCTATCCTTGGTGGGACCTTCGAGTTCCTTTTGGATAGGGTCGCATCTTGGGCGTGACAAGTTGGTATCAGAGCCTGGACCGACCTTAGGAGCCCCCTTGATTGATCGTGTAGTTTGGCCGTTGTTGAGTCTAGAAGAAAACTGTTTTCTGAGTCTAGTTATATCGGAGAGTAGGAATTCTTTTTACTCCTCTGCCCCTTCGCCGCTCTGGTAAGGAATCTTGACGTAGGTGTTTTGAACTACTCCTCTTCCCCTTCAAATTTTTCTTTAGGATAACGTGGTTAGTTTTCGTTCATTGTCCTTCCTGTTTTGTCCGGTGCACCTCTCGTCCAGTCGACTCGAACCTCTTTGTCTTTTGAGAGACCAATCCTCGGCTGTTTTCAAATGACGTTGTTTCCCTGTCCGAAGTTGTCCTTGTTTTTCCCACTCGCCCACCCCTTTTCTTCTCGGAATCGGAGTCTGTAATCGAGTATCCATCCTACTCGTGTGAAGTCTTTGCTTTCTTTCCTCAATGATTTCAACCGGTGCTTTCTTTTCAAGTTATTCGTCTGTTCCCCGTTCCAAGTTGCCTTTGTTTTCCTACCCTCCCACCCGCTTCTTCCCGAACTGAGTCTCTTTCAAGCATCAATTTCATTTGTACGGAACCTCTTCAGGTTTTCCCTCAATTATTTCAACCGGTGAATTCTCGTCTCGTTCGTCATTCTTCATCCTTTTTCTTTTTCCGGTGGATTCAATTCAAGTTTTTCGTTGTCGATCGTATTCATTCCCTCAGCTCGAATATTTCTCTTTGCTCGTTCGCCTCTCGCCAGTTTATCCTTCCGGAGTGTTCAAGACATATCAGGAGATTTGTCTGTGTTCCAATTAATTCGAGGGTGTCACCTCACTCAAATATTTCAATTATTCTGGTGCATCACCTATCTATTCAACAATCCTTTCCGACGGTGTTATCTATTCAGTGGGCCCTAACCCATAGGTCTTTTCCCAGGATCTTACCTGACTCTTCTAATTTCCCCGGAGTTTTTCGCAATTCTTTTCATTTGTGATGTAAGAATGGATCCCATCACCACATCCCTTTTCAAGATCGATTTCAAATTCTTTTCATTGTTGGTGCAACCCTTCCTCTTTTGCATTCTCCCGGAGTATCTCAGTAATTTTGGCGGTGTTTCTCGTCATCATTTGAAGACAGAAGAAGAGTTCCTCTTAAATCTCGTCCGTACTCCCAGAAGATTCGCGGTGCTAGCTCGATGTTATCCTATCAAATTGTTTCTAGTCGTGCAATTCTTTTCATCCATCCGGAGTATGTCAGAAGTTGTTTTCCCGTTTCTTTTCTCCAGAGGCCATCGTTCCAGAAGAATTCTTCGTCCTCACATTTCAGTTAACGTTATCCAATTGTCCCGGTGCTTCATCAAGTATTCTTTAATCACCTCATGATATCTGTGTTCTTTTGCATCTAAATCCCCTCTAGCATATTGGTTCTTCTAATTCTTCCCGGTGATTCATTCTCTTTCATCAGTCATTTTCGAATTCTTACGGTGGTTCGTTCAAGATTCTTTTTCCTTGATTATCACTTTAATTCATTCGTTCTTTCGAATCCTACCGGTGGTTCAGTAAGACCTTCTCAAGTTCACCATATGTCACTTCTCAATCCTTTTCAAGAAGAATAAGTAGTATGCAAAATCCATTGCTTGTCATCAATTTAATTTGATGAAGGATAAGCATACAATAAATCTTATTCTTGTTTCATAAATCAAATCAAGTAATCCCTTCCTTCAGAGTTTGTTCGTGATGAATAAATTCTATTTCCAAGTGTTTTTCATCTTTTCTTTTCCGAAGTTCAAAATTTCCTCGGCCATTTCGTCGGAACCTCCATCTAAATCACCGCAAGGCTCATGTTATTCTTTCATCCTTCTTTTCTATCTCATCATCCTTTTGTTACCGGAGTTCTTCACGGTGGTTCTTCATGATTTAATTCATTCTTCAAGAGTTCATCAAGTTTCATTCCATCTTCTTAAGCTCGTGTTCTATTCCTACATGTTTCAGCCGGAGTGCTGCCTAAATCCTTTCAGCCTTATTCGTTTCTTATCTCGTGCTAACCGGAGTGGCTTCATAGCCTATCTGATTCCGTGAGCTTTCAATTCTCGTCATTCTCGTCGTTTCTCTCTTCTTCTCGTGTGCTCTCGATTCTTTGCTTCTTATCTTGAGTTCTTGTTTCGCATCTTCCTCTTTTTCTTCAGTCTCGGTCCTAAGATCTCGGGACGAGATCTCTTGTTAGTGGAGGAGTGTTGTAACGCCCCGGATTCGATGCGCCAGGTGTCTGCCAGTTATTCACCGTCGTTGCCATGTCATTTGTTTGCGTGTTGCACTTTGCCATGTCATCATATGCATTTCATATCATGTCATCATGTGCATTTCATTTTGCATACATGTTCGTCTCATGCATCCGAGCATTTTCCCCGTTGTCCGTTTTGCAATCCGGCGCTCCTATGTCACCTGACGCCCCCCTTTTGCCTCCTTCCATGTGCGGGTGTTAAACCTTCTCGGAATGGCCCGAGGTTTTCCAAGCGGCCTTGGTATAGCACCGGTAGACCGCCTGTCAAGTTTCGTGTCATTCGGAGGTCGTTTGATACTCCAACGGTTAACCGGGTAACCACAAAAGCCCCCTTCTCTTTGCAGCCCAACACCCCTTCCAAAGTGGCCCAAATCCCATCATAACCCCCTCCATGCTCACGGTCGTTCGATCACGATCGTGTGGGCGAAAACCGCACCCCATTTGGAGCCTCCTAGCTCCTTCTACCTATAAATACACCCTCCCCTCCGAAATTCGCGGGGCAAACCCTAGCCTCTTCCATCTCCGCACTCCGGACATGTCCGCTCCGCCGCCGGACACGTCCAGCCGCCGCGCTGGACGAATCACGGCACGCCACGTGTCCCCGCGCCTCTCTCTCTCCACGCCGCGCGGCCCGGGCGAGGCCGGCCCTCCAGGCCGCACCGGGCTGCCTCGCCCCAGCGCCTCGCCTCCGCCGGCGGCCGACTCCGGCCTCGCCGCCTCTGTCCTCGCCGGCCCTCGCCTCCGGCCGGGTCCGCCGCCCGCGTCCTCCCCGGAGTCGCCCCCGACCTCCTCCGCGTCCTCCTCGCCGGAGAGCTCGCCGGAGCTCTCGCCGGCGCCGGATCCGGGAAGTGGGATGAGATCCACCAGCCCGCCGATCCAAACATGCCTCCCCGCCCTGGATCTCCTCGTCCCGCTTCGTCCCGTCCAGTTTTTCGGAGGTTGATTTTGTCCAAGTCCCTGAGATCCTTACATTATCATGCCATGTTTAACGCATCATAATATGCTGCATGCCGCTCCGTTTTGTGCGTGTAATATGTAAAAATGTTCGCTGTGAGATGCTCTTCACTTCATTCCATTGCGTTATGTTCATTTGATTTCATCGTGATGTCCAAATCATCGTTGCAAGAGTGCTATATGATGTTAATCTGCTGAAACTGGTATAACTTGATGATTTGTCATTTTTGTTGCATTTGATGTGTGCATCTTATGAGGTTAATGTCTAGATGAGTTTTGATCTACATCATGCCATATTCATATTGGTTCCATCCATGTATTATTGTGGGTCTTGTAGTGAGTGCATCAAGCTTATTAAGTAGGGTACTTGCTGTTGCTGTTTTGCATGTCTGAATCTGCTATATTACGATGCTATGTTAACCTGCTTCTACAAGTCCTTCTATGCATAATCTGGAGATGTTCACTCAGGGTGTTTTGTTATACATGTCGTGCTCTATCCATAAATGCCCATGGTTGCATTTATAACCTGCTGTAGCTTGTTGTTATCTTGCTCTCAAATTGCTAAATAATGTTGCTGTCAGCCTGTTAACATTAAGTTCAGTGTTGCCATGATTGTTGTTAGTGGTCCATACAACCTATGATCTTGTGCTTTCCATGTTTAGCTTCATAAACATGTCTTCTTACTGTTGGTTGGCTTGACATGCCATGTATTGCTCTGTGGTGAGTGGTTCGAGCTCATCAACATGCCTACTTATCGTTGTTCCTGCCATGTTTAAATCTGTAATATAACTTGCCATGTTTACATGGGTGCCATCATATCTTACGATCCTTTTTAGCTCATGGTCACTAAAGGACTTTTGTTCTATGCAATTAGTAGGTTCATGCCATGCCTTTGTTTGCCATGATAAGTTCCTGTAACATGTTGTTTGATAGCTCTAAACATTGAAACCTGATGTTATTTACTGATAAGTCTGAAACTGTTGGTATTTGCAATCTTGCCATATCATTTTGAGCATATTCTAGTGATTTCTGGAGATAGCTCAGTGTTCATGTTTTGTCATGCTTTACCTGTACATCATGCCCATGCCTTTTTTTCACGTTGAGATGCTTTAGCATAGTGTTTTGATGCTTGCAATATGCCTAGTTGCTGTTTTGGACAGCTTGTCCTTTAAACTTGTATAGTGTTTGTGTTGAACCTTTGCTCCGTTTTGAGTGTGCTCTATATGGAAATTGCTTGATTTTTCATGTAGTTTCATATTATAATGTTGCATCCTTGTTTTGAGGTGTTTGTTTGATGTTTGAATGCATTTTGCATCAATGCCATGTTTAACTTGTTTTGCTCATATCTTCTAGGCCGTAGCTCCGAATCTAATGAACTTTATATGTAACTTGACTAGAATTTCATGTAGATCATCGTGGTGCATCTTAACTTGCTGTTTAACAACTTGAACATAAAGTTATTCAGATCTGGACCAATTTCTAAATTTGCATATGTGGACTTACCGGAATTGTTATATGTTGTTTCCGGCCTCATTTAAACTTGCTTTGAGGTGTTGTTCTTGTTTGCATCATATTTTGCCATGAGTAGCACCATGTAGAATTGTCATGCATCATGCTTGTTGTGCATCATGCCTTGTTCATGTGTGGCCTGAGAACGAGATATGTGCAGCTCCTATCGGGATTTGTCGGCACATCGGGCGGCTTTGCTGGTCTTGTTTTATTGTTGTCGAAATGTCTTGTAGCCGGGATTCCAAGACTGATCGGGTCTTCCCGGGGAGAAGGAATGTCCTTCGTTGATCGCGAGAGCTTATCATGGGCTAAGTTGGGACACCCCTGCAGGGTATAAACTTTCGAAAGCCGTGCCCGCGGTTATGTGGCAGATGGGAATTTGTTAATATTCGGTTGTAGTAAACTTGAAGTAAACTCTTCTAAAATACACCAACCGTCTGCGTAACTGTGAGCGTTTCTTTTCGGGGTTGATCAAGAGGAGAACACGGTTTCTGGGTTATGTCTGACGTAAGTAGGAGTTCGGGATCACTTCTTGATCATTACTAGTTGACGACCGTTCCTTTGTTTCTCTTCTCGCTCTCATTTGTGTATGTTAGCCACCATATATGCTTAGCCGCTGCTGCAACCTCACCACTTTACCCCTTCCTTTCCGTTTAAGCTTTGCTAGTCTTGATACCCATGGTAATGGGATTGCTGAGTCCTCGTGGCTCACAGATTACTACACCACCAGTTGCAGGTACATGTTGCAATGATCTTGACGCGAGAGCGATGTTTACTTGTTTTGGAGTTCTTCTTCTGCTTCTTCTTCGATCAGGGGCTAGGTTCCAGGTCGGCAGCCTGGGCTAGCAGGGTGGATGTCGTTTGAGTTTCTGTTTGTGTTCCATCCGTAGTCGGATGTTGATCTCTTGTATGTTGTATTGTTGTATTCATGTGACATTGTATGTATTGGATGTACCCCCACTATTATGTAATGTTGATGTAATGATATTCACCTTGCAAAAGCGTCTTCAAGATGCGCTTCTATCCTTGGTGGGACCTTCGAGTTCCTTTGGGATAGGGTCGCATCTTGAGCGTGACAAGTTGGTATCAGAGCCGCGACCGACCTTAGGAGCCCCCTTGATTGATCGTGTAGTTTGGCCGTTGTTGAGTCTAGAAGAAAACTGTTTTCTGAGTGAAAGATCGTGGATGTCGCCTAGAGGGGGGGGGGGGTGAATAGGCGCTTTAAAATAATTACGGTTGAGGCTTGAACAAATGCGGAATAAACCTAGCGGTTAATTTGTCAAGCACAAAACCTACAACAACTAGGCTCACCTATGTGCACCAACAACTTATGCTAAGCAAGATAAGCAACTATGTGATAGCAAGATATATGACAAGAACAATATGGCTATCACAAAGTAAAGTGGATAAGTAAAGGGCTCGGGTAAGAGATAACCGAGGCACGCGGAGACGACGATGTATCCCAAGTTCACACCCTTGCGGATGCTAGTCTCCGTTTGGAGGCGGTGTGGAGGCACAATGCTCCCAAGAAGACACTAGGGCCACCGTAATCTCCTCTCGCCCTCGCAAAATGCTAGTTGTCGTGATTCGACAACGGGTCCCTTGAGGGCGGTCACCGAAACAGTACAAATGGCAAACCTTGGGGGCGGTAACCGAACCCGTTCACTTTGGCAACCCTTGGGGCGGTCACGGTACCCGTCAAATTGCTCAGGCGACCTCCACAACCTAATTGGAGACCCCGACGCTTGCCCGGAGCTTTACACCACAATGACTGAGCTCCGAACACCACCAACCGTCTAGGGCACCCAAGCACCCAAGAGGAACAAGCTCAAGGGCACCAAGCACCCAAGAGTAATAAGCTTCTCAACTTGTAACTTCCACGTATCACCGTGGAGAACTCAAACCGATGCACCAAATGCAATGGCAAGGGCACACGGAGTGCCCAAGTCCTTCTCTCCCAAATCCCACCAAAGCAACTAATGCTAGGGAGGAAAATGAGAGGAAGAACGAAAGAAGAACACGAAGAACTCCAAGATCTAGATCCAAGGGGTTCCCCTCACTTAGAGGAGAAAGTGATTGGTGGAAACGTGGATCTAGATCTCCTCTCTCTTTTCCCTCAAAAACTAGCAAGAATCCATGGAGGGATTGAGAGTTAGCAAGCTCGAAGAAGGTCAACAAGGGGGGAAGAACACGAGCTCAAAGGATTAAGGTTGAATGGGGAAGAAGACCCCCTTTTATAGGAGCTCCCGAATCCAACCGTTATGCTCACAGCCCTTGAGGCGGTACTACCGCTCCAAGGGGCGGTACTACCGCTAGGGCGGTAGAACCCCTTCGAAACACAACAACGAGGAGGCAAAAAGGCCAAAAGAACCTTCGGAGCGGTAGTACCGCTCGTCCTCACGGTACTACCGCTCAACCTGACGGTACTACCACAAATGGTAGCGGTACTACTGCTTGCGAGCGGTACTAAAAAAAAAACTTCTGTGCCTACTTCCGCTGAGCAAAACACGAGATTTTGGTCCGGAGCGGTACTACCGCTTAGGAGCCGCGGTAGTACTGCTGCAGGCGGTACTACCGCTCAGAGCTGCAGTAGTACCGCTCGAGCGGTAGTAAAAAATTACATCCGCTCTAGTCGCGGTAGTACCGCTGCAACCTTTACCAAAACAGCCATAACTTTTGCAAACGGACTCCGAATTCAATGAAACCAAGTTTGTTGGAAAGCTAGAAACAAGGGCTAACACAATCTTGAGAGAAATACCAATAATAAGCAAATGAGAAAAGGCCCAAAAGAAAATGGTGAGAACCCTTCCTCGGAAAAGACCGGTAAAACCTCCAACACCGAAAACATCATAGAAGACGCATGCAAACTCCGTTTTCGATGAACTCAAGTTTGTCATAAAGATGACCATAAGCTCTAAGACTCACAAAGAGAACCAAACAAGAACCAAGAAACATGATGCAAGGATACAATGGTTTGAGCTCTCGACGTACGAGACGATCAAGCTACTCACTTGAGAGCACCCCTTGATAGTACGGCTATCGATCCTATAACCCGGTCTCCCAACTACCACCATGAGACCGGTAAAATAGAAAACCTATAAAGGGCAAACCTTTGCCTTGCACATGATCCACTTGAGCTTGATGATGACGATCTTGTCCTCCTCAAGATGGACCACCTTTCTTGATTGCGTTGGGTCGATGGAGACTAGATGATTGCTCCCGTACTCCACTATGGGTGAGCCACTCTTGACACATCTTCACAAGTCCATTGACACCACAATGGATGGCAAGCTTCAAGCACTTGATCTCTTCGTGATGCTCCACTTGAACTTGCACACGACAATCTTGATGACGATCACCACTTGATGTCATCCTTTCCATGGGTTGTATGATATCTTCCTCTTGACGCAAGCCCATGGACACGCATCTAACCCCACATAGACTCTCACATAGACCATGGGTTAGTACACAAAGTGCAATGGATAATGCTTACCATACCATGGGATCACTTGATCCCTCTCGGTACATCTTCTACGCTTTGTGAGTTGATCAATTTGATTCACTCTTGACTTAGTCTTGATCAACCTTGAATCTTTCCAACTCTCTTCGTTTGGATGATGTCTTGAAGGTAAACATGAATGATCACACAATCTTCTTATTCAAGACATGCTTGCAATAAGCTCAACACTCACATGACCAATCTTTGGATAATTCCTTAATAGCACCTTGGTCAACACATAAACTCCTTGAAACCAACACATGGACTTCAAGAAATGCCTATGGACAAATGCTTCAAATATAACTCAATGAAACCATTAGTCCATAGAGAATGTCATCAATTACCAAAACCACACATGGGGGCACCGCATGTCCTTTCAATCTCCCCCATTTTTTTAATTTATGACAATCACTTTAAAGAGAGTTTATATAAGGAATTATGCATCACCATGCAATTCAACAACCAATAGTGCATGCGTATGAGATGCAAATGCTAAGGAACAAAACCAAAGCAAGAGGAGATAGCTCTCTAAACTTCTCCACAAAACTCTGAAACTTCTCCCCCATTGGCATCGATTGCCAAAATGGGCGAAAAAGCTAAGAAGACCAATATAAATTGTGGTCCTCCATAAATTGTGTATTTCTCAACAAGAGAGTGGAATGCAATAGACATATCCAACGGTTAATACTTGGAGGAACACAAACTATATGAGGCCCAAAGATTGCAAAAGAATGATATGCCACAAAGACATAACAAAGAGAGAAACAAGCAATCAAGCAATCAAAAGATACCAATTGAAGCAAGCAATCAAAGGATATCAATTGAACCAACTAGACCAAAGATCCTATGAGCCACATGAATGAAGGATATTATGATATGAGACGAGGAGTGTTCTAAAGAAACTAGAGAAGCTCCCCATGATTTGTGCACAAAAAGAATGTTTTGTAATTGGATACAAAGTGCACAAAATAGGATCATAGCTCCCCAAAATCAATAGAAACTTACAACAAGTGCAAGTGAGCATATAGGAAACAAAGCCTAGTACTTGCAACAAACACATGGTTGAGAAACAAGTAAAAGAGGCAACTTAAGAATGGGCTCAACCAAAATGATGTGTGTGAGTCATGGCGAAGCACTTGAGAAGACTAAAATTAGGATGAGCATTAAGCATCAACATAGTCTTGAAAGAATGAGGCACACGGTGCAAGGCCTGTCATTCCCACACACAACTAGCAAATGGGTTCACAAGCTTACTAATAAGCATATAAAGAACTTATGCTTGTGACAACCCGTGGTGAAGATAGAAGATGAAAGCCTCATCAAGACGAGGGATGCCAATTAAGATGGCAAAAGCCTCAGAACGATAAGCATGAGGAAAATAATCTTCACCACACAAGAGTGCATCAAGATGCAACGATAGAGGACACACACTCAAGGCAAAAGCTTTCACGGAGCCACCAAAGAAATAACATAAGAAAGACAAGGTGGACGTGAAAGAAAGGATATCAACTAGAGATGTAATTTCTCTCAAGTGTATAAGGTTCTATGTAGACGAAATCATGATGATATATATCTACAAAGAAGAATGTACACCCGAAATAGTTACAACACGAAGGAACAAGATATCCACAAGGAAGTCATAAATATACCAATAAGATATTTGCTTGAAAGCATAGAACTTGGCTAGATATGGTCTTATTGTATATAAATGAAGTCCAAACACACATCCATCAAGGGCATCACAACTAGCAACAAGAGATCATCGTTGGGATGCTTTGAGAAAGGAAACAAGTATCACAAGATATGAAATGAAAATAATGCCAAGATGCAACCTACACAAGGTTGAATGCAAGAGAAGAAAGCATGAATAGATACTTGTTACCGAGATATCATTGGAAGGTTGTAGTAGATACCAATTGAAGGTATATAGTAGTTCATTGATCATCCTAGCTTGACTCCAATATGCACATGGTGACAACACCTTCCTTGTGAGTGAGCCGAGCATCCAATGCATCTCCAAATGTTCCTAGAAGAACAACACAAACTAAACGGTACCCAAACTTATCGGGACCAAATAGTTAGAAACACCAATACATAGGACAAACTCCACATAAATAGGTGCATATAGATATGAAAATGAATTTCATGCACCTCTCATCCAATTTGAGACTTGGTGGAGTTTCCCTATATATTGGGTCAAAGAAAGAAAGCATGCCAAATAAAATACATGAAGTAAACATGCATGCTCAAAACTTTCAAGAACCGAAACCAAATGAAAACGAGATGCAAAGAAAAAGGATACCAAATAGATAAATTTTCACTTGGAAGATATCATTAAAAGATACATCAAGGAATGAGATATCCATTGATACACACGAAATGAAGGATGTCAAACTCCCAAAAGAGAGAATGGTTCCAAACAAACCAAGACCTCTACAAAGTTTCATGATGGCACAAAGTACCAAAAAGAAACGGCTTGCCTTCCACAAACACACACTTGATAAGGATCACAAGATGAGCGTTTTAGAGAAAATAGGATAGCTCCCCGACGAGTTGTGCATTACATAGGATTTGCATTTGAATACAAAATGCACAAGGTGGGATCACCACTTTCACTATATCTAGAAAACACTAGACAAGAACAAGAAATAAACAAGATCCACAAGTGGTAGGTAAGACAAAGGGAGTTGACACAAACTTGGCAAGAGGAAAGGCAAATAAAAACAAAAAGCCAATGTAAAGATGATCAATAAATTCTACCACACATAAGTGACTACCAATTGTCAAAAGACAAAAAGTATATGGAAATAATTCCCGGTGGTAGATACCAAGGATATCCAACATCATCTTCACAACAAACACAAGCAAATTGCAACTTGTAGAGCTATCATGCCACCTAGGAACAAGATAATTTACAATATCAATTCTAGGTGACAATATATCAAATGTACACATTTTCTAGGCTAGTAATACACACATAGCATATTACTCCCCATAATGTGATACCAAATAAAAGATACACAAGAGGCAATTAAAAGGATCCAACAAGAGATAATTAATGGAAAATTTAGAATTTGAATTTCTCATGAGAGATATACCACCTAGAGACTAGATAATCTTGAAATATCAATACTAGATGGTATTACTCATGTACACACATTTATAGGATTGTGAGGTGCATAAAGCACATCACTCCCCCATAATGGGATATTCCATTAATCTCTCACAAGAGCCAACTAAGAAATAAACAAGATGCAAAAAGGCTCAACACACAACACACATGTACATGATGTGCAAACCAACATGCACATACTTGATTTCTCAAGATAAGCAATTTTGAAGCACAACATATACAAGCACATGCAAGATACAAAACCACAACATGCTAAGGGAGAAGTAACTTTTAATGTAAGCAATTTAAGCACGAGTTACCGCAAGGAGGAACATTGGATATATGATAGAAATATAATCCGAATGACTTGGCTTGACACAATATGAATGATGAGGACCCCTTAAATCTTCATAATGTAGCCAAGTCTCCAATGACCTCCAACAACACCTATTGATCAAGTTTGAGCTAGTTGGTCCCCAACCAAGTTGGGTCCTAAGAGGTTAGTCACAATAGGCTTGGCCACCCAAATGGTTCTTTTCTTGACACCACTTTGAGTACCAACAAACTTGGCAAACACATTGCCAACCTTATCCTTCCCAAGAGAATAGACATCATCAATAATAATTGGGTTGGATAAGTTACCACTAGTGCATGAAGAAGCAGCGTGGCCTTTCTCACGACATAAGTAGCAACGTCTACTCTTCACTTTCTTCTCACTTGATTTCTCAATAAGAGAAGCATTAACTTGAGTCTTCTTGGGAAGTGGCCTCTCTTCAACTTGAGGTTGAGCATGAGATTGAACTTGTGCCCTCTTCCCTTGTTGCTTGACAATAATGGCCTTCTTCTTCAATGGGCAAGATCTAACATGATGCCCTTCTACTTTGCACTTGAAGCAAACAACCTTGGCCGATTTCTTGACTTGTTCTTGGCCCTTCTTTTTGTTCATCTTGGACTTCTTCTTCTTATTGGAGTTGAATCCAAGTCCACCTTTGTCATTGGGGGATTTTTGCACACTCAAGATATTGTTGAGTGTGGATTTCCTTCATGACTCTTTTCCAAGTCTTTCTTCAAAGAAGTGACTTGGGCCTTGAGCTCTTTGATTTCCTCTACATGGTTAGTCTCAATACAAGTACTAGAGGAAGTATAAGCTTCATTGTTAGAGCAACAAGGCAAGGAAAGCAATTCATCACAAGATGTACCAACATTGTGAGTAGATGAATTACAAGGACTAGCACATATTAATATAGCATTTTGACTAGAAGTAGTGCTAGTATCCACATGAGGATCACTAGATGTTACCTTAGCAAGCATGGCCTCATGAGCTATCATTAGTACATTATGGGATACTATAAGATAGTCATGAGAGTTTGAGAGATTTTCATGGCTTTCTTCCAATTTCCCATAATTGCTAGATAGCAACTCAAGTTGAGCCCGTAGCTCAACATTCTCCTTCAAAATGGATGCTTCACAAGAGATAGAGTTAGTAGCACAAGCATCATCATCAGCAACAAGAGGAGAAGACAACTTGGCAAGCTCTTTTGAATATGAAGCTTTAAGTTGAGCATGAGACTCGGTGATTTTGATGAGCTCACTCTTAATGACCCTTGAGCCATTTTCGAGGTGCTCAAAGTCCTCAAGGAGTTTAGCATGCACAACTTCAAGCTCCTCATTTTTAGTTTCAAAATCATTGGCCACCTGAAGAGCTCTATCACGAGATTCCCTCACTCTAGATAATTCTAGAGCAAAAGTCTCCTCAAGAGATTCCTTGGTGGTTTGTTCAAGTTCAAGAGCTTGAGAGAGGTCCGCAATCTCATTAGCGTAATCACGCTCATGACCTTCCATTTTATCAATGGTGACGTCATGCTCCTCAAGACGAGATTCCAACTCATCAATATATTTCTTGCCCTCAATAGCAATAGACATGATTTCCATGAAGTTGGAGCGAGCAATTTTATTCTTAAGAAGAGCTTTAAAATCATTTCCCCTTAATTTTTAAGGAGGCAACATCATCACTCTCTTCATCATAATCAACATCATCATCACTCTTGCCATCATCAATATCATCACAAGATATATTGGGATTCAAAGTGGGAGATACCTTTGAAGCCTTGGCCATAAGGCAAAATGCAGTAGATGATGATATAGGATCCCTTGAAGCACCATTCAAGACCACATCTTGTTCCATGGAGTGTTGGGTTTCATCTACATTGTTAGCACAGCAACTCGAGGAAATACATGCATTTTTATCATGGCAACAAGATATAGCAAGCATATCATCATGAGATTTAGTCAAGCAATTTCTACATGATATGTAAGGACTATCAACACAAGCAAGTGAAACATTTGGAGTGCTCAAGTGCTAAGGCTCAAAGAGGCAGACATTGCAATAATATAGTGATGAAGAATCATCCACAAAAGCACACTATCATCATTGGAATGACTGACACTACTCACCATATCATTACCTTGTGGCAAATCACATGTAGGTGAAGTAGAAGAAGTTGAGAAGACTATACGGCGGAGGTGGAGGAGAACAATCATCCCTACAAATCTTGGACACGCCATATTTATATTGAAGCTTTGTCCACAACTCATGAGCATCCCGGAGCGGCATGAGTTGAAATATAACTACATTGCTCAAAGCATCGAAAAGCACATTAGAAGCTTGAGCATTGAGATAAGAGTTTTTCTCATCCTCTAAAGATAATCTTTGGGGATCCTTTGGAGGAGAAAAACCCATATCTACAATTAAGCTCTAAATTTGGGTCCATGACCCTAAAGAGATTAAGCATCTGAATTACCCAAACATCAAAATTTGTGCCATCGAAACTAAGAGTGTCAGAGAATCCTAATCCCTAGTCGACATCTTTACTCTCTAGGCGGTTAAGCCTAACAAAGAGAGATGAGGCTCTGATACCAATTGAAAGATCGTGGATGTCGCCTAGAGGGGGGGGGGGTGAATAGGCGCTTTAAAATAATTACGGTTGAGGCTTGAACAAATGCGGAATAAACCTAGCGGTTAATTTGTCAAGCACACAACCTACAACAACTAGGCTCACCTATGTGCACCAACAACTTATGCTAAGCAAGATAAGCAACTATGTGATAGCAAGATATATGACAAGAACAATATGGCTATCACAAAGTAAAGTGCATAAGTAAAGGGCTCGGTAAGAGATAACCGAGGCACGCTGGAGGCAACGATGTATCCCGAAGTTCACACCCTTGCGGATGCTAGTCTCCGTTTGGGAGCGGTGTGGAGGCACAATGCTCCCCAAGAAGCCACTAGGGCCACCGTAAACTCCTCACGCCCTCGCACAATGCAAGATGTCGTGATTCCACTAAGGGACCCTTGAGGGCGGTCACCGAACCCGTACAAATGGCAACCCTGGGGGGCGGTCACCGGACCCGTACACTTTGGAAACCCTTGGGGCGGTCACCGGTACCCGTCAAATTGCTCGGGGCGACCTCCACAACCTAATTGGAGACCCCGACGCTTGCCCGGAGCTTTACACCACAATGACTGAGCTCCGAACACCACCAACCGTCTAGGGCACCCAAGCACCCAAGAGGAACAAGCTCAAGGGCACCAAGCACCCAAGAGTAATAAGCTTCTCAACTTGTAACTTCCACGTATCACCGTGGAGAACTCAAACCGATGCACCAAATGCAATGGCAAGGGCACACGGAGTGCCCAAGTCCTTCTCTCCCAAATCCCACCAAAGCAACTAATGCTAGGGAGGAAAATGAGAGGAAGAACGAAAGAAGAACACGAAGAACTCCAAGATCTAGATCCAAGGGGTTCCCCTCACTTAGAGGAGAAAGTGATTGGTGGAAGCGTGGATCTAGATCTCCTCTCTCTTTCCCTCAAAACTAGCAAGAATCCATGGAGGGATTGAGAGTTAGCAAGCTCGAAGAAGGTCAACAAGGGGGAAGAACACGAGCTCAAAGGATTAAGGTTGAATGGGAAGAAGACCCCTTTTATAGGAGCTCCCGAATCCAACCGTTATGCTCACAGCCCGCACAGGCGGTACTACCGCTCAAGGCGGATACTACCGCTTAGGCGGTAGAACCCCTTCAAACACAACACCGAGGAGGCAAAAAGGCCAAAAGAACCTTCGGAGCGGTAGTACCGCTCGTCCTCACGGTACTACCGCTCGACCTGACGGTACTACCACAAATGGTAGGTACTACTGCTTGCGAGCGGTACTAAAAAAAAACTTCTGTGCCTACTTCCGCTGAGCAAAACACGAGATTTTGGTCCGGAGCGGTACTACCGCTTAGGAGCCGCGGTAGTACTGCTCTGGGGCGGTACTACCGCTCAGGAGCCGCAGTAATCTGCTCTGGAGCGGTAGTAAAAATTACATCCGCTCTAGTCGCGGTAGTACCGCTGCAGCCTTTACCAAAACAGCCATAACTTTTGCAAAGCGGACTCCGAATTCAACGAAACCAAGTTTGTTGGAAAGCTAGAAACAAGGGCTAACACAATCTTGAGAGAAATACCAATAATAAGCAAATGAGAAAAGGCCCAAAAGAAAATGGTGAGAACCCTTCCTCGGAAAAGACCGGTAAAACCTCCAACACCGAAAACATCATAGAAGACGCATGCAAACTCCGTTTCGATGAACTCAAGTTTGTCATAAAGATGACCATAAGCTCTAAGACTCACAAAGAGAACCAAACAAGAACCAAGAAACATGATGCAAGGATGCAATGGTTTGAGCTCTCGACGAGCGATACGATCAAGCTACTCACTTGAGAGCCCCCCTTGATAGTACGGCTATCGATCCTATAACCCGGTCTCCCAACTACCACCATGAGACCGGTAAAATAGAAAACCTATAAAGGGCAAACCTTTGCCTTGCACATGATCCACTTGAGCTTGATGATGACGATCTTGTCCTCCTCAAGATGGACCACCTTTCTTGATTGCGTTGGGTCGATGGAGACTAGATGATTGCTCCCCATACTCCACTATGGGTGAGCCACTCTTGACACATCTTCACAAGTCCATTGACACCACAATGGATGGCAAGCTTCAAGCACTTGATCTCTTCGTGATGCTCCACTTGAACTTGCACACGACAATCTTGATGACGATCACCACTTGATGTCATCCTTTCCATGGGTTGTATGATATCTTCCTCTTGGCGCAAGCCCATGGACACGTACCTAACCCCACATAGACTCTCACATAGACCATGGGTTAGTACACAAAGTGCAATGGATAATGCTTACCATACCATGGGATCACTTGATCCCTCTCGGTACATCTTCTACGCTTTGTGAGTTGATCAATTTGATTCACTCTTGACTTAGTCTTGATCAACCTTGAATCTTTCCAACTCTCTTCGTTTGGATGATGTCTTGAAGGTAAACATGAATGATCACACAATCTTCTTATTCAAGACATGCTTGCAATAAGCTCAACACTCACATGACCAATCTTTGGATAATTCCTTAATAGCACCTTGGTCAACACATAAACTCCTTGAAACCAACACATGGACTTCAAGAAATGCCTATGGACAAATGCTTCAAATATAACTCAATGCAACCATTAGTCCATAGAGAATGTCATCAATTACCAAAACCACACATGGGGGCACCGCATGTCCTTTGAATCTCCCCATTTTGTTAATTGATGACAATCACTTTCAAGAGAGTTTATATAAGGAATTATGCATCACCATGCAATTCAACAACCAATAGTGCATGCGTATGAGATGCAAATGCTAAGGAACAAAACCAAAGCAAGAGGAGATAGCTCTCTAAACTTCTCCACAAAACTCTGAAACTTCTCCCCATTGGCATCGATTGCCAAAATGGGCTAAAAGCTAAGAAGACCAATATAAATTGTGGTCCTCCATAAATTGTGTATTTCTCAACAAGAGAGTGGAATGCAATAGACATATCCAACGGTTAATACTTGGAGGAACACAAACTATATGAGGCCCAAAGATTGCAAAAGAATGATATGCCACAAAGACATAACAAAGAGAGAAACAAGCAATCAAGCAATCAAAAGATACCAATTGAAGCAAGCAATCAAAGGATATCAATTGAACCAACTAGACCAAAGATCCTATGAGCCACATGAATGAAGGATATTATGATATGAGACGAGGAGTGTTCTAAAGAAACTAGAGAAGCTCCCCATGATTTGTGCACAAAAGAATGTTTTGTAATTGGATACAAAGTGCACAAAATAGGATCATAGCTCCCCAAAATCAATAGAAACTTACAACAAGTGCAAGTGAGCATATAGGAAACAAAGCCTAGTACTTGCAACAAACACATGGTTGAGAAACAAGTAAAAGAGGCAACTTAAGAATGGGCTCAACCAAAATGATGTGTGTGAGTCATGGCGAAGCACTTGAGAAGACTAAAATTAGGATGAGCATTAAGCATCAACATAGTCTTGAAAGAATGAGGCACACGGTGCAAGGCCTGTCATTCCCACACACAACTAGCAAATGGGTTCACAAGCTTACTAATAAGCATATAAAGAACTTATGCTTGTGACAACCCGTGGTGAAGATAGAAGATGAAAGCCTCATCAAGACGAGGGATGCCAATTAAGATGGCAAAAGCCTCGTAACGATAAGCATGAGGAAAATAATCTTCACCACACAAGAGTGCATCAAGATGCAACGATAGAGGACACACACTCAAGGCAAAAGCTTTCACGGAGCCACCAAAGAAATAACATAAGAAAGACAAGGTGGACGTGAAAGAAAGGATATCAACTAGAGATGTAATTTCTCTCAAGTGTATAAGGTTCTATGTAGACGAAATCATGATGATATATATCTACAAAGAAGAATGTACACCCGAAATAGTTACAACACGAAGGAACAAGATATCCACAAGGAAGTCATAAATATACCAATAAGATATTTGCTTGAAAGCATAGAACTTGGCTAGATATGGTCTTATTGTATATAAATGAAGTCCAAACACACATCCATCAAGGGCATCACAACTAGCAACAAGAGATCATCGTTGGGATGCTTTGAGAAAGGAAACAAGTATCACAAGATATGAAATGAAAATAATGCCAAGATGCAACCTACACAAGGTTGAATGCAAGAGAAGAAAGCATGAATAGATACTTGTTACCGAGATATCATTGGAAGGTTGTAGTAGATACCAATTGAAGGTATATAGTAGTTCATTGATCATCCTAGCTTGACTCCAATATGCACATGGTGACAACACCTTCCTTGTGAGTGAGCCGAGCATCCAATGCATCTCCAAATGTTCCTAGAAGAACAACACAAACTAAGCGGTACCCAAACTTATCGGGACCAAATAGTTAGAAACACCAATACATAGGACAAACTCCACATAAATAGGTGCATATAGATATGAAAATGAATTTCATGCACCTCTCATCCAATTTGAGACTTGGTGGAGTTTCCCTATATATTAGGTCAAAGAAAGAAAGCATGCCAAATAAAATACATGAAGTAAACATGCATGCTCAAAACTTTCAAGAACCGAAACCAAATGAAAAGCGAGATGCAAAGAAAAAGGATACCAAATAGATAAATTTTCACTTGGAAGATATCATTAAAGATACATCAAGGAATGAGATATCCATTGATACACACGAAATGAAGGATGTCAAACTCCCAAAAGAGAGAATGGTTCCAAACAAACCAAGACCTCTACAAAGTTTCATGATGGCACAAAGTACCAAAAAGAAACGGCTTGCCTTCCACAAACACACACTTGATAAGGATCACAAGATGAGCGTTTTAGAGAAAATAGGATAGCTCCCCGACGAGTTGTGCATTACATAGGATTTGCATTTGAATACAAAATGCACAAGGTGGGATCACCACTTTCACTATATCTAGAAAACACTAGACAAGAACAAGAAATAAAAAGATCCACAAGTGGTAGGTAAGACAAAGGGAGTTGACACAAACTTGGCAAGAGGAAAGGCAAATAAAACAAAAAGCCAATGTAAAGATGATCAATAAATTCTACCACACATAAGTGACTACCAATTGTCAAAAGACAAAAAGTATATGGAAATAATTCCCGGTGGTAGATACCAAGGATATCCAACATCATCTTCACAACAAACACAAGCAAATTGCAACTTGTAGAGCTATCATGCCACATTTTCTAGATAATCTTGAAATATCAATACTAGATGGTATTACTCATGTACACACATTTATAGGATTGTGAGGTGCATAAAGCACATCACTCCCCCATAATGGGATATTCCATTAATCTCTCACAAGAGCCAACTAAGAAATAAACAAGATGCAAAAGGCTCAACACACAACACACATGTACATGATGTGCAAACCAACATGCACATACTTGATTTCTCAAGATAAGCAATTTTGAAGCACAACATATACAAGCACATGCAAGATACAAAACCACAACATGCTAAGGGAGAAGTAACTTTTAATGTAAGCAATTTAAGCACGAGTTACCGCAAGGAGGAACATTGGATATATGATAGAAATATAATCCGAATGACTTGGCTTGACACAATATGAATGATGAGGACCCCTTAAATCTTCATAATGTAGCCAAGTCTCCAATGACCTCCAACAACACCTATTGATCAAGTTTGAGCTAGTTGGTCCCCAACCAAGTTGGGTCCTAAGAGGTTAGTCACAATAGGCTTGGCCACCCAAATGGTTCTTTTCTTGACACCACTTTGAGTACCAACAAACTTGGCAAACACATTGCCAACCTTATCCTTCCCAAGAGAATAGACATCATCAATAATAATTGGGTTGGATAAGTTACCACTAGTGCATGAAGAAAGCGACGTGGCCTTTCTCCACGACATAAGTAGCAACGTCTACTCTTCACTTTCTTCTCACTTGATTTCTCAATAAGAGAAGCATTAACTTGAGTCTTCTTGGGAAGTGGCCTCTCTTCAACTTGAGGTTGAGCATGAGATTGAACTTGTGCCCTCTTCCCTTGTTGCTTGACAATAATGGCCTTCTTCTTCAATGGGCAAGATCTAACATGATGCCCTTCTACTTTGCACTTGAAGCAAACAACCTTGTCCGATTTCTTGACTTGTTCTTGGCCCTTCTTTTTGTTCATCTTGGACTTCTTCTTCTTATTGGAGTTGAATCCAAGTCCACCTTTGTCATTGGGGGATTTTTGCACACTCAAGATATTGTTGAGTGTGGATTTCCTTCATGACTCTTTTCCAAGTCTTTCTTCAAAGAAGTGACTTGGGCCTTGAGCTCTTTGATTTCCTCTACATGGTTAGTCTCAATACAAGTACTAGAGGAAGTATAAGCTTCATTGTTAGAGCAACAAGGCAAGGAAAGCAATTCATCACAAGATGTACCAACATTGTGAGTAGATGAATTACAAGGACTAGCACATATTAATATAGCATTTTGACTAGAAGTAGTGCTAGTATCCACATGAGGATCACTAGATGTTACCTTAGCAAGCATGGCCTCATGAGCTATCATTAGTACATTATGGGATACTATAAGATAGTCATGAGAGTTTGAGAGATTTTCATGGCTTTCTTCCAATTTCCCATAATTGCTAGATAGCAACTCAAGTTGAGCCCGTAGCTCAACATTCTCCTTCAAAATGGATGCTTCACAAGAGATAGAGTTAGTAGCACAAGCATCATCATCAGCAACAAGAGGAGAAGACAACTTGGCAAGCTCTTTTGAATATGAAGCTTTAAGTTGAGCATGAGACTCGGTGATTTTGATGAGCTCACTCTTAATGACCCTTGAGCCATTTTCGAGGTGCTCAAAGTCCTCAAGGAGTTTAGCATGCACAACTTCAAGCTCCTCATTTTAGTTTCAAAATCATTGGCCACCTGAAGAGCTCTATCACGAGATTCCCTCACTCTAGATAATTCTAGAGCAAAAGTCTCCTCAAGAGATTCCTTGGTGGTTTGTTCAAGTTCAAGAGCTTGAGAGAGGTCCGCAATCTCATTAGCGTAATCACGCTCATGACCTTCCATTTTATCAATGGTGACGTCATGCTCCTCAAGACGAGATTCCAACTCATCAATATATTTCTTGCCCTCAATAGCAATAGACATGATTTCCATGAAGTTGGAACGAGCAATTTTATTCTTAAGAAGAGCTTTAAAAATCATTTCCCCTTAATTTTTAAGGAGGCAACATCATCACTCTCTTCATCATAATCAACATCATCATCACTCTTGCCATCATCAATATCATCACAAGATATATTGGGATTCAAAGTGGGAGATACCTTTGAAGCCTTGGCCATAAGGCAAAATGCAGTAGATGATGATATAGGATCCCTTGAAGCACCATTCAAGACCACATCTTGTTCCATGGAGTGTTGGGTTTCATCTACATTGTTAGCACAACAACTCGAGGAAATACATGCATTTTTATCATGGCAACAAGATATAGCAAGCATATCATCATGAGATTTAGTCAAGCAATTTCTACATGATATGTAAGGACTATCAACACAAGCAAGTGAAACATTTGGAGTGCTCGAAGTGCTAAGGCTCAAAGACGGAGCATTGCAATAATATAGTGATGAAGAATCATCCACAAAAAGCACACTATCATCATTGGAATGACTGACACTACTCACCATATCATTACCTTGTGGCAAATCACATGTAGGTGAAGTAGAAGAAGTTGAGAAGACTATACGGCCGGAGGTGGAGGGAGAACAATCATCCCTACAAATCTTGGACACGCCATATTTATATTGAAGCTTTGTCCACAACTCATGAACATCCCGGAACGGCATGAGTTGAAATATAACTACATTGCTCAAAACATCGAAAAGCACATTAGAAGCTTGAGCATTGAGATAAGAGTTTTTCTCATCCTCTAAAGATAATCTTTGGGGATCCTTTGGAGGAGAAAAACCCATATCTACAATTCGCTCTAAATTTGGGTCCATGACCCTAAAGAGATTAAGCATCTGAATTACCCAAACATCAAAATTTGTGCCATCGAAACTAAGAGTGTCGAGAATCCTAATCCCCTAGTCGACATCTTTACTCTCTAGGCGGTTAAGCCTAACAAAGAGAGACGAGGCTCGATACCAATTGAAAGATCGTGGATGTCGCCTAGAGGGGGTGAATAGGCGCTTTAAAATAATTACGGTTGAGGCTTGAACAAATGCGGAATAAACCTAGCGGTTAATTTGTCAAGCACAAAACCTACAACAACTAGGCTCACCTATGTGCACCAACAACTTATGCTAAGCAAGATAAGCAACTATGTGATAGCAAGATATATGACAAGAACAATATGGCTATCACAAAGTAAAGTGCATAAGTAAAGGGCTCGGGTAAGAGATAACCGAGGCACGCGGAGACGACGATGTATCCCGAAGTTCACACCCTTGCGGATGCTAGTCTCCGTTTGGAGCGGTGTGGAGGCACAATGCTCCCCAAGAAGCCACTAGGGCCACCGTAATCTCCTCACGCCCTCGCACAATGCAAGATGTCGTGATTCCACTAAAGGACCCTTGAGGGCGGTCACCGAACCCGTACAAATGGCAACCCTTGGGGGCGGTCACCGAACCGTAAACTTTGGCAACCCTTGGGGGCGGTCACCGGTACCCGTCAAATTGCTCGGGGCGATCTCCACAACCTAATTGGAGACCCCGACGCTTGCCCGGAGCTTTACACCATAATGATTGAGCTCCGAACACCACCAACCGTCTAGGGCACCCAAGCACCCAAGAGGAACAAGCTCAAGGGCACCAAGCACCCAAGAGTAATAAGCTTCTCAACTTGTAACTTCCACGTATCACCGTGGAGAACTCAAACCGATGCACCAAATGCAATGGCAAGGGCACACGGAGTGCCCAAGTCCTTCTCTCCCAAATCCCACCAAAGCAACTAATGCTAGGGAGGAAAATGAGAGGAAGAACGAAAGAAGAACACGAAGAACTCCAAGATCTAGATCCAAGGGGTTCCCCTCACTTAGAGGAGAAAGTGATTGGTGGAAACGTGGATCTAGATCTCCTCTCTCTTTTCCCTCAAAAACTAGCAAGAATCCATGGAGGGATTGAGAGTTAGCAAGCTCGAAGAAGGTCAACAATGGGGGAAGAACACGAGCTCAAAGGATTAAGGTTGAATGGGGAAGAAGACCCCCTTTTATAGGAGCTCCCGAATCCAACCGTTATGCTCACAGCCCGCACAGAGCGGTACTACCGCTCCAAGGAGTGGTACTACCGCTCCAAGGGGCGGTACTACCGCTAGGGCGGTAGAACCCCTTCGAAACACAACAGCGAGGAGGCAAAAAGGCCAAAAGAACCTTCGGAGCGGTAGTACCGCTCGTCCTCACGGTACTACCGCTCGACCTCACGGTACTACCGCAAATGGTAGCGGTACTACTGCTTGCGAGCGGTACTAAAAAAAACTTATGTGCCTACTTCTGCTGAGCAAAACACGAGATTTTGGTCCGGAGCGGTACTACCGCTTAAGAGCCGCGGTAGTACTGCTCTTGGGCGGTACTACCGCTCAGGAGCCGCGGTAGTACTGCTCTGGAGTGGTAGTAAAAAATTACATCCGCTCTAGTCGCGGTAGTACCGCTGCAGCCTTTACCAAAACAGCCATAACTTTTGCAAACGGACTCCGAATTCAACGAAACCAAGTTTGTTGGAAAGCTAGAAACAAGGGCTAACACAATCTTGAGAGAAATACGAATAATAAGCAAATGAGAAAAGGCCCAAAAGAAAATGGTGAGAACCCTTCCTCGAAAAGACCGGTAAAACCTCCAACACCGAAAACATCATAGAAGACGCATGCAAACTCCATTTTCGATGAACTCAAGCTTGTCATAAAGATGACCATAAGCTCTAAGACTCACAAAGAGAACCAAACAAGAACCAAGAAACATGATGCAAGGATGCAATGGTTTGAGCTCTCGACGAACGATACGATCAAGCTACTCACTTGAGAGCCCCCCTTGATAGTACGGATATCGATCCTATAACCTGGTCTCCCAACTACCACCATGAGACCGGTAAAATAGAAAACCTATAAAGGGCAAACCTTTGCCTTGCACATGATCCAGTTGAGCTAGATGATGACGATCCTGTCCTCCTCAAGATGGACCACCTTTCTTGATTGCGTTGGGTCGATGGAGACTAGATGATTTCTCCCCCATACTCCACTATGGGTGAGCCACTCTTCGGCACATCTTCACAAGTCCATTGACACCACAATGGATGGCAAGTTTCAAGCACTTGATCTCTTCGTGATGCTCCACTTGAACTTGCACACGGCAATCTTGATGACGATCACCACTTGATGTCATCCTTTCCATGGGTTGTATGATATCTTCCTCTTGATGCAAGCCCATGGACACGTACCTAACCCCACATAGACTCTCACATAGACCATGGGTTAGTACACATAGTGCAATGGATAATGCTTACCATACCATGGGATCACTTGATCCCTCTCGGTACATCTTCTACGCTTTGTGAGTTGATCAACTTGATTCACTCTTGACTTAGTCTTGATCAACCTTGAATCTTTCCAACTCTCTTCGTTTGGATGATGTCTTGAAGGTAAACATGAATGATCACACAATCTTCTTATTCAAGACATGCTTGCAATAAGCTCAACACTCACATGACCAATCTTTGGATAATTCCTTAATAGCACCTTGGTCAACACATAAACTCCTTGAAACCAACACATGGACTTCAAGAAATGCCTATGGACAAATGCTTCAAATATAACTCAATGCAACCATTAGTCCATAGAGAATGTCATCAATTACCAAAACCACACATGGGGGCACCGCATGTCCTTTCACTGAGTCTAGTTATATCGGAGAGTAGGAATTCTTTTTACTCCTCTGCCCCTTAGTCGCTTTGGTAAGGAATCTTGACGTAGGTGTTTTGAACTACTCCTCTTCCCCTTCAAATTTTTCTTTAGGATAACGTGGTTAGTTTTCGTTCGTTGTCCTTCCTGTTTTGTCCGGTGCACCTCTCGTCCAGTCGACTCGAACCTCTTTGTCTTTTGAGAGACCAATCCTCGGCTGTTTTCAAATGACGTTGTTTCCCTGTCCGAAGTTGTCCTTGTTTTTCCCACCCGCCCACCCCTTTTCTTCTCGGAACCGGAGTCTGTAATCGAGTATCCATCCTACTCGTGTGAAGTCTTTGCTTTCTTTCCTCAATGATTTCAACCGGTGCTTTCTTTTCAAGTTATTCGTCTGTTCCCCGTTCCAAGTTGCCTTTGTTTTCCTACCCTCCCACCCTCTTCTTCCCGGAGCCTGAGTCTCTTTCAAGCATCAATTTCATTTGTACGGAACCTCTTCAGGTTTTCCCTCAATTATTTCAACCGGTGAATTCTCGTCTCGTTCGTCATTCTTCATCCTTTTTCTTTTTCCGGTGGATTCAATTCAAGATTTTCGTTGACGATAGTATTCATTCCCTCACTCGAATATTTCTCTTTGCTCGTTCGCCTCTCGCCAGTTTATCCTTCCGGAGTGTTCAAGACATATCAGGAGATTTGTCTGTGTTCCAATTAATTCGAGGGTGTCACCTCACTCAAATATTTCAATTATTCTGGTGCATCACCTATCTATTCAACAATCCTTTCCGACGGTGTTATCTATTCAGTGGGCCCTAACCCATAGGTCTTTTCCCAGGATCTTACCTGACTCTTCTAATTTCCCCGGAGTTTTTCGCAATTCTTTTCATTTGTGATGTAAGAATGGATCCCATCAGTCACATCCCTTTTCAAGATCGATTTCAAATTCTTTTCATTGTTGGTGCAACCCTTCCTCTTTTGCATTCTCCCGGAGTATCTCAGTAATTTTGGCGGTGTTTCTCGTCATCATTTGAAGACAGAAGAAGAGTTCCTCTTAAATCTCCTCCGTACTCCCAGAAGATTCGCGGTGCTAGCTCGATGTTATCCTATCAAATTGTTTCTAGTCGTGCAATTCTTTTCATCCATCCGGAGTATGTCAGAAGTTGTTTTCCCGTTTCTTTTCTCCAGAGGCCATCGTTCCAGAAGAATTCTTCGTCCCCACATTTCAGTTAACGTTATCCAATTGTCCCGGTGCTTCATCAAGTATTCTTTAATCACCTCATGATATTTGTGTTCTTTTGCATCTAAATCCCCTCTAGCATATTGGTTCTTCTAATTCTTCCCGGTGATTCATTCTCTTTCATCAGTCATTTTCGAATTCTTACGGTGGTTCGTTCAAGATTCTTTTCCTTGATTATCACTTTAATTCATTCATTCTTTCGAATCCTACCGTGGTTCAAGAAGACCTTCTCAAGTTCACCATATGTAACTTCACAATCCTTTTCAAGAAGAATAAGTAGTATGCAAAATCCATTGCTTGTCATCAATTTAATTTGATGAAGGATAAGCATACAATAAATCTTATTCTTGTTTCATCGTCGTCAAGTAATCCCTTCCTTCAGAGTTTGTTCGTGATGAATAAATTCTATTTCCAAGTGTTTTTCATCTTTTCTTTTCCGAAGTTCAAAATTTCCTCGGCCATTTCGTCGGAACCTCCATCTAAATCACCGCAAGGCTCATGTTATTCTTTCATCCTTCTTTTCTATCTCATCATCCTTTTGTTACCGGAGTTCTTCACGGTGGTTCTTCACGATTTAATTCATTCTTCAAGAGTTCATCAAGTTTCATTCCATCTTCTTAAGCTCGTGTTCTATTCCTACATGTTTCAAATTGAGTGCTGCCTAAATCCTTTCAGCCTTATTTGTTTCTTATCTCGTGCTAACCGGAGTGGCTTCATAGCCTATCTGATTCCGTGAGCTTTCAATTCTCGTCATTCTCGTTGTTTCTCTCTTCTTCTCGTGTGCTCTCGATTCTTTGCTTCTTATCTTGAGTTCTTGTTTCGCATCTTCCTCTTTCTCTTCCGTCTCGGTCCTAAGATCTCGGGACGAGATCTCTTGTTAGTGGAGGAGTGTTGTAACACCCTGGATTCGATGCGCCAGGTGTCTGCCAGTTATTCGCCGTCGTTGCTATGTCATTTTCTTGCGTGTTGCACTTTGCCATGTCATCATATGCATTTCATATCATGTCATCATGTGCATTTCATTTTGCATACATGTTCGTCTCATGCATCCGAGCATTTTCCCCGTTGCCCGTTTTGCAGTCCGGCGCTCCTATGTCACCCGACGCCCCCCTTTTGCCTCCTTCCATGTGCGGGTGTTAAACCTTCTCGGAATGGCCCGAGGTTTGCCAAGCGGCCTTGGTATAGCACCGGTAGACCGCCTGTCAAGTTTCGTGTCATTCGGAGGTCGTTTGATACTCCAACGGTTAACCGGGTAACCGCAAAAGCCCCCTTCTCTTTGCAGCCCAACACCCATTCCAAAGTGGCCCAAAACCCATCCTAACCCCCTCCATGCTCTCGGTCGTTCGATCACGATCGTGTGGGCGAAAACCGCACCCCATTTGGAGCCTCCTAGCTCCTTCTACCTATAAATACACCCTCCCCTCCGAAATTCGCGGTGCAAACCCTAGCCTCTTCCACCTCCGCGTGCCGGACATGTCCGCTCTGCTGCCGGACACGTCCAGCCGCCGCGCCGGACGAATCACGGCACGCGACGTGTCCCCGCGCCTCCTCTCTCTCTCCTCCCGCCGCGCTGCCGCCGGGCTCGAGGCAGCCCTCCCAGGTCGCACCCGCCGCCTCGCCCAGCGCCTCGCCTCCGCCGTGACCGACTCCCGCCACGCCGGCTCTGTCTCGCCGCCCTTGCCTCGGCCGGGTCGCCGCCCGCGTCCTCCCGGAGTCGCCCCGACCTCCTCCGCGTCCTCCTCGCGGAGGCTTCGCCCGGAGCTCTCGCGGCGCCGGATCGAGAAGTGGGATGAGATCCACCATCCCGCCGATCCAAACATGCCTCCCGACTGGATCTCCTCGTACCGCTTCGTCCCGTCCAGTTTTTCGGAGGTTGATTTTGTCCAAGTCCCTGAGATCCTTACATTATCATGCCATGTTTAACACATCATAATTTGCTGCATGCTGCTCCGTTTTGTGCGTGTGATATGTCAAAATGTTCACCGTGAGATGCTCTTCACTTCATTCCATCGCATCATGTTCATTTGAGTTCATCGTGATGCCTAAATCATCGTTGCAAGAGTGTTATATGATGTTAATCTGCTGAAACTCGTATAACTTGATGATTTGTCGTTTTTGTTGCATTTGATGTGTGCATCTTATGAGGTTGATGTCTACATGAGTTTTGATCTACATCATGCCATATTCACAGTGGTGCCATCCATGTATTTTTGTTGGTCCTGTAGTGAGTGCATCAAGCTTGTTAAGTAGGGTACTTGTTGTTGCTGTTTTGCATGTCTGAATCTGCTATATCACGATGCTATGTTAACCTACTTCTACAGGTCATTCTATGCATAATCTAGAGATGTTCACTCAGGATGTTTTGTTATACATGTCATGCTATATCCATCCATGCCCATGGTTGCATTTATAGCCTGTTGTTATCTTGCTCTCAAATTGCTAAATAATGATGCTGTCAGCCTGTTAACATTAAGTTCAATGTTGCCATGATTATTGTTAGTCGTCCCCTATGAACTTGTTCTTGCCATGTTTAGCTTCATAAACATGTACTCTTACAGTTGGTTGCCTTGACATGCCATGTAATGCTCTGTGGTGAGTGGTTCAAGCTCATCAACATGCATACTTATCGTTGTTCCTGCCATGTTTAAATCTGTAATATGACTTGCCATGTTTACATGGGTGCCATAATATGTTCTGATACTTTTTGGCTCATGGTCACTAAAGGACTTTTGTTCTATGCAATTAGTAGGTTCATGCCATGTCTTTGTTTACCATGATAAGTTCCTCTAACATGTTGTTTGATAGATCTAAACATTCCAACCTGATGTTATTTCCTGATAAGTCTGAAACTGTCGGTATTTGCAATATTGCCATATCATTTTGAGCATGTTTTAGTGATTTATGGAGATAGCTCACTGTTCATGTTTTGTCATCCTTTACCTGTACATCATTCCCATGCCTTTTGTTTTCACGTTGAGATGCTGTAACATAGTGTTTTGATGATTGCAATATGCCTAGTTGCTGTTTCGGACAGCTTGTCCTTTAAACTTGTAGAGTGTATGTGTTGAACCGTTGCTCCGTTTTGAGTGTGCTCTATATGAAACTTGCTTGATTTTGCATGTATTTTCATATTATCATGTTGCATCCTTGTTTTGAGGTGTTTGTTTGATGTTTGAATGCATTTTACATCAATGCCATGTTTAACTTGTTTTGCTCATATCTTCTAGGCCGTAGCTCCGAATCTAATAAACTTTATATGTAATTTGATTAGAATTTCGTGTAGATCATCGTGGTGCATCTTAACTTGCTGTTTAACAACTTGATCACAAAGTTATTCAGATCTGGACCAATTTCGAAATTTGCATATGAGGATTTACCCGAATTGTTATATGTTGTTTCCGGCCTCATTTAAACTTGCTTTGAGGTGTTGTTCTTGTTTGCATCATATTTTGCCATGAGTAGCTCCATGTAGCCTTGTCATGCATCATGCTTGTTGTGCATCATGCCTTGTTCATGTGTGGTGTGTTTACCATGTTGTGTGCTTCTTCTCGATAGTTCTCGTTTAGCTATGCGATCGTGAGGATTCGTTAAATCACGCTTGGTTCATCTTCGTGGCTTCATCTTCTTCATGGACTCGTTCTTCTTCCTTGCGGGATTTCAGGCAAGATGACTGCTTCCCTGGACCTCACTACTATCATTGCTATGCTAGTTGCTTCGTTCTATCGCTATGCTGCGCTACCTATCACTTGCTGCTCAAGCCTCCCAAATTGCCATGAACCATCTAACCGTTGTCACCCTTCCTAGCAAACCGTTGTTTGGCTATGTTACCGCTTTTGCTCAGCCCCTCTTATAGCGTTGCTAGTTGCAGGTGAAGATGAATTTTGCTCCATGTTGGATTATGTTTATGTTGGGATATCACAATATCTCTTATATTATTAATGCATCTATATACTTGGTAAAGGGTGGAAGGCTCGGCCTTATGCCTGGTGTTTTGTTCCACTCTTGCCGCCCTAGTTTCCGTCATATCGGTATTATGTTCCCGGATTTTGCGTCCCTAACGGTTGGGTGATTTATGGGACCCCTTGAAAGTTCGCTTTGAATAAGACTCCTCCAGAAGGCCCAACATTGGTTTTACCATTTGCCTCACCTAGCCCTTTTTCCCTTGGGTTTAGGAGCCGAGGGTCATCTTTATTTTAGCCCCCACGGTGCTCCTTCGAGTGTTGGTCCGAAGCAGGCGGCAGACTGAGGGCCACCACGGGGCAACTCGAGGGCTGGTTTTACTCGTAGGCTGACCTATCCGGTGTGCCCTGAGAACGAGATATGTGCAGCTCCTATCGGGATTTGTCGGCACATCGGGCGGCTTGCTGGTCTTGTTTTATTGCTGTCGAAATGTCTTGTAGCCGGGATTCCGAGACTGATCAGGTCTTCCCGGGAGAAGGAACGTCCTTCGTTGATCGCGAGAGCTTATCATGGGCTAAGTTGGGACACCCCTGCGGTATAAACTTTCAAAGCCGTGCCAGCGGTTATGTGGCGAGATGGGAATTTGTTAATATCCGGTTGTAGTAAACTTGAAGTAAACTCTTCTAAAATACACCAACCGTGTGCGTAACTGTGAGCGTCTCTTTTCGGGTTGATCGAGAGTAGAACACGGTTTCGGGTTATGTCGACGTAAGTAGGAGTTCAGGATCACTTCTTGATCATTACTAGTTGACGACCGTTCCTTTGTTTCTCTTCTCGCTCTCATTTGCGTATGTTAGCCACCATATATGCTTAGCCGCTGCTGCAACCTCACCACTTTACCCCTTCCTTTCCCTTTAAGCTCTGCTAGTCTTGATACCCATGGTAATGGGATTGCTGAGTCCTCGTGGCTCACAGATTACTACACCACCAGTTGCAGGTACAGGTTGCGATGATCTTGACGCGAGAGCGATGTTTACTTGTTTTGGAGTTCTTCTTCTGCTTCTTCTTCGATCAGGGGATAGGTTCCAGGTCGGCCTTTGGGCTAGCAGGGTGGATGTCGTTTGAGTTTCTGTTTGTGTTCCATCCGTAGCGGATGTTGATCTCTTGTATGTTGTATTGTTGTATTCATGTGACATTGTATGTATTGGATGTACCTCCACTCTTATGTAATGTTGATGTAATGATATTCACCTTGCAAAAGCGTCTTCAAGATGCGCTTCTATCCTTGGTGGGACCTTCGAGTTCCTTCTGAATAGGGTCGCATCTTGGGCGTGACAGCGGAGCCCCTATATGTTTTTAGGGCCTCTTTCCGAAATGTAGTGTCGGGGAACGTAGCAGAAATTCAAAATTTTCCTACGTGTCATCAAGATCTATCTATGGAGAAACTAGCAACGAGGGGAAGGAGAGTGCATCTACATACCCTTGTAGATCGCTAAGCGGAAGCGTTCAAGAGAACGGGGTTGATGGTGTCGTACTGCGTCGTGATTCAAATCACCGATGATCCTAGTGCCAAGCAGACGGCACCTCCGCGTTCAACACACGTACAACCGGTGGCGTCTCACGCCTTGATCCAGCAAGGAGAGAGGGAGAGGTTGAGGAAGACTCCATCCAGCAGCAGCACAACGGCGTGGTGGTGATGGAGGCGTGGCAATCCAGCAGGCTTCGCCAAGCACCATGGGAGAGGAGGAGGAGGAGGCGGGGCTGCGCCAAATAGAGATCGAATCGCGTCTTATGGGCAGCCCCATAGGCCTCATATATATAGGGAAGGGAGGGCTGCGCCCTCTAGGGTTTCCACCCCTAGGGGTGGCGGCCAGCCCTAGATGGGTTTTGGGGGGGCGGCCAAGAGGGGGGAGAGGGGAGGCGCCTACTAGGTGGGCCTTAAGGCCCATCTGAACTAGGGTTTGCCCCCTCCCACTCCCCCTTGCGCCTTGGGCCCCTTGTGGGGGGCGCACCAGCCCTCCTAGGGGCTGGTCCCCTCCCACACTTGGCCCACGCAACCTTCTGGGGCAGGTGGCCCCACTTGGTGGACCCCCGGGACCCTCCCGGTGGTCCCGGTACATTACCGATATCGCCCTAAACTTTTCCGGTGACCAAAACAGGACTTCCCATATATAAATCTTTACCTCCGGACCATTCCGAACTCCTTGTGACGTCCAGGATCTCATCCGGACTCGAACAACATTCGGTAACCACATACAAACTTCCTTTATAACCCTAAGCGTCCATCGAACCTTAAGTGTGTAGACCCTACGGGTTCGGGAACCATCTGAGACATGACCGAGACGTTCTCCGGTCAATAACCAACAGCGGGATCTGGATACCCATGTTGGCTCCCACATGTTCCACGATGATCTCATCGGATGAACCACGATGTCAAGGACTCAATCGATCCCGTATACAGTTCCCTTTGTCTAGCGGTATTGTACTTGCCCGAGATTCGATCGTCGGTATCCCGATACCTTGTTCAATCTCGTTTCCGGCAAGTCTCTTTACTCGTTCCGTAACACATCATCCCATGATCAACCCCTTGGTCACATTGTGCACATTATGATGATGTCCTACCGAGTGGGCCCAGAGATACCTCTCCGTCACACGGAGTGACAAATCCAGTCTCGATTCGTGCCAACCCAACAGACACTTTCGGAGATACACCTGTAGTGCACCTTTATAGTCACCCGATTACGTTGTGACGTTTGGTACACCCAAAGCATTCCCTACGGTATCCGGAGTTGCACAATCTCATGGTCTAAGGAAATGATACTTGACATTAGAAAAGCTTTAGCATACGAACTACGATCTTTGTGCTAGGCTTAGGATTGGGTCTTGTCCATCACATCATTCTACTAATGATGTGATCCCGTTATCAATGACATCCAATGTCCATGGTTAGGAAACCGTAACCATCTATTGATCAACGAGCTAGCCAATAGAGGCTTGCTAGGGACATGGTGTTGTCTATGTATCCACACATGTATTTGAGTTTACTATCAATACAACTATAGCATGGATAATAAACGATTATCATGAACAAGGAAATATAATAATAATAACTAATTTATTATTGCCTCCAGGGCATATTTCCAACAGTCTCCCACTTGCACTAGAGTCAATAATCTAGTTCACATCGTCATGTGATTAACACTGATAGGTCACATCGCCATGTGACCAACACCCAAAGAGTTTACTAGTGTCTGTAAACTAGTTCACATCATTATGTGATTTAGACTCAATGATTTCTGAGGTTTGATCATGTTTTGCTTGTGAGAGAGGTTTTAGTCAACGGGTCTGAACCTTTCAGATCCATGTGTGCTTTGCAAATTTCCAGGTCATATTATAAATGCTGCTTCCACGCTCCACTTGAAGCTATTCCAAATGGTTGCTCCACTATACGTATCCGGTTTGCTACTCAGAGTCATTCGGATAGGTTTTAAAGCTTGCATCGACGTAACCCTTTACGCCGAACTCTTTATCACCTCCATAATCGAGAAACATGTCCTTATTTACTCCAAGGACAATTTTGACCGCTGTCCAATGATCCAGTCTTGGATCATTCTTGTACCCCTTCACTGACTCATGGCAAGGCACACTTCCGGTGCGGTACATAACATAGCATACTGTAGAGCCTACTTCTTAAGCATAGGGGACGACCTTCGTCCTTTCTCTCTCTTCTGCCTTGGTCGAGCTTTAACTCTTAACTTCATACCTTACATCTCAGGCAAGAACTCCTTCTTTGACTGATCCATCTTGAACACTTTCAAGATCATGTCAAGGTATATGCTCATTTGAAAGTACCATTAAGCATTTTTTATCTATCCTTATAGATCTTGATGCTCAATGTTCAAGTAGCTTAATCTAGGTTTTCCATTGAAAAACACTTTTCAAACATCCCTATATGCTTTCTAGAAATTCTACATCATTTCTGATCATCAATATGTCAACAACATATTGTTATTAGAAATTCCATAGTGCTCCCACTCACTTCTTTGGAAATACAAGTTTCTCATAAACTTTGTATAAACCCAAAATCTTTGATCATCTCATCAAAGCGCACATTCCAACTCCGAGATGCTTACTCCGGTCCTTAGAAAGGATCACTGGAGCTAGCATACCTTTTAGCATCCTTAGGATCGACAAAACTTTTCTCGATTGTATCACATCCAACCTTTCCTTACGTAAACTGACAAGGAAACTCGTTTTGACATCCATCTGCCAGATTTCATAAATGCAGCTTATGCTAACATGATTCCGACGGACTTAAGCATCGCTACGGATGAGAAAATCTCATCGTAGTCAACTCCTTGAACTTGTGAAAACTCTTCGCCACAAGTCGAGCTTCATAGACGGTGATATTACCGTCCACATCCGTCTTCTTCTTAAAGATCCATTCATCTCAATGGCTTGCCGATCATCGTGCAAGTCCACCAAAGTCCATGCTTTGTTCTGATACATGGATCCTATCTCGGATTTCATGGCTTCTAACCATTTATCGGAACTTGGGCCCACCATTGCTTCTCCATAGCTCGTAGGTTCATTGTTGTCTAGCAACATGACCTTCAAGACAGGATTGCGTACCACTCTGAAGTAGTACGCATCCTTGTCACCCTACGAGGTACGTCGGTGACTTGATCCGAAACTTCATGATCACTATCATAAGCTTCTACTTCAATTGGTGTAGGTGCCACGGGAACAACTTCATGTGCCCTGCTACACACTAGTTGAAGTGATGGTTCAATAACCTCATCAAGTCTCCACCATCCTCCCACTCAACTTTTCGAGACGAACTTTTCCTCGAGAAAGGACCCGATTCAAGAAACAATCCCTATTGCTTTCGGATCTGAATTAGGAGGTATACCCAACTGTTTTTGGGTGTCCTATGAAGATGCATTTTATCCGCTTTGGGTTCGAGCTTATCAACCTGAAACTTTTTCACATAAGCGTCAGCGCCCCAAACCTTTAAGAAATGACAGCTTAGGTTTCTCGAAACCATAGTTCATACGGTGTCATCTCAACGGAATTACGTGGTACCTTATTAAAGTGAGTGCGGTTGTCTCTAATGCCTAACCCATGAACGATAGTGGTAATTCGATAAGAGACATCATGGTACGCACCATATCCAATAGGGTGCAACTATGATGTTCGGACACACCATCACACTATGGTGTTCTGTGTTGTATTAATTGTGAAACAATTTGCACAATGTCTTAATTGTGTGCCAAAACTTCGTAACTCAGATATTCATCTCTATGATCATATCATAGACATTCTATCCTCTTGTCACGAAGATCTTAAACTTCATTCTGAAATTACTTGAACCATTCAATAATTCAGATTTGTGTTTCATCAAGTAAATATACTCAACATCTACTCGAATCATCTGTGAAGTCGAACATAACGAGATTCATTTGCATGCCTCGGCACTCATTGGACTGCACATATCAAAATGTGTTGCTTCCAACAAGTTGCTATCTTGTTCCATCTTCTTTGAAACCGAGGCTTTTCAACATCTTGCCCATGTGGTATGTTTTGCATATCTCAAGTGATTCAAAAACAAGTGAGTCCAAGCGATCCATCTGCATGGAGTTTCTTCATGCGTATACACCAATAGACATGGTTCGCATGTCTCAAACTTTTCAAAAAGCGAGTGAGTCCAAAGATCCATCAACATGGAGCTTCTTCATGCGTTTATACCAATATGACTCAAATGGCGATTGCCACAAGCAGGTGGTACTATCATTACTATCTTATATCTTTTGGCATGAAAATGTGTATCACTACGATCGAGATTCAATAAACCATTTCTTTAGGTGCAAGACCATTGAAGGTATTATTCAAATAAATAGAGTAACCATTATTCTCCTTAAATGAATAAATCCGTATTGCGATAGACATAATCCAATCATGTATATGCTCAACGCAAACACCAAATAACAATTATTTAGGTTTAACACCAATCTCGATGGTAGAGGGAGTGGGCGATGCTTGATCACATCAACCTTGGAAACACTTCCAACACATATCGTCAGCTCACCTTTAGCTAGTCTCCGTTTATTCCGTAGCCTTTTATTTCGAAAGTTACTAACACTTAGCAACCGAACCGGTATCTTAATACCCTGGTGCTACTAGGAGTACTAGTAAAGTACACATTAACATAATGTATATCAATATACTTCTATCGACCTTGCCAGCCTTCTTATCTACCAAGTATCTAGGGTAATGCTGCTCCGATTGGCTGTTCCCCTTATTACGTAAGCACTTAGTCTCGGGTTTGGGTTCAACCTTGGGTTTCTTCACTAGAGCAGCAGCTGATTTGCCATTTCATGAAGTATCCCTTCTTGCCCTTGCCCTTCTTGAAACTAGTGGTTTCACCAACCATCAACAATTGATGCTCCTTCTTGACTTCTACTTTCGTGATGTCAAACAACGCAAATACCTCAAGGGATCATTATATCTATCCCTGATATGTTATAGTTCATCACGAAGCTCTAGCAGCTTGGTGGTAATGACTTTGGAGAAACATCACTTTCTCATCTGGAAGATCAACTCCCACTCGATTCAAGTGATTGTTGCACTCAGACAATCTGAGCACAAGCTCAACGATTGAGCTTTTCTCCCTTAGTTTGCTGGCTAAGAAAACTCGTCGGAGGTCTCATACCTCTTGACGTGGGCACGAGCCTGAAATCCCAATTTCAGCCCTCGAAACATCTATTATGTTCCGCGATGTTTCGAAAACGTCTTTGGTGCCTCTACTCTAAACCGTTCAACTGAACTATAACGTAGTTATCAAAACGTGTATGTCCGATGTTCGCAACATCCACAAACGACGTTTGGGGTTCAGCACACTGAGCGGTGCATTAAGGACATATGCTTTCTCGATCGCATAATTGCTACTTTCAACTTTCAACTATATTTTCTCTAGGAACATATCTAAACAGTGGAACTAAAGCGCGAGCTTTACATAATTTGCAAAAGATCTTTGACTATGTTCAAGATAATTAAGTTCATCTTATGAACTCCCACTCGAATAGACATCCCTCTGGTCATCTAAGTGATTACATGATCCGAGTCAACTAGGCCGTGTCCGATCATCACGTGAGACGGACTAGTCATCATCGGTGAACATCTTCATGTTGATCGTATCTACTATACGACTCATGCTCGACCTTTCGGTCTCGTGTTCCGAGGCCATGTCTGTACATGCTAGGCTCGTCAAGTTAACCCTAAGTGTATTGCGTGTGTTTCGAGGCCATGTGCATACATGCTAGGCTCGTCAACACCCGTTGTATGTGAACGTAAGAATCCATCACACCCGATCATCACGTGGTGCTTAGAAGCGACAAACTTTTGCAACGGTGCACGATTAGGGAGAACACTTCTTGAAATTGTTGTAAGGGATCATCTTATTTACTACCGTCGTTCTAAGTAAACAAGATGCATAAACATAATAAACATCACATGCAATTATATAGTAGTGACATGATATGGCCAATATCATATAGCTCCATTGATCTCCATCTTCGGCTCCATGATCATCATCGTCACCGGCATGACACCATGATCTCCATCATCGTGTCTTCATGAAGTTGTCTCGCCAACTATTACTTCTACTACTATGGCTACCGGTTAGCAATAAAGTAAAGTAATTACGTGGCGTTGTTTAATGACACGCAGGTCATACAATAAATAAAGACAACTCCTATGGCTCCTGCCGGTTGTCATACTCATCGACATGCAAGTCGTGAATCCTATTACAAGAACATGATCAATCTCATACATCACATATCATTCATCACATTCTTCTTGGCCATATCACATCACATAGCATACCCTGCAAAAACAAGTTAGGCGTCCTCTAATTGTTGTTTGCATGTTTTACGTGGCTGCTTTGGGTTTCTAGCAAGAACGTTTCTTACCTACATAAAACCACAACGTGATATGCCAATTGCTATTTACCCTTCATAAGGACCCTTTTCATCGAATCCGTTCCGACTAAAGTGGGAGGCGGCACCCGCTAGCCACCTTATGCACCAAGTGCATGTCGATCAGTGGAACACATCTCACGTAAAGAAATGCGTGTAAGGTCGGTTCGGGCCGCTTCATCCCACAATACCGTCGAAACAAGATTGGACTAGTAACGGTGAGCATATTTGAACAAAATCAACGCCCACAACTACTTTGTGTTCTACTCGTGCAAAGAATCTACGCAATAGACCTAGCTCATGATGCCACTGTTGGGGAACGTAGCAGAAATTGAAAATTTTCCTACGTGTCATCAAGATCTATCTACATACCCTTGTAGATCGCTAAGCGGAAGCGTTCAAGAGAACGGGGTTGATGGTGTCGTACTCGTCGTGATTCGAATCACCGATGATCCTAGTGCCGAACGGACGGCACCTCCGCGTTCAACACACGTACAGCCGGTGGCGTCTCCCACGCCTTGATCCAGCAAGGAGAGAGGGAGAGGTTGAGGAAGACTCCATCCAGCAGCAGCACAACGGCGTGGTGGTGATGGAGGAGCGTGGCAATCCAGCGAGCTTCGCCAAGCACCATGGGAGAGGAGGAGGAGAGGCAGGGCTGCGCCAAAGAGAGATCGAATCGCGTCTTATGGGCAGCCCCATAGGCCTCATATATATAAGGGAAGGGGAGGGCTGCGCCCCCTCTAGGGTTTCCACCCCCTAGGGGTGGCGGCCAGCCCTAGATGGGTTTTGGGGGGGCGGCCAAGAGGGGGAGAGGGGAGGCGCCCACTAGGTGGGCCTTAAGGCCCATCTGAACTAGGGTTTGCCCCCTCCCACTCCCCCTTGCGCCTTGGGCCCCTTGTGGGGGGCGCACCGGCCCTCCTAGGGGCTGGTCCCCTCCCACACTGGGCCCATGCAACCTTCTGGGCAGGTGGCCCCACTGGGTGGACCCAGGACCCTCCGGTGGTCCCAGACATTACCGATATCGCCTCAAACTTTTCCGGTGACCAAAACAGGACTTCCCATATATAAATCTTTACCTCCGGACCATTCCGGAACTCCTCGTGACGTCAGGATCTCATCCGGGACTCGAACAACATTCGGTAACCACATACAAACTTCCTTTATAACCCTAAGCGTCATCGAACCTTAAGTGTGTAGACCCTACGGGTTCGGGAACCATCTTGAGACATGACCGAGACGTTCTCCGGTCAATAACCAACAGCGGGATCTGGATACCCATGTTGGCTCCCACATGTTCCACGATGATCTCATCGGATGAACCACGATGTCAAGGACTCAATCGATCCCGTATACAATTCCCTTTGTCTAGCGGTATTGTACTTGCCCGAGATTCGATCGTCGGTATCCCGATACCTTGTTCAATCTCGTTTCCGGCACGTCTCTTTACTCGTTCCGTAACACATCATCCCGTGATCAACCCCTTGGTCACATTGTGCACATTATGATGATGTCCTACCGAGTGGGCCCAGAGATACCTCTCCGTCTGCGGAGTGACAAATCCAGTCTCGATTCGTGCCAACCCAATGACACTTTCGGAGATACCTGTAGTGCACCTTTATAGTCACCCGATTACGTTGTGACGTTTGGTACACCCAAAGCATTCCTACGGTATCCGGGAGTTGCACAATCTCATGGTCTAAGGAAATGATACTTGACATTAGAAAAGCTTTAGCATACGAACTACGATCTTTGTGCTAGGCTTAGGATTGGGTCTTGTCCATCACATCATTCTACTAATGATGTGATCTCGTTATCAATGACATCCAATGTCCATGGTTAGGAAACCGTGAACCATCTATTGATCAACGAGCTAGCCAATAGAGGCTTGCTAGGGATATGGTGTTGTCTATGTATCCACACATGTATTTGAGTTTCCTATCAATACAATTATAGCATGGATAATAAACGATTATCATGAACAAGGAAATATAATAATAATAACTAATTTATTATTGCCTCTAGGGCATATTTCCAACATGTAGACCCACGCTCTTTCCCAATCCCTCCTGCTCTTTTCTGATTTACTACTCTCAGGTTTCTGAAAATACCGAGACACATACACAACTGGTCACACACGACATCTACTAAGAATTAGAATCATGGATGTTTAGATTTCACGGGTGTTACAAAAAAATTCATGGTAAATCTAGTAATGTTTATTTGATGTTTTAGATACTATGTTAAACTCTTTTGTAGGTGGTTATGGTTATTCTTAGAAATCTTTTAGATGATATATTGTCGTTTTCACGCCACCCAAGCACATTCGGCGGGGCTCCGACCTTGCTCCTCTGTCAAGCCAAATTTTCTTGAGTTGTTCTTGCACGCAACATATGCGCTACATCACGCTTTCATGGTGACATTATGACACATAGGTTCCACCGTCTAAAGTAGTATAAAAGTAAATACAGTCGAGTCATAAGATTCCACCGTGACACACAATGGTCCCCTCTCATCGACACACGAATTCACCATTATTAATACTAGCTTTGTAAATTAATATAAGATGTAGAAAGGCTTTAGTGATTTGAAATGTCTTTTATTAGTTTACAGAAGAAGTATCTTTTGGATAAAACCATGGCAGGGCAAGGAAATTAGGTTACCATGGGGTACGGTGTAGACACTGGCGGATGATCTTGACAACACGGGGATGGCGAGAGGCCAACTGGTTCTCGACGACAGCGAGGACGACTAAGACTCTGGAACGCAGGTGAGACCATCGATATGTATAATGTATAGAAGGAGTAGTAGTTATGATTCTGATTAGTCTAAAAAAAAAAGTTTGCCCCGACAAGTCCTTTTGCATGTGATTAGCCTATTTTATTCGGGCATGCATGCATGATGCATGTTGAACTAAAGCTACCTTATTTTATTACAGAAATGGTGGTTTCAGTGGAATCACCAAACTCACGCTTTTGTTTCCTCGTATGCCCCCGAGAATAGACCCCCTGGAAATGATTCTGCATGTCCCAAATCTGCAGCATGTTTTTTTTAGAAAAGAAGAAGGACCTCAGGCCTCTGCATCTAGATGATGCATGCAGCCATTTTATTAATTATTCACACAAGACCTTATAAAGTCATACAACAGTCAGACTAATGCCGCCGTCTAGGCAGCATCTGTCGCTACTCCTCAGGGCCGGCCCTGTGTTTTGGAAGGCCCTAGGCGAACTCGGTGACATGGGCTCCTATATAAATTTCAACCAAATTTGACTATAATAATTCAACTGACTCCATCGACAACAATAATAACTAAATTCGAACCGACTCCATCGAGAACAATAATACTAAAAAGATGGCAAAATAAAACTAACATGCCATGATTACCTCAAATAAGAACCAAATTCAACTGACTCCATCGACAACAATAATACTTGATTGCTTCAAAAAAGTTTCTTCGGACGTTTCTTGATGCAATAATACTTTCTTTCTTTCTTCTCCTTTTTTCAGCACCAACATCTTCTTCTTAGGCAACATGGCAGGATTATGTCCTAAAATCATGAAGAAAAAAGGGTACAAAGAATTAAGAATTTATAATCGGATGATTGGAACCCTAGACATACATGTGGACAGTTGAATACGTACATATTACTGAAATTGTCAAATTGGGATCTGGGGGGATGGATTAGGTCATCAGGAACATGGATGGATCATGGATACATATACGGGATGAAGAAACTAACAGATGGAATGGATCATGGATTACCTCGTTGGCTCGTTGCAGACTTTGGATTACCGGACTGCTATGTGGCGCGCGCAGTGGCAAGCCGGCGGCGGCCGAGACGGCAAGGTGCCGAGCGCCGAGCGGCAGACAGGACGAAGAGATTAGAGACCAACCGTCCAGACTCCTCAGGGCCGGCCCTGTGTTTTGGAAGGCCCTAGGCGAACTCGGTGACATGGGCTCCTATATAAATTTCAACCAAATTTGACTATAATAATTCAACTGACTCCATCGACAACAATAATAACTAAATTCGAACCGACTCCATCGAGAACAATAATACTAAAAAGATGGCAAAATAAAAACTAACAATGCCATGATTACCTCAAATAAGAACCAAATTCAACTGACTCCATCGACAACAATAATACTTCAGTGCTTCAAAAAAAGTTTCTTCGGACGTTTCTTGATGCAATAATACTTTCTTTCTTTCTTCTCCTTTTTTCAGCACCAACATCTTCTTCTTAGGCAACATGGCAGGATTATGTCCTAAAATCATGAAGAAAAAAGGGTACAAAGAATTAAGAATTTATAATCGGATGATTGGAACCGTAGACATACATGTGGATAGTTGAATACGTACATACTACTGAAATTGTCAAATTGGGATGCAGGGGATGGATTAGGTCATCGTGAACATGGATGGATCATGGATACATATACGGGCTGAAGAAACTAACAGATGGAATGGATCATGGATTACCTCGTTGGCTCGTTCGTTGCAGACTTTGGATTACCGGACTGCTATGTGGCGCAGATGGCAAGCCGGGCGGCGGCCGAGACGGCAAGGTGCCGAAGCGCCGAGCGCAGCAGACGAAGAGATTAGAGACCAACCGTCCAGACTCCTAGATGAAGGAAAAGAAAATGAGCAGCCGGTACCGATCGCTGGCGCTAGCGTAACGCTTCGCAATCGATCGCATGGGCCTCGCGCCCTAGCCCATCTTGTTTTTTTACCATTTCTTTGCTGGGCATTAGTATGTATATGTACTACATCATGGGCCCCCCTCCCGCCTGGGCCCTGGGCCGCCGCCCCACCGCCCATGCCCCAGGGCCGGCCCTGCTACTCCTATCCAGTTGATGTAGGGATGTTGATAGTCTGGGCCTAATATCAAACAGACCTCGCAGTCAAACCTAACAACTAAGACCTGAGGTCCCAACCAGGACGCCTGTCGGGTGTGGGGCACCCACCTGTCTGGCGCACTCCTCAACCAGGACGCCTGCCGGGTATGAGACCACCGCAGCCACCTGCCTCCAATCCATATTCAGTGCTGTACTGCTGCATCTACCTTGCCCGATCTAGTTGCCGTCGACGCCACCACGACGCCAGACAACGCCACCATCTTGCGCTCGTCCATCATCACACGCCCGCCGGCGAGACCCCGCTGCTCCATGCCGCTGAGACCCGCCGTTGTCGACGTGCCAGATGCCACGCCGCTCCTCTGACGCGAAACACCACCTGTTACCACTGGTCCCATCCCCTCCGCCTGCAGTTCCTCAAACCGAGCACCCAAACGTCCCAGGCGGCACCTCCAAGAAGGGTACGACACACACAGTGTCGCCGCCGCCCAATCTAAGGAGATTTAGGGTTTTTACATGGGCATGGGGTCGGGGTGGAGGGTAGGGATCTCGACGGCGCCTGCAAGGAGGAGAACGGCGACCCTGTTCGTCGCCACCGTCAGGATGAACGAGTCATCCAGAGTTTCCTCCGGTCCGATGTCACCTCTACCAGCCCCCGCGAACGCACCGAAGCCGACGATCGCGATCGTAAGCCACCAAATGCAGCAGGAGAGCCTGCAGCGCGGAGGAGATCCACCAGCGACTCACCACCCACGCTGTCAAGACACCGTCCATCCACCTCCCGCGAACGTCACCACCCGAGGGCACCGTCGCCATGCCTAACGGGGCCGCCGCCCTTGGTCCAAGTCCCTCCACGAAGGCCAGAGTGGCGAGATCCGCCATGAGCGACGAGATCTGGCACCGTGCAGCCAACGCCATCGCCCAATCCCGCCGTCGACCGATCCCGCCGCCGCCGGGAGCCCGCACGCTATCGGGAGTCCCACCCATGGATCTGGGCACCCGTGCACCGCCGCGAGTCCGCCGCCTCCGGGATCCACCACACCGTCGGGAGGGCCGCACCCCACGGATCAGGACGCCCGCGCCGCCGTGGATCCGGGAACGGGAGGAGAAACCCTCCACCGCTGCCGTCACACGCACGGGCATTGCCCGGCGCCGACCATTGGCAGCGGCGAAGGGAGAGAAGGGCGCTGAAGGGACTAGGCGGCGGCGGCTGAGCCCTCCCGAGTCACCCGCGGGGAAGGCGACCCGAGAGGGACGTGAGACTTATGAGAGAATTAACATCCTGCAACATGTTTTAGTTATTGTTGCTTTGTAGGAAAAAATTTATCCGGTTTTGGGATTACCGACTATAGGAGCATATATTTGGTTGTGAAACCACCAGGATAGCAATCACGATACGTCTCCTTGGTTAGGGTTTGTCGAAGTGCATGTTTTTTCTTTTTGAGGGGTCGTTGTTCCCTCACACTGTAGCAGTTACGACACTCATCCCTCTCAAGCTTGACTGGTGAGCCAATGGATCCACCTCTCCTCTGTCAGACGTTCAGATAGTTGGTGACAGAGAGGCGGGAGGGGATCCTAGGGACGAAACAAAGAAAAATTCCTATGGTGTCAGCTACCACCTCTGTAAACAATATGTAAAACGTTTTAGGTCACTATTTTGGTGATTTAAAATGTCCTATATTTGTTTACCAAGGTAGTATGTTTTAATGGGTCAACTTCAATTAAGCAGTTATTAGTACAAATTAGTGAATAAATTACAAAAACGACTGGTGTTAGCTCAGACCGATGCTTCTACGTCAGCTTTGTCCCTTGGGGTCTAGGTGCCTGGGCTGTGGCGAATAGTTTAGTTTAGGATTCTTTTTCTCACAGGGGGCGACATTCAACGAATAAGAGTATCTTCAGCTGTTGGCCCTCCAGGAGGCGCTAAAAATCACCCCTTGGGGTGCACCGGCGCAAACCGCGTGCTAGGGGCGTGATACCCCCCAGTCGCGGCGTCCATGATTTTTTTGAAAACTAAAATCAAATAAGGTGAGTTCATACATATTTAAAATATTTTATAAAAGAAGAAAAAACGCTACTAGGCCCGCCGTCGCCCTCGCCGTTCCTCGCCGCCCGCCGCACTTGAAGCTCTACATGCCGAGGAGCCTGTAGAACTGCGTGTAGTCGCCACCATCGTCGTCGTCGTCGTCTCCTCCGCGGCCGCCGTCCCTGCTGCACCCCTCGCCAGGTTGGCGTGGCGGGTTGGACGGTCTGGGGGCGTCCTCGTCGTCGTCGCTGTCGAGGATCACCACGCCGTTCTCGTCCTCGCGCCCATGCTTGCGGGCGACTATCTCCTCCATGGCTCGGCGCTGCCGGACCATCTCGTCGCGAAGGTAGTCATCCCGCACCCAATTTAGGGCGTCCTCGTCGGAGAAGCCGTGCCGGACTATGTCCTCGTACTCCGAGGGGAGGCCGGGCTCCGCCTTCGGCCTGACGAGGACGAGGCGGCCAGAGGTGGGGGAGGAGTCGGCGATGCGAACGCCGGAGCTGCGGGTGCGCTGGCTGACCAGTGTGTCCTGGGGCTGCGACTTGATGGGGCGGAGGCAGGGAGAGCCGGACGAGGAGGAGGACGCCCTCGGGTCCATGCGCCTCGGCGTCCACGAGCTCCCACGCCGGCGGGAGAAGGACGGGGGAGCGGGATACTCCAGCCTGGGCGTGTTGCCGCCCTCGATGTACTCGAGGACGGCCTCCGGCGTCTTGGCCGGAGCACGCCCACCTTCGCGGCGGCCTTCGGAGTTGAGCCTTCCGGAGGGCACGACGCCGTTGGTGGCCTCGAGCTGCTCGGCGTGGCGGCGGCGGAAGTAGGGCTCCCATAGAGGGCTGTCGGGGACGTACCGCGGACCTTCCCTCGCCGCCTGCGGCAGAGAAGCGCGGATACGCGCGATCTCCACACGCCGCGCCGCCCCGATGGGCGGTGGTGGCACTGGAACCCCGCCGGCGCTGATCCTTCACGCCCCGGGCACCCGCATGTCCGGCGGGACCGGGTACTCGGCCTCATAGAAGAGCTGAGGTTCGTCCTCGTGAAAGTGGCGGCGGCCGAAGCCGTTCGGCGCCACGCCATCGCCTGGAAAGCGCTCGGCCATGGTTGAACTTGAAACGGCGAGAAGAGAGGGAGGAACGGGGGTGTCGAGGAACGAGGGCGTCGGCGGTGGAGAGTCTGTGCGTCACCTGCGCGCTGGGGGCGGCTTATATAGGCGGAGGCGCCGCGCGTACGCGTGGCCGCCGTGTGTACGCGTGGCGGGCGAGGGACGCGCGTCATCCCGTGTTCACTGCGCCGCCCATGAGGCATCAATGGAGGAGGTTGACCGGCGTGGCAGCGCGCGGCAGCTTTGGCATTGATTCTGCCGTGGGAACCGAGACGATGAGGACGACGAAGCGGCGAGAAGAGCCGAGTCGCTGCCAAGGAGGGCCCGCCAATTTTCGCGCCAAAAACGATTCGGCCGGCGCCCTCAAGCGCCCCTAGCGTGCCGGGTTCGGCATGGGTCCGCCGGCGCCAATTTCGGCCCGAGCCGGCGAAAAAATGGCCTTTGGGGGCGCGACTGGGCCGATTTTTCGACGCCAGCGGCCGAAAAATTTGCCTGGATGGCCTTGTTGGGAGCGCGGCTAGAGATGCTCTAACTATGCTTCCAGGATATGATCCACCTCGAGTTCATCCATAGAGACAAAGTCGGCAAAGTCTCAGCATAGATTCTTGTCGTCTCCTTGGGACAACGATCTTAGGATTTTTTGTTTTTGTTTTGTCGAGCGTACGCGACAGTGAGACTTGGTGCCACAAGCTTTAAGTTGATTCAAGGGTTTTAATGGCGACGACGGCGGCTCTGGATCTGGGGCTTTAGTACTTAGGGACACATGCACGAAGACTTTTCGGCTATCATCTAAATGATCAAACGAGCTCTGGCAGGGAGCTGTGACAACAGCGTATTGGCGGCTCGTTCTGGCGTTAGTGGTCGTTCGGTGGTGCGGGGTCTAAGTTGTAATTTTTGCTATATTTGTGGTGATTTGGGCCCTTTTGAAAGAAAAAAAAATTCTGCTTTGAGATGGGACCCATGGGAATGCGATGTAAGAAAAGTCGTTCGTGTCTCTCCCTACCCGTGACTCGGAACCGCATCAAGCTAGTTTTTGTGGTTGATTTCTGAAAATATTTTCCCCAAAGACTTCATCCACGTGAATATGAGCACGACGTCGTGTAGATCCACTCACAGGAACACTATCGTGCCGGCCTGATCGATGGCTATTTGTTGCCCCAGGACAGCATGCATGCCTGTTGGTTTTAATGCCATGGGCATGCACTAGGCACTAGCTACGGACAAGACACGAAAACTGAGATTAACAGCTCCAGATTCACCATCCGTATATTACAACAACAAGCGATTGATCATCGTTCTCTGAACGACTTGCTCGTGCAAACAGCTGAACGCACGAATCATCACGTAGGAGAATAAGGCAGATCGTCGCACCATACAGGACACATCTCACGCACGAGCTTCGGCATGCCGTGATCAACCACAAAAAGTTGTCTACCACCTCAACTTACAATCAATATATATACTGAGAGCCTCGACATCGCGAGGATGTTACATTTTGTTACAAGAATTATGATTCTGAATAAAGGTGGCAGAGGACAGTGCACAAGGAAGATGAACTGAAACTAATTTTGCGACAATTTGACAACTATTTTTGGGGGCACCATCAACTTGATAATGACACACCTGCTTTGTTTTGACAACCACTTTTGGTACAGAGACAATCTATGCTATTCTTATCTCCAACCACTATAAGTAGCTCTTCATGGTTCCAATTCCAGACGCCGAGCCAATTAGGCCATGCCGAGTTCTTGAAGGGTGTAAAGTCGGAAATAAATGAAGCATGCAAAACATGGACAGGTCGACTTGTTCCGAGGCCATAGCAAGCCGAAGCTAAAATTAGGCAAAATGGTATTCAAATTCAATTGAACTACGGAGGAAGTGCTTGGAGAATGCCGTTTTGCTCTTTTCCTTCTTTCTGTTTTCCAAACATGCGCCACTGTCCATTTACATCTTTTCTGAATGAGCACCCCCAACCCCAGCCTAATAATTGAAGTTGAGGTTACTTGGTTTGCCAGTCACTATGACAGTAGTGGCCATTAATCTGCCTGATTCGCAGACACGCCGTAAGGCTGCCACCTCCCCATGAGTTTTAGTCTGCACCTGATAATAAATTTACACTGTCCTGTACAGCGGAAGCCCATGACGCTGAGAACAGCAACGTTATAATGTACTCCTAGATTGTAATGTTGCTAAGTCCCCGTGGCATGTTGTTTATCTGTTTTTAAGGAGTGAGCGAGCGTTCCTCACCTTATAAATCAGACTTGTGAGATTCAGGAGACTGTCGTCCGTTGCCTGCACCTCTTTCAGTTTTACTGTTGCCTCCTTTCTGACTTGTGCCTCTGCAGCAGAATGTGATAAACTCATCACTAAATCCCCAAAAGTAAAACAAAAATCATATGTATGCACCAATACCCAAAAAAAACTACAAAATTTAAGTGTTAAACAGTGGAAAGATGGAAAGAAAATAGGGACTGAACCCAGATGGTACTAAATAAATATTTCAACAGAGAAAAATGGAGAAAATACTACATCAAGTTTAAAGGAACATTAAATACTCTGGGTTTCCTAGAGTCACCTTCCTCGAATTAACTAGGGCATGTCCTTTTCTTCCAGGAAGGGCTCTGCTGATGGGCGCGTTGTGGTGGTCACTGACAGAGAAAGTACGTTAAGCCTATGTTTTGGGTTGCTACAAAATGGTGCATCAGACTCTGGATTTGTACCTCATAAATCTCTCAGCAACAGCCAAGTTTTTTTTTACCAGGTTCTGTTATACAGCTTGGGAAACTACGCAAACAACAGTTTGTTCCCTAACCAAGTATATTTCACAATGCATGTTTGAAATCTCCAGCTTCGGCTACCCAACAAACTGAAAACATACATTTGTCCTGCACTTCTATTAACCCAGACCAAAAGTGCGAATCTACAATCTTATCCTTCACTTCAGAAAGTATGTTAGATTACAGGCATCACCTTCCCAGTGCGTCTGCACACACCAACTTCAGATCACATAAATGCTACTAGTATTAGAATCGATCAAACCTGTGCTACCTTCAGATCACATAAATTCTAGTATTATGGAACATTTTTCATTGCTAGGCTCAAGTTCAGAGCTCCCCCTCTCCCCGCCCCCGCGCCGCCCCTAGCGGGCGCCTCGGGGGGTGATTCCCCTCCCGCCGGCGTAACCTCCCTCTCTCTCCATCTCTCCTCGCCGCCCGCCAGGCTGGCGCAGCCATGCACTGGCGCGCGGATGCAGGGCTGGCCAGGCGGGCCAGCTCCGCTCCGATCTGCATCGGAGGGTCTCGGATCGAGGCGGCGGCCTGGCGAGGCTCCCTGTCTCCTGCGGCGGGCGGTGGGGTGGGCGTGGTGCAGCGATCTGGTCGGGTGGCCGACGGATCTCCGGTGGCACAGGGCCTCAGCGTGGCTGCCTTGGCGGCTGGCGGCGCCAGATCTGCTGCTGGCCTTCTTCCACCTTTCGGTGCGCTTCTCCTGCGAAGGTCCCTGGGTGTGCTGGATGGCCTGCCTATGGGATGCGGGCGATTTTGGTGGTCGGGATCCAGATCGGGGGAAACCCGAGTCGGCTCCGGCCGGCCGTGACAACGACGACGCCCGCGGGCGCCGATTTCTTCATGGAGACGTCTGTCAAGGTTTCCACTCCCCACCACCTAGCTTCTCGGGTGAAAACCTAACTCCGGTGGGCGGCGGCGGTGTCTTTGGCGCCGCGACCTTCTTGAAGGCGCTGCCTTGAGGGCTGGGTGGCGGCGGGCGCTGTTTGGGGTCGGTGACAGCTGCCGATGGCGTGCCCTTCTTCGTCCAAGCCTCCACTTTTCCTCCGACGCGTTCCGGTTCTCACAGGCGTCATTTTGGAAATAAGTGTTGGCTGGGGATGGTGGAGCGGTGCTCCATCTCACACATTGATGGCGGCGGATGTCGGCGGCATGGCGCCTGTGGAGGCTCGGCGTCCGATGCCGCGGAGATGGACTCGCTTAGGAGGAGGTTGCTGTTTGGCGTCATGATGGCGTCAATGGCGGAGTGGCCGGAACATGGTAGAAGCCTCAATTTGATCTGAAAGACGGACACTGTGGAAGATGGCGGCGACGACACACGAGTCGTCGACGGATTATGCCCCATACCGGTATGTGGCTCGGCTGGGGCTTCGAATGTGTTTGACTTCCGGCTTTTGATGTTAGGTTTACGTGAGTGGTGCAGGTGCGGCCGGCTAGCACCCCTTCATCGTATTGGATAGGAGTAGTGGCATATGTTGCCAAGATGGTGGATTCAGGCACATTGTTGTAATACTTTGTATGGTCCTCGAGAATAATCAATAAAGTGGCCGTATGCATCTTCCAGATGCAGAGGCCGGGGGTCATCTTCCTTTTCTAAAGAAAAAACTTGTGCCCAAAACAAGACAGCTTCACAGAGCAAGGGGGAAGCCTCAGCTTAAATATACTGAAAGTCTGAAGCCAACACAATGTCATTACAAAAGTAACACAAAACCATACCTCTTGGCCACGACAAGCGGAAATGGTGCCATCGATCCCAACTCGCCGACAGTGTAGATACCTCTGACAGCCAGCCTGATCAAAGGGCAAGCGTACCTGTCCTCGGACACGGCGTAGGATTCGCTATCAGGTTCAGCCATGTACACCCTGCGAGGTGATTCGCGTAACCGGACATCATCATCATCAATGTACTTCCTGAATAACAAGATGATTGCGGGTGAAGAACCGGCGACGAGAGCAGCAGAGTCCACGAACTCGTCAGGTTGCGGCGCGGCGAAACGGACCGAGTAGCCTGTGAAAGAATTGAGGACACTGAATCCGTGAGGGGATTTTTCGTCCATCAAGACGAGGAGACCGTCCGGGGTGGTGCTGTCAATAAAGTAGTCACGGAGAACCGGGAGCTCCTTGCGCAGGAACCGGCCGGTGGCGGTGTTCACCAGGAGGTGCGTGTTGCTGTGGGAGCTGTCAATGCTGACCCAGTCGCGGGGGCGGAAGCGAGGGTCCGGGGTGCCCTTCGGGTCGTCGGTGGCGGCCGAGGGGGAGTGGGGGGAAGGGGATTCGACTGGGGGTTTATTTGGGGTTCAACTTTTTTTCCTTTTAAGGAACAATCACTCGAATATCCATTTTTGAGTCCATGCTTGTCTGCATCCGATGAAGTTACAAAAAAAAAACCAAAATAACAAAAAAATGATTTTTCTTTTGCACGGAAGATAATTTGGTGCATGATGTTCGCTCCAAATTTCAGATCATTTGCACATATGAATAGCTCTAAAAAAACACAAATTAAGTCAAAAAAATGGCCGCATGCATCTCCCAGATGCAAAGGCCGGGGGTCATCCTCCTTTTCTAAAAAAAAAGTTAGAAAAAATATGAATAATGAACTTTTTTACAGACCTCAAATTTGTCTTTTCTGCCGAGAGCTACTCAATTGTTCAAATGATCTGAAATTTAAAGCGCACCTCACGCATCAAATTAGCCTTCATGCAAAAAAGAAAACATAATTTTCTAAATTTTTATAGTATTTTTTTATTTCTATTCATCGCGGGTGCAGCTGAGCCTGAGCACCAAATCGCCTCGTCCACAATCACTCCCTTTTATTCAATCACAATATAACGTTAAATACATATAAGAAGTCGGGAGGATTAATAAGCCACACACGGGCGACCAACATCTAAGGAAGAAGGGTTCAACTAAGGCTGGTCACAGGGAAGCAATGCCAACTTCAATCTAATCGGACGTCTGTTTTGTTTGATTTTTGTCTGTTTGGGTCGGTCAAAAAGATGGCGGCCGACATTGAGCACGTCTTTGCTGGCACGGCGTCCAACCGACCGTTTTATTTTTCTTTTTTTACGAAATTTTAACAATTTACATTCTATGCATACAAATACAAATAAAAGGATCCATAGTTTTTAGGCATCACAATAAATGGTTAACAACCAAATAAAAATATCTTAGTTTACAACCAAATAAAATTAAAATTGTCAGAGAAATACAAAAAAAAGATCTGGTACATCTATTGGTTGGATAGGTGAGCCCACACATGCTCAACCAAATCATTTTGAAGTTGAATGTGAGTTACCCAATAACACATTTTATGATGAAATTGGATGAACTATGTGAACGTTGCCGGTCCATGCTCAGTTTCTGTACTTTCACCTTGGTAATCAAATCCTTGGTCGTAGATGCTCTCATCATGCTCATCGTCTACAATCATGTTGTGCGTGATCACACAAGCAATCATAACATTCCACATCTTGCGTTGGTTCCATGTTCTGGCAGGATACCGAACAATAGCCCATCGAGACCAGAGCAAGCCCTATGAACATCGGAGATCGCCGAAGCACGTTGATGTCATTGTGAGAATCTGCCATGTCAATGACCATGCAAGCTTTAACATGCCTCTTATACTACCCCCTACCAAGCAAATTGAACAGTTCTTCCACTTCCAGTGCATACAACCTATGCCATCAAGCATTCCCGGAAAGCCTTTGGATTCATTGATTGCCAACAATTGGGCTGTATCTGTAGCATTTGGTTCTCTCAAGTACTCTGGGCCAAACACATCAACCACGGCTTTGCAGAACCTATACAATGATTCAAAACATGTGGACTCACTCATCCAGGCATACTCATGCACAAGATCACCTGGAATTCCGATGCAAGCATCAAGATAGCCACAATGCATTTCTGATAAGAGAAGAAGCCAAACCTTCTAAAGGCATCATTCTTGGTCTAAAGTAATCATCATACTCCACCTCTCCGTCTCGGATACGGTTGAACACATGTCTAGCCGACTGAAGCATCGCCGGAAAAGCTTGGCATTGTAGAGTGGGGACGTCCACTGGAAATAATCGCTATAGAGTAGGCAATGATCGCTCTCCCTATTGCAATTCAAGGCTGGAACATGGCCCGACATCGATCCCCTAAACATTGGCTGCATCCTAAAAATGTGCTCATTAATGACCATAGTAGCAACTACAAAGTCCTCATTGTCAGATAGACGACGAATCGTCCAACGAACATATGACGTTGTTGAAAAAAACTCATCATTGTTGTCGACCATGGTACCTTGTGGACAAAAGGCCAAACACCTTGCGGGCGGTGAAAAAGTAGGGCCTGGTGGAGGCGAGGCTAGTGAAGGGCAGGAGACTTGTCGATGTCCACGGCCACCAGTGGTGACCGTTGAGGTGAGGGTTGTTCCAGTGACCCTTGGCAGGTGGCCTCGTCGTACTACGACGACGTCCCTAAACGGCGGCCTTAGTGGATGTGGTGGGGGTCGTGCGTCGGCGGAACTGGTGGGGAAGTTGGTGGCTACGAGGGAAGGTGGTGGAAGCGATGGCCGTGCCTGTGCGGTTTCGTCGCAGCCGAAAATGGGCGGCAGATAGCACAGTGAGGTTGAGGAATGAATGTGGAGCGGGAGGGGAAAGAAAGACCATTGTGCTACCGATGGGTGGGCCAAGGGGAGGACAAGAGCGGGTGAAAGTGCTAGTTATCGACTAGAGGGGGGGGGGGTCAATAGGCGATTTTTAGGAAAGTCTTCAAAACATGAATGTTTCGAAGACAAACAATAGAAATGACCTAATTGATATGCAGCGGAAGATAAACTACAACAAGCAAACCATAGTCTAGTATGCAATAACGTGAAAGTACAAGACTAATAGCAGCTTGGTAGTAGGATCAAGATGGAAGATAGTGAGAAGCCAATCAACAAAAGTAGTCAAGCAATGAAGTCAAACAGGTATGACAATAGGCAATGACTTCACGAAGACAAACTCTAAGTAAGGTGAGGGAGAAGATAGAACCAGTCACTTGTTGAAGACACGGGATTTGTTGGACCAGTTCCAGTTGCTGTGACAACTGTACATCTGGTTAGGGAGGCTGAGATTCAACTCAGAAGACCGCGTCTTCACCTTATTCCCCTTGAGCTAAGGACACATAGTCCTCGCTCAATCACTCTGGTAAGTCTTCAAGTTAGTCTTCCGAACCTTCACAGACTGCGTTCAACGGCAATCCACAATGACTCTTGGATGCTCAGAACGCGACGCCTAACCGGCTGGAGGATTCACAGTCCTCAAGTGTAATAAGTCTTCGGGTCACACAGACAGAAAGACTTCAGTGATGCCTAACACTATTTGGCTCTGGGTGTTTGGGCTTTGTCCTCGCAAGGATTTCTCTCTCCCAAAGGCTTCGAGGTGGGTTGCTCTCAAACGACAAAAGTCGTGCACTAACTCTGAGCAGCCACCAATTTATGGTGTAGGGGGTGGGCTATTTATAGCCACTAGGCAACCCGACCTGAAATGTCCGAAATGACCCTGGATCACTAAGGAACTGACACGTGTTCCAACGGTCAGATTTCAAACACACACGGCAACTTTACTTGGGCTACAAGCAAAGCTGACTCATCCAGCTCTGGATAAGTTTTGCTCTCATTGTCTTCGCTCGAAGACATAGGATTTGGGTTGAGAATCACTTGATCATTACGACTATGATCACTTGGACCCCACTTAACAAAGACGGTGGTTCCTATGACTCAACAAAGAAGAAAAGGAAACAACGAAACGACACAGTCTTCGCCCTCCATAGTCTTCACTCAATGTCTTCTCATGTCATAGACTTCAATGTGAATATCTTCACATACCACCATTGTCATCAATGTCTTCATACATTTTTAGGGGCCATCTCCGGTAGGTAAACCAAATCAATGGGGGACACCACCTGCGTTATCCTGCAATTCTCAAAAATGCATTAGTCCCTCAACCACATTTGTCGTCAATACTCCAAAACCAACTAGGGGTGGCACTAGATGCACTTACAATCTCCCCCTTTTTGGTGATTGATGACAAACTGGTTGAAGTTTTCAACGGGGATAAAATATGTGAAATTGTAAAGGATAGAAGTGTCTTCATAAGTGGCAAAGGCTCCCCCTGAAGATGTGCATATAAGTAGTTTGCTTTTGAAATGCAAATGCACATGGCAGGTTGTACTTGTGGAGATCCTCTTCAAGTTATGAAGATAATTCATCATGCATGAAATGATATAGCTAAGAGAATGACATGCATAATGAAAAATGGACGTCTGCAGAATGATCTAAGTCACGGAAGTTATAAATGCACATGCGGAATTTATCATCGCACCCGAGTAAAGCAAATAAGTAGCAGACGACCATCGAGTTTAAGTGTTAGAACTCAAAGAACCAAATGTATCAAAAGCGAGAGTTGTAAACACTAGGCAAAATATTATGCAACCACCCTTATGAACCCGCTTGAAGACTATCAAACTCATATGCTTCTCCCCCTTTTGTCAGTAATGACCAAAAAGGTTTGAAGACATAGAGCATCTACTCGTCCTCTTCAGAAGTTGATGATGCAGCAGGGTTGTCGTTATTGGTTGGCGGTGCGAGCGAACTTAGTGCGATGTCGATTAAATGCGAAGTAGGGGCGGTGAAGTAGCATCATCTTCATCATCGATCACTCTGGCATTGACAGTTGCAGCGGAGGAAGAATAGTCGAGTCTTCAAGTGATGGAGTTCATCGTGGGACTGCATTCCGTGGAGGAGTGGAGTCAAACTTGAAGCGTTCGAGTGAAGCCATCGTCTTGAAGATCCGCTTGACCTTGGCAGGGTCAAACTCTTCCATGATCGCTGACAGGTCTCGTGAGTGACAAAAGCATTCTTGGTGGCAAGGTTTTGAATGCGATTGATGTCCACCAAGAGGCTTTGCATTTGTCGCTTGAGCCAGGAGTGATGCTTATCTTGTTTCTGATGCAGTGCAACAAGAATTTCTCGATCATTGAGGACTCGAGAGCGCTTCCGAGGCCTTTGGCCTATTGTGCTCTCAGTGGCTTCAGTCCGCGCACGATGAGGCAGACGTGTGTTCCCAGTCGGAGGATAGACACGAGATATTGCTGGGACACCTTCCATGGGTTGAGAGAAGCTGTGGTGATCTGCATTCTGAAGACAAAGTGGCGTTTTGGCTAGCTCAGGGTATATGGCTTCAACTGACATATCAACCTCTGGTAGAAAGATCAGATGATTGCGGCGGAGGGCTGATAGTTGATAGCAGAGTGCATCTTGATGAGGCGCATGACCCATGGAGCATAAAATTTCAGACCAAAGCGAATTCAGATTGAGGCCGACCAATTGTCGAATGAAGAATTCTTGCGTGTTGAAGCTGATGCCATTGAGGATGTAAAAGACCAATGTCTTCATTGCTCCTTCAAGTTTTGCAGATGATGAATGCCCTTTGATAGGCCATAGAGTTAGCGATGATATGATATATTATGCGAGGTAGATACTCAAGGTCATCAACAAAGAAGTGCTTGAGGGTATTCAGCGTCATGTGGCGATGGCTTCATCATGCTCAACATCCGACTCATGTCGGGTTACGGCTTATGAAATATGCTCTCCGATTGCATCAGCGGTGGAGTTGACAACCAGGTTCAAACAGCTCTCCGGGAGTGGGTAGGCATGTGAGCTCAATGATGTCAAGAGCTTTGGCTTCATGATGAACATTTCTGTCATCCACTCGAGAACCCATGTCTTCGTGATCTCGGTTGTAGCCGCGGATGTGGAGGGTAGCATAGAATTGAAGCACAAGTTCTTCATTCCGGTGTTCTTTATGCATATGAAGCCGAGCAGACCTGCATCACGAAAGCAATCAAGTGCTTCTTCTAAGCACGGCAGTCCGTCAATGGCTTCAGTGTCAAGGCGCATATGAGGGAAAATGCGCCCTTGATCATACAAAACGCATGAGTAATAGCTTCGTTGCGGATAGCTCCAGAAACGGTCAGATGATATCCTTGGCCCTGTGTAGGGGTTCTTTGCACTCTCAAAGAAAGTGTTGTGGGCTTTGAAGCCATTTGCATTGTAAGAACCTGTAGAGGTGGCAGTGCCTGGAAACCTTGGCAGTCTTTGCTTGGCTTACGGACTGAGGCCTATCGCAATATGATATTCAAACCGAGGACCCGAAGGCAATAGGCGGAGGGACGAGAACATGCCATCTTCTTGTGATTAGCTGACCATAGTTGTATGCTTGCTCAATTGTGTAGGGCCTTGGTGGCGGGCTGGAGCGATGGCAACAAGCGAGGCTTTAGGCTGCTCGTGAGATGCTTCGGGAGCAGTTGCCTCATTGGCTTCAGGCACATTTCCTTCATTGGCTTCAGGAGCTGTAGGTGCAGGCTCCACATTTGCTTCAGCCATGACCACGTCATTGGCTTCATTGGTGTTGGAGGTGGCAACCTCAATATTTTCAACCTCCACTTGAGGATCTGGAGGGTCAGGCACTGGCACGTTGATATCAGGAATAACTTCTTCAATTGCGGGGGGTGTAGGGACACGATCTTCTTCTTCTTGGGTGTCTTCGGCTGATGCAGCCGGATTGTCTTCAGCAGCTTTGGCTTCAGACTCGAAGACGTTCACAGTTGGAGTGGCTTCTGAAAACACTTGACGTGCAACAGGTTGGTGGTGCACTTCTCATTCTGGAGCAGCCGAGAGAGGTACTTGAGGCCTTTGACCTTTGCGAAGCTGCGAAATCTTTGGCGACGCCTTTGGAGATGGGGTTGCCTGGGCCTCAGAGTCTTCCTCTTCTTCTTGCTGTTGTTGTTGGGGAGTGACTTGTTGTTGGGGAGTGACTTCTTGTTAGGGAGTGACTTGTTGTTGGGGAGTACTAGGGGTGTCTTCTTGTTGCGGGCGATCAGCCCATGAAGCATCCTGAGCAATTGGCGTCAGAGGACGACCAATGCTGATGAGTTCGCTGTTCGTCTGACAGGCGATGATACCACATTGTATTCAATTTGAGGAAGAACTTCATCATCTTCAACATTGTCATGGTGACCAATGTCTTGATAGTGATGGGATCTCTGCTGGAATTTCTTCACTTGAGGAGCCTCTGTGGAAGCGGGCTCATGAGCAGTCATCTAAGTTCTTGGGTTGCGACGCATGGGCGAACCCGGTGAAATGGGTTCAACAATCAAGGGCTCTGTGGGAGCAGCCCGATTCTTCTTGGTCTTAAGCTTCTTCTTGGAGGGAGAAGCATCAGAGGCTTCAGGAAGTCTCCTTTTTCTGGCTTCAGCCTCAGCAGTCCTCGTCTTCTTCTGTTTAGAAGCGGTTGATCTGCTTTGGCTTCGAGCCAGTCATGCTGCTTGGGAAGACTATGCGGGGTTCTTCCTGCCTTGAAGGTGCAGCTTGGTCAGTTGAAGACTTCTTCCTCTTTGCAGCCATCCTGGGGTCAATGCCAGGACGGCCAAGAGCCTTGCGCTTCTCGGACTCATTGTAGGCTAGTACACACTTGTCAGCCAAGCTCTTCATGCGCTCACGAGAGCCTCTGGCTTCTTCACGCTTCTTGAGAAAGGCTTCCTTGAGGTCGTGCAACATGACCTTGAAGTTTTTGACGTCTTGCACGCTGAGTGCAGCCATATGCTTCTTGAACTGAGCTTTCTCATAGTCAATCTTATGCTTCAGTTCAACAATGCGCTGAGAAAGAGCTAGCTCAGAAGCAATGGCGCCATTGAAGGAGACGCTGAGGCCAATAGGAAGTTGCAGATCTTCAAAGCTGATGTTTGGGGTGTCAAACCACTCATCAATGAAGTGATGGATGATTGCCACATCAAAGAGAGGCAAATTGTTGAAGATTTCTGCTTCTTTTTTTTGCTCTTGATAAGTTGCTCAAGAGCATCATCTGCAAGATCTTCATCACTGGACAGATCAATGTGCTCTTCACGCAGAATGGCAGCGAAGTCGATGTCGATTCGGTATTCTTGACAATTTTCTTTCTCTTCTCCGTCTTCTTGGAGATACGGGATTGATCTTCAGACTGCACCGGCTTCGTGGAGGTGCAAGAGCTGCGGCTTCACACGTGAAGCTTTAGGAGGAGCAGGTGACTTTGAAGCCTTGACTTTCTTTTGCTTCTGTGGCTTTGGAGCAGGAGCAGGAGCAGGATCTGGGGCTTCATCTGAATCAGCATCGTCATTAGTGTGATCCACTTTGGCACCTTGGACCAAGATGTAGGTGATGAGGCCATGAAGGTTTGAAAAGGGACCGATGACATTGGGTTCAGCATCACGTGAGCCGTCAGCACGAGGAGCAGAGGGACCAGGGTTGAAGTATAATCCCAATGACTTCTTGTTTTCCTTGGCAGAAGCCTTTGCGTCTTTGGAAGTTGCGCTTGAAGAGATTATCGTCACGACACCAGAGCAAAGACGCTGGGTCGGCATTCTCAGGCTGAGGTCCACGGACCATACAAGGATAGAAACCTTGTGCAATAGCTTCAGCCATGTTCTTGGGAGGAAGGCCTCGAAAGAGAATATCACCCCAAGGGATTCTGATAGCATTCTTCTCGGCATACTCCTGGGTCAAAAAATTGTACTTGAACCATTGTTCAGCCCAATATCGACGAATCCATTGGATTCACGTCTTGCGCTGATTGTAATTCTCTTCGGGATCTGTCTTGTAAAGTTCTGCGAGGTCATCGAGCGAGATCTTTTGAGGTTCCCCACGACGCTGTCTGCCGCCCTTCTGACTGATTTATACGCAGCCATGAACTTCAAACTGAATGGCTTCACGTTCAAAGGCTTCAAAGGCTTGCGTTTGTTGGACAAACAGAGGCGGCTTCGGGAGAGTTAGTTTGATCTTTGTAAGAATTCTGCAAGCGAATGCAGACTATGAGAAACAAGGGATTCTCCCATGGACATGTACTGTGACAGCATTAGAGATGCGAGGGAAGGGAAGAGGTCATATGCATTCTCGTAAGATTTTGAAGATAAATCAGTTTGAAGACATTGACCTCATGATGCGAAGACATTCACTTATAGGAGGGTTGGTTCCATTTATGCGAATCCGTGAATAAGTACAAGTGAGGAATCTAACTAGTTGTGAAGCTTAAGTGAATATACTAGGCGATATGAGATGCGCATGAATAGATCTAACATTGTATGGGCAGAAACCAATTTTGGTAAGTAGGATGAATCTTGAAGATCAAACAGATGGTAAAAATAGAGTTATATTTACCACTCGAAGAACTGCTAGACGGGAAGGGTAGGAAGCGGAGCAGTTCAATCCACCGTGCCCTAACTTGGTGACGGAGGACACCTACGGCGGCGGCGGAGATGACGATGTTCGCGGCCGGCATGAGGACAGCGTCGGAGAAGTCGCGGCAGCTAAGCGCTTCGTCGCCGGCGTCGTCGAGAGCTAGCGGTGGCGCTAGGGTTTTGATGAGGTGGAGAGGTGGAAGAAGGTCTTCTTTACCGCAGGGGACAAGTATTTATAAGGAGGTGTGCGACACATTGCAATTACGTAGGTGCCCCTGGCGGTTCACATCTGAGGGGAACGTGGCAAGCATGCAACATACTCTGAGATGTCCCATGTTCCCACGCCCGCCAGGTTTGTCGGATGGTCGTTCCCGCTTATCCGGATTTCAACGATGAGATGAATCATTTAAAACAGACTTAAAGTTTGTCTCTGTGTTTTCTTGACAAGGACGCAGAAGACATTCGACAGTTTCAATGGAATGCATATGATTTGGACAAATAGAGTTTGAGATAGAAAGCATAGAGAGATTGGGGTCCGATCACATTCACTTAGTTCAAAAGATTCAACTTGGAAGACATAGCTATAAGTGAATGCTGTAGAGGACAGAACAATATATATATATATATATATATATATATATATATATATATATATATATTATAAAGCAACAATATCAACATAGTGAAGAAAATCATGAAGATAGGTTGAGGTTGAAGACGAATCAAATGCGAAGATATTACAGAAATAACGCCATGAGTGAAACACTTCAAACAAAGAAATTTGGTGGTGGCGTTACCCACCGTATAGGAAGTATTAGACCTAGACACGGCGCACAATTATCGTGGCGCTCCGAAGTCAAATTCCACGTTAATGTATTCACACTCAGAATGTAAGTCTTCATTGATTGAAGATATACGTTACTTAGTGTGTTGCACATCTAAGTCATCAACATGCATAAGTGTTAGGATGTGTGCTTGATCACAGGACATTTGAGGATTCCAAGATATTTAGCTCACACCGTAACTTGCAAAACCTTTTCTCATCCAAGGGCTTTGTGAAGATATCTGTCGATTGCTCTTGATGTTGGCGTGAATGATGTCAATATCTTTCTTCATGACATGATCCACGAGAAAATGATGACGAATTTCAATGTGCTTTGTCTTGAGTGCTTTGGACTGGATTGTTGGCAATCTTGATGGCGCTTTCGTTGTCGCAGAAGAGAGGTACTTGTGTCGATTGATGCCATAGTCCTTGAGAGTTTGCTTCATCCATAGAAGCCGAAACACGGAAGATCCAAAGCAGCAATGTATTCAGATTCAGCGATTGAGAGTGATACAGTTACGCTTCTTTGAAGACCAACAGACGAGTGATCGTCCCGTAAAGTGACATGTGCCTGATGTAGACTTGCCATCCACCTTGTCACCAGCATAATCAAGATCCGAAAATCCAACCAAATCAAATTTTGAGCCCTTTGGATACCATAATCCGAGTGTTGGGGTGTGAGCCAAATATCGAAGAATTCGCTTCACAGCTAAGTGATGTGATTCCTTTGGTGCCACTTGGAATCGAGCACACATGCAAACACTAAGCATAATATCTGGCCTAGATGCACATAGGTAAAGTAAGGAACCAATCATGGAGCGGTATACCTTTTGATCGAACTATTTACCATTGTCGTCGGGACCCACATGGTGTTTGGCTGGCATTAGCGTCATGTATCCTTTGCACTCTTGCATTCCAAACTTCTTCAGGCAATCTTGGAGGTATTTTTCTTGAGATATAAAGATGCCATTCCTTTGCTGATGAATTTGAAGACCAAGGAAGAACTTGAGCTCTCCCATCATGGACATCGATATTGTTCTTGCATCATGTATCCAAATTCATCACTATACTTACGGTTGGTGCAGCGAAGATAATGTCATCCACATATATTTGGCATACAAACAGTTCACCATCATATGTCTTCGTGAAGAGTGTGGGATCAAGGGATCCAGGTTTGAAGCCTTTGCTCTTCGTGAAGTCTTTGATCGTGATCATACCGGTAGCGAGGAGCTTGTTTGAGGCCATACATTGCTTTATTTAGCTTGTACACCATATCGAGGATGTTTTGGATCTTCAAAGCCGTGTGGTTGAGCGACATATACTTCTTCTTCAATCTTGCCGTTGAGAAATGCACTCTTCACATCCATTTGATAGAGCAAGATGTTGTGGTGGTTAGCATAGGCTAGTAGTATGCGAATAGCTTCAAGCCTAGCTACAAGAGCAAATTTTTCATCGAAGTCAATTCCTTCAACTTGAGTATATCCTTGAGCCACAAGCCGTGCTTTGTTTCTGACGACTTGACCATGCTCATCTTGCTTGTTTTGATATATCCATTTGGTGCAAATAATGTTATGCTTGCGAGGGTCAGGACGCTTGACAAGTTCCCAAACATTGTTCAGCTTGAACTGTTGAAGTTCTTCTTGCATAGCTTGTATCCATTCTGGTTCCATAAAGTCTTGACAACTTTCTTGGGTTACGATATTGACACAAAAGAAAAGTGCCCACAGAAATTTGCTAGTCTGTGTTGCTCTTGAGCGAGTAAGCGGACCAGTGCATTGATGCTATCGATTATCTTCTCAATCTGTACTTCATTTGCAACTCGAGGATGAACTGGACGAAGACTTTGCTCTTGCTGATCACTGTCATCATTGGGAGGATTGTCTTCAGGCTGAGCATTGTCTTCAGTTTGGTTAGGTGCAGAAATGATAAGTTCCTCTTGAGCTGTGCTTGAAGGCATGATTTCACCGATTCCCATTAGCTTGATAGATTCATTTGGGTGGAGCTTCGTCTAGTGTACTTGGCAGGAACTCTCTTTGTGAACCATTGGTTTCATCAAATTGCACGTCTACGATTTCGGACGATTTTGTAGAGATAAAGGTTGAAGACTCTGAGGAGTGCGAGTCCTTTCCGTAATCGAGCATGAAGCCTTCGTGAGCTTTGGGTTCAAATTTTGACTTGTGATGGGGATCCTTGATCCAAAGCACTTAGCCCCAAATACTCAAGTAGGCGACGTTTGGCTTCTTGCCGATGAGGAGCTCATAGGATGTTTTGTTCGAAGCTTATGGATATAAACACGGTTGATGACGTGACAAGCTGTATCAATGGCTTCGTGCCGGAACTTTCTTAGTGTCTTGTACTCGTTGAGCATTGTTCGAGCCATCTCAATGAGGGTTACATTCTTGCGCTCCACGATGCCATTTTCTTTGAGGTGTGTATGGAGCAGAGAACTCATGAGTGATTCCCATGGTATCCAGATAAAGATCAAGTCCGGTGTTCTTGAATTCAGTGCCGTTATCACTTCTGATATGCTTGATCTTGACGCCATAATTGTTCATTGCTTGATTGGCGAAACGTCTGAAGACATCTTGCACTTCAGTCTTGTAGAGAATTATATGCACCCATGTGTATCTTGAGTAGTCATCAACAATGACGAAGCCATAGAGACAAGCAGTTGTTGTGAGGGTAGAGTAATGAGTAGGGCCAAACAAATCCATGTGTAACAGCTCGAAGGGTTGAGATGTCGTCATGATTGTCTTCGAGGGTGCTTTGCCCTAGTCATCTTTCCGACTTCGCAGGCACCACACAAATGATCCTTCTTGAACTTGACACCTTCGATGCCTATGACATGCTTCTTCTTGGCGAGTGTGTGTAAGTTCCTCATGCCAGCATGCCCTAGCCTCCGATGCCAGAGCCATCATTCTGAAGCTTTTGCAAGAAGACATACGGCAAGTTGTGGACCTGCTGAGAAGTCTACCATGTATAGATCATCTTTCCTATACCCTTCAAAGACTAAAGACTTGTCAGATTCCATTAGTGCAAGGCAACAATATTTTCCGAATACACAATCATGTTCAAGTCACAAAGCATTGAGACAGACATCAAGTTGAAACCAAGGGATTCAACAAGCATCACTTTATCCATGTATTGATCCTTTGAGATTGCAACTCTACCTAGACCCAATACCTTGCTTTTACCAGTGTCAGCAAATGTGATGTGACTCTTGTCAAATGGACGTAAGGTTAAGTCCATGAGAAGACTTCGATCACCAGTCATATGATTAGTGCATCCATTGTCCATAATCCATTCTGAAGCATGAGGTGTCATACCCTACAGTACAGTTAGGGGGATAGGCTTCACCAAGAGCATTGTGAAGCATAAGCATTTGACGGGCAAATGGATTATTGAAGCTTAAATCAAGATTAGGACTGGTAGGATGAATGGCAAACGATTCAGGAACAAAATACATAATGAGACCATTTGGGCATTTGATCTTGTGCCCTACAAGATGATTTAAGTCCCCAGCTATAGCATCAGACGCCTTTGATTTTCGGCTGGAGACCCTTTCCTGCAAAAGAGAGTTAATTCTTCTTAACCACCCACATCTTCAGGGGTGGCTTAGAAGCAATGATTCTAAGTGTAGCATCTGAGAATTTCGGCTTTGGAGCCCTAGCAAATAGCCTTGCAGGAGAAGAATGATACTCATATGAATAAGCAGAAAAGTTCTTAGTTCTATGAACATAGCAGTTTGAAGACACACGCTCATATTCACAAATTTGAGTACGGTTTCCCTGCAAAACATTGGCATTAGGGTGACTCAGGTGAGTCCTCTGTCTGTATGAAGCCTTTGGACCATATGACGGCTTAGGTCTGGGGTTTGTCTTCTTCCCAGGTGGTGTCATGATCAGATTGTCTGGAAGATTCTCAAGACAGCTTTTGGTATCCCAGATCTTCTTCAGAGGTGGTCCATTCCTGCGATTAGTAATGCGAATATACCGCAAACACTTCACCATTACGATTCTTGAACAGCTTATAGTTTGCATCAAAGGATTCATCAATGATAATAGGGTTAGCACAGGTAAAACCAGATAAGGTGGAAGGATCCACTGAAGGTCCCTTTGCGACAACCCATGTGGTTTTGGGATACCGCTTTCGGGCTTCCAAAGTAGGAACCATCAACATTCATTTTCCTCTCGAACCCAACACCCTCTTTCCTAGGGTTTTGGTTCAGAATCTGCTTTTTGAGGACATCGCAAAGTGTCTGATGCCCTTTCAGACTTTTATACATCCCTGTTTCAAGCAATGTCCTCAACCTAGCATTTTCAACAGCAATAGCAGTGGTATCCTCCACAGAGGGGTTAGTTACCACATTAGTAGTTGAAGACAATGCAACAGATGGCAGCTTGAACATTCAAAGCAATAAAGCTAGAGATATCACGCTCAAGACATTTTAGACATGGTTGTTCAAATCCATCCCGAAGCGGAACTGATCTGTTGAGCGCGAAGTGACTCATTCTCTTTTTGAAGATCTTCATGAGCCGCTCTCAATTTCTCAAGCTCTTGCTTCCTTTGAAGATAATCATAGAAGAGCTTTTCATGAGCAGTTGAGAGCGTTTCATGATGACTTTCAAATTCTTGGTACTTAGCATGAAGATTCTTAATGTCTTCAACTAAGGACTGTGAACGTGTCATTTCTGCGTCCAACAGGTCATCGCTTTTGTCTAACAGTTTTTGAGTATGTTCCATAGCTCTTTGTTGTTCGGTTGCAATTTTAGCAAGTGTTTTGTAGCTGGGTTTGGATTCACAATCAGAGTCATCTTCACTTGATGTTTGAAAGTAAGCATCACGTGATTTTACCTTGGCACCGCTGCGTGCCATGAAGCAAAGAGGGTGGGAGCAGTGGTCGACCTTGTCATCGCCTTGACATTGGTGTAGAAATCATTGTCTTGATTTTGAAGATGGACTTGGCAACATAGGCTGTGGCTAAAGCCGGACTTGCGGCGCTAGGATCGGACTCCTCTTGGACTCCACCTCCACCTCCTCGAAGCGGACTCCTCCTCTGAATCCATTTCTTTGCCAACAAAAGCACGAGCCTTGACAGATGAGCTCTTCTTATGAGATGAAGACTTTGATGAGGACTTGGAAGAAGACTTTGAACATTTCTTCTTCTTCTTGTCATCAGAATCATATTCCTTGCTCTTCTTCTTCTTCTTCTCATTGTCCACTGTGGACACTCAGAGATATAGTGTCCAGATTTCTTGCACTTGTGATAGGTTCTCTTCTTGTAGTCATGAGTGGAAGCTTCATCATTTTTTGAGCTGGATCGTGAAGACTTTCAAGCCTTTCTTCCTAGTGAACTTGGAACTTCTTCACAAGCATAGCAAGTTCCTTTCCAATGTCTTCGTGGATCATCGGTAACCGCAATGATTCTTCTTCAGATGAGGAAACAACTTTTGCCTTCAAAGCACGAGTTCGGCCATAGTTGGGACCATAGATATCTCTTTTCTCAGAAAGCTGGAACTCATGTGTGTTGAACCTCTCAAGTATATCAGACGGATCGAGTGTCTTGAAGTCAGGACGTTCTTGTATCATGAGGGCAAGGGTGTCAAAAGAGCTGTCAAGTGATCTCAGTAGTGTCTTGACGATTTCATGCTTGGTGATCTCAGTGGCGCCGAGAGCATGAAGCTCATTTGTGATGTCAGTGAGGCGATCAAACGTGACCTGGACATTTTCATTGTCGTTTCTCTTGAAGCGCTTGAAGAGGTTACGAAGAACACTGATTCTTTGATCTCTCTGGGTTGAGACGCCTTCGTTGACCTTGGATAGCCAGTCCCAGACTAGCTTCGACGTTTCCAGAGCACTCACACGGCCATACTGTCCTTTGGTCAGATGACCACAGATGATGTTCTTTGCAGTAGAATCCAGTTGAATGAATTTCTTGACATCAGCAGGGGTGACACCTTCACCAGATTTGGGAACGCCGTTCTTGATGACATATCAGAGGTCAACATCAATGGCTTCAAGATGCATGCGCATCTTATTCTTCCAGTAGGGATAGTTAGTTCCATCGAACACGGGGAAAGCAGCGGAGACTTTGATTATCCCTGCAGTCGACATAGCTAAAACTCCAGGTGGTTAAACCGAATCACACAGAACAAGGGAGTACCTTGCTCTGATACCAATTGAAAGTGCTAGTTATCGACTAGAGGGGAGGGTGAATAGGCGATTTTTAGGAAAGTCTTCAAAACATGGATGTTTCGAAGACAAACAATAGAAATGACCTAATTGATATGCAGCGGAAGATAAACTACAACAAGCAAACCATAGTCTAGTATGCAATAGCATTGAAAGTACAAGACTAATAGCAGCTTGGTAGTAGGATCAAGATGGAAGATAGTGAGAAGCCAATCAACAAAAGTAGTCAAGCAATGAAGTCAAATAGGTATGACAATAGGCAATGAGTTCACGAAGACAAACTCTAAGTAAGGTGAGGGAGAAGATAGAACCAGTCAGTTGTTGAAGACACGGGATTTGTTGGACCAGTTCCAGTTGCTGTGACAACTGTATCTGGTTAGGGAGGCAGAGATTCAACTAAGAAGACCGCGTCTTCACCTTATTCCCCTTGAGCTAAGGACACATAGTCCTAGCCCAATCACTCGACTTCCGAACCTTCACAGACTGCGTTCACCGGCAATCCACAATGACTCTTGGATGCTCGAGCAGCGACGCCTAACCATTTGGAGGATTCCACAGTCCTCAAGTGTAATAAGTCTTGTGTCACACAGACGTAAAGACTTGATGATGCCTAACACTATTTGGCTCTGGGTGTTTGGGTTTTGTCCTCGCAAGGATTCTCTCTCTCAAAGGCTTGAGGTGGGTTGCTCTCAAAGCGACAAAAGTCGTGCACTAACTCTGAGCAGCCACCAATTTATGGTGTAGGGGTGGGCTATTTATAGCCACTAGGCAACCGACCTGAAATGTCCGAAATGACCACAGGTCACTAAGGAACCGACACGTGTTCCAATGGTCGATTTCAAACACACACGGCAACTTTACTTGGGCTACAAGCAAAGGCTGACTCATCCAGCTCTGGATAAGTTTTGCTCTCATTGTCTTCGCTCGAAGACATAGGATTTGGGTTGAGCATCACTTGATCATTCTCGACTATGATCACTTGGACCCCACTTAACGATGCAATTGGTTCCTATGACTCAACAAAGAAGAAAAGGAAACAACGAAGCGACCACGATCTTCGCGCTCCATAGTCTTCACTCAATGTCTTCTCATGTCATAGACTTCAATGTGAATATCTTCACATACCACCATTGTCGTCAATGTCTTCATACATTTTTAGGGGTCATCTCCGGTAGGTAAACCGAATCAATGGGGGACACCACCTGCGTTATCCTGCAATTCTCACAAACGCATTAGTCCCTCAACCACATTTGTCGTAATTACTCCAAAACCAACTAGGGGTGGCACTAGATGCACTTACAGCGGGCGTCGCACGCGTCCGTAGCTTGTCCGTGCTGACGCAAAACCGGCCCAAATTTGGGCCCAAAATGGGTCGAAGAGGAAAGAAAAACGAATTTTGGAAAATTTTCTCAAATTTCAAAAATAGATGAATTCTTTAAAAAAATCTTGAATTTAGAAGTGAAGAATTTGAAAAAGAAATGTTCATGAATATAAATATTTCATGAAACTGATAAGAATGTTCGTATGTCTTAAAAAATATTCTCAAACTAAAGAAACGTTCATCAATTATTTTAAATGTCCATGATTTTTTTAAATATTTGGTTAATTGTATAAAGAAAAATAAAAAAAGTAAGGAAAAAAACAAAAATAAAGGGAAATAGAAGAAATGAAAGAAAAGGTAAAAAGAAAAAGAAAACAAAAGGACTAGAAACCAATATAAATCGGTCAAGGAAATAAAACATAGAAGACAACATCAAAATAAAAACCCACGGTGCCTATGCACCCTAATATGCTACTTTGGCCCGAGAGCTAGTGGATTATAAATTGGTTATAACCATATTATTGCTGAATCTGATTGCTTGCAAGTAGTTGAAGCTTTCGGAGGAGGACACACTTGGTGGCATGAAGGAGCTGCAATTTATGCTGATTGTGTGGATTTGGTGACGATGATTGGGACTGTCCAATTCTCACGTAGCCTTCGGGAGGCCAACAATAGCATGACGAGATAGGAAAACGTAGTTATGAAAACCATGTATCTTGTAATTGGGTAGATAATCCTCTTCTTTTATTATTCATTCTCTTGTGAAGGATGTAAGTGTGGTTGGTTGATTAATAAAGCAAGCCATGATGGCATTTCCCTAAAAAAAAGGAAATTGTGTTGTTTCAGAACCAGCTCTCATCACGAGCAGAAGGCCTATCTGGCTCGCTTCAACGAGTTAGGTGGGTGGAGAACCCGTTCCTTGAATGTCCCGGCGTGTGTGAGCAGAAGGCCTATCCGGCTCACTGCGTTAGGTGGGTGAAGAACTCGTTGCTTGAATGTCCTAGTGTGTGTGTGTGAGCAAAAGGCATATCTGGCTCACTTTAACGAGTTGGGTGAGTCGAGAACCCGTTGCTTGAATGTCCCAAAGTGTGTGAGCAGAAGGCCTGTTTGGCTCTCTTTAACGAGTCAGGTGGGTGGAGAACTCGTTGCTTGAACGTCCCAGCATGTGTGAGCAAAAGGCCTATCTGGCTCGCTTTAACGAGCCAGGTGGATGGATAACCTGTTGCTTCAATGTCCCAGCGTGTGTGAGCAGAAGGCCTATCTGTCTCACTTTAACGACTCAGATGGGTGGAGAACCTAGCCGTTGCTTGAATATCCCAATGTGTGTGAGCGGAAGGCCTATCTAGCTCACTTTGACGAGTCAGGTGGGTGAAGAACATGTTGCTTGAATGTCCCAGCATGTGTGGTGCTTCCCTCGTTCCTGGCAGCGAGACTGCAAAGGGATGTTGACCTTTTCCACAAGCAGGCCCTCGTGCAAACTTCTACCGCTTCTGAGCCCAAGTCCTCTCAAGTGTTCGCCTCCGTCATTATGTGCTCCATTGGATCAAAATTTGTTTCATTGTACGTTGGTCATGGTGATGCACGTGCCATTGCACTACTCACCAGGTACCTGCAGATCACTAGAGACATAATATAACCATATTAATCTAGAAATTAGTTTAGAAACAGTAAGCATAACTTAGATGCACACATGCCACCAACCCATGAATACATTGACAAGTGAAGACCACACTCATGGAACTTTTAGATTGCTCAAGTTGTAGATGCACCTCATTATCAATGAAAGTGTCGTCTCTATCTGATTTGTTTTTTGAAAATTACATGCTCTCCTAATATGCTACTTTGGCCCGATAGCTAGTGGATTATAAATTGGAATAAATATCTTAATAAAACCGGTGGAGAAATAGCTCGTGGCACTGCCGAGTTAGGTTGGCCCATGCTCCCCTTTTGTGACATAGCGACAGTTTGGCGCAAAGAGACTCAACCAGATATATGCAAGTTAAGCTCAATACGAATGCTTCCTTTAACACCGAGGAAGGAGAAGGGGCAACGGGCACAATTATTCGCGATAAGCACGGTAAGTTCCTTGCTGGTGCTTGCTCCGTTGTCTCGCATGCTTCATCAGCTTCGATGATGGAAGCCCTTGCAATGAAAGAAGGATTGTCCCTGGTTGCATCTTTGGGTTATCTTGAATCTGATTGCTTGCAAGTAGTTGAAGCTTTAGGAGGACACACTTGGTGGCATGAAGGAGCTGCAATTTATGCTGATTGTGTGGATTTGGTGACGATGATTGGGACTGTCCAATTCTCACGTTGCCTTTGGGAGGCCAACAGCGTTGCACATGAGATAGCAAAATGTAGTTATGAAAACCATGTATCTTGTAATTGGGTAGATAATCCTCTTCTTTTATTATTCATTCTCTTGTGAAGGATGTATGTGTGGTTAGTTGATTAATAAAGCAAGCCATGATGGCATTTCCCTAAAAAAAGGAGATTGTGTTGTTTCATAACTAGCTCTCATCAGGAGCAGAAGGCCTATCAGGCTCGCTTCAACGAGTTAGGTGGGTGGAGAACCTGTTCCTTGAATGTCCCAGCGTGTGTGAGCAGAAGGCCTATCCGGCTCACTGCGTTAGGTGGGTGAAGAACTCGTTGCTTGAATGTCCCAGTGTGTGTGTGTGTGTGAGCAAAAGGCACATCTGGCTCACTTTAACGAGTTGGGTGAGTGGAGAACCCGTTGCTTGAATGTCCCAAAGTGTGTGAGCAGAAGGCTGTTTGGCTCTCTTTAACGAGTCAGTGGGTGGAGAACTTCGTTGCTTGAACGTCCCCAGCGTGTGTGAGCATAATGCCTATCTGGCTCGCTTTAACGAGCCAGGTGGATGGATAACCTGTTGCTTCAATGTCCCAGCGTGTGTGAGCAGAAGGCCTATCTTCTCACTTTAACGAGTCAGGTGGGTGGAGAAACTGGCCGTTGCTTGAATATCCCAATGTGTGTGAGCGGAAGGCCTATCTAGCTCACTTTAACGAGTCAGATGGGTGAAGAACATGTTGCTTGAATGTCCCAGCATGTGTGGTGCTTCCCTCATTCCACAGCAATGAGACAGACGAAGGGATGTTGACCTTTTCCACAAGCAGGCCCTCATGCAAACTTCTACCGCTCTGAGCCCAAGTCCTCTCAAGTGTTCGCCTCCGTCATTATGTGCTCCATTGGATCAAAATTTGTTTCATTGTATCGTTGGTCATGGTGATGCACGCGCCATTGCACTACTCACCAGGTACCTGCAGATCACTAGAGACATAATATAAGCATATTAATCTAGAACTTAGTTTAGAAACAGTAAGCACAACTTAGATGCACACATGCCACCAACCCATGAAAACATTGAAAAGTGAGGACCACACTCATGGAACTTTTAGATTGCTCAAGTTGTAGATGCACCTCATTATCAATAAAAGTGTCGTCTCTGTCTGATTTGTTTTTTAAAATTTACATGCTCTCCTAATATGCTACTTTGGCCCGAGAGCTAGTGGATTATAAATTGGAATAAATATCTTAATAAAACCGGTGGAGAAATAGCTCGTGGCACTGCTGAGTTAGGTTGGCCCATGCTCCCCTTTTGTGACATAGCGACAGTTTGGCGCAAAGAGACTCAACCGGATATATGCAAGTTAAGCTCAATACGAATGCTTCCTTTAACACCAAGGAAGGAGAAGGGGCGACGGGCACAATTATTCGCGATAAGCACGGTAATTCCCTTGCTGGTGCTTGCTCCATTGTCTCGCATGCTTCATCAGCTTCGATGATGGAAGCCCTTGCAATGAAAGAAGGATTGTCCCTGGTTGCATCTTTGGGTTATAACCATATTATTGCTGAATCTGATTGCTTGCAAGTAGTTGAAGCTTTCGGAGGAGGACACACTTGGTGGCATGAAGGAGCTGCAATTTATAATGATTGTGTGGATTTGGTGACGATGATTGGGACTGTCCAATTCTCACGTAGCCTTCGAGGCCAACAAGCGTTGCGCATGAGATAGGAAAAGCGTAGTTATGAAAACCATGTATCTTGTAATTGGGTAGATAATCCTCTTCTTTTATTATTCATTCTCTTGTGAAGGATGTAAGTGTGGTTGGTTGATTAATAAAGCAAGCCATGATGGCATTTCCCTAAAAAAAGGAAATTGTGTTGTTTCAGAACCAGCTCTCATCACGAGCAGAAGGCCTATCTGGCTCGCTTCAACGAGTTAGGTGGGTGGAGAACCCGTTCCTTGAATGTCCCAGCGTGTGTGAGCAGAAGGCCTATCTGGCTCACTTTAACGAGTTGGGTGAGTGGAGAACCCGTTGCTTGAATGTCCCAAAGTGTGTGAGCAGATGGCATGTTTGGCTCTCTTTAACGAGTCAGGTGGGTGGAGAACTCGTTGCTTGAACGTCCCAGCGTGTGTGAGCAAAAGGCCTATCTGGCTCGCTTTAACGAGCCAGGTGGATGGATAACCTGTTGCTTCAATGTCCCAGCGTGTGTGAGCAGAAGGCCTATCTTCTCACTTTAACGAGTCAGGTGGGTGGAGAAACTGGCCGTTGCTTGAATATCCCAATGTGTGTGAGCGGAAGGCCTATCTAGCTCACTTTAACGAGTCAGATGGGTGAAGAACATGTTGCTTGAATGTCCCAGCATGTGTGGTGCTTCCCTCATTCCCTGGCAACAGACCAGACGAAGGGATGTTGACCTTTTCCACAAGCAGGCCCTCATGCAAACTTCTACCGCTACGAGCCCAAGTCCTCTCAAGTGTTCGCCTCCGTCATTATGTGCTCCATTGGATCAAAATTTGTTTCATTGTACGTTGGTCATGGTGATGCACGCGCCATTGCACTACTCACCAGGTACCTGCAGATCACTAGAGACATAATATAAGCATATTAATCTAGAACTTAGTTTAGAAACAGTAAGCACAACTTAGATGCACACATGCCACCAACCCATGAAAACATTGAAAAGTGAGGACCACACTCATGGAACTTTTAGATTGCTCAAGTTGTAGATGCACCTCATTATCAATAAAAGTGTCGTCTCTGTCTGATTTGTTTTTTAAAATTTACATGCTCTCCTAATATGCTACTTTGGCCCGAGAGCTAGTGGATTATAAATTGGAATAAATATCTTAATAAAACCGGTGGAGAAATAGCTCGTGGAACTTCTGAGTTAGGTTGGCCCATGCTCCCCTTTTGTGACATAGCGACAGTTTGGCGCAAAGAGACTCAACCAGATATATGCAAGTTAAGCTCAATACGAATGCTTCCTTTAACACCGAGGAAGGAGAAGGGGCGACGGGCACAATTATTCGCGATAAGCACGGTAATTCCCTTGCTGGTGCTTGCTCCATTGTCTCGCATGCTTCATCAGCTTCGATGATGGAAGCCCTTGCAATGAAAGAAGGATTGTCCCTGGTTGCATCTTTGGGTTATAACCATATTATTGCTGAATCTGATTGCTTGCAAGTAGTTGAAGCTTTCGGAGGAGGACACACTTGGTGGCATGAAGGAGCTGCAATTTATAATGATTGTGTGGATTTGGTGACGATGATTGGGACTGTCCAATTCTCACGTAGCCTTCGGGAGGCCAACAGCGTTGCGCATGAGATAGGAAAACGTAGTTATGAAAACCATGTATCTTGTAATTGGGTAGATAATCCTCTTCTTTTATTATTCATTCTCTTGTGAAGGATGTAAGTGTGGTTGGTTGATTAATAAAGCAAGCCATGATGGCATTTCCCTAAAAAAAGGAAATTGTGTTGTTTCAGAACCAGCTCTCATCACGAGCAGAAGGCCTATCTGGCTCGCTTCAACGAGTTAGGTGGGTGGAGAACCCGTTCCTTGAATGTCCCAGCGTGTGTGAGCAGAAGGCCTATCCGGCTCACTGCGTTAGGTGGGTGAAGAACTCGTTGCTTGAATGTCCCAGTGTGTGTGTGTGAGCAAAAGGCATATCTGGCTCACTTTAACGAGTTGGGTGAGTCGAGAACCCGTTGCTTGAATGTCCCAAAGTGTGTGAGCAGAAGGCCTGTTTGGCTCTCTTTAACGAGTCAGGTGGGTGGAGAACTCGTTGCTTGAACGTCCCAGCGTGTGTGAGCAAATGGCCTATCTGGCTCGCTTTAACGAGCCAGGTGGATGGATAACCTGTTGCTTCAATGTCCCAGCTGTTGGAAATATGCCCTAGAGGCAATAATAAAAGCATTATTATTATATTTCCTTGTTCATGATAATTGTCTTTTATTCATGCTATAACTGTATTATCCGGAAATCGTAATACACGTGTGAATACATAGACCACAATACGTCCCTAGTGAGCCTCTAGTTGACTAGCTCGTTGGTCGATTGACGGATAGTCATAGTTTCCTGACTATGGACATCATATGTCATTGACAACGGATCACGTCATTAGGAGAATGACGTGATGGACAAGACAATCCTAAGCATGGCACAAGATCGTGTAGTTCGTTTTTGCTAGAGCTTTTCCAATGTCAAGTATCTCTTCCTTAGACCGTGAGATCGTGTAACTCCCGGATACCGTAGGAATGATTTGGGTGTACCAAAGCGTCCACAACGTAATCGGGTGACTATAAAGGTGCATTACAGGTATCTCCGAAAGTGTCATTGGGTTGACACCGATCGAGACAGGGATTTGTCACTCCATTATAACGGAGAGGTATCACCGGGCCCACTCGGTAATGCATCATCATAATGAGCTCAAAGTGATCAAGTGTCCGTCACGGGATCATGCATTACGGTACAAGTAAAGTGACTTGCCGATGCTTGAGACTAAGCGAGGTATTGGGATACCGACGATCGAGTCTCGGGCAAGTAACATACCGTCGACAAAGGGAATAGCATACGGGTTGCTTGAACCCTCGACATCGTGGTTCATCCGATGACAACATCGAGGCGTGTGGGAACCAACATGGGTATCCAGATCCCGCTGTTGGTTATTGACCGGAGAGCGTCTCGGTCATGTCTACATGTCTCCCGAACCCGTAGGGTCTACACATAAGGTTCGGTGATGCTAGGGTTAATAGGAAGACTTGTATGTGATTACCGAATGTTGTTGAGTCCCGGATGAGATCCGGGACGTCACGAGGAGTTCCGGAATGGTCCGGAGGTAAAGATTTATATATGGAAAGTGGTTAAGCGGACTCGGGAAGTTTGGGGTATACTGGTAATGTCACCGGGGCCACCGGGAGAGTTTCGGAGGTCCATCGGGAGGGGCCACCCCTCCCGGGGGGCCACATGGGCTAAGTGGGAGAGGGAGCCAGCCCCTGGTGGGCTGGGCGCACCTCCCCACCTAGGCCCATGCGGCTAGGGCATGGGGAGGGGAAACCCTAAAGGGGCGCCCCCCTTGGCTTGGGGGGCAAGCCACCCCTTTCCTCCTCCCCTTGGCCGCCGCCCCATCTAGGGTTTCCCTAGATGGCCGGCCCCCTGCCCTCTCCTCCTATAAATAGAGGGGTGGGGGAGGCTGCACACACCATTGAAGGCGCAGCCCTCCCTCCCAACACCTCTCCTCCTCCGCATAGGCTTGGCGAAGCCTGCCGGAGAACAGTCCTCCATCTGAATCACGCCGTCGTGCTGCCATTGGAGTTGTCTTCCTCAACCTCTCCTTCCTCCTTGCTGGATCAAGGCAGAAGGAGGCCTGTAAATCCCGTCGTGTGTTGAGCGCGGAGGTGCTGTCCGTTCAGCACTTGGTCATCGGTGATCGGAATCACGTTGAGAACGTCTTCATCATCACCACTCCCTCGAACGCTTCCGTACTCGATCTACAAGTGGTATGTAGATGCAAACTCTCTCTCTTGACTCGTTGCTTAGATGAACTCATAGATAGATCTTGGTGAAACCGTAGGAAAATTTTAATTTTCTGCAACGTTCCCCAACACCAGCGTGTGTGAGCAGAAGGCCTATCTGTCTCACTTTAACGAGTAAGGTGGGTGGAGAACCTGGCCGTTGCTTGAATATCCCAATGTGTGTGAGCGGAAGGCCTATCTAGCTCACTTTAACGAGTCAGGTGGGTGAAGAACATGTTGCTTGAATGTCCCAGCATGTGTGGTGCTTCCCTCGTTCCCTGGCAGCAGACTGCAGAAGGGATGTTGACCTTTTCCACAAGCAGGCCCTCGTGCAAACTTCTACCGCTCTGAGCCCAAGTCCTCTCAAGTGTTCGCCTCCGTCATTATGTGCTCCATTGGATCAAAATTTGTTTCATTGTACGTTGGTCATGGTGATGCAGCGCCATTGCACTACTCACGGTACTGCAGATAACTAGAGACATAATATAAGCATATTAATCTAGAACTTAGTTTAGAAACAGTAAGCACAACTTAGATGCACACATGCCACCAACCCATGAATACATTGACAAGTGAAGACCACACTCATGGAACTTTTAGATTGCTGAAGTTGTAGATGCACCTCATTATCAATAAAAGTGTCGTCTCTGTCTAATTTGTTTTTTGAAATTTACATGCTCTCCTAATATGCTACTTTGGCCCGAGAGCTAGTGGATTATAAATTGGAATAGATATCTTAATAAAACTGGTGGAGAAATAGCTCGTGGCACTGCTGAGTTAGGTTGGCCCATGCTCCCCTTTTGTGGCATAGCGACAGTTTGGCGCAAAGAGACTCAACCAGATATATGCAAGATAAGCTCAATACGAATGCTTCCTTTAACACCGAGGAAGGAGAAGGGGCGACGGGCACAATTATTCGCGATAAGCACGGTAATTTCCTTGCTGGTGCTTGCTCCGTTGTCTCGCATGCTTCATCAGCTTCGATGATGGAAGCCCTTGCAATGAAAGAAGGATTGTCCCTGGTTGCATCTTTGGGCTATACTGAATCAGATTGCTTGCAAGTAGTTGAAGCTTTTGGAGGACACACTTGGTGGAATGAAGGAGCTGCAATTTATGCTGATTGTGTGGATTTGGTGACGATGATTGGGACTGTCCAATTCTCACGTTGCCTTCGGGAGGCCAACAGCGTTGCACATGAGATAGCAAAACGTAGTTATGAAAACCATGTATCTTGTAATTGGGGAGATAATCCTCTTCTTTTATTATTCATTCTCTTGTGAAGGATGTAAGTGTGGTTAGTTGATTAACAAAGCAAGCCATGATGGCATTTCCCTAAAAAAAGGAAATTGTGTTGTTTCAGAACCAGCTCTCATCACGAAAGCGTAAGGCCTATCTGGCTCGCTTCAACGAGTTAGGTGGGTGGAGAACCCGTTCCTTGAATGTCCCAGCGTGTGTGAGCAGAAGGCCTATCCGGCTCACTGCGTTAGGTGGGTGAAGAACTCGTTGCTTGAATGTCCCAGTGTGTGTGTGTGTGAGCAAAAGGCATATCTGGCTCACTTTAACGAGTTGGGTGAGTGGAGAACCCGTTGCTTGAATGTCCCAAAGTGTGTGAGCAGAAGGCTGTTTGGCTCTCTTTAACGAGTCAGGTGGGTGGAGAACTCGTTGCTTGAACGTCCCAACGTGTGTGAGCAAAAGGCCTATCTGGCTCGCTTTAACGAGCCAGGTGGATGGATAACCTGTTGCTTCAATGTCCCAGCGTGTGTGAGCAGAAGGCCTATCTGTCTCACTTTAACGAGTCAGGTGGGTGGAGAACCTGGCCGTTGCTTGAATATCCCAATGTGTGTGAGCGGAAGACCTATCTAGCTCACTTTGACGAGTCAGGTGGGTGAAGAACATGTTGCTTGAATGTCCCAGCATGTGTGGTGCTTCCCTCGTTCCCTGGCAGCAGACAGACGAAGGGATGTTGACCTTTTCCACAAGCAGGCCCTCGTGCAAACTTCTACCGCTTCTGAGCCCAAGTCCTCTCAAGTGTTCGCCTCCGTCATTATGTGCTCCATTGGATCAAAATTTGTTTCATTGCACGTTGGTCATGGTGATGCACGCGCCATTGCACTACTCACCAGGTACCTGCAGATCACTATAGACATAATATAAGCATATTAATCTAGAAATTAGTTTAGAAACAGTAAGCACAACTTAGATGCACACATACCACCAACCCATGAATACATTGACAAGTGAAGACCACACTCATGGAACTTTTAGATTGCTGAAGTTGTAGATGCACCTCATTATCAATGAAAGTGTCGTCTCTGTCTGATTTGTTTTTTGAAAATTACATGCTCTCCTAATATGCTACTTTGGCCCGAGAGCTAGTGGATTATAAATTGGAATAAATATCTTAATAAAACCGGTGGAGAAATAGCTCGTGGAACTTCTGAGTTAGGTTGGCCCATGCTCCCCTTTTGTGACATAGCGACAGCTTACGCAAAGAGACTCAACCAGATATATGCAAGTTAAGCTCAATACTGAATGCTTCCTTTAACACCGAGGAAGGAGAAGGGCGACGGCACAATTATTCGCGATAAGCACGGTAATTTACTTGCCGGTGCTTGCTCCGTTGTCTCGCATGCTTCATCGCCTTCGATGATGGAAGCCCTTGCAATGAAAAGAAGGATTGTCCCTGGTTGCATCTTTGGGTTATACTGAATCTGATTGCTTGCAAGTAGTTGAAGCTTCGGAGGAGGACACACTTGGTGGCATGAAGGAGCTGCAATTTATGCTGATTGTGTGGATTTGGTGACGATGATTGGGACTGTCCAATTCTCACGTTGCCTTCGGCAGGCCAACAGCATTGCACATGAGATAGCAAAACGTAGTTATGAAAACCATGTATCTTGTAATTGGGTAGATAATCCTCTTCTTTTATTATTCATTCTCTTGTGAAGGATGTAAGTGTGGTTAGTTGATTAATAAAGCAAGCCATGATGGCATTTCCTAAAAAAGGAAATTGTGTTGTTTCGTAACCAGCTCTCATCACGAGCGTAAGGCCTATCGTGCTCGCTTCAACGAAAGTTAGGTGGGTGGAGAACCTGTTCCTTGAATGCCCCAAATGCGTGTGAGCAGAAGGCCTATCCGGCTCACAGCGTTAGGTGGGTGAAGAACTCGTTGCTTGAATGTCCCAGTGTGTGTGTGTGTGTGAGCAAAAGGCCTACCTGGCTCACTTTAACGAGTTGGGTGAGTGGAGGACCCTTTGCTTGAATGTCCCAAAGTGTGTGAGCAGAAGGCCTGTTTGGCTCTCTTTAACGAGCCAGGTGGTTGGAGAACTCGTTGCTTGAACGTCCCAACGTGTGTGAGCAAAAGGCCTATCTGGCTCGCTTTAACGAGCCAGGTGGATGGATAACCTGTTGCTTCAATGTCCCAGCGTGTGTGAGCGGTAAGGCCTATCTGTCTCACTTTAACGAGTCAGTGGGTGGAGAACCTGGCCGTTGCTTGAATATCCCAATGTGTGTGAGCGGAAGGCCTATCTAGCTCACTTTAACGAGTCAGTGGTTGAAGAACATGTTGCTTGAATGTCCCAAGCATGTGTGGTGCTTCCCTCGTTCCTGGCAATGCACTGCATTTAAGGGATGTTGACCTTTTCCACAAGCAGGCCCTCGTGCAAACTTCTACCGCTACGAGCCCAAGTCCTCTCAAGTGTTCGCCTCCGTCATTATGTCCTCCATTGAATCAAAAATTGTTTCATTGTACGTTGGTCATGGTGATGCACGCGCCATTGCACTACTCACCAGGTACCTGCAGATCACTAGAGACATATTATAAGCATATTAATCTAGAACTTAGTTTAGAAAGTAAGCACAACTTAGATGCACACATGCCACCAACCCATGAATACATTGACAAGTGAAGACCACACTCATGGAAATTTTAGATTGCTGAAGTTGTAGATGCACCTCATTATCAATGAAAGTGTCTTCTCTGTCTGATCTGTTTTTGAAATTTACATGCTCTCCTAATATGCTACTTTGGACCGAGAGCTAGTGGATTATAAATTGGAATTAATATCTTAATAAAACCGGTGGAGAAATAGCTCGTGGCACTGCTGAGTTAGGTTGGCCCATGCTCCCCTTTTGTGACATAGCGACAGTTTGGCGCAAAGAGACTCAACCGGATATATACAAGTTAAGCTCAATACGGATGCTTCCTTTAACAGCGAGGAAGGAGAAGCGATGACGGGCACAATTATTCGCGATAAGCACGGTAATTTCCTTGCTGGTGCTTGCTCCGTTGTCTCGCATGCTTCATCGCCGATGATGGAAGCCCTTGCAATGAAAGAAGGACTGTCCCTGGTTGCATCTTTGGGTTATACTGAATCTGGTTGCTTGCAAGTAGTTGAAGCTTTCGGAGGAGGACACACTTGGTGGCATGAAGGAGCTGCAATTTATGCTGATTGTGTGGATTTGGTGACGATGATTGGGACTGTCCAATTCTCACGTTGCCTTCGGGAGGCCAACAGCGTTGCACATGAGATAGCAAAACGTAGTTATGAAAACCATGTATCTTGTAATTGGGTAGATAATCCTCTTCTTTTATTATTCATTCTCTTGTGAAGGATGTAAGTGTGGTTGGTTGATTAATAAAGCAAGCCATGATTTCATTTCCTAAAAAAGGAAATTGTGTTGTTTCGTAACCAGCTCTCATCACGAAAGCGTAAGGCCCTATCCTGGCTCGCTTCAACGAGTTAGGTGGGTGGAGAACCTGTTCCTTGAATGTCCCAAGCGTGTGTGAGCAGAAGGCCTATCAGCCTCACTACGTTAGGTGGGTGAAGAACTCGTTGCTTGAATGTCCCAGTGTGTGTGTGTGTGAGCAAAAGGCATATCTGGCTCACTTTAACGAGTTGGGTGAGTGCAGAACCCGTTGCTTGAATGTCCCAAAGTGTGTGAGCAGAAGGCCTGTTTGGCTCTCTTTAACGCGTCAGGTGGGTGGAGAACTCGTTGCTTGAACGTCCCAGCATGTGTGAGCAAAAGGCCTATCTGGCTCGCTTTAACGAGCCAGGTGGATGGATAACCTGTTGCTTCAATGTTCCAGCGTGTGTGAGCAGAAGGCCTATCTGTCTCACTTTAACGAGTCAGGTGGGTGGAGAACCTGGCCATTGCTTGAATATCCCAATGTGTGTGAGCGGAAGGCCTATCTAGCTCACTTTAACGAGTCAGTGGTTGAAGAACATGTTGCTTGAATGTCCCAAAGATGTGTGGTGCTTCCCTCGTTCCACTGGCAGCAGACCAGACGAAGGGATGTTGACCTTTTCCACAAGCAGGCCCTCGTGCAAACTTCTACCGCTACGAGCCCAAGTCCTCTCAAGTGTTCGCCTCCGTCATTATGTGCTCCATTGGATCAAAATTTGTTTCATTGTACGTTGGTCATGGTGATGCACGCGCCATTGCACTACTCACCAGGTACCTGCAGATCACTAGAGACATAATATAAGCATATTAATCTAGAACTTAGTTTAGAAACAGTAAGCAGAACTTAGATGCACACATGCCACCAACCCATGAATACATTGACAAGTGAGGACCACACTCATGGAACTTTTAGATTCTTTGAAGTTGTAGATGCACCTCATTATCAATGAAAGTGTCGTCTCTGTCTGATTTGTTTTTTGAAATTTACATGCTCTCCTAATATGGTAGTTTGGCCCGAGAGCTAGTGGATAATAAATTGGAATAAATATCTTGATAAAACCGGTGGAGAAATAGCTCGTGGCACTGCTGAGTTAGGTTGGCCCATGCTCCCCTTTTGTGACATAGCGACAGTTTGGCGCAAAGAGACTCAAGCGGATATATCAAGTTAAGCTCAATACGGATACTTCCTTTAACACCGAGGAAGGAGAAGGGGCGACGGGCACAATTATTCGCGATAAGCACGGTAATTTCCTTGCTGGTGCTTGCTCCGTTGTCTCGCATGCTTCATCAGCTTCGATGATGGAAGCCCTTGCAATGAAAGAAGGATTGTCTCTGGTTGCATCTTTGGGTTATCTTGAATCTGATTGCTTGCAAGTAGTTGAAGCTTTGGAGGAGGACACACTTGGTGGCATGAAGGAGCTGAAATTTATGCTGATTGTGTGGATTTGGTGACGATGATTGGGACTTTCCAATTCTCACGTTGCCTTCGGGAGGCCAACAGCGTTGCACATGAGATAGCAAAACGTAGTTATGAAAACCATGTATCTTGTAATTGGGTAGATAATCCTCTTCTTTTATTATTCATTCTCTTGTGAAGGATGTAAGTGTGGTTAGTTGATTAATAAAGCAAGCCATGATGGCATTTCCCTAAAAAAGGAAATTGTGTTGTTTCAGAACCAGCTCTCATCACGAGCAGAAGGTCTATCAGGCTCGCTTCAACGAGTTAGGTGGGTGGAGAACCTGTTCCTTGAATGCCCCAGCGTGTGTGAGCAGAAGGCCTATCCGGCTCACTGCGTTAGGTGGGTGAAGAACTCATTGCTTGAATGTCCCAGTGTGTGTGTGTGTGTGAGCAAAAGGCCTACGTGGCTCACTTTAACGAGTTGGGTGAGTGGAGAACCCGTTGCTTGAATGTCCCAAAGTGTGTGAGCAGAAGGCCTGTTTGGCTCTCTTTAACGAGCCAGGTGGGTGGAGAACTCGTTGCTTGAACGTCCCAACGTGTGTGAGCAAAAGTCCTATCTGGCTTGCTTTAACGAGCCAGGTGGATGGATAACCTGTTGCTTCAATGTCCCACCGTGTGTGAGCAGAAGGCCTATCTGTCTCACTTTAACGAGTCAGGTGGGTGGAGAACCTGGCCGTTGCTTGAATATCCCAATGTGTGTGAGCGGAAGGCCTATCTAGCTCACTTTAACGAGTCAGGTGGTTGAAGAACATGTTGCTTGAATGTCCCAAAGATGTGTGGTGCTTCCCTCGTTCCCTGGCAACAGACCAGACGAAGGGATGTTGACCTTTTCCACAAGCAGTCCCTCGTGCAAACTTCTACCGCTACGAGCCCAAGTCCTCTCAAGTGTTCGCCTCCGTCATTATGTCCTCCATTGAATCAAAAATTGTTTCATTGTACGTTGTTCATGGTGATGCACGCGCCATTGCACTACTCACCAGGTACCTGCAGATCACTAGAGACATATATAAGCATATTAATCTAGAACTTAGTTTAGAAAGTAAGCACAACTTAGATGCACACATGCCACCAACCCATGAATACATTGACAAGTGAAGACCACACTCATGGAAATTTTAGATTGCTGAAGTTGTAGATGCACCTCATTATCAATGAAAGTGTCTTCTCTGTCTGATCTATTTTTTGAAATTTACATGCTCTCCTAATATGCTACTTTGGACCGAGAGCTAGTGGATTATAAATTGGAATTAATATCTTAATAAAACCGGTGGAGAAATAGCTCGTGGCACTGCTGAGTTAGGTTGGCCCATGCTCCCTTTTGTGACATAGCGACAGGTTTAGCAAAGAGACTCAACCGGATATATGCAAGTTAAGCTCAATACGGATGCTTCCTTTAACACCGAGGAAGGAGAAGGGACGACAGGCACAATTATTCGCGATAAGCACGGTAATTTCCTTGCTGGTGCTTGCTCCGTTGTCTCGCATGCGTCATCACCGATGATGGAAGCCCTTGCAATGAAAGAAGGACTGTCCTGGTTGCATCTTTGGGTTATCTTGAATCTGGTTGCTTGCAAGTAGTTGAAGCTTTCGGAGGAGGACACACTTGGTGGCATGAAGGAGCTGCAATTTATGCTGATTGTGTGGATTTGGTGACGATGATTGGGACTGTCCAATTCTCATGTTGCCTTCGGGAGGCCAACAGCGTTGCACATGAGATAGAAAAACGTAGTTATGAAAACCATGTATCTTGTAATTGGGTAGATAATCCTCTTCTTTTATTATTCATTCTCTTGTGAAGGATGTAAGTGTGGTTGGTTGATTAATAAAGCAAGCCATGATTTCATTTCCCTAAAAAAGGAAATTGTGTTGTTTCGTAACCAGCTCTCATCACGAAAGTGTAAGGCCTGTCTGCTCGCTTCAACGAAAGTTAGGTGGGTGGAGAACCTGTTCCTTGAATGTCCCGGCGTGTGTGAGCAGAAGGCCTATCAGCCTCACTGCGTTAGGTGGGTGAAGAACTTCGTTGCTTGAATGTCCCAGGTGTGTGTGTGTGTGAGCAAAAGGCATATCTGGCTCACTTTAACGAGTTGGGTGAGTAGAGAACCCGTTGCTTGAATGTCCCAAAGTGTGTGAGCAGAAGGCTGTTTGGCTCTCTTTAACGAAGTCAGTGGGTGGAGAACTCGTTGCTTGAACGTCCCAGCATGTGTGAGCAAAAGGCCTATCTGGCTCGCTTTAACGAGCCAGGTGGATGGATAACCTGTTGCTTCAATGTTCCAGCGTGTGTGAGCAGAAGGCCTATCTGTCTCACTTTAACGAGTCAGGTGGGTGGAGAACCTGGCCGTTGCTTGAATATCCCAATGTGTGTGAGCGGAAGGCCTATCTAGCTCACTTTAACGAGTCAGGTGGGTGAAGAACATGTTGCTTGAATGTCCCAGCATGTGTGGTGCTTCCCTCGTTCCTCGGCAGCAGACTGCATTTAAGGGATGTTGACCTTTTCCACAAGCAGGCCCTTGTGCAAACTTCTACCGCTACGAGCCCAAGTCCTCTCAAGTGTTCGCCTCCGTCATTATGTGCTCCATTGGATCAAAATTTGTTTCATTGTACGTTGGTCATGGTGATGCACGCGCCATTGCACTACTCACCAGGTACCTGCAGATCACTAGAGACATAATATAAGCATATTAATCTAGAACTTAGTTTAGAAACAGTAAGCACAACTTAGATGCACACATGCCACCAACCCATGAATACATTGACAAGTGAGGACCACACTCATGGAACTTTTAGATTGCTGAAGTTGTAGATGCACCTCATTATCAATGAAAGTGTCGTCTCTGTCTGATTTGTTTTTTGAAATTTACATGCTCTCCTAATATGGTACTTTGGCCCGAGAGCTAGTGGATAATAAATTGGAATAAATATCTTGATAAAACCGGTGGAGAAATAGCTCGTGGCACTGCTGAGTTAGGTTGGCCCATGCTCCCCTTTTGTGACATAGAGACAGTTTGGCGCAAAGAGACTCAAGCGGATATATCAAGTTAAGCTCAATACGGATACTTCCTTTAACACCGAGGAAGGAGAAGGGGCGACGGGCACAATTATTCGCAATAAGCACGGTAATTTCCTTGTTGGTGCTTGCTCCGTTGTCTCGCATGCTTCATCAGCTTCGATGATGGAAGCCCTTGCAATGAAAGAAGGATTGTCCCTGGTTGCATCTTTGGGTTATACTGAATCTGATTGCTTGCAAGTAGTTGAAGCTTTCGGAGGAGGACACACTTGGTGGCATGAAGGAGCTGCAATTTATGCTGATTGTGTGGATTTGGTGACGATGATTGGGACTGTCCAATTCTCACGTTGCCTTCGAGGCCAATATGCGTTGCACATGAGATAGCAAAAGCGTAGTTATGAAAACCATGTATCTTGTAATTGGGTAGATAATCCTCTTCTTTTATTATTCATTCTCTTGTGAAGGATGTAAGTGTGGTTAGTTGATTAATAAAGCAAGCCATGATGGCATTTCCTAAAAAAGGAAATTGTGTTGTTTCGTAACCAGCTCTCATCACGAAAGCGTAAGGTCTATCGTGCTCGCTTCAACGAGTTAGGTGGGTGGAGAACCTGTTCCTTGAATGCCCCAGCGTGTGTGAGCAGAAGGCCTATCCGGCTCACTGCGTTAGGTGGGTGAAGAACTCGTTGCTTGAATGTCCCAGTGTGTGTGTGTGTGAGCAAAAGGCCTACGTGGCTCACTTTAACGAGTTGGGTGAGTGGAGAACCCGTTGCTTGAATGTCCCAAAGTGTGTGAGCAGAAGGCCTGTTTGGCTCTCTTTAACGAGCCAGGTGGGTGGAGAACTCATTGCTTGAACGTCCCAACGTGTGTGAGCAAAAGGCCTATCTGGCTTGCTTTAACGAGCCAGGTGGATGGATAACCTGTTGCTTCAATGTCCCAGCGTGTGTGAGCGTAAGGCCTATCATCTCACTTTAACGAGTCAGTGGGTGGAGAACCTGGCCGTTGCTTGAATTTCCCAATGTGTGTGAGCGGAAGGCCTATCTAGCTCACTTTAACGAGTCAGTGGTTGAAGAACATGTTGCTTGAATGTCCCGGCATGTGTGGTGCTTCCCTCGTTCCTCGGCAATGCACTGCACGAAGGGATGTTGACCTTTTCCACAAGCAGTCCCTCGTGCAAACTTCTACCGCTCTGAGCCCAAGTCCTCTCAAGTGTTCGCCTCGTCATTATGTCCTCCATTGAATCAAAAATTGTTTCATTGTACGTTGTTCATGGTGATGCACGCGCCATTGCACTACTCACCAGGTACCTGCAGATCACTAGAGACATATATAAGCATATTAATCTAGAACTTAGTTTAGAAAGTAAGCACAACTTAGATGCACACATGCCACCACCCATGAATACATTGACAAGTGAAGACCACACTCATGGAAATTTTAGATTGCTGAAGTTGTAGATGCACCTCATTATCAATGAAAGTGTCTTCTCTGTCTGATCTGTTTTTTGAAATTTACATGCTCTCCTAATATGCTACTTTGGACCGAGAGCTAGTGGATTATAAATTGGAATTAATATCTTAATAAAACCGGTGGAGAAATAGCTCGTGGCACTGCTGAGTTAGGTTGGCCCATGCTCCCCTTTTGTGACATAGCGACAGTTTGGCGCAAAGAGACTCAACCGGATATATGCAAGTTAAGCTCAATACGGATGCTTCCTTTAACACCGAGGAAGGAGAAGGGGCGACGGGCACAATTATTCGCGATAAGCACGGTAATTTCCTTGCTGGTGCTTGCTCCGTTGTCTCGCATGCTTCATCAGCTTCGATGATGGAAGCCCTTGCAATGAAAGAAGGACTGTCCCTGGTTGCATCTTTGGGTTATACTGAATCTGGTTGCTTGCAAGTAGTTGAAGCTTTCGGAGGAGGACACACTTGGTGTCATGAAGGAGCTGCAATTTATGCTGATTGTGTGGATTTGGTGACGATGATTGGGACTGTCCAATTCTCATGTTGCCTTCGAGGCCAATAAACGTTGCACATGAGATAGAAAAACGTAGTTATGAAAACCATGTATCTTGTAATTGGGTAGATAATCCTCTTCTTTTATTATTCATTCTCTTGTGAAGGATGTAAGTGTGGTTGGTTGATTAATAAAGCAAGCCATGATTTCATTTCCCTAAAAAAAGGAAATTGTGTTGTTTCAGAACCAGCTCTCATCACGAGCAGAAGGCCTATCTGGCTCGCTTCAACGAGTTAGGTGGGTGGAGAACCTGTTCCTTGAATGTCCCAGCGTGTGTGAGCAGAAGGCCTATCAGCCTCACTGCGTTAGGTGGGTGAAGAACTCGTTGCTTGAATGTCCCAGTGTGTGTGTGTGTGAGCAAAAGGCATATCTGGCTCACTTTAACGAGTTGGGTGAGTGGAGAACCCGTTGCTTGAATGTCCCAAAGTGTGTGAGCGTATGGCTGTTTGGCTCTCTTTAACGAAGTCGGGTGGGTGGAGAACTGCTGCTTGAACGTCCCAGCATGTGTGAGCAAAGGCCTATCTGGCTCGCTTTAACGAGCAGTGGATGGATAACCTGTTGCTTCAATGTTCCAAAGTGTGTGAGCAGTAAGGCCTATCTGTCTCACTTTAACGAGTCAGGTGGGTGGAGAACCTGGCCGTTGCTTGAATATCCCAATGTGTGTGAGCGGAAGGCCTATCTAGCTCACTTTAACGAGTCAGGTGGGTGAAGAACATGTTGCTTGAATGTCCCAGCATGTGTGGTGCTTCCCTCGTTCTCGGCAGCAGACTGCATTTAAGGGATGTTGACCTTTTCCACAAGCAGGCCCTCGTGCAAACTTCTACCGCCACGAGCCCAAGTCCTCTCAAGTGTTCGCCTCCGTCATTATGTGCTCCATTGGATCAAAATTTGTTTCATTGTCGTTGGTCATGGTGATGCACGCGCCATTGCACTACTCACCGGTACTGCAGATCACTAGAGACATAATATAAGCATATTAATCTAGAACTTAGTTTAGAAACAAGAAGCAGAACTTAGATGCACACATGCCACCAACCCATGAATACATTGACAAGTGAGGACCACACTCATGGAACTTTTAGATTGCTGAAGTTGTAGATGCACCTCATTATCAATGAAAGTGTCGTCTCTGTCTGATTTGTTTTTTGAAATTTACATGCTCTCCTCATATGGTACTTTGGCCTGAGAGCTAGTGGATAATAAATTGGAATAAATATCTTGATAAAACCGGTGGAGAAATAGCTCGTGGCACTGCTGAGTTAGGTTGGCCCATGCTCCCCTTTTGTGACATAGCGACAGTTTGGCGCAAAGAGACTCAAGCGGATATATCAAGTTAAGCTCAATACGGATACTTCCTTTAACACCGAGGAAGGAGAAGGGGCGACGGGCACAATTATTCGCGATAAGCACGGTAATTTCCTTGTTGGTGCTTGCTCGTTGTCTCGCATGCTTCATCAGCTTCGATGATGGAAGCCCTTGCAATGAAAGAAGGATTGTCCCTGGTTGCATCTTTGGGTTATCTTGAATCTGATTGCTTGCAAGTAGTTGAAGCTTTCGGAGGAGGACACACTTGGTGGCATGAAGGAGCTGCAATTTATGCTGATTGTGTGGATTTGGTGACGATGATTGGGACTGTCCAATTCTCACGTTGCCTTCGAGGCCAACATGCGTTGCACATGAGATAGCAAAAGCGTAGTTATGAAAACCATGTATCTTGTAATTGGGTAGATAATCCTCTTCTTTTATTATTCATTCTCTTGTGAAGGATGTAAGTGTGGTTAGTTGATTAATAAAGCAAGCCATGATGGCATTTCCCTAAAAAAGGAAATTGTGTTGTTTGTAACCAGCTCTCATCACGAGCGTAAGGCCTATCTGGCTCGCTTCAACGAGTTAGGTGGGTGGAGAACCTGTTCCTTGAATGCCCCAGTGCAGTGTGAGCAAAAGGCCTATCCGGCTCATCATGCGTTAGGTGGGTGAAGAACTCGTTGCTTGAATGTCCTGTGGTGTGTGTGTGTGTGAGCAAAAGGCATATCTGGCTCACTTTAACGAGTTGGGTGAGTGGAGAACCCGTTGCTTGAATGTCCCAAAGTGTGTGAGCAGAAGGCCTGTTTGGCTCTCTTTAACGAGTCAGGTGGGTGGAGAACTCGTTGCTTGAACGTCCCAACGTGTGTGAGCAAAAGGCCTATCTGGCTCGCTTTAACGAGCCAGGTGGATGGATAACCTGTTGCTTCAATGTCCCAGCGTGTGTGAGCAGAAGGCCTATCTGTCTCACTTTAACGAGTCAGGTGGGTGGAGAACCTGGCCGTTGCTTGAATATCCCAATGTGTGTGAGCGAAGGCCTATCTAGCTCACTTTAACGAGTCAGTGGTTGAAGAACATGTTGCTTGAATGTCCCGCATGTGTGGTGCTTCCCTCGTTCCCGGCAGCAGACTGCATTTAAGGGATGTTGACCTTTTCCACAAGCAGGCCCTCGTGCAAACTTCTACCGCTACGAGCCCAAGTCCTCTCAAGTGTTCGCCTCCGTCATTATGTGCTCCATTGGATCAAAACTTGTTTCATTGTACGTTGGTCATGGTGATGCACGCACCATTGCACTACTCACCAGGTACCTGCAGATCACTAGAGACATATTATAAGCATATTAATCTAGAACTTAGTTTAGAAAGTAAGCACAACTTAGATGCACACATGCCACCAACCCATGAATACATTGACAAGTGAAGACCACACTCATGGAAATTTTAGATTGCTGAAGTTGTAGATGCACCTCATTATCAATGAAAGTGTCTTCTCTGTCTGATCTGTTTTTTGAAATTTACATGCTCTCCTAATATGCTACTTTGGACCGAGAGCTAGTGGATTATAAATTGGAATTAATATCTTAATAAAACCGGTGGAGAAATAGCTCGTGGCACTGCTGAGTTAGGTTGTCCCATGCTCCCCTTTTGTGACATAGCGACAGTTTGGCAAAGAGACTCAACCGGATATATACAAGTTAAGCTCAATACGGATGCTTCCTTTAACAGCGAGGAAGGAGAAGCGGCGACGGGCACAATTATTCGCGATAAGCACGGTAATTTCCTTGCTGGTGCTTGCTCCGTTGTCTCGCATGCTTCATCAGCTTCGATGATGGAAGCCCTTGCAATGAAAGAAGGATTGTCCCTGGTTGCATCTTTGGGTTATACTGAATCTGATTGCTTGCAAGTAGTTGAAGCTTTCGGAGGAGGACACACTTGGTGGCATGAAGGAGCTGCAATTTATGCTGATTGTGTGGATTTGGTGACGATGATTGGGACTGTCCAATTCTCATGTTGCCTTCGGCAGGCCAATAGCGTTGCACATGAGATAGCAAAACGTAGTTATGAAAACCATGTATCTTGTAATTGGGTAGATAATCCTCTTCTTTTCTTATTCATTCTCTTGTGAAGGATGTAAGTGTGGTTGGTTGATTAATAAAGCAAGCCATGATTTCATTTCCCTAAAAAAAGGAAATTGTGTTGTTTCAGAACCAGCTCTCATCACGAGCAGAAGGCCTATCTGGCTCGCTTCAACGAGTTAGGTGGGTGGAGAACCTGTTCCTTGAATGTCCCAGCGTGTGTGAGCAGAAGGCCTATCAGGCTCACTGCGTTAGGTGGGTGAAGAACTCGTTGCTTGAATGTCCCAGTGTGTGTGTGTGTGAGCAAAAGGCATATCTGGCTCACTTTAACGAGTTGGGTGAGTGGAGAACCCGTTGCTTGAATGTCCCAAACTGTGTGAGCAGAAGGCCTGTTTGGCTCTCTTTAACGAAGTCAGTGGGTGGAGAACTTCGTTGCTTGAACGTCCCAAATGCGTGTGTGAGCAAAAGGCCTATCTGGCTCGCTTTAACGAGCAGTGGATGGATAACCTGTTGCTTCAATGTTCCAGTGTGTGAGCGTAAGGCCTATCATCTCACTTTAACGAGTCAGGTGGGTGGAGAACCTGGCCATTGCTTGAATATCCCAATGTGTGTGAGCGGAAGGCCTATCTAGCTCACTTTAACGAGTCGGGTGGGTGAAGAACATGTTGCTTGAATGTCCCAGCATGTGTGGTGCTTCCCTCGTTCCCTGGCAGCAGACCAGACGAAGGGATGTTGACCTTTTCCACAAGCAGGCCCTCGTGCAAACTTCTACCGCTACGAGCCCAAGTCCTCTCAAGTGTTCGCCTCCGTCATTATGTGCTCCATTGGATCAAAATTTGTTTCATTGTATCGTTGGTCATGGTGATGCACGCGCCATTGCACTACTCACCAGGTACCTGCAGATCACTAGAGACATAATATAAGCATATTAATCTAGAACTTAGTTTAGAAACAGTAAGCACAACTTAGATGCACACATGCCACCAACCCATGAATACATTGACAAGTGAGGACCACACTCATGGAACTTTTAGATTGCTGAAGTTGTAGATGCACCTCATTATCAATGAAAGTGTCGTCTCTGTCTAATTTGTTTTTTGAAATTTACATGCTCTCCTAATATGGTACTTTGGCCCGAGAGCTAGTGGATAATAAATTGGAATAAATATCTTGATAAAACCGGTGGAGAAATAGCTCGTGGCACTGCTGAGTTAGGTTGGACCATGCTCCCCTTTTGTGACATAGCGACAGTTTGGCGCAAAGAGACTCAAGCGGATATATCAAGTTAAGCTCAATACGGATACTTCCTTTAACACCGAGGAAGGAGAAGGGGCGACGGGCACAATTATTCGCGATAAGCACGGTAATTTTCTTGCTGGTGCTTGCTCCGTTGTCTCGCATGCTTCATCAGGTTCAATGATGGAAGCCCTTGCAATGAAAGAAGGATTGTCCCTAGTTGGATCTTTGGGTTATACTGAATCTGATTGCTTGCAAGTAGTTGAAGCTTTCGGAGGAGGACACACTTGGTGGCATGAAGGAGCTGCAATTTATGCTGATTGTGTGGATTTGGTGACGATGATTGGGACTGTCCAATTCTCACGTTGCTTTCGGGAGGCCAACAGCGTTGCACATGAGATAGCAAAACGTAGTTATGAAAACCATGTATCTTGTAATTGGGTAGATAATCCTCTTCTTTTATTATTCATTCTCTTGTGAAGGATGTAAGTGTGGTTAGTTGATTAATAAAGCAAGCCATGATGGCATTTCCTAAAAAAGGAAATTGTGTTGTTTCAACCAGCTCTCATCACGAAAGCGAGAAGGCCTATCAGGCTCGCTTCAACGAGTTAGGTGGGTGGAGAACCTGTTCCTTGAATGCCCCAGCGTGTGTGAGCAGAAGGCCTATCCGGCTCACTGCGTTAGGTGGGTGAAGAACTCGTTGCTTGAATGTCCCAGTGTGTGTGTGTGTGAGCAAAAGGCATATCTGGCTCACTTTAACGAGTTGGGTGAGTGGAGAACCCGTTGCTTGAATGTCCCAAAGTGTGTGAGCAGAAGGCCTGTTTGGCTCTCTTTAACGAGTCAGGTGGGTGGAGAACTTCGTTGCTTGAACGTCCCAACGTGTGTGTGAGCAAAGGCCTATCTGGCTCGCTTTAACGAGCAGTGGATGGATAACCTGTTGCTTCAATGTCCCAGTGTGTGAGCAGAAGGCCTATCTGTCTCACTTTAACGAGTCAGGTGGGTGGAGAACCTGGCCGTTGCTTGAATATCCCAATGTGTGTGAGCGGAAGGCCTATCTAGCTCACTTTAACGAGTCAGCTGGTTGAAGAACATGTTGCTTGAATGTCCCAGCATGTGTGGTGCTTCCCTCGTTCCCTGGCAGCGTGACTGCAAGGGATGTTGACCTTTTCCACAAGCAGGCCCTCGTGCAAACTTCTACCGCTCTGAGCCCAAGTCCTCTCAAGTGTTCGCCTCCGTCATTATTATGTGCTCCAATGGATCAAAACTTGTTTCATTGTACGTTGGTCATGGTGATGAAAGCGCCATTGCACTACTCAACAGGTAACAGAAGATCACTAGAGACATATTATAAGCATATTAATCTAGAACTTAGTTTAGAAAGTAAGCACAACTTAGATGCACACATGCCACCAACCCATGAATACATTGACAAGTGAAGACCACACTCATGGAACTTTTAGATTGCTGAAGTTGTAGATGCACCTCATTATCAATGAAAGTGTCGTCTCTGTCTGATTTGTTTTTTGAAATTTACATGCTCTCCTAATATGCTACTTTGGACCGAGAGCTAGTGGATTATAAATTGGAATAAATATCTTAATAAAACCGGTGGAGAAATAGCTCGTGGCATCGCTGAGTTAGGTTGTCCCATGCTCCCCTTTTGTGACATAGCGACAGTTTCGTGCAAAGAGACTCAACCGGATATATACAAGTTAAGCTAAATACGGATGCTTCCTTTAACAGCGAGGAAGGAGAAGCGGCAACGGGCACAATTATTCGCGATAAGCGCGGTAATTTCCTTGCTGGTGCTTGCTCTGTTGTCTCGCATGCTTCATCACCTTCGATGATGGAAGCCCTTGCAATGAAAGAAGGATTGTCCTTGGTTGCATCTTTGGGTTATACTGAATCTGATTGCTTGCAAGTAGTTGAAGCTTTCGGAGGAGGACACACTTGGTGGCATGAAGGAGCTGCAATTTATGCTGATTGTGTGGATTTGGTGACGATGATTGGGACTGTCCAATTCTCACGTTGCCTTCGGCAAAGCCAACAAAGATTGCACATGAGATAGCAAAAGCGTAGTTATGAAAACCATGTATCTTGTAATTGGGTAGATAATCCTCTTCTTTTATTATTCATTCTCTTGTGAAGGATGTAAGTGTGGTTAGTTGATTAATAAAGCAAGCCATGATGGCATTTCCCTAAAAAAGGAAATTGTGTTGTTTCAGAACCAGCTCTCATCACGAGCAGAAGGCCTATCTGGCTCGCTTCAACGAGTTAGGTGGGTGGAGAACCTGTTCCTTGAATGCCCCAGCGTGTGTGAGCAAAAGGCCTATCCGGCTCACTACGTTAGGTGGGTGAAGAACTCGTTGCTTGAATGTCCCAGTATGTGTGTGTGTGTGTGTGAGCAAAAGGCATATCTGGCTCACTTTAACGAGTTGGGTGAGTGGAGAACCCGTTGCTTGAATGTCCCAAAGTGTGTGAGCAGAAGGCCTGTTTGGCTCTCTTTAACGAGTCAGGTGGGTGGAGAACTCGTTGCTTGAACGTCCCAACGTGTGTGAGCAAAAGGCCTATCTGGCTCGCTTTAACGAGCCAGGTGGATGGATAACCTGTTGCTTCAATGTCCCAGCGTGTGTGAGCAGAAGGCCTATCTGTCTCACTTTAACGAGTCAGGTGGGTGGAGAACCTGGCCGTTGCTTGAATATCCCAATGTGTGTGAGCGGAAGGCCTATCTAGCTCACTTTAACGAGTCAGGTGGTTGAAGAACATGTTGCTTGAATGTCCCAGCATGTGTGGTGCTTCCCTCGTTTCCTGGCAGCAGACCAGACGAAGGGATGTTGACCTTTTCCACAAGCAGGCCCTCGTGCAAACTTCTACCGCTACGAGCCCAAGTCCTCTCAAGTGTTCGCCTCCGTCGTGCGCCATTGGATCAAAACTTGTTTCATTGTACGTTGGTCATGGTGATGCACGCGCCATTGCACTACTCACCAGGTACCTGTAGATCACTAGACACATATTATAAGCATATTAATCTAGAACTTAGTTTAGAAAGTAAGCACAACTTAGATGCACACATGCCACCAACCCATGAATACATTGACAAGTAAAGACCACACTCATGGAACTTCTAGATTGCTGAAGTTGTAGATGCACCTCATTATCTATGAAAGTGTCGTCTCTGTCTGATTTGTTTTTTGAAATTTACATGCTCTCCTAATATGCTACTTTGGACCGAGAGCTAGTGGATTATAAATTGGAATAAATATCTTAATAAAACCGGTGGAGAAATAGCTCGTGGCACTGCTGAGTTAGGTTGTCCCATGCTCCCCTTTTGTGACATAGCGACAGTTTGGTGCAAAGAGACTCAACCGGATATATACAAGTTAAGCTCAATACGGATGCTTCCTTTAACAGCGAGGAAGGAGAAGCGGCAACGGGCACAATTATTCGCGATAAGCACGGTAATTTCCTTGCTAGTGCTTGCTCCGTTGTCTCGCATGCTTCATCAGCTTCGATGATGGAAGCCCTTGCAATGAAAGAAGGATTGTCCCTGGTTGCATCTTTGGGTTATACTGAATCTGATTGCTTGCAAGTAGTTGAAGCTTTCGGAGGAGGACACACTTGGTGGCATGAAGGAGCTGCAATTTATGCTGATTGTGTGGATTTGGTGACGATGATTGGGACTGTCCAATTCTCACGTTGCCTTCGGCAGGCCAACAGCGTTGCACATGAGGTAGCAAAACGTAGTTATGAAAACCATGTATCTTGTAATTGGGTAGATAATCCTCTTCTTTTATTATTCATTCTCTTGTGAAGGATGTAAGTGTGGTTAGTTGATTAATAAAGCAAGCCATGATGGCATTTCCCTAAAAAAGGAAATTGTGTTGTTTCAGAACCAGCTCTCATCACGAGCAGAAGGCCTATCTGGCTCGCTTCAACGAGTTAGGTGGGTGGAGAACCTGTTCCTTGAATGCCCCAGCGTGTGTGAGCAAAAGGCCTATCTGGCTCACTGCGTTAGGTGGGTGAAGAACTCGTTGCTTGAATGTCCCAGTGTGTGTGTGTGTGTGAGCAAAAGGCATATCTGGCTCACTTTAACGAGTTGGGTGAGTGGAGAACCCGTTGCTTGAATGTCCCAAAGTGTGTGAGCAGAAGGCCTGTTTGGCTCTCTTTAACGAGTCAGGTGGGTGGAGAACTCGTTGCTTGAACGTCCCAGCGTGTGTGAGCAAAAGGCCTATCTGGCTCGCTTTAACGAGCAGTGGATGGATAACCTGTTGCTTCAATGTCCCAGTGTGTGTGAGCGGAAGGCCTCTCTGTCTCACTTTAACGAGTCAGGTGGGTGGAGAACCTGGCCGTTGCTTGAATATCCCAATGTGTGTGAGCGGAAGGCCTATCTAGCTCACTTTAACGAGTCAGGTGGTTGAAGAACATGTTGCTTGAATGTCCCAGCATGTGTGGTGCTTCCCTCGTTCCCTGGCAGCAGACCAGACGAAGGGATGTTGACCTTTTCCACAAGCAGGCCCTCGTGCAAACTTCTACCGCTACGAGCCCAAGTCCTCTCAAGTGTTCGCCTCCGTCATTATGTGCTCCATTGGATCAATACTTGTTTCATTGTACGTTGGTCATGGTGATGCACGCGCCATTGCACTACTCACCAGGTACCTGCAGATCACTAGAGACATATTATAAGCATATTAATCTAGAACTTAGTTTAGAAAGTAAGCACAACTTAGATGCACACATGCCACCAACCCATGAATACATTGACAAGTGAAGACCACACTCATGGAACTTTTAGATTCTGCTGAAGTTGTAGATGCCCCCCATTATCCCTGAAACTGTAGTCTCTGTCTGATTTGTTTTTTGAAATTTACATGCTCTCCTAATATGCTACTTTGGACCGAGAGCTAGTGGATTATAAATTGGAATAAATATCTTAATAAAACCGGTGGAGAAATAGCTCGTGGCACTGCTGAGTTAGGTTGTCCCATGCTCCCCTTTTGTGACATAGCGACAGTTTGGCGCAAAGAGACTCAACCGGATATATACAAGTTAAGCTCAATACGGATGCTTCCTTTAACAGCGAGGAAGGAGAAGCGGCAACGGGCACAATTATTCGCGATAAGCACGGTAATTTCCTTGCTGGTGCTTGCTCCGTTGTCTCGCATGCTTCATCACTTCGATGATGGAAGCCCTTGCAATGAAAGAAGGATTGTCTCTGGTTGCATCTTTGGGTTATACTGAATCTGATTGCTTGCAAGTAGTTGAAGCTTTCGGAGGAGGACACACTTGGTGGCATGAAGGAGCTGCAATTTATGCTGATTGTGTGGATTTGGTGACGATGATTGGGACTGTCCAATTCTCACGTTGCCTTCGGCAGGCCAACAGCGTTGCACATGAGATAGCAAAACGAAGTTATGAAAACCATGTATCTTGTAATTGGGTAGATAATCCTCTTCTTTTATTATTCATTCTCTTGTGAAGGATGTAAGTGTGGTTGGTTGATTAATAAAGCAAGCCATGATTTCATTTCCCTAAAAAAAGGAAATTGTTTTGTTTCGTAACCAGCTCTCATCACGGCGTAAGGCCTATCTGGCTCGCTTCAACGAGTTAGGTGGGTGGAGAACCCGTTCCTTGAATGTCCCAACAGTGTGAGCGTAAGGCCTATCCGGCTCACTGCGTTAGGTGGGTGAAGAACTTGTAGCTTGAATGTCCCAGTGTGTGTGTGTGGGCAAAAGGCATATCTGGCTCACTTTAATGAGTTGGGTGAGTGGAGAACCCGTTGCTTGAATGTCCCAAAGTGTGTGCGCAGAAGGCCTGTTTGGCTCTCTTTAACGAGTCAGGTGGGTGGAGAACTCGTTGCTTGAACGTCCCAACGTGTGTTTGAAAAAGGCCAATCTGGCTCGCTTTAACGAGCCATGTGGATGGATAACCTGTTGCTTCAATGTCCCAGCGTGTGTGAGCAGAAGGCCTATCTGTCTCACTTTAACGAGTCAGGTGGGTGGAGAACCTGGCCGTTGCTTGAATATCCCAATGTGTGTGAGCGGAAGGCCTATCTAGCTCACTTTAACGAGTCAGGTGGGTGAAGAATATGTTGCTTGAATGTCCCAGCATGTGTGGTGCTTCCCTCGTTACTGGCAGCGCACTGCATTTAAGGGATGTTTACCTTTTCCACAAGCAGGCCCTCGTGCAAACTTCTACCGCTACGAGCCCAAGTCCTCTCAAGTGTTCGCCTCCGTCATTATGTGCTCCATTGGATCAAAATTTGTTTCATTGTACGTTGGTCATGGTGATGCACTCGCCATTGCACTACTCACCAGGTACCTGCAGATCACTAGAGACATAATATAAGCATATTAATCTAGAACTTAGTTTAGAAACAGTAAGCACAACTTAGATGCACACATGCCACCAACCCATGAATACATTGACAAGTGAAGACCACACTCATGGAACTTTTAGATTGCTGAAGTTGTAGATGCACCTCATTATCAATAAAAGTGTCGTCTCTGTCTGATTTGTTTTTTGAAATTTACATGCTCTCCTAATATGGTACTTTGGCCCGAGAGCTAGTGGATTATAAATTGGAATAAATATCTTGATAAAACCGGTGGAGAAATAGCTCGTGGCACTGCTGAGTTAGGTTGGCCCATGCTCCCCTTTTGTGACATAGCGACAGTTTGGCGCAAAGAGACTCAAGCGGATATATGCAAGTTAAGCTCAATACGGATACTTCCTTTAACACCGAGGAAGGAGAAGGGGCTACGGGCAAAATTATTCGCGATAAGCACGGTAATTTCCTTGCTGGTGCTTGCTCCGTTGTCTCGCATGCTTCATCAGCTTCGATGATGGAAGCCCTTGCAATGAAAGAAGGATTGTCCCTGGTTGCACCTTTGGGTTATAACCATATTATTGCTGAATCTGATTGCTTGCAAGTAGTTGAAGCTTTCGGAGGAGGACACACTTGGTGGCATTAAGGAGCTGCAATTTTTGCTAATTGTGTGGATTTGGTGACGATGATTGGGACTGTCCAGTTCTCACGTTGCCTTCGGGAGGCCAACAGCGTTGCACATGAGATAACAAAACGTAGTTATGAAAACCATGTATCTTGTAATTGGGTAGATAATCCTCTTCTTTTATTATTCATTCTCTTGTGAAGGATGTAAGTTTGGTTGGTTGATTAATAAAGCAAGCCATGATGGCATTTGAGGGAGTCCTGGACTAGGGGGTGTCCGGATAGCCAAACTATCATCTTTGGCCGGACTCCTAGACTATGAAGATACAAGATTGAAGACTTCGTCCCGTGTCCGGATGGGACTTTCCTTGGCGTGGAAGGCAAGCTTGGCGATACGGATATGTGGATCTCCTACCATTGTAACCGACTCATGTAACCCTAACCCTATCCGGTGTCTATATAAACCAGAGGGTTTTAGTCCGTAGGATCTAACAACAATCATACCATAGGCTAGATTCTAGGGTTTAGCATCCTAGAAATAGTGTAAGATCTACTCTTGTACTACCCATATCATCAATATTAATAAAGCAGAGTAGGGTATTACCTCCATCGAGAGGGCCCGAACCTGGGTAAAAACATTGTGTCCCTTGTCTCCTGTTACCATCCGCCTAGACGCACGATTCGGGACCCCTACCCGAGATCCGCCGGTTTTGACACCGACATTGGTGCTTTCATTGAGAGTTCCTCTGTGTCGCCACCTATTGGCCCGATGGCTCCTTCAATAATCAGCAACGACGCAGTCCAGTGTGAGACTTTTCTCCCCTGACAGATCTTCGTATTCTGCGGCTTTGCACTGCGGGCCAATTCGCTAGGCCATCTGGAGCAGATCGATAGCTACGCCCCTGGCCATCAGGTTAGATTTTGAAGTTTGAACTACACGGCCGACATCCGCGGAGACTTGATCTTCGACGGATTCGAGCCGCAGCCAAGCGCGCCGCACTATCTCGATGGGCATGATCTAACTCTGCCGCCGAACAGTGTCCTGGAGGCCGCACTAGTGTCCGCTCCGAACATTGATTCGGAGCCAACCTCGCCGATCGAGGATGGTTGGTTGGACACCACCTCGGGGGCTGAATTCTCTACGGCGATTGAGCCGAACACAATCCCTGTCCTTTGCGAAGACCCTGACTCCAACGTGCCGGACTCCGAACCCTCCGCGCCCCTGCCAATCAAATCCGATTGGGCGCCGGTCATGGAGTTCACTGCCGCGGACATCTTTCAGCACTCGTCCTTTGGCGACATCCTGAATTCACTAAAGTCTCTCTCTTTATCCGGAGAGCCCTGGCTGGACTACGGTCAGGAAGGTTGGGATGCGGACGACGAAGAAATCCAACGCCCACCCACCACCCACTTTGTAGCCACTGTCGAAAGCGACGTGCTCGATTTCAACTCCGAAGACATCGATGGTATGGACGACGATGTAGGAGACAACCATGAACCAGCACCTATAGGATGCTGGACAACCACCTCATCCCATGATGTATACATGGTGGATACACCTAAAGGAAGTGACGACGAGGAACAACGGTACGCTACGAAGGATAAATCCCTCGAAAAGCAGTCAAAACGGCAACGTAAACGCCGCACCAAGTCCCGCCTCAACAAAGACCCAGCCATAGAGCAGGGCGAACCGGTGGACGACGAACATGCTATTGAGCAACCGTCCGAATAGGACAACTTGGATAAACAACCCGTCCCCGGCGAAGATAATAGTCCGGACGATCTCACGCCGGACAAATTGTTGGAGCAGAATAACCTCCACAAAAGGCTCGTCACCACCGCGCGTAGCCTGAAAAAGCAGAAGCGGAAGCTCAAAACAGCGGAAGATGCACTCAGAATCAGATGGAGCAAAGTATTCAACACCGCAGACAAATACGGCGACAGTCGCCGAACAAAGAGCTACCCAAAGAGAAAACTACTGCCCGAATTTGATGAGGAGGCCTTAGAGCCCCCACAATCAAAAAGTAAGAAGGCCACCCGGTCGGATGGACGACCCCACGACAAAAAGAGAGCGGCAAATGGCGCCGCACACAAGCCGGTACGCGATCCGCATAAGGATTCACATCAAAAGGATGGCCCAGTCAGGTCCATCTATGGGCCGAGAAAGCAAGCTCTTCAAAGCAATGCAACACGCCAAATATCCGAACATCACGGCACACCCAAATGCAGGGGCGCCGCACATCCCCTATGTTTCACCGATGAGGTGCTGGATCATGAATTTCCAACGGGATTCAAACCCGTAAACATAGAGGCATACGACGGAACAACAGACCACGAGTGCGGATTGAGGATTACATCCTCCACATACACATGGCTAGAGGAGATGATCTCCACGCCATAAAATACTTACCCTCAAACTCAAAGGGCCAGCTCGGCATTGGCTTAAAAGCCTCCCTGAAAACACCATTGGAAGCTGGGAAGAGCTCGAGGATGCGTTTCGGGCAAATTTTCAGGGGACCTATGTCCGCCCTCCGGATGCATACGATCTAAGTCACATAACTCAACAGCCCGGAGAGTCAGCCCGGAAATTCTGGAACAGGTTCCTTACTAAAAAGAACCAAATAGTCGACTGTCCGGACGCCGAAGCCTTAGCAGCCTTCAAACACAACGTTCGAGACGAATGGCTCGCCAGACACCTCGGCCAAGAAAAGCCAAGAACAATGGCCGCATTAACAAGCCTCATGACCCGCTTTTGCGCGGGAGAAGATAGTTGGCTAGCAAGATGCAGCACCAGCGACCCAAGAACATCCGAAGTCAGGGATGGAAATGGGGAACCACGGCGCAACAAGGACCAGCGCCGGATTAAGGGGAACGGTCCAAAGAGCGCGGCAGTCAACGCCGGATTCAAAAGCTCACGGCAGTACAAAACTGCCCCTTAAGGACAATAGCGATGAGCTATCCAACTTAAAAAAAATCTTGGACAAGATATGTCAAATCCACAGTACTACCGGGAAGCCTGCAAACCATACCCACAGAGATTGTTGGGTCTTCAAACAGTCCGGCAGACTCAACGCCGAACACAAGGGGCTCGACACACCAAGTGAGGATGATGACGAACCCCACAAGCAGAGCACCGGAAAACAAAAGAATTTCCCACAAGAGGTTAAAACAGTGAACTCACTTCACGTGATAAAAGGAAAAAACAGAGCGGCGCCCATTAAGGTGCGCGCCGCACATACTACCCTAGCGGAGTACCAACACTGGTTGTCAAAACCAATCACCTTCGACCATCAGGACTACTCCGAAAGTATCCGGAACGCAGGATGGACTGCCTTGATATTGGATCCTATAATCGATGGATTCCAATTTACACAAGTCCTCATGGATGGCGGCAGTGACATAAACCTGATATATCAGGACACAATCCGCAGAATGGGGATAGACCCAACCAAAATTCGCCATAGCAACACCTCCTTTAAAGGGGTAATGCCAGGCCCATATGCCCATTGTACGGGCTCCCTACTGCTAGAAGTTGTGTTCGGTTCATCCGACAACTTCCGTCATGAAAAGTTAGTCTTCCATGTCGCCCCATTTAAAAGTAGCCATCAAGCACTATTGGGACGCGAAGCTTTCGCCCGCTTTAACGCAATACCGCATTATGCATCTCTTACACTTAAAATGCCCGGTCCACGCGACATCATCTCATTAAAAGGGAGTATTAAGTGTTACTCGAGCACGGAAGAATGCGAGGCTGCCTTGATAGCCCCACACCAATCCGGCTCCGCTAACCAAAGCACCTGAATAGGTAATTCGAACCCCGGACACGGCTAGACGAGTCCGGCGCCTACTAGCGGCATACCCCTGTACAAGGGGCTGCACGCATGTACAACAAGAGACAATAAAGGTCAATTTTATTCACTTCTCGAATCGTACTCTGTTTATTTAATATAAAGTACATTTTTCGCACGATATTTTTTTCCTTTTCAACTAAGTTCCTCTCTTTTACAGATGAACAATGTGCTACACCCGTCCAGGAAACGGCACAACGGAGACACAGGTGCAGACGTGCAGTAGGGACCCGTTGCAAGGATTCTTTTCAGATTAAGACCCTGCGTAAACCTTTTTTACTGTCTCTTGTTGATACACATCCCTGGTTTCTAGTTATAACCGAGGAGGAGGCTGGCGTTTTGGCATCGGCCGTGTCGAATTTTGCACGCACTGGACACGAGGGCTTATTACCAAGGGCATTGTTCTGCCCGCTTTATAAAAGACCGAATACCTTAGGGAGTGTTCGGCGCCTCGAGTTAGGCCTTATATGCATCAGCTCCGAATCATGTCTTTGGTCAAATGTTGGGTTTGCCCGGCTCCTGTGTTTTGCTTCCTTACGTTCCGTTCTATCGGCTAACGCGGCACCAGGAGAACTACTGCGATTGTGCCCCGGTTCGGCCGGGCGAGCACCTCAGTAGAGAAAGCCGAAAACTGACTGTCATGATATAGTGAGAGACTAGTCAACCACTCGATGACTTACCGGAATGTTTCGAATTCCTCCGCATTAACGAAGGACCGTTTTTCGGTCAGGCACATACGCACCTCGAATTCGGGAGATTGCGGTGCCCCCAGGGGCTATATAGTAGCCCCACCCTCGAACTCCTATGGCTAAGTGAAAGTGATAAAGCATTACAGTCCGGTTGCCTAGTTTGCTACGCCACCACCTCCTTTATAGGACCAAGACGTTGGATTAAGTGTGAAAGCGCGACTTCTTTGCAAACACCCCGCACTATGTGCGTGGGGGTAAATAGCCAAGACTGCCATCTTTCAGGTTATATATACATATACATCAATGGCTGCACAGGGAGTAGTTTACTACTTGAACGCACAAGTATAAAAAGCTCTTATATTATATTGAAACGTTGTTTCATAAATTATACATGTCATTCAAACATAACATCCTTCGAGCACTACGTCTCTATTAAACGAGCGCCCTGCAGGACTTCCTCAAAATAGTGCTCGGCAGGTACTCGGCTTCTGTCCGAATCCTGGGATGCAACGTCGGTGGCCTTCCTCTCCGCCCAGTATGCCTTGCCACGGGCAAGAGCCATCCGCGCTCCCTCTATGCACGCCGACCGCTTCATTGCGTCGTCTGGCAGTACCGCACTAAGGAACTGTTGCACTAAGCCAAAATAACTCTTCGGCTGGGGTCCGCTGGCCACAAATGAGTCATGACATGCTTCATGGCAAGTCCGGATAATCGATTCAGCTCGGCCCATTCGCCAACCGATCATCAACGGAAGAGGACGCTTCGGACTATGGAATTGCGACCAATATAGCTCTTCCCTTCTGTGCCCCTTCCGGCCTCGGAAGTGCTCGATCGCGTCCGCGGCGCTCGCCGCTAAATCCAGATAAGCATCCTCCGAACTCCACAACTTTTCCAACTGAGCATACTCCAGATCCGTATATTTCCTCCGCAGCAGAAAAGGCTTTCCAGCAGCAACATCCACAGCCTGACGCAGCTCCTCCTTTGCAGCTCTCATTGCGGAGCGGGCATCCCTGGCTTCGGCGGTGGCCTTTTTCAGGTCCTCTTGCTCCGCTTGACGTTCTTTTTCAAGAACCCTGCAGCGGTCGGTAGCATTCTTCAACTTTATGACCATATCGGCCATTTCCTCTTTGCTTCGGCAATGAGCAGCCCGTTCGGCTTTTAGCTCTTTGGCTGCCCTTAAAGCGGCCGCATTACTATTTCTGGCTTGCTCTTTCGCTCGGGCGAGTTCCGCCCGCAGCTCCTCCACAGCAGCGGCACCGTCTGCATCAAAAGCATACAAGTAGTAAGGAATGGGCGTCAAGCTCCCTTACCAGGTGTCCGCGGAGAAGTCGCATACCTTGTGACTCGTCAAACCGTTTATTGACCAGCGCGATGTCCGCATCCGCCTCGTCAAGTTGCCGCTTTAGTTCGGCTGGCCACCGGACGCCCCGCCACCTATTTAGGAGCGGCGATATGTTATAACTGAGATTATGATCCTCGGCACGCTGTCAATTTTGACAACATACCGAGTCTCGGGGGCTACTATCTATACAGGGCGCATTCTATATGCATAACTGTCAGAAGGTACATCATTTTTGCGTACCTCAAACCCCGTCAGCAAACTTCTGGCGGCTTCATGCAATCCGCTCTCAGCGGATGCAATTCTTTCAATCACCATACTCATTAGCGCACGGTGATCTTCTGAGATAGCCGCTCGCCCGAGCAGATCCTTCAGCTCCTCCGACCGCCGCCCGATTGGCGCTGGACCTTCCGCCCCGCCGACCTGGGAAACCCTCCGCGATGACACCTCAGGGTCATCCGCCTCGCATGAAGGTGCGACAGGTGGAGGCGTTTCGCTCTCCATCATCTCCGGAAGAAGATCCCCCGAAGACGAGCTCTGCTGAGAAGGGCTGAGATCCGAACTACAAGGTACAATTTCGGTTATCTTCAGAAATAAATACAGGGATGTTCTTTATTCACAGGACCCCTTCTTTTTACTTACGGCTCGCTGGAGGGCTGATCCTTGGGGAAATAGTGCGGCTGGGGTACTTCCCACGGACTCTCTGACGAAGATTTCTTTCCTCTCTTTGAGGCCTTGACCTCCGAATCTTCCGAAGCGGTCCTCTTCTCTCCTTGGAGGGTGGGACCTTTGATCCCTCCTTCCTCGAAAGCCTCCATCGTAGAGGCAGTTGCTTCCCCGCTCCCCCTTCGCCTTCTTCAAAAGGCGCGGCCTTCAACATCTTGGTCAGCATGGGATCCGGCGTGGTCTCTGGGAGGGGAGCCGGACACCTTATTAACTTTGCCTTGGCTATCCACTCCTGTTCAAGAAACGGCTCCTTTAAAGGGCATATATATGATAAATGAATGAACAGCATGTCCGGTTACAGGACTACTTACTTGAGTATCTGGGCGATTGCAGCTTAGTCCTGCGTCCTCACTCAGGTCCGGACACTTCTCTTGTGATCCGAAGAACAGTTTATACATCTCCTCGGGTGTCGTACCCACAAAATGTTGGAGAGCTCGTGGTCCCTCCGGATTGAATTCCCACAGACGGAGGGGGCGGCGTTCTTGAGGCGTATAGGCGCCGAATCAACATAACATGTGCTACTGCGACCAGATTGATCTCTCTTTCTTGGAGGTCTCGAATACGGCCCTGCAACAGAGGAACGTCCTTGGACGGCCCCCAGTCGAGCCCCCGGTTGACCCATGATGCCAGCCACTGTGGTGGACCTGAGCGAAAGGCAGGTGGCGCCACCCATTTGGTGCCCCTGGGAGCGGTGATATAAAACCACTCCCGTTTCCATAAACCAAGCTCCTCCTGAAAAGAGCCCTCGGGCCACGGAGCATCAGCACACTTGCTTATGACCGCCCCTCTGCACTCTGCTTGTTGCCCTCGATCATCTTGGCTCCACCTTGAAGGTCTTGAGCCACAATCCAAAGTGAGGGGTAATATGGAGGAAGGCCTCACATACGACAATGAATGACGAGATATGGAGGATGGACTCGGATTCAAGTCATGGAAATCCAGCCCATAATAAAACATGAGCCCCCGCACAAAGGGATCCGTAGGGAAGCCTAAACCCCGAAGGAAGTGTGACACGAACACCACGCTCTCGCCGGGCTCGGGAGTGGGAATGACCTGCCCTGGAGCAGGCAGCCTATGCGAAATCTCGCCGGTTTGATACCTGGCATCTCGCAGCTTTAACACATCTTGTTCTGTGACGGAAGAAGACATCCATCGGCCGAGCTGGTCGGAGCCGGACATCGTCGAAGGTCCGAAGCGCCTAAATCTGAAGCTTTGGGTGTTAGAACTTGAAGCGTGGGGCGAACTCGATGGAGGGTGGAAAAAAGAAGGGGGGCCTTGGTTTCATTATAAAGAGGTTGAATACCAAGAGCCCTCCCCGTGGTCGATTAGGACTCACCTTCGATAGAGGAGGCATGCCAACAGGCACGGTTGGGTTACCCACGTCCGTATTTGATGTGAATCCCGGAATAAGGGGGCGCGATCTATGCTTTGATAAAGGCGTGCCAAGGAAACCGCCTCGCTAAACGCGCTAGGGTGGAACAATAAAAAAACGATTCATATAAAGGCCTGGCCGTGGTGTGATGTCACGCCGCGGAATACGTCAGCAGATCTGTGCAAAAATTATTCTCTCTACGGTGGTATGTGGAACTTGTTTTGCAGAGCCGGACACTATCCCTGTGTTCAAAACCTTCTATGAAGTATTCGGAAGAGGAACCCGCCTTGCAATGCCGAAGACAATATCGCGCCAGACTTCGTCATCATTGAAGCCTGGTTCAGGGGCTACCGAGGAGTCTGGACTAGGGGGTGTCCGGATAGCGAACTATCATCTTTGGCGGACTCCTAGACTATGAAGATACAAGATTGAAGACTTCGTCCGTGTCCGGATGGGACTTTCCTTGGCGTGGAAGGCAAGCTTGGCGATACGGATATGTAGATCTCCTACCATTGTAACCGACTCTGTGTAACCCTAACCCTGTCCGATGTCTATATAAACCGGAGGGTTTTAGTCCATAGGACGAACAACAATCATACCATACGCCAGCTTCTAGGGTTTAGCCTCCTTGATCTCGTGGTAGATCTACTCTTGTACTACCCATATCATCAATATTAATCAAGCAGGAGTAGGGTATTACCTCCATCGAGAGGGCCCGAACCTGGGTAAAAACATTGTGTCCCTTGTCTCCTGTTACCATCCGCCTAGACGCACAGTTCGGGAACCCCTACCCGAGTTCCGCCGGTTTTGACACCGACAACATTTCCCTAAAAAAAGGAAATTGTGTTGTTTCAGAACCATCTCTCATCACGAGCAGCAGGCCTATCTGGCTTGCTTCGACGAGTTAGGTGGGTGGAGAACCCGTTCATTGAATGTCCCAGCGTGTGTGAGCAGAAGGCCTATCCGGCTCACTGCGTTAGGTGGGTGAAGAACTCGTTGCTTGAATGTCCCAGTGTGTGTGTGTGAGCAAAAGGCATATCTGGCTCACTTTAATGAGTTGGGTGAGTGGAGAACCCGTTGCTTGAATGTCCCAAAGTGTGTGCGCAGAAGGCCTGTTTGGCTCTCTTTAACGAGTCAGGTGGGTGGAGAACTCGTTGCTTGAATGTCCCAGTGTGTGTGTGTGTGTGTGTGAGCAAAAGGCATATCTGGCTCACTTTAACGAGTTGGATGAGTGGAGAACCCGTTGCTTGAATGTCCCAAAGTGTGTGAGCAGAAGGCCTGTTTGGCTCTCTTTAACGAGTCGGGTGGGTGGAGAACTCGTTGCTTGAACGTCCAAGCGTGTGTGAGTTAAAGGCCTATCTGGCTCGCTTTAACGAGCCAGGTGGATGGATAACCTGTTGCTTCAATGTCCCAACGTGTGTGAGCAGAAGCCCTATCTGTCTCACTTTAACGAGTCAGGTGGGTGGAGGACCTGGCCGTTGCTTGAATATCCTAATGTGTGTGAACGGAAGGCCTATCTAGCTCACTTTAACGAGTCAGGTGGGTGAAGAACATGTTGCTTGAATGTCCCAGCATGTGTGGTGCTTGGACTCGTTCCCTGGCAGCAGACCAGGCGAAGGGATGTTGACCATTTCCACAAGCAGACCCTCGTGCAAACTTCTACCGCTACGAGCCCAAGTTCTCTCAAGTGTTCACCTCCGTCATTATGTGCTCCATTGGATCAAAATTTGTTTCGTTGTACGTTGGTCATGGTGATGCACTCGCCATTGCACTACTCACCAGGTACATGTAGATCACTAGAGACATAATATAAGCATATTAATCTAGAACTTAGTTTAGAAACAGTAAGCACAACTTAGATGCAGACATGCCACCAACCCATGAATACATTGACAAGTGAAGACCACACTCATGGAACTTTTAGATTGTTGAAGTTGTAGATGCACCTCATTATCAATGAAAGTGTCGTCTCTGTCTGATTTGTTTTTTGAAATTTACATGCTCTCCTAATATGCTACTTCGGACCGAGAGCTAGTGGATTATAAATTGGAATAAATATCTTAATAAAACCTGTGGAGAAATAGCTCGTGGCACTGCTGAGTTAGGTTGGCCCATGCTCCCCTTTTGTGACATAGCGACAGTTTGGCGCAAAGAGACTCAACCGGATATATGCAAGTTAAGCTCAATACGGATGCTTCCTTTAACACGGAGGAAGGAGAAGGGGCGACGGGCACAATTATTTGCGATAAGCAAGGTAATTTCCTTGCTGTTGCTTGCTCCGTTGTCTCGCATGCTTCATCAGCTTCGATGATGGAAGCCCTTGCAATGAAAGAAGGATTGTCCCTGGTTGCATCTTTGGGTTATAACCATATTATTGCTGAATCTGATTGCTTGCAAGTAGTTGAAGCTTTCGGAGGAGGACACACTTGGTGGCATGAAGGAGCTGCAATTTATGCTGATTGTGTGGATTTGGTGACGATGATTGGGACTGTCCAATTCTCACGTTGCCTTCGGGAGGCCAACAGCGTTGCACATGAGATAGCAAAACGTAGTTATGAAAACCATGTATCTTGTAATTGGGTAGATAATCCTCTTCTTTTATTATTCATTCTCTTGTGAAGGATGTAAGTGTGGTTGGTTGATTAATAAAGCAAGCCATGATGGCATTTCCTAAAAAAGGAAATTGTGTTGTTTCAGAACTAGCTCTCATCACGAGCAGAAGGCCTATCTGGCTCGCTTCAACGAGTTAGGTGGGTGGAGAACCCGTTCCTTGAATGTCCCAGCGTGTGTGAGCAGAAGGCCTATCCGGCTCACTGCGTTAGGTGGGTGAAGAACTCGTTGCTTGAATGTCCCAGTGTGTGTGTGTGAGCAAAAGGCATATCTGGCTCACTTTAACGAGTTGGGTGAGTGGAGAACCCGTTGCTTGAATGTCCCAAAGTGTGTGAGCAAAAGGCCTGTTTGGCTCTCTTTAACGAGTTAGGTTGGTGGAGAACTCGTTGCTTGAACGTCCCAGCGTGTGTGAGCAAAAGGCCTATCTGGCTCGCTTTAACGAGCCAGGTGGATGCATAACCTGTTGCTTCAATATACCAGCGTGTGTGAGCAGAAGGCCTATCTGCCTCACTTTAACGAGTCAGGTGGGTGGAGAACCTAGCCGTTGCTTGAATATCCCAATGTGTGTGAGCGGAAGGCCTATCTAGCTCACTTTAACGAGTCGGGTGGTGAAGAACATGTTGCTTGAATGTCCCAGCATGTGTGGTGCTTCCCTCGTTCCTCAGCGTGAGGCAGACGAAGGGATGTTTACCTTTTCCACAAGCAGGCCCTCGTGCAAACTTCTACCGCTCTGAGCCCAAGTCCTCTCAAGTGTTCGCCTCCGTCATTATGTGCTCCATTGGATCAAAATTTGTTTCATTGTCGTTGGTCATGGTGATGCACTCGCCATTGCACTACTCACCGTGTACTGCAGATCACTAGAGACATAATATAAGCATATTAATCTAGATCTTAGTTTAGAAACAGTAAGCACAACTTAGATGCACACATGCCACCAACCCATGAATACATTGACAAGTGAAGACCACACTCATGGAACTTTTAGATTGCTGAAGTTGTAGATGCTCCTCATTATCAATGAAAGTGTCGTCTCTGTCTGATTTGTTTTTGAAATTCACATGCTCTCCTAATATGCTACTTTGGCCCGAGAGCTAGTGGATTATAAATTGGAATAAATATCTTAATAAAACCGGTGGAGAAATAGCTCGTGGCACTACTGAGTTAGGTTGGCCCATGCTCCCTTTTTGTGACATAGCGACAGTTTGGCGCAAAGAGACTCAACCGGATATATGCAAGTTAAGCTCAGTATGGATGCTTCCTTTAACACCGAGGAAGGAGAAGGGGCGACGGGCACAATTATTCGCGATAAGCACGGTAATTTCCTTGCTGGTGCTTGCTTCGTTGTCTCGCATGCTTCATCAGCTTCGATGATGGAAGCCCTTGCAATGAAAGAAGGATTGTCCCTGGTTGCATCTTTGTGTTATAACCATATTATTGCTGAATCTGATTGCTTGCAAGTAGTTGAAGCTTTCGGAGGAGGACACACTTGGTGGCATGAAGGAGCTGCAATTTATGCTGATTGTGTGGATTTGGTGACGATGATTGGGACATCCAATTCTCACGTTGCCTTCGGGAGGCCAACAGCGTTGCACATGAGATAGCAAAACGTAGTTATGAAACCATGTATCTTGTAATTGGGTAGATAATCCTCTTCTTTTATTATTCATTCTCTTGTGAAGGATGTAAGTGTGGTTGGTTGATTAATAAAGCAAGCCATGATGGCATTTCCCTAAAAAAAGGAAATTGTGTTGTTTCAGAACCAGCTCTCATCACGAGCAGAAGGCCTATCTGGCTCGCTTCAATGAGTTAGGTGGGTGGAGAACCCGTTCCTTGAATGTCCCAGCGTGTGTGAGCAGAAGGCCTATCCGGCTCACTGTGTTAGGTGGGTGAAGAACTCGTTGCTTGAATGCCCCAGTGTGTGTGTGTGAGCAAAAGGCATATCTGGCTCACTTTAACGAGTTGGGTGAGTGGAGAACCCGTTGCTTGAATGTCCCAAAGTGTGTGAGCAGATGGCATGTTTGGCTCTCTTTAACGAGTCAGGTGGGTGGAGAACTCGTTGCTTGAACGTCCCAGGGTGTGTGAGCAAAAGGCCTATCTGGCTCGCTTTAACGAGCAGTGTATGGATAACCTGTTGCTTCAATGTCCCAGCGTGTGTGAGCAGAAGGCCTATCTGTCTCACTTTAACGAGTCAGGTGGGTGGAGAACCTGGCCGTTGCTTGAATATCCCAATGTGTGTGAGCGGAAGGCCTATCTAGCTCACTTTAACGAGTCAGGTGGGTGAAGAACATGTTGCTTGAATGTCCCAGCATGTGTGGTGCTTCCCTCGTTCCCTGGCAGCAGACCAGACGAAGGGATGTTGACCTTTTCCACAAGCAGGCCCTCGTGCAAACTTCTACCGCTACGAGCCCAAGTCCTCTCAAGTGTTCGCCTCCGTCATTATGTGCTCCATTGGATCAAAATTTGTTTTATTGTACGTTGGTCATGGTGATGCATGCGCCATTGCACTACTCACTAGGTACCTGCAGATCACTAGAGACATAATATAAGCATATTAATCTAGAACTTAGATTAGAAACAGTAAGCACAACTTAGATGCACACATGCCACCAACCCATGAATACATTGACAAGTCAAGACCACACTCATGGAACTTTTAGATTGCTGAAGTTGTATATGCACCTCATTATCAATGAAAGTGTCGTCTCTGTCTGATTTGTTTTTTGAAATTTACATGCTCTCCCCCTCCCCCCCTATATCTTTCTCCTCTCTGTTGGATCCACTTGGTATTTTATGGCCCTCCTATTGTCGTGGCCATCATCATTGCTTCGCCAGTTCGCCGCCCTGCCTCCAATAAACACATCCAACGCACTCTACCCCCGCCCCCGGGTGGTGGCAACATCTCCTTATTTCCTTGCGCCAACTATCCTGATTGTGTTTCCTTCACTAGTAGAAAAAGGGTTTTTAGTCCAGAACCAGGACTAAAGGCCCTCCACGTGGCCGCTGCCTGGAGATCCACCTTTAGTCCCGGTTGGTAACACCAACCGGTACTAAAGGAAATTTTATGATTTTTTTTGATTTTTTTTTAATTTCTTTTTATTTTCAAATTTCTGAATTATTTTAACCTCTCATCTCTAGTCACCCCTCATCACTGCTCAATTTAACCTCTAATCACCCCTCATCATCTAACTTCTCGGACGGTCACCCATCCTCTCACTACTCCAGCCTGAGCATGCTTAACTTCCGGGTTCTATTCTCCCTCATTTTCAAGTCTGCACTTGTTGTTTTCCTCACAATAGTAGGATGTCAATCCTATTAACCTCAGGAATTTAGCTTGAGCATGAAGTCACACATTTCACTGTTTGAGTTTGAAACTATTGTTCTAAAAAACAATAATTATTTAGTAACACTAATATTTCTTGAATAAGTAGTTTGACCACAGTTTGACCATAGTTTGACCATAGTTTGACCAGATTTGACCAAAATTCAAAAAAACTGAAATAATTATTTAGTAACACTAATATTTCTTGAATAATTAGTTTGACCATTGTTTGACCACAGTTTGACCATAGTTTGACCAGATTTGACCAAAATTCAAAAAAATTGAAATAATTATTTAGTAACACTAATATTCTTGAATAATTATTTAGTAACACTAATACTTCTTGAATAAGTAGTTTGACCATAGTTTGACCAGATTTAACAAAAATTCAAAAAAATGAAATTTGAGCATAACTTTTTTTCCTATTAGAATTTGAGGATTCTAAAAATTTGCAAACAGGCCGTAGGCGGTCAAAATCGGATGCGTATTTTCGTGCTGAACATTTTGATATATTATACATTTTTTTCTGACATCGTATGCAAAAGTTATAGCCGTTTTACATTTTCCCTACATTTTTTGCAAAACATGTCCAAATTTAAGTTTTAAAATTTTCCTAAGTAGTACATGTAGTAACATAACTACATCCGGAAGGATTTTACTTTTTGAAGTTTTATCATTTTCTTTTGCTTTTTACAAAACTGAAAAGGCGATCCACAGGGGGGAGGGGTAGAGTTTGAAAATGGGACCTTTAGTACCGGTTCGTGCCACGAACCGGTACTAATGCCTCAAACCCCATTAGTACCGGTTGGTGGCTCGAACCGGGGCTAAAGGTCTAACCTTTAGTAGCGGTTGGTGCCACGAACCGGTACTAATGGGCATCGCACCCTTTAGTCCCGGTTTGTGGCACCAACCGGGACTAAAAGGTCCAGACGAAGCAGGACAAATGGCCCATGTGGCCCGGCCGGCCCCCTGGGCTCACGAACCGGGACCAATGCCCCCATGGGTCCCGGTTCTGGACTGAACCGGGACTAATGGGCTAACCCGGCCTGGACCAAAGCCCTCTTTTCTACTAGTGCTTCTGCCATATTTCCTCATTTTCTTGTACAACCAATGCAATGATCACTCCGGTCTCAAGCATACATATTCTCTACGCATATGGAGCTAACTAATGTTCCTATGTGATATGGGAGTGAGCACATTGTTGTGCTGATATAATAGAATTAATGCAATATATACATCCTTTAAGATATGATTGCAACATTTTGCTTATATGAACTATATTCATGGTTGACGGTTCATGTTAAACATGAGACATTTCTATTTTTGATGGTAAATTAAGGTTATTTATGCAACTTATACCCCCGCTCCCCCAAATATAATATTTTTTGTCAATCCTTGATGATATGGGAGTGAGCACATTGTTGTGGTGATATAATAGAATTAATGCAATACATACATCCTTTAATATATGATTGAAACATTTTTCTTATATGAACTTTATTAACGGTTGACAGTTCATGCTAAACGTGAGACATTTCTATTTTTTATGGTAAATTAAGGTTATTTATGCAGCTTATACCCCCGCCCCCCAAATACAATAATTTTTTGTCAATCTTCCATGAAATTAATGAGGGACTAAGTAGGAATATAGTTAACAAATGTGTATTGGAAGTGTAGATAGACATGCATTTGGGGGAAGTTAAAAACACCAAGAGTACTTGCTCACATACTCATGTCCATTTAGTCGAGAAATGAAAAACTTGTTTGTGCTTATGCTATCAACCATTTTTGTTCAAGCTTCATTAGTCATTACTTTTGATTTGTCTCCACGTACACGAACCAATGAGACACACAATGATAAAAAATTTACAACAAAAATTGCAGAAAAAGCTGGTTTACAAAGATTTAAAAGGTCTGATCTCTTGCTTTTATTATTGGCATCTCCATTTCCTCCTGGATCACTTCAGCAGCGTTTATAATTAACTAAATCGGACAACAACAGTTGTTGTCGTCGTTGCAGAAGGCCCCGGGGACCGGCGGCATGTCGCCGCCGCCACAGAACTTCTTGCACCGCTCGTCGGTGCAGTTTGGGAAGTGTTTGGAGTAGCACGAAGCCGGCAGGGGAAAAGCACGGGGTTTATCCATCTGCATACGGGTGTAAAGAAACGAACGGTTAAAAAAATGTATAGATTAGATATCCAATCTGAAAAAGTTGCTTCATCGTCTGGTCTCAATCGCGACAGTGCAAATTAAATAGAAAATTGAAGTGATTAACCTTTCTGTGGGCGTCGCATGAGGAGAGAAGAAGGGTGGCAGCCATGACCACCATGAGGGCGGCGACGAAACAGCACAGGGCGCTCGTGTTCTTCTTCAGCATCGCCATATGTATAGTACAAGAGGAGGCTAACTACACTTGGCGTACGTACAGTTCTTCTTTTCCCTGTGTTGTTATTTGTGATTTGTGTGTGTTTTATATAGACCCGTGAATACATTGGTGTGCCTGCCTAGCTAATTATAAGCATGAATTAAATGTTTTATTAATGCTTTAATTCAAGTAACAAATAAATGGATATATATCCTTTTTTACGGGAATGGATGTATATGTTGTGTATGGACAAGTGGATAGCTACTGCATGGATCCTCATGGAAGAACTTACTAATTAGGATTATTAGTACTTATCTTTGATGATAATTTTCATTCAAATTTAAGAGTGACCTAAAATGTCTTATAAAAGTTTATAGAGAGAGTATATTTTTAGTTGAAAAATACGCTAGAGTACGGATTACTCCTTGCACTTTTTGATTTGAGAATCATTACTTCTTGCGCTTCTTGCATCATGGGTTAACCCACAGAATACGGGCGCTGCTGTGTATGCTCAGAGCGAGCGGTACCGCTCGCGTCGCTCGCTCCCCTAGCGCGAGATGGGCCTGTCCCAGAGGGCCAGTGCAGTATGTTGTTTTTGTCAATTATTTTATTTGCTCCCACTGATTTATAATCTAAAAAAACAATGAATACAATACAAAAATATTTAAATTCAAAAAACATGCTCACATAAATGTGAAAAATATGTGTGAATTCAAACAATGTTCTCGTGTTCAGACGATGTTTATGAATTCAATTTTTTTCATCAATTCAGAAATTATTCAAGAATTCAGAAAAATATTCACAACTAATTTTTGTAGTACTAGAAAAATATAGATGAAAATTCAAAAACTACTCAAGCGAATTTAACAAATGTACGGGAACAACTTTTGGAATACTGAATATTTTTTGGGAAAAATAACATTTGTAAAAACATGAAAATTTGAGCAATTTTGGAAAATATTTTTTTCAGAAACGCAGACTTTTTTTGTAGCTGTGACCAAAATTTTGAAGTTTTACGCATTTTTTGAAAAACATGAACATGTTTTGTAATTTTTTTTTCTGAAAACATGAAGAAATTTGAAAATTTGGAACAATTTTTTTAAAAGTTAGTTTTTAAAATAATTTTGAACAATCTGCATATTCCAAACAATTTGGGAAATGAGGAGAATTTTTTAAATTTGTGAATATTGTTTAAAATATGAATATTTTTGAAAGTTATAAAATTATTTAAAATTGTGAAGAATTTTTAAAAAATCCAAAGAGTTTTTGGAAAATAAGCAAATTAATAGGTAAGTTACTCTCACTATATGGCCAGCCTAATAGTGAACATTTGAAGACATGGTGGAGGAGGAGCCCGCGCCGACGCCTATGTTAGTGTTCGGCAGGCACCGGAGGACCAGCGGTACAACTTCTTCCTCCTCGAGTAGCACTGGCTGGCGGAGGGCCAGATCTACAGCAAGCACACGAGCGTTGAAGCTGTGGCGGCTAGGGCCGCAGCGAACCCAAACTTCACCGAGCAGTAGGCGCTCTACGAGTCCGCCCGCGCTCAACCTGCTGCTCACAACACACAGGCGGCACAGCCGGGCGCGGAGGCCGCGCTGGCTGCGTAGGCAATCACGGACGAGAACACCATTAGCTGTGCATTTTACGCGCCACCAAACACTGTTTGGCTACGCCGGCGGGACGACGAGAGTGTCGGCCCCTCCATTTCCATCATGGGCCTCACATCCACCAGCCACAGATGGATTGTGGACTCTGACGAGGATTAGTAGGGCATGGGAGGCGGCAGGGCATTGTGTCCCAACTGGGCCGTTACGTCTCCCATGTTCTACTCTTCCTCCCTGGCGACCGCACCTTCACTTCGCGGGTCTTATTGCCGCCACTCATGGAGACAGCAGATGGAGGACCCATTCGTAGGAAGGGAACAACAAGGACTTGGACCACAGACGACCGCTGTAAGCTAGGTTTAGGTCCGGTCCCCCTTTTTTCTTAATGAAAATTGTCCGAAATGTAATGAATTTTGTTTGGTTTATATGAAATCATTCGGTTTGCTTGTAAATCGCCTGGTTTATTGAAAACCAGGCTTGAAATGTATGCGGATAGGTTTGGATGGCCGCCTTCCGCATCCGTGTCCATGGACTCTCACCCCCGTCCTCCCTGGTTCGGTTTGCGGGTCAGCGTTGGATATGCCCTAATATTATCTTTCGGAGGACATCCTGCAAGGCTCACGTTTGACTTCTCGATGCCCGCAAAAGCATGCGACGTCTCAATCGCCTGCGGTGAGAATGGTTTTTGGTACATGTCGAGTTAGTCCTGCAGCTTGAGCTCGGCGCACTCTACTTTGCTCACTTCTGGCAAGGACAACCAAAGTAAGGTACACATAACGAAGATGGTAATTCAGCACCCCAAGCATTGAGAGTGACTGGTTGTAAGAGTAACAGCAACTTGGGCGTTTATTGGCGAAATTCCCTTATTTGTATTGGAAGTAGGTAAAATGATTGTATGAATGCTGGTTGATTAATATACGTATAAGTGCTTTCAATTAAAAAAAAGTGGCTGGCCCTGATTATAGCATCAATATTAGCAGCCCCAGCTGTATTATGAATTATTAGCATGTTTATGCAAAATATTTCGTATTTAGCTGGGTTGATTTGTTTGTTTGGAGGGAGGGGGTACGTACCTTGGTATCTGGATCGAATTTTGGAGCATTATGCGTCTATGGAAATATAGTGAATATTCGATGTAATCAACCACTGCATTTTCTTTTTTGCTGGAATCAACCATTATACCAACCACACACAACGCAAGCCAACCCATCATGTTATTGCCTTGTTCGTTTCCTACATATTGCAAGTTTGCAGCCTCACTACGTAGCTAGCTCTCCCCCATCCTCTCACTCTCTGGCATTGCGTTGCTCGTGTGTCCCAAGAAGTAAAGCTCGGGCCCTCACTTTGAGAATGGCAGCGGCAGAGGGCAGCAAGGAGGAGACAAGGAGGAGGAAGGCAGAGCGGGTGGCGCTGCCGGCGGGCATGGTACTGGTGCAGGTGTTGACGGTGGTGACCATGCTATTGTCCAAGGCGGCGCTCAACGGCGGCATGCAACCCCTGGTCCTCCTCGTCTACCGCAACCTCGTCGCTGCTGCCACCGTCGCCCCCCTTGCCGTCGTCTTTGAGAGGTATTGAGCCATGGTGCGCAATATCAGTTAGTTTTAAAACCATTGTATCTGCGTTCGGCGAAACACGTACAGCATTCATGAATGCATGCATGAAATGTCATTTGTTTTGCTTAGCTAGGTTGACTGGCGGACAGCATGAATGCATAGGTCATGGTTTTCAATTTCAGTTTAAGAAAAATTTCAGCACCAACTGAAATTCACTGAGCGAATTTCAGCGATTTCAGTTTCCATTTCAGCCAAATGACCGAAATATTCACTTGAATTCAATTAAAAAAATTAAAATTTTAAAAAATATTTTGAAAAATGTTGGAATTGTTGTGCTATACTGAAACTGCTGAAATATTTTGACCGAAACGCAATATTTTAGTGTCTGCTGAAATTACTGAAGTTCAGTGAATTTCACCGAAATCTCACTGAAAGTGAAAACCATGGCATAGGTATACACATGCCCGTACTTATAGCCGCCAGGTGTATGCTCATCGATCTGATCATTTGGGCACATGACAGTGCTAGACATGTCGCAACCGCCAGCTGTAGGCACGCTCGGTCGATGATCTGATCATTCACATGACAACAACTGCAGCCACGTCTGGATTCTGGAAGGAGTTTTTTTTCCTTTTAAGTACTGTTTTTTTGAAAGGACAGCATATTTCCCTAACATGCATGCATTTTTCCATTTGATTCTCTGCATTTGCATCATCTGTTCTTCTTTCATTAATATAGCTACCGCGCCACTGTCGTTGATTATTGCAGGGAAATATTGAAGAAAGTGAACATGGTTGTTCTGGGCTGGATCTTCATCAACGCTACTTTCGGGTTCGGATCCAACTATAGTATAGTGCAGCCTGTAATGCAATGCGCCTGCATGCTTCTACATTTGTTCATGTCCTCAGTTTATTGCGATGTGATTTCTGATCTGTACGAAATTATAACTCTGTTCATAATCTCGATCCTTGATGTTTTTTCTTTATCCTTGATGTTAAAAACAGGGAAAGCTTATTAGCATTAGGCTAGGCTAATCCACGCTACTAATATGGTAAACGTCTACGTTACGTTTTGAAGATTTTTGTTGTCCTTCCACTTGTCAAATTATAGTAATGTGGTTATTAGTATATATTGAAGTAATTTGGTTATTAGTATCTAAATTTTACCACGATAACAAATGTATGATTACTGTGCTAAATATGTATGATTGCCAGGTAAATATTTATTAGGGATAGTAGCATTGCTGTGAATGGCCAGGGTGAGTATTAAAATGTTACTCTAAATAAGTAAAAGATGAGGTGAGGCTGTAAAACTACTACTCCTCTATCCTATATTAATTGTCGCTCAAACGGATGTATCTAGCACTGAAATGAGACTAAGAGAGTATCATGGAAGTCCTGCAATTGATCGAGAGTAGCGTTATGTAACCTAATATATAACCAAGTTATTTTCTTTTTGTTGTAACTAATTAAGTTACTATCACCTCCATCGCAGCCAAATGGTTGTACATGCATGTAACCCGACAACTAAATGGCTATAATTTTGCAATTGGCAATGAAAAATTATGAAACATGTCAACATCGGACTAAGTTTGGAAATCTCGTCAGTGTAGCAGCCATCAGTGAAAACGTGTGGTTAATCGGTTTGACGGTTGGTGAAATAAGAGTTTTTGAAAGTTTTCAAAACCATTTTTTCGTAATATATGTTATGTTTACATGTCTACTCTCTTTATTTGCATGCATGTGTGAGAAAGTGGCACAAAAATAACAGACATCAAAATTACGTCAGGCTATTGTGTTGGATTCTCAGTTATTTAATATGTATTCAGTACAGTTTTGGACCTTAAGACTATGTTACGTTTTTATTTGATAATATAGCTGCATGCATTGATGGATGCACATGCCGGGGTCATCCAGCTTTTGAAAAAAGTCTTGCATCCAATAAATTTTGAATTATGCGTGTATGATGCAGAGTTTTGCTGGCGACGGGGTTGTACTACTGCGCCCTACGGGCCACCAGCACCGCCTATACCGTCAACTTCTTCAACCTCATCCCTGTTGTCACCTTCCTCATCGCTGTCGTGCTCCAGGCCGAGCGCATCTCCCTCAGCACCTGGCCCGGCAAGATGAAGCTGGTCGGCACGGCCGTTGGTGTCGCCGACACCATGGTGGTCAACCTATGCAAGGGCCCTCATCTCCCGCTGCCGCACCTTCGACCGTCCAATGCCCACGCCCACGCCAGCGCACCGGCACCGGCGTCGGTGATCCAAGGTGGCCACGACATGGTCATCGGCACGCTGTTCATGTGTGGGAGCTGCGTGAGCTATGCACTATGGTTCGTGGTGCAGGCTAGGGTTGCCAAGGTGTTCCCTTCCCGATACTGGTCCACCGCGCTCACGTGCGCGGCGGGCAGTCTGCAGTCAGCCGCGGCTGCCGCAGCGGCGGCCGTCCTAGCACCCCGCGAGGGCTGGGCGGCGGAGTGGAGGATGGGGTGGGACCTGCGCCTGGCCACGGTGGTGTACTCCGGGGTCTTCAACACCGGCGTCACGTTCGTGCTCGTGTCGTGGGCGGTGGCGCGCCGCGGGCCCGTGTACCCTCCCATGTTCAACTCCCTGTCGCTCATTGCCACCACTGCGGTTGACGCCGGCATGCTCGGCACCAACCTCTACCTCGGCGGTGTTCTCGGGGCGGGCCTTGTCGTCATGGGGCTCTATGCGTTCCTCTGGGGCAAAGGCAAGGAGCTCGTTGCCGCCAAGGCGGGCAACGGCGAGCAGAAGCTGCAACGTGTACAGGCCGATGATGGCATTGCCTAGCGGTTTGGCCTAGCAAGCCAGAGCAGTCCATATGGAATTAACTGAACTATTAGTCCTAACTTGAAATTGCCCGCGAATCAACCTGTGGTTGGATGGTTAGAGCTACTGTGGTATCCCCAGCCCATCAGGGTTCAAATCTTGATACTCGCAGTTATTCCTGAATTTATTTTAGGATTTTCGGTGATGCGCATTCAGTGAAAGTAGACGTTTCAGGCGATGAGCGCTTGTGTCTGTATTGATGTTCAAAAATAACTTGAAATTGTCCTTGACAAACACTACTACATGAGGATTTTTCTTTTCTCTTTCTAAAACAGTATTGTGCTGACGTGGCTAGTGCACGGCAAATTGAACGTTTTTCATGGCAATTCATATTGCCATGAGGATGGCAAATCTTCACCAAGCAAGACAAATCCTATGATAAGAAAAGAATGCTAAAGAAAATTACAATCCTCAGACAATATAAATTGCCATAAAAACCGTTTGATTTACCATGCCCTCCAGCAAACATTTGCTGCTATCAAAATCCTTTTTTTATACAAGACCCCTTCTTTGTTATTGATGGTGTAATAATGCTTGTTATAATTAGCCAGTCCATGTGCACTCTTGTACTAGTAGAATAAAGAACGGATTAGTCAGTCACCGAACCTACTCAAAAAAAGAAAATAATAATCACCGGACCTACTCACATGCTAATTGCTGCTATATGTACGAAAGTGCTCTCATGAGGTCGAGCTCACATGCACCCTTGCTATAGTATAATTTTAAAAATATTTTTTTAAAGAAAAAACTGAAGTTTTTGGCCAACAAACATTGTTGTGTTTTCCACATGCGTGCAAACTTTTGTGATAAAATGGCATTCATGCAGGTCATGGCAAAACAACGAAATCGATGCTCCAAAGTGCTTCCAAAACAGTTTTTTTAGCATGATTTTGCATTTTTGCCGAGACCTCCACAAATGTCATTCCATCACCAAAATTGGCCCGCATGTGAAACACACATCAATGTTTGTTGCAAAAAAGTTTCAATTTTACTGTAGCAAATGGTGCATGTGAGCTCGAGCTCACATACTCCATGCCCCTATACATACACATACCCAACTGTATAAGTGTATATACCTTCTAGAGTTGTAATCGCACTAGAAATAAATAAAGTAAACAATAGCCACACATGCCCGTGTTTTTTTTTCTTCAAAAAAGTGTCGTGAGCTCTGTCATTTCTATTAGGAGGGGTGAGAAATTGTACATAATCAGACTACAGATACACTAGGCCTTGCCTAGGGTTATGTGCTATCTAACAGAGGAACAACGCCCATCATCTTGAACAACTCTGTGAAAGGCCATTGCTCTCTCCCTCATAAGTTCCCTGATCATATAGAGCGTACGTTGTTGCCACTGTCCTATATTCATTCCTAAAAATCCTATCATTCTGTTTGTTCCATATTTGTCAGGCGCTGTAAAACCTGACCAAATCGAGCCTCCTGTCCAATTTCGGTGCGTCCTTCATGTCGATCGACCACCAATCTGCATACTTGTCCGGAACTGGAGCGGTTGTGGGGGCTGGCTGAATCTCTTGGAAGCCCGAGGAGGATGCCATTCCTACAAATTTGCGTAGTAGCAAAGTTGCAGGCTATAAAGAGATGGGCAACGGACTCGGCAGCCGAGCCACATGGCGCTCCCTTTCCAGCCGAGACGTAGTAGTTTGTCGGTTGTGAGCAGTCCACCATGCGCTAGAAGGAAAATCCTTTTGTCAGTAACTTGGTAGGAGGGAACCTCCGTCTTCTCAAAAGTTTATCAAATACCTATTGGCTTACTTGAGCATGTGAGAACTAACCATTGTGTAGGATATGAAACCGTTCATCCAATCATTTACTCAAACTTTAAAAAGAAAAAGTGATATCTCTAGGCTTTCAGGTTCATGAGAAGATGGAGATATGAAGAAGTTGTTCCCTCTATCATTGGAGGGCAAAGCATTGAAATTATTTAGTCTCTTGGATGATCCTTGTGAAATGGAATTGATTGAACTCCATTTCGAATTTAGCTCAAAATATTATCATTTTTAGCAAGTACGTGAGGATACGAATTATATTTATAAATTGATGCCACATTCCGAAGAACGTATGACTTAAGCTTAGGGAAGACTTAAATCACCAATACTCAAATGCCCCAACAATGAGTTTTCCAAAGATGATCATTACAGATTTCTAAGCAAGACATCCTCAACATGATAAAGAAGCACTTGATAGTTCTTTTGGTTGTTTAAGTTATGTATAAAAGTATGTGGACAAAATTACTAGGACATACATTTTCAGTTTTTTCATCATTGATGATATGAATAAAACATTCATAGTCAGGCCTTAAGGTTCTCAATCTAGCGTTAATGCACGAAATTCTGTTCTAATATGCATGGTAAAATAATGTACAAATTTATACCGCAATAACAATGACTCATCCACAAGATGCTTAGCAAACTCCAAATTTGAACACTAATAGAAAGGGATAGAGCTCTCAAATTTGAACAATAATAGAAAGGAATAGAGCTCACCATCATGGCCCCACCGCGGCCGAAGAATGAGGAAGCACATGTCGGGTCTATGACCGCGCACACATGCATGGTAGACCTGGCGTCCGACGGCTGGGCGGGACGCAACTTTTGGATCAGACAGAGTCCACACGTTGCCACAGCCGATGGGACAAAACGACGGTGTTCATGAAGTAGTAAAGGTGTGGTGGCTCTAGATTGTCGATCCGCTTCTTTGCGACTCACGATGTCGGCCGCGGCGTCAGACTGTCTCCGAGCGACGGCGCCAGAACAGAGGGGAGGTACAAGAGGAAGGAACGCGGGTGGATGGAAACTGTGAAGGAAGGGGGAGAGGTGCTGCTGGGGACGGTGAAAAGAGAGTGGCATCAGGGACGGGAAGTGAGAGTTTTGATTGTGGAGCGGGATTGAACGACTAATTCTAATAGGCCGCGAACAAACCAGCACTGACCTGATGGAAAACCGAAGGATCTAATTTGAATAGCCTACACATACAGGTCAAATACAGATGACAGTTAGTGCAAACGTTCGGTCCATTTTGGCCAACGCAACACGTTATCAGCAGATCGACCATTTTCACTAATGCCTCCGGAGTGGCCAGTTAGTGCTAATGCTCATTAGTTACTGCTGTATCGTGTGGTCACGGGATGGTCAGTGATGAGAGGTTAGTGCTACTCAGATCTGTAGTAGTGTTGAAGCGCTTCGGGCATATGGAGGAGATCGGGTCAACCAAAGAGTGAGGTCTTTTCCATAGATGGCCGGACTCTTTGGCATGGACAGCTGGACAGGCAACTTTCGGGATTGCCTGAATGTAAAAACTTATTGAACATCCGATGCTTTTTGATTGTGATTGCATATGCTTACAACTATTAAAAGTATGTTTAAATTGTTATTGGTATGCTGTCAATGCAGGATGCCAGAGCCAAACCTGTGAATAGTTTGTAATCCAGATTAAACCCAGCCCAATCCATACAGGTATGAGTCCAACAGCCAGACCAGACCAGACCAAACTGCAAATGCTATACTCCAAACCAATCCAAACTGTACATATTTTCAAGCCAAACCCATTCAAACCATTCCCCAGATGCAGAGGCCGGGGGTCATCCTCCTTTTCTAAAAAAAAATCCAAACCATTCCCCACATACAGTTTGAACCTGAAGTTTAAAACCAAGGGCGTGTCCGTTTACTACGGGAAGAGAGGCATTGGAAGGGTGATTAGCTGCTGCTGCTGCATGTTACTCACCACCACAACGTACGTACATATAGAAGTAGAACAAGCTATAATGCTAGATACTAGCACTGTATGTGACGAGCTGCACTCCATCCAACACGGTATAAGACGAACTTGTTCGCACTGTCCGACCTCGGTCGGCCAACTCGCCGGCGCCGCACTGTCCAACCTCGTCGGCCAACTCGCCGGCGCCATCGAGCGGGAAGAAGAACGGGTACATCTCGTAGGGCGCCATGTAACTGTTGTATATCACACTGTCCGACAGTAGTTGCGCAGCTCGGACACCGCCTGCGCCACACACAGCCCACAGTCCACCGCCGCTGCCGCCACCGAGCCGCGCCATGTCCGTCGCCAGCCCCCTGTTCACACCGTCGTCTGAGTTGCCGGACATGAGCTTCCCTGCACTCGGTCGAACGCGTCCAGGCCCTTCAGTCCATGCCGGTGGCGTTCTGGGTGTTGAGAAGGCTGAGCGTGTAGCCCGTGTCGGCATCGCCGCGGCCACTCAGAGCACGCAGTCCTACCGTGGGACGTCGCCGCGACACTGCGCAAGGCCCCATATTGCCGAGGAGGAGCGGCTGATGGTGGCCGTGGCGTAGTAGGCGGAGGCGTGCGGGACGAGGCCGCGAGAACCTGGTCGATGGTGGTCTGTGTCTCCACACTGGCATCATTCTTGCCGCAGTACGCGCCGATCGAGTCCATGCTGGAGCATGGACGTGCCATAGCGAGCAGGACTGCAGGAGCATCATCGTCGGCACCAGCAGTGGAGACGACGAGGAGGACGTTGCCAATGGGTGATTGCTTTCGCTGGCAAAAAAAAAGGGTGATTGCTTTGATCGGGATCCTAACCTGGTCCTTGATTTAGTTCTCAGTCCATGGTTTGGAATGGTTTGAGACTGTTTGGTGTGTGACCAGACCGAACCAAACCAAGCCAATAATAGAAAAAGCCCAAATCGAACCAGCTTACATTAGCAGCTCAACCCATTTAATCCAAACCAAAAGAGACCAATAGGAAAACCGATTTGAAATTATGGTTTGAGTCCAAACTATTCCCAGGTTTACCCAGAGCAGGGGGGGACATTTGATGCCTGCGGTTGGACGACCTTCGCTGCCCTCAAACTGTTCACGAATACATCCAGATTTCCAGCATGTTTGCAGACATCTCTCTGCATTCTGCAAGCGAACATCCCTTGGTCGACGGAAGCAACAAGAAGAATCAGCAGCCTAAGGCGTGACGAGCGCTGGATTTCACCCTGCATGCAACACAAAGGAGTTAGCTTGCGCACCGTTGCAGCTCTGCTTCTGATCGGTGGATCTTCAAGGCATGCACATGGTGACGGCTTTCGTGCCGTCGGAGATGGCGTGCTTGGGGAACTCAATGGCTCTTGATGAACAGTAAAACTAAAAAAAATAGAAAAACTAAGAAAAATCTGCAATGCTTTGTGGTAAACTTTGACAAACGCTTTGTGTGTTTGCCAAAATTTGTCAGAAAATGACATTTGGAAAAAAAAACTCAATGCTCAAAAAATGCTATTTTAGAAAGCATTTTGGAGTGCTGATATTGCTTTATTTTTTGCCATGACCTCCACGAATATCATTTCTGCTAAAATCTGTCAAGCACACAACATTTATCAAAGTTTGCCAAGATAAATTCAGAAATTATGATTTGTTTTGGATTTACTGTTCATCCTGAGCAGAAAAGGACTTCGATGCTGATGAAACCTTTTTGGACCCATGTTGAGCACATCAGAATGGAGCTACCTTCTGCTGCTACTCAACTTGGCCCTCAAAGAATCTAACTGCCAAGAGATGCAGGTCACCAACCTAGTCGTTGAAATCAGGCTTGTGCCGATTTCTTAGGACAACTGTTCATCACTATGCCTAAAAATCACAACCACAGCTGCAAACAAACTTAGTACGGCCAAAAAATAAGACAGTCTCCCCAACCTGTGGCTTAACGGCCTTAGTACACATGCATCACTTTTTTTTTACCAGAAAAGGCATCTAGGTCCATCACATCAAGAGGCGTACGTTCTTAAGCTAGTGTTTCAGGGTTCAGATCAAGTTACAAAGACTTCACACTTGCTAGACACAGGATCGGCTTGTACTTCAAGTGGATCAGCAGCTTGAGGACAAGATAGGCGCACATGCATCGAGATGCACTTCATCAGGTTAGAATTGTTGCCGCTGCCGCTGATATATAATTTCTTCTTCCACATCTATTCCTTCCTCAATCTCGTGCCATTTGGGATAGCACCAAAATGGCTTAGGCACGGGCCATCTGTCCAGAGTAAAACATAAATATATAAGCTGCTAAATAATATATACTCCCTTCGTTTCAAAATAGATGACCCAACTTTGTACTAACTTCAGGGAGTATCTAGCAAGCAGTGTTAATGAACGCGCAGTAAATAAACAATACCTGTTTGGGCTATCATCATCGTCTCTAGCAACAGTCCTGCAAACAGAACGAAAGCAGTTTTTACGTACAAGAACAAACACATGCTTGTGAGGACGAAGATCAAAACCACGTAACGTCAGTTCACTACTTCATATGTCTGAACAATAAGAAGCGAAATGGTTCAACTGCAAAAGCAAGTTGGGATTTAAGAACTAGCATGAGTTCCAAATTAAAAGTAACCTGAAAATAACAACCAAAACCAACCCATATTTACCATTATAGTTCCAGGTTAGAGTGATGCGATGAGAGTATGAGACATACGATACGATACTTCCATAAATCACAAATGTACGTACAATCAGACATGCTCAACTGTCGGCCTCAACCACAGGATCGGTCTTTATCGTACCAGTGTCATATGTTATTTAACATATGCACATCAGTTCTATTATATTCAAGCTTCCAATTAATGTGATCAGTATAAAAAGATCAAAATGGTAACAAATGTGTCCTATCAAGGCTACTAAACTTCCTCAAAATTGAATATTATGCACGCGCAAGACACCTGCATACTGTACAAAAACATACATAAATATAGAAAGCATACCCTTGTGCATCAAAATTCTTCAAGACTTTTAGAATTATATTCACTGGTATGTACGAAGTCTCTTCCAAGCCATAGAAGTTCATGCCAACAAAATTTCCATCAAAATCAATAAGAGGCCCTCCAATCCCAGCCTAGCACACACAAAAGTAACGAATAGGAAAAGACTGTATTTGTAAGCTAAACAGATGTGGTGATGGATTTAATTACTCATTTTGATGCAACTATTTATCTCCACCACACGAAAAGACACAGCGTACCTTGGTGATTTTACAGGTGGAAATCTTAAGCTCTTTGCAACCAAGCTTACTTGGTTTGTCAATCACGATCCCACTTGGGGCCATTAATTTGCCTGATTGGTAGACGCGCCCTATAGCTACTACTTCCTTCTGAGGTTTAATTAGCATCTGGTTATCGATTTGTGCTGTCTGAGTACAGCAGAAATTCCTGATGTGGACTACGGCAATGTTATAATGTAGACTGTAATGTTGCAATGTCCCTCTGGTATGACGATTATCTGGAAGGCACACTACAATCTGCAATTAATGATATGGTAAGACTAAACCAGTGATATCATGAATAAGTAGAAGGGGCAATTAAACAATTATTAGCAGAGTAACAACCTTAAGGTTATCAGCAACCTTGTTTTCATTGTCAGAAGTTCTAACCAAACTTGCCGAGGTCAGAACTCTTGTGGTGGACCCATTGCAGTCTATAAATACGCCCGTGCAAGAAAAAAACCTTGTTTTTCCTACAAGAGTAATGATTCTGATAATTTAGTGAAGAAATTGGAAAAGGAATATTGAAAGTAAACGAGCTTATAATGAATATAATTACCACTGAATGAAGCCAATGCAACAACACTTTGAGACATATTTGAAGCAACGTTTCTTTCGAGTTTACTCCAGATATCTTCACTAAATTTCTCTTCAAAATTGTTAAGCAAACGCATGCCCGCTGGCAAAAGCAATAAAGATTCAGTAGTGGAGGGGAGCTGGAGAGACCAGTCAGATGACAGATGTTCCAACAGAAAAGAGTAAATATCAAAAGGACACGAATGAACTCACCATTCTGCCAACCTGGGAGGGGATAACCATTGGACCTCAGCTCCTTTTTTGTAGGAACGCCTAAATTTTGCAACATAGTTAAGTGATTGATGACCCCATGTATAATGATGGTCAGGAAAACTGCAAGCAACAACTCACCAAAACAAGGATAACTCGGCCGCCCAGAACATAAAGACTTCCGCTCTAATAATAATCTATCCATGAGTCCTGGTGCCACAGGGGTGAAACAATTAATGACTGTGACCAATGATCAATAGTTAACATTAAAAGTGACCCAACCTGGTTGACATTCTGGATCACAGAGAGTACATATGGAAGGTTTCTGATCCTTAAGTTTCTCTCCCTTCCTTGAGCTGACTAAAATGGAGAAGGGAAATAAGCAGAATTTAGAACACTGAAAAGCAGTATGAAGGAAAGGAGTATATTCTCATATTCATATACTACACTGAAGTACTTAGAATGAACTAATTAATTAGCATATCAAATATGTTATGCTAGCATGATAATAGGTGCAACCATAAAACTAAGTATGTACCCAGATTCTACAAATGATTGTTGAAAATTAACATTGGCGGTGACTCTGGCGAGGAATTGCCTGATGATGTGATGATTGCGCACAATTTAACAATATTAAGGTGCTTTTCTCACCTTCTGAATCAGGCTTACAAGGTCTAGGAAATCTTTCAATTTTACTACCAGGTCCTTTCTTATTTGTAGCCCTGCAGCAGAATGCGATAAACTCATTGGAGTAATACAGAAATCCACAAAGGTAAACATGGATGATATGTATGCATGGATACCAAACAATACAAACTTCAATGTTTAAAAGGGGCAAATCAGGAAAATTGTTGATTGGGGTCTGACACTAAACAACAATACAATGGGGAAAACCCTAAAACCTAAATATTTATTGTGTTTGATTATTGTATAGACGAAAATATTTATTAAATATAAGTAGCTTAATATAGTGGCAAACTTTTCCCATGCATGTTGTGGTGAGTGACAAAAAAAAATGGAGATGATATTATACCAAACCTACCAGGGAACCTTCACTACCTTGTCACTTGAACAAGTATTAATAGCTTAAACATGGACACCAGAGTCCCAATTGAGAGTACAGGGCAACTGCGAGATATCATGACAAAACAGGTGGTATGGATTGTCAAGGTCACACTGCAGCTTATCCAGCCCCAGATGTCACAAAGAACTAATTTGTTATCAAGGGAGAAGTTCTCAAATGCAGATCAGTTAGCAGATGCAAGTATTACAAAAACATCAAAACAAGGCATTTCAGAAACTCTTTGGCATTCAGCATGAATGGTAGTACCACCAAACCTCGGCTACCACTAGTAGAAAAAGGGGCTATCGTTGAGGCCTGTTTTGCCCATTAGTCCCGGTTCAATCCAGAACCGGGACTAATGCGAGCATTTATCCCGGGTCGTGAGCCCAGGGGGCGGCGGGCCACGTGGGCCATTGATCCCGGTTCGTCCGGACCTTTTGGTCCCGGTTGGTGGGGACGAACCGGGACCAATGGTCCTGGCTCTGGCCCACCACTATTGGTCGGTTGGTGGCATGAACCGGGACCAAAGGCTTCCCTTTAGTCCTGGCTCATGCCACCAACCGGGGCTAATGGTGCTGTCTATATATAGCCCCTCGGCAAGAAGCAGAGCACACTGCTCTGTTTTTTCCGGCTTGAGGGAGGGGGCTTGGTGGTGCTCTAGCTCACCTCCTATGCACACAAGGTGTTCGATGGAATGCCCGAGCCACACTACTTAAGCTTTCTCCTCTCCAAGCTCGACCTCTAACCTCCATTTTCCTCAATATTTGTCTAGGTTTAGCGGTCCATCACGCCCCGTCCCCGTCTTCACCGCCGTCGATCACCCGCGGCGATCTCATCGCCAGCACCACCGTGGTGAGCCTCTTGTTCTTATCTTCTTTCTGAAAGGAAAAATATTCTGACTTGTATTATTTTCGTACTTTTATTATTGCATCTTATATAGTGCGATGGTTTTGGTATCCGCCCCCGTCGGCCCTCGTCCTGTCTATGATTCGGATGTGGTATATATTATCTTTTCATAACTATTGGTTCATTTATTGTTTATGAAAATTAAGCCGACCAATGTGACATAGATTTTATTTATCTAGGAGGTTGTTGAACCGAAATTCCAACCGACCCTATTGTCGAGAGGTTAAATTTAGTTGAAGAAGAAAACAATTTCTTGAAGGAAAAAATAAAAACTTGAGGAGGAGAAGATGATATTGGAGTTGCATGTTGCGGATGTAAATCGATGATCACAAGATCAAGATGGATGCAATGCGCTTGAAGATGAGAAAGATTAGAAAATATGCCATTCATACCGAGGCTTGGTATCATTATGCCGTTGGATCAGTTGTTACCTTGGTTGCGATTACTGAACATCAAGTTGCACCAGACGATGTGCACGATGGTGCTGCAACGGGCGAAGCTGCTGAAGATCAAGATGAACCAGACGATGTGCCCCATGATGATGATCTCCGCCGGGTCATTGTCGATGCAAGGACACAATGCGAAAGTCAAAAGGAGAAGCTGAAGTTCGATCGCATGTTAGAGGATCACAAAAGGGTTGTACCCCAATTGCGAAGATGGCAACACAAAGCTCGGTACCATACTCGAATTGCTGCGATTGGAAGGCAGAGAATGCTGTGCTGATAAAGGATTTGAGAAGCTCTTGAAAATAATGAAGAAGAAGCTTCCAAAGGATAACGAATTGCCCGACAAGACATACGCAGCAAAGAAAGTGATATGCCCTCTAGGATTGGAGGTGGAGAAGATACATGCATGCCCTAATGACTGCATCCTCTACCGTGGTGCCTACAAGGATCTGAACGCATGAACACAAGAATAGTCTGCGCTCCAAACACCCGGAGCAGTGCGACGACTGGATTACATGTGAACACATCAGGACTTTCAGCAGTTGGTTGGAAACACGTCTCAGAGGTGACAACACTGTTTGTGATGAGTTGTACTTGTTGTCCAGTTGACCATCTTCGACTGTAATGATTTGGAAAGGATACGAGATAAATGGGAATACATTTTACACGATTGACCAAGATGAAAAGAGCACCAACCAAAACAGCGGTGTCCGCTTTGATGCAGGAAACGACAAGGAAATGACACATATTATGGTTACATAGTGGATATATGGGAACTTGACTACGGAGTAAATTTTAAGGTCCCTTTGTTTAAGTGCAAATGGGTCAATCTGTCAGGAGGCGGGGTACAGGTAGACCCACAGTACAGAATGACAACAGTGGATCTGAAAATCTTGGGTACACTGACGAACCATTCGTCCTAGCCAATGATGTCGCACAGGTTATCTATGTGAAGGACATGTCTACCAGACCGAGGAAAAGAAAAGATAAGAAGGCGAATACATCATACGATGAGCCAAAGCGCCACATAGTTTTTTTCAGGAAAAAGGGACATCCTGGGAGTGGAGGGCAAGATGTACATGTCTCAAGAGTATGAAAAGTTTCATGAAATTCCCCCTTCAAAGTCAAGGCTGACCCAAGCATCCTGATAAATGATGAAGATTATCCATGGTTAAGGCGCAATAAGCAAAGCGACACAAGCGAAGAAAAAGTAAAGACTTTCTCCATAACTATTATGATGATACCATGCCAACTTTGTAACACACGAGTATGATACCATTGTCCGCTTTGTTCATGAACATACTATGCCAACTTTGAGAACCTCGCCAACGAGAAGGCGCTCACACGGTTTATAAGCCCGTCCCTCTACGCCTTGTTGAGCTCACAAACTTGTGATTCACACAAATTTCAAAGAATTCAAATTTTATAAAACTAATGGCACAAACAGAAAGTTTATAATTGTTCTAAAACAAATGGCACTAACAGAAAGTTTATAATTTTGCTGACCTAAAAGCAAAAAGAATTAAAAAATAAAGCAAAAACCAAAAGAAAATAAATAATGCAGGAAACAAAACAAAAAACTTGAAAAAATAATAATAATAGCAACAATAAGCATTTTGTTGTAAGTAGAAACAAAATAAAATAAATAAAGCAACAAAGAAAACAAAAAAGTGTTTTTGAATTTTAAAACTAATGGCACAAACAGAAAGCTTATATTTTTTCTAAAACTAAAAGCACTAACAGAAAGTTTATAATTTTGCTGACCTAAAAGCAAAAAGAATTAAAAAATAAAGCAAAAAACCAAAAGAAAATAAATAATGCAGAAAACAAAACAAAAAAACTTGAAAAAAATTAAAAATAGCAACAATAAGTATTTTGTTGTAAGTAGAAACAAAATAAAATAAATAAAGCAACAAAGAAAACAAAAAAAGTGTTTTCAAATTTTAAAACTAATGGCACTCTCAGAAAGTTTATATTTTTCTAAAACTAAAAGCAAAAAGAAATAAAATATAAAGCAAAAAAACTACCACCTACTAGGCCCCCACGGCTGAATACGACTAGAAACCCTACATGGGCCAGATTCAGGCCCGCAGAGGCCCAATAGGCCCACAGCAAGAGCATGATTAGGCCCGAGCCTGCATTTGAGAAGAGCTCGAAGGGGCGCACACCAGCGCTTATAAACCAAAGGTGGCGCCCTTCAACTAGCGAGGTGGGACTAAACATTTGGCGCGAGGCAGCACATGCCTTTGGTCCGGTTGGTGGCACCAACCGAGACTAAAAGCGGGTTTAGTCCCGGTTCGTGGCACGACCGGGACTAATGCCCCTTTAGTCCCGGTTGGTGCCACCAACCGACCAAAGGTCGCCGCTTCCGCCCTTTGGGCTGCTGAAATTTGGCCTTTGGTCCCGGTTGGTGGCACCAACCGGGACTAAAGGCATTAGTCGGTTCGTGGCACGACCCGGGACCAATGCTCTTTCTATATAAGCAAGACTTGTGAAATTTTCACATCTCCCTCGCCTCCCTAGCCAGTTGCCCCCGCCGCCAGCTGCCCAAATCGCGCTCCTCGTCGCCGTCGTCGCCGCCGCCATCCCCGTCTCCCGTGCCCTCGCTTCGCGCCGAGCCCACGCTGCCGCCGCCCGTCGTCCCTGCCCGTCCCGAGCACGCACGGCCGCGCCCTGCGCCCCACGCCCGCCGCCGCCCGTTGCCCCTTCCCGTCCCGAAACACGCGCCGCGCCCTGCCCACGCCGCCGCCCGCCCGCCCCTGCCCGTCCACGAGCACGCACGACCGCCGCGCCCCACGCCGGCCGCCGCCCGTGCCCCTCGCCCTGCCCGCCCCACCTCGTCGCTGGCGCCTCACCCCCTGCCGCCCACGCCTCGACGCCGCCTCCTCCCGTTCGGTCCGGCTCCGGCGACCCCTTTCCTCCCTGTCCCCTCGTCCTCTTCATAAAAAAATTTCATATAATTTTTTAGGCAGATTTATGTTCATGTATATATGTTCATTATATGTTCATAATATGGATGATGTATGCATGTTTTTAGGCAGATTTTATATGTTCATTATATGTTCATAATTTTTAGGCAGATTTTATATATGTTCATTATATGGATGGATGGATGATTTATATGTTTATATGGATGGATGGATGATTATATGATTTATATGTTTATATGGATGGATGGATGGATGATTATATCATTATATGTTCATAATATGGATGATGTATGCATGCATTTTAGGCAGATTTTATATGTTCATTATATGTTCATAATTTTTAGGCAGATTTTATATATGTTCATTATATGGATGGATGGATGATTTATATGTTTATATGGATGGATGGATGATTATATGATTATATGTTCATTATATATGTTCATTATATGGATGGATGGATGGATGGATAATTTTTAGGCAGATTTTTAGATTTTTTAGGCAGATTTTTAGAATTTTTGTGTATGTATGTTATGTTTATATGTATGTATGTATATTCATATGTATGTATGTTTATATTCAAAGCATATGCAAAGAAAATGTATGAATGGTCATATGCAAAGAAAAATGTATGTATGGTCATATGCAAAGAAAATGTATGTATGTATGTTCATATGAAAGAAAAATGTATGTATGTATGTTCATATGCATATGCAAAGAAAATGTATGTTCATATATATGATGATATGTTCATATAAAAAGGAAAATAAGAAGAGGAAGAAAGGAGAAGAAGAGGAGAGGAAGAAGAGGAGAAATAAATAAGAAGAGGAAAAAAGAAGAAAAAGAAGAGGAGAAGAAGAAAGGAATCGAAGAGAAGAAGAAAAAATAGAAAAAATTAACCCCCCAAAATTAACCCCCCCCTCTTTTGAAAAAAAAACCCCCCAAAATTAACCCTCCAAAACCCCCCAAACCCCCCCCCCCCTCTTTTGAAAAAAAAAACAAAAACCAGAGCCAAAGAAATGCTGACGCGTGGATGCTTATTGGTCCCGGTTGGTGCCACCAACCCGGGACCAAAACCCTCTGCCTGGGCTCAGCGGACCGGCCACGTGGTGGCCCCTCCGTCCCGGTTCTGGATAGAACCGGGACTAAAGGGTGAGGGTATTAGTACCGACCCTTTAGTCCCGGTTCACGATCCGGGACTAAATGCCCAGATGAACCGGGACTATAGGCCCTTTTTCTACTAGTGTACTGATGAGCGGAATTATTCTTATGTACTTAGTTCATTCATTTTGTATGCCTACTACTGATGTGTGGTCATGGAAATTCCAGGTTGAATAATAAATTCGCAAGAAGCGGAACAGATGGCCTGTGGTCATCCAGGAATGTTTCAGTGCATGGCACTAATTCATCTGCTAAATAGTTCTCACTCGCTCGGTATTACAGTAATTGAGCATGTTGCTCCTCACTACATACCAAGTTGTGATCGTCCTTTAACTGTTCTTAGCCTTGTACAACCCATGCAGTAATTTAAACAATGTGATTTCATATTCTAAGTAAAATGCCTGCACATTCTTTTAGAATGCATGAATTGTTAACACAATGTTTCGTCAACAAATTTTCCAATAACGCTAGAGATTTATAATAATGTGTGTTGTTAGCTGCAGTATGATGTCATAAGAAGCCACTATTGTATTAAGTGCACTCTTGATTAAGCTTTCCACCATTATTTATTTTCCTAAGCATGTGTGACCCATGTGCACAAAAACTAATAAGTGAGTATGGAGGACAAGAGTAGAAAAGCAATGAGTGAGTATGGAGGACATACATCCACTGAATTGTTTCCCTGAACTGCGACAGGAGTTCAAGAATTTTAATCCTTGGTAGGAATGGAGTCTCTTTCTCAGCATACAAGTTCATCCCAATGAAGTCCCCATTAAAATCAACAAGGGGCCCTCCAACTCCAGTCTAGGAAAAGAATAAAGTGACAGTGAGCCAAGCACAAAGATTTAGCGATGCTGAGCAAAGTTTGTATAATTGAAAAAAAGGAGTATTTTTGCCCACCCCCACCCCAAAAAAGTCCAGTACATATCATAACACAGTTATTTATTTATTTTCACTATGTATAGAAAGCGAGAAATTAACACCGCACCATAGTAATTTCACATGTGGAGATGGCAAGCTCCTCCCGGTAAGCTCCTTGTGGATTGTCGGTCAACATCCCAGCTGTGGCCATTAGTTTTCCTGAGTTGAAGCAACGCCCTACGGCAACTACTTTACTGTGAGACTCAAATTGCCGCTGATGATCTAGACATGTTACTTGAAGAGAACGGTAGCGACCGATGTTGATAACCGCAACATTGTATTTCAAATCGTAGGATTCCAACCATCCCAGTTCAAGTTTATTATCCGGAAGGCGCACTTCAATCTGCATCAATAAAGCAACGCAGCAAGTATATAGCCTGGTTAGCAGAATGATTAACATGATATTAAATAAGCAAGCAATAGTGTACAAAAAGAAAGTTTTTTTCAGGGTACTACAAAAAGAAAGTTGGCAGTACCAACCGTCATATCATGAAGGATCTTGGTGTCATCATCAATAGATCTAACCAAACTTAATGAAGTCAGAAAACTTGTAAAAGTAGGGTTGTTTACGATAATTATGCCCGTGCATGCAAAAAACACGGTCTTTTCTGCACAAGATGGTATTTCCAAATTCTCAATCATGAAGTATACTAACAAATAGACATAGATAAAAAATTGCAAAGCTAGTATTTATAATCACCATCAGCAAATGAAGCAAGCGATACAACAGTGCCCGCTAAGTTCGAGGCGACTTCTTCACTGAGTTCCGTCCAGACATCTTGACCAGAATCGCTTGAGCTGCCAAATTCCTCTTCGAAAGGATTGTCCGGACGCGAATTTCCTAGTTAGGGAAGCATCATCATGTTCATATCACACAACACAATTCTGATCGTAAGTTGCAGAAGAAGGAACAAGCAGCAAGACTGAAACCAGACAGCCAGTGGCTCACCTCGCCAAGCTGTCCAAACTTTCTGTATCTTGGTCTGGCTTCTCGTGCAAACACCTTCTCGCTTCATGTTTCCAGCCTGGAGTGGAAATAGGCTCTAGCAAACGCGGATCTAGAATATGATAAACTGCAAACGCCATTGGGGTTCGTTCAACGAATCGTTCAGCCACAAGGCAGGAAATCAAATGATCGCGACAAAAGAGGGGAAGGGGTTCAGCTAATCACTGGATGAAAGAAGCTCGTACCGCAAAAAAATAAAAGCCCCAGAAATCGCAGCCGGGTGGAGACAGCAGCGAGGAACGGCGATGGCGATGGCGATGGCGGCGCGCGTGGGGGTGGGGAGTGGAGGATCAACCCTAGGGCAGGCGGCGGTGGGTCGGGTCGGGTTGGTATGTGACGGCTCGGGGAAGAGCAGGAAAAGATGGAACAGGACGGGACGGGACGGAGACGACGATCAATTTTCACCACAGATTTTTGTACGCTATATGATTCGTGTGGCCACGGAGAGCAAAAGGAAAAGCTTCTTCTCTTTTCTTTCGAACACGGTACATACGCAAACAAATCTTCAACATTACCTTCAAATCAAACCATATTTTCGTCCGCGGACTGGCGAGGACCGGTGCCCGGACATTGATGCAAGAGCCAGCCATCCAACCTTGCCCACATAAATTTCAAACAAACTTGAATAAATTTGACACATTTTATCAAACACGACAGATTTCAGCATATTTTAGATATAATAATTTACATAAAACAGATGATATTTAGACTGTTCAACTATTAAAAGAAACCTAGGAGGCTAACTTCAAGCGAAGACGATCTCCTACATGTGGCGGGCAGCACCCTTGTCACTGTCTACGTTGTCATTGTCGTCCTTCCATCGATGGAAGGGCGCAGGGGCGCGACAGCCTTGCCCGGCCCCCGCCTGGCACTCATGGAGGAGCCGTTTTGCTTCCTCTTGCGCTGTGCGGAGGGCCGCTACGGTCAATGCTGACCCAGACCTTGGTCCCCTGGCGGCGGCATTGACCCTGCCGGCAATGGTGGAGGTGCCGCTTAGCGACCATTCCTCATCAATCTTGGCGAGCTCCCCGTGGAGAAGGTGGCGCCGCCGCTTGGGCGTCTTCATGGTGGTGAGATACTGGTCAAGAGCTCACGCCGCCAGCAGGTCGGGGTCGTTGCGGACTCAGCCTGGCGCCTCGTCTAACTTGGCAAACACGGAGTGGCGCGTCGCGTTGCGTTGCTCCTGCCTCGCCGCCCTATCCTCGACGGACACAATGGACCACAATTAAGAGTTGCCGCCACCGTGGTGGTGGAGGATGCGCCCGCCTGCCTTCACGATCGTGGGTGGCAGCTCCTCCTTGATGACATGGCCGCTCCAATTGCGGTGCGGCGGCGGCGGCGATGACTCCTGCTTGACACGACGGAGAGGCGATGCTGACTTCTGCTTGACACAGTAGTGCAGCGGGCAGCGCGGCTCCTCCTTGATGGCAAGCGGCAGCAAGGGCGTCACCGAACCACGTTCAGGAGGGACCGCTCCGTTAGCAGCCCAATCTGATGCACTAACTCCTCGTTCGTCGCCGTGGCCTCTGAGAGGATGCATGGTTGATGATGGAGCGGCTGCTGCGACGACACCTCGTCGTCGCTGGAGGAGATGACGATCTCCTCCTTGCTAGAGCAGCCGGCGGCCGTGGATCCCAAGGGCCCCAACGATGGTGGTCTCGCCAAGATCCGGAGCCGCCAGCGCCGCCTGTTGCCGCAAAGAACCAAGATCTGGGCATGGTGTGGATGCAGAGAGGAGGAAGCGGTCAGAGAAGAGGTTGAGTGCGGAGGTGTGGATGTGGACGTCGCTGGAGCATGGAATATATAGCCGCAACCAGGTCATGAGAACAGACCGTTGGAAATATGCCCTGAAGACAATAATATTATATTATTATATTTTTATGTTCATGATTAAGAGTTTGTATTTCATGCTATAACTGATATGATCCTGGAATATGCGATACATTGCAAAACTCATATGCACGTGTGGATTGATAAACGACAAAGTAAGATTCCTAGTCTCACCTCTGAGACTGACTCAAGTGTTGTTGGTCATCATGTTCTGTAGATCTTAGGATATCGTTAAGTGTCACAATAGTCCTAAAACAATTATGAGAGTATGATGTTAGAAGAACGATCATATTAAATCGACCCCAACTTGTTTGTTATACTTTGAGATAATATCTTCTGAAATCAATTTGTTATAACACGGAGTGTTAACGTGTGTTTTAGTTCCTTAGACCACGAGAATATCGTAGTCACTTCTTACTGTACGGTGGACTTTGGGTTGCTTAAATGTCATCTGTAACACGGTGATCATAACGACAACTTACAGGTTCATCGAAAAGTTTGACAAGGGACTAGATATCTTGAGAGTGGGATTTGCTCCTCCGACGATGGAGAGATATTTTTAGGATCCTCTCGGTGTGTCGACATCCATCATTGTTTGGCCAGACATAGGTGACTGCGTCACGGGGATGCTGGAACACATCAACAAGAAAGAAAACGAAATCAGTAGCGAGGAGATCGGTATAGTGAGCTATGATGACTCAAGGATATTGATGCATCTCAAGTTTTGTAAAGTATCGTGAAACAAAGAAAATATCACATGATAACCAAATGTTCACTCGAATGTCATTCGTGTAATCATAGAGATCAATATGGACGTCCACGATTGCGCTATCGGTCTTTAAAGGAAGGGGTTTTATTCATGTCTATGTTTTACCGAACCTACGAGGTCACAAGCTTAAGGTAATCACAATTTGTTGGGTGTTAGTAGGACAAGAGTATCAATGACTTATTTGTGGAATTGTTTCATTAGTATTTGAAATAGTGTCGTGTGTGAGACGACATACACAGGCGCGACACAATGCCCCATAAAGTCTTAGCCCACATCTGAAATCGATCAAAGTTAATCAGTCCGTCTTGCTGAAAATCCAGCCTTCGTGGATGAGCAACGGGCACTGTACGAGTCCATGCGCTGCACCCGCGCCATCCGCGGTGATTGCACATCATGAGGCATACTCCCTCCGTTTTTTAAAGAGTGTACTTCCAACTTTATTAGAAAGTCAAACTTTTGTAGGTTTTACCGTATTTCTATAATAATACACCAACATTTATGTCATCAAATAAGTAGCATTAGATTCATGATATAATATACTTTCATCATATACCTATTTGATTTCACAAACATTGATATATTTTTGTATAAATTCGGTCAAACTTTAAGATAGTTTGACCCTCCAACAATATTGGAAGTACACTCTTTGAAGGACGGAGGGAGTAGGCGATGGAAGTGATCAGGGATGTTGGCAGCTGTGCATCGTTTGCACCGCCCACGTTGTCCGCGTCAGGCCGTGACGACCACCAGGTCAGCGCATCCACGTTTATCATGGACTTCACCTTGGGCGGCAACATCCACGACTAGGTGGTAGACTCCGACGAGGAATAGTAGGACATGGGAGACTGACGTGTCCACGTCCGATGAAGAGCAATACGTGAAACACAACACGAACATGTCCATGGCCGGCGAGGATATAGATTTGGTCTGGTTTAAATGAAAATTGTCCCGTTTGTATGAATTGTCTTTTTTGTTCAGCACTGTATGAAATACGGACGAATATTTATCAAAAAAGGGTCCCCCTGCTTTGTATCCAAAGCAAAGAACACCAAATACATAGACAATGCTGGGGCGAGCAGCACAACAAGCCCAAAGGGAAAAGGAAGAGGAAACAAATGCCAACAACGGCAATGACCCTGAGTGGTTATACCTGGTAATGGCGATGTTTTTTTACGTCATTACCTTGTTGAAGGCATTGCTTGGATAGGCTCGGACTGATTCTTCAGGGTGAAAACCTAGATGCTGGCCTTTTGGTTGGGTCCGGTGACGACGGCGCCCGAGTGTCGCTCCCTTCCTGAAGGCGTTGCTATTGAAGAACCTCGTTGTCCATATGATGTTAGGAGATGGTTGATGTGAATATGGTCATAGTTGTAGTTTGCCGATCACAAGTCTGATCGCTTCGAGGTTTTTTCGTCGCCTTCACATAGCTTTGGTCTTGTATGACTTTGCTTGTTGTTGGTGTTTTGTGTGTGTGAGTTGGTGTAGGCTGTGTGCATGCTAGCTATGCAGAGGCCGGGTGCATGCTCATTGTGTTATATATCTTTTTGATGCTCCATTTTGAGCGAATAAAATCCACCCTTTATCGAAAAAAACAACGACAGCTCGACAAAGCGAGGTTGACCGACCACCGCAGCGCCCTCGGGAAACAACTCAAGATGGCAATAGGGCCCCGAAACCCGCGTCCCCATGGAGTTTTACCCTATTAGGGGACGGGGGTGGGCGTCTTTTTAACCCCATGAGCTGCTGTTGGGTAAAGTATAAAACCCAACACGTTTCACGGGTTCAACCCCGTCTCAACAATACCTGAACCCGAAATCCGCCATCCCCGTCAAAATATACAATAAGCATATTCGAGGATTACAATCTTGAGAGTGATGGTGATCATGCACAACCATCTTGCTCATTCTCTTCTTTGGAAGCTCCAGACCTTATGTCAGTCTTCAATGAACGTGTTGCTAAAAAATGCCAACATCTTTTAGGATGAAATCTGAGCTAGATCGTTACTTAGAAGATGAGCTAGTTCCATTGTCCAAAAATAAATTCAGTGTGTTAGATTGGTGGAAAGTTGGTGGAACACGCTATCGAACTTTGAGGATGCTAGGACGTGATATTTTTGCAACTCCTGTTAGCATGATTGCCTTAGAATCAGCATTCAACACAAGTGGTAGAGTTCTAGTTCTGAGAGGTAGGGCTCCAGTCCTTATGTTTGCTTAAATATGTCAATTTCACCGTGGGTTCCCCGTAGGTTTAGAAAACCCGATGGGTTTAGGGGACGGGCAAAAAGCTAGCCTCACGGACGGTGAAGGGGACGGGGACGGGTTTGCGATTTTCTCGTGGGGATGGGTTTCGTCCCCCTTGCCATCTTGAGAAACGATCCACCACGATACAACGGCTCTGATCCACCGCGAACCAAGCAGCACCTCCAAAAAGGAATGCGACGCCGACGACGCTGCTGCCGACGAGTCCTAGGGTTTCCCCCGACACACGGAGGGGGTAGGGGATGGATACCACCGACACCCTTCATGAAGGACTGGCGACACCCTCAAGCGTCGCCGCATCGGAGCCAGAAGACCTGGCAAGGATTTCTCCCGTACTCCATACCACACCGCCCAACCGGACCGGAGCCAACCAGCCAACTCGCAGTCCACCAACATGTGCCATCGCGGTCGCGACGCCACCCACGCCGCCTCACTGAGATCACCACCACGAGGCCAAGGGGACTAGGAGAGAAGCGTCGGGCGACGGGAGCAGCAACACCGTAGCCGCACGGGAGGAACCACCTCCACCGCCGTCGTGCGGGAGGCCCGAGCCTTCGGCAATGTCGCAGTCGCCGTCCCAACGCGGCAGCAAGGCATACCAGGCCACCCCTGGCCCGGCCAGGCCCGAATCAGGCCCGCTAAGCCCCACCAGCCATGCTGCAGCAGGGCGGGAGCAGCACCGCCAGCACCCTACCGACCAACGTCGCTCCACCGCCTCCTGGAAGTCGCGCGCAGACCTGCCCTGCCGTCAGCCCGCCCAGACCCAGATGGGGCCCAAATGGCCCAGATCTACGCCGAGCGGGCGCCGCCAAGCCGCACCGCCGCGCCAACCCGCCACCAACGGCACCACCTCCGTCCAGCCGATCTCCCGCGTCGCGCCAGGAAGCCCCGCCGCCAAGGAACACCCTCCGGAGCCGCTCCGCCCCGCGCCAAAGAGCACGCGAGAGGGGAAAGGCCGGGGGCCGCCATCGCCAGCGTCGCCCGGGCCAGGCCCACCGGCGGGCGCCGACGACGCCCGCGGGTGGGCAGGGGTGACGGCAAGTTGTCAATTCCATACGGACGAATATCTCACACATGTGGTTGGATATCCGCGGACGCCCGCGGAGACGAATACTGCGTACGATTTGTGGCACCGCTCTTATCAACATCGTCCGGGCACCATCCATCGAGTCGAGGAAAGAAAATGATCGTCGTCTCCAACCGTCCCGTCCCGTTCTTCTTTCCTCCTCTTCCTCTCCCGATCGGCCGAGCCCTCACTTCGTGACACACCAAACCGACCTACCACCGCGTGCCATAGGGTTGACGCCTCTGCTCCCCACCCCCACGCGCGCCGCCATCGCCGTTCCTCATCGGCCGTGATTTCTGGGCATTTGATTTTTCGGTACGACCTTCTTTCACCCGTGAGTAGCTGAACCCCTCCCCTCCCATCTTTTTCGCGGTTGATCGATTGCGTTGCGGTGAAATGATTTGCCTTCACAAATTCTCGCATTTTAGATCCACGTTTGCTAGAGCCAACATCATTTCTCAAGTTTGGGGTTTGCCTCGGCCACGCTCCACCTTTATTACTGCGTTGGATGATTATAACCAAAACTCTGCTTTGATGCGATAAAACTCTGCTTTGACACGCCCGGAAAAAAAATGGCGATTCGCTGTCTTAATTTGTTATTTCCGCTCTAGGCCGGAGATATGAAGCGAGAAGGCGTTCGCACCAGAAGCCAGACCAAAAAACAAAAGGCTTCCACAAGTAGCCAAGGTGAGCCACTGGTTGTTTCAGTCTCCCTACTTCTTCATTCTTCTGCACGTACGATTTCTACAGCTCTATTTAAGATCTGTGTATGATATGATGATGCTTCCCTAACTAGGTAATTCACTTCCATTATACGATTCGTACAGCTCAATTTCATAATTGTGTACTTGTGTTGTATGATATGATGCTTCTTAACTAGGAAATTTGCTTCCGGACAATCCTTTCGAAGAGGAATTTGGCAGCTTAAGTGATTCTGGTCAAGGTGTGTGGTCCGAACTCAGTAAAGAAGTCGCCTCGAACTTAGCGGGAACTGTTGTATCGATTGCTTCATTCCATGACGGTGATTATAAGCATTAGCTTTGCGTCTTTTATCTATATACATTCCTTGATAGTTCATGACTAGGAATTTGGAAATACGATCTTGTGCAGGAAATAATACATTGTTTTTTGCATGCACGGGCATAATTACCGTGAACAATCCAAAAACTACAAGTTTTCTGACTTCATTAAGTCTGGTTAGATCTATTGATGACGACAACAAGATCTTTCACGATTTGAGGGTTAGTACTGCCAATTTGTTTTTATTTTACACCATTGCTTGCTTATTTAACATCATGGTAACCATTCTGCTAACCAGGGTGAATACTTGTTGTCTTGCTTTATCATTGCAGATTGAAGTGCGCCTTCCAGATAACAAAATCGAATTGGGATGGTTGCAATTCTATGATTTGAAACACAATGTCGCTATTATCAACATCATTCGCTATCATTCTCTTCAAGTAGCATTTCTAGATCATCAGCGGCAAATTGAATCTCAGAGTAAAGTAGTTGCTGTAGGGCGTTGCTTCAACTCTGGAAAATTAATGGCCACAGCTGGGATGTTGACTGACAATCCAAGAGGAGCTTACCGTGAGGAGCTTGCCATCTCCACATGTGAAATTACTACGGTGCACTCTTGATTCCTTACTTTCTGTACATAGCGGAAATAATAAAATGAAATTGTGTCGTTATATGGGTGGTTTAATTTTGTCATTATATGCACTTGAACAATTTTTTGAGGGCACAAAAAATTAGTCCTGGTTTTCAATTATACAAACTTTGTTCAGCATCCCTAAATTCTTGTGCTTGGCTGAGTGTCACTTTATTCTTTTCATAGACTGGAGTTGGAGGGCCCCTTGTTGAATTTAATGGGGATTTCATTGGGATGAACTTTTATGCTGAGAAAGAGACTCCATTCCTACCGAGGAACACAATTCGTGAACTCCTGTTGCAGTTCAGCAAAATAATTCCATGGTGGTATGTCCTCCATACTTTTTTTTTTGCGGGAAAAGAACTTTCATTAATCAGCCATGATGATAACATTCAGAATCAACAATGCTAGCTATCTCCATACTTACTTATGAGCCAAAGATTCTCTGTCTGGCTTATATACCTCTTCCTCTTTCTTACCCTTGTTTATTCTCTCCTGCTTGATCTTATTAGTTTTTGTGCACATGGGTTACTCATTCTTAGGAAAAGTAATAATGGTGGAAAGCTTAACCAATATTGCACTTAATACAATAGCGGCTTCTTATGACGTCATACTGCAGCTAACAACAGGCATTATACAAATTTCTCATGTCGTTGAGCCGTTAATTTGTTTATTGACAAAGCATTGTTTAAGGTTATTTGCATTCTCAAAAAATGTGCAGGCATTTTGCATTGACTATGAAATCACATTGTTTAATTTACAACATGTGTTGTACAAGGCTAAGAGCAGTTAAAGCATGATCACAAATTGGTATGTAGTGAGGAGTCTAACATGCTCAATCACTGTAATACTGAGCGAATGAGAACTATTAGCAGAGAATTGCCTGGCCTGATTTGCCAATAAACTTCACTGAGCACATTCTATTCTGGATAATGATTAACAACAAACAACTAGTCTCAAAGGACAGTCACAGTGCTAGAAGCTCCCACACCAGGTGGGGTCTGGGGAAGGATTATACGAGGCAAGCCTTACCCCTGCACAGTGCAATGTAGAGAGGTCGTGTCGAACCAGGACCTCACAAGTGGGGGAGTACTCACTATTGCACCAGGCTGTCCTTCGGCAAACAACTAGTCTAACTGAAACAATTCCAGGACCTCACAAATGCAGGCCATCTGTTCCACTTGTTGTGAATCTATTGTTCAACTTGGAATTTCAAGGAAGCTGACCACACATCATCATCAGTAGAGATATAAAATGAATGAAAAGTACCTACAACAATTCCGTACATCAGTAGCCGAGGTTGGGTGGTAACATATTTGAAACTGAAACATGAGTTTACTACCAATCATGTTGAATGTCAAACCATTTTTGAAATGCGTTAGCTTGTGCCAGTCATGAGCAGTTTTGATGTTTTTGTAGCTTCTAGAGTATACTTGCATCTGGTAGCTGGCCTGCATTTGAGAACATCCCCCTTGATAACAAATTGGTTGTTTGTGACATCTGTCGCTGGATAAATTGTAGCGTGACCTTGACACATATCCATACCACATGTCTTGTCAGCATGTCTCGCAGTTGCCCTGTACTCAATTGGGACTCTGGTGTCCATGTTAAAGCTATTGTACTTGTTTAAATGATAAGGTAGTCAAAGTTCCTGGTAGGTATGGTATAATATTTTCTCCATTTTATCGTTTCTTCGTCGAAATATTTAGGCTTTAGGATTTTTCCCATTGTGTTGTTATTTAGTGCAATCTGACTCCAATCCCTAATTTGCCCCCTTTTGACATTTAAGTGCATGTAGTTGTTTGATATTCATGCATACATATCATCCATGTTTTACTTTTGCGGATTTCTCTATTACTCTGATGAGTTTATCGCATTCTGCTGCAGGGCTACAAGTAAAAAAAGACCTAATAGTACAATAAGGAAATTTCCCAGACCTCACAAGTCTGATTCACAAGGTGAGAAAAGAACTTCACTCCTTCAGATTGCTAAATTGTGCACAGTCATCACATCGTCAGGCAATTCATCACTACCATGCTATATGAGAACAGTCTTGCTAAGCCTCAATCTACTTAGACATAATGAAGTCTCAGTCGATACTATATTTGTGAGATCTTACATTGAGATTCGTGCAATATTTTCTTTTCAGTTTTTTTTTCTCTCTTGCATGTTATGTCACTTTTTTTGAGCCGACATGTTATGTCACTTGACTGAGACTTGATTAAATCTTAGTCGACTGAGACCTAGCCACACCCATATGAGAATATACTCCCCTTCATACCGCTTTTCAGTCTTCTAAACTCAGCTTATTTCCCTTACCTAATCTTCTCCATTTTAGACAGCTCAAAGGGAGGAGAGAAAACTAAGGATCGGAAACCTTCCATATGTACTCTTTGTGATCCAGAATGTCATCCAGGTTGGGTCACTTTCAGTGTTAATTATTGATCATTGGTCAGTCATTAATTGTTTCACCCCTGTGGTACCAGGACTCGTGGATCAATTATCAAAGTGGGCGTTCTTATGTACTCGGTGGCCGAGATATCTTGATTCTGGTGAGTCATTGCTTTCAGTTTTCCTGATCATCATTATACATGGGGTCATCAATCACTTTACTATGTTGCAAAATTCAGCTGATGCTACAAGAAAAGAGCTGAGGTCCTGTGGTTATCCATTCCCGGTTTGGGACGATAGTGAGTTCATTTGTGTCTTTTTTATATTTATTACTCATTCTGTTGAACACCTGACATCTGGCTGGTGTCTCCAACACCCCTCAACTACTGAACCTTTATTGCTGTGGTCAGCGGGCATGCGGTTGCTTAATAATTTTGAAGAGGAATTTAGTGAAGATATCTGGAGCGAACTTGAAAGAACCGTTAATTCAAATATGTCTCAAAGTGTTGTCACATTGGCTTCTTTCATTGGTAATTTTATTTTATTCACTATAAGCTCGTTTACTTATGGTATTCTCTTCCCAATTTCATCACTAAATTATGTGTAGCATTACTCTTGTAGGAAGAAAAAGGTGTTTTTCTTGCACAGGCGTATTCATAGACTGCAATGGGTCCACCACAAGAGTTCTAACCTCTGCAAGTTTGGTTAGGACTTCTGACGATGAAAACACTATTGTTAATAACTTGAAGGTTGTTACTCTGCTAATAATTTTTTAATTACCCCTTTTATTTATTCATTATAACACTGGTTTAGTCCTACCGTATCATTTATTGCAGATTGTAGTGTGCCTTCCAGATAATCGACATACCACAGGGACATTGCAACATTACAGTCTACATTATAACATTGCTGTCGTCCACATAATGGGTTTCTGCTGTTCTCAGACAGCACAAATCGACGATCAGATGCAAATGAAACCTCAGATGAAGGTAATAGCTGTAGGGCGTGGCTACAAATCGGGTAAATTCATGGCCACAAGTGGGATACTGATCGACAAACCAAGTAATCTTAATTGCAAAGAGCTTAAGACCTCCACTTGTAAAATCACCAAGGTACGCTGTATTTTTCGTATGGTGGAAATAAGTAGTTGCATCAGAATGAGTAATTAAATCCATCACCACATCTGTATGGCTTACAAATACCGTCTTTTCCTCTTTGTTACTTATGTGTTTGTGCTAGGCTGGGATTGGAGGGCCTCTTACTGATTTTGATGGAAATTTTATTGGCATGAACTTCTATGGCTTGGAAGAAACTCCATACGTACCAGTGAATATAATATCAGAAGTCTTGAAGAATTTTGATGCACAAGGGTATGCTTCCTGTATTTATGTAATTTTGTGTACAATATGCAAATGTCTTTCATGTGCATAATATTCAAGCTTGAAAGTTTACTTTTCTCGATAGGACATCTGTTACCATTTTGATCTTCTATAACTGATCACATTAACTAGAATCTGGAATAGAACTCTTGTGCATAAGATAAATAACATACGGTAAGACCATCCTGTGGTTGTGTCCGACTGTTGAGCATGTCAAATCGTAGATATGCAATATATGAAAGTATTGTATCGTATGTCTCGTAGCATCACCCTAACCTGGAATTATAATGGCAAAATCTGGGTCAATTTTGGTTGTTGTTTTGAGGTTACTTTTTATTTTGAACTCGTGCCAGTTTTCAAATCTAATCTTCTTTTGCGGTTGAACCATTTTGCCTCTTAATGTTCAGACATATGCAGCAGTAAACTGATGTTGCAATGGTTTTGATCTTCTCTCTCATGCTGTGTGTATTTGTTTAGCTATTTAAAATGTTCTTGTATGTTAAAAGTATTTTCGGTCTGTTTGTAGGTCTGTTGCTGTCAACGATGATCATAGCCCAAACAGGTATTGTTTATTTATTACGCATTCAATAAGACCTTTTGCTAGATATATACTCCAAACAAGGAGTATTATTTAGCAGCTTATTCATGTTTTACTCTTAACAGATGGCCTGTGCCTAAGCCATTTTGGTGCTATCCGACATGGCATGAGCTTGAGGAAGAAGTAGATCTGGAGAAAGAACTTAAATACCAGCGGGAACTCTACTAATGTGATGAACTGTATATCGACGAATGCGTGCCTATCTTGCCCTCAAGCTGCTGACCCTGTGTAGCAAGTATGAAGTGTTCTGTAACTTAATTTGAACCCTGAAATACTAGTGTACGCACGCCTCTTTATGTGATGGACTTGTACCAAGGCTAAACGAGGTCTATTAAGAGATGGGTTCAGTTCAGGCTGGTAAAACCGTGTTTTGTGTGTGCGCTGAGTTTGAAGCTGTGGTTATTTGAAATTAAATTGATGATCACTTTTCATAATAAACGTCGGTACAATTCTGACCCAAAGACTGGAACGTATCGCATCTTCTGGCAAGATGGTGCCTGCAGATGGCCCTGCGTTGTCCTGGAAGTAGTTCCATTCTGCTTTGATCAACATAGATTCAAATAGGCTCCATCCATCGGCACAGACTTTAAGAACTTCGGCACAAACTCAAAAATAAATCTTCCACATTGGATGACCAGTGCCTCTTGAATTTCATGCGGCACCCAATCGATCAAAGTGATCTACGGCATCAGTTTCCATGTTGATGCCTAGATCCCGCAACATGTCAAATGTGACGTGGTCTTCAGTACATAAACGAGAAGGTTGGTTAACTCTGTCAAACATACAACGTATCAGGCCACATCAGGAGATATTCACTTGTAGTTAGGAAGATAGATAGGCGCATCTGTTTATCTTATATTCGGTCGTAACTAGCTCCTTTATCTCCTGTCTTTCTTCCTCTTCAAGTTGTATTTCCAACTACCTTGTACGCGTGATCAGGCTTCGCACACCTGCCTATATAACACGCAACACGTCGCCCATGATAGGGTAAGACGTTTCCGCTCTCGCACATGGTATACAGAGCCTTCCTCTTCCAATCATCTAACCTAGCTCATCTCCATTAGTGCCCTAGCCATGTCTTCCTCCGGTTCCTCCCACCCAAACCTCAATCAGCAGGTCACGGAGAAGCTCACTCGCCCCAACTACGTCCTGTGGCGCGCCCAGATCGTGTCGTAGATGCGAGGTGCCGATGTCTTTGGCTATGCCGATGGCACCACACCGGAGCCGCCCTGCTTCCTCGTCAGCAAGGACAAAGACGGGAAGGAATCATCGGCGCCCAACCCTATCCACCCCATCTGGGTCCGGGAGGACCAGCAGGTACTAGGCTACTTGCTGAATAACCTGTCCAAAGAAGTGCTCATGCAGGTGACCGCGATCACCACGTCGCACGCGCTCTGGGTAGCTCTGGCGGGCATGTTCTCGTCCCAATCTCTGAGTCGGGTGAATAACATCCGCACAACTCTCATCAACACACGGAAGGGGAAGCAGTCCGTCGCCACCTTCTTCGCCCACATGCGCGGCCTGGCGGACGAACTCGCCGCGGTCGGCAAGCTTCTCCAAGACGATGAGCTCGTCTCCTACATCCTCCATGGGCTGAACATGGACTACCAGCCCCTGGTGTCTGCCCTCGACACCCTCATCACACCGGTCTCAATCGACGAACTCTTCTCCATGATGAGTAACTTCGATCAGCGTGTGGCGCTCTTTCGGTCCTCGGGTGGGTTCAAGTCGTCTGCCAACTCCGCTTCCCGCGGCCGCGGTGGTGGCTCCTCTCGTCAGCGCGGGTCGCCTCGTCCCAGGGGCAAGCACTCTGGTGGGGGAAACAGCGGCAACAACAACTCCCGCGGAGGCCGGCCCTCCTTCACCAACAATAGGGGTCGCCACGACGGTTCCACCAGAGCGCATCCAGATGCACCTCGCTGCCAGATCTGTGGCAAGCCAGGGCACATGGCCAAGGACTGCTGGTACCGGTATGAGCACTAGTAGAAAAAGGGACATTCGACCCGGTTCGTGAGGGCCATTTGTCCCGGTTCCCGAACCGGGACTAAAGGGTCATAACTAAAGCCCTATACCTTTAGTCCCGGTTCGATCGGGAACCGGGACAGATGGGGCTCCACGTGGATGGAGCGGCTTGCCCAGGCAGGGGGGCCTTTGTCCCGATTGGTGCCACCAACCGGGACCAAAAGGCTTCCACGCGTCAACAATTCAGGGGCTAGGTTTTTTACTGAAGGGGGGGGGGGGGTTGGGGGTTTTGGGGGGTTTTGTAGGGTTAATTTAGGGGTTTCATATATTGTGTTAGCTAGCTAATAGAGATGAGTGTCCTCTCTTATCTCCGTGCTTGGTCGACGCTACGTATAGAGAGGACTCGACACGCTAGCTAGCTAGTAAGCAAATGAAGGAAACCATTAAATACAGAAGATCATCATGAACATATACATAGAGAGAAGTGATCGACCTCTCCTTCTCCGATAGATTGGTCGAACAACAAGTTTTCGTATATCTATCCGACGCTACTGGCTACATATATATACAATATAAGATCTCTTATGTCCCCTAACATCTGAACTCAACTTCCACATGGTATTCTCCGTGTTTGTCGATGACGTGGTCAAGAAAGAATCCCGCCAATTCCTCTTGAGTTGCTCATACGCGATCTTGTGGTAGGAGTTCATCCCGCATTTGCCACATCTAATTTCAAGAAGGGGGTCAATACATATATATATATATATATATATATATATATATATATATATATATATATATATATATATATATATATATGAATGAAACTGAACACAAATGATGGTAATAAAATAAAATTGTGAATATTATTGCTTACACACTTCATATTGTTGTTTAGAGTAGCCCCTTTCACAGGTGGTGTGGTGGATGAACTCGCAAATGTAGTATCCACATAAATCATTCCCGGGTTCCTGCCACAACCACTTTACAAGAAATAGAGGTCAATCAAACTGATAAGCAAGCATGCTAAATGGTATTGATGAAACTAGCTAGAATCAATGGGAGATACGCGGAACTAGCTAGTAGCTAGTACTTACTTTCGGGTGGTCAAATCGCAGTTGCGCCGGCAGTCCCGGAGCTTGTGCGGTGAACTTTTTCCAAACCCTGCCAGACAAAGAAAACAATTACTTGATATCAGGAAATGAACAAAGTTGCTGATATGGTGCGATAATGATCGATTGAACTTACTTCTAAAGCATTTTAGTCATGGTCGCATACTGCCCCGGATTTTTTCGTTTGGAGTCTATGATGGTTACTAGTCCCTGCTCAAGCTTAATCTCTAGCAGAATAAAGTGGAAGCTGCGCATGCATGCATAACTCATCAACTACATTACTATAACCTCGAGTAATAAGGGAAACCGAATATGCACAAGACAGTAACACTCACTTGTATTCCTAAGGAAAGAGTATTGTAGCTTTGTTTTGATTTCGAAGTAACGATGCGAGCAACTTGGCCTCGGTTTATCTGGCATCATGTTTAACACTCCATTCATCCATGAGATTTATGTTAATGAACCCAATATCACCTACTTGTCTTTTCTTCAATTCGGTGATCTTCAATCTGCATAATATAGTGAGGATAATTATATATACATGCAATGAAAGAGGTGAGCTATATATAGAGACTTAACTAATTACAGAGAAGTAGTACTTACAGACAGTAGCAAGTGATGATTGTTTTATCGAGGGCCTTTTGATTAAAAAACTGGAAGAACTCCTCATATGGAACTAACAACAGATCAATCCCAACGAGGTCGTGCTCCTCTTTAACCGATAGCGACAAAGTATTTTTCCCAGACTTCCTGCAGATGTCCATGTACCAATCATGAAATCTTCGCATCATCGTTGTTAGGGAAGTACCAGGTCTGACGAGAGGCTTCCCGTGCTCGAACCTTAATGTGTCCACCTCCATTGTTCCAAAAATTATTGCATCGTCATCGGTCATGTAATCTCCAGGATTGGTACCGGGCAGCATCCCCGGAAGATTAGCGACGATATCGCTAGACACATTGAGCGGGGGGCAAAATTGCTTCGCTTGTTCGCCGAGCTAGGGAATTTGTTTCCCTTTTCTTTGTTCTGCTACCTTTGATCAGTGCAAGTACTTCCCAACCGCTCTGCTTCCTTATATGTCCTTTCAATGATGCAGTCATAGTTGGATTGCGGCGGAGGCGGTGATGGTCGCTGCAGGGCATCCAAAGTGCGCTTTGTTTTCACCGGATCTATCTTCTCCGCCGAAGGTGGACGTTTCTTAGATTTTACCAATTCAAAGAAGTCATTCCCTTGGCCTTCACAGATCTTTTGGTTTTCCTCGCTCCTCTCATACGGTAACTTCTCTTGAGGCATGATAGACAATGGACCGTATCTGTATTGCCTCCCGCCTCTGGCTGTACTGCTAGCCGCCGGAGCGGCTGCGACTGTCTTCTTTCGTTGCTTAAGTGGCGGAGCAGCCGGAGGCGGACTGCTACGACGCGCCGGAGCAGCGGCCTCTGTGTTCCGTCGTTGCTTATTACGAGGTGACGAAGGAGGAGGCGGGCTGCTCGCCCTCACGCACAGGAGCAGGAGGCGGAGTGCCCTGATCACTCGCCGGAGGAGGAGGAGGAGGCGGAGGAGGCAGAGTGCCTAGCTGACTAGCAGGAGCTTTGAAGTTCAGAAGCTTGATGTGCTCCTTCTGCGATAGACACGGAGTATGCATAGCAAGACCCAGCTGAGTCTCCCCATCACCTGTAGTGTGGTCAAGCTGGAGCTCCTCAAATCCCTCCATTATTTCGTCCATCGTCACAACTGCATAGCCTTGTGGAATCGAACGACAGTAAAAAGTTGCTCCGGGTGAAGGAGGGAACACAGAGCCGACAACTGCCTTAACTTTGAGCTGATCCCATTGCGTCATAAGGTGGCACTGGTGTGAATCCGTGATAAAATCCACGGGGTAGCTAGGACCCGTCAAGTCATTTCTTTGAGCAGGCTCGGTGGAAGCCACGCCGCTTCGCCCTGAGATGGCGGGGTAGCTTCTGGGGTAGCATCTTGGGCAGGATCTCGCAGCTGCTGGTTCTCAACATCTCGTTCCTCTATCTTTCTTACCCTTGCCTTAAGCTCCTGCAGTTTGCTCTGCTCCACTTTCCTCCTCCTCTCTTGGGTTTTGTAACCGCCTGCGTCGGGAAACCCAACCTTCCACGCAACAGAGCCTGGCATGCCTCGTGTTCGTCCAGGGTGCTCAGGATTCCTGATGGCCCTTGTGAGCTCGTCGTTCTCTCTGTCGGGAATGAACTTCCCTTCCCGCACTTCGTTGATTGCTTTCCGAAGCTTCGTGACGGGTGTTGCACGTTGCTCATCCGTCCAGCAGCACTTCCCTATTTCAGGGTCCAATGTTCCATCAGCCCCGAAGAACCAAGTCCTACAACGGTCTGGCCAGTGCAATGTCTTTGGTTTGACCCTTTAGCAATGAGGTCCTGCTCAGCCTTGTCCCACAATGGTTGGGCTTTGAGGTAGCCACCTGACCCCATGCGATGGTGATGCTCCTTCTTTGCAGCATTTATCTTGTTAGTCGTTGACATCTTCTTACTCCTCTCCGATGTCTTGTTGGCCACAAATGCGGGCCAGTGATCTCTTATCTTCTCAAATCGGCCGGTGAATTCTGGAGTCTTGTCTTGGTCGACATACGTTGTTTTCAACTCATTCTTCCACCTCCTGAATAGATCTGCCATCTTCTTGAGAGCATAGGACTTGATCAATGGCTCTATAACTGGATTCTCCGGATCCTCCTCTTCCGGTACAGTGAAATTTACCTTCAGCGCTTTCCAAAGATCTTCTTTCTGTCTATCTTTGACAAAAGAAACTAGAAGAAGCCCTTCCTTCTTAGGCTCATTCCATAGCCCAATGCTGATCGGGATCATGTCCCTAGCAAGAACCCCGCACTGAGCAAAAAATGCTTCCTTGGTCCGGAGGGGTTTAATCGGTTGGCCATCGCGCGCGATTTCTGTGATCGTGAACCTTTCATCTGGGCGCAACTTTTTCTTCGGGCCTCGTTTCTTTACTGAATTATTGCTTGATTCGGAGGCTATATAAAAGAAGAAAGAAGAGTTAATATATGTACATACCAAAACAATTAATGCATCAATTAGCTAGTCAGCACAGACTTAATTAATATATATACCTCGCCAGACTTTGCAACAGCTGATCCCGACTCCGTTCAGTCACCGGAGCCGTCATCACGGTCGCCGGAGCCACCATCACGATCATGACCCTCCTCCATTGTTTGATCACCGCAGCCTGCTTCCTCTCCTTGCAGACCTTCTTTGATGTCGTTGAGAAATGACAAGACTGCATCACCTCCGTCGCGGATTATGTCCCCCAATATCTCTTCTTGATCGAAGTCTCTTTGATGATCCATAGTTTCTGCAAATATTACAACATGGCAATTAATATACAAACATGAGAGATGGATATATCGAAGTTATCGGGGAGGGGGTATATCGACAACGATGACATATACATAGAAAAAATGTTATTGGGAAGGGGGTATATATATCGACCCCGCCTCATGTCGAAGTTATCGGAGAGGGGGTATATCGACAACGATGACATATACATAGAAAACAATGTTATCGGGGAGGGGGTATATCGACCCCCCCCCCTCATATCGAAGTTATCAGAGAGGAGGTATATCGACAACGCTAAAATTTGTAACAAAAGGCGGATCCTTAACCCTCAACCCTAGCTAGTTCACGACCCTCGACTGCTCGGCGATCCACAAACCTCTACCCTAGTTCCCGACACTCGACCCCCTCATGTCACGTTTGTCTAGTGTCAAAGGATTCAACAAAACCATGCCTTCATCATTAGGCAAAAGTAACAGGCGCATGATGGTACGAAGCTCTCCAAAGGTATTTTGGAATGGAATCCCAGATAGGATAATTCGCTTTTTGGTACAAAGTACAGCAAGAGCCTTCCGAATATCGCTATTTGGAAGGCATGTCCTGAAATTTGTACCAAAAGGTGGATTATCCTATCCGGGACTCCGTTCCAGAATAACTTTGGAGAACTTCGTACCATCATGTCCCGGTTACTTCCGGCTAATGATGAAGCCATGGATTTCTTCAATACCTTGACACTAGGCAACCTCTCGACCCCTCGGTGACCCTCGACCCTCGAAACCTCGACCCCTCGATTTCCCTCAACCCTTGACCCTTGAACCCTTGACGACCCTCGAACCCTCGGCGACCCTTGACCCCTCGACCCTCGGCCCCTCGACGATCCTCGAACCCTCGACCCTCGAACCCTAACCCTCGAACCCTCGACCCTCGAATCCTAACCCTCGAACCCTAAAACCCTAGAACCCTCGAACCCTCGACTCCCAAACCCTTGACCCTCGACTGGCCTCGACGACCCTCGACCCCTCTATGACCCTCGTGACCCTCTAGCCTAGTTTCCTACCCTCGACCCCTCGGCGATCCTCGACATCCTCCTTCTCGATAAAAAGAAGAAGAAGAAGAAGAAGAAGAAGAAGAAGAAGAAGAAGAAGAAGAAGAAGAAGAAGAAGAAGAAGAAGAAGAAGAAAAAAAAAGAGAATAAGAAGAGGAAGAAGAAATAGAAGAAAAAAAGAGGAGAAGAAGAAGGAAAAGAGGAGGAGAAGAAATTTTTTCTATTTTTTCTTCTTCTCCTCTATTCCTTCTTCTTCTCCTTTTTTTTCTTCTACTTCCTCTTCTTATTTTTTTCTCCTCTTCTTCTCCTTCTTATTCTTCTTCTTCTTCCTTCTTCCTCTTTTATTCTTTTTCCTTATTTTCAAAAACATTACATCAACATATATATGCAGGAAAAAATGTTACATCAACATATATGCAAAAAACATCATACATATATCCATACATCAACATATATACATGAACATATATGAAAAAAAAGCATCACATCCATGAACAAACAAACATAATACGACGGCAGCGGCGGCAGGGGGCAGGGCAGGGGCACGGGGGCTCACTGTGGGCGGCGTCGGCGATGATGAGGTCGGGGCCGCTGGCAGAGGCGGCGTGGGGCAGGGGCGTGGCGGCGCTGGGCGACGCGGCAGCGTGCGTCGGGCGGCGAGGTTGGGTAGCGGTGCTGAGCGACGGCAGCGTCGAAGCGGCATGCGTTGACGGTGGCGCGTGGCGCGGCGACGGCATCAGGCACGGGCGGCGGCGGGGCGGCGACGACGGGCGTGGTTGACAGCGATGACGGGCACGGGCGACAGGGCAGAGGGCGGCGTCGGCGGCGGGAGAATGAGGAGCTGAATGAAAAATTTACAAGTCCTGCTTATATAGCCAGAGCTTTGGTCCCGGTTCGTGGCACCAACCGGGATCAATGGCCCCCTTTAGTCCCGGTTGGTGCCACCAACCGGGACCAAAAGTCTCTTTTCAGCAGCCCAAAGGGCGGGAAGCAGAGGCCTTTGGTCCCGGTTGGTGGCACCAACCGGGACTAATGGGGGGCATTGCTACCGGTTCGTGGCACCAACCGAGACCAATGCCCCCCTTTAGTCCCGGTTGGTGCCACCAACCGGGACGAAAGGCCTTGTGCTGCCCGCGCCCAAATGTTTAGTCCGACCTCGCTAGTTGAGAGGGGCTCAGAGTGGTTTATAAGCCGCATTGCGGCTGCCTTCTCAAGCTCCTCTCAAATGCAGGCTTAGTGGGTCTAATCACGCACTATGCTGTCTGTGGGACTACTGGGCCTTGTGCGGGCCTGAATCTTGGCCCATGGTTGGGTTTCCAGTCGTATTCAGGCCGTGGTGGTCACTTTTTTTCTTTTTTGCTTTATTTATTTTATTTTGTTTCTACTTACTGTTGCTATTTTTATTTATTTTATTAAAGTTTATTTTTTTACTTTATTAAAATTTGTTTTTTTCTACTTATTTATTAAAGTTTATTTTGTTTCTACTTATTTATTTTATTTTATTTTTTATTTTTTTATGTATTTTATGAATTTTTTTATTTGTTTAATTTATTAAAGTTTATTTATTTTACTTTATTAAAGTTTATTTTGTTTCTACTTATTTATAAATTTTATTTTGTTTCTACTTATTTATTTCCTTTTCTTTTTTGCTTTTTTTATTTATTTTATGAAAATTCTTTTTCCTTTTAATGTTTTGAACAAAAAATACTTTGATAATTCTAGTTGCTTAAATTTTATATAATTTTAGTTTCAATAATACTAGAGGTTTATGAATGCATTCCAAATGAACTCTTAAAAGGTTGAAAGTTGTCATGGTATCATCATTTCACCCACATAGCATGTGCTAAAAAGTTGAGAGGGCTACGACAAAAACTGGATGCAGTTCGTGTACAAAACAGACAATCTCTTTAGAAGTATCAGGGTTTCGGACAAAAACTCATCTGTTACAAAGGGATTTCATTTGTTTAAATGTAAGTGCAGTGATATTCTACATCAAAGGCATCATCATAATAGTTGTTGATAGAAAGTCTTCACTTTTTCTTCGCTTGTGTTCTTTGCTTATTGCACCGTAACCATGGATAATCTTCATCGTTTAACATGATGCTTGGGTCAGCCTTGACTTTGAAGGGAGGAATTTCATGAAACTTTTCATAATCTTCAGACACGTCTGTCTTGCCCTCCAATGCCATGATGTCTCTTTTTCCTGAAAGAACTATGTGGCGCTTTGGCTCATCGTATGATGTATCCGCTTCCTTATCTTTTCTTTTTCTCGGTTTGGTAGACATGTCCTTCACATAGAAAACCTGCGCCACATCATTGGCTAGGACGAATAGCTCGTCATGTACCCCAGTTGTTCGGATCCATCGATGTCATTACATCTTGTGGGTCTACATGCACCCGCCTCTGACAGATTGACCCATTTGCACTTAAACAAAGGGATCTTAATATCATTTCCATAGTCAAGTTCCCATATGTCCACTATGTAACCATAATATGTGTCCTTTCCCCTCTTGGTTGCTGCATCAAAGCGGACACCACTGTTTTGGTTGGTGCTCTTTTGATCTTGGGTGATCGTGTAAAATGTATTCCCATTTATCTTGTACCCTTTGTAGGTCATTACAGTCGAAGATGGTTCCCTCGCCAACGAGTAGAGGTCATCAGAAACAGTGTTGTCACACCTGAGACGTGTTTGGAACCAAGCTGCGAAACTCTGATGTGTTCACATGTAATCCAGTCCTCACACTGGTCCGGGTGTTTGAAGCGCAGAATGTTCTTGTGTTCATCGACATACGGGGTCATCAAGGTAGAATCCTATAGAACCGTGTAGTGTGCTTGGGACCAAGAATGCCTGTCCCTACATACTATTGAGTCCCCTCCTAGCGTGCCTTTTCCACCCAGTCCCCCCTCATACCGCGATTGAGGGAGACCTATCTTCTTAAAGGTCAGGAATGAAGTCAACACAAAACCCATTGACATCCTCTATTTGATGGCCCCTGGAGATGCTTCCTTCTGGCCTAGCACGGTTATGGACATATTTCTTTAGGACTTCCATGAACCTGTCAAAGGGGGACATATTGTGTAGAAATACAGGGCCCAGAAAGACAATCTCGTCGACTAGATGAACTAGGACGTGCGTCATGATACTGAAAGAAGGATGGTGGGAACACCAGCTCAAAATTGACAAGACATTGTGTAACATCACCCCTTAACCTTGGTAGGATTTCTGGATCGATCACCTTCTGAGAGATTGCATTAAGGAATGAACATAGCTTCACAATGGCTAATCGAACATTTTCCGGTAGAAGCCCCCTCAATGCAACCGAAAGCAGTTGCGTGATACGTCTCCGTCGTATCTACTTTTCCAAACACTTTTGCCCTTGTTTTGGACTCTAACTTGTATGATTTGAATGAAACTAACCCGGACTGACGCTGTTTTCAGCAGAATTGCCATGATGTTGTTTTATGTGCAGAAAATAAAAGTTCTCGGAATGACCTGAAACTCCACGGAACACCTTAGAAAAAACAATAAAAAATCCTCGCCAAAGATGAAGACCAGGGGGCCCACACCCTGTCCAGGAGGGTGGGGGCGCGCCCCCCTACCTCGTGAGCCCCCTGGTGGCCCTCCAACGCCAACTCCAACTCCATATATTGGCTTTCGGGGAGAAAAAAATCAGAGAGAAGAAATCATCGTGTTTTACGATACGGAGACGCTGCCAAGCCCTAATATCTCTCGGGAGGGCTGATTTGGAGTCCGTTCGGGGCTCCGGAGAGGGGGATTCATCGCCGTCGTCATCATCAACCATCCTCCATCACCAATTTCATGATGCTCACCGCCGTGCGTGAGTAATTCCATCGTAGGCTTGCTGGACGATGATGGGTTGGATGAGATTTACCATGTAATCGAGTTAGTTTTGTTAGGGTTTGATCCCTAGTATCCATTATGTTCTGAGATTGATGTTGCTATGACTTTGCTATGCTTAATGCTTGTCACTAGGGCCCGAGTGCCATGATTTCAGATCTGAACCTATCATGTTTTCAAGAATATATGTGAGTTCTTGATCCTATCTTGCAAGTCTATAGTCACCTACTATGTGTTATGATCCGGCAACCCCCAAGTGACAATAATCGGGACCACTCCCGGTGATGACCATAGTTTGAGGAGTTCATGTATTCACTATGTGCTAATGCTTTGTTCCGGTTCTCTATTAAAAGGAGGCCTTAATATCCCTTAGTTTCCAATAGGACCCCGCTGCCACGGGAGGGTAGGACAAAAGATGTCATTCAAGTTCTTTTCCACAAGCACGTATGACTATATACGGAATACATGCCTACATTACATTGATGAACTGGAGCTAGTTCTGTGTCACCCTATGGTATAACTGTTACATGACGAACCACATCCGACATAATTATCCATCACTGATCCGGTGCCTACGAGTTTTCCATATACTTGTTCTCGCTTATTTACTTTTCCGTTTCTACTGTTACAATCACTACAAAAATACCAAAAACATTACTTTTGTTGTCTTTACTTTTGTTACCGTTACCACCACTATCATATTACTTTGCTACTAAACACTCTGCTGCAGATACTAAGTTTCCAGGTGTAGTTGAATTGACAACTCAGCTGCTAATACTTGAGAATATTCTTTCGCTCCCCTTGTGTCGAATCAATAAATTTGGGTTGAATACTCTACTCTCGAAAACTGTTGCGATCCCCTATACTTGTGTGTTATCAAGACCTTTTTCTGGCGCCATTGCCGGGGAGCATAGCTCTATTCTTTGAGTCACTTGGGATTTATATCTGCTGGACACTATAAAGAACTTGAAAGACGATCGAACTACTATTTTGCCCTCAACTACGAGGGGAGGTAAGGAACTGCCATCTAGCCTTGCACTAGATTCTCCTTCATTATAAGTAAGCTTGCGACACCTAAACACTGCTCTTGCTATGAATTACGATATGTCACATGTTATTGATGATCCCACTTCTGCTATGCATGATACTTATGATGAAACTACTTCTATGCTTGATACTACTGTGCCCCTTGGTGAATTTCTTGATGAGCAAATTGGTAGGTCTAGAGAAAGAGAAATTATTGCACTTGAATACAACGATGAGAGTCATGATGAAAATATGCCTGCTATTCCTGAAGGTTATCTTTTTGATGCAGAATCTTCTGCAGCTATTTTTGCTTGCCAGGATAGATATGAACTTAAGAGGTTGCTAGTTAAATGGAGTAAAGAATGTTTTAGAGATAGAATGAGACCCGACCACCTTTTGCTACTTCACCTATTTGTGTTCCCGATAAGGATTATTATGATTTTTCTGTTGATCCAGATATAATTACTTTGGTTGAATCTGATCCTTTTTATGGCTATGAATCTGAAACTGTTGTGGAACATCTTACTAAGTTAAATGATATAGCTGCCCTGTTTACTAATAATGAGAGATCGCGCTACCTTTTGTCGGTGTACAAAAAGAGGGGTATGCTTTTTGTACCCCTATAATTGTGCACGGGCTGTCTGAGCCACGGACACTGCCGCACTGAGCAAGGCGAGGGAGGTGAGCCAAGGTAAGGCCGAAGCTCGAAAGGAGCAGGACGACGCCAAGACCAAGGCCACAAAGAGCAAAGGGGACGAAGCGGACTCCCCCGGCAAAATCCTTGCCGGGGGGCGGTTTTAGCAAACCCGGCAAGACCCTTGCCGGGGCGGCTCGCCCCACACCTACGGAGCGAATCACCCTTGAGTCCACTGCCCCATGGGGCAAGGATTCGGGAGACATCCCCGTGGTGGCGTGCAGATCTTTGTGAAGACATTCAAGATCAGATACACGCTATAGAAGACGACGACCCTTGGCAGGATCCCAACCAAGGAGGACCACAAGGCCACCGGCAAGAGCCTTGCCGGGGATAACAACAGGCGTCACGGCAAGACTCTTGCCGGGGCCCCGGCGAGGCCCTTGCCAAGGACACCCGTAGGGCCACCATCGGGCCCACGCCAATCAAACCTTCACCGCCGTTCGCATGCAGCTGCCGACCCAACCAGTTGGGCAGGCACCTGCGTGGCGGCATGCGGATCTTCGTGGAGACCCACCATTGCGCCACCTCAGCTGCCTACCTGCCTACATGGCACCACGGGCACCGCTGGCCAGGGCGCGTGTCAACACGAAAGGGAGCGGCGACGGACGAGGCTGGGCTCTCCCCCGTCCCCGATAAAGCAAGAACACCTAAAGCAAGACGCATTAAATGCACCTTGTCATGTAATGCGAGGGATAAACTCGCATCACTGTACCCTTTCCACCTCCTGTGTGCCACTATGGCGACCCCTTTCCCTATAAAAGGAGGCCCAAGGCGACCAGGAGGAGGATTCGGCTTTTTGGAGCTCCTCACGCCCCATTGCTTGTTCAAGAACACCATATAAACAAACCACCAAAGCAGGAGTAGGGTTTTACGCATCCTTGCGGCCCGAGCCTGGATAAAGAGACCGTGTGCTATCTGTTTGATCCACTCTTCTCACGACCCTCGCGCCCCGCAACTGTAGTAGGGATTCTTGTGACCCCATAGGTGTCGTTCCTACACCGACATCTTTGGCGCTCCAGGTAGGGGGCGCAGTTGTGAGAATCAGCTCTAGCAGTGAGCCCGACACTCCTTCATCTTCGTGACCTTTGAAGAAGGAAGGAGACCAGAAGGTCGACGATCGAGCGATCGCCAACAGAAGCTAAGTTGCACTGAACCTTTATTTGTGCTACTCTTCTTATTTGAGGTTATTCCCCCCCGGAGATGTCACATCTTTGTATGAGAAACCTGCACGCCAGGGGGCTCTCCCACGATCGGCAACGCCCTTGCCCTGTTTCGATTCTGCTCAACAGCTCAAGCGGTTGCGTCGAGAATGGCAGAGTAACCTTCCGCGATCGACAACGCCCTCGATTACGACTCGAGTCAAGCTCGGCGATTCGGCGGCAGCGTTCGAACGGAAAGGTGGCTCGTCCAGCAGCAGACGTGCATTCGGCAGGCCACAGGGATCCGTCCCCAAAAGCGCCGCTAGGGGCTTCCGCGCCGGCAAGCCTACCTGATCGACGAGGGGCACACATACAAAGAGGAATTGAACGGGGAAATAACATGCACGAAAATTAAGAGTACTTCAAAGTTATATTACATCACGTCATAGCTGCGGTTCTAACTAAAGATAAAATTTGTCTTGGTCGGGAACCCACAACGGCGAAGAAGAACGGGATGCCTAATCCCGACGCTGGCCATGCACCCTCTTGATTTCGTCGATGCCGTTGGTGATGGGCTTGATGCGCTCCTTGAGCACCATGAGGTCAACACCGTCCGGCAAGCTCTTCATCGAGGCCGCGAAGTCAAGGTCGGGATTCCAGTGCGCCACCTTGGTGAGGACCTTGGTCTCACCCTCCGGCAAAGTCGCCGGGCCTCTTCGGCCAGCATGGCCCTCCTGGTGGAGTGAAGATAGGCCAAGGCTCCGAGGACGCCCTCAAAGAACTGGGTCAGCTTGGCGTTGACGGTCCCGCTGCGCTCGGGGGCATACCTCATGTTTGGCAACCCCATGGTGGCCAATTGCGAGGTGACCCTGCCAACGACGACCTCCAGATGGCTGATCCACCTGTTCTCACCCACCACATATTCCTGGTGGGAGGCGTCCTCGTTTGCCCGCAGCTGCTTCTCCTCCTCAAGGCTCCTGGTCAAGGTCTCCTCCCGATCCTTGCTCTCCGACAGCATCTTCTCGAGACCCTCCAGCTTCAGCTTGAGGTCTCTGACGGAGTTCTGCGCGTCGGAGAGCTCCCCAGTCCTGCTGATGACCGCTCCTTGTGCCTCTACCAAGGCGCGGTTGAGCGTGTTCTTCTCGCCGGACAGCTTGAGGGCCTACTCCTTCAGCTCGTCCCGCTCCGCTTCCAGCTCCTTCACCTTGCCGGCATGGGCGAGCACAGGCATCGAGTGCCTCTTTGTGCCTCTGCTCCAGCTCACGGGTCCGTCACGCGACAAGGGCCTCGAGCTCCTCATCCTTGCCGCGGAGCGTTGCGCTAAGCTTCGCTTCACGCGCGGAGAGGTCCTCTTCCTGAGAGTCCAAAGCGGCTTGATGCTGGTTCCGGGCGGCTTCGGCCGCGGCGGCCAAGTTCGCCGCCTCCTCCTGGGCCTTCTCGACGTCGGCCATTTTCATGGTGAGCTCCACGTCGCGCTTGGCCAACTCCTCCTGAAAGGCCCTTTGCTCCTCGCGAGTCTGGTGGAACCAGGTCTGCGTCTCAGCGACGCGCGCCTTGAAGTCCACCTCCGCGTTGTCCACCGCTGCCATCCTGGACTTGATCTTGTCCGGTAGACGCAGTAGAGCACTTGGAGCTTCTGGAAGTCGGCCCCCATTGTGCGGAAAAGCTTCTCTTCTGTAGAACCGTCGTCGCCAGCGCCCGGCTCATCAACCACCTCAAGCCCGGTGGCGGCAAGCACCTTGCCGTCAAAGGCTTCCCCTTCGGCGGGCGCCCGGCTTGACGCCCCTGGAAGATGGACGAAAAGATCGTCGCCCACCTTCAGATATCAGCCGGGGCCCAAGGTTGAGGAGGAGGGGGGCTGGTCGCCCGCCACCTCTTCCTCGGCGGAGGCCTTGCCGGCCTCACCGGCAGGTCCACCGCTGGTGCCCTCGGCGGAAGCCTCGCCGGTCGCCTTGGCGGCCCCCGCAGCGGCGTTCTCGGCAGCACCCTTGGCGGCTTCGTCAGCGGCGGCCTCATCAGCATCGTTGGCGGCCTCCTCGGCGGCAATCTTGCTGGCCTCCGCCGCGGCCTCCTCAGCAATGTCTCCCACGACAGTGTCCACGTCCTCCATGTCTGTTGAAGGAGGGCCTGGGTAGCAATGGGGGCGATGAAGCCAAGAAAAGAATAAGGGAAAAACAGAGAAGAAGGACAGGCGACTCACCAGTGCCAGGCTGTGAAGCAGAAGTCCCTTCTCCGCCAGCATTTGGCGCCGCGGTAGGGTCACCAGCGCCCATGTTCCCCTCCTCCTCCATGGGTGTAGGCTCCATGCCTGATGCCTTTGCCGGGGACGCCCCCCGCGGCGGCGTAGTCGATGGGGGTGGTGTGTTAGGAGCAGCCCTCTGTGGCTCCTCCTGCTGTCGCTCCCCTCCTGCAAACCTGGCAATGTCAGCATCATAGCATCGAGCGCCTACCACATGTCGAGTAAGAAGAGGGTGACGAACTTACGCCAGGGGCTGCGTCGGGGGCTGCTATCCGGGCTGCTCAGCACCACCAGTGGTGTCTCTGAAGCCCCAGCCGGGGACGGACCGCTCGCCAAGGTCCTCGCCCTCTTCGCCCTCTGGGCCAACGTCTCTGTCTCCCTGCAAAAGCAAAAATGGATCAAGACAAGCGACCTGATTCGGGGAAGTGGAAATGACAGCAAGGAACGGAGTACTTACTCGTCGTCCGTCTCCTCCTTTTCCACCAGTTTCCTTTTCCTCTCTGGGCTGAGAGACCCAAGATCAAAAGGGAGCTCCACATCATCGTCCGAATCAACGCCTGCCGGAGGAGGTGAAGAAGGCGGCGGGGTTTGTGCACGCCTGGATGAGGAAGGGGCTGTCGCCTTCTTCTTCTCAGCGGCCTTCGTCGGCCCCTTCGCCGCCGTGGCCCTTGTGTGGCGCCTGGACCCCTCCAGGGTCAATTGAGGCCGCGTGGCCCTGCCGGGCCGGACCGGCTCGCCGGAGCCACCCCGCCGCAGGACTCGCCCTCTTCCCCTGATTGGCGTCGAGCCCGCCGCCACGTCCTCCTCCTCTGACGACTCGTCGGCCACGTCCTCGACAAGCGGAGCTCCAGCGTCGACGCTGCTGACCTCCCCGGTGGCCGCCGCCCACAGAGTGAACTGCTCCTCCTCCGCAGCCATCGCGGCCTTGTCCTTCACACCCCCGGCGCTGCCGGCCTCCATAACAGCTGTGCCTCCCTCGCCACAGTGGCGATGTAGTCCAGCTCCGCTGGGTGGTGTCCATGACAAGCCACCGCTCGGCGTCGGCATTGGCGTATACCTCGATCAAGGATTGAAGAATTGCTGCACATCTGCATCCGTCGGCTCCTGCCAGCTCGGGGCCGGGGCGTGCGCATTGCGATCCGGCATCATAGCGATGATCTCGGACGGCGTGAGTTATTACTGGCAGGACTACCCGGCAGCAACGAAGAACGACCCCTTGACGGCCTTGCCGACTTTTGCGGCAGTCCTCGCAGCCTTGCTGGTCCGTTCAATCTCACCGTCGCGACCCACATCGAGCTGGAAAAGCCGCTGACAGAAGTGGGCATGCGCCATCACCGTGAAGTTGTGGTCGAGGCCAGGGCGGAGCCGCATAATGTCAGCCGGGTTCGTAAAAAGCCAGGCTGGCCTCCCCTTGCCATGTAATGGGGCGATCTGTCATCTCCAGGGTAAGCCCAGCCTGGGTCAGCCGGAGGATCCTGGTGGTGGCGACAGTAAGCCTCTCGTCGGCAGCGTCAACATCACCCCAGTTGCTGCCGCGGACCGGCGGCGTCCGACGGACCTTGCAGAATTCCGGCGTGTCTTCTTCTTCAATCCAGCAAGACCGGCCACGCCATTCATCCCACCTCTCCTTCATGGCGCCGTCCGGGTACGCCCCCTTGGATCTTGAGACCCAGGAGACGCATCCGGAGACGGCGCCTCCGGGCTGGATTCAAGGGGAGAAATATGTTGGGAAACGTAGTAATTTCAAAAAAAATTCCTACGCACACGCAAGATCATGGTGATGGCATAGCAACGAGAGGGGAGAGTGTATGTCCACGTACCCTCGTAGACCGTAAGCGGAAGCGTTATGACAACGCGGTTGATGTAGTCGTACGTCTTCACGATCCGACCGATCCAAGTACCGAGCGTCACGGCACCTCCGAGTTCAGCACATGTTCAGCTCGATGGCGATCCCGGACTCGATCCAGCAAAGTGTCGGGATGAGTTCGTCAACCTGACGAAGTGGTGACGATGATGATGCTCTACCGGCGCAGGGCTTCGCCTAAACTCCGCGACGATATGACCTAGGTGGAATATGGTGGAGGGGGGCACCGCACACGGCTAAGGAACGATCCGTAGATCAACATGTGTGTCATGGGGTGCCCCCCTGCCCCCGTATATAAAGGAGGGAGGGGGAGGTGCGGCCGGCCCCCAAAGTGCGCTGGAAGAGTCCTACTCCGCCGAGTAGGACTCTCCCTCTTGCCTTGTTGGAGAAGGAAGGGGGAGGGAAAGAAGGAAGAGGCGCCGCCCCCTCTCCTGTCCTATTCGGACTAGGGGGAGGCGCCTGACGGCCTGCCTGGCGACCCTCCTCTTCTCCCTCATGGCCCACTAAGGCCCATTATCCCCGGGAGGGTTCAGTAACCCGGTGTTCGGTAAAATCCTGATTTCACCCGGAACCATTCCGATATCCAAATATAGGCTTCCAATATATCAATCTTTATGTCTCGACCATTTCGAGACTCCTCATCATGTCCGTGATCACATCCGAGACTCCGAACAAACTTCGGTACATCAAAACTTATAAACTCATAATAAAACTGTCATCGTATTGTTAAGCGTGTGGACCCTACGGGTTCGAGAACTATGTAGACATGACCTAGAACTATTCTCGGTCAATAACCAATAGCGGAACCTGGATGCCCATATTGGTTCCTACATATTCTCTGAAGATCTTTATCGGTCAAACCGCATAACGACATACGTTGTTCCCTTTGTCATCGGTATGTTACTTGCTGAGATTCGATCGTCGGTATCCAATACCTATTTCAATCTCGTTACTGGCAAGTCTCTTTACTCGTTCCGTAATACATCATCTCGCAACTAACTTATTAGTTGCAATGCTTGCAAGGCTTATGTGATGTGTATTACCGAGAGGGCCCAGAGATACCTCTCCAGAGCAATCGGAGTGACAAAACCTAATCTCGAAATCGCCAACCCAACATGTACCTTTGGAGACACATGTAGTACTCCTTTATAATCACCCGATTCACGTTGTGACGTTTGGTAGCACCAAAGTGTTCCTCCGATGGCAGGAGTTGCATAATGTCATAGTTACAGGAACATGTATAGGTCATGAAGAAAGCAATAGCAATATACTAAGCGATCAAGTGCTAGGCTAACGGAATGGGTCATGTCAATCACATCATTCTCCTAATGATGTGATCCCATTAATCAAATAACAACACATGTCTATGGTTAGGAAACATAACCATCTTTGATTAATGAGCTAGTCAAGTAGAGGCATACTAGTGACTATATGCTTGTCTATGTATTCACACATGTATCATGTTTCCGGTTAATACAATTCTAGCATGAATAATAAACATTTATCATGATATGAGGAAATAAATAATAACTTTTTATTGCCTCTAGGGCATATTTCCTTCAGTCTCCCACTTGCACTAGAGTCAATAATCTAGATTACACGATAATGATTCTAACACCCATGGAGTCTTGGTGCTGATCATGTTTTGCTCGTGGAAGAGGCTTAGTCAGCGGGTCTACAACATTCAGATCCGTATGTATCTTGCAAATCTCTATGTCTCCCACCGGACTTGGTCCCGGATGGAATTGAAGCATCTCTTGATATGCTTGGTCCTCTTGTGAAATCTGGATTCCTTTGCCAAGGCAATTGCACGATATTGTCACGAGAAGATCTTTATTGGGCCCTATGCACTAGGTATGACACCTAGATCGGAAATAAACTCTTTCATCCAGACTCCTTCATTTTCTGCTTCCGAAGCAGCTATGTACTCAGCTTCACCTGTAGATCCCGCCACGATGCTTTGTTTAGAACTGCACCGGTGACAGCTCCACCGTTAATAAAAACACGTATCCGGTTTGCGATTTAGTATCGTCCGGATCGATGTCAAAACTTACATCGGCGTAACCATTTACGACTAGCTCTTTGTCACCTCCATATCTGAGAAACATATCCTTAGTCATTTTCGGGCATTTCAGGATGTTCTTGACGCTGTCCGATGATCCACTCTGGATTACTTTGGTACCTTCCTGCCAAGCTTATTGCTAAGCATAGGTCGTGTCTGGTACACAGCATTGCATACATGATAGAGCCTATGGCTGAAGCATAGGAACATCTTTCATTTTCTCTCTATCTTCTGCGGTGGTCGGGCATTGAGTCGACTCAATTTCACACCTTATGTCTGGTAAAAATCCTTTCTTTGCACGATCCATTTTGAACTTTTTCAAAACTTTATCAAGGTATGTGCTTTGTGAAAGTCCAATCAAGCGTCTTGATCTATCTCTATAGATCTTGATGCCCAATATCTAAGCAGCTTCACCGAGGTCTTTCATTGAAAAACTTTTATTCAAGTATCCTTTTATGCTATCAAGAAATTCTATATCATTTCCAATCAACAATATGTCGTCAACATATAATATCGTAAATGCTACTGAGCTCCCACTCACTTTCTTGTAAATACGAGGCTTCTCCAAAAGTGCATATAAAACCATATGCTTTGATCACACTATCAAAGCGTTTATTCTAACTCCGAGAGGCTTGCACTGGACCATAAATTGATCATTTGGAGCTTGCACACTTTGTTAGCACCTTTTGGATCAACAAAACCTTCTGGTTGCATCATATACAACTCTTCTTCTAGAAATCCATTCAAGAATGCAGTTTTGACATCCATTTGCCAAATTTCATAATCATAAAATGCAGCAATTGCTAACATGATTCAGACAGACTTAATCATCGCTACAGGTGAGAAAGTCTCATCGTAGTCAACCCCTTGAACTTGTCGAAAACCTTTCGCAACAAGTCGAGCTTTATAAACGATTACATTACCATCGGCGTCGGTCTTCTTCTTAAAGATCCATTTATTCTCAATGGCTTGCCGATCATCGGGCAAGTCAACCAAAGTCCATACTTTGTTCTCATACATGGATCCCATCTCAGATTTCATGGCTTCCAGCCATTTTGCGGAATCTGGGCTCACCATCGCTTCTTCATAGTTTGTAGGTTCGCCATGGTCAAGTAACATGACTTCCGAATAGGATTACCGTACCACTCAGTGCGGATCTTACTCTAGTTGACCTAGTAGTTCAGTAGAAACTTGATCTGAAGTTTCATGATCAATATCATTAGCTTCCTCACTAATTGGTGTAGTTGTCACAGGAACCGGTTCTTGTGATGAACTATTTTCCAATAAGGGAGCAGCTACAGTTATCTCATCAAGTTCTACTTTCCTCCCACTCACTTCTTTGAGAGAAACTCTTTTCTAGAAAGGATCCGAATTTAGCAACGAAAATCTTGCCCTCAGATCTGTGATAGAAGGTGTACCCAATAGTCTCTTTTGGGTATCCTATGAAGACACATTTCTCCGATTTAGGTTCGAGCTTATCTGGTTGAAGTTTCTTCACATAAGCATCGCAGCCCCAAACTTTAAGATACGACAACTTTGGTTTCTTGCTAAACCATAGTTCATAAGGTGTCGTTTCAACAGATTTTGATGGTGCCCTATTTAACGTGAATGCGGCCGTCTCTAAAGCATAACCCCAAAACGATAGCGGTAAATCAGTAAGAGACATCATAGATCGCACCATATCTAGTAAAATCACGATTCTGACGTTCAGACACACCATTTCGTTGTGGTGTTCCGGGTGGCGTGAGCTGCGAAACTATTCCGCATTGTTTCAAATGGAAACCAAACTCGTAACTCAAATATTCTCCTCCACGATCAGATCGTAGAAATTTTATTTTCTTGTTACGATGATTTTCCACTTCACTCTGAAATTCTTTGAACTTTTCAAATGTTTCAGACTTATGTTTCATCAAGTAGATATACCCATATCTGCTCAAATCATCTGCGAATGTGAGAAAATAACGATACCCGCCGCATGCCTCAACATTCATTGGACCACAAACATCAGTATGTATGATTTCTAACAAATCAGTTGCTCGCTCCATAGTTCCGGAGAACGGCATTTTTAGTCATTTTGCCCATGAGGCACGGTTCGCAAGTACCAAGTGATTCATAATCAAGTGATTCCAAAAGCCCATCAGTATGGAGTTTCTTCATGCGTTTTACACTGATATGACCCAAACGGCAGTGCCACAAATAAGTTGCACTATCATTATCAACTCTGTATCTTTTGGTTTCAACACTATGAATAGGTGTATTACTACTATCGAGATTCAATAAAAATAGACCACTCTTTAAGGGTGCATGACCATAAAAGATATTATTCATATAAATAGAACAACCATTATTCTCTGACTTAAATGAATAACCGTCTCGCATCAAACAAGATCCAGATATAATGTTCATGCTTAACGCGGCACCAAATAACAATTATTTAGGTCTAAAACTAATCCCGATGGTAGATGTAGAGGTAGCGTGCCGACCGCGATCACATCGACTTTGGAACCATTTCCCACAGCGCGCCGTCACCTCGTCCTTAGCCAATCTTCGCTTAATCCGTAGTTCTGTTTGAGTTGCAAATATTAGCAACAGAACCGTTATCAAATACCGGTACTATCTGCGAGTATTAGTAAGGTACACATCAATAACATGTATATCACATATACCTTTGTTCATTTTGCCATCCTTCTTATCCGCCAAATACTTGGGGCAGTTCCGCTTCCGAAGGTCGATCTGCTTGCAGTAGAAGCACTCAGTCTCAGGCTTAGGTCCAGACTTGGGTTTCTTCTCTTGAGTAGCAACTTGTTTGCTGTTCTTTTTGAAGTTTCCCTTCTTCTTCCCTTTGCCCTTTTTCTTGAAACTGGTGGTCTTGTTAACCATCAACACTTGATGCTCCTTTTTGATTTCTACCTCCGCGGCTTTTAGCATTGCGAAGAGCTCGGGAATAGACTTGTCCATCCCTTGCATATTATAGTTCATCACGAAGCTCTTGTAGCTTGGTGGCACCGATTGAAGAATTACATCAATGACACTATCATCAGGAAGATTAACTCCCAGTTGAATCAAGTGATTATTATACCTAGACATTTTGTGTATGTGTTCACTGACAAAACTATTCTCCTCCATCTTGCAGCTATAGAACTTATTGGAGACTTCATATCTCTCAATCCGGGCATTTGCTTGAAATATTAACTTCAACTCCTGGAACATCTCATATGCTCCATGACGTTCAAAACGTCATTGAAGGCCCGGTTCTAAGCCGTAAAGCATGGCACACTGAACTATCGAGTAGTCATCAGCTTTGCTCTGCCAGACGTTCTTAACATCGTCAGTTGCATCAAGCCAGGCACTGGCACCAGCGGTGCTTCCGGGGCGTAATTCTTACGTGCAGCAATGAGGATAATCCTCGAGATTACGGACCCGATCCGTGTAATTGCTACCATCATCTTTCAACTTTGCTTTCTCAAGGAACGCATTAAAATTCAACGGAACAACAACACGAGCCATCTATCTACAGTAAACATAGACAAGCAAAATACTATCGGTACTAAGTTCATGATAAATTTAAGTTCAATTAATCATATTACTTAAGAACTCCCACTTAGATAGACATCTCTCTAGTCATCTAAGTGATTACGTGATCCAAATCAACTAAACCATGTCCGATCATCACGTGAGATGGAGTAGTTTCAATGGTGAACATCACTATGTTGATCATATCTACTATATGATTCACGTTCGACCTTCGGTCTCCGTGTTCGAGGCCATATCTGTATATGCTAGGCTCGTCAAGTTTGACCTGAGTATTCAGCGTGTGCAACTGTTTTGCACCCGTTGTATTTGAGCGTAGAGCCTATCACACCCGATCATCACGTGGTGTCTCAAAGACGAAGAACTTTATAGCGGTGCATACTCGGGGAGAACACTTCTTGATATTTAGTGAGAGATCATCTTATAATGCTACCGTCAATCAAAGCAAGATAAGATGCATAAAGGATAAACATTACATGCAATCAATATAAGTGATATGATATGGCCATCATCATCTTGTGCTTGTGATCTCCATCTCCGAAGCACCGTCGTGATCACCATCGTCACCGGTAGCGACACCTTGATCTCCATCGTAGCATCGTTGTCGTCTCGCCAACTATTGCTTCTCGACTATCGCTACCGCTTAGTGATAAAGTAAAAGCAATTACATGGCGTTGCATTTCATACAATAAGCGACAACCATATGGCTCACTGTCGATTGCCGATAACTCGGTTACAAAACATGATCATCTCATACAATAAAATATAGCATCACGTCTTGACCATATCACATCACAACATGCCCTGCAAAAACAAGTTAGACGTCCTCTACTTTGTTATTGCAAATTTTACGTGGCTGCTACGGGCTGAGCAAGAACCGTTCTTACCTCGCATTAAAACCACAACGATAGTTCGTCAAGTTAGTGATGTTTTAACCTTCGCAAGGACCGGGCGTATGCACTCGGTTCAACTAAAGTGAGAGAGACAGACACCCACGGTCACCTTTAAGCAACGAGTGCTCGCAGCGGTGAAACCAGTCTCGCGTAAGCATCTGGCGTAATGTCGGTCCGGGCCGCTTCATCTCACAATACCGCCGAACCAAATTATGACATGCTGGTAAGCAGTATGACTTGTACCGCCCACAACTCACTTGTGTTCTACTCGTGCATATAACATCAACGCATAAAACCAGGCTCGGATGCCCTTTGTTGGGGAGCGTAGTAATTTCAAAAAATTCCCTACGCACACGCAAGATCATGGTGATGGCATAGCAACGAGAGGGGAGAGTGTATGTCCACGTACCCTCGTGAGACCCGTGGCGGAAGCGTTATGACAACGCGGTTGATGTAGTCGTGCGTCTTCACGATCCGACCGATCCAAGTACCGAACGTCACGGCACCTCCGAGTTCAGCACACGTTCAGCTCGATGGCGATCCCGGACTCCGATCCAGCAAAGTGTCGAGGATGAGTTCCGTTAGCACGACGGCGTGGTGGCGATGATGATGCTCTACGGGCGCGGGGCTTCGCCTAAACTCCATGACGATATGACCTAGGTGGAATATGGTGGAGGGGGGCACCGCACACGGCTAAGGAACGATCCGTAGATCAACATGTGTGTCATGGGGTGCCCCCTGCCCCCGTATATAAAGGAGGGAGGGGGAGGTGCGGCCGGCCCCCAAGGGGTGCGCCTGGAGGAGTCCTACTCCCGCCGGGAGTAGGACTCCCCCCTCTTGCCTTGTTGGAGAAGGAAAGGGGGGAGGGGAAAGAGGAAGGGGGGCGTCGCCCCCCCTCTCCTTGTCCTATTCGGACTAGGGGGGAGGGGGCGCGCGGCCTGCCCTGGCCAGCCCTCCTCTTCTCCCTCATGGCCCACTAAGGCCCATTATCCCCCAGGAGGGTTCCGGTAACCCCCCGGTGTTCCGGTAACCCCCCGGTGTTCCGGTAAAATCCCGATTTCACCCGGAACCATTCCGATATCCAAATATAGGCTTCCAATATATCAATCTTTATGTCTCGATCATTTCGAGACTCCTCGTCATGTCCGTGATCACATCCGGGACTCGAACAAACTTCGGTACATCAAAACTTATAAACTCATAATAAAACTGTCATCGTAACGTTAAGCGTGCGGACCCTACGGGTTCGAGAACTATGTAGACATGAACTAGAACTATTCTCGGTCAATAACCAATAGCGGAACCTGGATGCCCATATTGGTTCCTACATATTCTACGAAGATCTTTATCGGTCAACCCGCATAACGACATACGTTGTTCCTTTGTCATCGGTATGTTACTTGCCCGAGATTCGATCGTCGGTATCCAATACCTAGTTCAATCTCGTTACCGGCAAGTATCTTTACTCGTTCCGTAATACATCATCTCGTAACTAACTTATTAGTTGCAATGCTTGCAAGGCTTATGTGATGTGTATTATCGAGAGGGCCCGAAGATACCTCTCGACAATCGGAGTGACAAAACCTAATCTCGAAATCGCCAACCCAACATGTACCTTTGGAGACACCTGTAGTACTCCTTTATAATCACCCGATTCGTTGTGACGTTTGGTAGCACCCAAAGTGTTCCTGCGGTAAACGGAGTTGCATAATCTCATAGTTACAGGAACATGTATAGGTCATGAAGAAAGCAATAGCAATATACTAAGCGATCAAGTGCTAGGCTAACGGAATGGGTCATGTCAATCACATCATTCTCCTAATGATGTGATCCCATTAATCAAATAACAACACATGTCTATGGTTAGGAAACATAACCATCTTTGATTAATGAGCTAGTCAAGTAGAGGCATACTAGTGACTATATGCTTGTCTATGTATTCACAGATGTATCATGTTTCCGGTTAATACAATTCTAGCATGAATAATAAACATTTATCACGATATGAGGAAATAAATAATAACTTTATTATTGCCTCTAGGGCATATTTCCTTGATCTCCCACTTGCACTAGAGTCAATAATCTAGATTACACAGTAATGATTCTAACACCCATGGAGTCTTGGTGCTGATCATGTTTTGCTCGTGGAAGAGGCTTAGTCAGCAGTGCGCAACATTCAGATCCGTATGTATCTTGCAAATCTCTATGTCTCCCACGGACTTGGTCCCGGATGGAATTGAAGCATCTCTTGATATGCTTGGTCCTCTTGTGAAATCTGGATTCCTTTGCCAAGGCAATTGCACGATATTGTCACGGAAGATCTTCATTGGTCCCGATGCACTAGGTATGACACCTAGATCGGAAATGAACTCTTTCATCCAGACTCCTTCATTTGCTGCTTCCGAAGCAGCTATGTACTCCGCTTCACATGTAGATCCCGCCACGACGCTTTGTTTAGAACTGCACCAACTGACAGCTCCACCATTTAATAAAAACACGTATCCGGTTTGCGATTTAGAATCATCCGGATCAGTGTCAAAGCTTGCATCGACGTAACATTTACGACTAGCTCTTTGTCACCTCCATATACGAGAAACATATCCTTAGTCATTTTCAGGTATTTCAGGATGTTCTTGACCGCTGTCCAGTGATCCACTCCTGGATTACTTTGGTACCTTCCTGCCAAGCTCATTGCTAAACATAGGTCAGGTCTGGTACACAACATTGCATACATGCTAGAGCCTATGGCTGAAGCATAGGGAACATCTTTCATTTTCTCTCTATCTTCTGCAGTGGTCGGGCATTGAGTCTGACTCAATTTCACACCTTATGTCTGAGGTAAAAATCCTTTCTTTGCCTGATCCATTTTGAACTTTTTCAAAACTTTATCAAGGTATGTGCTTTGTGAAAGTCCAATCAAGCGTCTTGATCTATCTACAGATCTTGATGCCCAATATGTAAGCAGCTTCACCGAGGTCTTTCATTGAAAAACTTTTATTCAAGTATCCTTTTATGCTATCCAGAAGTTCTATATCATTTCCAATCAATAATATGTCGTCCACATATAATATCGTAAATGCTACTGAGCTCCCACTCACTTTCTTGTAAATACGGCTTCTCCAAAAGTGCAGATAAAACCATATGCTTTGATCACACTATCAAAGCGTTTATTCCAACTCCGAGAGGCTTGCACTGCACCATAAATTGATCGCTGGAGCTTGCACACTTTGTTAGCACCTTTTGGATCAACAAAACCTTCTGGTTGCATCATATACAACTCTTCTTCTAGAAATCCATTCAAGAATGTAGTTTTGACATCCATTTGCCAAATTTCATAATCATAAAATGCAGCAATTGCTAACATGATTCGGACAGACTTAAGCATCGCTACGGGTGAGAAAGTCTCATCGTAGTCAACCCCTTGAACTTGTCGAAAACCTTTCGCAACAAGTCGAGCTTTATAAACGATTACATTACCATCGGCGTCAGTCTTCTTCTTAAAGATCCATTTATTCTCAATGGCTTGCCGATCATCGGGCAAGTCAACCAAAGTCCATACTTTGTTCTCATACATGGATCCCATCTCAGATTTCATGGCTTCCAGCCATTTTGCGGAATCTGGGCTCACCATCGCTTCTTCATAGTTTGTAGGTTCGCCATGGTCAAGTAACATGACTTCGAGAATAGGATTACCGTACCACTCACAGTGCGGATCTTACTCTAGTTGACCTCGTGGTTCGGTAGAAACTTGATCTGAAGTTTCATGATCAATATCATTAGCTTCCTCACTAATTGGTGTAGTTGTCACGGGAACCGGTTCTTGTGATGAACTATTTTCCAATAAGGGAGCGAATCTGATTATCTCATCAAGTTCTACTTTCCTCCCACTCACTTCTTTCGAGAGAAACTCTTTTTCTAGAAAGGATCCGAATTTAGCAACGAAAATCTTGCCCTCGGATCTGTGATAGAAGGTGTACCCAATAGTCTCTTTTGGGTATCCTATGAAGACACATTTCTCCGATTTAGGTTCGAGCTTATCTGGTTGAAGTTTCTTCACATAAGCATCGCAGCCCCAAACTTTAAGATACGACAACTTTGGTTTCTTGCTAAACCATAGTTCATAAGGTGTCGTTTCAGCGGATTTTGATGGTGCCCTATTTAACGTGAATGCGGCCGTCTCTAAAGCATAACCCCAAAGCGATAGCGGTAAATCAGTAAGAGACATCATAGATCGCACCATATCTAGTAAAAATGCGATTCTGACGTTCGGACACACCATTTCGTTGTGGTGTTCGGGTGGCGTCTTGCTTGAAACTATTCCGCATTGTTTCAAATGCAAACCAAACTCGTAACTCAAATATTCTCCTCCACGATCAGATCATAGAAATTTTATTTTCTTGTTACGATGATTTTCCACTTCACTCTGAATTCTTTGAACTTTTCAAATGTTTCAGACTTATGTTTCATCAAGTAGATATACCCATATCTGCTCAAATCATCTGTGAAGGTGAGAAAATAACGATACCCGCCGCGTGCCTCAACATTCATTGGACCACAAACATCAGTATGTATGATTTCTAACAAATCAGTTGCTCGCTCCATAGTTAGGAGAACGGCATTTTTAGTCATTTTGCCCATGAGGCACGGTTACATAAGTACCAAGTGATTCATAATCAAGTGATTCCAAAAGCCCATCGGTATGGAGTTTCTTCATGCGTTTTACAGCGATATGACCCAAGCGGCGATTGCCACAAATAAGTTGCACTATCATTATCAACTCTGTATCTTTTGGTTTCAACACTATGAATATGTGTATTACTACTATCGAGATTCAATAAAAATAGACCACTCTTCAAGGGTGCATGACCATAAAAGATATTATTCATATAAATAGAACAACCATTATTCTCGACTTAAATGAATAACCGTCTAGCATCAAACAAGATCCAGATATAATGTTCATGCTTAACGCTCGCACCAAATAACAATTATTTAGGTCTAAAACTAATCCCGATGGTAGATGTAGAGGTAGCGTGCCGACCGCGATCACATCGACTTTGGAACCATTTCCCACGCGCATCGTCACCTCGTCCTTAGCCAATCTTCGCAATCCGTAGTTCCTGTTTGAGTTGCAAATATTAGGAACAGAACCGATTATCAAATACCGGTACTCTGCGGTATTACTAAGGTACACATCAATAACATGTATATCACATATACCTTTGTTCACTTTGCCATCCTTCTTATCCGCCAAATACTTGGGGCAGTTCCGCTTCAATGTCCGGTCTGCTTGCGATAGAAGCACTCGATCTCGGGCTTAGGTCCAGACTTGGGTTTCTTCTCTTGAGCAGCAACTTGTTTGCTGTTCTTCTTCTGAAGTTCCCCTTCTTCTTCCCTTTGCCCTTTTTCTTGAAACTGGTGGTCTTGTTAACCATCAACACTTGATGCTCCTTTTTGATTTCTACCTCCATGACTTTTAGCATTGCGAAGAGCTCGAGAATAGACTTGTCCATCCCTTGCATATTATAGTTCATCACGAAGCTCTTGTAGCTTGGTGGCACTGATTGAAGAATTACATCAATGACACTATCATCGTGAAGATTAACTCCCGGTTGAATCAAGTGATTATTATACCCAGACATTTTGTGTATGTGTTCACTTGTAACTATTCTCCTCCATCTTGCAGCTATAGAACTTATTGGAGACTTCATATCTCTCAATCCGGGCATTTGCTTGAAATATTAACTTCAACTCCTGGAACATCTCCATATGCTCCATGACGTTCAAAACATCGTTGAAGGCCCGGTTCTAAGCCGTAAAGCATGGCACGCTGAACTATCGAGTAGTCATCGACTTTGCTTTCTGCGAGACGTTCTTAACGTCGTCGGTTACATCGGCGGCAGGCACAGCACCCAGCGGTGCTTCCGGGATGTAATTCTTACGTGCAGCAATGAGGATAATCCTCGATTCTGGACCCGATCCGTGTAATTTCTACCATCATCTTTCAACTTTGCTTTCTCAAGGAACGCATTAAAATTCAACGGAACAACAACACGAGCCATCTATCTACAATAAACATAGACAAGCAAAATACTATCAGGTACTAAGTTCATGATAAATTTAAGTTCAATTAATCATATTACTTAAGAACTCCCACTTAGATAGACATCTCTCTAGTCATCTAAGTGATTACGAGATCCAAATCAACTAAACCATGTCCGATCATCATGTGAGATGGAGTAGTTTCAATGGTGAACATCACTATGTTGATCATATCTACTATATGATTCACGTTCGACCTTCGGTCTCCGTGTTCCGAGGCCATATCTGTATATGCTAGGCTCGTCAAGTTTGACCTGAGTATTCAGCGTGTGCAACTGTTTTTGCACCCGTTGTATTTGAGCGTAGAGCCTATCACACCCGATCATCACGTGGTGTCTCAAAGACGAAGAACTTTCATAGCGGTGCATACTCAGGGAGAACACTTCTTGATATTTAGTGAGAGATCATCTTATAATGCTACCGTCAATCAAAGCAAGATAAGATGCATAAAGGATAAACATCAATGCAATCAATATAAGTGATATGATATGGCCATCATCATCTTGTGCTTGTGATCTCCATCTCCGAAGCACCGTCGTGATCACCATCGTCACCGGTAGCGACACCTTGATCTCCATCGTAGCATCGTTGTCGTCTCGCCAACTATTGCTTCTCGACTATCGCTACCGCTTAGTGATAAATTAAAGCAATTACATGGCGTTTGCATTTCATACAATAAAGCGACAACCATATGGCTCTGCCGATGGCCGATAACTCGGTTACAAAACATGATCATCTCATACAATAAAATATAGCATCACGTCTTGACCATATCACATCCCAACATGCCCTGCAAAAACAAGTTAGACGTCCTCTACTTTGTTATTGCAAATTTTACGTGGCTGCTACGGGCTGAGCAAGAACCGTTCTTACCTACGCATTAAAACCACAACGATAGTTCGTCAAGTTAGTGTTGTTTTAAACTTCGCAAGGACGGGCGTAGCCACTCAGTTCAACTAAAGTGAGAGAGGCAGACACCCACCGGTCACCTTTAAGCAACGAGTGCTCGCGGCGGTGAAACCAGTCTCGCGTAAGCGTCTGGCGTAATGTCGGTCCGGGCGCTTCATCTCACAATACCGCCCGAACCAAAGTATGACATGTCTGGTAAGCGGTATGACTTGTATCGCCCACAACTCACTTGTGTTCTACTCGTGCATATAATATCAACGCATAAAACCAGGCTCGGATGCCGCTGCTGGGGAACGTAGTAATTTCAAAAAATTCCCTACGCACACGCCAAGATCATGGTGATGGCATAGCAACGAGAGGGAGAGTGTATGTCCACGTGCACTCGTAGACCATAAGTGGAAGCGTTATGACAACGCGGTTGATGTAGTCGTCGTCTTCACGATCCGACCGATCCAAGTACCGAGCGTCACGGCACCTCCGAGTTCAGCACACGTTCAGCTCGATGGCGATCCCGGACTCCGATCCAGCAAAGTGTCGAGGATGAGTTCCGTCAAACGACGGCGTGGTGGCGATGATGATGCTCTACCGGCGCGAGGCTTCGCCTAAACTCCATGACGATATGACCTAGGTGGAATATGGTGGAGGGGGCACCGCACGGCTAAGGAACGATCCGTAGATCAACTTGTGTGTCATGGGGTGAACCCCTGCCCCCGTATATAAAGGAGGGAGGGGGAGTGCGGCCGGCCCCCAAAGGGGTGCGCTGGAGGAGTCCTACTCCCCAGGGAGTAGGACTCCCCTCTTGCCTTGTTGGAGAAGGAAGGGGAGGGAAGAGGAAGGCGCCGCCCCCTCTCCTTGTCCTATTCGGACTAGGGGAGGGGCGCGGCCTGCCCTGGCCGTCCTCCTCTTCTCCCTCATGGCCCACTAAGGCCCATTATCCCCGGGAGGGTTCCGGTAACCCCGGTGTTAAATAAAATCGATTTCACCGGAACCATTCCGATATCCAAATATAGGCTTCCAATATATCAATCTTTATGTCTCGACCATTTCGAGACTCCTCGTCATGTCCGTGATCACATCCGGGACTCTGAACAAACTTCGGTACATCAAAACTTATAAACTCATAATAAAACTGTCATCGTAACGTTAAGCGTGCGGACCCTACGGGTTCGAGAACTATGTGGACATGACCTAGAACTATTCTCGGTCAATAACCAATAGCGGTACCTGGATGCCGATATTAGTTCCTACATATTCTACGAAGATCTTTATCGGTCAAACCGCATAACGACATACGTTGTTCCCTTTGTCATCGGTATGTTACTTGCCCGAGATTCGATCGTCGGTATCCAATACCTAGTTCAATCTCGTTACCGGCAAGTCTCTTTACTCGTTCCTTAAGACATCATCTCGTAACTAACTTATTAGTTGCAATGCTTGCAAGGCTTATGTGATGTGTATACCGAGAGGGCCCAGAGATACCTCTCCGACAATCGGAGTGCAAAACCTAATCTCGAAATACGCCAACCCAACATGTACCTTTGGAGACACCTGTAGTACTCCTTTATAATCACCCAATTACGTTGTGACGTTTGGTAGCACCAAAGTGTTCCTCCGGTAAGCAGGAGTTGCATAATCTCATAGTTACGAGGAACATGTATAGGTCTTGAAGAAAGCAATAGCAATATACTAAGCGATCAAGTGCTAGGCTAACGGAATGGGTCATGTCAATCACATCATTCTCCTAATGATGTGATCCCATTAATCAAATAACAACACATGTCTATGGTTAGGAAACATAACCATCTTTGATTAATGAGCTAGTCAAGTAGAGGCATACTAGTGACTATATGTTTGTCTATGTATTCACACATGTATCATGTTTCCGGTTAATACAATTCTAGCATGAATAATAAACATTTATCATGATATGAGGAAATAAATAATAACTTTATTATTGCCTCTAGGGCATATTTCCTTCAAAATAATGGCGGAAGAGTGCCGTGTTTGGCTGCACTCCGGCAAAGCCTTCGCAAAGATGCGCGAAGAGAGCCAGGCACGCCACCGCATTCGGAGTGAAATCTAAGAGGCGAAAGCCGAAGGTGTGCATGATGTCACAGAAGAAATCGGAGAAAGGGGGGAACAACTCGCAAGAAAAGTAATCGACAAAAAAGGGATACCGATTTGGAGCAGGATCGGCATAGCGGGGAATTACGCACGTCGCCGGGTGCCCCGAATTCTCTCCCCCCGTCTTCACTCCCCATAAGGGCTTGAAGGAGGCCAGGAGTTCATGAACACCAATCGACGAGGGGATGAAGAAGGCGGATTTCGTCCGGTCCCCCGACAGCGCGCTCTCCGGCGGCTCCACGGTCCCAGAGCTCTTAGCCACCCCCTTGCCCTTGGCGGATTTGGGCGCCATGGCGGCCAAGAAGTCTGAAGGAGTGAAGAAGGGGGTGGCAAAGCAAAGACGACGGGCGACGGCGAAAGCTTAGGAGGGAAGAAAGAGAGGAAACGGCGGCTCTGAGATTGGAAAAGGTACGAGAGAGGAGGAGAAAGTGAGCAGTGCGCCCACGGTTATTCCTTCTTATGGGGGAAAATGCGGGCCGCCTCCTTTCACATTAATCTGCGACGTGGCGCATGCGTCTGCAGAGCCCAGCCCAGCGCATGCCGCCCGTCACGCATGCCTCCCAGCATGGGAGGCATGGGAAGCGCGCCTGAAGAAACTTACCACGGTAAAACTACCCCTTTGCCCAGCGCACCGTTTTTGGGCCTAGCCCAATGACGCGATTGCGCTTATGTGTGGCCCAGGCCCGGGGGCTCCTGTCGGTGTACAAAAAGAGGGGTATGCTTTTTGTACCCCTATAATTGTGCACGGGCTGTCTGAGCCACGGACACCGCCAGACCGAGCAAAGGCGAGGAGGTGAGCCAAGGTAAGGCGAAGCTTCGAAGGAGCAGGGCGACGCCAAGACCAAGGCCACAAAGAGCAAAGGGGCGAAGCGGACTCCCCGGCAAAATCCTTGCCGGGGCGGTTTCAACAAACCGGCAAGACCCTTGCAGGCGGCTCGCCCACACCTACGGGCGAATCACCCTTGAGTCCACTGCCCCATGGGGCAAGGATTCGGGAGACATCCCCGTGGTGGCGTGCAGATCTTTGTGAAGACATTCAAGATCAGATACACGCTATAGAAGACGACGACCCTTGGCGGGATCCCAGCCAAGGAGGACCACAAGGCCCCCGGCAAGAGCCTTGCCGGGGATGACAGCAGGCGTCACAGCAAGACTCTTGCCGGGGCCCCGGAAAGACCCTTGTCGGGGCTTCGGCGAGGCCCTTGCCAAGGACACCCGTAGGGCCACCATCGGGACCATGCCAATCAAACCTTCACCGCTGTTCGCATGCAGCTGCCGACCCAACCAGTTGGGCAGGCACCTGCGTGGCGGCAAGCGGATCTTCATGGAGACCCACCATTGCGCCACCTCGGTGCCTGCCTGCCTACATGGCACCACGGGCACCGCTGGCGGCGGCGTGTCAACCTGAAAGGAGCAGCGGCAGACGAGGCTGGGCTGCCCCGTCCCGATAAAGCAAGGACACCTAAGCAAGGCGCATTAAATGCGCCTTGTCATGTAATCTGAGGATAAACTCGCATCACTGTACCCTTTCCACCTCATGTGTGCCACTGTGGCGACCCCTTTCCCTATAAAAGGAGGCCCAAGGCGACCAGGAGGAGGATTTGGCTTTTTGGAGCTCCTCACGCCCCATTGCTAGTTCAAGAACACCAGATAAACAAACCACCAAAGCAGGAGTAGGGTTTTACGCATCCTTGCGCCCCGAACCTGGATAAAGAGACCGTGTGCTATCTGTTTGATCCGCTCTTCTCACGACCCTCGCGCCCCGCAACTGTAGTAGGGATTCTTGTGATCCCATAGGTGTCGTTCCTACACCGACATCTTTATTTACTCAAAATATTTCCGTTCTCATTAAAGGGTGATGCTAAGATATAGTTTAATTCTCTTGATCCTAGTTGTGTGCAAAGTCCCCAGGATATGATCTATTACTTTTCTGCTAAATATGTCCCTGCTCATAAGAAACAAGCTGCCTTGAGGGAAATATACAACTTCGTGCAAATTGAAGAAGAGAGTCTCCCACAAGCTTGGGGGAGGCTTCTCAAGTTACTTAATGCTTTGCCTGATCATCCTCTTAAGAAACCTGAAATACTTGATATCTTTTATAATGGACTAACCGATGCTTCGAGAGATTACCTGGATAGTTGTGCTGGTTCTTTTTTCAGGGAAAGAACACCGGATGAAGCTGAAATTCTATTGAACAATATGTTGACAAATGAAAATAATTGGACACCTCCCGAGCTAGCTCCTGAGCCAATTTCTGAGCCAATTATTGAGCCTGTTCCTAAACCAACTCCGAAGAAGAGAGGTGTTCTATTTCTTAGTCCCGAAGATATGCAAGAGGCAGAGAAATCTATGAAAGAAAAAGGTATTAAAGCTGAAGATGTTAAGAATTTACCTCCTATTGAAGAAATACAGGGTCTTAATTTACCGCCTGTTGAAGAAGTATATGATCTAAATTACTTATTCACTGAAGAACCTCCCGATACCCCGACACAGGTAGTAAAGGTAAATTATCTCTATAGATATGATAAAGCTGAAGTCCCTCCTACTAAAATTGCTAGTCAGTGCTTGGATGAGTTTGATAACTTTATGTTTAAGCAAGATGACTTTAATGCTTATTTTGGTAGACAATTAAAACAAGACGCTTATATGATTAAACGCTTGGGTGATTATATGGCTGATATTAGAGGTGAACTTAAACTTGTTAGCAAACATGCTTCTATGGTTACCACTCAAGTAGAACAAGTACTTAAAGCTCAAAAAGAAGTGCTTGATGAAATGAATAGTAAGAAAAATGATTATGCTGTTAGAGTGGCTACTAGAACCGGTAGAATGACTCAGGAACCTTTGTATCCTGAAGGCCACCCTAAGAGAATCGAGCAAGATTCTTAGAGAATTGATATTGATGTACCTAGTTCTTCTAAAAGGAAGAAAAAGAAAAATGATAGGACTTTGCAAACTTCTAGTGAACCTATTGCTGAACCACCTGAGAATCCAAATGATATTTCCATGTATGATGCTGAAACACAATCTGGTAATGAACATGAACCTAGTTCTAATGTTAATGATAATGTTCATGATGATGCTCAACCTAGTAATGATAATGATGTAGAAGTTGAACCTGCTGTTGATCTTGATAACCCACAATCAAGGAATCAACGTTATGATAAAAGAGACTTCGTTGCTAGGAAACATGGTAAAGAGAGGGAACCATGGGTTCAGAAACCCATGCCTTTTCCTCCGAAACCATCCAAGAAAAAGGATGATGAGGATTTGAGCGCTTTGCTGAAATGATTAGACCTATCTTTTTGCGTATGCGATTAACTGATGTGCTCAAAACAAATCCTTATGCTAAGTATATGAAGGATATCATTACTAATAAAAGAAAGATACCTGAAGCTGAAATTTCCACCATGCTTGCTAATTATACTTTTAAGGGTGGAATACTAAAGAAACTTGGAGATCCCGGAGTACCTACTATACCATGCTCCATTAAGAGAAATTATGTTAAAACCGCTTTATGTGATCTTGGAGCCGGTGTTAGTGTTATGCCTCTCTCTTTATATCGTAGACTTGACTTGAATAAGTTGACACCTACTGAAATATCCTTGCAAATGGCTGATAAATCAACTGCTATACCTGTCGGTATTTGTGAGGATGTGCCCGTTGTAGTTGCAAACGTTACTATTTTAACGGACTTCGTTATTCTTGATATTCCCGAGGATGATAGTATGTCTATTATTCTTGGAAGACCTTTCCTTAATACTGCAGGGGCTGTTATTGATTGCAACAAAGGCAATGTCACTTTTCATGTTAATGGCAATGAGCACACGGTACACTTTCCGAGAAAACAACCTCAAGTTTATAGTATCAACTCTATTGGGAAAATTCCATCAATTATATTTGGAGGTTTTGAATTTCCTCTCCCTAGTGTCAAGAAAAGTATGATATTCTTATTGTTGGGGATTTTCATATCCCGTTGAGGTAACTTAGTGTTATTCGAAATTTCTCCGGTTCCTGATTATTCGGAATGAGTTTGTTAACAAGACTTGATCAACCTTGTTAGTGGGTTCATTTTGATGATCACGAGATGGATGAAACTAGAAGCACAACCTTACGTACCCTCTTTATATTTCCCTTTTATTTAGTAGAAATAAAGTAAAATAGTATTTTTACATGCATTTCTGACCTATCCATGCAATATAAAAATACCCGAAAATAAAAGTCCTCGTAATGACATGCCAATTTAATATGATTTTTTCAGGAATATTTGAGGATTTCTTGTGCAAAAATTACATGGGAACTGCCACTGCCACGAGGGTGGAGGGCGCGCCCCCCTGCCTCGTGGGCCCACAGTGGCCCTCCTCCACTTATTCCTTCACCCATCTTCTTCCTCTGCCTCACACAAACACGAAAAACCAACTCAAGCACGAGTTCCAGCCCCCGTTGCTGTGATTTTCGATCTCTTTGCTCAAAGCACCTCTCGTAAAACTGCTTGGGGAGATTGTTCCTTGGTATGTGACTCCTCCATTGGTCCAATTAGTTTTTGTTCTAGTGCTCTATTCATTGCAAATTTATGCTGCATAGATGACCATGTTCTTGAGCTTGCATGTCAAATTCATATGGTCCCCAATAGTTCTAATGCTTGATTTAGGCTCTAGGCACTTGTAGGAGTTGTTGCTATCAATTTTATTGAAGTTGGTTCACTTTTATTTGAAGTTACTAAAAATTTCAGATTGTTTCAGAAAATAATGAAGATACTTTTGAGGGGCTCGTCGAGCCGAAGCTCGAAGGAAAAACAAAAGGAAGAAGAACATAAGCCAAATTTAATTTGCCTCGCACCACGGAGGTCCGGCCGTGTGAATGGCCTTCCGATGACTTCCTGAGGAGAGCTGGGATTTATGAAGATTTCTATTTATTGATTGAGAACGCCGGCCTCACCGACTTCCTCCGCGACCAACGTCATCAGTATCTCTTACTCACAAATGCTTTTGTGCAAAATTTCTACTTTTCCCCTAAGAATTCACCTCCATCGGTAGAGTTTCATTTATATGACGTTGTTAAGAGGATGCCATTAGCTGAATTTTGCGAGGTTTGCAAAATACCCTTTGAGGGCACCTTGGTTGAACCACACCGTAACGAAGTAGAAGCTCTTATTAACACTATCACGTGGGAGAAACCAGGAAGGTTTCTGAAGCAAGAATTACTAGCATACATTTTCCTGTTTTACGCTACTTTGCCTTATTTGCTAGTCATTGCTTGATTGGACGCGGAAACTGTGGGAACCTTAGTATTCCTGATATTATTATTTTGTTCCATAGTTTATACCGCAATAACTCTGTTAGTATGGGTGGAATTGTTGCTAGACGGTTAAGTCTGAATCGTACTAAGGGCCCCGTCTTTGGAGGCATTTTTGCTTCACGCCTAGCTGAACATTTTGAAATACCTATTAGGCATGAGGAGAAAGAAGAAACAACACTGCCCCGTGCTTATTTAGATTATAAGAGTATGATAGCACATGATTTTCTTGTTAAGAGTCGCGAAGGGGAGCTCAAATACAAATTATACTTTGATAAACATCACCCTGAGATTATTACTTTGCCTGCTCCTTCTTTGTTTAACTTATCGGCAGGTCCTCACATCGTTTCGTGGTCGGCTGTTCAAGCCTATCGGAATCCTGCACCAGCCCCGGAACCGGAGCCACAAGATGAGCCTCCACGACTATCTGTTTATTCTTGGGATCCAGAGGAGGTTGCCAGCCAGTGGCAGCCGGAGCCTTCTTTGTCACAGTATGACCCCAGCTTCACCTACGGGTATCCGCCAGGCTATCCCTAGCAATAGACCAACTTAGGCCAAAAGCCTAAGCTTGAGGGAGTACGTATTTCCCACCGACATTACATTTATGTTCACACACACTCATTGCTAGATGTCGGTGCTCATACTCTTTCACTGTAATATCCATGCTAGTTTATTTTCTTTTTCCTGCTTTCTTCTTGTGTGTTTGATAAACCTTAAGAAAAAACAAAAAATAGTAGTAGTTTATTTCTTTGCTGTAGTAATTAAAAAGGAAAAACCCAAAAATATTTCCCGTTCTTCTTTTGCTTGTTGGGAGCTTTCCCATGTAAATACTTTTTATTTCTTTTCCTTTCTTTGGGGGTCGAGAAGACCATATTGAAAATGCTCAGTGGCTCATATATGCATGAATGATTATTTAACTTAGAGCCCATATTACTTGTCTTCTCTCTTGAGTTGAATGCTTGCAGATTCCAGCTTAGTCCAATGCACGTGCACTCTTATTATTATACACTTCGTTCGGTCGCGCAAGTGAAAGGCAATGATGATGATATATGATGGACTTATCGGGATGAGAAAAGCTGGTATGAACTCGACCTCTCTTGTTTTTGTAAATATGATGATTCATCGTTCCTGAGTCAGCTATTATGAAGTAAACATATTTGCAATGACATTTAGAGATTATAGTTTCTCGTGCCATGCTTGATTAGCTATGAGTTATAATGGTTTACCTTGCGTGCCAACATGCTATTAGAATGATTATGATGTGGTATGATGGGATGGTATCCTCCTTTAAATGAACTAGATGATTCCCCGCGCGTTGCTGCGGGAACACATGATAACAAAAAGTTTAAACAAATGTGAGAGAAATAAAAGTGTTACTGTTTTCTTAACACAAAGTGTTATGTATTATTGTAAAAAGTGCGAGAACGGGAAATATATATAACAGAGATGTGATTCCTGCAAAAAAAAACCTGGATAGAATGATAGAAGAGCTTCAAATACTAATTAAAATATGCTGATTTTTCGTATGCTATTTTATTTCAATATAAATCAAATGGATATCACCTTCGTTATCAGCAATACTCTTCAACTGAAAAAGTAGAAGGGCAATTCATCTCATACACCATTAATATTGATTTGGAAAAGAAGTCTCCTGAGTTATCGGGTCTAAGCATACTGTGAAATAGGCTTTTGGTACCTTACACCACCAATTTGTTTGAAATCAAGCTATAATCCTTAACATAAGCTATGCACACAGTAAAAAAGAAATACATTACCTTTTGATGACATATGCACACCCATAAGGCATTAATGATTACTCTAACATAGATGTCTTTGACGATTGAATTGCGCCTTGGATGGAGCTGCGTGCAAAGAGGATGGCACTGATGCAAGTAGTTAACATAAGTAGTAATATATGTTTGCAATAGAGTGGACTCTATTCCTCGATGACATCCATGCAGGAAAAAATGTAAACAACAATCGAATGTTCATACCAAATATATATGCTTGGTTGACCAATTATAGGAGAAAATTTGGAGCAAAATTGGCCACCACACCGTAATAGAGTACATCCATCAATGTTCACACCGCTATTGTAAAATAGGCTGATTCAAGTGACACGTTAGAAATTCTGTTAGCACTTAGTATAACAATGATCCAAATATTGACCCTCGCTAGCTGCATCGTCTTGAAAGGAAGTAGAAAAAACATGTTTGCAACTTGCATACATTTGGAATGGCATTGCTGTTAAAACTAAAATACCTGCTATCAACATAACTTGAGAATATAAATATTATTTTTGACATCCAGAGCCCCAAGACTCGATTGCAAACAAAAGAACATATGCAAAAATGCACGACCGAAATGTTAGTGATCAACTAGATCAGATGAAGAAACAAAAGCTATATAAACAGGACAACCACCCACCACAAAATCGTGGCATATCGCTCAGATATACCATCTTGACTTGATCCGTTGTAAAATTTCACATGACAGAGAGAAAGCCGCTAATATGAGAGATGCTAGACATTACAGCGTCCAAAGAGAAATTTAGAACCGGAGAAAATAGAAGGGAAAAGATGCTGCATCTTACCTTGGAGTGCAGTGCAGGGCAGGGGTGATGTTGCAGGTCTTTAGGTCATGGCGGGGCGCCTAGGAGGCGAGGAGTATGGAGGAGTCGTAATCCAGGACCACGAGTTGAAGGTGGCTGGAAGATGGACATGAAAACAAAGTGCATAATATGGTAACGAATAGGTGGCCTCCCATCGGTTTGTAGAAGAGGAAAGGAAAATGGGAGTAAATGAGATAGAAGCCAAAGAGCTTCACGTGATACCATTGAAAAATGATAACGGGGCAGACGAACCGTGAAGAAGAGATGGATGCGAGCTGCAACTGAATGGGCCAAAGGACGGGCTTGTTTCCACGGGTGTTAATTCCTTTAAGGCTGAAAAGTTATGGATGTTTAGCTCTGTTCAGACTGAAAATCTACGGTTGATTGTAAAAGTGAAAGAAAAAATAAAATGACGTGGCATAACTGAAAGTTAGTGGGGAGAAGGAGTGGGCCTGCTGATGTGGCATAGCTGCATGTTGAGAGAAATCATGTAGTGGGGGTCTCCTATTTAGATATAGAAGATTGAGTGACTCGACTTGGCACATGTTCACGCATGTAGTTGAATCAAATCAACATAGCCTTCTTGATATTTATGTTCATGGTAGATTATATCCTACTCATGCTTGTATTCGGTGTAAATTAATTTTAATGCATGTTTACGACTGTTGTCGCTCTCCCAGTTGGTTGCTTCCCAGTCTTTTGCTAGCCTTCATCTGTACTAAGCGGGAATACTGCTTGTGCATCCAAACTCCTTAAACCCCAAAGTTGTTCCATATGAGTCCACTATACCTTCATATATGCGGTATCTACCTGCCGTTCCAAGTAAATTTGTATGTGCCAAACTCCAAACCTTCAAATGAAATTCTGTTTTGTATGCTCGAGCAGCTCATGTCTCAACTAAGGCTGCCCTTATCTTCCATGTTAGGCGGTTATTCTCAAGAGGAGTGGACTCCGCTCCTCATTCACGAGAAAATGGCTGGTCACCGGGATGCCCAGTCCCATGCTTTATGCAAACTAAGTCAAAATAATTACAAACAAAACTCCCCCTGGGACCCGTTGAATGTTGGAGGCACTCGTTGTTTCGAGCAAGCCATGGATTGGTGCCTGTGGAGGAGGGGGAGTATAAACTTTACAATTCTGTTTGGGAACCGCCTATAATTTGTTTAGCATGGAAGATATCGTCATCTCATAGTTGTTGCGTTGACAGAAAAAGTATGCCGCTCAAAATGTTATTCAATCTCTATTTTAAAACCGAGCTCTGGCACCTCTAAAAATCCCTGCTTCCCACTGCGAAGGGCCTATCTATTCACTTTTATGTTGATCATCATCCTTCTTATTAAAAAGCACCCGCTGGAGAGCACACTATCGTTTGCATTCATTATTATTGGTTTATATTGGGTATGACTTGACTGGATCTCTTTTACCATGAATTACAATGTTTAGTCAGTCCTTGATCTTTAAAGGTGCTCTGCATTTATGTTTTGCAGTCTCAGAAAGGGCTAGCGAGATACCATTTTGTTATATCATGTTGTGATTATTTTGAGAAAGTGTTGTCATCCGAGTTTTATTATTATGGCTCGCTAGCTGATTATGCTATTGATATGAGTAATTGTGAGACCTACGTGTTATTGTGAGTATGGTTAGTTCATAATATTTCCTGAAACTTGAATGCTGGCTTTTCATGTTTACAACAACAAGAGCAAGCAGAGTTTGTAAAAGTTTTTCTTTTTCTCTTTCAGTTTGTCAACTGAATTGCTTGAGGACAAGCAAGGGTTTAAGCTTGGGGGAGTTGATACGTCTCCATCGTATCTACTTTTCCAAACACTTTTGCCCATGTTTTGGACTCTAACTTGTATGATTTGAATGGAACTAACCCGGATTGACGCTGTTTTTTGAGAATTGCCATGATGTTGTTTTATGTGCAGAAAATAAAAGTTCTCGGAATGACCTGAAACTCAACGGAACACCTTAGAAAAAACAATAAAAAATCCTCTCCAAAGATGAAGACCAGGGGGCCCACACCCTGTCCACGAGGGTGGGGGCGTGCCCCCCTACCTCGTGGGCCCCCTGGTGGCCCTCCGACGCCAACTCCAACTCCATATATTGGCTTTCGGGGAGAAAAAAACCAGAGAGAAGAAATCATCACGTTTTACGATACGGAGCCGCCGCCAAGCCCTAATTGCTCTCGGGAGGGCTGATCTGGAGTCCGTTCGGGGCTCCGGAGAGGGGGATACGTCGCCGTCGTCATCATCAACCATCCTCCATCACCAATTTCATGATGCTCACCGCCGTGCGTGAGTAATTCCATCGTAGGCTTGCTGGACGGTGATGGGTTGGATGAGATTTACCATGTAATCGAGTTAGTTTTGTTAGGGTTTGATCCCTAGTATCCATTATGTTCTGAGATTGATGTTGCTATGACTTTGCTATGCTTAATGCTTGTCACTAGGGCCCGAGTGCCATGATTTCAGATCTGAACCTATTATGTTTTCATGAATATATGTGAGTTCTTGATCCTATCTTGCAAGTCTAGTCACCTACTATGTGTTATGATCCGGCAACCCCGAAGTGACAATAATCGGGACCACTCCTGGTGATGACCATAGTTTGAGGAGTTCATGTATTCACTATGTGCTAATGCTTTGTTCCGGTTCTCTATTAAAAGGAGGCCTTAATATCCCTTAGTTTCCAATAGGACCCGCTGCCACGGGAGGGTAGGACAAAAGATGTCATGCAAGTTCTTTTCCATAAGCACGTATGACTATATACGGAATACATGCCTACATTACATTGATGAACTGGAGCTAGTTCTGTGTCACCCTATGTTATAACTGTTACATGACGAACCACATCCGACATAATTATCCATCATTGATCCGGTGACTACGAGTTTTCCATATACTGGTTCTCGCTTATTTACTTTTCCGTTGCTACTGTTACAATCAGTACAAAATACCAAAAACATTACTTTTGTTGTCTTTACTTTTGTTACCGTTACCACCTTACTTTGCTACTAAACACTCTGCTACAGATACTAAGTTTCCAGGTGTGGTTGAATTGACAACTCAACTGCTAATACTTGAGAATATTCTTTGGCTCCCCTTGTGTCGAATCAATAAATTTGGGTTGAATACTCTACCCTCGAAAACTGTTGCGATCCCCTATACTTGTGGGTTATCATTGCGTCATAATCACGTGGCAGTCATGAGACTTTAGGATCTGGAACTTCTTCTCTACCATATTTATTATTCCCTTTATATTCGACGAGTAGCCAGACGGGACCTTCATACTGAGCAGGGATTCAAAGAAGATTTCATTCTCTTCTTTGGTAAGAGCGTAGCTGGCAGGACCTTCATATGCTTTGGGGGCATGCCGTATTTTTCATGCAAACGTTATAGGTCCTCCCGTGCCTCCGCTATATTTTTTCTTCCCATACACGCCCAAGAAGCCTAGCAGGTTCACGCAAAGTTTCTTCGTCACGTGCATCACGTTGATTGAAGAGCGGACCTCTAGGTCTTTCCAATAGGGTAGGTCCCAAAATATAGATTTCTTCTTCCACATGGGTGCGTGTCCCTCAGCGTCATTCAGAACAGATAGTCCGCCAGGACCCTTTCCAAAGATTACTTTTAAATCATTGACCATAGCAAGTACGTGATCATCGGTACGCATGGCGGGCTTCTTCCCGTGATCTGCCTTGCCTTTGAAGTGCTTGCCTTTCTTTCGACATTGATGGTTGGTCGGAAGGAATCAACGATGCCCCAGGTAAAAATTTCCTGCATTTTTTCAGGTATATACTTTGGGTGTCATCTAAACAGTGTGTGCATGCGTGGTATCCATTGTTTGTCTGTCCTGAAAGGTTACTGAGAGTAGGCCAATCATTGATGGTGACAAACAACAACGCATGCAGTTCAAATTCCTCCCGTTGGTGCTCATCCCACACACGTACACCGTTTCCAATCCACAACTGTAAAAGTTCTTAAACTAATGGCCTTAGGCACACATCAATGTTGTTGCTGGGTTGCTTAGGGCCTTGGATGAGAACTGGCATAATAATGAACTTCCGCTTCATACACAACCAAGGAGGAAGGTTATAGATACATAGAGTCACGGGCCAGGTGCTGTGATTGCTACTCTGCTCCCTGAAAGGATTAATGCCATCCGCGCTTAAACCAAACCATACATTCCTTGCGTCACCTGCAAACTCCTCCCAGTACTTTCTCTTGATTTTTCTCCACTGCGACCCGTCAGCGGGTGCTCTCAACTTCCCGTCTTTCTTATGGTCATCTCTGTGCCATCACATCAACTTGGCATGCTCTTTGTTTCTAAACAGGCATTTCAACCATGGTATTATAGGAGCATACCACATCACCTTGGCAGGAACCCTCTTCTGGGGGTGCTCGCCGTCAACATCACCAGGGTCATCTCGTTTGATCTTGTACCGCAATGCACCACATACCGGGCATGTGTTCAAATCCTCGTACGCACCATGGTACCAGATGCAGTCATTAGGGCATGCATGTATCTTCTGCACCTCCAATCCTAGAGGGCAAACAACCTTCTTTGCTGCATATGTACTGTCGGGCAATTCGTTATCCTTTGGAAGCTTCTTCTTCAATATTTTCAGGAGCTTCTCAAATCCTTTGTCAGGCACATCATTCTCTGCCTTCCACTGCAGCAATTCCAAAGACGGCATCGAGCTTTGTGTTGCCATCTTCGCAATTGGGGTACAAACCTTTTTTGTGATCGTCTAGCATGCGATCGAACTTCACCTTCTCCTTTTGACTTCCGCACTGACTCCTTGCATCAACAATGACCCGGCGGAGATCATCATCGGGCACATCGTCTAGTTACTCGTGATCTTCAACAGCTTCCCCCATTGCAGCATCACCGTATTCGGGGGGCACATAGTTCTCATCGTCCTCTTCTTCTTCGTTGTCTTCCATCATAACCCCTATTTCTCCATGCTTGGTCCAAACATTATAGTGTGGCATGAAACCCTTATAAAGCAGGTGGGTGTGAATGACTTTCAAGTCAGAGTAAGACTTCGTATTCCCACATATAGGGCATGGACAACACATAAAACCATTCTTCTTGTTTGCCTCAGCCACTTCGAGAAAATTATGCATGCCCTTAATGTACTCGGAGGTGTGTTTGTCACCATACATCCATTGTCGGTTCATCTGCGTGCATTATATATAATTAAGTGTGTCGAAAACCATTACAGAACAACATGAATAGATAATTAAGTGACCAAATTAATAGAAGTTCATCATCACATTAAAACCAAAGTACATACATAGTTCTCATCTAACAACATATAGCTCTCCAGAGCATCTAAATTAAACCATACATTGAAACTATGTAAAACATTTCAATGCGAAAACAAATGCGATCATAATCGCAACCAAGGTAACAATAGATCCAACAGCATAATAATACCAAGCCTCGGTATGAATGGAATATTTTCTAATCTTTCAAATCTTCAAGCGCATTGCATCCATCTTGATCTTGTGATCATCGACGACATCCACAACATGCAACTCCAATATCATCTTCTCCTCCTCAATTTTTTTATTTTTTCCTTCAAGAAATTGTTTTCTTCTTCAACTAAATTTAACCTCTCGACAATAGGGTCGGTTGGATTTTCCGGTTCACATACCTCCTAGATAAATAAAATCTATGTCACGTTGGTCGGCATAATTGTCATAAACAATAAATTAACCAAATAGTTTTAAAGATAATATATACCACATCCGAATCATAGACAGGACGAGGGCCGACGGGGGTGGATACCAGAACCATCACACTAAATAATAACAAGCAATAATAAAAGTAAGAAAATTATACAAGTATCTATAAAAACATGCAAGTAAGAATTATTTTTCTTTCAGAAAGAAGATAAGAACAAGAGGCTCACCACGGTGGTGCCAGCGACGAGATCGGCGCGGGCGATTGACGGCGGTGAAGACGGGGACGAGACGTGATGGACCGCTAAACCTAGACAAATATTGAGGAAAATGGAGCTTGGAGGTCGAGCTTGGAGAGGAGAAAGCTTAAGTAGTGTGGCTCGGGCATTCCATCGAACACCTCGTGTGCATAGGAGGTGAGCTAGAGCACCACAAAGCTCTCTAATGGCTGACCAGAAAAATAAAGCAGTGGAATGCTCTGCTCGCGGGCGAGGGGTATATCTAGGCAACTCATTGGTCCCGGTTCGTGGCATGAACCGGGACCAGAGGGCAGCCTTTGGTCCCGGTTTAAGCCACCAACCGGGACCAAAGGGGCCAGACGAACCGGGACCAATGCCCCCACGAGGCCCGACAGGCCCCCTTGTCACGCCCCCGATGCGGCTATATCTCCCACGTGTCGAAGCACGACTTAGAGGCATAACCGCATTGAAAGCAATGTCGCAAGTGAGGTAATCTTCACACAACCCATGTAATACATAAGGGAAAGAGATACATAGTTGGCTTACGATCGCCACTTCACACAATACATAAATAAACATCCATCATCCGAATACACTCAAGGTCCGACTACGGTACCAAAATAAAAGAAGATACCCCAAATGCTACACAGATCCCCGATCGTCCCAATCGGGCTCCACTCGATCATCGTGAAAAAGACACATAGTAACGACCACGTTCCTCGTCGAACTCCCACTTGAGCTCGGTTCGTCACCTGCACCGCATCGCCGGCACCTGCAACTGCTTTTGGTAGAATCTGTGAGTCAGGACTCAATCTCACACCCGCGAGATCAAGACTATTTAAGCTTTTAGGAAGGACAGAGTTGTAAGGTGGAGCTGCAGCAAGCGACTAGCATATATGGTGGCTACATTCGCAAAAGAGAGCGAGAAGAGGAGGCAAAGCACGGTCGTGAAGCTAGTAGCGATCAAGAAGTGATCTGAACTACTTACGTCAAACATAACTCCAACACCGTGTTCACTTCCCGGACTCACGAGAAGAGACCATCACGGTTACACACGCTGATTGATGTGTATTTTAAATAAGGTCAACTTCGGTTTTCTACAACCGGACATTAACAAATTCCCATCTGCCTCATAACCGCGGGCACGGCTTTGAAAGATAATACCTGCAGGGTGTCCCAACTTAGCCCATTATAAGCTCTCACGGTCAACGAAGGATATTCCTTCTACCGGGAAGACCCGATCAGTCTCGGGATCCCGGACTACAAGACATTTCGACAGCAATAAAACAAGACCAGCAAAGCCGCCCAATTGTGCCGACAAATCCCGATAGGAGCTGTACATATCTCGTTCTCAGGGCACATCCGGATAAGTCAAGCTACGAGTAAAACCAAGCCTCGAGTTTCCCCGTGGTGGCCCCGCAGGCTGCTCGGTTCGGGCCAGCACTCGAAGGAGCACCGTTCGGGGGGGGGGTGTTAAAATAAAGATGACCCTCGGGCTCGCGAAAACCCGGGAAAAAGGCTTAGGTGGCAAATGGTAAAACCAATGTTGGGCCTTGCTGGAGGAGTCTTATTCAAAGCGAACTGTCAAGGGGTCCCATAAATCACCCAACCGTAAGGAACGCGAAATCAACGAACATAACACCGGTATGACGGAAACTAGGGCGGCAAGAGTGGAACAAAACACCAGGCATAAGGCCGAGTCTTCCACCCTTTACCAAGTATATAGATGCATTAATTATAGCAGATATATTGTGATATCCCCAACAAATAAACATGTCCCAACAAGGAACACCATCTCCATGTTCCAAAAGGAACAGACTTCATCTTCACCTGCAACTAGCAACGCTATAAGAGGGGCTGAACAAAGCGGTAACATAGCCAATCAACGGTTTGCTAGGAAAAGGATGGTTAGGGGCTGACATGGCAATATGGGTGGCATGATAAGAAAGTGATAGGCATCGTAGCATAGGCATAGCAAGAGAGCGAGCATCTAGCAAGCAAAGATAGAAGTGATTTCGAGGGTATGGTCATCTTGTCTGCAAAGTTCTCAGAGTTGTCGAAAGTTCTATCCTCGTAAGCGTTCTCAACAGGTTCCTCGTTCACGTACTCGTCTCCCGGCTCTACCCAAAGCAAGAACACAAACAAAGGAACCACAATAAATCACGGTGCAATGCACAAGCAACATGATGCAAAACATGACATGATATGCGAGATGTGATATGCAATGCGTATGCGTGCTCCGGAAGGAAAATGATGAACCAGGCATCAACTTGGCAAACCAAGTATGCCGCTGGAAAGATGAGATGATTTCGGTTGAAATCGATATAAAGGTCACCGAAATCGGATGCACGGTTTGCAAATGACAAGCAAAACAAGAATGGCACAAATCTGCCATTAACAGCATGATACCACATAGCAAGCAACAAGAAATTAAGCTACTGCATTCAAACGTACCAGAAAAGCATATGGCAGTGATCTACTCAAGATGCCTGACAAAAGATGAACACTGAGCTACGGCTAAATCACATCATAACAGGTCCAAACAAGCATGGCAAAAGTGCAAAACATATCAGCTTCACAGACTTGGTGAAATTACTGAACATGGCAAAACAGCATCAGGTAGCAATGTTCATAGCAAGAAAACTACATGCTACAAGAACTTATAATAGAAAAATAAGGCATGGCATGAATCTACCCAAAACATAGAACAAAAGTCCCTTACTGACCATGAGCCAAAAAGGATCAGAAAATATAGTAACATCCATGTCAATATCGCAAGTTTTGTTAACAGATTCAGCAACATGGCATGTCAAAAACAGATAACAAGTAGGCATGTTTAAGAGCTCAAAGCACTCACTACAGAGCCTTTCATGATAAACTAGGCATCCATACATAAAGAATACATGGCATAGAAGACATACATGGCAAGAAAAATATCATAGCATACATGGATCAACCACAACAACCTTGGCAAAATTGAATAACATGTAAACAATCTGCCAGGAAACGTTTTATAGCAAAAGTAGAGCTCGATTGACTTAAGCTATGGTACTCCATAATTGCAAACAAGGGCATGGATGGATATAGCATAACCATATGTTCAAAACATCCTTACTGAAGTATCTCACAATATGCATAGATCTCTCGGTACCATCAAGTTAACATGGCATAAAAATATCGGCAAAACAGGGGCTGAAATCAGCAACATCATGAAGCCTAGTTTGCATGCTTGTGCTAGTCACCACAGAGATCACAAAAATACATTTCATACACCCCTGGAAAGATGGCATGGCATATTACAAAACACATGTAGGACTCAAATTCATAGGGTGCACACATCAATCATAGCAAAAATAACAAAAGTGCATGTTCTGTTACGAAACAGAAACTAACATCACATAGCCTTATTCTAACAGCATTTCCGGCATCAAGATGAGCTCAACTGAAAATGAAGCAATGAGATGAAATGATCTACTCTTCGAGACAAACATTTTGACATATTACACGCACGAAACGGAGCTACGGGTGGAGAGTTATGATGCGTTGAAAATGCCACAAAATAATCACCGAGACAAAAACTTGGACGAAAAGTAAGGGGGGAAAAAGTCAACCGATCGGATGTGAGATCCGGATCCGAGGCGGATCGAGGCGGCGGCGGTGCGGCTCGCCGGAGCTCGCCCGGGGCGAGGAGGAGGAGGGAGAGGCCGGGGCGGCCGACCGGTGGTGGGGGCGGCGCGACGGCCGGCGGGCGGGCGACGGGCCGCCGGCGGGCGAGGCGAGGCGGAGCTGGACGCGCCGCGGCCGGGCCGGGAGGGCGGCGCTGGGCCCAGCTGGCCTGGGCGGCGGCGGGTCCTGGCCCGCCACGTGGCGCTTCTTGATTCGCCGGGCGACGTGTCTGGCGCGGAGAGAGGAGCGGGTTAGGGTTTGGCCCCGGATTTGGACGGGGAGGTATATAAATAGGCATAGAGGGAGCTAGGAGAGTCCAAATGAGGTGTAGTTTACCACACGTTCGTGATCGAACGACGGAGAGCATGGAAGTGACTTAGATGGGTTATTGGGCTGTTTTGAAAGGGTGTTGGGGTGCAACTTAAAAGAGGCCTTTCTTGAGTGCGGTTAACCGTTGGAGTACCAAACGAGCTCCAAATGACCCGAAACTTGACAGGTGGTCTACGGTGGTATACCAAGGCCACTTGACAGACCTCGGTCCATTCGAGAACGTTTAGTACCCGCTCACGGAAAAAGCGTAAAATGGGACGCCGGATGACATAGGAGTGCGGATTGCAAAAGCGGACAACGGGGAAAATGCTCGGAATCATGAGATGAACACGTATGCAAATGCGATGCACATGATGACATGATATGAGATGCATGACACGGACAAAATGCAAAATGAAGAAAAACCCAACCACGGAGGGAATATCATATCACAATGCCGAAAATGGCAAGAGTTGGAGTTACAAATATGGAAAGTTACATCTGGGGTGTTACACCCCTGGCCTCACGAACCGGGACCAATGGGCCCATGGGTCCCGGTTCGTGACTGAATCGGGACTAATGGGCTTATCTGGCCCAAACGTATGCCCTGTTTTCTACTAGTGGAGGACGATGATGACTCCTCCCAAGATGAGGACAAAGTTGTTGTTGCTGCGGATGGCTCTTATGGGATCGACACCAACTGGTACGTCGACAGCGGCGCCGCCAACCACATCACCATTGAACTTTAAAAGGTGACCATGAAGGAAAAATACCGCGGCAAAGATCAAATCCACACTGCTCGTGGAGAAGGTATGAGTATAAACCACATTGGTCACTCAATTTTTAATACCCCTAGTCGTAAAATTCATCTTAGGAAAATCTTGCATGTTCCTAGTGCCAACAGAAGTGTTCTCTCTGTTCATAGAATTGATCTTGACAATAATGTCTTCCTTGAATTTATCCATTTTTCTTTTTGATCAAGGATCAGGCAACGAGGAGAATCCTATATTGCGGTAGATGTGTTCGAGGGCTCTACCCGTTGATTCCGAAGCGCACAAGATTCAATAAACGAGCTTTTGGTGTTGTCAAACTCTCGTCAACACGGTGGCACGATCGATTAGGACATACTTATTTTTCAATAGTTGAAAAACTGCTTAGGAAAAATAAGCTCCTGCATGTTGTTGAGAGCAATGTTGAAACTATTTGTGATTCTTGTCAGCGACCTAAAAGTCATCAGTTACCTTATCCAATTTGCACTAGTGTTTCTAAAACCATTGCAATTGATCTTTTCTGATGTGTGGGGCCCTGCTCCTAGTTCTGTTGGTAGACACACCTATTAAGTTTTATTGATTACTACAGCAAGTTTTCTTGGATCTATCTTCTTAAGAAAAGATTCCATGTTTTTTAAGTGTTCCAAAATTTTCAAGCACTTGTTGAGCGCAAGTTCGACTCTAAAATCATTGTTGTCCAGTCTGACTGGGAAGGGGAATACGAGAAGTTGAACTCCTTCTTCCAAACTCTTGGCGTCTCACATCTTGTGACATGCCCTCATGCTCACCAACAAAATGACTCAGCTGAACGCAAGCATCACCACATTGTTGAAGTTGGCCTCGCTCTATTAGCCCATGCCTCCACGCCCCTCAAGTTTTGGGACGAAGCATTTCTTACAGCTGTCCTCATTATTAACATGCTTCCTAGCCGTGCATAAATAATGAAACTCCAGTAGAACGCCTCCTTCACACCAAACCAGACTACACTACACTTCGTGTCTTCGGCTGTGCATGTTGGCCAAATCTACGTCCCTTCAACAAATGCAAACTAATGTTTCGTTTCAAGCAATGTGCTTTTCTTGGATATAGCACACAACACAAGGGTGTAAAGTGCCTTGACATCTCCATGGGTTGTGTCTATATCTCACGTGACGTCGTCTTTGATGGGACCAAGTTTCCTTTTTCAGATCTTCACCCAAATGCTGGTGCCCTCCTTCAAAAAGAAATTCTTTTGCTACCCTCTAATCTCCTTGACTATGATCAAGGGGGCATTAACAATTGTGATGATCATATGTTGGCTAACCCTCTAAACAGTGTGCATGAGTCTTTTGTTGATGTTCCAGCGGTGCCAAACAGTGAAAACGGTGATCAAAATGGTGAATAAATCGTCCCAAACGATCTATATCGCGTGTACCGCGGCATGGGGAACATATCCTCCTTGGGATCTCCGCTGCAGAGAACCAGGTAATCATCTCCAGGATCTACGCCAGGTGACAGCCGCGAATCTCCGGCGGACGAGCCAGACGCGCAAGCCGCGGTCGGCCGCACGCGCGCCATCGACCCGCTGCTTGACTGGCGACCACCTCCGACCGGGCGAGGCACGCCCTCCGGCCCGCGCCAATTGCCAGTTGCCATTCGGCGGTCCGAGGATGGCCAGGACCGCACACGTTTTGCGGCCCAGCCCGTGTGCCACAAGCGGCTTTCCCTCGTTCGCCAGGCAGACGTGGAGACATCCCCTGACTCCAGCGGGCCCGCGTCATCACGGGCTCATGATGAGCCCATCAGCCCCCTGGATCTTCTGTGGCTCCCACCGCACCAGCGCCTCGGCACGTTGCCACAGAAGATCAGGTTCGTTCCGAACTGGCTGTTGAGGCGGATCGTCCTCGGGGGGCCGTCGCTATCCTGTCTCCAGAAAAGGGCTACGGGATCCTTTGCGACCGCAAACTCTCCTGCACCTCAACGTCGCACAAGGCTGCAACAAGGGGCAATCCAACCTTTAAATTACCAAAATATAACCAAATATGGTTTAGTCTTCTCTACAGGTGAATCAGGAGAGCCTAGCACCCTTGAAGAGGCTCTTAGTAATGAAAAATGGAAAAGGGCAATGTGTGAAGAATACAAAGCTCTAGAGAAAAACAAGACATGGCACTTTATTCCTCCACAGCAAGGTAAAAACCTTATTGATTGCAAGTGGGTGTTCGGAATTAAGAGGAAATCTGATGGAACTATTGATCGTTATAAAGCTAGACTCGTTGCAAAAGGCTTCAAACAACGGTATGGTATAGATTATGAGGACACCTTTAGTCCAGTTGTTAAAGCTTCTACCATCCGTCTTGTCTTGTCTATTGTTGTTTCTAGAGGCTGGAGTCTCAGACAGTTAGATGTACATAACGCATTTCTTCATGGTGTTCTGGAAGAGAAAGTGTACATGAAATAACCTCCTGGGTTTGAAAGCAAAAGTGCTCCCTCTCATGTTTGCAAACTTGACAAAGTACTGTATGGACTAAAGCAAGCTCCAAGGGCATGGTATCCTCGTCTCTGCCATAAGATGCAGGCACTTGGCTTTATTCCATCTAAGTCTAACACCTCATTGTTTATTTACAACAAGTCCAACACATGCATATTTGTTCTCATATATGTTGATGACATTATTGTGACAAGCTCATCTGATGAAGCAATCATAGGATTGTTAAAGGACTTGGGTGCAGATTTTGCTTTGAAGGATCTTGGAAACTTGCATTTCTTCCTTAGAATTGAGGTGAAGAGACACAAGGGTGGGCTTCATCTCTCCTAGGAAAAGTATGCAACTGATCTGGTGAAAAAGGCTGGTCTGCAAGGTTGTAAACCCTCACCCACTCCTTTATCGTTCAGAAAAATGATCTCTCACAAAAGGGACAATCTTGAATCAAGAGGACATCACAAGATACAGAAGTTTGGTAGGGGCATTGCAGTATCTCACCCTCACTAGGCCTGACATTTCCTTTGCTGTTAACAAAGTATGTCAGTTCTTGCATGCAACTACTACTGTTCACTTGAAAGCTGCAAAACGTATATATAGTCAGATACATGAAAAACACATTGAGCATTGGTCTAAATTTTAGCAAGTCACCCTCTACTCTTGTCAGTGCTTTCTCTGACTCTGATTGGGCAGGTTGCCTAGATGATAGAAGATCAACTGGTGGATTTGCAGTGTTTTTTTGGACCTAACTTAATCTCATGGTGTCCACGAAATCAAGCTACTGTCTCTAGATCAAGTACGGAGGCAGAATATAAAGCATTAGCAAATGCTACATCAAAGATCATATGGGTTCAATCCATGCTGAAGGCGCTTGGTGTGAAAACTAAACGAGCCCCGTGTCTGTGGTGTGATAACCTTGGTGCCACCTATCTTTCTGCAAATCCAGTCTTTCATGCCAAAACAAAGCATACAGAAATTGATTTCCATTTTCTTAGAGAAAGAGTTGCTCAGAAGCAACTTGACATTCAGTTTGTGCATTCCAGAGATCAAGTTGCAGATGGATTCATAAAGGCCTTACTGTAAGAAGCTTTGAAGATTTAAATCATAATCTCAACTTGATCAAGTTGTGATTAAGGGAGGGTGTCAAACATACAACATATCAGGCCACATCAGGATATATTCGCTTGTAGTTAGGAGATAGATAGGCGCATCTGTTTATCTTATATTCGGTTGTAACTATCTCCTTTATCTCCTGTCTTTCTTCCTCTACAAGTTGTATCTCCAACAACCTTGTACACGTGATCAGGCTTCACACACCTGCCTATATAACACACAACACGTCACCCACGATAGGGTAAGATGTTTCCGCTCTCGCACAAACTCCGCCTAGATCCTACAAAGGAGCCGGCCGCTTCACAGAAAGAGTGGTCCCTGTAGAAAACTGAAGAGAGAGAAGAAGAGTGCACATGCCCAATTTTCTTTTATGTACTCCCATTTGGAGGAGTATTTGAAAAAAAAACTACCACACTAGGGTTTGTCGTCTCACTGAACTATCACATTCAAAAAAGTGACTGATAACTACCAAAATTTTTTAATGTTGTGACTAAAAACTACCACTTTTGAAAAACGGCCAATTTAGATGATTTAAACACGTTTATGACATGCGGGACCCACCCGTCAGGGCTGACATGGTGACAAAGTCAACTTCGTTTATTTTGACCGCTAAGTTGACCGTTATGATAGGTGGGTCCCACACGTCATTCTTCTTCCTCCTCTCTCTATGTTTCTTTGGCATTTTACCAAACACCTCCTGTGCATGGGAGGGAAGCAGGTCAACTCCGATGACGTGCCCACCATGAAGACGCCCTCGCTTCTCCTAACCAAGGAAGATGGTCCACAGGACGCCCCATCCTCGTGCACCCAGGACGATAGCAAGGTGTGTGCCTCACCTGCTCGAGGTGCTTTGCCAAGGTGCTCGCGCTGCAGGAGCTGCTCACCGTGGTGCTCGCGCACTACGGCAGAGCCTTGTGGCAGGCGGGAGCCTTAATGTCCCGCTCTAGCAGAAGGGGAGGAGGGTGTTGCACAGCTCTGGCTCCCCCGCAGTCGTCGCAGGAGACGAGAGCGAGGCCGGAGCCGGGTGTTGTTGCTTGCATCCGCTGCTACTGCTCCTATGCTGGAGGATGTCATCGTGGTCTTTTTGGGGGTGCCAGCGAAGGACACGGCTCTGACGGCCGTAAACACGGCAGTGGCCTGCGACGGAGTGCGGCCTGCAGCTCGGTGGCGTGGGCTCGGAGTTCGAGGAGCGACTCCTGGAATATGCCGTGCGCGTCGGAGAGATGCAAGAAGCTGTCGAGGAGGCAGTCGACGGTGTTTGACCCGCTGTGTAGTGCGGCAAGGGCTTCGGGATGAGCAGGAGATCGGCGAGCGCAGAGTGGATCGCGTCAACGTGTGCGAGGCCCGTGGTGCTGTTGCTTGCAACCGTTGCTGCTGCTCCTTGCCGCTGACCACGAGCTCCAGCCCAAAGGGATGCCGGCGAGGGCGGCGGCAGCAGGGCCTAGAGCTCGCAGCACCTCGATGATGTCTGCTAGAACTACGACGGTATTTCCCCAAAGAGGAAGGGATGATGCAGTATAGAGACGGTAGGTATTTCCCTCAGTGATGAGACCAAGGTTATCGAACCAGTAGGAGAACCTCCTCATACCACGTAAACAACACTTGCACACAAATAAGAAATACTCGCAACCCGACGTGTTAAAGGGGTTGTCAATCCCTTTCGGATACGACACCTCAAGATAGGCAAAATAACGTGAGGTAAAAGTGCTAGATAGGATAAATAGATCGTAGAACAAATAAAATGCAGCAAGGTATTTTTGTATTTTTGGTTTAATAGATCTGAAAATAAATGCAAAGGAAAATAGATCGCAAAGGCAAATATGATGAAAAGAGACCCGGGGGCCGCATGTTTCACTAGTGGCTTCTCTCGAGAAAAATAGCAAATGGTGGGAAAACAATTACTGTTGGGCAATTGATAGAACTTCAAATAATCATGACGATAACCAGGCAATGATCATTATATAGGCATCAAGTCCAAGATTAGTAGACCGAGTCCTGCCTGCATCTACTACTATTACTCCACACATCGACCGCTATCCAGCATGCATCTAGTGTATTAAGTTCATGGAAAAACGGAGTAATGCAAGAAGAACGATGACATGATGTAGACAATATCTATTTATGTAGAAATAGACCCCATAATAGATCCCATCTTGTTATCCTTAATGGCAACAATACAAATGTGTCGTTTCACCTTCTATCACTGGGATCAAGCACCGTAATATCGAACCCATCACAAAGCACCTCTTCCCATTGCAAGATAAATAGATCAAGTTGGCCAAACAAAACCCAAATATCAGAGAAGAAATACGAGGCTATAAGCAATCATGCATATAAGAGATCAAAGAAGACTCAAAGAAGACTCACATGACTTTCATGGATAAAAACATAGATCTGGTTATAAACTCAAAGTTCATCGGATCCCAACACACACACCGCAAAAAGACTTACATCATATGGATCTCCAAGAGACCATTGTATTGATAATCAAGAGAGAGAGAGAGAGAGGAAGCCATCTAGCTACTAACTATGGACCCGTAGGTCTACAAAGAACTACTCACGCATCATCGGAGAGGCACCAATTTTAGTGGTGAACCCCTCCGTGATGGTGTCTAGATTGGATCTTGTGGTTCTGGACTCTGTGGCGGCTGGAATTGATTTTCGTCGACTCCCCTAGGGTTTCTGGAATATTGGGGTATTTATAGAGCAAAGAGGCGGTTTAGGGGGCACCCGAGATGGGCACAACCCACCTGGGCGCGCCTGGGCCTCCTAGCGTGCCCTGGTGGGTGCTGCCCTCCTCGAGGCACCCCCCAGGTGCAGCCTTGGCCCACTGGATGTCTTCTGGCCCAAAAAATCCTCAAAAAGTTTCACTGCGTTTGGATTCCATTTGGTATTGATTTCCTGCGATGTAAAAAACATGCGAAAAACAGCAACTCGCATTGGGCACTATGTCAATAGGTTAGTACCAAAAAATGATATAAAATGACTATAAAATGATTGTAAAACATCCAAGAATAATAATATAACATCATGGAACAATCAAAAATTATAGATATGTTGGAGACGTATCAGCATCCCCAAGCTTAATTCCTGCTCGTCCTCGAGTAGGTAAATGATAAAAACAGAATTTTTGATGTGGAATGCTGCCTAACATGTTCATCACATTTCTTTTCTTTATAGCATGGACATATGGACTTTTATATGATTCAAAGAAATAGTCTAGTTTTAACATGAAGAATTTAATACTCAAGCATACCAACAAGCAACCGTGTCTTTCAAAATATCAACACTAAAGCAAGTTATCCCTAGCCCATTATGCTCAATCATTTATCCATTCATGAAACGCACTCGAATATTAGCTACACCCAATGCTCAAATACGATCATAGTGCCCCTTAGTTGGTGCTTTATAAGAGAAGATGGAGACTCAAATTCAAAATAAAAAATGCATAAGTAAAAGAAAGGCCCTTCGCGGAGGGAAGTAGGGATTTGTAGAGGTGCGAGAGCTCAAAGCTTAAATTGAGAGATAAAAACATTTTTGAGAGGCATACTTTTCCCACCAACGAAAACGACTTAGAGATCCCAACACTTTCCATGCTAGATACATCATAGGCGGTTCCCAAACAGAAAATAAAGTTTATTCCTTTTTCCACCATTATTTTCACTTTCCATGGCTAGCCGAATCCACGGTTGCCCTCCATACTGTCGAGGAAGCTGATCGTACCCACGAACACCTATGGGGCCGGCGGACCGAGCCACTTTCGGTTAGGCGGGGGGCGGAGATCGCACGAAGAGCAGATCGAGGCGAAGCACACAAGCAGTTTACCCAGCTTCGGAGCTCTCCGGAGAGATAATACTCCTACTGCTGCTTGTCTGATTGTATTGTGTTCTTGCTAGGGAGCGCTGAGAACTACCAGACCTAGCGTGGGTGTTCTCTGGTTTCGAATGAACCGGCCCCCCTCTACGTTGCGCATGGGCCTCCTTTTATATGCTCAAGGGGTCTCCGACAGGTGGCAACGTAGACAAGGGTAAAAACAGAAAATGAGTTGCGCTTGGTACAACTACTTGTATATTGTATTATACCTAACCCTGACGGCAGGGGACAAAGGCATTAAATGCCCGTCTGTGTCGCCTAAACAGTGCAGAAAAGGACCGTCAGGGACGCCATTGCTTGCCATGATGGCAATCTTGTCAGCACCGCTTGCCACCGCGCTCCGCTGGCCGCACAGCCTCTCGCCACGCGCGCCTGGAGAGGTCCCATGGCGACACGTTGGTGGATGTGGTGGAGCGCAGTTACAGAGGTGGTAGCCTGCCGCGGCAAGCGCCTTGCCGCGGTCGTCGTCTTGTCGCGCCCGGAAGCTTGTCGCTCACCGGGCCTTCCCGGCAAGCTCCTCTTGCCGGGGCCTTGTCTTCTAAGTGCCTTGGTCGGCCTTCCCGGCAAGCTCCTCTTGCCGGGGCCTTGTCTCCTTGGCCTAAATACTTTGTTCTTGAATGGCTCCAAAGGAACCACGGAGGACCTTGGTGGTCACCTGGCAAGCCTTGCCGCGGGGTGCTGCAACTGCCCGTGCACAAGTTCGGGATACTAGGGTACCCCTACTCTAGTACACCGACAGGAGCCCCCGGGCATGGGCCATACGCGGTGCCGAGCGCTGTTGGGCCAGGCCCAAAACAGGGCACGGGCACACGCGGCCTTGGTTACGCCATAAATCGCTCCGGACCCACCACGTCTCCCACGAACGGCACGCATCGAACGCGGCGTCGTGGGAGAGATCGTGGGTGGTTTCTTTATTAGGAAAAGCGGCGCGTCCGCCCCCCCCCCCCCCCCTCTTTATAAGCAGAGGAAGCAGGGGCAGTTTGCCCACCTTGCCATTTGTTGTCCAATCTCGAAAAAACCCCGCCGCTCCCCCCTTCTTCCCCAAAGCTGTGGAGAGAGCAGCGCTCCGCCCCCCATTGCCACCAGCATCACCAACGCCGTCGACCTCCCTCACCACCTCCGCCATGGCTCCGAAAGCCGACAAGGGGAAGGGCGTGAAGTCGGCCGAGGCGCAGCTGACTCACGGCGCCGCGAAGGAGCGGGCCATCTTCCCCTCACCGCCGCCAAGGAGCCGAGGGAATGGTACTACCTCTTCGGTCGACGGAGACGCGAGCGCATCCACGCACGAAGGTACTCTCAGTCGCCGCATCTGAATTGGCTCCGAGCGGGTATCCCTTCTTCGCGCTCTTCTTCTATTGCGGGCTCTGCCAGCCCTTCTCTGAATTCTTCTGCGATATCATGAACACCTACGGGTTTCGCCTCCATGATTTCACCCCCAATGTTGTCCTGACCATGGCAGTTTTCGCACATCTCTGCGAAAACTTTGTCGGAGTCTACCCAAACGTAGCCCTCTTCCGCCATTTCTTCATGCCTCGAGTAGAGAGAGGAGAGCCTCTTGCCGGAGGAATCGCCTGGATCTCAAGGATCGACAAGAAGGAGGCCTATCTGGAAGGAGAGCTCCGCAGCAAGTGGGAGGAGTGGAGGGCAGACTGGTGCTGGATCATAGAGGAGAACCCGCAGCCATTCACCGCCCAGCGCCAAACCCCAATAGTGCGCGGCAACGACTGGAGCAACTTGGCGCCGGAAGATGCTAGATTGAAGATTGCCGTTACCCGGATCCTGCGCCTCGGGCTTGCCGGACTCATCAGAGGCGCAGCTTGGCGCAGATTTCCTTCGCCGCCGCGCCGCCCCCTGCGGAGAGGAGGAGACCCGCACAGGAGTTCGAACGGCAGATATCATGAGGTTGCGCCCGGGCCTCAACTTCAACTTCACCGTCTTGGAGCTTGACGTGATGCTCTTGGAGCTGTTCAAGCATGACCCTGATCATCCCGAATGGTTCAGGTTGCCGAGGGGAGTCGTTCCATTGTGCAACAATTCCTCGCTTGACCGCATCCGTGCAATGATGCCGTTGTGCGACTCGCATGGAATTGTTCCAACTTGGCAAGAGCCTGCAGATGACGTTGTGCGGCAGTTCTTCGATAGCTTGGAAGAAGTGCCAATCCGCCCCGACGAGCAGAAGGGCCTCACCCGCGACACCACTGACGACGAGATGCAGCGCATCGCCACCAGGTTGGAAGAGGCGGCAGCAGCTGCTGCCGCGGGCGAGTTTGGATTTACTGTGGAGGAGGCAGAGGCAGCAGAGGCGGCAAGCCTTGTCGATCGAGAGGAGCTTGCCGGCGAGGAAGAGCATGCCGAGCCCGAAGTTGAGCCGAATGAGCCTGCCGAGGGCGCCTCCTCCGTGCCTTCGAGTAGCTTGCCGCGAGCGGAGCCCATAGCTCCACCAAGAAGGCGTCTCCGCAAGGTCGGGGAAGTAGCGGGGCGGCAGACGGGCCAACAGCCGTCGCGCACAAGGACGCAGCTTCCACCAAGCAAGCACTGCTGCTGGAGCACCTCACGCCGCTACAAGAATCGGAGCGGGGCCTTCTGGGACCACAGCTCCTCCACCCGCCAAGCGGCCAAGGGAACCTACTCTTCCAGCTCGTCGCACCGGAGGCGAACCGGAATTCGATCTTTCCGCGCTCAGCTCCGAGGAAGAAGAAGAGTAAGATTCCTTGCTGTACTTGTAATTCTTCAATTTGTTGCTTTGTCTTGTATCTGAATTGCTTTGCTCTGAACCTATTCCTTTTCAGGACGCTGGCCCAGAGAGCGTCGAAGAGGGCCAAGGTCCCGGTGGTTGTCATCGAGGACGAACCCACCGCGGCGGCAAGAGGCGTTTCCGAGACCATCTTGCTGGACCCGGCAACCCTTCCTCAGAGCAGCCCCCAGCGTAAGTGCATGGTTTTCTCCCTGCTGTTAGGTGTGCATGGGTGCTCTTTATTTGCTGATATCTGATTGTTGATCTGTGTAGGAGCAGAGCAGCCCCACCAGGAGTGCCCTGAAGCCGCTCCTGACATGCCATCTGCTTCAGCTACACCGCCAAGGGAGGATCCCCCGGCAAGGGAGCGCTCTCCGGCAAGGGAGGCTTCTCCGGCAAGGGACGGCTCTTCGGAAAGAGATGGCACCAGCGACCCTCCGGCGGCTGAGACCATGGCTGCAGATCCAAGTGCAGGTAATCCTCTTGCTTAAAAAGCTTCCCTTGGGTTCCTTTTCTTCTGACTTTCCCTTTGAATATCTGCTTGACTTTTCTTTCTTTTTCTGGTCATCAGATCCATCTGCCATGGAGCCGATGGACACCGAGGTCGCCGGCGAGGAAGACGCGCGCGGCAACACTGACGACGTCGCCGCCGCCGAGGAGGAAGCCGGCGCTGATGAGCCCGCCGGCGAAGAGACCGCCAAGGCTGCCGCCGCAGAAGCTGGCGAGGGGTCCGGCGATCGCACTGACGACCCTGAGGCCGCAGGAGCGCCAGGCGCTACACCGACCGCCGATCCCTCCGCTGCTGCCGCAGCACCAGGCTCCGAAGAGCCCCAGCCCGGCGCCTATCTGAAGGCCGGCGATGGCGTCTTCATCAAGCTCCCCTGGGCGTCAAGCTCCAGGGCGCCGGTCGAAGGAGAGACCTTTGACGAAGAGCTGCTCGCCTCCGCTGGGCTGACGCTGGTCGACGCGCCAAGCAGCAGCAGCGGCGAGTCTGAGGAGGAGCGTCTCACAGGAAGCCGCCTGCCGCTTCTACCGCAGACCGGCTGCCAAGCTGGAATCCCGGAAGCGCTTGTCGTGAAGGCGGAGCGCATATAGAGAAGCGTCGGAGGAGCTCCGGGCATCAACCAAGAAGCTCTCCGGGCGTGGCGTAAGAGCGGAGCGACTTCGCCGAGGAGCGCATAACCTTCATCCTCGAGAAGGCTGAGGTTGAGGAGCAGCAGCGGCTTGCTACCGAGAAGCTGTCACAAGAAGAAGGCGAGCTGGCGCAGCGGAAGATCAATCTTGACAGCCATGAGGAAGAGCTTGCCGCGCGCGAGCAAACATTTGGCGGAGCTCTCAAGGAAGCGAGGGATGCTGCCGCAGCTGCCGAGGCCGCCAAGAAGGAGTTAGAGACGAAGGTGACGCGGCTGGAGGCCAACCTCCAGAAGAGCGGCGAGGAGCTTGCTGCACTCAAGCACGAGCGCGAGAAGGACGCCTACACTCTTGGCGAGCTGCAGGGCCGTCTCGCCGAGAGGAGCAAGGAGCTCGGCGCCGCCAAAGACTCCAAGGCAGATCTTGAGCTGAAGCTGACTACTTTGATGCAGACGCTGGACGGAGCCAAGGAGCGGGAGGTGGCCTTGTTGGAGAAGATCAAGGCCGACGAGGCGCTGCTGACGAGTGCCACGACCGCCCAGAACACCTTCAGAGAGAACGTGGAGCACTGGACCGAGGGTCTTGGGAATATTGCCGCCGCCATCGACGGGGAGCTGGCGGAGCTGGGGATGGTGGATCTCGGGTACTCCTCCTCCGATGAGCACCTCCAGCCCAGCGCCAAGCTCAGCTTGTTCTTCAAGGGCGTGGTGACGGCTCTCCAACGACTCCGGGAAGAGATTCCAAAGCAGCTGGCCGACGAGTCGCGCCAGATCTGTGCGGGAGCTCTTCAGAAGGTGCTGATGAAGGTGGCCTTCCGCAATCCAAGCGTTAGCTTCGCCAACGTCCTCAAGTCCTTGCCGCCGGATGCTGATGTGGAGGCGCTCAAGGCCCTTGTCGCACCCATTGTGGACAGGGTGAGCGGGATCAAGAGGGTTGATGGCGACCGCGTAGATTAGGCCGCCCGTTTTATCTTTTCCTTGTCGCTGCTGATCATGTCATGAGAACAATCTATTAGAGCTGCGACAAGCTATCTTGTAATATAACTCTATTTTAGTTAGTGATTGCTATGTTATTTCCTTTACTTGAGTCCTTCCTCTGTATGTTTTTGCCCTACGCTTTTAGGGAACTTGTCGACGCGGGCACCTTTTGCCGCTGAAGCCGAGTGCGGAACGTCAAAGACTTCTTTGGCGGTGCCGCTTCCGACAAGCAACCTTGTCGCAACTAGTTGCAGCTCACTCAAGTTGCTGAGGAGACTCGAAACAAAGTAAGGGCGCAACTAGCTACGATTTGGTTCCTCCGCGCGCAGGTTTTCCATACAAAGTACGGTCGTTCGAGGAAGATAACTTAAAAAAATTTAAAACTGATTGCTCAAACTTTGGCAACTTACCTTTTCTGTCGTTTGCTTCCCGGTAAGGCGAAACTTCTTCGAGCGACGCTTGGTCCACAGCATTATCTTCTCCTTCCCCCCCGGCAAACTTGTGGGCGAGGGAACCTTCCTTTCTTTGAGAAAAAGAAAGAAGAGAAAATAAAGATATGGAGCCTTGCGGCTCGTTATTGCTTACCGGAAAAGGTGCTGCACAAAGTGTCAGATAATGCATGCAAAAATAAAGTTGAAAGCATGAAATTGACAAGATGTGCGGAGCACATGAGCTTTACTGATGCACGGGGTCTGCGCCCGGCTCTGTACAAAGGATTACATGCAACATCGGCAAGACTTGTACAAAAGGTGGTTGCCGGAACAGGTTCCAAGCAACGCGCTTCTGAGTAAAACTTACGAAGATGCTCAATATTCCGTGAGTTGCTCACCGAATGCCATCTTCGGTCTCAAGGCGGACAGCGCCAGCCTAGTGACTCGTCTCACCCGATAAGGGCCTTCCCACTTTGGCGTCAACTTGTTGGAATTCTTGGCGGACTGAATGCGCCAAGAACAAGGTCGCCTTCCTCGAGACTTCCGCACTAACTTTGCGGCTATGGTAGCGGCGCAAAGCTTGCTGATATCGAGCAGCTCGTCTGACACGAAGACGGTCCCCTCAAGGAGCAGCGTGTCATCTTGTCGCAGCTGCTCTTGCTCAAGCTCATCATAAGCGAGCACTCGAGGTGACCCGTGATACGAAGTTCCGTGGGGAGAACTGCCTCTGCTCCATAGACTAGAGCGAAAGGTGTCCGCCAAGAGCACGATTTGGCGTCGTCTGATCGACCAAAGAACCACCGGCAGCTCCTCAATCCAGCTTTCTTCCGCACTTGTGCAGCCTGCCGAAAGTCCTGGTCTTGAGTCCACGCAGCACTTCAGCATTTGCCCTCTCCGCTGACCGTCACTTCTCGGATGAGCAATGTAAGCGAAGCGAACCTTGGCGCCAAGATCTTGGACGTCGCAAGAAGGTGCGGCTCAGGAATTGCGTGCCGTTGTCGGTGATGATCCTGTTAGGGATTCCAAACGGCAAACAATCGACCAAGAACTTGATCACTGACCGTGCTGTCACCTTCCTCATCGCTTCCACTTCCGCCACTTTGTGAACTTGTCGACGACAACGCATAAGTACTCAAAGCCCCGACAGCTCGGGGAAGGGGCCGAGGATGTCGAGCCCCGCATCAAAATGGCCAGATAAAGGGATCGTCTGGAGAGCTTGAGCTGGCTGGTGCATCTGCTTGGAATGGAAATGGCACGCTTCACACTTGGTTACTTGTGCAGTTGCATCCTGGAGGGCTGTCGGCCACAAGAAACCTTGCCGGAACGCTTTGCCGGCAAGTGCTCTTGCGCCAATGTGGTGACCACATATGCCTCCATGTATCTCTGCCAATAGCTTCTGTCCGTCTTCCCGGTGAATACACTTCAATTTCACACCGTTGAGTCTTCTTCTGTACAGTGTGTTGTCGACAAACTGGTACATAGCTGACTGCCGGGCTACTCTTTCCGCTTCTTCTTGCTCTTCAGGAAGTTCTCCTGTCTGAAGGAAATGGACGATCTGCTGTGCCCATGCTGGAGCCTGTGGCTCAACAACAAGGACTAAAGGCACATCTGCTGCTGCGGGAACATCCGCTTCCACGGCGAGAATCTGCGGCTCAGCCGGAGCTTGACGTTCCCCGGCAAGCTTGCTGGAGCAAAACTTGTCGGGAGCGTCTGCTTCAACGAAACAAACCTCTGGGCTTGTCGGAGCAGACTGCTCCTCAGCAGTATCGGTGTTGATCTTGGGGACCTTTTGGCGGCGGTTTCAGGGAGCTCTGCCGGAAAGTAGTCACCAGAAACCAACTTCCTCTTCTTGTTCTGTCCAGTTGATGGCGTCACAGACGGTTGAGTCAGCTTGAGCACAAAGATCCCTGGTTCCACAGGTAACTTGAGTGCGGCGCACTTTGACAAGCCATCAGCAATGTCGTTCTGAGCCCTTGGAATATATTCCATCTGTAGGCCGTCAAAGTGCTCTTCTAGCTTCCTCACTTCATCAACATAAGCTTCCATCAACGGACTCTGATAATTCTTGTTCACTTGGCGGATGACAAGCTGTGAGTCACCCCTGACAATGAGCTTCTTGATCCCAAGGTCTACTGCGATCCTGAGACCGGCAAGCAAACCTTCATACTCTGCATTATTGTTTGTTGCTTGCTCCTTGGGAAAGTGCATCTGGACTACGTACTTGAGGTGCTCTACGGTGGGTGCGACAAGCAGCACGCCCAAGACCGGGCGCCTTTGCAGCGAGAAGGCACCATCAAAGTACATAAGCCACTCTTTGCTTGCTTCATTGACGGGAACGCTCGTTTCTGGTATTTCTTCATCTTGTGTTGGCGTCCACTCTGCTATGAACTCTGCCAATGCTCTGCTTTGGATAGTTGAGGTGCTCTCAAACTTGAGGCCAAAGCTTGACAGTTCCAGTGCCCACTCGACAATTATGCCTGTTGCTTCCGGATTTTGCAGTATCCTCTTCAGCGGAAAGCGAGTGACGACTGTTATCTCATGTGCTTGGAAGTAATGGCGCAGCTTTCTCGAGGCCATGAGAAGGCCGAAAAGCAATTTCTGCACACCAGAGTACCTTGATCTAGCCCCCTGCAGAAGGGAACTGACAAAGTAAACTGGGCGCTGCACCATCCTTTTCTGCATCTTCTCATGCTCTTGCGCAGATCCATCCTTGTCGGGACCAGAGCTTGCCGGTGAAGCCCCCTGCTTGTCGCTGGATGTCTCTGCCGTGGTTGCTAGCTCATCATCCGCCTCCCTCTCCGCTACTAACGCAGCACTAACCACTTGATTGGTTGCCGCTATATAGAGCAGCAACTTCTCTTGTGGCTTAGGTGCGACAAGTATTGGAGTGGAGGACAGGTATCTCTTTAAGTCCTGCAACGGAGCCTCCGCTTCCGGAGTCCATTTCATTGGATCTGCCTTTTTCAATATTTTGAAAAATGGCAGGGCGCGCTCAGCAGACCTAGAGATAAACCTGCTGAGAGCAGCTACGCAACCGGCAAGTCTCCGTACATCCTTGACGCGCTTTGGTGATTCAATCTGCTCAATGGCCTTGATCTTGTCGGGATTGGCTTCAATTCCCCGCTGAGACACGAAGAACCCGAGAAGCTTGCCGGAAGGGACTCCAAATACGCACTTCTCGGGGTTGAGCTTGAGGTTGATCTTGCGCAGATTTGCAAAGGTTTCATCTAAATCTTGAATCAGAGTTGCCCTGTCCTTGCTTTTGACCACTATGTCATCCATGTAGGCTTCCACATTTCTGTGTATTTGCGGCTCAAAAGCGTGATGGACTACTCTTGCAAATTTTGAACTAGCATTCTTTAATCCGAAAGGCATCCGTACAAAACAGTATGTGCCACATGGAGTGATGAATGCGGTCTTTTCCTCATCCTCTTCTGCCATGAAGATCTGATGGTATCCTGAGTATGCATCAAGAAATGAAAGCAAATCACATCCGGCCGTGGAGTCAACAATCTGGTCGATACGCGGCAAGGGAAATGGGTCTTTGGGACAAGCTTTATTAACATCGGTAAAGTCGATACAAAGCCTCCATTTCCCGTTTGCCTTGCGCACGACTACAGGATTGGCCAACCACGTAGGATGGAGCACTCCTCTGACAAGGCCTGCTGCTTCCAACTTCTTGATCTCTTCTACGATGAACTCTTGGCGCCCACCGCTGCTTTCTCGACTTTCGCTGACGGGCCGCGCATGAGGACATACAGCGAGATGGTGCTCAATTACTTTCACAGGAACACTGGGATGTCAGACGGTTGCCATGCAAACACGTCGACGTTCACCCGCAGGAAAGCAACGAGCGCGCTTTCCTATTTAGGGTCGAGAGAGGCACTGATGGTGAAGGTACCACCAGTGCCGTCCTCCTTGGCGGACACCTTCTTGGTCTCTGGAGCTGCCATCGTCTTCTTACACTTGCCGGTGGAGCTCGATGGTGCGTCCTCGACGGTAGCGCAGCACCAAGAGGTGCGCTTGCCGGAGTGGGCATCGAGCTCTTGCCGGACTTGGTCTTCTTCTTCCCGGAGCTTCAAATGACAAGTGACTTGAGATCTGCTGCGGCTGCTGCTTCCCGGTAGATCTTGTCGGCGTAGATAAGAGCATCGTTCTTGTCACCATGGACAGAGATGACACTTATCGGGCCTGGCATCTTCAGCAAGTTGTATGCATAGTGAGAGGCTGCCATGAATTTGGCAAGTGCTGGACGGCCAAGTATCCCATTGTATGGTAATGGAAAGTCAGCAACGTCAAAAGTGACCCTCTTAGTTCTGAAGTTTAGCTCGCTGCCAAATGTCACCGGCAACGTGATCTTTCCCTTCGGCTTGCTCCTTCCCAGATTGATTCCTTGGAATGTGCCGGTCTCTTCGAGCTCGCTGTCAGGGATCTGAAGCTTCTGGAGCACCGCGGAGGAGATCAGATTCAAGCCGGCCCCGCCGTCAACTAGCATCTTAGTGACCTTGAGGTTGCGGATAGTTGGTGAAACCAACATCGGCAAGCACCCTACCGCAGTTATGCGATCAGGGTGGTCCTCAATATCAAAGATGATAGGCGTGCTGGACCATTTCAGAGGCTTGTGTGACTCTACGGATGGTTCTGCTGCATTGACTTCCCGCATCCACTGCTTGAGCTGGCGGTGTGAAGTATGCAGAGAAGCACCGCCGTCAATGCACAAGACCTCCGTGGCTTTCTGGAACTCCTGCTCATCGGCCTCGTCATCATCCATGTCTTCATCGTTGTCGTCGTCTTCATCTTTGTCGCGGCCGCGAGGAGGTCTGTCTCCTTGCCGCTGCTTGGCTTTGCCGCGGCGTCCTCCCCGGCCGGGGCGTTTCTTGCTAGCTCCTCCAGCACCTTCCTGGGCCTTCTCCTTGTCGCGCCGCTCGTACTCAGCCTTCTGCTGCTCGACAAGCTGCTCGACCTTCTTGCAGCTCTGGAGGTCATGGCCCTTGGTGCGGTGGATCTTGCAAGATTGTTTGTTGGAGCCGTCACGCTTGTCGGCATCGCCACATTACCGCAGTTGGCGCCCGCGGCAACCTCCTTGCCGGAGCTACCAACTTTGGTTTTCTTGGCGCCACCTCCGTTACCGGACTGCTCGACAACTAGCATATCTTTGCATTTCTTCTTTCTGTTATTCCGCCGCCGGCTCTTCCTTGCCGGGGCAGTCTCCTCACTATCAGATCCTGCTGCTTCTACATTCTCTCCGGGGAGTCTTCTCCCTTCTTCAGCACGTGCACACTTGTCGGCCAGGGCATAGAGCTCACCGACGTCTCTGATCTTGCACATCGCCATCTCCTCCCGCATCCTGCGATTGCGCACGTTCTGATGTAATGCGCTGATTACCGCAGCAGCGTGGACGTCTGGGATGTTGTGCTGTACACGGCTGAATCTCTGAATGTACTTGCGCAGGGGTTCTCCTTCCCTCTGGGCGAGCAGATGAAGGTCACTCTCTTCGCCATGAGGCTTGTGGCCGCCTGTGAAGGCGCCGACAAACTAATGGCATAGATCTGTCCAAGAGGATATGGAGTTGTCCGGCAAGTGCATGAGCCAGGATCTGACATTGGGCTTGAGTACCAGCGGGAAGTAGTTGGCCAGAATCTTGTCGTCTCGCCCCCCGGCAGCCTGCACCGCAATGGTGTAGATGTTGAGGAACTCAGACGGGTGTGTCTTGCCGTCGTACTTCTCTGGTACATCTGGCTTGAAATTCTTCTTGTTGGGCCACTGGACTTGCTGCAGCTCACGAGCGAACGCAGGGCAACCTACACAGACGGCAAGTCGCTGGTTCTCTCGGGCGCATGCATGTCGACAGAGGGCCCGGTAGCGCTGGTCGGATTGACGCCGCGCTTCTCGTCGGCGCTCGATGCGAGTTCGAGCGTCTTCTTGGTGTCGTTCGTGAAGAACTTGGCGCTGATCGCGACGAGCTCGTGGATCCGATGACGCGGTGGAGTCGCTGTCGAGGTGGATCCGACGAGTCGGCGATCTTGGCCTTCGAGGTGGAGAGTGCATGGTGGTTGCACCCCCACAGGTTTCATTGCCACCGGCTCGTGCCTTATCGTCCTGCCGCGGCAGCGATGCACTTGGTTGCCGCGGAGTGTCGCCGTTGGCAAAGCCGATGAGACTCTGAATGGTGGCCCTCCATTCGTCGACCTTGTCTGCCGTTGGAGGGTAATCCAGGAGCAGTTGAGCTCGCGCCAGAGCTTCTGCTTGAGTGATGGGCGGCAGTGGCGAACGGTGCGAGGAGCGGGATATGCTCGGACTTCTAAATACGTTAGAAGGAGCTGTATCTCGTCCAGGCGACCGTGCCCCACTCGCACCAGCCTGTTGGCGCGCATGCTAGTTTTGAGCGTCCCCGGATCCACCAGCTTGATCTTGGCCCAACGAACGTATGGTACTGCGAGTACCATGACGCTGTCGGTCCCGCGCCTCCTGAGATGGGCGCGGTGCATGTACGGACGCCGAGGTCTGCGCAGCCTTGTCCTTGGACTTGGCGGCGCCATGGGCTCTCTCGTCGACGCCCGTTCTTCCGCCAGCGTCTACCCCACCACTCGTTTGCTCCGGTGGTGGTGGGTTCGACGTGGACGGAGCAGTTGCCGTCGAAGCCTTCTTCTTCGGTGGCATGTTGATGAAGAAAACGAAGATGTTGCTCGTGTGAACGCCGGATCAGGTTCACAAATCCTCGACGCCCCCTACCTGGCGCGCCAAAGATGTCGGGGAAGCTGATCGTACCCACGAACACCTATGGGGCCGGTGGACCGAGCCCCTTTCGGTTCGGCGCGGGGCGGAGATCGCACGAAGAGCAGATCGAGGCGAAGCACACGAGCAGTTTACCCAGCTTCGGAGCTCTCCGGAGAGATAATACTCCTACTGCTGCTTGTCTGATTGTATTGTGTTCTTGCTAGGGAGCGCTGAGAACTACCAGACCTAGCGTGGGTGTTCTCTGGTTTCGAATGAACCGACCCCCTCTACGTTGCGCATGGGCCTCCTTTTATATGCTCAAGGGGTCTCCGACAGGTGGCAACGTAGACAAGGGTAAAAACGGAAAATGAGTTGCGGTTGGTACAGCTACTTGTACAGTGTATCATACCTAACCCTGACGGCAGGGGACAAAGGCATTAAATGCCCGTCTGTGTCGCCTAAACAAAGGCGTAAAGGGACGGTCAGGACGCCATTGCTTGCCACGATGGCAATCTTGTCAAGACCGCTTGCCATCAAGGCTACCGTCAAGACAGCCTCTCTCGCCACGCATACCGAGAGGTCCCATGGCGACACGTTGGTGGATGTGGTGGAGCGCAGTTACAGAAGTGGTAGCCTGCCGCGGCAAGCGCCTTGCCACGGTCGTCGTCTTGTCGCGCCCGGAAGCTTGTCGCTCACCGGGCCTTCCCGGCAAGCTCCTCTTGTCGGGGCCTTGTCTTCTAAGTGCCTTGGTCGGCCTTCCCGGCAAGCTCCTCTTGCCGGGGCCTTGTCTCCTTGGCCTAAATACTTTGTTCTTGAATGGCTCCAAAGGAACCACGGAGGACCTTGGTGGTCACCTGGCAAGCCTTGCCGCGGGGTGCTGCAACTGCCCGTGCACAAGTTCGGGATACTAGGGTACCCCTACTCTAGTACACCGACACAGACCAACACTTTCCTAGGAATTTATTATTTGACAACATAAAGTAAATTCATTTTTCATTTTGGGACTGAGCATCCCTAATACCTTTGCCATACTCTCGTGCAATGACAAGTGAATAAACACTCATCGTGAGAATAACACATCTAGCATGGAAAATACTGGTCACCCTTCACTGCCTCGCGAGCGGTAGAGCACACAAAAGAGAAATTTATTTCGAAAGTTAGAGATGGCACATGCATATTTTCTTAGAACGGCATGGAAATACCGCATATAGGTAGGTATAGTGGACTCATATGGCAAAACTGGTTTAAAGGGTTTTGGATGCACAATTAGTGATCATACTTAGTGCAAAATGAAGGCTAGCAAAAAGATTGAGAAGCGACCAACCAAGAAAAGAAAAATCTTGTACCCAAGCATTAAGCATAAGTAACACCGAATAAATGCACCAGAAGTAGGATATATATTTCATTGCATAACTATTGACTTTCGTGCTTGCATAGGGAATCACAAACCTTAACATCAATATTCTTACTAAAGCACAGTTACTCATCAACATGACTCACATATCATATCGTCATATCTCAAAACCATTACTAAGAATCAAGTTTATTTTGTCCAATGATCTTCATGAAAGTTTTAAATTATATCCTCCTTGGATATCTATCACTTTGGGACTATTTTTATATGTTGCTTTTGATAAGCTCAAACAAATATAAGTGAAGAACATGAGCATAATTTTTCTTTCTCTCAAAATAATCTAAGTGAAGCAAGAGAGAATTTCTTAAAATTTACTAACTCCCAAATAAATCTAACTGAAGCATGAGAGCATTTCTTCAAATATAACAAAGCACACCGTGCTAAAAAATATATAGTGAAGCACTAGAGCAAATCCATGGCTCTAAAAAATTAAGTGAAGCATAGGAGCAAGCATAGCATAATTTTGGCTCTGTCAAAAAGGTGTGTTCAGCAAGGATTCAAGAATTCTAACACAAAGCAAAACAAGAAAAGACTCATATCATACAATACGCTCCAAGCAAAACTCATAATATGTGACGAATAAAAATATAGTTTCAAGTAAAATACCGATGGTTGTTAGAAGAAAGTGGGGATGCCACTCGGGGGCATCCCCAAGCTTAGTTGCTTGCTACTTCTTTGAATATTATCTTGGGGTGCCTCGGGCATCCCCAAGCTTAGCCCTTTGCTAATCCTTATTCCTTCATCCATCGTAAGATCACCCGAAACTTGAAAACTTCAATCACACAAAACTCCAACAAAACCTTCATGAGATCCGTTAGTATAAGGAAACAAACCACTACTATAAGTATTGTTGCAAACCTATTCTTATTTTGTTTTTGCATTATATCTACTATATTCCAACTTTTTTATGGCAAAAACTCATCAAAGAAAACCATAGAATCATCAAAACAAGCACACAACACAAAGAAAACTGAATCTGTCAAAAACAGAACAGTCTGTAGCAATCTGAATATTTTGAATACTTATGTAACCCCAAATATCTTGAGAAATTAGGAAAACCTGGGTAATTTGTATATTAATCTTCTGCAAAAAGAATCAACTCAAAATCACGTTTCTGCGATTTATTAAAACTATTTTCGTGAGTGCATAAGTTTCTGTTTTTCAGCAAGATCAAATGAACTTTCACCCAAATCAACCCAAAGGCCTTTATTGGCACAAACACTAACTAAAACAGAAAAACACAATCATAATAGTAGAATAATTGTGCTAACACACAAGAACAGAAAACAAAAAGCAAAAAATAAATTTTATTCATTGGGTTGCCTCCCAACAAGCGCTATCGTTTTACGCCCCTAGCTAGGCATAACGCGTAGGATCTAAGTGTTGACATCCGTTGTCTTTGCCACTTTAGTAAGGGTCTTTTCAAATCCAGGAGGCTCTTTGCGCTCCCCCAAATTTTCCGTAAAAGAAACCATCTTAAGATCTAAAATATCCAACCGTTTATTGCAAAGGGAAATCGAAGTGTTCATACGATTGATACTACCATCGAGATGCTTGAGAGGTTCATTATACTTTTGCAATTCAACCATATGTTTATGCAAATCACCGAGTTTGTCCAAGATTTGGGCTCCCTCTGGGGTGAAAGAGAATCCTTTCTTTTGTGGTGGTACCCCCAAAATTCCTTCTAAAATTTCGTAGGCAGCATTAACATCAAGCTCAATAAAATTCCCTTTCGCGGCAAAATCCAATAGTTGTCTATGATGCAAAGCCAATCCTACATAAAAATTTGTAAGCAATATTTTTGCGTCTCCCTTTAGATTGCAAACACGGTAAGACTCCATAAGTCTATACCAAGCATCTTTAAAATGTTCTCCTTGTTTTTGTTTGAAGTATAGAACTTCAAAGTCTGGTAACAAAGGAGGAGCATTCAAACTAGCCATAGCAAAACAAGAACACAAATAGATCTAATGAGAAAATGGCGAACCAAAAAGAGGGCGAATAAAACGGCAAGAAATTTTGAAGTGGGTGAGAGGAAAACGAGAGGCAAATGGCAAATAATGTAAATTGTGAGGAGATGAGATTTATGATTAGGAACATGGTTGATGTTGAAGATCCTCCCCGGCAACGGCGCCTGTAATTGGCCAGTTGACGGGAGACTATCTTTACGTGATCTTCCCCGGCAATGGCGCCAGAAATTCCTTTTGATATCTGCTAGAACTACGTCGGTATTTCCCCAAAGAGGAAGGGATGATGCGGTATAGCGACGGTAGGTATTTCCCTTAGTGATGAGACCAAGGTTATCAAACCAGTAGGAGAACCTCCTCACACCACGTAAACAACACATGCACACAAATAACAAATACTTGCAACCCGACGTGTTAAAGGGGTTGTCAATCCCTTTCGGGTACGGCACCTCAAGATAGGCCAAATAATGTGAGGTAAAAGTGGTAGGTAGGATACATAGATTGCGGAACAAATAAATTGCAGCAAGGTATTTTTGTATTTTTGGTTTAATAGATCTGAAAATAAATGCAAAGGAAAATAGATCGCAAAGGCAAATATGATGAAAAGAGACCCGGGGGCCATAGGTTTCACTAGTGGCTTCTCTCGAGAAAAATAGCAAACGGTGGGAAAACAATTACTATTGGGCAACTGATAGAACTTCAAATAATCATGACAATATCCAGGCAATGATCATTATATAGGCATCACGTCCAAGATTACTAGACCGACTCCTGCCTGCATCTACTACTATTGCTCCACACATCGACCGCTATCCAGCATGCATCTAGTGTATTAAGTTAATGGAAAAACGGAGTAATGCAAGAAAAATGATGACATGATGTAGACAAGATCTATTTACGTAGAAATAGACCCCATAATAGATCCCATCTTGTTATCCTTAGTGGCAACGATACATACGTGTCATTTCACCTTCTGCCACTGGGATCAAGCACCGTAAGATCGAACCCATCACAAAGCACCTCTTCCCATTGCAAGATAAATAGATCAACTTGGCCAAACAAAACCCAAATATCGGAGAAGAAATAGGAGGCTATAAGAAATCATGCATATAAGAGATCAAAGAAGGCTCAAATAACTTCCATGGATAACAACAAAGATCTGATCATAAACTCAAAGTTCATCGGATCCAAACAAACACACCGCAAAAGGACTTACATCATATGGATCTCCAAGAGACCATTGTATTGATAATCAAGAGAGAGAGAGAGAGAGGAAGCCATCTAGCTACTAACTACGGACCCATAGGTCTACAAAGAACTACTCACGCATCATCGGAGAGGCACCAATGGAAGTGGTGAACCCCTCCGTGATGGTGTCTAGATTGGATCTGGTGGTTCTGGACTCTGTGGCGGCTGGAATTGATTTTCGTCGACTCCCCTAGGGTTTCTGGAATATTGGGGTATTTATAGAGCAAAGAGGCGGTTCAGGGGCCACCCGAGGTGGGCACAACCCACCAGGGCGCGCCTGGGCCTCCTAGCGCACCCTCGTGGGCGCTACCCTCCTCGAGGCACCCCCCAGGTGCAGCCTTGGCCCACTGGATGCCTTCTGTCCCAAAGAATCCTCAAAAAGTTTTGCCACGTTTGGACTCCGTTTGGTATTGATTTCCTGCGATGTAAAAAACATGCAGAAAATAGCAACTGGCACTGGGCACTATGTCAATAGGTTAGTACCAAAAAATGATATAAAATGATTGTAAAACATCCAAGAATGATAATATAACAGCACGGAACAATCAAAAATTATAGATACATTGGAGACGTATCACCCGGCTTCGCATGAAGCTGCGCCGGCTTCTCCTCCGGCACCCTCTAGCATGGAAGGCCACCGGAGTGCAGGGCGGCAAAGGCAACCGGAGCATGCGGGTGCGGGAGGGCACCGACTGGAAGCTGCATAGGATGGTGCACATGAGGTGTTTGGAAAAAATGCCAAAGAAAGACAGAGAGAAGAAGAAGAAGAATGACGTGTGGGCCCCACCTATCATAACGGTCAACTTAACGGTCAAAATAAATAAAGTTGACTTTGCCTCCACGCCAGCCCTGGCGGGTGGGCCCCGCATGTCATAAACATGTTTAAATCATCTAAACTGGCCATTTTTAAAAAGTGGCAGTTTTTAGTCACAAAATTACAATTTTTGGTAGTTATCAGTCACTTTTTTAATGTGGTAGTTCAGTGGGACGGGAACCCCTAATGTGTTAGTTTTTTGTCAAATACTCCTACCTATTATGGCATTTCGATAGCCATTTCGAGATATATTGCCATGCAACTTCCACCGTTCCGTCATATTTTTGTTCTAAGTATCGAGTTGTAAGTAAATAAAAGTGTGATGATCATCATTATTAGAGCATTGTCCCATGTGAGGATATAATGAAAGCTATGATTCCCTCACAAGCTGGTATGAACCTCCGGACTTTACAAAAAATAAAAGAGGCCTAGAATCCCAAACAAAAAAATGAGAGAAAAGAGAGAAGGGACAATGTTACTATCCTTTTTCCACACTTGTGCTTCAAAGTAGCACCATGATCTTCATGATAGAGAGTCCACTATGTTGTCACTTTCATATACTAGTGGGAATTTTTCGCTATAGAAATTGGCTTGTATATTCCAATGATGGGCTTCCTCAAATTTCCCTAGGTCTTCCTGAGCAAGAGAGTTGGATGCACACCCACTTAGTTTCTTTTTGAGCTTTCATAAAATTATAGCTCTAAGTGCATCCGTTGCATGGAAATCACTACTCACTCACATTGATATTTATTGATGGGTGATACGCCTCCAACGTATCTATAATTTTTTATTGTTCCATGCTATTATATTATCTTTTTTGAATTATTATGGGCTTTATTATACACTTTTATATTACTTTTGGGACTAACCTATTAACCGGAGGCCCAGCCGATATTGTTGTTTTATTGCCTGCTTCAAAGATTTCAAGAAAAGGAATATCAAACGGAGTCCAAACAGAATGAAACCTTTCGCAACGTGATTTTTGGAAGATTATCATCCCGAGACGTGGAGTTCAAGTCAGAAGATACTCGAGGAGCCCAGGAGATAGCCCCCCCTACTGGGCGTGCCCCCCTGTCTCGTGGACCCCTCGAGCACCCCCCGATCGACTTCTTTCGCCTATATAAGCCTACGTACCCTAAAACCATTGAATATCAAGATAGATCGAGAGTTCCGCCGCCACAAGCCTCTCAGAGCCACCAAAACCTCTCGAGCCCGTTCGCACCTCGCCAGAAAGGGATCCCATCACCGGTGGCCATCTTCATCATCCCGGCGCTCTCCATGACGAGGAGGGAGTAGTTCACCCTCGGGGCTGAGGGTATGTACCAGTACCTATGTGTTTGATCTCTCTCTCTCGTGTTCTCTCTCATTTTCCCTCTATGGCATGATCTTGATGTATCCCGAGCTTTGCTATTGTAGTTGGATCTTATGATGTTTCTCCCCCTCTACTCTCTTGTGATGAATTGAGTTTTCCCCTTTGAAGTTATCTTATCGGATTGAATCTTTTATGAGAACACTTGATGTATGTCTTGCCGTGCTTATCTGTGGTGACAGTGGGATATCATGTGCCTCTTGATGTATGTTTCGGTGACCAACTTATGGTTCCGCCCATGAACCTATGCATAGGGGTTGGCACACGTTCTTGACTCTCTGGTAGAAACTTTGGGGCACTCTTTGAAGTACTTTGTGTTGGTTGAATAGATGAATCTGAGATTGTGTGATGCATATAGTATAATCATGCCCACGGATACTTGAGGTGACAATGGAGTATCTAGGTGACATTAGGGTTTTGGTTGATTTGTGTCTTAAGGTGTTATTCTAGTACGAACTCTTTAATAGATTGATCCGAAAGAATAACTTTGAGGTGGTTTGTACACTACCATAATCTCTTGTTTGTTCTCCGCTATTAGTGTCTTTGGAGTGACTCTTTGTTGCATGTTGAGGGATTGTTATATGATCTATCTATGTTATTATTGTTGAGAGAACTTGCACTAGTGAAAGTATGAACCCTAGGCCTTATTTCCTAGCATTGCAATACCGTTTACGCTCACTTTTACCACTTGTTACCTTGCTGTTTTTATAATTTCAGATTACAAATACTCTTATCTATCATCCATATTGCACTTGTATCACCATCTCTTCGCCGAACTAGTGCACCTATACAATCTACCATTGTATTGGGTGTGTTGGAGACACAAGAGACTCTTTGTTATTTGGTTGCAGGGTTGTTTGAGAGAGACCATCTTCATCCTATGCCTCCTATGGATTTATAAACCTTAGGTCATCCACTTGAGGGAAATTTGCTACTGTCCTACAAACCTGTGCACTTGCAGGCCCAACAACGTCTACAATAAGAAGGTTGTGTAGTAGACATCAAGCTCTTTTTCTGGCGCCGTTGCCGGGAGGCTAGGTAAAGCAGTAGTCACACCCGTCAACTAAGCTCTTTTCTCAAGCGCCATTGCCGGGAGGTGAGTGCTTGAAGGTATATCTTTTGATCTTGCAATCAAATCTTTTTGTTTCTTGTTTTATCACTAGTTTAGTCTATAAAAGAAAACTACAAAAAATGGAATTGAGTTTGTCTCATACGCTTCGTCTTTTTAATATCTTTCGTGAGTATGATGGAAAGGAAAATTGTGCTCAAGTGTTAGAAGAAGAAATCTATAAAATGTTTTGCACTAAATCTTTGAATGATGAGCATGTTTGCAATGTTGTTAGTATGAACTCTTTGAATATCCATAGTACTAATGATGATTCCACTAGTCATGATGAAAATATCTCTTATGAGCATGTCAACTTTTGTGGAGTGCATGTTTGCATGAACACACCGAATGAAGAAGATATTTTTTGCAAGAGGCATAAGTATTTAGAAACTAAAAGGTTTCAAGAAATTCTTGATGTTTGTGCTGAAAAATTCAATATTTTTCGCGCTCCTTGTGAACTTTGCAATGAACGTGGTCATTTAAATCCCCAATGCAAATTGTTTCATGACCAAATCGTATCAAAAAATTGTGATAATTTGATTACCCTTGAGCATCATAAACAGCTTAGTCTTCTTTTGGGGTATGAAGAAATGAAACGTATAGCTGAGGGTATTCCAAAGTTTAATCTTGATAGATTTCTTGATTTTGATCTAGAGAATATTTATTTGTATTGTGCGGTGAATTGCATTGAAAATCCTTATATTGCCAATTACACAAAGAAAAGAAATCAAATAGAAGATGATGAGAATACTAATGAAAGGGAAGAGACTTCCCAACCTCCTCCTATTATTTCTTATGATGATTCAGGTAACGAGGAGGAGCTTTCTATTCAACCAATCCCATCAATAAAGAAGGTTGAACCCACACATAATGTGAAGAAGAAAAGGAAGAGAAGGGGAAGCAAAGGTAAAAAGGTATCCCTCCCAAATGATGTTGCTCCTACTACTCATTGTGATAAGGATAATTGCTATACTATTTGTGCTATCCATACTATTGATGATGATTACGCTTATGATATGAAAAGGCCCAAGCTTGGGGAAGCTATGTTTGATGAGTATGAAATATTTGAGAATATATTTTCTGAAATTAATGATTGTCCCAAGCTTGGGGATGTTATGTTTAATGAAGATGATATTTTTAGCCTCCCAAGTTTTGATATGCAAAGTTGTTATGATGATAGCATGCCTCCTACTTATGATGATTATATTGATGAAAGTGGGTTTGGAAGAGTGTCAACTTTAGGAAGTAGTGATCCCACTATTTTGGAGGATTTTGAATCTTATTGTGATGAATATGAAATTGGATTTGGAAGAGTGTCAACTTTATTTAGTGATTCCACTATCTTGGAAGAGGTTTCAATCAATTATGATGAGAAAGAAGCTACTTATGATGATTATTGTGATGAAACTTATGCTATAAAAAGTAGTGATGATTATATTTATAAAACTTGTCAATATTATGATTACCCTTTCTCTGAACATTACTCTTTTAATGTGGAAACAATTTATAGTATTCAAGTCTCTTATGATACTCCCACCATTCCGAATGAGAAGAATTTTGCTTATGTGGAGAGTAGTAAATTTTCTATGCTTGTAGATCATGAAAAGAATGCTTTAGGTGCTGGTTATATTGTTGAATTCATTCATGATTCTACTGAAAATTATTATGAGGGAGGAATATATGCTTGTAGAAATTGCATTAATATCAAGTTTCCTCTCTATGTGTTGAAAATTTTGAAGTTGTGCTTGTTTTACCTTCCTATGCTAATTGATTATTGTTCCCATAAGTTGTTTGCTCACAAAATCCATATGCATAGGAAGTGTGTTAGACTTAAATACATTGTTGAGGAGATCGTTAACTGGTAGCTGCTCGGTTGGCTTGCGAGTAAGAGATTAATCGGCTAATCGGCAAGTTAATCAGCCATTTAGTTAATTAATCGGACGATTTTCCAGTTTATCGGCTACTCGGTGACCCTACGAGTAGGGATTAATCGGCAAGTTAAGTGGTTCATCGGATGAATTCTTGAACAGGGCTTAAATATGCTAGTCATGTTCTTCATGATGCTCCCGTTATGTTTCAATTCTTATCTTTTATGTGAGCATCATTGCCATCATTATGCCTAGCTAGAAAGGCATTAAAGAAAAGCGCTTGTTGGGAGACAACCCAATATTTATCCTTACAGTTTTTGTGTGTCCACATGATTATGCTACTGTAGTAGTCATGTTTTATAGCTTTTTGTTTCAATAAATTGCCAAGTAGAACCTTTGGGAAGACTTGGGTGAAGTCTTTGTGATCATGCTGTAAAAAACAGAAACTTTAGCGCTCACGAGAATAGCTGCCCTTTTTTACTGGAAAGTGCTTTTAGGTTGATTCTTTTTGCAGATGATTAATAGACAGATTACTCAGGTCAAGCAATTTAATTTATAATTTTTGGTGTTCCAGAAGTATACGTTTGATACAGATTACTACAGACTATTCTGTTTTTGACAGATTCTGTTTTCATTGTGTTGTTTGCTTATTTTGATGAATCTATGGCTAGTATGTAAGGGTATGAACCATAGAGAAGTTAGAATACAGTAGATATTAAACCAATATGAATTTAGAATGAGTTAATTACAGTACCTAAGTGGTGATTTATTTTCTTATACTAACGGAGCTTACGAGTTTTGTTTTGAGTTTTGTGTGGTTGAAGCTTTCAAGTTTTGGGTAAAAGATTCGATGGACTATGGAATAAGGAGTGGTAAGAGCCTAAGCTTGGGGATTCCCAAGGCACCCCAATGTAATATCCAAGGACAACCAAGCAACTAAGCTTGGGGATGCCCCGGAAGGCATCCCCTCTTTCGTCTTCGTTCATCGGTAATTTTACTTGGAGCTATATTTTTATTCACCACATGATATGTGTTTTGCTTGGAGCGTCATTTTATTTCGTTAGTATTTTCTTGTCTGTTATTTATAATAATTTTTTGCATATTTATTTTCAATAAAAATGTCAAGGATAGCCTTTACCATGCTTATTTTGCTAGTATGCATGTTGCTGTTTGAAAACAGAAAGTTTACCGCTGTTGCAAAAATTCCCTAGAAAAGTCAGAGAGTGATATAATGTTGAATATTTTTTCATAATTAGCTCTGATAAATCTTTTACAGCGTAGTATTTTTCTCATAATTTTTGGAGTTAGGGAAGTATGATGAATCTTGCATTCTTTATAGACTATACTGTTTTGGCAGATTGCTGTTATGTTGCATTGTTTGCATATGTTTGCTTGCTTAATGATTCTATTTGAGGATAGGGGTATTATGCAGAGACATTTAGTATTCAATGTTTAATAATAAACTTAGTAATTTGTTACAGTAGAAAATAATAAGGTTTTGCATTGTTTTATACTAACCTATCTCACGAGTTCTTGTTGAGTTTGGTGTGGATGAAGCTTTTTATAAAAAGGGAAACCATGATATGAGGGTAATTAAGGAGACACAAGATTTCAAGCTTGGGGATGCCCAAGGCACCCCAAGATAATATTTCAAGAAGTCTCAAGCATCTAAGCTTGGGGATGCCCCGGTAGGCATCCCACCTTTCTTCTTCAACAACTATCGGTTAGTATCAGTTGAACCTAAGTTTTTGCTTCTTCAAATGAGTTGTGCTATCCTTGCAATGTCATTTTGCTTTGTTTTGCTTGCTGCTTGAATAAAATACCAAGATCTGAAATTCTTAAATGAGAGAGAGTCTTCTCAAAGTTACACAATTATTTAACTACTCATTGATCTTCACTTATATCTTTCGGAGTAGTTTGTCGTTTGCTCTAGTGCTTCACTTATACCTTTTAGAGCACGGCGGTGGTTTTATTTTGTAGAAATTAATGAACTCTCATGCTTCACTTATATTATTTTGAGAGTCTCAAACAGCATGGTATTTTGAATGAAAACTATCATAGGAAGTGAATTGGATGCGATGATCAACTTGATACTTGATAATTGTTTTGAGATATGGAGTTAGTGATATTAAAGTCATGCTAGTTGGGTGATTATTAATTTAAAGAATGATTGTGTTGAAGTTGGCAAGTCCCGTAGCATGTACGTATGGTTAAAGTTGTGTAACAAATTTGAAGCATGAAGTGTACTTGGCTTGTGCATCCTTATAAGTGGCGGTCGGGGACGAGCGATGGTCTTTTCCTACCAATCTATCCCCCTAGGAGCATGCGCGTAGTGCTTGGTTTTTGATGACTTCTAAATTTTTGCAATAAGTATATGAGTTCTTATGACTAATGTTGAGTCCATGGATTATACGCACTTTTACCTTTCCATCATTGCTAGCCTCTTCGGTACCGTGCATTGCCCTTTCTCACCTTGAGAGTTGGTGCAAACTTCACGGTGCATCCAAACCCCGTGATATGATACGCTCTATCACACATAAACCTCCTTATATCTTCCTCAAAACAGCCACCATACCTACCTATTTATGGCATTTCCATAGCCATTCCGAGATATATTGCCATGCAACTTTCCACCGTTCCGTTCATCATCATCATGACATACATTACTTTTGTCATATTGCCATTGCATGATCATGTAGTTGACATCGTATTTGTGGCAAAGCAACCATGTATAATCTTTTATACATGTCACTCTTGATTCATTGCACCATCCCGGTACACCGCCGGAGGCATTCATATAGAGTCATATCTTGTTCTAGTTTCGAGTTGTAATTCATGTGTTGTAATCAATGAAAGTGTGATGATCATCATTATTAGAGCATTGCCCAAAAAGAAAAAAAGGGAAGGCCAAAAAGAAAAAGGAAAAGAAAGGCCAAAAAAAAGAAAAAAGAAAAAAAAGAGAAAATAAATAAAAAGGGCAATGCTACTATCTCTTTTTCCACACTTGTGCTTCAAAGTAGCACCTTGTTCTTCATGTAGTGAGTCTCATATATTGTGCTTCAAAGTAGCACCGTGTTTTTCATGTAGAGCGTCTCATGTGTTGTCACTTTCATATAGTAGTGGGAGTTTTTCGTTATAGAACTTGGCTTGTATGTTCCTACGATGGGCTTCCTCAAATGCCCTAGGTCTTCGTGAGCAAGCAAGTTGGATGCACACCCACTAGTTTTCTTTTTTTGAGCTTTCACTCATTTATAGCTCTAGTGCATCCGTTGCATGGCAATCCCTACTCCTCATGTTGACATCAATTGATGGGCATTCCCATAGCCCGTTGATTATCCTCGTCAATGTGAGACTTTCTCCTTTTTGTCTTCTCCACACAATCCCCAATCATTATTCTATTCCACCCATAGTGTTATATCCATGGCTCACGCTCATGTATTGCGTGAAGGTTGAAAAAGTTTGAGATTATTTAAGTACGAAACAATTTCTTGGATTGTCATCGGGGGTATAGAAGTTGGGAACATCTTTGTGTGACGAAAATGAAGCATAGCCTAACTATATGATTTTGTAGGCATGAACTTTCTTTAGCCATGTTATTTTGAGAAGACATGATTGCTTTTATTAGTATGCTTGAAGTATTGCTATATCTTTTGTCAATATGAACTTTTATCTTGAATCATTTGGATCTGAACATTCATGCCACAATAAAGAGAAATTACATTGAGAATTATGCTAGGTAGCATTCCACATCAAAAATTCTATTTTTATCATTTACCTACTCGAGGACGAGCAGGAATTAAGCTTGGGGATGCTTGACACGTCTCCAACATATCTATAATTTTTTTATTGTTCCATGCTATTATATTATCTGTTTTGAATGATTATGGGCTTTATTATACACTTTTATATTACTTTTGGGACTAACCTACTAACCGGAGGCCCAGCCCATATTGCTGTTTTATTGCATGTTTCAGTATTTCGAAGAAAAGGAATATCAAACGGAGTCCAAACGGAATGAAACCTTCGGCAACGTGATTTTTTGGAAGATTATCATCCTGGAGACTTGGAGTTCACTTCAGAAGATACTCGAGGAGCCCAGGAGATAGCCCCCCCTACTGGGCGTGCCCCCCTGTCTCGTGGACCCCTCGAGCACCCCCCGATCGACTTCTTTCGCCTATATAAGCCTACGTACCCTAAAACCATTGAATATCAAGATAGATCGAGAGTTCCGCCGCCACAAGCCTCTGTAGCCACCAAAAACCTCTCGGGAGCCCGTTCCGGCACCCTGCCGGAGCAGGATCCCATCACCGGTGGCCATCTTCATCATCCCGGCGCTCTCCATGATGAGGAGGGAGTAGTTCACCCTCGGGGCTGAGGGTATGTACCAGTAGCTATGTGTTTGATCTCTCTCTCTCTCTCTCTCTCTCTCTCTCTCTCTCTCTCTCTCATGTTCTCTCTCGTGTTCCCTCTATGGCATGATCTTGATGTATCCCGAGCTTTGCTATTGTAGTTGGATCTTATGATGTTTCTCCCCCTCTACTCTCTTGTGATGAATTGAGTTTTCCCCTTTGAGGTTATCTTATCGGATTGAAACTTTTATGAGAACACTTGATGTATGTCTTGTCGTGCTTATCTGTGGTGACAGTGGGATATCATGTGCCTCTTGATGTATGTTTTGGTGACCAACTTGCGGGTTCTGCCCATGAACCTATGCATACGGGTTGGCACACGTTCTTGACTCTCCGGTAGAAACTTTTGGGCACTCTTTGAAGTACTTTGTGTTGGTTGAATAGATGAATCTGAGATTGTGTGATGCATATCGTATAATCATGCCCACGGATACTTGAGGTGACAATGGAGTATCTAGGTGACATTAGGGTTTTGGTTGATTTGTGTCTTAAGGTGTTATTCTAGTACGAACTCTTTAATAGATTGATCCAAAGAATAACTTTGAGGTGGTTTCGTACCCTACCATAATCTCTTCGTTTGTTCTCCGCTATTAGTGTCTTTGGAGTGACTCTTTGTTGCATGTTGAGGGATTGTTATATGATCTATCTATGTTATTATTGTTGAGAGAACTTGCACTAGTGAAAGTATGAACCCTAGTCCTTGTTTCCTAGCATTGCAATACCGTTTACGCTCACGTTTACCACTTGTTACCTTGCTGCTTTTATAATTTCAGATTACGAATACTCTTATCTATCATCCATATTGCACTTGTATCACCATCTCTTCGCCGAACTAGTGCACCTATACAATCTACCATTGTATTGGGTGTGTTGGGGACACAAGAGACTCTTTGTTATTTGGTTGCAGGGTTGTTTGGGAGAGACCATCTTCATCCTACGCCTCCCACGGATTGATAAACCTTAGGTCATCCACTTGAGGGAAATTTGCTACTGTCCTACAAACCTGTGCACTTGCAGGCCCAACAACGTCTACAAGAAGAAGGTTGTGTAGTAGACATCAATGGGCATCTCCATAGCCCGTTAATACTCCTAGTTGATGTGAACTATCTCCTTATTTTTGTCTTCTCCACAACCACCATATTCTATTCCTCCTATAGTGCTATATCCATGGCTCACGCTCATGTATTGCGTGAAAGTTGAAAAGGCTTGAGAACATTAAAATTATGAAACAATTGCTTGGCTTGTCATCGTGGTTGTGCATGATTTAATAGTTTGTGTGATGAAGATGGAGCATAGCCAGACTATATGATTTCGTAGGGATAGCTTTCTTTGGCCATGTTATTTTGAGAAGACAATTGTTTTATTAGTATGCTTGAAGTATAATTGTTTTTATGTCAATATTAAACTTTTGTTATGAATCTTATAGATTGGAGTATTCATGCCACAATAAATAAAATTATATGGATAAATATGTTAGGTAGCATGCCACATCAAAAATTCTGTCTTTATCATTTACCTACTCGAGGACGAGTAGGAATTAAGCTTGGGGATGCTTGATACGTCTCCAACGTATCTATAATTTTTAATTGTTCCATGCTATTATATTATCTGTTTTGGATGTTTTATATGCATTAATATGCTATTTTATATTACTTTTGGGACTAACTTATTAACCCAGAGCCTAGTGCAACTTTCTGATTTTTCCTTGTTTTTGAGTTTTACAGAAAAGGAATATCAAACGGAGTCCAAATGGAATAAAACTTTACGATGAGTTTTCTTGGACCAGAAGGCACACGTAGGACTTGGAGAGGAAGTCAGAAAAGTCCCAAGGCCTCCACAAGCCCTCAAGGAGCGCCCTAGGGGGCGCCTCCCTGGCTTGTGGGCCCCACGGGACTCCTCCAATCCTAATCTTTGGCCTATAAATTCAGAAATATTCCCAAACCAACAGAAGCGTCCAGCAAAATAATTTTCCGCCCTCGTAACCTTCTGTTCCCGTGAGATCCCTTCTTGGGGCCTTTTCCGGCATCCTGCCGGAGGGGAATTCGATCACGGAGGGCTTCTACATCAACCCTATTGCCCTTCTGATGAAGCGTGAGTAGTTTACCACAGACCTATGAGTCCATAGCCAATAGTTAGATGGCTTCTTCTCTCTCTGTTATCTTCAATACAATGTTGTCCTCAATGTTCTTGGAGATCTATCCGATGTAATCTTCTTTTGCGGTGTGTTTGTCGAGATCCGATGAATTGTTGATTTATGATCAAATTATCTATGAATATTATTTGAGTCTTCTCTAAATTCTTATATGCATGATTTGATATCTTTGTATTTCTCTTCAAATTATCGGTTTGGTTTGGCCAACTATATTGGTTCTTCTTGCAATGGAGAGCTGCTTAGTTTTGGGTTTAATCTTGCGGTGTCCTCACCCAGTGACAAAGTAGGGGTAGTAAGACAAGTATTTGTATTGTTGCCATCAAGGGTAAAAAGATGGGGTTTTCATCATATTGCTTGATTTTATCCCTCTACATCATGTCATCTTGCTTAAGGCGTTACTCCATTCTTATGAACTAAATACTCTAGATGCATGATGGATAGCGGTCAATATGCGAAGTAATAGCAGTAGATGCAGGCAGGAGCGGGTCTACTTGACACGGACGTGATGCCTATATTCATAATCATTTCCTTGGATATCGTCATAACTTTGCGCTTTTCTATCAATTGCTCGACAGTAATTTGTTTACCCCCGTGTTATTTCCTTCAAGAGAGAAGGCTCTAGTGAAACCTATGGCCCCCGAGTCTACTTTCCATCATATATTTTCAGATCTATAAACCAAAAACCCCAGAAATACCTTGATGTAATTTATTTACATTTATTTTGTTTTACATTTTAGTAATCTTTTATATCTATCTCTATCAGATCTCACCTTTGCAAGTGTGACTGTGAAGGGATTGACAACCCCTTTATCGCGTTGGGTGCAAGTGTTTGATTGTTTGTGCAAGTGTAGATTGGAGACTTGCTTGTATCTCCTATTGGATTGATACCTTAGTTCTTAACTGAGGTAAATACTTATCTCTACTTTGCTGCATCACCGTTTCCTCTTCAAGGTAAAACCCAACTCAAGCTCAAGAAGTAGCAGTGTATTGCTCCATGATTGGATCCTTGCTTTACCTTTGTGCATCTAGACCGGATATCATGTTGAGTGTGGGAATTTGTGCATGGTTTCAAGCCGCACATAAGGAAATCCACTATGTGGCGGTCAAGTGAATCTTTTGATATTTGGCTCATACCCCGAACTTTGGCTTGTGGTACCCCAAAGGAGCAAGCTTTGATCTCATGGGCTATTCAGACTCAGATTGGACGGGATATTGTGTGGAGAGGAAGTAAACTTCCGGAGGGTGCCAATTCCTTGGTCGCTCTTTGTTGAGTTGGTCTTCAAAGAAGCAAAATGGTGTGTGTCTCTCTTCCACCGAGGTCGAGTATGTAGCCGCCGCAAGTTGTTGTGCACAATTGCTACGGATGAGGCAAACTTTAAAGGATTATGGTGTCATTTGTGACAAAGTGCCTCTTCTATGTGACAATGAAAGTGCTATCAAGATTTCCCACAATCTAGTGCAACATAGCAAGACGAAGCATATTGAGATTCGTCATCATTTTATTCGGGATCACATCAAGCGTGGAGATATTGATATCATCTACATCAACACTCAAGAGCAACTAGCAGATATTTTCACCAAGCCTCTAGATGAAGCAAGATTTCACGAGTTAAGGCATGAGCTAAATAGCATCCATTCGAGCAATGTGGCTTGAATCTAGGCACACCCCACCGAACTCATCATTATATCATGCTCTATATGTAGGCATGGACATAGCAAGTCTTCCACATTAGCCATTTTTTATGGTACTTGTGCTTCAAAGATGAGTTTTTGTCATGGGCCCAAGGTTAAAATCTTCGCGGTGCCATACCGATTGACTCAAACATAGGTGGCTTCGGCCGCCACCCTCTCCTTGAGAGGCTTCTCCTCGCGATCGACTGTTGTTGTTATTAGTCTTGAGGTCTTTGTGTTTGTTTGAGACACTTCATGTGTGCTTCTCTTTCCCTTTACTTTTGTACTTGGGGTGTCTCTTCTAGTTGCTGTTGTTCCTTGTCTTGTCTCTCTCGAGTTTTTCTTGGTCTCTCAAGAACAATAGGGGGTGCAGAAATAGCTAGAACTGAATGCGGAAAGTATGGAAAAACATCTTGTAATGTATTTAACCAGAAAATCGATTATGCTCCTGCGGAAGTATCTACTAAATAGCGGAATTTCAGGTGTCAAAGTGCGGATCTCATATAGGCAAAATAAGAAGGGACGTGCTATATCCGAAGCGTCTGAAATATAGTAAATATTTTAAATGCAGATCTTGATGGGGTCATGAACCGGATGGTACACAACTTGGTTTTGGAAGATATGGCACCAAAAGTTGTAGAGCTGGTCGCCTTTCATATCGAGCCATTGAAGCAGCGCATCGGGCTACAATCGGACAATTCCATCGTGCTATGAGCGGACAATTCAAGAAATTGTAAGATATGGGTAAGAGTTCTCGCAGATCTTCCTATTACGGGAAACCCGCAGAAGTTCGAATGGGAAGAGGAAAAGGAAATCCGACGGGTTGGATTGCTCGTGTGTCCACAGGACAAATCCCATTTGAAATGGATGGTGTGAGTTTGTCAAATGCTCGACAAGCCGCTAGATTAGCGCGCATAAACCATGTTAAATCAACCAAGTTTGTTCAGTGGTCGTAACGTAATTGGTTAGTGGGGAAAAACCGGGCCAGGACTCAAAAGAATTTGGCGAAGTGTTTGTTCCTGAGCGAGGGAAGTGGAAAGACAAAGAGGGATAGGGAGCTCGCCTCCTTCTTTTTTATGTCGCCAAAATTGTCTGACGACCCTTCTTGTTCCAGGCATACGACCCTGAGACGTGACAATGTCACTTTTCCGGGCCGGTAAAGTGACAGTTATATAAATAAGAATAAGAAAGAGAAGTGTGATGTTGTCGTGTTGTCAGCAATCAAATTATCGTAAATAGATAGTACGGTTGCGTTGTTTCAATTTCTGTTCATACTCTGATTGTTGTGGCTGCAGCTCGATCTTGGAAAATCTCTCAAATGGATGTCAAAAATGCTTTCCTTCATGGTGATCTACATGAGTTTTTCTATATGCAGCCACCTCACGGGTATTGAAGTTCCTGATGGTCATGTTTGTCGCCTTGAAAGGCCCTCTGTGGGAAAAAAGCAACCACCTCGTGCTTGGTTTGAGCGGTTCAGCTCGTGGTTCAAGCTGCTGGTTTCTCTTCTAGTGAGCATGACCCTGCACTTTTCACTCATACATCGACCGCGGTCGTACCTTGCTTCTTCTCTATGTTGATGATATGTTGATCACCGGAGATGATCGGAAGTACATTGCTTTTGTGAAGAAAAAGTTGAGTGAGCAATTCAAGATGTCGATTGATTTTCTCTCGCTTATTTTTACGGGAATTGAGGTTGATCAAACTAATGATGGTTACTATCTCTCTCAGCATCGCTATACTCAGGATTTGTTCTCACGCTCAGGTCTTCTTGATACACACCGCCGCTACACCCATGGAGCTCCATCTCCAATTGCACCCTAGTGATGGTACTCCTCTTGAGGGATACCACTCGCTATCGTCATCTTGTAGGCAGCCTTGTGTACCTCATCGTGACCCGGCGACATTGCTCATGCAGTCCACATTGTCGGCCAGTTTGTCGCTGGTTACTTGAGGGAGATGCAAATACTTCATTCTTCCATAGTGTTGCCAATGGAAGACACATAAAATGTAATATTGCTTCTTTGGAACATGAAGGAAATGTTATACAAGATGAGAAAGAGTTGCAAGAACACATTTCTAGTTACTATAAGAGACTATTTGGTTCAGAGGATGTGGGGACATATCTCTTGGTGGAAGCCCCTTGGTCAACAGAGCACATGCTATCGTAACTAGACAATGAAGAGTTGACTAAGCCTTTCACTATGGAGGAAATAGAGTTAGTAGTTAAAGAGATGAAAACCAATACAGCCTTCTGGCCCAGATGGCTTACCCGTAATCTTTTAGAAACATTTTGAGAGATGGTTAAAGAGATGGTCAAAGAATGCTTGATAGCCCGCATCTTTGAGGAGTTGCAACTTAGAAGACTCAATTATGGGGTGGTTACTCTAATTCCTAAAAGCGAAAGATGCTGCAACTATCAAGCAATATCGGCCAATATGTTTATATTATGTTTGTTAGAAAATTGTGACTAAAGCATCTTGACAAATAGGCTTGAGAGAGTTGAAGATAAGGTGGTGAGTAAGAGTCAGACGGCATTTATGAAAGACGGAAATATTTTAGATGGGGTGGTCACTATCCATGAGGTGTTTCATGAGCTTAGGAGGACTAAGCAAGAGGGGGTCATACTAAAGCTAGACTTTGAAAAAATATATGACAGGGTGAATTGGGATTTTCTACAAGAGGTTTTGCTTAAAAAGGGTTTTCTTTAGTGAGAAGTGGAGAGGTTGGATTAAACAAGTGGTAGAAGGAGGTGCAGTGAGTATCAATATTAATGGAGAGGTTGGCCCATATTTTAAGAGCTACAAAGGATTTTTTTCAGGGTGATCTCACCTCTTCTTTTGAATTTGGTGGTGGTCATGAGAAAGGGGGTCACTCAAGTGTCTGGCATTCTTTGTCCGTCGGATCGCGGTACATGTTCGGACTGCTCTGGATTGTAGAGGAACAATTTCAGGCTACTTTAGATGGGGTGTGCTGCACCCATTCTCGATGCATACAAGGTGGGCACCCATTCTCGGTTAAGATGGGAAATCCTATAGGGGTAGAAATGCTACATGAAAAAAATCCGCTCTTGCTGTATTAGGAATTGAAAGGAAGTCAACTCCTTCCTCTTAGAGCAACTTGTCGCAGCTGTGACTACTCTTTCTTTTTGAATTGAATGTCAGCGAATCACTTGTTTCACTAATGTGACTAGTCTTGACTACAGGTTTTTTCTTTCTATAGAGAAGTGACTGCGCTAGAGATGCTTATTAAAGGTTTGCTTGGTGACTTCCTTGCTTGACAGGCTTTCCTTGTTGATTGGCTTGGTCTTCTAGTTCCCGGAAATCACTTCCTCTAAGTCTTAAATAGCAGAACCTACTCTTTCTTCAAAGAATGTAGCATACCTAAGAAATGATTTCTCTAACGAGTCAAATCCGTTGTGAAATAAGGAAATGCGCGGATCGCTTCTTCTACCCTTCTCTTATTCCCATTTCCTGCTTACTATTGAAAGAAAAGTTGTTACTGCTGCATATCCCCTTTTTCCACTAATTCGAGTGAGTAAAGGCGCAGCTTCCTCATCTTTGCTTTATAGTTTGATATAATATAGAATTGGATTTTGCTTTCCTTTAAGGATCTCTAGCTATCTTGCTGATCCACCAGTTCATACTATTAATGAAAGCTCTTTCACCCTGCCCGCGGGTAATCCCTTACTAAGCCTACTCAAGCAATCTCCCATTAGCCGCTCTTTACTTTATAGTCAAGCGATTGTAAACTCCTTATTTAGGCTAGCTACTTTGCTGATTACAAGATTATTGCATTGGAGCTGTGACAGTTATGTAAACTACTTCTCTAGCAAGTAATGAATCTGAGGTCAAAGCCAATGAGTACGCCGGATGTTGCATTTTCGCAGTGAGGGAAGGTTGGCTTGACAGGCTTCGTTATGGATGTTGTAATCTCTTCTCATGGTCCTTGTTCGCTTTATTATCCTGTTGTGAGAATGGCTAGGACTGTGGATCCACACGCCCCCCCTCTAGTCAAGATTTTCCGAGTAGCGCAAGGCTTCTTCGTTGGCAAATAAACGAATTAATGAACTAATTTCCTAATATGACGTGAACTTGAACTAGCATTGATCAATTCCATGAGCTCATAAGGAGGAGTTCTTCACGTGAGAAAGTCCACAGCTTAGCTTAATTCAATAAAAAATAAAGTATCCAATCGACTTTAGGAGCGCCATATGTTTCTATCTGAAAGCAGTGGCGAGGCTCGCTATAAGGGTCATAGCTAGTTCAGGATTGGCGGAAAGTAATACAAATGATTGTAATATGACAACCCCTGTGAGCTAGCCTTTGTGTTAAGATTAAAAAGAAGAGCCCTCTTTTCATACGACTCGGTGATTCCATTGCTCTATCCGTCAAGCAAGATTCGATCGTGTACAGCACGAGCACGAGATGGGTTGGGGACTTAGAAATGAGCTATACTCCAAGAATTGACCCCTGAACTACCTTTGCCCGCCTTTTCTTGTAGAATCCATTCCCCCTCTTTTATATATTTAGAATGCTTTTAGGGCTAGTGGAATGAGGCTGGAACCCATCAATATCGCTAAACCGGGAGAGTTGCTTGTGTTGGGTTCAAAGTTTCGCTCTACCAAGGCAAGATATAATATAATATAATATGCATCCAGCTTTAGCTGAATATCGTGAGTGTTCAGCGAAGTCTGCTAGCCATTGGCCTTACATTCAGGATACTCCTTTCTGTCTTTGCGATGTTTTGTTATAAGAGAATGTTGCTCTTCAGAAAATGCGTATAGTGGCCTTCGTCGATGGGACAAACGCTCCAGTGTATGCGTTACAAGGTAACTAGCATTTTTTCATGGAAGTTCATGAAAGAATGTTCTTGTTTTTCGTTGGAAAAACGGCGCCGACGTCAAGATCAGTCTCCTTTCCTTTCTCTTTTCGGGAGCAGAGCTGAAAAATATGGGAAATTCCAATGATTCTTCGTTCATTATCATGTCGATTCCTCACAATCGCTCTTTGTGATGCTGCGGAACCATGGCAATTAGGATCTCAAGACGCAACAACACCTATGATGCAAGGAATCATTGACTTACATCACGATATATTTTTCTTCCTCATTCTTATTTTGGTTTTCGTATCACGGATGTTGGTTCGCGCTTTATGGCATTTCAACGAGCAAACTAATCCAATCCCACAAAGGATTGTTCATGGAACTACTATCGAAATTATTCGGACCATATTTCCAAGTGTCGTTCTTTTGTTCATTGCTATACCATCGTTTGCTCTGTTATACTCAATGGACGGGGTATTAGTAGACCCAGCCATTACTATCAAAGCTATTGGACATCAATGGTATCGGAGTGCGCCTCTTAACGAGGGTGATTTAAGTGCAACGAAATGTACCGCTGGTTCGCGAAGCATCTGGCTTACCGGTCATCTCCCATTCCCGTCGCCGAGAGACTAAAAGAACTATAGCATGCCAGAAACGGGGAGTTGAAGTGGTTAGACCTATACCCCGAAATTCTCCCAGCATAGGAGCCTATGGTTCCATTCTTGTTATTGCTGGAGGTACACATACCTCTTCTCGGTGTGGTGGAGCGATATACGAAAAATAGATGCTAAGCCTGCAATGTCCGATAACGGGCTTCAGATGGCGAATCTATCGGCACACAGCAGTGGCATACAACTTTGGACCTAAGGGCTGGTCCCGTTACCTTTGAATGGGGATCCCCGTTGGCAACAACCACGGTAGTAGTTGCGGAACTACTGGGCCAAGAGAGGACAACCTGTTGTTCCTGCTCCTCCTTCTTCGCTTCAGGGACGAAGGTCCTACGGTAGGTAAGAGCACGCACAAGCACTTGACCGAAGGGGACCAGCGCTTCTACTCCTCCACCGAGGAGCCATTCTTGTGAGAAGCAAGGGATGTCGTGAACGGTGGGAGGTCAAAGAAAGAGAATTGACCTCTGAATACAGTGATCCTATGATCTAGATAGACTCCGTCCTTTTTTTTAGATAAGGGTGACTCAAGACATTGGGGGTGGGACCTGCTGGCATAATGCAGGCTGGAACGTGGGAATTCGCGGTCTCATGAACGAGTTTTTTCGTGGACAAACATACTTTCCGGTCTTTTTATGGATCCTTTTTAGATCTACGGGCGGTCGTTCACATGAGCATAGGGAATCTATACTCGAGCCTTCGACTTGGCCCCTGGCAGGATAGGTGAGGAATCACTCTTGAGATCTGATCTATTGGGGCCTACAACCGCCAAAGCCGACTAGCATCCCTTTCCGTGGTGAACTGGCCGTCCCATACCTTCATTTTGTCCCATGTGTGTTGAACATTGTCTTCCTCGGTTCGGCTTCACCGATGTTGGTAGGGCTGGGCGAAAGGGTCCCCTCTTGCCTATTAGTAAGCGGGCCTTCGATTCCACCGGTCTTACGGTCTCATAGAGGGGAGAACTACCTAACTAAAGAAGAATATTGCTCTTTATAAATGAGAGTAGGCTTGGAGAGCTTTTTTGCGGGAAACTTGCAAGTCAAGTTTGGGGAGGCGGCGTCGACCCAACCTTATGAGTATTCGGACTATAACAGTTCCGATGAATAGTCACTCACTTTTGACAGTTATATGATTCCAGAAGATGATCCAGAATTGGGTCAATCACATTTATTAGAAGTTGACAATAGAGTGGTTGTACCAGCCAAAAATCATCTACGTATGATTGTAACACCCGCTGATGTACCTCATAGTTGGGTTGTACCTTCCTCAAGTGTCAAATGTGATGTCACACCAGTCGTTTCAAATATTACCTCCATCTCAAGACAACGAGAAGGAGTTTACTATGGTCAGTGCGGTGAGATTCGTGGAACTAATCATGCCTTTACGCCTATCGTCAGAGAAGCGGTGACTTTGAAAGATTATGCGGATTGGGTATCCAATCAATTAATCCTCCAAACCAACTAAACCGGGAAGTCAAGCGGAAATGCAATTCTCGGGTGAGGGAAGGGGAAGCTCCAGAAGGCTTCGCCGCTCCTCAAAAAGCTCTAACGCTGCTTACGAGTGGAGTGCATAAGCCCTTATTGAACTAGGGTGAGGCCTTACTACATGAGCTCGTAAGTCAAGCACGGAACGAGCCTTGTCTACGAAGCTTCGCTTCATCATCTTGCTTGCTTCGCGGCTTAACGCACTATAACATAGGCATGCATGATGGTATGGTAGTAAGACTCCTTTTAAGGCCGACCACTACATAGGAGCGATAGGAAGCCAAGCCGTCAAAAGGAAAGGCGAGCAGCCCTTATTGCAATAGCAAACGGCCTACTTATAGCCCTATTTATATCCTTTCTCGGGACTTCAACAGGCCTTACAAGCTCAATAAATTGCAATTCTTCACCTTTTCCTCGAACGGTGGGAATGCATTTTCTTACTTGATTGACATTGACAGATATGTGTACCACACCGAACAAGCAATATGTCATATGCTTGATGTACCAAAAAGCCAGCTCTTTTTTTCTCAGTTCCCTTATCCTTAGCGCAAAAGTAAAAAAGAAAATGAAAGAGAGTTTGTATTTGCAAATGAAAATGAATATGGATCTAAATAAATTAGATAATCAATAAATAAGAATTGGAATAATAGAAAAAATATCCTTCGCCCCTTATCTCTTCATCATCGTCGGTTCCGTCACTTGTGGTATTCGTTTAGAATCTTGTTGACCCTGCTCGCTTACTCCTATTTTCCTTATTTCTTTTTCTACATAATTAATTACAACTTTCTTGAAAGAATGGGGTTCTCTCTGGGGGGGCGCACCCTCTCTTCCTTTTTGAGAAAGATGGGCTTGTTTTTTTCAGTAAGTTCTATTGCTTTGACACATTTAGTATATAACATGATATATATAAGAAAAGTACTAAAGGCGAAGGGCATTCTATTGTACAGCTACTTTGGTATAGTTACAAAGGTAATAGGTAGGTGACTGTTGAATCGACGATGAGTTACGAAAGGGAAATAGCTCAGTTGGTTAGAGTGCTGATGCATCACGCCGTAAGTCACGGGTTCGAACCCCGCTTCCCCGCCGATCTTTCTTTCTTCCCGAGGTCATACCTCTGCCACTTTACCCTGAGTTTCACTAAGGCATATAACCCCATTCGGTAAGAGGAGCAAGCAGTGGGGAACATCTATTTATATGTGTGTTAGCATCAACAACATCTTTTGAAAGTAAATTACATCGATCCTCGGTGCTAGGTACTCGTAAGTAAATCACTGAGGATAGAACTAGAGCAAGTAAGCTCATCGCACTATCAAGTCGATCAGAACTAGTCTGCCAAGCTTAAGAAGAAGTGAAAAGTAAGCAAGTTGTCATCTAGTGAGGGCTAAAAGACACGGAGAACATCCCCCCTCTATTTGCCAATAGCTTCCGCCTTCCTCTCTTTCATTTCATGTTGGTTCAGCCGAGCCAATAGATTCCATAGGCGGGTCAGTTATAGCTGTAGTAGCCTTTGATTAGGTCCTTTCAATAGACTTTCCGTAGCTATAATTCGGTAGACTTTCCGTAGCACAGTACTGCTGATCGTTGATGCCTGCAACTGTACTTACAGCTGTACTTGTGAAAAGAGATAGAGCCGTCTCGCTATGACTCAAAGATGGTCAAAAAGCTAATAGATGGGCCACAAAAGGTAGAGGAGAGGGGGTAAGAAGAGTAGAATTACTACTGGATACAAGATAGGGTATACAGCTAAAAGGGTGAGATAGAGGAATGAAATGAGCCAGTGAAACGGTCCACGACCACAAGTATTGAGCTTTAACCATAAAACTTGGGGAGTGCCTCAAGATTATCCATTGAAATAGAAGACCCAGGTTGTAATGGAACAGACAAAGGTTGAAGAAGACCAGCAGGAAGGGTGTGCTCACTCTTGTTGAGTTGACACACATTACAGTGAAGAACAAACTTGGAGGGAGAAAAATAAACCGAAGGGACCCATTGTTTACGTGCAAGTCGAACAATGATGGAAAAGCATCCAAAGATGTAGCCGACATATGCCAACAACCCAAATGCAGATATGCTAGTTAAGTTGAAACTCCTAAATTAAAGCGCAAGCAACAAAACTACTTTTTGAAGGCGCGGAGGCTTTGAAGAAGAGCATAGCTCGATTAACACAACTAGGGGCAATATGGTTCATTTTCCTAGAACACCACAACAAATGTCCCTACCAGCTGTTGCCAGTGAAGCTGAAACCATGGCTACCCCTCAACAAGCCTCTAGCTCTTATCCTAGGCCTGAACCGCCTGAACCTCCAATTACCGTACCATTGGTACTGAATACGACCACCACCCACACCCCTATTCCAGACCTTTAAACCCCTGACCACCTAGACCTCTAGTAGCAAAGCAACTAAAAGACCAATCACAAAAATAACCCTCTCTATCCCCCTCAAAACCTTGGCACGAACACTTGTTTCCAGCCACCTATGGCCTTCCTCACAGCTCAAAACATGATAATATTAGACCTAATCCTGCACCTCCACCACCACAACCAAGACCCAATTCAATACCAAATATCCAATTTTCCCAACCAATACTTTTGCCCTATGCTAGAAATTCCATGAAACCAGAAGTGCCAATATATACTTACCTTAACCAACCGCTTCCAACTCAACAGCATGACCCGTACCAATACCTGCAAGAACAAAGGCCGAAAAATCAATATCAATATGGGCAGCAGATACATCAACCTCCTAGAGTTTATTTTCCAATATTTGAAGGGGCCAGGTCTTGGATACAAAAGTGTGAACATTACTTATCGGTGTACCGAGTTACGGATTGGTACAAGGTAGAACTTTCGGCTATGCACCTTAGGGGGAGAGCTGAAAGCTGGTACAACAGTTTCTTAGTGAATAGGGGACAAGTATCTTGGCAAGAGTGAATTCAAGAGATTGTAGAGAGGTTTGAGGTAAGAAATGTGGTTGGTGTAGTTGATGAGTTTAATCACTTGGGGCAAAGAGGAAGCCTAGAAGAGTACAAGTCACACACAATTGGCAGAATTGAGGGCTGCCATGTTGAGGTGCAATCCCTATTACGATGACAACCTTTTTTCGACAAAGTTTTCTTGGGGGTAAGGGTATTGTAAATAGAGATAGATGTTTCGTCCGCTCGAGAAACAATTCAGCAACCCCGCTCTTCCCTTTGCCTCTTCCACATCTATTTTGGAAACTTGATTTGGTTGAGTTTGAAGCAAGGATCTAATCAGATAACGCTTTGTTCTCCAATGAATGGAGGTGGAATAATTTATTGAGATAGAGAAAGCTACATCTCGACTTTATTTAAACAAAAGAAAAAGGTTAGTCCTTCTCCTAGACTTCCAATTCCAAGTAGTAGTAACGGAAAGGAACAGGTTTAGGAGAACTTTTTTTATGTGTTTCTTATAGCGATCGCTGAAAGTCAGTCAATGTCCTGGCTTCAATGAATGAAGACCGATGGGCTACGAAGTGGAGATGATGTCATCGTGTCATTGCTCGTGATGTCTTCACCAGGATTTGACTTACCAATGTGAAAGGTACCGTGCCAGTGGTTCTATCATTTAGATAGAGAGTGATCTGTCCTTCTTGTCGAAGAAAGATATGACGTTGGGAAGGGAAAGGGAGTAGAAACATTTTCGTAGCCTTGGGGCGAAGGGCTGAGAGTTCCGTGATCCAGTTCTTTGAGCATACATAGGTTGAGGATGGAACTCCTATAGCAATCGATGTGGAAAAAGGCAACAGCCGAGAATACAAAGAAGAAAAAGCGAGTGAGATCTTGACTTTCTATTATCATACAACATAGAAGTATTTAATCAAATCAAAAAGAGCCTTGGGATTTGACCAAAACGGCATAATTGAAAGCTCTCGTCTCAGTCGCTCGCCTAAGAAAAGGTACCGGGTTGCTCCGTGATGACGAATAAGCAACCCAGCCCAATCCTTGCTTTCATAGAAAAAGGTGAATTTACTCGAATATTCGTTCAATGACTCAATATTTAGTAATCAAATCATGCGTTTGTTAGATCATTTAGTGAGAAATAAAACGAGAATAAAGAGAGAGTCCTCACCTCAATATCGACAACAATGACCTGGCAATTGAAGTAAAGTAAAAGCAAAGTAGAGCCCGGTTGATGTCAAACGTTTTCAAATCTTACCCACCATATCCATTCATGCACGTTACTAGATGAAAAGTGAAAAATAAAGCAATGATGGTTTTATCGAGCCACTTTACAACCGGTTTAGCAACTTCTTCATGCCCCTCTGAGCGAAATATTTGGAGTTTGATAACTGGTTGACACCGGTTGATACTCGAATGAATATATCGCCGGTAGATACTTGCTTTTCTAATGAGGTAGACACTTTTGCATGTTAAGGTTTCCACTTCAAACCATCCAGATTTACACTTCAATTTCTCGTTGTTGACACGGTTTACACTTGACTTCATTCAAACTGACACTTATGTATCTATCTAGGTGGGCGGGCACTTAACCAAACTCAGGTTGACACAAACTATACAAAAGTCTTAATTAGGGTGTTTTTTCGATCAACCCGAAACTCCGAATGTAATCGACTCGACTAGACCTTTTCCCAAGCAACTCGAATCTTTGGAAAATCTGAATGAAATTTGATAAGAGAAATCAGAGCATGTTTCTAAATTTGTGATAACTACTTATTTATGAGTGAGAAATACTTCATGCGAGCACCCTTGGCGGCCTGCTTTTGAGACAGGGAGGCCATGCTCGTATCTATGATTTTCATCACTGGTCTGGTCTACTCGTACCCCACCCCACAAGGTACATCTTCGACTACCATGCTTCTTATCTTGACGCTATACATTCAGTTCAGTCAGTCCCAGAGACTTATCCTTCAGAAAAAGGTAATCGACCCATATTGGACTTTTCTTCACCTGGCCTCGCGGATTCAATACTGAATTCTCTTCGCATGCCGGCCTGCTAATTCCGGGATTAGCTGTTCTCAATGACTGGTGGATGCCTCTTTTCTACCTTAGAAATCCTTTTTCTTATGTACCTTCTCCCTCTCTACACCTTTTTTCCGCCTCGCCGCCCAGAAAGACCTATAGAAGAAGGAAGAATTCAATCCGTATACTCCAAGCGCCGTAACTATTGCACTTTCCAAGCAACCCTCCAATGAAGAAAGTGTAATTGAAACAATCAAGAACGGAAAAATAATTAGACTCCCTCGTCAATTGTTTGGATTGGAATTAGGCTCCTCTACTCTACTCGTCCTCTTCTATTTCGGCGATAACTCAGCCCGTTCCGGCCTTCCATTCATGAATCTATTAGTAGTTGCACTTTTCGACATATGCCTTTATTTAGGCATTGGTTGTAGGCATCCCCTTCTCTTCAAGGAATTTCTGCGCCCGGTTCCTGATCAAGTGTTGGAAAAACCGGAATATGATGCTTTCTACTTCAGCAGTAGGGTTGGCCTGAAGCCAGCCCATAGAATAGATACGGGCGTGTTCTACATAGTAGTTCTTGTAGAACATGTTCCAATCAAACCTCTTTCCCTTCGTCTCCGGTTTTGAATACGAACAAGTGTCATCCTCTTCTCCCATCGTTTGGATGGAATACCCACGTGGAGCTAACCTTCACTTTTCAGAGACAGGGGCAAGCCGATAATTTGTAGCCTCCCTGGTTGTTTTCTGGAAATTTCAGTAGAAGTGAAGCCCTATAGGAGCTCCCTAAGGACTCTAGCTAAGACCTTTTTGAGACCCTGGGTGACTCGCGTGGACTTATCCCCTCTAGGTAAGCCAAGACCATATAAATGCATGTGGCGTGCGTAATAGAAGACTACGGCCCCATCCTCTCGAACCATTACCCTTTCAAGCTTGGCATCCAATATATGGAGATAGCAGTGAATGAGGACAGGTTCAATCGGGCTTCCTAGTGGTATTCCTCGCTCGCACGTGTAACTCTTACCTTTTCTATCTACGTGTGGTTTTCATGAAAACCTATTTTATCAACCTATGGACTCCTTTCAATGACAGAGTCTTTGGAGCAAATTGGTTCAGGATCTAAGGTTAGAAAAGAGTTACCACTCAAGGGAGGAACAGGATATGTGGAAGGCTATCCTGGTGGCTCAAGACTGACCCGTATACCTGGACCAGTCTATATTGAGCCATATTCATCAATTCGTCAGGCAATTTGGTCTCACACAATGTATCCCTGTTCCACCAGACGCTTAATCAACCCTGGAACACAAGAGAACCCTTCTTATCGAAGAGAATTGCGTATTAAACAGATGAGAGAAATAGCCCTAAATATGTGCATCGAGTAAGTCATTACCTTCTATTCGATCTACAGTATCGCTCATCAAGTACTTAATCATATTCCTCTTTTTTCTTGCAATTGCAAAGTGGTGGAAAAATTTTGTATTTCGGTCACCATGTCGTAGCCAATTGGCTCTGCCCCGCTGGAGCCATGCTACTTCTTCTTGTTCAAACAGGTTCTCGAGCAGCGATCAAATTGACTTCCCTGCTTGAGCGTAATGCCAGCCCCCGTGTGGTGGAAAAAGCCTCGTTTTCTATTCCTTTTAAAGCTCTTGATGCGAGCTACCGAACAAACAAGATTAGTACAAAAAGCCACAACTAGCACTAGCTTTCGTGATTGCTTCTTTCTACCTTTCTCACTCCGTAATTGCTCCTTCTCCAAAATATCACTACGGACAAGATGAGCTAATAGAAAAGTTAGGGCAACAGATGATAGCGACTCGTCGACTCGAATCGGCATAGGCGGATCGGATCAAACGAAATTAGCCTTTCTTCCATCAATAGGAATCGCTTTGATTTCGCAGTTCAAGAGGATGGTGGGGCAACCTCTCTACATCTCAAGGGCGGTAGGCCAGCCAACTAACTCTTCAAATGAAGGACTGATTACTCCACATCTATGAACCTATCATTCCCCGCCCTTGCCCATTATTTCTTTTTGTATCACGCTAGGACTTTGCCTCTTTTTTTGAGGAAAAATATGGAAGTAGAATCTCCTCTCTTTTAGAGGCGTCGTCCAAATCCAATTTAAGATCAATGAGGTCTTTCAGAGAGCCGCTGCTCTTTCCATTAAATTCTAGGATCTCTTCGATCCTATGCGCAAAAGCAAGGTGTGAGCCCGCGACCCCTCGATCGCTCTCAGAGTCAATCGGCCCAAACCGGGTTATGAGCTCAATGAAAAAGAAAGTATTTTTAGAAATTGCCTGCAAAACTGCCTTGCGAGCGTTAGCGTCAGCTCAGCGCCATCTCCCGATGGATATTTTTTGCGCATCTCCAATAGCGCCTTGGCCCTATTTTCTTCTTCGTCTATTGGGGAAGAAGAAGAGGTGGAAATGTGAGCGGATCTCATCCCTCCTGCGGACTTCCCCGTACTCAAAGTGACTCTGAGAGATTGCGCTTCTCTACTAATCGCATTCTGTTCAAGAATCACTATTTTCATGATCGAATGACGAAATAGATATACGAACTGTATAGGATCATTCGTTGGGATGGGATAAGTGATTCTTTTATAGGATTCCCATGCGATCGTAGAATCAACTAAGGATGGAATAGGTATTTGTGATCGATCAGCTTCAGTATGACCGAAGACTTTCTATCTGCATTCAGAATAACCACACAATCAGGTTGTTGGTTCAACCCAAAATTGATCTTCTTCTTTCTTGAACGGAATTTTTTATTTGCAAAAGAATTGGTCAAAACGCCCGATCTTCCATTGAGAATCATCGAAACAATGAGAATTCAAATTTCTTAAATAGCTTCTTAAATAGCTCGCCATTTCTTCCGTTATCTCATAAATAAATAAATGATTGGTCTTTAAAAAGAAGGAACGGCCTTTTGACGACTGGGAGATCCTATAAAATGAAGAGCGTTTAAGTAAACAAATCAGTGTCTTGTCTGAATCGAGAATAGCAATTCCATTTCGTGAACCACGGATATAGACTTTGAAATGGTGATCAGCTACCCGACGGCCGAGATGTGCATTCGTACAAAGTAATTTAGTACAGACTATCGAAAGCATTGTCATTTTGCGATTTGAGTTCCGGAGATACAGGTGGTAAGTTATGGGTAATGCGGGGGAACTTTAAGACGAGATAGAATACCTAATATGGGAGTGGTTTAAGTGAGAGAATAGCCCCCTTCCCAAACCAACTGAGCTATTTGCCATGTTTTTGACAAATGACCTAACTTTGATGTGATGTGCCCGGCTAGCTCGGATCATTCTTAGAGCAGTCGAGGTTACCGGAATTACAGCCTTCCGTACAAGAACTGGCACTATTGTAACTCGCTATGGGCCTCCTGCCTTCTCGAAAGAAACTGGCTTTTGAAGAAATTACTCTATTTTACGCATTTAGTTGAAGCGGATTCAAAGAGCTCTATCGAGCAAGGAAGGAGTATACTATACTGTAGCTGGATAAGCTAGATACCAAAACTTTGATAAAGATTGAGGCAACCCATTTGAGGAAGAACCGGACGGACCCCTGTGGAGATGGCATAAACAATCCTTTGACGAACTTTCTAGTTAACATAGAATCTATGAGTTTTTTCTTCTAATTACTACTACTAACATTATTCAATCTGGTATCCAAGAATTTATTAAGCTCATCCCGCAAGCACATGTACACATCTTGGATTTTACCGTCTTAAGATGGAAGAAGATTCGTTCTCCTACCCATTTCTAAGTTAAGCAAGAGATAACTCATAATTTGATATGCACTTTCACTTTTCGCATCTTGGGTCACGGAACCTGATGATAATTACTCACTCCTTCATCCTGAGAAAGGATCTTGGCTATGAAAAAAATGGATCACTAGCTTGCGCAGCAAATTGAATGAAACTTTCGTCCGAAGTAAACATTTCAGTCTGGTGTTCGTTATACCATTTAAGGGCATCATCTAAGTTCGAGAACTTTGGATACTTAAAGGCTGCAGCACATGCTAAGTGTTGACTGAGATTCTTTTTTTCCGACAGGTGGTTTTGTGCTTGAGGTTGAGGATGATCGGCAGAAAAGAGTAATAATATTTTTGACAAATCACGCTCATGAAAATGCAATACACCTGAACGGTAGATTCTACCATGGAAGTCCATGAATGCTGGCAAATAGAATTGATAACCTTCGTATGCTGACGCGAGTCTTATTACAAAATCTTCATAACTAGCCTGCTGCACCTGTTTTCATAATTTATTTAACAGTATGTTATAGCTACAAGCATTCTTAATACCTTTGACGTTATTGAAGTAGCACTCCCTCAATATGTCTGAGGCTTCTGTCGGATTCACGCGAGCCAGAGCATTCGGTAAAAGAAGCCCACACTCAACTAAACATTGACGATTCTTTTTCAAAAATCTCAAGAGCCTTTTGTTTATTTCAAACGCTTGAGACTGAAGCCCATTCAAAATATCACACATCTGCTTGTATTCTTTTTTATGTAACTTTATATAGAAGTGGTTTAAGTCATGGGAAGTTAATAGCCGAAAGTGATTCTAGATATCCCCCCGCGGGTTTGCATAAGTAACCTCCTATCAGATCCGATAATGTATCAGGATCAGACCCCCTCTCTGCTGGTTGCCAATCCAAGGGTTTGCAAAGCATCGGAAGATTCAGTTTGATAGGGAGCAGATTTATGTTCAAATTGCACATAACATAACAAGAATTCTCTCGCAGGAGCTCACACCACACCCGCCACCACTAGCCGTTATGCCGATCGCCAGCCCTATCCATCCTAGTTATGGGTATAAGTACCGCTTGGTCAGGCCCACTCAGGCCCAGCTAGTCGAGCGGGTAGGCGAGGCTGCCTCCTGGGCCGGTCTTCAGTTTGAACTCCATCTCGGCGCTCCTCTTGATCGTTGACAGTACGGCTCACCAGTGACGCCTACCTCCAATTGGGCGGTCGTTCCATGAACCGCCGGACGGCCCCCCAACTATTGATCTACCACGACGTGACTAGAGGACAGTATCAGTGCAGACATTGGCTAGGTACAGACAGTAGGAATCCAAGACAACGCTACCGGACGTGTGCCGTCGGCAACAGGGTAGCAGTGACGGGATGCGTGTGCACACACGAAGTCACCTGGTCAGACGAGGCAGTTGACCAGTGGAGCTAGCCTACTGCAAGATGGAGGAAGCAACGCCAACATTATTGAGATACGGGGATGGGAGGCTCCTGGCTAGATATCTCTTCAAGCGGTACGACGGAGGAGCTCGTGGAGCATGCATGGGTAATGTAGTTGGTAAAGTGCCTCGCCCCGTTTGCCGGTTGGGGAAGACGGAGCTGACAATAGGCCCTCGTTACTTCCAACTTATTACAAGCATTTTATTTCCTTTTTCTATTAGAGAGAAGACGTTGAGACGAGCTCGTGGGCGCTGGGCGCACAAAAAAAATGGTGCGCCTGGAAAATAAGGCCTTTCTGTGTAGTACATTTTGAGGCACGAGTTAGTACAGTTTGAGGCACCCATTAATACAGTTTTGAAGCATTTTGCTTGAAAAAAGTTCATCAAAACCTATCAATGTGAGATCTAATTTCAAACATCTCGACGCGAGGAATGCAATTATGAAACGGTTCGTTGTTTGGACGCACGGCTCGAGAGATAAACCGTTTTAAAAATTGAATCAACTAAAAAACAGAAATAAAACACACTCACCTCTCCCCGCGCTGGAAGAAATCCATAAAAACTCTCTAATTGCGACAATATGCATCACTTATCACCACCAGAAAAACTGAGAGTAATAATTTACAACCACTAACCCTTAATTACTCATTTTACACCTTCCCAGGCACCGATGTTAGCTTGTCCGCTATGCGATTTGCGCCATCTAGGCCCAACCATAGACGGGGTGAGCGGAGCACCTGCGCCCTGCTACCAATGTCATCTACCGCTTGATGTGAGCAATAAGTATTGCTCGCTAACATCACATGTGTCCTGGGCTAACTCATTAGCGCTACCTAACTGGACACACGAACGGTTCAACAAACAACTTTTGAAACCTTTCCCCCTAGATGGCCGAGAAGAATCAAAAAAGATGCCGGTATAATATTGGGTCTACGCCTCCTGCAGCATCAAAAAACTTATAGAAGGTTTTTTCCTTTCCATATTATTCTTTTTCCTTCTTATTTGAGATATTCGTTTTTTTCTTCTCAGTTTTTCCTTTCCTTTCTCCAAATTTCTTGACTATGTTTCATATTCACACATATCATTTCCAATTTTCTGAACATTTTTTAAATTCAGAATTTTTGAAAAACAAATTTTCAACACTTTCTATATTTACGAATATTTTAGAATTTGTAAAAATTTGAAAAATAATAAATTCAATGACATATTAAAAAAAATAATGACATATTTTAATATTCTTTAATATTTTTTCAAATTCCTGAACACTTCTCAAATACATGAACATCTTGGAAATTTCCAAATAATTTTTCAAATTTGTGAACATTTCTAAATTCCAGAACATCTTCGAATCAGTGAAACTTTACAGTACACATTTTTTAAATTCACGAACTTTTCTTGAATTCATGTACTTTTAAAATTCATCAATATTTTTCGAGTTCCTTCACTTTTTCCCATTTTCTTCATGTTTTTCAATTCGCGTAAGTTTTTATATACTCATGATTTTTATTTAAATTGCACAATATTTATTACTTCTTAAATATTTTACATACTCACGAACAAATATTTTACAAGCAGCAATACTGGCGTAAAAGGTGTACTATTCGGTACATTAAATATGGGGCTGAAAATACTAAGTTTTTCCAACGAATGGCCACGGAAAGGCATAGATTTAATTCCATTGCCGCTCTGACTCTTGACAATGGGGTGGTTTTGGAGGATCATGATAGTAAAGTTGCTGCTCTGTTTCATGCCTTCAGAGATAGATTGGGAGTTTCTGTTCCAATTGATATGAAATTCAACCTGGATTCTCTTGTTTCGGCAGGTGTTGATCTTTCTGATCTCTCTAGACCTTTTTCTCATGATGAAATTGACAAGGCAGTTAAGCATCTCCCTGTGGACAAAGCTCCGGGTCCGGACGGCTTTAATGGGTGTTTTCTGAAATCATGCTGGGAGATAATCAAGTTTGATTTCTATGATCTTTGTCAGAGCTTTTGGGAGGGCAGAATTTCTTTGGACTGTCTCAACTCGTCCTTGATCACCTTAATACCTAAAAAGCTAAATCCTTCCACGGTGAATGATTTTCGGCCAATTTTGCTGCTTAATTGTTGCCTTAAATTGTTGACAAAGCTATTAGCAGATCGTCTTCAAAGAGTTATTCTCAAAATCATTCATGAGAATCAGTATGGATTTATTAAAGGCAAATCCATCCAGGATTGTTTAGCTTGGGCGTTCGAGTATATTCATCGGTCATGAGCATTCGGGCAGAGAAATTGTTCTCCTAAAACTAGATTTCGAAAAAGCCTTTGATCTGGTGGAGCATGATCAGATTTTTGCTATGATGGATAAGTTGGGTTTTGATAGCAGATGGATTCTTTGGGTCAGATCCTTATTGGCATCGGGTCATTCCTCGGTGTTGCTAAATTCTGTCCCAGGTAGTTCTTTTCATTGCAAGCGAGGTGTAAGACAAGGTGATCCGGTGTCGCCTTTATTGTTTGTCTTAGCTGTTGAGTTATTGCAATATGTGATTAATAATGAGTTTGCCAAGGGAAATCTTAGCCTGCCAATCCCTAGACAGGGTAAATTCCCAGTCATTCAATACGCTGACGACACAATCATCATTCTCCCGGCTTGCAAGGAGCAATTACTTCATCTTAAGCATCTACTTCAAGATTTTGCTCTCTCCTCGGGTCTGAAAATTAATTTCCAAAAGTCCATGACTGATCGTGTCGAAAGAAGATTGTCCAGCACTTGCTCTCTCCTTTGTCATGCTTCTAGGATTACTTTGGTAAATTCTGTTGCTACTTCCATGATCAACTTTGCTATGTGCACGTTGCAACTAAATGTTGGTTTTTTACAATACTTTGACAAAGTGAGAAGAAGATTTGTTTGGACTAAGAGGAATGAGCAAGGAGAATCTTGTAACTCTTTGGTTGCTTGGCAAAGAGTTTGCTGTCCCAAGGCACATGGGGGACTTGGTGTTGTCAATATCAAAGTCCAGAATCAGGGTCTCCTGCTCAAATTCCTCGACAAATTTTATAATAGGGCAGATCTGCCATGGGTTAGGCTTATTTGGGATTCGTACTACTGGAACTCTATTCCTCATGCGTCACCGCTTTGTGGTTCTTTCTGGTGGAAGCAAATTTGCAAGCTCATTCCTTTTTACAAAGGCATTGCTACTCCGCTGGTTGGGGATGGTATGAATATTGCCATGTGGCATGATAAATGGCATGAGGTTCCTCTGGCAGATCGTTTTGCATGCCTTTTTTCTTTTGTCATTAATGAGGACTGCTCGGTGGCTGAGTTCTTTAATGCTAATGATTGGTCGGACATGTTCCACATTCCCTTTCACACTGCGTTCGAGGAACTCCAATCAGTGCTTACTTTGAGACCGGAAAGTCTTAGCCAACCGGATGCAGCGGTTGACTCTTGGACTTATGTTTGGGGACAAGCTTATTTTGCCAAAAAAATTCTATGAGCATTGTCATAGAGATATTGTGGCGCCACCTTCTTTTGCTTGGATTTGGAAGTCAAAACTGCACATGAAACTTAAAGTTTTCATGTGGTTTTTGCTGGCTGACCGTTTGAATACGAGGAATATGCTCAGAAGACGTCACTTTAATACCAATGATGGATTCAATTGTGTCCTCTGTACTGATGGGGTTGAAGAAACCATTGAGCATTTAATTTTCACATGTCCGTTTAGTTCTTCCTGCTGGCTGAAAGTGGGGATCTCTTGGAACATGAACCGATCCAGAATTGATGCCATCCAATCTGCCAGACGTTCTTTCAACGGGGAACTCTTCTTAGAAATTGTGGGGATTGTGGCCTGGAATATCTGGAAGGAAAGAAACAACTTTATTTTCAGGCACATACCACCTTCTTTGGCAGCTTGGAGGGAGAGATCCAAAGCTGATCTCCTTTGGCTAAAATTCAGAGTGGACAAAGCTCATTGGGACTACATTACTTTATTTGCCTTAGCTTTATAATCCTATCCTCTCCACTGTTTTTTTCAGTCAATCATCACTTGTATTAGCTTCTTCTAGCTGGTTTTTTATTATCTCTCCCTTGAGGGATCTCCCTCAAGAGCATGTATATCCCATGTAACTAAACGTTGATTCTAATATATCACAGTAGGAGCCTCTCCTACTGTTTTCAAGGTCAAAAAAAATCATATTAATTAACATATTTTGAAATATTGAACGTTTTTCGAATTGGTGGTTTCTTTTAGTTCCCTAACAAAAGCCTCACAATGCGCCTGTATTGGGCCAGCCCTTGAGCGCGGCTTGAAGACACCCTTGATATTTATTTCATTTTTCTATTTTCTTCTTAAGTTAACCCGTAATTTTCTTGAAAAATCTAAATTTCAGAAACTGATGTTTTGAAAAATGTTTCGGAAATAATAAAATGTTCCTGGTTTAAAAAATCATAATTTTGCAAAAATATACCCATGTTGAAAAAATGTTCAAATGCGAACAAAAAATTCCGAAATAACCAAAAAAATCATGAATTTTCAAAAAAAAAAAAAGGTTTGGTTATTTGAAAAACACATGTTTGTTTTGTCAAAATGTTCATAAGTTTTTCATCTATTTTCTCAAAATGTTCGAGAATATTAAAAATAAAGTTCGTGAATTTTCAAATAAATTATTCCCAAAATTTTGAAAACTTACACACAATTCAAAAATGTTCTCTGATTAAAAATATATTCTTGAATTCAAAACGAAAAATTATTGAACCAAAGCTGTTTTAAATTTAAAAAAGTGGAATCAAATTTCTGAAAAAGTTTGCCTATGTAAAAAACATGTTCATGAGTTCGAAAAAGTAATGTATGATATTAGGAAAAATGTGCGTGGATTCAAAAAAATGTTCATGAACTCAGAAAATATGTTCATAATTTCAAAAATATGACGAACATTTTTGGAATAAAATGTACAAAATTGATATTTGATAAATGTTCATCCGGTTTAGAAAAATGTTTGTGGATTTGAAATATGATGATTTTTTTTGAATTTGATAAGTAAAATTTGAATTCACAAAATGTTCACGCCTATTAAAAAAATGTGTCCCCATATTTAAGAAAATGTCCCTCAAGTTTAGGAAAATTCGAATTTGAAAAGGAGAAATCAAAAATCAAAATTAAAAGAAATACCAAAAAGTAAAATAAAAACGAAAATGAAAAAATAACAGAAATTAGGGAAAATTACAAAATATAAAAAAAAACCTCAAGGAGAAACATAAAAAAAAAGAAAAAAAATCTTTCTGGGAAGGACCAAACTCAATACATGTTGGTGCGAGGGGGTAGGCACCCGGTTGCTCGCGGAGCTCCTAACCGGCGCCGGTTGGGGTTTCTGTCGCCCACACGAGGGCTCATCTCGGCCCGTCCATCACGAGGTAGACTGAAAATCGATCGCCAGCGCAGCTTCCTCTCTTCCGTTCAAATCTCAAAAAAAAAAGTATCTTTCGTTCAACGGTTGACCACCTGACTGGTTGATCAGTGACTTGTGTAAGAAGGTAAAGAAAAATAAATATTAGAAAAATGGAAAAACATTAATGAGTTATTTTCTAAAGGATTTGAAAAGTAGTTCAAGAAATTTTAAATTAACTGAAGAAAATTGAGAAAAAGTTCATCGATTTTACAAAAAAAAAAGATCATCAATTTTGAAAAAATTTCACCAAATCCTCAAAAGTTCGTCGAATTTGTAATAAAGTTTATCGAATATGAAAAAAAGTTCACAAAACTGAAAAAAGGTCATAATTTTGAAAAACTATCATCAATTTGGGAAAAGGAGTTGATTCATTTCAAAAAGTTAACGAATATGAAAAAAATCATTTATTTGAAAAAATCACAAAATTGGAAAATATTTCATCAATTTGGGAAACGTTCAAGGATTTATTAAAATAGAGGCAAAATAAAAAAACAAATACAAAAGACAAAAGGAAAAACCAAACAAAACTTTTCCAAGAAAGAGAGGTTAGCGAGTTGGTTCTTGCAGCGTATGCTTAACCCCTCGACGACGTTTCGAATCACAGTATTTATGTATTTTTTGCGTTTAAAAAAAGCTAAAACGGGCCGGCCCAGCGCGATAGACGGGTGTGCGCCCGTTGGGGAAACCCGAAGATACGGGCGCTCAGGGCACTATTTAGTATTTGCCGGTCCCTCACGGGTGACTTGCACGCCAAATAGGAGACCGCCTTTACAGCGCCTTAGGGACCTCCTAATTGGGACCTCCTATAGGCCGTTTATTGCGGCAAGAAGTCGCCGTTTCGCACAGGATGTGCTTCACGTGGGTCGGCCCATTCGCTATCCATAGCTGAATGAAAAAGATGCCAAAAAAGGCACCAGTTTTGAAATCGAACCTGAGATCTCTACATGCACCCTCTATGCGCTAGCCACTCCGCCAGGCTAGCTATTTGTGAAAGAGTGGGAGCGCCAACGTAAAAAAACCAAACATAAGCAGCAAAAAAAACAAATTCACAAAATTCCATAAAAACTTGTGGGCGTTGGATCGAACACAAGTCCTCCCGCCATGAAAGAGCGTCCATAGCCACTGTATAACTGAGATTTAGTGAACAAATTTTGGAAATGGGAACTTTGTTTCAAACAAAATGTTTTTGGTTTTGTGAATAAAACATTAAAGGTGAACAGTTTCTGAAACGATGCGAACAATTTTTGAAAGCACGAACAATATTTGAATGTTGAGAACAAATTTTGAAATGGAGAACAAATTTGGAAGCTCGAACAATTTCTGAAAGCACGAATAATTTTTGAATGTTGAGAACAAATTTTGAAATGGAGAACAAATTTGGAAGCTCGAACAATTTTTGAAAGCACGAACAATTTTTGAATGTTGAGAACAAATTTTGAAATGGAGAACAAATTTGGAAGCACGAACAATTTTTGAAAGCACGAACAATTGTTGAATGTTGAGAACAACTTTTGAAATGGAGAACAAATTTAGAAGCGCGGACAATTTTTTAAAGCACGAACAATTTTTTAATGTTGAGAATTTTTTTTGAAATGGAGAACAAATTTAGAAGCGCGGACAATTTTGTAAAGCACGAACAATTTTTGAATGTTGAGAACAGATTTTGAAATGGAGAACAAATTTAGAAGCGCGGACAATTTTTTAAAGCACGAACAATTTTTGAATGTTGAGAACAAATTTTGAAATGGAGAACAAATTTAGAAGAACGAATTTGAAATGGGAAGATTTTTTGAAACTCCCAAACATAATTTGAAATGTGAACAAAAAGAAAACAAAAAGAGAAGAAAAAGGAATTGAAAGATGAAATAAAGAAACAGAAAAACAAAGAAAGAAAAGAAAAAAACAGGAAAAACAACAAAGAAAAAGCAAACAGAAAAAACCAGTGAAAACCCGGTTCAAGAACCTTCTAGAAGGTTCCCAAAGCCGTTCAGGAACCCTCCCGGAAGCTGCAGCGCCAGCGCTATCTCCTAACTGGGCCGGCCCATCTTGATCGCTATCGCTAGCTCTCTGTGCGAAGCCTCGACAAGTCGACAAGTCGACGCAGCGAGTGTCCGGCGCCTTTACTGCGAGTTATGAGATGTGGCGCTCACGAAAACCCTCTCCTGGGCCAGCCCACAGAATGTGACGACCGCTCGGTCGTGTGCTTTATTGGACGTAAAATTTTCCGGTTTGCAGGTCATGGTTGACTGGTTCATTATTTACCGTTAAGTATTTATATTTTTTTGCAAAGAGAAACAGAAAATTGGAAGAAATATTATGAATTCAAAAAACTCACAAAAAAAATATTCACCAATTTAAAAATTCCAAAAATTGAGAAAATAAATCAATATTAAAAAATTCTTTAACTTGAAATAGAATCGTCGATTTAAAAATAGTTCACGAACTTTTGAAAAAGTTCAAAAAATAGAAAAATATTTTTCAATTGGAAATAAAAATTCGAATTTGAAAAAGTTTATCAATTCTGAAAATTAATCTTCGAATTTTAAGAATAATTCAAGAATTTTAAAAAAAGGTGACGCATTTTGAAAAAAAGGAAGAAAAATGAAACAGAAAAGAAAAAAAGAAAAAAGAAAGGTAGAAAGAACATAAGCAGAATAAAGATGTGAGTAATCACAGCAGGCGAGCTGTCTGGTTTGTTAGTGCAACTTGCACAAAATGATTCAGTTACCGGTTCGAATCATTGCGTCTCGCGCATTGTTTTCCAGTTAAACAGAAAAAAAAAGGTTAAATGGGTCGGCCCAGTGTGGAGTAGGGGTGTGCGCCCATTTGCGAAACTAACTAACATGCACCTAAGGCGTGTATAGGTTCAGCGCCTTAAGCGCCCGTTACATGCTTTCCTGCTAACGGGCGCATACCCTCCTAGTCACGTTGGGCCGGCCCAGTTTTGACTTTTTTTTTCTCTTTTCCAAACTCCAAAAACTGTGCAAGAGCTGGGTTTCGATCCCGCAACCAACTCGACAACTTCACTCTGTTTGATTAGATATATGTTTTCTCTTTTATCTTCTTCCTCTTCTTCTCCTTTTTTCTTTCCCCTTTTTTCTTTCTTATCCAAATTCGTGAAACTTTTTTCTGCAAAATCGCCGAACTTCTTTCCTGGTTTCGATGAACTTTTTGACAAATTAGTTGGACATTTTTTCAAATTTTGTGAACATTTTTCAAATTCTACGTACCATCTTCAAATTCGATGAACATTTTTTAAAATTTGAAGACACCTTTTCAAATTCAACGAAACTTTTTCCAAATTCGATGATAGCTTTTTTCAAATACGATGAACTTTTTTCAAATTCTATCAACCCTTTTGAAAATTGTTGAACTTATTTTCAAATTCAATGAACTTTTTTGAAAATTGATGAACTTTTCTCAAATTCAATGAACTTATTTTTAATTTCAATGAAATTTTTTCAAATTCGATGGACTCCTTTTCAAATCCAATGAATTTTTTCCAAATTCCGTGATATTTTTCAAATCCGTGAACCTATTTCAAACTCGTGGCCGTTTTTCATTGTTGTGAACTTTGTTTAAAAATCAATGCACTTTATTTCCATTTCATAAACATTTATGTTTGAATTTGTGAACTTATTTGAATACATGAACCTTTTTTACATTGGCCGCCTTTTTGATGCATGTTCGTCAACTTATCAAAAATTTCACATTTTTTTCATACATTACCGTTTTTCATTAATGTTTTCAAAGAATTCAAAAATCAAAGCGAGGGACTCTACAATAAGTAGCGCTGCTATGCTGGTAATTAAATAAGTTCGCGCAGAATTAAATCACTAGCGCTCGGTAGGTGTACTGGTTAGCCAGACGGGAGGCCGTCAGTTCGATTTATACGGAGCCGCTTTTTAAGATGTTTTTTTCACGTGGGCCGGCCCACCAGGCGCTGGCATAGGCGCCAGCTGCCTTCGGCAGCGCTGAAGGCGCCCAATAGGCGGGAATATTCAATAGGCGGGAATATCCCAAAATGTCGAGGCGACGCACAGGGAGATCGATCGAGCGTTCCGGCCTGTGCCGGCCTGTAAAAGTTTTCGACGATTCCGGTTTTAGGAACCTTCTAGCTTATTCACAGCCAGGTTTTTCCGGTTTTGGGAACCTTCTATAGCTTTCTAACACCCTTTTTTTTCAGTTTTTTTCGTTTTCCTTTTTCCTGTTTATTTTTTCTTCTCTATCATTTCCTTTTTTTCCTTTTTTGTTTTTTCAAATATTTTTTAATTGTTTTTCTTTTTTTCTATTTATTTTCTTTATTTTTCCTTTTTCTTCGCTTTTCTATTTTTCATAATTTTTAAAATGTTTATTAATTTTATAAAATATTCAAATTTTGTTAGGGAAAGTCCCTGTTTTCACAAAAATATTCAAAGTACTACAAATTGTTTGCATTTTGAAAAATAAGTTAAAACTTTTCAAAAAATGTTCCTGTTTTAAAAGAATGTTCATGTATTCATAAAATATTCGTATTTCTAAAGATGTTTCGGATTTTCAACAAGATTCTCCATTTTAAAATTTGTTCTTTGTTTTTTGTTTCTTTTTTCTCTCTGTTTATCTTTTCTTTTCAATTTCATTTTTCTTTCTCAGATCACTTTTTAATTTTCAAAAAATGTTTGCATTTTTCAAATTTTGTTCATTCTTATAGAAAATGTTCTTGTTCTCAAATTTTGTTCATAAATTTCAAAATTTGTTTGCTTTGTTTTAAAAAATGTTCGGTAATTAAAAAAATGTTTACCTTTTTATAAATTTTGTTCACAAACCAAAAGTTATTTGTTTTACAAAAAGTTCCCATTTTTAGAAACTTGTTCGTAAATTCAAAAAAATGTTCACATGTTTAAATTTACTTCATAAATTAAAAAATGGATGGAAATAAAAAAATTCCTATTTAAAAAATTTGTTCACAAATATAAAAATGTTCCAGAACTTCAAAAATTGTTTACGGGTTTTTACGGATTTGGGAACCTTCTAGAAGGTTCCTGAAAGCACAAGTGCTCCCTGGATGATTTTGGTAATTAATGTCAATATATCTCCTTTTGGACTAATATTTTCATCTAATATATTTCAGATAAGTTCAACACTGGAGTGGCATGGAAAAGAGGATGTGGAACCCCTTCTAGATGTTAAGGACAAACATTGGCAAAACCTCAATACTCTACATTTTCATTTTAGTGATCCAAGATCACATTGAGTCCATAGAAAAAGCCAATACTATTAAAAGGGAAGGTCAAAAAAATACTATTAAAAGGGGATGCGATGTTGCTTAATGGATTGCTTGCTCAAAGTGCTTACTGATATGCTCCAAAGCCCTCAACCACTTTCTCATTTCCACACATGGCCTAAACCTAAAGTCAAACTCGGCCCCACCGATTTGATCTATCTGGCGCCATCGATTTCATTTTACATAGCCACTGCCACAAACCCTAATCAGTTCGGTCTCACCGATGGGGTCTCAGTCTCACCGAGATGGGCCTGTAAACTCTCTGTTGCCTGTTGCAATAATTTTGGTTCCACCGAGATATGCAATCGGTCCCATGGAGTTTGCTTGACCAACTCTCTGTTTGCTTATTACCAAAATCGGTCTCAACGAGTTTGTGTAATCGGTCAAATCGAGTTGAGGTTTTACCCTAACCCTAGCACATCGGTCCCACCGAGTTGATGTTGTTAGTCGCACCGAAAACTCTAACATTCACATTTTGAACTGAATCGGTCTGACCGAGTTTCACTATTCGGTCTCACCGAGTTTGGGAATTTGTGTGTAAGTGTTAGATTTTGTGTGGAGGCTATATATACCCCCTCCACCCATTCTCCCGTCGCGGAGAGAGTCATCAGAACGTGCCTACACTTGCACTACTCATTTTCTGAGAGAGAATCACTTACTCATGTGTTGAGACGAAGACATTCCAATCCAAGCACAAGAATCTTGATCTCTAACCTTCCCCGAGTTGCTTTCCACTCAAATCATCTTTCCACCATAGCTAAATCTGTGAGAGAGAGTCGAGTGTTGGGGAGACTATCATTTGAAGCACAAGAGCAAGGAGTTCATCATCAACACACAATCTATTACCTTTTGGAGAGTGGTGTCTCCTAGATTGGTTAGGTGTCACTTGGGAGCCTCCGTCATGATTGTGGAGTTGAATCAAGGAGTTTGTAAGGGCAGGGAGATCACCTACTTCGTGAAGATCTACCCAAGTGAGGCAAGTCCTTCGTGGGCGATGGAGAGTTCTATAGTGAGTGAAAAAATGAGATGCTTGGAATTTTTCATGAATATCATTTGAACAAGTACATTACTACTCCTTGTGAACCCCTTGTTGACCCCTTGCATCCTACCCCTGATGAGTCTCTTGACATGATTCGCAATCTTAGAACTATCAATCTTATCACTAGAGGTTTTCCTAGAAATTTGATTGGTCGCTTGCCATCTCTTGAATGTGCTTATACTATATGGATATTTCTTGAGGAACGATTTTCGGACTATTCCTTGAAAAACTTAGATGAGATTCTTCACAAGTCCGTTGCTTTGAATAAGATGAATCTCAATGGTCCTAAGTTTGGAGATTGTTTATTTTAGCTTCGTGACCTTATGCGTGCCAAAGAAGATGTTGGAATCATTAGCAATGTCATTTCCGAAGTCATTAGAATTCATAAAGATGCACATTGTCATGATCACAAGACTAATGAATCACTCTCTCTAGGAAATGAACAATCACAAGATGATGTTGAACATGGATACTATCACTACTAGGGAAAACCCTATACACAGAATCTTAGCAGCAGCGCGGCATAAAAAGAGGCGCTGCTGCTAATAAGCAGCAATTCGTAGCGAAAGCTCTTTGGTGCAAATTTAGCAGTAGCACCTGATGTTAAACCGCGCTGCTACAAAAATCCACCGACAGTAGACAACGACCTAAGTTTACCAATAGCGCGGCTCCAGGAAGCGCGTTGCTGCTAACCCCATAGTCGTAGCGCGCTTTTTTGTCACGTCGCTGCTGCTAATTTTGAAATTGTGCGCATGGTTAGCCCGTTTAGCAGTAGCGCGTGTTAGGGAAGCTGCCACTGCTACCCTCTTAGCAGCAAGCACTTTTCTCCCCCGCTCATCGCTAAGCCGCAGCCCTCACCACCTTTCCCCACCTCCCCTCCCCATCTCCTCTCCCCCCTTTCCCCTACCTCCCACATCCTCCCTCTCTCACTCTTCTTCTTCCTCAATACTTCTCCCCCATTACTCTCCCTCTTCTACCTACCTTTCTCTCTCTTCATTACTCCTAGCTATAACTACACCACCTCCATTAATGCATTTCCTTTCTCTTTTTCCTTTCCCCTCCACTAGTTGAAGTTGTCTCCTCCCAAATTAGCTAGCTAGGTAGATGTAGCATTTAGTTAAGTGACATATTTGCCCCCTAACTAGATCTATCTTTGTCAACAAGAGCTTTGTGAACTTTTGATCTCCCTACAACATCATCTCCACCGTGTGCTCGATCTCGATCGAGGTGATGAAAATTTCATGCTTTTTGCAAAATGAAAATATGTTTATGTGTGTGTGATATGTTTGTGGAAATTGTCTGTGTGGCACGCCAAATTGTGCTTTTGAGTTGCCTATGTTTTGCGAAATGTCGATTTATTTCTGTTTTGGTAATTCGGCAAACTCTAGATCCATATATGTCCTATTTTTAGGGAAGGTCATGTCAAATTTTTGTATGACTTTGATGCATGCATGCATTTTTATAATTAATTTGTTTATTATTACCGTGCAGAGTTGACGATGGTCAGTGGAACGATGGTGGACAGGTGGTTGCGGTCGGCGGTGCAGGACATGAAAGAAAATAACCGGACAGAGGTTTTATGTCCGTGTCGAAAATGCAAAGGAATAGTTTGGCTTGACCCCCATGACGATGGTCGTGTCGAAGCGCACCTGCTCATGACTGGTTTCATGGATGGCTATACGCGGTGGATAATTGAAGATGAGGATGACGATGTTGAGGATGCCGACGGGGCAGGCAATGATGACACGGGGCAAGACGAAGAGATGATCGATAATGGCGGCGGGGAAGAGGCCGGACATGGCGGCGGAGAAAGGGCCGGACATGGCGGAGGAGAAGGGCCGTACATGGCGGCGCGGAGAGAACGACATGGACTCCACGCAGCAGAGTTCGTCGGTACTAAGTTCAATCATGCGGGACCCTCATGTTCAAGCATTGCGTCGCAAGGAGACGAGTACTGAGAGAGCTGCTTCTAGAGAGGAGGCTAAGCTGGAGCAACTGGTGGTAGACTCGAACACTCCATTGTATGATGGTTGCAATCCTGAGGTGACCCGCTTGAGTTTCACGCTCCAACTCCTGAAGAAGAAGGCTAAAAACAAATGGACCGACACTAGCCTCGATGAGCATCTCAAGTACCTAAAGGATGTTCTTTCCGCGGGTAATCTATGTCCTACTAGTGTTGATGAGGCCAAGAAGATCGTGTGCCCTCTTGATCTGCCACACGTTAGATACCATGCATGCATCAACGATTGCATAATTTATCGGAAGGAGCACGCGAAAAAACAAGTTGTCCGGTGTGCAATGCTTCTTGATACAAGAAGGCCGGGACGAAATGTCCCCGTAAAGTTGTATGGTACTTACCGATCACTCCCGTCTCCAGGTATTTTGTAGATCCCAAGGAAGCAAAGCTAATGTGCCGCACGCGGAGAGGAAGAAGCCCGACGATGGAGATGATCCGAAGCTGAGACACGTGAAGGATGGAAGCCAGTGGAGAGCGTTGAACAGCTTCTATCGGTATTTTGAATGTGATGCAAGGAACATCGTGCTCGACGCGTGTACCGATGGCATGAATCCGTTTGGCAACCAGAACACCAACCATAGCACATGGCCCGTGTTTGTATGGATGTACAACCTCCCCCCTGGTTGTGCATGAAATCGAAGTACATTCACATGAGCATGCTTATTCATGGGCCGAAACAACCAGGAAATAATATTAATTTGTATCTGGGGCTACTTCAAGAGGAGTTAGACACGTTATGGAAAACACCGCCAAGACATGGGACGCCAACAAAGGTGAGTATTTCAACATGAGAGTCAGCTGATCACGACAAAGGCAGGACTATCTCGATTACGGATATGTGGCAGGCCAGTGTGCCATGGATATTATGCGGATGCACGCGGTGCATGGATGATACGACGTCTCAAGCCTAACGTCAAGGAAAGATGGCGGTCAGGAAAATCGTGTACATGGGGCATCGAAGATGGCTTGAACAGGACGACTCGTGGAGAAACCGTGGAGATCTATTCAATGGTCACGCTGAGCATCGAGGACCTCCACGTAAGCGGAGCAAAGGTCTTTGAAATCGATGAGCTGTTGAAAAACTGGAAGGAGTGCCCCGCGCCGGGAAAGACGATGAGAAAGGCGCCGGAGCCGCTGCTGAAGGTATGGAAGACGAGGTCTGTGTTCTGGGACTTGGAGTATGTCAGGACCCCGATTCCAAATCACATCGACCTAGCCGGTAACACCTCATATCACTTTGTGGCCTCACGCACGGTATTCCCACGGGTGTCGCCTTACCATGGCCCGGGACCGTTTATGCCTTTTGGCTCACGATATGATAGTGTCTCTAGCATCCACATGACGAAGAACCCGGGCCGACATGGCTAGTCGTGAACCCAAAGCGGCACTAACCTATGGGGACAGCATACATGAATCACTTGAGCATGTCGGTCATCAACGTATGAATTCGGGCTGTAGCACTGGCTATGTGACTCCGGTATCCCGGCTGTAGCAGGCTAGGCAGGACTCCGAATATCACCGCGTGACATTTCCCGAAGAACAGACATATAGGAACGAAATGAAACACATGCCGCCAGTCAAGTGTCCAAGCAGTAGTCTTTGGGCTAGCAGGACTCGGTGAACCGGGTCAGCGGACTACTATCGCTCGTAAGCACGAGACTTACATTTCCCCATATGAGAGGCTGCCAAGGATAAACAACTAGTTTGTCGGATCCCACCCATACCAAGCATTTCAATCATACACGCAATATGCCCGATATGAGTAAATACAACAAGGCATCACAACAAAACTCTACAACTCAAGTACTTTATTTAAAAGGCTCCGAGGAGCCATACATAACATAGTCATACAGGTAGGGGTCACATGACCCAACACTCAAGTCATACAATCATACAAGCACATGCGGAAGCAAACTAGTCTCCGCTGAAGCTAATCAGAAATCTCCTGCACTCCGTTCCATCGCGTCATTTTCTTTAAAAGATATTAGATCACCGTGGGAAACTTTCAAATGAGTAATGGTTACCAGTCCATTATTCAAACAAACCCTTCGATGACTTATCGGCTGCCATTAGAGTGTGTTTAAAGAGATTGGAGGAACTCTTCCTCGGTCTCCGTATCCAAGAGTACAGACTCTAGAAAGAAAGAAAGCTTGTTGGAGCCTTTCTATCTACAATGGCCCTTCACAAGTCTTAGATCGCCACCTGGTGGCTAGCTTACTTGTCGAAGTCAAGATCTACATAGAATCCGTCGGAGGGGGTAGTATTGTCCTCTGAAAATATTGATTAAGCAAAACATGAGTACAAAAGTACTCAGCAAGTCTTACCACAGAATCCTATCATACATGCACATTCTCAAGAAGGAGGTGGAGTTATTTGCAAGAAGCCAGCTTTGACTCTTGGCTAAGCTATCCCACGTGACACACTTTGTAAAGCATTTGTCGCACACGAGTCCACTACTCACCATCACAATACTCCACCGTGGATCCTCTCTCGTCATCCCCGAGAGGGCCATCCACGATACTCACACTTATCTTGAGGCTTTTAGTAGTATCCATTTACTTGTCTATGAACCGATATAGGTAACCCGAAGTCCTTCTCCGTGGACACGGCTATTCGAATAGATCATAATTAACCCTGCAGGGGTGTACTTCTTCACACACGCTCTCACCACTTACGGTCGTTTACACGACATGTACTCGGCAACCTTCAAGCGGAAGCCCAACGTGGGTGTCGGCCACAGCCTACCTAAACACTCAAGTCCCTAGTCCAGGTTTATCGCCTATTCGGGTTCCATCCGCAGGGAGTCCGGCCGAGGTTTCCCATACGGCCCCGAACGATGTGTACTTGGTTCCCGAGTCACCAAACGGGCGAATCGGTACACCGCCACGGTGCCTACCGCAACACAACCCACCCCTAAGGTCAGCGCTATGCGGCTCCCCCAAAGATACTACAAACACCGTAAACTACTTGCAACTCTGGACTAAGAACAAGGGTGGTTAAGAAGCCGAGAGGGTCAATTAAGGATCCCAATGTGTGGTAGTAACTGTCTCATGGATCACAAACACAGATCTCAGTTCTTAGGTTCGGCTTCAATGAAACAACCCACCATGTACTCCTACATGGCCTCTCATCGATACCTTTACCAAATCGTGTTCAACATTTTCACTCTCGAACCAACACAACCTTTCACTCCAGTTCATCATCCCGATGAGCCAGACCTGACACAACTCTAAGCATAGCAAGCATAGCATGGTAGGAACAACACAAACATGGCTCAACCAACTCCTACACATACTAGTGGGTTTCATCTAGTTACGGTGGCAATGACAGTCATGCAAAGGAAGTGGGTTCAACTACCGCAATGACACAACAGTTTGAATCGCGTTGTCTTAATGCAGTAAACGAGAGCGAAGCGAGAACATGGGTTTGTATCGGAATGATCAACGAGTTGCTTGCACGATGGAACTGGGGTAGCGAACTGCCCTTCGGATGGGTAGTCGAGGTTATCTTCGAGCGTAACCTATCATGAAAACACACCGAAATAAACATACAAACAATATGCAACAATATGATGCATGCTATGACATGGCAATATGGATGTGTGTTGGCCTAATGCAAGTTGAAGGAACAGGGGATGAACTCATTTGAATCAAGATTCAAATGATAGCTCATTTGAGTTAGTCCTAATGGTGCAATATCTTATTCTGGTTATTCAGCATAGTTAACTTGTTTTAACATGCATGAAACCTGTACCAATGGATAGAGTGTATTTTTCTGATAAATTTTCATATATAAATCTTTGCATTTGGAGTTATAGATAAAAAGTTATAAGCATTTGAAATTTGGATTATATTCTGGAATTTATTATATAAAATAAATCCAGAATTTGATTTAATGTCGCCAAAGATGAGGTCAGCGTGACGTCAGGGTCAACGGGTCGTCCAGGTCAAACTGACCAGTGGGACCCGCATGTCGTGGTTAGTTTAACTAATTAGTTTAATTAGAACTAATCCTAATTAGTTAGCCGGGGTCCACATCATTGACTCAGGCGGTCAAGGGCCCACCGGCGGGGTTAGTGGTCAACTCGCTGGCGTCTAGCCGCCGAGGCGAGGCCTTGGCGGAGCAGAGTGCGTTTGCACTTTCCGCCACCAAATGGGGCGCGGGAGCATCTATGTGAAGTCGGAGGTGAGCCGCGAGGTTTGGTGGGTTAGTCGAGTCGGGTGGCGGAGTGGGCGCCGGCGACGAGTCGAGGCGGCCGGGCTCGGTGATGTCGGGTTAGTTGCTAGGGGGCTCGGCGTGGGAAGTGCATAGTTAGGCCCAGCGCAGCTCGGTGAGTGCGATGGACGGGGTGGCGTGGCCGTTGGGTGGCGAGCCTCGTCGGCGACGAGCTCCGTGGCGGTGCGTTCGGGTGATCGCGGTTGGGTCGTTGTGGTGCACGAAGAAGAGCGTGGAGAGGATGGAGAGGTAGCCAGGCTCACGGTGATCTCGTAGAGAGCCTCGACGGGGTCGGGGATGCTCTGATGCGGCGGCGACGGCGATGGGGATCTCCGGCGCCGAGCTCGGTCGAGGTCGGTGTAGTGGCCTCGGGGTGCTTAGAGCGAGTGGGACTCGGCTAGCTAGGGGTAGTGGGGTGCGGAGCTGCTGGACATGGTGGGGAGGGGCATGGACGGCGGGGAGCACGGCGTCGGCGGTGGCGCGTCAGCGATGGCGTCGGCCGGGTTGGGGAGAGCGAGAGAGGAGGCAGGGAAGAATGGGGTGTCCAGGGGTCCGGTGGCGGCGTGGAGGTCGCCCAGGCGAGGCGGCGAGTGAAGGTGGCGGCGGCGGCCAGGCGCGCCAAGGCTGCCGGGCTTGCTCGTGGTTGAGCTACAGCCATTTGGCTGGGTCAAGTGGCCGGGCGCTGCAAGCATGTAGGGTTTTTCCTTTTTAAGTCTTTTCTATTTTCTGTAACTCTGTTGGGGTTTTTTAAAATACCAAAACACTTTTAAAAATCATCAAAATGCTCCTGGTCACTTGTTGGAATATTCCCAACATGAAACATTTTGGTTTATAATTTTTGAACATTTAAAATAATTTTCATAATTTAAAATGCTCATTTCAAAAACTTGTGAATTAATCTTAGAACCCTTAGATGACCTAGAAAATGGTACACCTCCTTTGACATGGGTTACGAACCAAAACAAAGAGGATGAACATTTTGAAGGGCATTTCAGTTCATTGAAATAATTTTTAGTAAACCCTAGTTGTTTTAAGGGGGTGTTCGGGGTTTCTGCCTTCCCCATTTCAAATTCAAATGAAATTTAAACATGATGCACACCCTAATGCATGGTCTATCCGGGATGTGACAACTCACCCCCACTCAAAAGAATCTCGTCCGAGATTTAGGATCTATTCTTGAAAAAGGTGGGATACTCAAGTCGAAGACGATCCTCCCTTTCCCAAGTTGCTTCTTGCTCGGAATGGTTTGACCATTGAACCTTTAGAAACTTGATATTCCGACGCCGAAAGTGGTACGCTCGGCTTGATCGAGAATACTGAACGGGATATTCTCGATAGGTGAGGTTATCTTGGAGATCAAGCGTTTCGTGGTCTACTCCACGGATAGGATCCAGAAGCAACGCTGAGTTGGGAAACGTGGAAGACATGGTGGACTCGGAAAGATGCGGAGGTAGTTCCAATTGGTAGGCAACTTCTCCTCGTTTGGCAAGAATGCGAAAGGGTCCAATGTAACGAGGAGCCAACTTGCCTTTGATACCGAATCGATGGGTTCCCTTCAAAGGAGTAACCGAAGATAAGCTCGCCGCCAATTTCATAAGCCATAGGCTTATGCTTGCGATCATATTGGCTCTTTTGACGAGATTGGGCTGTTTTCAATTTCTCACGAATAACGCGAACCTGCTCTTACGCTTCTGAATCATGTCCGCCAAAGAGTTGTCTCTCCCGGTTTCGACCAGTTAAGAGGCGTTCGACATTTCCGTCCATAAAGAACTTCGAAGGGCTTTGCCAGTGCTGGCTTGATAACTATTGTTATAAGCGAACTTCGGCGAATGGTAGGCATTTCTCCCAATTCATGCCGAAAGAGATGACAGTAGCTCGAAGCATATCCTCTAGGATTTGATTGACTCGTTCTACTTGACCACTTGATTGAGGATGGAAAGCGGTGCTAAAAGAGAGACGAGTTCCCATAGCGTTTTGGAAACTTTCCCAAAATCGAGAGGTGAAGAGACTTCCACGGTCTGAGTTAATCTCTAATGGAATACCATGAAGAGACACTATTCGAGAGATATACAACTCAGCTAGCTGGCTAGCGGTTATACTCTCACGAACGGGTAGGAAGTGGGCTACTTTGGAAAGACGATCAACGACGACGAAGATAGCATTATTCCCTCTCTTGGTCCTGGGAAACCCGGTAATGAAATCCATACCGATTTTATCCCATTTCCATTCAGGAATTTCCAAAGGTTGAAGGGTACCAGCAGGCCGTTGATGCTCTGCTTTAACGCGACGACAGACGTTGCAACTAGCAATGTATTGAGCAATTTCTCTCTCCATCCTAGTCCACCAGAACCTCTGGCGTAGATCCTGATACATTTTGGTACTACCGGGATGAATTGTGAGAAGAGAATCATGAGCTTCCTTAAGGATCAATTGCCGTAGCTGTTGTTTCTTGGGAACCACTAAGCGGTTCTCAAAGAAGACAACACCTCGTTCATCTATGGAGAAACACTTAGCAGCTCCGCTAGCAATGTTCTCCTTGATCCGAGATATTCCCCTATCATACTGCCGAGCAGCTATGATTCGATCCGTAAGGTTGGGTTTCGCCACCGTGGTGGAAAGGAATCCTCGAGGAACAATGTGAAGATTAAGCTTACGAAATTCCTCGTGGAGAAATGGTTGACTTTGTTGTAACATTAGATTGTTAAAATAAGATTTAGGACTTAGTGCGTCAGCCATGACATTGGCTTTGAATGGGGTGTAATATATTCCTAAGTCGAAATCTGTAATCAACTCGACCCAACGCCTTTGCCTCGAGATTCAAATCCGGTTGGGTAAAGATATATTTCAGACTTTGGTGATCAGTGTAGATTTCGCAACGATTACCTGTAAGGTAATGTCGCCAGGTTTTGAGTGCATGAACCACCGCTGCAAGCTCTAGATCGTGTGGGATAGTTATCCTCATGTGGACGAATCGCCGAGAAGCGTAGGCAATCACATGACGATCTTGCATGAGTATGCAACCTAGTCCTTGTCGCGAGGCCGTAATAGATAATAAAGTCCTTAGAGAAATCTGGTGGAACAAGTACGGGAGCAGATGTCGAGCGTCTTTTCGGTTCTGAAAAGCTGAACTTCGCCTTGTGGCGTCCATTCGAACTTCTTATCTTTCTTGAGGAGTTCGGTTAGAGGTTTAGCAACTTTAGAGAAATTCTCGACGGTTGGCGGCAATAGCTCGCTAAACCGAGGAAACTCCGAACTTGCTTGACCGATTCAGGTGGAGTCCAATCAAGGACGGCTTGAACTCGCTTCGGGATTGACAGCAATGCCCTTACCGTAGATTACATGGCCTAGATAGGTCACTTACGGTAACCAGAATTCACACTTAGAGAATTTGGCATAAAGGCGGTGCTCTCGAAGTTTCATCAATACTAGCCTTAGATGTTCGGCAAGTTCTTCTTCATACTTGGAGTAGATGAGTATATCAACGAGGTATACCACGAATTTATCCAAGTACTCCATAAAGATTGAGTTCATTAACCGAGAGAAGGTGGTCGAGCATTGGTTAAACCGAAAGACATGACGGTGTACTCAGATTGGCCATAACGAGTAACAAAAGCCGCTTTTAGGTATGTCCCGTTCTTGATTTTGATTTGATGGTAGCCCAACCTCAAATCCATTTTGGAAAAGATTGAGGATCCAATGAGCTGATCATACAGTCGTTGATCCCGGGAGCGGATACTTGTTCTTGATCGTGACCAAATTGACAGTCGGTAATCTACAACCATCCGATCCGTACCATCCTTCTTCTTGACGAAGAGGACGGGCAAGCCCATGGAGATGAACTAGGACGGATGAAACCTTTTGCAAGGACTCATCGAGTTGTTTCTTGAGTTCAGCTAGTTCTAGGGGTGCCATCTTATAAGGTCTTCTAGAGATTGGGACGGTTCCGGAATAAGATCTATCACGAACTCGACATCCCCGCCGTGGAACACCGGCAGTTCTTCTGAAAGACATCCGGAAATCACGGACTACCGGAATATCTTCGAGGTCCGGAAGGGGTTGGCATTTAAGGAGTAAAGTCTGGCGCTTAGACACTCGGGTTAAAACATCCACCGCCTTGCCCGAAGGATGGGTAAGTTGAACGGTTCTAGTAGAGCAATCAATCTTGGCATAATGGGCTGACATCCGGTCCATACCCAAGATGATGTTTATGTCCGAGGACTTGAGAGCTATTAGAGATGCAAGAAAAACTAATCATCGACAAGAATTTCATTCCCATGACTTATTCTAGAGGTTTGCCATCTAGAACCAGGAGTTTGAATTTCCATGGAGGTAGGCATGTCACAGAATGTGGTGTTGTGCAATCGAGCATAGCTCTCGTAAATAAATGAATGAGATGCTCCAAAGATCAAAAGAACGGTTGCGGATGGCAATTAACAAGAAGCGTGCCGAGGACGACGTTGGGATCCTCATAGGTTTCTTCAAAGTAAACATAGTTGACATGGCCACGGCGGTGGCAACTGGTTTAGCATAGGGCACCTTCCTTTGGCTTGCCACGGCCAATGCAGACTTTCCAACTTGACTGGGTGGTTCGGGGACACTACATGGATGTAGTGGCCCGTCTCTCCACATTTGAAACAAGTTATCATATTGGGGCGTGGAGCAGCACTAGCAGCAGGGCCTCCATAAGTCTTGGGCGGAACATACTGCTGGTTGGGGCGAGGCGCCTCAAAAGATGGCCTCGGGTGAACACAGGTGGTAGAGCAAGATTTGGAATCCAAACCCGGCGCTTCGGGGATCCAGAGCCGGATGAAGATCCAGTCACGGATGTGCTTTAGAAGCCTCAAAATCAGTCTCCGCCTGGGCCACCGATAGCCTTATTGACTAGCTTCGGAAAAGAGGTACACTCATGCAGACGGAGATCTCGGCGTAGCTCGAGGCTAAGTCCCTTGCGGAACCTTGCACGCTTCTTAGCATCGGTAGAAACTTCTTCGGGGCATAACGTGCTAACCTCCCAAATTCACGGCTGTAGGCATCCACCGATAGCCTACCTTGGGTGAAACTGCAGAATTCCTCACGCTTATGCGGTCCATAAGACCTTCTCGAATATGATGCTCATGAAGGCGGCTTGAACTCATCCCAAGTTGTAACTTGTCCAACCGGACGCATAGCCTCATAATTTTCCCACCAGAGATCGGCGGTGGCCTTCCAGATGATAGGCGGCAAAGGGTGAAGCAGGCGGCGGCGGCGTGGCCAAGGCTCGCCAGTCGCTCGTCAAGCCGAGCCAAGCAAGCCATGCTGGTGGCCGGCAGCGGGTGGGCGCTGGCGATGTAGGGTTTTTCCTTTTTAAGTCTTTTCTATTTTCTCAGAACTCTGTTGGGTTTTTAAAAATACCAAAACACTTTTAAAAATCATCAAAATGCTCCTGGTCACTTGTTGGAATATTCCCAACATGAAACATTTTGGTTTGGCAATTTTTGAACATTTAAAATAATTTTCATAATTTAAAATGCTCATTTCAAAAACTTGTGAATTAATCTTAGAACCCTTAGATGACCTAGAAAATGGTACACCTCCTTTGACATGGGTTACGAACCAAAACAAAGAGGATGAACATTTTGAAGGGCATTTCAGGTTCATTGAAATAATTTTTAGTAAACCCTAGTTGTTTTAAGGGGGTGTTCTGGGGTTTCTGCCTTCCCATTTCAAATTCAAATGAAATTTAAACATGATGCACACCCTAATGCATGGTCTATCCGGGATGTGACAGAGCATCGCACAAACTCGATACACCTCATTGCCTTGATCAAATGCATATCTGTAAGAATGTCCTTGAGAGCTTGCTCGCAACACTGATGAACATGCCGGATAAGACCAAGGATGGGCCGAAGGCAAGAAAAGACTTGCAAGATTTGAAAATTAGGGAAGATCTGCACATGCCGCCCCGTAAAATGTCAGACGAGACAGAGACGGAGACAGAGGCACGGGAGAAGAAGGGCAAGAAAATAAAGAAAGAGGATTATTGCGCCCCTTCTTGCCTCACCTTAAGTCAGGCTGAGATCAATGCCTTCTTTAAGTGCCTTACCGGAGTCAAAGTTAGTTCCGATTCTTTGTGGGAAGATAAGCAGATATCTAGACATGGACAAGAAAAGGTTCAGCGGGATGAAGTCTCATGACTGTCATGTGATGATGACGCAGATACTACCTGTTGCCCTTAGAGGGATAATGGACAAGCACGTCCGTGACATGCTTATTGGTCTCTGCAACTTTTTCGACGTCATCTCTCGAAAGTCGATCAGTGTGAAGCAGCTCCAAAGGCTACAGGAAGAGATCGTTGTGATACTGAATGAGATTGAGATGTACTTCCCGCCCGCGTTCTTTGACGTGATGGTGCATCTATGTGTCCATATTGTGGATGACATAATATACCTGGGGCCGTCATTCCTGCACAACATGATGCCATTTGAGAGGATGAATGGGATCATCAAAGGATTCGTTCGTAACATGTCCCGTCCGGATGGAAGCATCGTCAGGGCTATTTGGCACAAGAGTGCATCTCTTCTGTGAGAATTTTCTATATGGCGCAGACCAGCCGCTGGTGTTAGTGTTGGTTTGCCCGTTAACAAGCACGATGGGAGACTCGAAGGAGATGGTCACTGCAACGGTCGCAAGGAACTGCACGTGGCATACTCAGATCGATGCAGCGACTTTGACAAAGCAAACTTGGTAGTGCTACAACACCTAGACGAGGTAGATCCTTTCGTGGCACTGCACAAAGAAATTATCGCAAAGAAGTATCGTAACCGGGGTATGCGGAATGACGCCTTGAAGTTACTAGAGAGCACAACTCCACTTTCCTGCATTGGTTCAAAGAGCATATTATTGCTAATCCTCCAGAGGAGGGCTCTAAGGACGGATTGCTCATATACGCCTTAGCACATGGCCCTCGCCCAACCCCGTAACCTATCAGGCATATGATATCAACGGATACACGTTCTACACGGAGGCCAAAGATATGGACAGTGATGATCGAACTCGGGGTGACGATGGAATGCATGACCGGCAGCGACAACGGCGCAATCGAACGATTTTATGGAAGGGTCGAGGAGATCTGGGAGCTTGACTACTCTGGACTGCACAACACGACGATGTTCCGTGTCAGATGGGCTAAGAATGTTGAAAGAGAAAGCCGGATTTTCACTACCATGACTATACCCGACGCCAAGAGCGCTACCGTGAACGCTATCGCAAAAAACGAGCCATGGGTACACGCTAAGCATGTGACACAATGCTTCTTCATAACTGACCCGCGCAATCCCAGCCGTGTTGTCATGAGGAGAGGCAAAAGGAACATCATTGGAATGGATGGAGTCGCCAACGAGGAAGACTATGATCAGTACAGCAACCCAATGAGGGAAGATGACGATGATGATGAAGTATACGTCAAAAGAAGAATCAATACTACATTACCTAAGAAAAATCGTACTCCATGGAAAAGGCAAAGTCACGATGCGGGGCTCAATTATTCTTCGACGAACAAGAAGGGAAAGAAGCTGACTCAAAAACGAAAACGTCAGCAGTGAGGAAACTTATGTTATCGGTCAAATGATGTAATATATATATATATATATATATATATATATATATATATGTTCCTATTTTGTATACGCACTTAGCCATTATTATGCATGGGTCCAATGATGTGTAATATATATGTTCCTATTTTGCGTACATATTTAACCGTCAAATGATGCAATATATATCGCCCTCCCTTCGTTCACTGCCCTCGGGAAATAAAAGTGGGATAAAATAAAGGAAAAGGAAAACTGGCAGTAGCGAAGGTAGTAGCAGCGCGTTTTCCTAAACCGCTACAGATACTGAAGTTAGTAGCAGCGTTTTGTCCAAATGCGCCATCAACGTCCACTTAACCCAAAATTCTCACCATACTGTGCTTCATCCCGCCTCCCCAAATCCCCACTCTCCCCGTCGCCTTTGCCGCGCCCGACCAGGCCGCCGCTCGACTCGGCGCCAGCTAGCCTCGACCCGGCGCTCGCCCCGACCCGGCGCCGGCGCTCGCCCCGACCCATCGGCCTCGCCTCCCTCCTCTCCCCTCCCGGCCGTCGGGCCTGCCTCCTCGCCCTGCACCCTCTGTAAACCCCCCTCTCTCTCTACTAGGGTTCTTCGGTTAATTTACTTAGGTTTTAGTTAGGGCAGTATGTTAATTAGGTTATCTATTTAGTTATGAATTTAGCTAGGTTTCAAAATTTGAACTGGATATGTGATATGTGCAAATTTGAACTGGACATGTGATATGTGCATATGTCATGTTTTGGACATGTCATGTTTGGAAAATGATCCGAGTGGCCTATGTTACGCTGGAGTGTTGATTCATTTCCGTTCTGGTGAATTTCAGGCGCCGATATGTCCATTTTTAGCAAAGGTCATGCCGAAATTTCCCGTGAATAAAGGCATGATTTTGTGCTACATAGTTGGCATATCGAGTGCTGGCACATAGATTTCTTTTTATGTCATATCATTTATTCATACTTTTAGAAATAAATGAGGACACTTAATCATAGGAAACATGTCGAACAACGAAGAAACTGGGCCTTCTGACCAAGATGCAAATGAGATGGATTATGAGGGTGAACAAGAGTACCTCGACTATTTGACTACTAAGCAAGGTTTGCAGGTCGGCCTCGATGATGGTACTGACGCCGACATCGACACCGACAGCGCCGGCACCGAGACCGGTGGGGAAGGTACCGGCACCGATGGCGGCACCGAGACCGGCGGGGAAGGTACCGGCCCCGATGCCGCTACCGAAAAGAGGAAGCATAAGAAGCAGAGGATGGAATTGTACATCGTCTTCATGAACATGCATCTCTAACAGGTACCTAGTTTCTTGATGGCGAGATGGAATTGCTATGTCGTGTACAAAGGGAAGGTTCCGGGGGTGTACAACGAGTGGCATGAGTGTCAGGCGCAAGTGAATGGGTTCACGAGCGCCAGCCATAAAGGCTTCAAAAGCGCATAAGAAGGAGAAGCTAGTTACTTGAGGTTCACGCTTAGCGCGAGAGAGGACTCAGAATCGCCACCTCATGTCTTGCATAGTTCCGCTCTCACTCATAGTGATAGCACTTCTTGCGTATACCTTTGTTTAGATGGATGACGTTGTTGTAGTTGCAAGTATTCGAGACTTGCATGTATCGCTATTTTCGAGATGATGACAAGATATCACTTTGTGTTGGATGATGATTATGATGAGACTATTTGTATGTACATGCTATGATTACATTTGTGGTCTCACGTACATTTGTATGTGTATCATGATGACATTTCTATGTGCTAAAGATTCTTCTATAAAGCCTGTTCAAATACAAAACAAATATGCCAAAAAAATAACAAAAAACCTACTTAAATTAGCGATGGCGAGTGTACAAAAGTTAGCAGCAGCGCCGCTATAGCGATGGCGCGTCAAGGTAAAGCGCGCTAGAGATACTAGCGATGGCGAGCTTCCCATGACAAGCTTCTTTGCTACACTTGTAGCAAGATGGCGCCCGGTGAGCACGCAGCCTTCTTGCTATATGTTAGTTGTAGCGCCTTATTAGTAGTGCCTATCCCCGCACTACTGATACATCTAAAACCCGCGCTGCTGCTAGCCTTTTCCCTAGTAATGTATGATGAGGATGATGATAGTGACTATGATCTTGATGAGTCTATGAGACACTTTGGTCTTATGGCTAACCTTCACGGCTACATGGCTGGAGGAAAGGAATGGGTTCTTAATAGTGGATGTACCGACCACATGACCGGAGACAAGGATATGTTTCGTGAGCTTGATGAAAACAACGACCCTCGAAAGTATGTCAATTTTGGTGATAACTCAAAGGGTAAGGTGGTTGGCCTTGGTAAGGTGGCCATCTCACATGACAGCTCCATACAAAATGTTATGCTCATTGAATCTCTTGGCTACAATTTACTTTCTGTATCTAGATTAGTTTATTTCGGTTTCAATGTCCTATTTACTGAAGTAGATTGCCAAGTGTTTCGAAGAGATAATCATAATATGGTCATACGTAGAGGTGATCTATACATTGTTGATTTCACTAAAAAGGCTCAACCTAGAACTTCCTTAATTTCTAAATCCTCTAAAGGCTGGCTGTGGCATAGACGGTTAGGTCATGTGGGCATGCAAAATCTTGACAAGCTTATTAAAGGTAATCATATCCTTGGGGTTAAAGATGTTATATTTGACAAGGATAGACTTTGTAGTGCTTGCCAAGCAGGAAAACAAGTTGGAGGAAGTCATCCCGTGAAGAACATCATAACCACGAGAAGACCACTTGAGCTACTTCACATGGATTTTTTCGGTCCCAATGCCTACAAGAGTCTCGGTGGTAACTCGTTTGGATTGGTCATTGTTGGTGATTTTTCAAGATTTATGTGGGTGTTCTTTCTTGATGATAAATCAAAGGTCCAAAAGATCTTCAAAAACTTCACTAGGAAGGCCCAAAACCAATTTGAAGTGAAGATCAAGAAGGTTCACAGCGATAACGGAACGGAGTTCAAGAACGCCAATGTGGACACCTTTCTTGACGAAGAAGGGATTTCACATGAGTTCTCGGCTACGTACACACCTCAAAAAATGGAGTTGTTGAGAGGAAGAACTGGACGCTCATCGAAATGGCAAGAACGACGCTTGATGAGTACAAGACGCCAAAATACTTTTGGGCGGAAGCGGTTGAGACAGCTTGCCATGCAACGAATCGTCTATATCTTCACAAGCTACTCAGCAAGACGGCATACGAGCTTCTCACCGTTAACAAACCCCAAGTTGGATACTTTCGGGTATTCGGCTCAAAATGCTACATTCTTGATAAGCATCGTCGTTCAAAATTTGCTTCTAAATCTCATGAAGGTTTCCTACTCGGTTATGGCTCAAACTCTCACACTTACCGTGTCTACAACAATTTCACCCGAAAGGTTGAAGAGACGGTAGATGTGAAGTTTGATGAATCTAACGGCTCGAAAGTAGAGCAATTGCCAATTAATATAGGTGACAAAGATCCCTCGGAATCTATACAAGACTTGTCTATTGGCAAGATTCGCCCAATGGAGGTGAAGGAGAGTACCTCGTCCGTCCAGGTGGAAGCCTCAACTTCACGACAAGGTGAACCACAAGTTGACTTGGAGGCATCCATGAGTGGGACACATCAAGACAATGAAAACGAGGATGTACAACAAGATGAACCTCGACGACCTCCTTCTCCCCCTCCACGGGAGAACAACAACGCCAACAACAACGAAGAAAAGAGGAAGAACAAGAAAATGAAGAGGATGTTCCACCCCGACCCAAACAAAAGCTCTCACGAGTTCGAGCAAGAGTCTCAAGAGATCATCCCGTCGAACAAATCTTTGATGATATTCAAACCAGGAGAATTACTCGCTCTAAAACTCGTTTGGCTAATTTTTGTGAACATTACTCATTCATTTCTAGCATTGAACCTATGAAGGTTGAAGACGCTCTTGATGATCCGGATTGGGTGAACGCTATGCATGAAGAGCTACACAATTTCGAGAGGAACCAAAGTGTGGACGTTGGTTGAAAAGCCCGATGAGAAGCATAATGTCATTGGAACCAAATGGGTGTTTCGGAACAAGCAAGATGAAGATGGACAAGTTTTACGCAACAAGGCTCGTCTCGTTGCTCAAGGCTACACTCAAGTCGAAAGTATGGACTATGGTGAGACATATGCCCCCGTTGCTAAACTTGAGTCCATTCGCATCTTACTTGATTATGCCAATCATCATGACATCACCTTATATCAAATGGACATCAAAATTGCTTTTCTTAATGGTGAAATTGAGGAATAAGTTTATGTTGAACAACCTCCCGGCTTTGCTAACCCTAAGAAACCCGACCATGTTTACAAACTTCACAAAGCCCTTTATGGTCTTAAACAAGCTCCTAGAGCGTGGTATAAATGCTTGACTAAGTTTCTCATTGAAAAAGGCTTTGAAATGGGTAAAATTGATTCTACACTTTATACTAAAAGGATTAATGGTGAATTATTTGTGTGCCAAATTTATGTTGATGACATCATATTTGGTTTGACTAACCCTCATTTTAGTGAAAAATTTGGAAGGCTAATGTCAGAGAAGTTTGAGATGTCTTTGATGAGTGAACTCAAGTTCTTTCTTGGTTTTCAAATCAAGCAAACTAAGGAGGGTACCTTTGTCTCTCAAACAAAGTAAACCAAGGACTTATTCAAGAAGTTCAACATGCAAGAATGCAAAGGTATGAGTACCCCCATGCCTACTAGTGGACATCTTGACTTGACAAAGGATGGCGAACCGGTTGACCAAAAGGTTTACCGCTCTATGATTGGTTCATTGTTATATCTATGTGCCTCCATCCCGATATTATGCTAAGTGTGTGCATGTGTGCACAATATCAAGCGGCCCCCAAAGAATGTCATCTTAATGCTGTGAAAAGGATTGTGAGATACTTAATTCACACACCAAACTTTGGCATTTGGTATCCTAAGAGGTCTTCTTTTGATCTTGTTGGCTACTCCGACTCAGACTTTGCTCGTGACAAGGTTGATAGAAAGTCCACTTCGGGTACTTGTCAATTTCTTGGTAGATCGCTTGTGTCTTGGTCCTCCGAGAAACAAAACTCGGTATCCTTATCCACCGCCGAAGCGGAATACATTGCTGTCAGTTCATGTTGTGCTCAATTACTTTGGACGACCTAAACTCTTAAAGATTATGGGATATATGTGAAACATGTTCCATTGCTTTGTGACAATGAGAGTGCTATTAAGATTGCTCATAATCCCGTGCAACATTCTTGAACTAAGCATATTGAAGTTCGTCATCATTTTATTCGAGATAATGTTGCTAAGGGATATATCAAACTTAAGCATGTTCGTACTAATAAGCAATTGTCGGATATATTCACCAAACCCTTGATGAGAAAGTGTTTTGCCATTTGAGAGGTGAATTGAACATCATTGATGCCTCAAACTTGGAGTAGAAACTCTATTTGGATGCATGCAAGGCATGAGCCTTTCTTTGACTAATCCTTGATATTTCTCTTATGATGATGATCATATGTCTTGGATATTCTTGTACTCTTGCATGCTATCTAACCCTTGTAGGTACTTGGATAAACCCAACTCTATGAGATTGCAACTCAATCACATACTAAGCAATCTCTACATATCCAAGTCTCTACAATATGTTGGTTGAAGACAAGGAAGCACGAATCCTTTCCATATATCCTTTGACAATTTCCTTATATCAAATTTTATGATTGTCATTTTGGATACACAAGTGCTCTTCCTTGCAATACTAACCCATGTAGGTAGATGAACTCCAACTGCAAGTGGTGCTCCCAACTCTTGATGAGCTACATCAACCTTGAGCATCCCACACAAGTTCAACTACATGATCAAGATCAACACCACCACCCAAGGTATGTTATTCCATCTTAGAGAAGCTTTACCCCAACTCATGGGTCAAAGCAGCTCAACAAGATGTGAATACATCAAAATGCTTAAACAAAAAATGGAAACCCCATTTTGAGCTTAAACGATGAGTGTGACCTATGATCAAGTGCCTTCACTTGACTCCTAAGTCAATATACTCTAACATAGGTGACCTTGTCACCGACCAATTCTAGATGAAGTTCTTTATTGTTTCTCTATGTTCTTGCATTTGTCTCTTGCATGCTTGTTCCCCTTTCAAAAAAACTTCATCTAGATTTCTTTTCTTTTCTCTGTTATGTTCTGCATTCCCCGCATCCAATTCATTGCAAATCCTTCAGTTAATTCCTTGCAAATCTTTGTGAGATCTTGTTTGCCTAAGTGAGCTAAGATGACAATTGTTTTCTCTCTGCGTTAAACTTGGCCTCGCCAGTTTGTTTCTTTGGGCTAAACCAAACCACCTCGGTGCCACCGAACATAACAAGTCGGTGTTACCACTGAGAAAACACTTTGCCATTTGCATCCTGCATATTTGCTCCAGCTCCACTAAATGATTCTTGTCCTCTACCAGCATCCTATATTACATGTTGCTTTGTAATGTGACTCACGGACCAAACCTACTTGACTCATGCTCCAGAAGATCCCTTCTTGGAAATTGATGTCAAAGGGGAAGAGAGAGCACATCAGAGCTTATCACATAAGAGAGAATGCACACCTAAAGCCTCTCTTGATGCTTCTTATCTATAAGAGGAGAGATGTCTCATGTCTTCAAGAGGGGAAAGATATATTAGTATGTGTTATGATTGATATGATTGTTTTGCTCTGATTTTCTTGTTTGCTCTGATTTTCTTTTCCCTATCCTCTCCCATTACCCAATATCATATTCAGGGGGAGAGAGCTCAGTTCCAAGGGAAGGAAATTTCCTCGAATTCATTGCATATCTTTACTCTTTGGGGACATGTCTATATCCAAACAGAGTACCTAGTACTCACTCTCTACATGTCATCCCAATCTTGGTACTCTTGTGATTTCCTGCTCTTGCTTTGTCTAGTGGGTGTTCGTGTGTTATCTAACCTTGTTTACTCAGGTTCATCTCTTCCAAAGCTAGTTCAAGACCACAAGGTAAGTATATGCATCACACTCATGTGCATGAAGATCTCTTCCTGAGGTATATATTGTTTGCAAGGACTCATGAACATGAAGGTATATTTCTAGTATCTACACCATTTGCTCTGATGCATATAGCCAAGATACATGTAACTCATTGCTTGCTCTGTCATGCTTATGCATTCTCATGCTCTGATATTCCATAATCACATGATTGCATACATGTAGGGGGAGCATATGAATGTTACATGTCTTTCCAAAGCTTTACTTGCTATTTCCTTATATCCTTATATAAAGCTTTGATGTATGTTGTCATCAATTACCAAAAAGGGGGAGATTGAAGCACAAGTGCTCCCTGGGTGACTTTGGTAATTAATATCAACATATCTCTTGTTGGACTAATATTTCCATCTAGTATATTTCAGATAAGTTCAACATTGGAGTGGCATGGACAAGAGGATGTGGAACCCCTTCTAGATGCTAAGGACAAACATTGGCAAAAGCCCATGAATCTAGATTTTCATTTTAGTGATCCAAGATCACATTGAGTCCGTAGGAAAAGTCAATACTATTAAAAGGGGATGAGATGGTGCTTAATGGCTTGCTTTCTCAAAGTGCTTACTGACATGCTCCAAAGCCCTCAACCACTTTCTCATTTCCACATATGTCCTAAACCTAAAGTCAAACTCGACCCCATCGATTTGATCTATCCGGCGCCACCAAGTTCATTTAACATAGCAACTGCCACAAACCCTAATAACTTCGGTCTCACCGATGGGCTCAACTTTTCAGCAAGCTATGGAAAAAATGGTGGAACTGCCACCTTCTGAAGGTGACGAGTTAACTATAACTGCAATGTCACCTATTGCTGCAGTGGGTCAGTACCTGTCCACTAACAGTGCCAAAAGCACGTTCCTTCGTAATATTGGGTTGTTTATTAAGGAAATCTCGTCCAAACTGCCTCATGATCAAGATATGCAAGCTCAAAACAATGTAATATCTGCGCTCCAGACACAAGTCCATTCCCTAATAGAGACCCTTTGTGAAACAAGGACAACCATTGTTCGATGTCGTCAAGATAAGCATGGTTTTGAAACCACACTATCAGCCATTTCCTATGTTGTTCAGGAGCCTAGGAGAAATAAAGGTGAAGGTTATGGTGCTCCATCGGAAAGTACATCATGAAAACATATCAGTCAGGTCAAATGAACTGAGCTTCTGAACTTCTGGTGGTGCATTTATCTGCCAGACTGTTAACTTTCATGCCAACCTTCCTTTTGTTTTATGGTTGTAATTTGTTTTGTTGCGATACAAAATTGTTCTTAACGTGCAGTCACCGGCTAAATAAAATAACAAGCCATTTTTGTATAGTGTAGGGTGTTCCCTATATTTGCACTCGTGGCGAACTTTGATGCCCAGTGGTTGTAATCTGTGCAATCGCCTTAATAGCCCAGCGTTAGTTTCGGGCTTATTTATTTCCTAGTATTCCTTTTCCATGGTTTGCTAGTGGCCGCAACAACCATGGGCCATATATGAACCGCGGTAACCTTGAGCCTTCTACAGGCCGCAGGATCCATGGGCCTCCTACGGGTCGTTGGATAAATGGGCCTCCAATGGGCCGTTGGATAAATGGGCTTCCAACGGTAGTAGAATCGGTGGGCCTTGGGCCGCCGGATAAATGGGTCCACATGGGCCATAAATGGGGGTAATTGGTATCAGGCCAGCATGGTAACGGGCCGTTAACAGGCCGGAAGACAGCAAAGGCTTAATTCTGTCACAGGCATAACGGGTAGTTAATGGGCCAGAATATAGGACGGGCTAGAAACGGTGCAACGGGTTAATAGGCCACAAACAGGTCGATTCTAACCAAGGGCTAGAATTTGGCCCATTAGGGGAATAGGCCCCTAACAGGCTAGAAGTAATCGAGGGCCGAAAAGGAGCCCAAGAACGTATGGGCCGTCAGTAGGCCGAAAGCTAACACGGGCTGGAAATGGCCCATGGAAATTATGGGCCGTTAATGAGTACAAAGATATTTACTGTTCATTAAGGGCCAGAATCACCGTGGGCCACTGAAGGGCCTAAAGATACGGAAGGCCTCATATGGGCCGAAAGACGTCGTGGACCATACATGGGCCAAAAGTGAAATGAGGGCTGGTGTTATATTCGACAGCCCACATGACGCTTTTGGGCCGAATTCGGGAAGGCACTAACGGGCCGTGAGTTACCTGGCCGTAAAATGGGCTATATGCGAACATACCGTTAACAAGCTTTTCATGGGCCGGCCCGCTAACTTTTGACCAAGTCAAACGGGTCGGCCTTTGTAAGCTAAATGGGCCAGTGTTGGGCCTTCGCACGTGTTGACATATCATAGGCGCCTATCTGACCCAATGACGAGCTGGCATGTGTTTCCTTCGGCCAATGAGAATTTTACACGTGGAAAATCACCATTGGTCCAGGTTGTTAACGGGTTATCGGATCAAAAACCAGACCCGATAGCTTAACGGCGACCCGTTACGGTGGATGCCACGTGTCGGTCACCCTTGATGAAAGCACTTCTATGACGCGCAATTTATCGTCATGGAAGTGGACACTTCCGTGATGATAATTTTGGTAATGTCATGGAACACTTCTACGACAACACAGGTATGACTATCTTGATTCTGTCATAAAATCGTGATGGATGTACATGCATGACAAAAAACGTAACCTACTGTGACAAACACGTATCATCACGAAAGTGTGTTTTTTGTAGTGGTCCTTACTAGAGCTTCATCCCTGGGGTTCTCTCTTGAAGGAAAATAACATGGTGGGTGAACAAATTACTGTCGGGCAATTGATAGAAAAGCGCAAAGTTCTGATGATACCCAAGGCAATGATTATGAATATAGGCATCACGTCCGTGTCAAGTAGACCGACTCCTGCCTACATCTACTACTATTACTCCACACATCGACCGCTATCCAGCATGCATCTAGAGTATTAAGTCATAAGAACTAAGTAACGCCTTAAGTAAGATGACATGATGTAGAGGGATAAACTCAAGCAATATGATGAAAACCCCATCTTTTTTACCCTTGATGGCAACACGTGCCTCGCTACCCCTACTTTATCACTGGGTGAGGACACCGCAAGATTGAACCCAAAACTAAGCAGCTGTCACATAGCAAGAAGAACCAATCTAGTTGGCCAAACCAAACCGATAATTCGAATAGAAATACAAAGAAATCAAATCATGCATATAATAATTCAGGAAAGACTCAAATAATATTCATAGATAATTTGATCGTAAATCCACAATTCATCGAATATTGACAAACACACCGCAAAAGAATATTACATCGAATAGAACTCCAAGAACACCGAGGAGAACATTGTATTGAAGATCAAAGATAGATAAGAAGCCATCTACCTACTAGCTATGGACCCGTAAGTCTGTGGTAAACTACTCACGCTTCATCAGAAGGGCAATAGAGTTGATGTAGATGCCCTCCGTATCGAATCCCCCTCTCCCGTGATGCCAGAAAAGGCCTCAAGATGGGATCTCACGGGAACAGAAGGTTACAGCGGGGGAAAAGTATTTTGGTGGACTCTTCTGGTGGTTTGGGAAATTTGGGAATTTAGACCGAAAGAATTAGGGTTGGAAGAGTCACGTGGAGCCCACAAGCTAGGAGGGCGCCCCCCAGGGTGCGCCCTCAGGGCTTGTGGAGCCCTTGGAACTCTTCTGCCCCCCTCTCCAAGTCTGATGGGTGTCTACCGGTCCAAGAAAAATCATTGCAAAAGTTTTATTCTGTTGGACTCCATTTGGTATCCCTTTTCTGTAAAACTCAAAAACTAGGGAAAACAGAAACTAGCACTGGGCTCTAGGTTAATAAGTTAGTCCCAAAAAATAATATAAAATAGCATGTTAATGCATATAGAACATCCAAAACAGATAATATAATAGCATGGAACAATAAAAAATTATAGATACATTGGAGACGTATCAAGCATCCCCAAGCTTAATTACTACTCGTCCTCGAGTAGGTAAATGATAAAAACAGAATTTTTGATGTGGAATGCTACCTAACAAATTTATCCATGTAATTTTCTTTATTGTGGCATGAATATTTAGATCCATAAGGTTCAAAACAAAAGTATAATATTGACATAAAAACAATTATACTTCAAGCATACTAATAAAGCAATCATGTCTTCTCAAAATAACATGGCCAAAGGAAGTTATCCCTACAAAATCATATAGTCTGGCTATGCTCCATTTTCATCACACAAAGTTTTTTATCACGCACAACCCCAATGACAAGCCAAACAATTGTTTAATACTTTTGATGTTCTAATTTTTTTCAACTTTCACGCAATACATAAGCATGAGCCATGGATATAGCACTATAGGTGGAATAGAATATGATGGTTGTGGAGAAGACAAAAAGAAGGAGATAGTCTCACATCAACTAGGCGTATTAACTGGCTATGGAGATGCCCATCAATAGATATCAATGTGAGTGAGTGGGGATTGCCATGCAACAGATGCACTAGAGCTATAAGTGTATGAAAGCTCAAAAAGAAACTAAGTGGGTGTGCATCCAACTTGCTTGCTCAGGAAGACCTAGGGCAATTTGAGGAAGCCCATCATTGGAATATACAAGCCAAGTTCTTATAATGAAAAATCCACTAGTATATGAAAGTGACAAAATAGGAGACTCTCTATCATGAAGATCATGGTGCTACTTTGGAGCACAAGTGTGGAAAAAGGATAGTAACATTGTCCCTTCTCCCTTTTTCTCTCATTTTTTGTTTGGACTTCTTTGGCCTCTTTTATTTTTTAATAAAGTCTGGAGACTCAGCCCAACTTGTGAGGGAATCATAGCTTCCACCATCCTTTCCTCACATGGGACAATGCTCTAATAATGATGCTCATCACACTTTTATTTACTTAAAACTCAAGAATTACAACTCGATACTAGAACAAAATATGACTCTATATGAAATGAATTCCTGCGGTGGTGTATCGGGATGTGCAATGATCTAGAGTAGCAATAACATCAAAATATCACGCTAGGTATCTTACGATCATACGAAGCAATATGAGAATGATGGTGTGTGTCATAATAAACGGAACGGTGGAAGTTGCATGGCAATATATATATCGGAATGGCTATGGAAATGCCATTATAGGTAGATATGGTTGCTATTTTGAGGAAGGTATATGGTGGGTTTTATGCACCAGCGAGAATTGTAAGGTACTAGAGAGGCTAGCAAAGGTGGAAGGGTGAGAGTGCTTATAATCCATGGACTCAACATTAGTAAAAAAGAACTCATATACTTATTGAAAAAATTTATTAGCTATCAAAAGAAGGTACTGCACGCATGCTCCTAGGGGGGTAGATTGGTAGGAAAAGACCATCGCTCGTCCCCGACCACCAATCATAAGGAAGACAATCAAAAAATAAATCATGCTCCGACTTCATCACATAACGGTTCACCATACGTGCATGCTATGGGAATCACAAACTTTAACACAAGTATTTCTACCAATCCACAATTACTCACTAGCATGACTCTAATATAACCATCTTTATATCTCAAAGCAATCATAAGAAGTCAAACTTCTCATATTATTCAAGGCCCTTTATATGAAAGTTTTTATTATATCCCTCTTGGATGCCCATCATATTAGGACTAAATTCATAACCTATGCAAATTACCATGTTGTTTAGAGACTATCAAAATAATATAAGTGAAGCATGAGAGTTCAACAATTTGTATAAAATAAAGCCACCACCGTGCTCTAAGAAGATATAAGTGAAGCACTAGAGCAAATTGTCTAGCTCAAAAATTATAAGTGAAGCACATAGAGTATTCTAATAAATTCACGATAAATGCGTGTCCCTCTCAAAAGGTGTGTACAACAAGGATGATTGTGCCAAAATAAAAAGAAAAGACTCAAATCATACAACAAAAACATATCATGTGGTGAATAAAAATATAGCCTCAAGTAAATTTACCGATAGACGAAGACAAAAGAGGGGATGCCATCCGGGGCATCCCCAGGCTTAGATGCTTGGTTGTCCTTGAATATTACCTTGGGGTTCCTTGGGCATCCCCAATCTTAGGCTCTTGCCACTCGTCATTTCGTTGTCCATCAAATCTTTACCCAAACTTGAAAACTTCACAACACAAAACTCAAAAAAAAAAAAAAAAACTCATGAGATTTGTTAGTCTAAGAAAATAAATCACCACTTTTTGATATTGTTGTGAACTCATTCTGTATTTATATTCGTGTAATATACTATATTACAACTTCTCCATGGTTCATACCCCCCGATACTACTCAAAGATTCATCAAAATAAGCAAACAACACATAGAAAACATAATCTGTCAAAAACAGAACAATCTATAGCAATCTGAAAACGTCGTATACTTCTGTAACTCCAAAACTTCTAAAAAACTATCCGGACAATTTGTATATCAATCTTGTGTAAAAAATTCATATCAAAAGCACGCTTTGTGATTTTTGAAAATTGTTTTACTGGGTGCAAAAGTTACTGTTTTTCAGCAAGATCAAATCAACTATCACCGTAGACCATCCCAAAGGTCTTGCTTGGCTCAAACACTAATTAACAGACCAAAACATAATTATTACAGAGGTAATAATGTGTGTTTATTGAAAAATATAACCAAAAACATAAAAATAAAATTGGGTTGCCTCCCAACAAGCGCTATTGTTTAACGCCCCTAGCTAGGCATAAAACATAGATCTAAGTATTGTCATCTTTGGTATGCTTTTCCATATATGTGTACTCATCGGAAGGTCTGGCAAAGATAACTTGGAACACATTATCCATAGAAATTTTGGCATCATTAAGCTGCCCATTGATACGTCTCCAACGTATCTATAATTTATGAAGTATCCATGCCATGTTTACAATAATTTTATATGGTTTTGGTATGATTTGCACAGAACTAACCGGGACTGACGTTGTATTCAGCAGAACTACCGTGGTGTTGTTTTTGAGCAGAAATGAAAGTTCTCCAAACACCACAAAACTTTTTGTGGATTTTTTATGGACCAGAGCAGCACCTGGGGGTGCCCCGAGGAGGGCACAACCCACCAAAGCGCGCCTGGGCCCCCAGGCACGCCCTGGTGGGTTGTGCCCACCTCGGTGGCCTCCTGTACCCCTTCTTCGCCTATAAATTCGCAAATATTCTGAAAACCCTCGGGGAGACCCTAGGTCAGAAGTTCTGCCACCGCAAGTCTCTGTAGCCACGAAAAACCAATCACGATCCCGTTCCGGCACCCTGCCGGAGGGGGAGATCATCACCGATGGCCATTTTCATCATCCCGGCGACCACCACGATGAGGAGGGAGTAGTCCACCCTCGGGGCCGAGGGTTTGTACCAGTAGCTATGTGTTGAATCTCTCTCACGCGCGATCTTGAGATGTCATGACCTTGATGTATCATGGGCTTTGTTAACATAGATGGATCATATGATGTTTCTCCCCTCTCTACTCTTGTTTTGATGAATTGAGTCTTTACCCTTCGAAGTTTTGTCTTGCCGGATTGAATGTTCAGATCTGAGAACACATGATATATGTCTTGCATATGAATACCCGTGGTGACAATGGGGTATTATTTTGGTTCACTTGATATATGTTATGGCACTCAACTTGCGGATTCCCGAGGTGACTTTGGGGTAATCTATGCGTAGGGGTTGATGCACGTTTTTATTATCTTTTCTATGATAGAAACTTTGGGGTCTCCTTGTAGTTCTTTGTGTGGATTGAGTATTATGAATTTGAAATTGTTTGATACATATCGTATAATTAACTCATGGGTACTCGCGGTGACATTGGGGTATCTAGGTGACATTAGAGTTGGTTGATATGCATCACATGGTGTTATTTTAGTATGAACTCTTGATTAGATCGATCGGAAAGAATAGCTTGCTATTATTTTAGTACGAACTTGATACGACTCCGTCGTATCTATAATTTTTGATTGTTTCATGCCAATAGTATACAAGTTTTACATACTTTTGGCAACTTTTTATATGATTTATTTGGACTAACTTACTTATCTAGTGCCCAGTGCCAGTTCCTGTTTGCTGCCTGTATTTGTATCGCAGAAAATCCATATCAAACAAAGTCCAAACGTGATGCAACTCCACCGAGAATTATTTTGGAATATTTTGAGATTTTTGGGAGTTGGAATCACCGCAAGCGGAGGCCCGTGGTGGGCACAACCCACCAGGGCGCACCAGAGGAGCCAGGCGTGGCGTGGTGGGTTGTGCCCACCTCGTACGTCGGTAGGAGCTATACTTCAAGCGCAAGGAAGCTTATATCTAGAAAAAAATCGTGTAAAAATATCAGCAAAATCGGAGTTACAGATCTCTGGGAATTTAAGAAACGTGAAGGGCCAGATCTGGGGAACGCGAAACAGAAGAGGACAGAGAGACAGATCCAATCTCGGAGGCGCTCTCGCCCCTCCACAATCATGGAGGCCATGGACCATAGGGGGAGGCCAAGGAAGAAGAAGAAGAAGGAGGGGGCTCTCTCCCCCTCTCCCCGGTTGCATCGGAGTGCCGCCGGGGCTAGGATCGTGACAGCGATCTACATCAACAATCTTGCTACCGTCAACACCAACTCTCTCCCCCTCTATGTGATACGTCCATTTTGCATCATGCTTTGATATTGATATTTATTGCATTATGGGCTGTTATTACTCATTATGTCACAATACTTATGCCTTTTCTCTCTTATTTTACAAGGTTTACACGAAGAGGGAGAATGCCGACAACTGGAATTCTGGACTGGAAAAGGAGCAAACATTGGAAACCTATTCTGCACAGCTCCAAAAGTCCTGAAACTCCACGGAAGTTATTTTTGGAATTAATAAAAAATATTGAGCGAAGAAAACACCAGAGGGGGGTCACCCACCGTCCACGAGGGTGGGGGCGCGCCCCCTACCTCGTGGGCCACCTGTCAGGCCTCCGGTGCCCATCTTTGGCTATATGAAGTCTTTCGCCCTGGAAAAAATCAAGAAGAAGCTTTCGGGACGAAACACCGCCGCCATGAGGCGGAACCTTGGCGGAACCAATCTAGGGCTCCGGCGGAGCTGTTCTGCCGGGGAAACATCCCTCTGGGAGGGGGAAATCGTCACCATCGTCATCACCATCGATCCTCTCATCGGGAGGGGGTCAATCTCCATCAACATCTTCACCAGCACCATCTCCTCTCAAACCCTAGTTCATCCCTTGTATCCGATCTTTGTCTCAAAGCCTCGGATTGGTACCTGTGGGTTGCTAGTAGTGTTGATTACTCCTTGTAGTTGATGCTAGTTGGTTTATTCGGTGGAAGATCATATGTTCAGATCCTATATGCATATTAATACCCCTCTGATTACGAACATGAATATGATTTGTGAGTAGTTACGTTTGTTCCTGAGGACATGGGAGAAGTCTTGCTATAAGTAGTCATGTGAATTTGGTATTCGTTCGATATTTTGATGAGATGTATGTTGTCTTTCCTCTAGTGGTGTTATGTGAACGTCAACTACATGACACTTCACCATTGTTTGGGCCTAGAGGAAGGCATTGGGAAGTAATAAGTAGATGGTGGGTTGCTAGAGTGATAGAAGCTTAAACCCTAGTTTATGCGTTGCTTCGTAAGGGGTTGATTTGGATCCATATGTTTCATGCTATGGTTAGGTTTACCTTAATTCTTCTTTCGTAGTTGCGGATGCTTGCGAGAGTAGTTAATCATAAGTGGGATGCTTGTCCAAGGTAGGGCAACACCCAAGAACCGGTCCACCCACATATCAGATTATCAAAGTAACGAACATGAATCATATGAGCGTGAAGAAAACTAGCTTGACAATAATTCCCAGGTGTCCTCGGGAGCGTTTTCCTTCATATAAGGATTTGTCCAGGCTTGTCCTTTGCTACAAAAAGGATTGGGCCACCTTGCTGCACCTTATTTACTTTTGTTACTTGTTACCCGTTACGAATTACCTTATCACAAAACTATCTGTTACCGATAATTTCAGTGCTTGCAGAGAATACCTTACTGAAAACCGCTTGTCATTTCCTTCTGCTCCTCGTTGGGTTCGACACTCTTACTTATCGAAAGGACTACGATAGATCCCCTACACTTGTGGGTCATCACTATGCAGCGGTGTAACACCTCTTCCCCCTGTTGTAATCTCTACTTAAACATGGTGCTCAACTCCATATATTATTTCCCAATGATCTATGGTTATCCTATGATGTTTGAGTAGATCCGTTTTGTCCTGTGGGTTAATCGTGATCTTGGTTGGTAGGATTGTATATTTGATTTATGGTGCTGTCGTACAGTGCCCTCCGTCTCATGCAAACGTGAGGGTCCCCCGCTGTAGGGTGTTGCAATATGTTCATGGTTCGCTTACGGTGGGTTGTGAGAATGACAGAAACTTAAACCCGAGTAGGTGGGGTATGACGTATGGGAGTAAAGAGGACTTGATACTTAATGCTATGGTTGGGTTTCACGACCTTAATGATCTTTAGTAGTTGCGGATGCTTGCTAGAGTTCCAATCATAAGTGTATATGATCCAACTAGAGAAAGTATGTTAGCTCATGCCTCTCCCTCATATAAAATTACAAGAATGATTACCGGTACTTGTTATCGATTGCCTAGGGACAAATGAATTTCTTGTTGACAAAAGCTATCTACTTTTATTACCTTGCAATTTATTATTAGTTTTATTCTCACAAAGTACTCGTAGTTTTATTCTCAGAAAATAGTTTCATACTTGTTTTAGGTAAAGCAAACATCAAGCATGAGTAGAGTTGTATCGGTGGTTGATAGAACTTGAGGGAATATTTGCTCTACCTTTAGCTCCTCGTTGGGTTTGACACTCTTACTTATCGAAAGAGGTTTCAATTGATCCCCTATACTTGTGGGTTATCAAGACCTTTTTCCGCGCCCGTTCTTGCGGGGAGCAATAGCGTGGGATGAATATTCTCGTGTGTGGTTGTTTGCTTTATCACTAAGTAGTTTTTATTTCCTATTCTAAGTTGTTCTCTATCTTTAGTTATGGATATGGAACACGAAACACCAAAAAAATTAGTTGTACTTGCTACTGATGGAGATGGGGAACCTCCTAAAACCCTCGATGCTCGTTATGTAAAAGATATTATGCACTACTTTGATAATCCTGAGAAAACCCCATTCAACTATAGAATGGGAGTAACGTTGGATCAACATGAATACTTTAGGGATTATCGCTTGACACAAAAACGGAAACTTTTTTTATGGGATCAAATTTATATGTTGCATTGGTATGCTCAAGATTTATGCTTGAGATATGATTTTACTTGTTGCTCTAGGATGAATGCTCCACACCTTCCATTTTCATGTGAATTTAATGATAATGAAACCTTGGCTTCTTATGCTAGAGGTATATATGATTATTATGATGTGGAACTAATAGAAGAATTTGTTGCTTTTAAGGGTGCTTATGAAATTGAATCTTTGTTTGAAAAGTTTGAAGCTTTTGATGATGATGTTTATAGGCCCGAAATTTTTGCCATCCTTAAATATTGCTATGATAATTATAAATTCAATTCCGATATTGATGCATTTATTAAGAAAGTCTCCGCTGTCCAAGAAGAGACTAATATTTTGCAGGAGTCTATGGAAGAAGGAATTGATGAAACTGTGAACTCATTGGATGAAAAAGATGATGAGGAGAGCGAAGAACAAGTGGAGGAAGAACAAATTAGCTACCCATGCCTACCTTCTAATGAGAGTAACCCTCCAACTCATACATTATTTAATGCCCCTTCGTTCTTACCGAAGGATGAATGCTATGATAATTCCTATGATCTTGTTGATTCATTTGAAATATCCCTTTTGATGAACTTGATGCTTGTTATGCTTGTGTCCAAGATGCCAATATGAATTATGCTTATGGAGATGAACTTGCTATAGTTCCTTATGTTAAGAATGAAATTTTTGCTATTGCACCCACACATGATAGTCCTATTATCTTTCTGAATTCTCCAAACTACACTATATCGAAGAAGTTTGCTCTTATTAAGGATTATGTTGATGGGTTGCATTTTACCGTTGCACATGATGATTTTGATGAATGTAATATGCATGTGCTTGCTGCTCCTACTTGCAATTATTATGAGAGAGGAACTACATCTCCACCTCTTTATGTTTCCAACACGATAAAATTGCAAGAAACTACTTATGCTATGTATTGGCCTTTACTTGATGTGCATGAATTGTTCTTGTATGACATGCCGATGCATAGGAAGAGAGTAAGACTTCGTCCTTGCTTGATATATGTTTCTTTGTGCTCACTACTAAATGCTAAATCATTATTAATTAAAATTGGCTTTGATATACCTTGGGATCCGGGTGGATTCATTACTTGAGCACTTTATGCCTAGCTTAATAGCTTTAAAGAAAGCGCTGCCAGGGAGACAACCCGGAAGTTTTAGAGAGTCATTTATTTCTGTTGAGTGCTTTTATAAAGTTTAAAAACAAAAAAATATAGAGGGGAAACTTAAAACTTCACTAAAAGAAAAGTGAAAGTGAGAGGGACTAGCATTGTGAAAGTGGGACCTAGCCTTGAACTTTGTTCATGCCCATGGAAACTTTGTGAATCTCAATTACAGAAAATTTTCAACAAAAATAATTATCCCCTTGTACAATTCCATTGTATTATAAAAATAATGTGCCAAGATTTGCCTTTAGGATGTTTACATTGCTTGTTGGTTTGTGCGGTGCAAAACAGAAACTTTGGCTGTAGTGCGCGATTTTACATTTTTTTACTGGAACGTCAAACGTTTCTGGAACTTTTTGCCTGTCTTTCTATAAAAATTGTTTATTGTTCCTAATTGTTTCAGAATTTTTAGAGTACCAGAAGTATGATGAATGTTCAGATTACTACAGACTGTCCTGTTTAAGACATATTCTATTTTTGATGCATTGTTTTGCTTGTTTTGATGAAACTATCGATTCTATCAGTGGATTAAGCCATGGAAAAATTATATTATAGTAGCTACAATGCAAAAACAAAATATGAATCAGTTTGCAACAATACTTATAGTAGTGATTTGCTTTATTATACTAACGGAGCTTACCAAGCTTTCTGCTGAGTTTTCTGTGGATGAAGTGATCAAAGATCGAGGAGGTCTCGGTATGAGGAGAAGGAGGAGAAGAAAGAGCTCAAGATTGGGGATTCCCAAGGAACCCCAATTATATTAAAGGAGACTCAAGCGTCTAAGTTTGTGGATGCCCCAGAAGGCATCCCATCTTTCTTCAACAAGTATCGGTATGTTTTCGGTTTCGTTTCGTTCGCGTGATATGTGCAAATCTTGGAGCATCTTTTGCTTTTAGTTTTTCATTTTTCTTTTATGCACCATGCTGGTATGAGATAGTCCATGGTTGATTTATAGACTGCTCATTACACTTCACTTATATCTTTTGAGTGCGGCTTTATAGAATGCTTCATGCGCTTCACTTATATCATTTGAAGTTTGGATTGCCTGTTTCTCTTCACATAGAAACCCGATGTTCGTAGATTGCTCTTTTGCTTCACTTATATTTGTTAGAGCATGGTATTTTGTAGAAAGAATTAAAATCTCATGCTTCACTTATATCTATTTAGAGAGACAAAAGGAATTGGTCAATTGCATGGTTAGTCATAAAACCCTACATAAAACTTATGGATCACTGAATATGATATGTTTGATTCCTTGCAATAGTTTTGCGATATGGACATGATAAATATGTGGCAAGTACTAGTAAATGGTTGTGCTTAAGTAAGAATATTGGTATTAAGGTTTGTGATTCCAGAAGCATGCACGTATAGTCTCTTGTTATGCTATGAAAGTTGGAGCACAATTTATCCTTGATTGTCTACCTTTGTGTGAAGGTTGAGGGCGCGCGATGGTTAACTTCTACCAACCTCCCCCCTAGGAGCATGCTTAGTATTACTTTGCTTCGAGGGCTAATAAACTTTTGCAATAAGTATATGAGTTCTTTATGACTAATGTGAGTCCATGGATTATACGCACTCTTACCTTTCTGCAATTTGCTAGCCTCTACGGAACCGTGCATTGCCCTTTCTCACCTCGAGACATGGTGCAAAATTCGCCGGTGCATCCAAACCCTGTGATATGATACGCTCTATCACACATAAGCCTTATTATATCTTCCTCAAAACAGCCACCATACCTACCTATTATGGCTTTTCCATGGCCATTCCGAGATATATTGCCATGTAACTTCATCCCTTCCGTTTAACTTGAGCATTCATTTTCATATTGCTTTGCATGATCATATAGATGACATAGCATTTGTGGCTCAGCCACCGTTCATCATTTTCATACATGTTACGCTAGGTCATTGCTAGAGGCATTCATATAGAGTCATATTTTGTAGTATTGAGTTATAAATAAATAAAAGTGTGATGATCATCATTATTCATTATTAGAGCATTGCCCCAGTGATGAAAGGATGATGGAGACCATGATTCCCCCACAAGTCGGGATGAGACTCCAGACTAAAAGGAAAGAAAAAAAGAAAAAAGAAGAAAAAGAAAAAATGAATGAATGAAAAAGAAAAGAAAAGGGGCATGCAAATACCATACTTGTGCTTCAAAGTAGCACCATGTTTTTCGTATCACTACAAAAAAAGACACATCCGTGACAATTTGGGCCGAACGATTTTTTTTCTGTCATACTTATGACACTTCTATGATGATCATTGTGGCAAAACCCGGTATCATCATAGATGTAGTGGGCTCCTACTTCTATGACAAAAAATCATGACAGAAAATGGGCTTTTCGTCCTGGACGGGCCAGAAATGCAGCTGCATGACATTCTTTGGGCCGTCCATGATGGAAAAAACCATGGTAGAAGCAAGGGCGAGGAAAATTTCGGGGAGTTCCCGGTTACGGTGGGTGGCCGGGGGCCGAGCGATGCACGTTTCTCTTGTACACGTACGCGCGTGTGTGTGAGGCGTTGGGCTCTAACTAAACCTGAGCGATGCTTCGCCTAACTGAACCCGAGCGATTGCACTGCAGGCTACGCGTTACTGAACCCGAGCGATTGAGCGATTCCTTCGCTACTGTTGCTAACTGAAGCCAATCGATGCTGCCTCTGCCTCTGGATGAACAGTGAGTGTTGCGGGGGGGGGGGGGGGTTGGATGAACAGTGAGCGGTGGGGGTGGATGAACAGGACCCCGTGGCGTTGCCTCTGGATGAACAGGACCCCGATCGATCGAGCCGGTTGGGGCTGGATAACAGGACCCCATGGAGGGCTGGATGAACAGGACGACCCCGTGGAGGGCTGGATGAACAGTAAATGGTGGAGGGGGTGGATGAACAGTAGCCCGTGGAGGGGTGGTTGAACAGGAGCCCGTGGAGAGGGGTGGTTGAATAGTAGCCGGTGGAGTAGCGCGCGGTGGAGGCTGGATGAACAGGAGCCCGTGGATGAACAGTCGCAGGTGGAGGATGGAGGAGGTCGACGGTGGATGAACAGTTGCCCGTGGAGGCTGGAGGAGGTCGACGGTGGAGATGAACAGTATCCCGTGGAGTCCTGTTTTGCGGTACGCCACACCCCTCTCGATGAACAGGACCCCCGTTTTGACCGTAGCGCTCCAACACAAGTCCGATTCGTCCGTTTTGCGGTACGCCACACCCATCCCGATCAACAGGACCCCGTTTTGACCGTAGGAGGTCCAACACAAGTCCGTTTCCTCCGTTTTGCGGTACGCAAGACCCCTCCCGATGAACAGGATCCCATTTCGAACCTGGCCGGTCGAACACAAGGCCGTTTCCTCCGTTCTGTGGTACGCCAGGCCTCATTTCCATCGCCTATTCCGTCCAAGCTCGTTGGCTCCCACGCGTTCTGTTGCCTCCTGATGAACACAATGCATTCCGTTACCTCCCGATGAACACGACGCATTCGATTGCCTCAACATGAACACGAGCCGACGCAGTTTCCCCGTTCCGACCCAGCCATGTACACGAGCACTGGCCGTACGTATGCGCGAGTAGGCGTTCGAGACCCCGCCCGTATGTACGTGCGTGGCCGTATGTACTTTCTTGCACCCTGGTCGTTGTACGTACGTGTACATGCTACGTGTGCGCCTCTACTACGACACGTGCGCGCCTCTACTAAGACACGTGCGCGCCTCTACATCGACCAGTATGTACATACACATTCGTGACCAGAATGACAACGCTACGTACGCTTCGACCAGGTGGGTCCCGACTGTCAGGCACTTCATTGCATGCGAAGATGTAGCAGGTGGGTCCCAGTAGTCACGAGGCGAATCGTTTTTTTGCCCGGATGCACTTTGTTGCGTGCGAAGATGTAGCTGGTGGGTCCTAGCGGTCAGGGGAAAACATTTTTTCACGAAATACGGTGGTCCTTCCGGTGGGTCCCTGCTGTCAGGTGGAGGAATAATTATTTTGCGCATAATAAGGAGGCACTTCCTTGCAGCCGCCGTGGACCTAGCTGTCAGTCTCTCCACGTATAGTACTCTTCCGATGAAACTCGTGCCTTGAACACGTTGAGCACGCCGCACCGAGAGGACCAGGGCGGTGGACTACGGCGAGGCCTAGGAAGGGGACGATGCGGAGCCGGGGAAGACGCGGCACTGGAAGCCCGCGCGGAGAGGAGTACGAGGGTTCACTGGTTCGGCTGCGGTGTGAGGCTGCCGTCGTTGTAGAATAACAGGGGGTGTGGGTGAGTAGAGGGATGGTCTGGCCAGCGGTGGGAGTAGTAGGGGGCGGTGAGGCCTCCGCGGTATCACAACCGGCCATGGGAGGCAGGAGCACGCGACGAGACCGGCGCTGGTTTGGGCGGCTGGAGCAAGAAGACCAGAGGTTGAAGAAGCACTATGGCCGTTGGATGGACATCGTACGGTCACTGGAGCTAGAATCGTTCATATTGACTAAGTTGACAAAACCCTCTGTCCCCGTCAACTTAGTTGGCCCACAAGTCATGCTCCCACTATGGTGGGTCCCAGCTAGCAGGGGGTATTCATTTTTTTGTGCGTAATAGGGAGGCACTTCCTTGCATGCGAAGATATAGCTGGTGGGTCCGACTTGTCAGCGGGGGAATATTTTTTTCGCAAAATACAGAGGCCCTTCTGGTGGGTCCCAGCTGTCAGGTGGAGGAATCATTATTTTGCGCGTAATAAGGAGGCATTTCCTTGTGTGCGTCCGTGGACCCAACTGTCAGCCTCCCCACGTACAGTTCACGTCTGATGGATGTCGTTTGTTGACCATGTTGACCAGGCCGCGCCGAGAGCACCATGGCGGTGGACGACGGTGAGGCCTAGGAAGGGAACGACACGGAGCTAGGGAAGACTCGGCAATGGTTGCCCACACGGTGGGGAGTACGAGGGTTTACTGGTCCGGCTGCCGTTGCCGGAAAATAAGAGGAGGTGTTGTCACGACCGGTTTTTCAATAAAAATATTTATTAAGAAACCGACCTATAAATTCCAGTGTGAGGAAAATCCTCCATACTGGTAGACAAAATCTTGATACAATAAGCCAGTAGCATATGATATATTACAGGGTCGAGCTGAGGTTGCTCAACAAATTATTACAAGCACGCCAATAATTATACATAGTGGCGGATATGACACAGTGGAGTGGTGGCATACTACTGACTCGAGGTAAAGTAGTGGAATAACAAAGTGGAGTGGGTGATATGACTCCAACACTGGTGGCTCATCGAGCATCGAGGTGAGGCTCGGTGAATTTATTTCGGTAGTGGAAGCGAATATAACATAGCGACTAATCCAGGGGGTCGCACGAGACTGACTGGGATTTCCTCTAGGCGTCGGACTCGCTATCGAACTCTTCATCCATGAGATCGCCTTCGTCAGCATCTGGCCAAATCAACAAGCCAGGTGAGTACTTTGAAAGTACTCGCAAGACAGTTCGGACAAAAGATATAACAAATGTATGCATGAATGTGACATGATTAATTTTAACAATGCACAATCAAACCAGTATAGCAAGGTAAGTAAAAAGGGAATCGGCGGTAGTCCGCTCGAAAACCAAAGAAGATAAACTCAAAACCGATCGGGTGTCTGAAGCGACGCCTCGAAGGGTGAACAAATATGTGAAGCATGCCATAGTCGGGCGTCTAAGCGACACCTCATAAAGGGCTTATATTTAAAGAAAAGACATGCGTGCCGCAGTCGGACGTCGGAGCGACATCACAGAAAGGGCTTATAACAAAAATAAATAATAACAATGTTGCGATCGGACGCCGGAGCGACATCACAGAAAGGGCTTATAACAAAAATAAATAATAACAATGCCGCAGTCGGACGTCTGAGCGACATCGCAGAAAGGGCTTATAACAAAATAAATAATAACAATGCCGCAGTCGGACGTCTGAGCGACATCGCAGAAAGGGCTTATAATTAAAGTAAATAATAACAATGCCGCAATGGACGTCTGGCGACATTGCGTAAAGGGCTTATAACAAAAGTAAATAATAACAATGCCGCAGTCGGACGTCTGAGCGACATCGCAGAAAGGGCTTATGACAAAAGTAAATAATAACAATGCCGCAGTCGGACGTCTGAGCGACATCGCAGAAAGGGCTTATAACAAAAGTCAATAATAACAATGCCGCAGTCGGACGTCTGAGCGACATCGCAGAAAGGGCTTATAATTCACTTCTCATATCGGTTAACTTGCAAGGAGTAGTGCTCATTGGAAAAATATTCATCACATGATAATAAACGGGTTAGTCCATCCACAGGAATAAATAATTAACACTCATGTGGTTCTCAGGAGTTTCTGTCACCGATACTGACATTTGACAAGATAAGATGAACACCGTACTTGGACATGAATAGAATGAATTCAAGGATTTTTTTTGACTCTGCAGAGTTTGTACTAAAATATCCACAGCCAACGGATTTCCGTAGTCACGAAGGACTAGTTCCGTTTATGGCATTTTGGAGGAAACACAACTAACCAGTACACACCCATCCTACCTCACGTCGCCAGGAATCACCCTAGACAGCGTTCAATAAAAACTTTGAGACGGGGAGATCACTATCTTGAATAACATGGGATCAAATTTATATACGCGCGCTCTAAGGGGTGCCCCCCTCTCGGTCCCAACCGGAAACACCCATGCCCCCTGACCGGATGAAAGGCTTTAATCCAGGGCCATGGAACCCTCATCCCGGCCTCTCGATTTGGTGTGTACCAGAAAGTGGTGTGCAACTTACTAAGCCGTATCCCTTGCGGAAAACATGTGGTAGTACGAAAGGGGAGACAGACGGGAATTTGACTAATTTATGTTGACACTGGGTCAACGATCTGGCATAAGACTGGCATGCTACAACACTGCCATCTTACCCATTCTCATGCCAACTCATGGCCATGCAACATGTTTCCAACAACTCATGGATTTCCCGAAACTTACTTGCCTCAACTCTTACGAGATAAACTTTCATCAAGATGCTCATGAACATGCCATGATAATAAATTAATGCAAACATGCCCAAACACTCATCATATCAAAAGTTCAAACATGCTTGCCTGGTTCGGAGTAGTCGGGGCCTATCTCGGTGAAGTTCGCGGTCCCGTCACCTCCTTCGGTATCTACGGTATACAAAAAAATATACGCACTAACATAAATACCAAGGGGTGCTCAAAAAATATTCCAAATATTTTTCAAATAAATCTGTTAAAACACTAGACAAAATTTTTAAGAGGACAGAAAAAGAATCACTCAAAAATCCTTTTTTGTTTGAAAGTTATAAGAGTTTTGGTCCAAGGACCTTTCTGTAATGAAACAGAAAATACTCAGGGGGCAGAATAAAAAAGTTCAGAAAACGATTCGGTTTGGAAAGCGTATTTATCAGAATACGCTTTCAGAAAACGTTTCAAAAAAAAGTAACAAAGAGGCTGACGGGCGGGTCCCACCCGTCAGGTTTAAAAATTCAAACGGGGCGGCTGAGCTTGTCGGCGCCCGAGAGCCGCGGTGGTCGCCGGCGGCGATCCACGGCGAGGCAGGAGGATCGGGTGGTACCTCCGTGCTCAGGGCGCCATTCCGCGTCGGTGGGTGGTGGTGGTGGTCGCCGGCGAGTACCACGTCGACGGTGGCCCTTGCTCCGGTGGACGGTGATTCAGGAGGGGTTGGATCTCGCCGGAGAGTGCTGCGAAGAGCAAATTGAGGTGGGGGTTAGGCTACTGGGTGCTCGAGAGGGTTGCTGACGAGGTTAGGGCGCCGGGGACGGCCTCACCGGAGTGAATCGAGGTGGAGGCCGAGGCGGAACGGGGCGGCCGGAGTTGGGGGAGGAGACCTCCTCGAGGTCCTCCTAGTAGCCTGGCGGAGTGTAGGTGAGGTGTAGGGATGCTGCGTGCTCGAGGGCGAGCTCGGGGCCCCTTTTTATAGGCGATCAGGGGGGTTGGCCGTGAACGGAGTTTTCCGGCGATGGTTACGGCGGCGCAGGGCTTGGTCGGGGTGGTTTAGCGGTTGAGCATCACCGTGGAGGTCTTCTGGCTCCATTTAGACGCTAAACGAGTTTGGACGAAGAGCTTTGGGGGGAGTTCAACGGAACGGGCGCGGGGCCTGCTGGCGGCATAAGGCGCGCTTCGTGCTTGCCGCCACGGCGACGGTGCAACGGGGTGCGCTGGCGTGCAAGGGCCACGCGAGGGCTGTGGAACATTAGGCGGCGACGGTGGCGCAGCGAAGCGGTTTTGCCCTCGCTGGCCGCCACGGTGGCGCAGCCCACCACAAAACCGCTAACGCCGGGCGAGGTTTCGCCGCCACCGACGCCTGCATGCATCCAAGGGGCGTCAGGCGCCCGCCAGGAGGAGAGGCCGGCGCACACGCCAAAGACTGCTGACAGTGACCCAACTCGACGAAGAAACCAAACTCTGAATTTTCTGAATTCTTGAAAGTGCAAAGTGACAAAGGCATGCTAGGTGTTCGACAGAATGATTTTGGTATGTGGGGATTTTTCCTTGAGCTGCTTTTTGGTGGAGTGGCTTCTCATTGCAACTGGAGGTTGCCTGAATTTTGGTGGAATTTTTGGAGAAGAGGAGATACGAATTTTACCAAATTTGACAAATCTGGTCCAAACTTGCAGAAGCTGAAACTTGAAAATTTTGAAAAGAAGAAGAGTGGATCTTGATGGTTCTAGGTTGTGGGTGCTAGGGACTATCCAGAATAGTTGGTTTGAGAACAAAACTCAAAGGCATTTAGGTACTTGCTTTGCAAATCACCTAGGCTCAAAATAATGGACATAATTGTTTTGGGACAAGAATTTAATGAAATAAAATCCAAAAATGAGTTGGACTTGTTGGGACAGAATATTTGAATTGTCCCAAAGGGGAAGGAGGGGTTTTGGGAAGATTTTTCCACATGAGGCATGGTACCATCCCAAGATCATGCTGGCACACACAGTACATTGATGAAAAGATTCAAAGTTCAATCACACCTGAATTTATTACACGATTCTCATATCGAGTCTTTATTACAATAGAATAAATTCGGCCGAAGACCAACTCATGAGAAATAAACTAAATAAAGCTGCGGAAGCGTAGACAAATAGCGAGTCCATCCGACTCCATAGGGCAATCGCCAAGCGTGGATCGTAGCCTCACTCCTGATCGGAAAACTCCTCTGCAACATAAGACATTGTAGCCGTGTAGGTCAGCATTTTGAATATGCCGACAAGTCAAAGAGAGAACAACAATAAAAATTACTAACACTATATGCAATTTGGCTGTGGGGCTCTAAGTTTTATTGTTTTGCGAAAAAGCCAGTTTTTCCCTACAACAAGGACTTGTTTGCAAATACTACAAAATGTTGGTAGTTATTGAGATGGTTCCGCCAACCAATGTCTCATTCCCAATTATTAAATAACCCCTCAATTAATTTATTAAGTTCGTGTTGAGATATCCAAATACTCCAAGTTCCAGAGGCTCAAATTGTCCGTGAATCGGGACACGGCTAACCGATTAGATCTTCACTCTGCAGAGGTTTGCGCACTTTACCTGCAAGAATCGTTCCCTCCGTTAACTCTTCGCACTTCCTGGTGTTTGAAGACGGGACGAACGAAACAGGGTCTTCCGAAGAGTTCCTCTGGGCCACTGCCGGTGCCCATCCAATCCTACCGTTCTTCTACATCTCGTAGCACCGTCCGGCCAGAGTCACACCTAGGGTCGACCAAGACAGAGCCCATAATGGCTTGCGGCTGCACAGGTAAGCTTCCGGTCAATGGGGTATCCATCCGTCTCTTCGTGGCTGGGTGAAGCTTTCCGCAATATGTCATGGCGCTTCTCCATGCATCCTCGCCACCGCTGGTTTCTCCAGGTGCCCGTCAACCGTCCTCCACCCAAAGAGTGAATTTTGAAGTCCATCTTGAGCTTGAAGTCATGGGGTAGTCACCATCTTGACTCTCACATCTCCCTTATGAATCACTCAACCAACCCCGTCTACGAGCATAGCAAAAATAAACTATTTCGTCCCGGGCCATGGTAACAAGGGGGGATTGGTTTCATCCTACCTCATGATACTACTCAAGAACATAACTTAAAATTCTCCTACTGCATGCATGGTGGGGAGGTATAATTCTAATGCAATAAAATCATAGGTATCTTAAAAGAAAACATGGTCAAATGACTTGCCTGGCTGACGGTCTTCGAAAGTTAGGGACTCGTGATAGCAGGCTTCGCACTCCGGAAATTCTACCGAAGCAAACAACAATCATATAAGCATAAAAACATACAATCACTTAACATAACAGCATGCTAACATAAAACACACAAAACAATCGAACCAAAAACCAAAGAGAACTCAAAGAAATCCAAGCCAACAACTAACAAGAAAATAAAATAAACTTTATTATTTTCTGTAAATAAAAGTTCAAGTTCTAAAACTACAGAAACTAATCTAAAATAAACTATAACATAGGTAAAATAAAATTATTTACTAAATAAAACAATAGGAAAATAGTAGCTAGTTAAATAAACAAGAAACACCTGATTTCGACTAAAACTATTTTATTTATCAAAAATACCCAAATAAATTCCTACTGCTAGGCAAAGTCAAAACAAAGCAGTGACAAAAAGAATCACTAAAATAAAATAATCCTAACTCATTTTATAGCAGAAATACTAATCTGTCTAAAACTAAAATAAAGCAATTTCTAATAATTTAAACATGGCTAAACATATTTTCTACAGAAACTACAACAAATTTGCAAACTAACAAAAAAATAATCAACTAAAAATATTAAGTAACCTAAAAGATATGGATTTTACAAAATCGAACTATTCTGTTAAAAACAGAAACGAAAAAATATAACTAAAAAGAAAAACTAGCGCTTAGCGGGCCTATCTAACGCCAAAGCGACATATAACTAAAGCGTGCCGAGAGCATAAACCGATCGGGCCGGTCTAACTAAACCGCTAACCAAACCAAAAACCGTGAACTAAACCGGCCTTTTTAAAATAAACGCATTCTTCAGAGATCTAATCTAGGCCCTAGGTTTTAGATCGAATGGTGGTGGGCGGCTCCGCGACTTATCATGGTGGCGGCACGACGGCTCGGGCGGCGACGGCGTGGTGGCTCCGGTGGTCGGGGAAGACGGCGGAGACGTCCGGCGGGTGCGGCGACACTTGGGGAGGTCGGGGGTGGAGTCATTGGAGCTCGGGGGGGGGGGGGGTCGGAGACGAGCGGGGCAAGAGCAATGGCGCGGCGGTGGCGTCGGGTTCCGGCGAGGAATAGCGGGCGAGGTAGAGGGTTTAGGCGAGGGGAAAGGAGGGGAACGGGTCGAGGAGGCGGGGTACTTATAGGGGCGCGGTCGACTTGGAGGAGGGGGCGAATCGGGGAGAGAATCCCGAGATCTCCGGGATTCCGGCGGTGGTGGCGAGCGCTCTAGCTTGGGCAAGGGGAAGAAGAAGGAGTGGGGCCAAGGCGTCGAGAGAGGAGGAGGGGTTCGGCCTGGGCGATCAAGGAGAGCGGATTCGGCGCGGCGCTGGGGCAGGCCGGCTCGGCCTGGTGGCTGCGCCTAGCCACTGGCTGGTCAAGGCGCCTGGCCGGGCCGGGCATTTGGCCTGGCCTGGGTTTTTTTCTTTTCCTTTTTTTTGAATTAGAGAGAGAAGAGAGAATATATAAAAAATATATATTTTATATAGGACATATATATATCAAAATTCTCAGGGGAATTTATCCTACAATTTGAACATTTTTCCAGGGGCAAAACTCAAACTTCAAAAAAACATTTTCTAGAAATCCCAAGTAAAATCAAATTTGAATTCAATCTTTTTGGCAAAACTTTTCTTCTGACATTTTTGGAGTGTCATGTTTACTCCTCTCATACTTTTTCTCAAGTATTTGTCGCATTGTTTTGAAGTAAATTCAACTGCCAATTTGAATTCAAATTCCAACAAACTCAAAAGCCTCTGAAATAATTCAAATGTCACTCAATTCAAACAGTAATGCATAGATGCTTAGCTATAATTGTAAAACATTCCAAATGGAAATTTGGGATGTTACACATTTGCAGGCTGGCCTGATAACTATTGTTATATGCGAATTCTGCGTATGGTAAGCTCTCTTCCCAAATGGTCCCATAGGTGAGGACACATGCTCTCAGCATATCTTCTAGAATCTGGTTTACTCGCTCAGTTTGCCCATCTGTCTGGGGGTGGTATGCGGTACTGAATGCCAGTTGAGTTCCCAGAGCTTGTTGTAAGTGATCCCAAAATCGGGAGACGAATTGAGTGCCTCTGTCCGAGATTATTTTCTTTGGGACTCCATGTAAGGCATCGATATATGGGAAAGATAGAGCCTAGCAAGCTTCTGAGTGGTGTGGGTTGTGTTCACGGGGATGAAGTGTGCTACTTTAGTCAATCTATCAGTGATGACCCAAGTGGCGTTATTTCGGTGCCGTGACCGAGGTAGCCCAACAATAAAATCCATCCCAATCTCGTCCCATTTCCACTCGGGTATTTCATTTGGCTGTAAAAGTCCGGCCGGTTTCTGATGCTCGGCTTTGATGCATTGACAAGAGTCACAACTTGTCACGATGAACGTGGCTATGTCCCTTTAGACCGTGCCACCAATATTTTTCCTGAATATCCTTGTACATTTTTGTCCCTCCGTGATGTATCGAATACGGGCGGTGTGGCCTTCAGCTAAGATCTCGCTGTTTAAGATCCTTGATATTTGGTACGCAAAGTCTATCCCCGTACCACAATATTCCCCGCTTATCGACACGAATTCGGGCCTTGCCCAAACTCACTTTCCGTTTAATGCCTTCAATGCTGGGGTGTCCATGCTGAGCCTCTTTAATCGTCTCCATTAGGGTAGGCTGTATTTCTAAATTTGATATGCTGCCTTCGGTGACTACCAGCAGGTTGAGTTTAGCAAATTCCTGCTGGAATTCAGGCCTCAGGTTTGGCAGGCCGTCGTCATTTGGGCTAGGGTTCCGACTTAGGGCGTCTGCCACTACATTTGCTTTTCCTGGGTGGTAGTGGATTCCAACATCATAATCCTTCACTAGTTCCAACCAGCGTCGTTGCCTCAAATTCAGTTCCGGTTGTGTGAAAATATACTTGAGGCTCTTATGGTCCGTATATATCTCACAACGGTTCCCAAGTAAAAAGTGTCTCCAATTTTTGAGTGCATGTATAACTGCTGCTAACTCTAGGTCATGAGTAGGATAATTTTCTTCATGTTTGCGAAGTTGTCTGGAGACATATGCGACTACCTTGCCTTCTTGCATCAACACACATCCGAGGCCTTTCCGGGATGCGTCGCAATATACCTCAAAATTCTTGTGTATGTCCGGCACAATTAATACTGGTGCTGACGTTAATTTCCTCTTTAATTCTTGGAAACTTTTCTCGCAAGCTTCCGTCCATTCAAACTTCCTGTCTTTCTTGAGTAGTTGCGTCATTGGCTTTGCTATGGTGGAGAATCCTTCAATAAATCTTCGGTAGTATCCTGCCATTCCCAAGAAACTTCATACGTCACATTACCGGCTGGTGGCTTCCACCAAGTACGGCCTTGACCTTTTCCGGATCTACGGCAATACCTTCTTGGGTCAGTACGTGGCCCAGAAAACCTACTTGCTTTAGCCAAAATTCACACTTGCTGAATTTAGCGTACAATTGATGTTTCCTGAGCTCCCCTAGTACAATTCAGAGATGTTCAAACGTGTTCTTCCGGTGTCTTGGAGTATACCGTAATATCATCGATAAATACCACAACAAACTTGTCCATAAACTTCATGAATACTTTGTTCATGAGGTGAACAAAATATGCGGAGGCGTTTGTTAGTCCGAATGGCATTACGGTGAACTCATACAATCCAGATCCGGAGGTGAAAGCTGTCTTGAGAATATCTTCGGTTCGCACTTTCAATTGATGGTATCCCGACCTCAAGCCAATCTTTGAGAATACCTTGGCCTGAGCGAGCTGATCAAATAAATCATTTATTCGTGGCATCGGATATTTGTTCTTGATTGTGACCATGTTAAGTGCTCGATAGTCTATGCACAATCTCGTTGTTCCATCCTTCTTTTGGCAAATAAAATTGGTGAACCCTGTGGTGAGGAGCTGGCTCAGATATAACCCTTATCCAAGAATTCTTTTATTTGCTTCTTCAGTTCTACCAATTCGGATGGTGCCATTCTGTATGGTTTCTTGTATATGGGGGCGGTTCCGGGTGCTAGCTCAATACTGAACTCTATCCCTCGGTCTGGTGGCATGCCAGGTAGTTCTTCAGGAAATACGTCTGGAAATTCACACACTACTGGAACCTTGCTCAATTCAGAAATATCCACCTTGTTCAGTCTCGGTTGCCAGGATATTTTTCTTTCCTTGGCTGAAACTTTTATGGTCTTCCCGTGGTGGTGAGTGAGAATTACGGTCCGGTTGAAGCAATCAATGAAACTTTTGTTGGTGGTTAACCAATCCATCCCTAGGATGACATCCAGCCCTTTATTTTCCAACATGATAAGATTTGTGTGAAACTTCAATCCTTCAAACTCGATAACCACACCCTGGCAATAACTCTGGGTAACTTGCTTAATTCCAGGGGACTTGACGATCATAGATTTTTCCAAGGGAAGCATCGAAAAATTATTTTGCAAGGCAAAACTTTTTGAAACGAATGAGTGGGAAGCTCCAGAATCAAACAAAACCATGGCAGGTATTGTGTTGATAGGAAACGTACCGAGTACGATATCTGGGGCATTTTGTGCTTCCTCTTTGTTCACGTGGTTCAGATGACCCTTCCTGTGGTTGTTATTTGGGTTGAAATTGTTGCGCTTTGGCGCCGAATTATTGCCTCCGTTGTTCGGCTTTGGGGTCGAGTTCCTTCGCTTGGGGCACTGCTTGGCATAGTGCCCTTCTTCTCCACAAGCGTAACAGGTAACGCCTGGGCGGTATGTGAACTCCTTGTCTCTTGCATGAAAATTCTTGATTGGACGTGAGACGCTTGTCGTGGGTTTGGGTGTCCAGTTTTTCTGAACATCTGTCTTGCTGCGGTGGTTGCGGGCATGATTAGTCTGGTCCCTCTTCCGCTTGCGGAAATCTTCTAAGTTGCGTCTCTCATTTTCCAAGGTAATGGCCTTATCCACCAGCGTCTTAAAATCTGGAAAGGTGTGCACGACCAGTTGGCATTTAAGCGCCGCATCGATCGTCTAGGAATTTCTCCATCTTTTGTTTTTCCGACATACGCTCCTCGTTGGCGTGGCGAGACACAGAGTAAACTGGTTGTATTCTCGACACCGTCATTGTCCTCTGCTTGAGGTCATCAAATTCTCTCTTTTTGATCTTCATAAGACTCTTAGGAATATGTGCCCCACGAAAACCTTCTTTAAATTCCTCCCATGTTATATTATTTTCGTTGGGGTGGATGTGTAGGAAATTTTCCCACCACGATGCGGTTGCTCCAAAGGAGATAGTGCGGAGCATAAAGCACTTTCTCAAGATCTGAACACCGGGCAATAATTAATTTCCTTTCCATGTCTCAAGCCAGTCCTCGGCTTCAAGAGGTTTGTCACAGGAGAAAATGTTTGGGGACGCGTCTTCAGTAGCTCGAGATAACTTTGATTGCTGCTGATACTGTCCACGCTGATTTCCAATATTGATGACTTGGTTCATCATTTCCTGATGTTGTTGCTGACTTTGCTCATAAAGACGACACATTTGGGAAAGTGACGTTTCGCTGTCCTGTTGACTTGGCTGCCCCTGTGTGAAATTGTTGCTTGGGGGTGTGCCAAAATTTTCCTCTGAAGGAGTTGGCATGGAGCGCGTCCAAGGATGAGACATTGTTCACTCTGCAACACTCATAAGAAAAGAAATTGAGTCGAAAAAGTCAATAATTTCATGAAGACGGAAAAAGTCGCAAATGCTCCAAGATTTTTCAAGAGAATAAACGTTTGCGCACGGAGAAGGACTGCTCATTACATATCTTACACGCAAGCAGTAATTATACAATACATCACTCAGGATATGCGTACACAATCCTGACATGTTATTTAGACTAGTGCACTCCTCCAGTTCCTACATGATGCGCAAACAAGCTACTTCTCACAGCCTAGGTACATATAAACACATCGTACAAGTCGGTACATCGCATGGCGGCTAAGCGTACTCAGTCGGAGATGGTAAGGATTTCCCTTGGCCTGCCAAGGGTGAGGCGCAGTGAGGCTGGGGACTCAACCTCCTCTTCGGTGATAGGTTCCAGACGTGAAGTGCTGCGCTGAGTTGGTGGAGCAGGTGCCCTATGCGGGACAACTCGAACATGAGCGGGCACGAGGGTGGTGCGTAATCTAACCGGAGTAGGCGCAATGACATGGTTGAACTCCTCCGTGGTAGGCAGGTGACGAGTAGTGGCGAGAGCAGTAGGAGCAAAAGATGCCGATGACGAGGACGAAAGTCAGCCGGCGGGCGCGCAGGAGCTCCCTCCTGTTGGCGGCACAGCCATGGACTGAGTCCATGCGGACAGCTACAAAGTCGTCCACCAGGTTGTCGAAGGCTGCCTCCAAAGCCCGGAGATAGTCGATAAGCATCTCAAAAGCTTCGTCTCGTTCTCCTCTGGGGCAAGAGAACTCGTAGTGGCAGGTGTATGGCATGTGACATGGCAGGTAGCGGTAACGACGAGTCTTCATTGAAGGAAGGATATCCCTGAGACGAGCTATCGTCTCACGGGCTGCCATCTGCAGTGCATGCTTCTCCGTGGGCATGGCTCTCCCCAAGAACCGGAAACGCTCAACTCGCCCTGCCTTGAATTGCACCGCGGCTTGGTGCATGGTTAGACGCTCATTGACCTTGTGCTGAGAGAGTGAGAAGATCAAGGCGCCAGATGGCCCCATCGCGACTTGGACGATGAAGGAGAGAAGCTTGACGAACCCATCGGGCATGTTGGCGAACATCTGTGACTTCGCAATCGTTGCCGACCATCTACAAAGGTAGGCAAAAATCCTGAGTAGTCAAATCATAAATTTATGCTGACTGTCAGAAATTGACTATGTTTGTAAAAATTTATTAATAGCTCTATATGATAATAACCGATTAGCGATCGCACCTAGTGGCTTCCTACAGTCAGCCTGGCTCTGGTACCAATCTTGTCACGACCGGTTTTTCAATAAAAATATTTATTGAGAAACTGACCTATAAATTCTAGTGTGAGGAAAATCCTCCATACTGGTAGACAAAATCTTGATACAATAAGCCAGTAGCATATGATATATTATAGGGTCGAGCTGAGGTTGCTCAGCAAATTATTACAAGCACACCAATAATTATACATAGTGGCGGATATGACACAGTGGAGTGGTGGCATACTACTGACTCGAGGTAAAGTAGTGGAATAACACAGTGGGGTGGGTGATATGACTCCAACACTGGCGGCTGATCGAGCGTCGAGGTGAGGCTCGGTGAATTTATTTGGGTAGCAGAAGCGAATATAACAGAGCGACTAATCCAGGGGGTCGCACGAGACTGACTGGGATTTCCTCTAGGCGTCGGACTCGCTATCGAACTCTTCATCCATGAGATCGCCTTCATCAGCATCTGGCCAAATCAACAAGCCAGGTGAGTACTTTGAAAGTACTCGCAAGACAGTTCAGACAAAAGATATAACAAATGTATGCATGAATGCGACATGATTAATTTTAACAATGCACAATCAAACCAGTATAGCAAGGTAAGTAAAAAGGGAATCGGCGGTAGTCCGCTCGTAAACCCAAAGAAGATAAACTCAAAACCGATCGGGTGTTTGAAGCGACGTCTCGAAGGGCGAACAAATAGGTGAAGCATGCCACAGTCGGGCGTCTAAGCGACACCTCATAAAGGGCTTATATTGAAAGAAAAGACATGCGTGCCGGAGTCGGACGTCGGAGCGACATCACAGAAAGGGCTTATAACAAAAATAAATAATAACAATGACGCAGTCGGACGTCTGAGCGACATCACAGAAAGGGCTTATAACAAATGTAAATAATAACAATGCCGCAGTTGGACGTCTGAGCGACATCGCAAAAAGGGCTTATAACAAAAATAAATAATAACAATGCCGCAGTCGGACGTCTGAGCGACATCGCAGAAAGGGCTTATAACAAAAGTAAATAATAACAATGCCGCAGTCGGACGTCTGAGTGACATCGCAGAAAGGGATTATAACAAAAGTAAATAATAACAATGCCGCAGTCGGACATCTGAGCGACATCGCAGAAAGGGCTTATGACAAAAGTAAATAATAACAATGCCGCAGTCGGACGTCTGAGCGACATCGCAGAAAGGGCTTATAACAGAAGTCAATAATAACAATGCCGCAATCGGACGTCTGAGCGACATCGCAGAAAGGGCTTATAATTCACTTCTCATATCGGTTAACTTGCAAGGAGTAGTGCTCATTGGAAAAATATTCATCACATGATAATAAACGGGTTAGTCCATCCACAGGAATAAACAATTAACACTCATGTGGTTCTCAGGAGTTTCTGTCACCGAGACTGACATTTGACAAGATAAGATGAACACGGTACTTGGACATGAATAGAATGAATTCAAGGATTTTTTTACTCTGCAGAGTTTGTACTAAAATATCCACAGCCAACGGATTTCCGTAGTCACGAAGGACCAGTTCCATTTACGGTATTTCGGAGGAAACACAACTAACCAGTACACACCCATCCTACCTCATGTTGCCAGGAATCACCCTAGACAGCGTTCAAGAAAAACTTTGAGACGGGGAGATCACTATCTCGAATAGCATGGGATCAAATTTATATACGCTACGCTCTAAGGGTGCCCCCTCTCGGTCCCAACCAAACACCCATGCCCCGACCGGATGAAAGGCTTTAATCCAGGGCCATGGAACCCTCATCCCGGCCTCTCAATTTGGTGTGTACCATAAAGTGGTTTGCAACTTACTAAGCCGTATCCCTTGCGGAAAACATGTGGTAGTACGAAAGGGAGACGGACGGAATTTGACTGATTTATGTTGACCTTTGGGTCAATGATCCGCATAAGACTGGCATGCTACAACACTGCCATCTTACCCATTCTCATGCCAACTCATGGCCATGCAACATGTTTCCAACAACTCATGGATTTCCCGAAACTTACTTGCCTCAACTCTTACGAGATAAACTTTCATTGAGATGCTCATGAACATGCCATGATACTAGATTAATGCAAACATGCCCAAACACTCATCATATCAAAAGTTCAAACATGCTTGCCTGGTTCGGAGTAGTCGGGGCCTAGCTCGGTGAAGTTCGCGGTCCCGTCACCTCCTTCGGTATCTACGGTATACAAAAAAATATACGCACTAACGTAAATACCAAGGGGCGCTGAAAAAATATTCCAAATATTTTTCAAATAAATCTGATAAAAAAACTAGACAAAATTTTGAAGAGGACAGAAAAAGAATCACTCAAAGATCCTTTTCTGTTTAAAAGTTATAAGAGTTTTTGTCCAAGGACCTTTTTGTAATGATACAGAAAATACTCAGGGGGCAGAATAAAAAGGTTCAGAAAACAATTCGGTTTGGAAAGCGTATTTATCAGAATACGCTTTCAGAAAACGTTTCAAAAAAAAGTAACAAAGAGGCTGACGGGCGGGTCCCACCCGTCAGGTTTAAAAATTCAAATAGGGCGGCTGAGCTCGTCGGCGCCCGAGAGCCGCGGTGGTCGCCGGCGGTGATCCACGGCGAGGCAGGAGGATCGGGTGGTACCTCCGTGCTCAGGGCGCCATTCCGCGTCGGTGGATGGTGGTGGTGGTCGCCAGCGAGTACCACGTCGACGGCGGCCCTTGCTCCGGCGGACGGTGATTCGGGAGGGGTTGGATCTCGCCGGAGAGTGCTGCGAAGAGCAAATTGAGGTGGGGGTTAGGCTACTGGGTGCTCGAGAGGGTTGCTGACGAGGTTAGGGTGCCGGGGACGGCCTCACTGGAGTGAATCGAGGTGGAGGCCGAGGCGGAACGGGGCGGCCGGAGTTGGGGGAGGAGACCTCCTCGAGGTCCTCCTAGTAGCCTGGCGGAGTGTAGGTGAGGTGTAGGGATGTTGCGTGCTCGAGGGCGAGCTCGGGGCCCATTTTTATAGGCGATCAGAGGGGTTGGCTGTGAACGGAGTTTTCCGGCGATGGTTACGGCGGCGCAGGGCTTGGTCGGGGTGGTTTAGCGGTTGAGCATCACCGTGGAGGTCTACTGGCTCCATTTAGACGCTAAACGAGTTTGGACGAGGAGCTTTGGGGGGAGTTCGACGGAACGGGGCGGCCCGGGCCCGTCGGCGGCAGAGGGTGCGCCCTGTGCTTTCCGGCCACGGCGACGGTGCAACAGGTGTGCGCCAGCGTGCAAGGGCCACACGGAGGGCCAGGGAACGTTGGGCGGCGACGGGTGGCGCAGCGAGCGGGCTCGGGCCCTCGCTGGCCGCCACGGGTGGCGCAGCCACCACAGAAGCCGCCAATGCCGGCGAGGCTCGCCGCTAGCAATGCCTCGTGACATGCGTCCATATGCGGCGCGCCCGCCAGGAGGAGAGGCCGTGCAACGCCATGAGGCCCATCAAGTGACAGTGACCCGACCAGACGAAGAAACTGACACTCTGAATTTTCTGAATTTACTGAAAGTGCAAAGTGACAGTGCATGCTAGGTGTTCGACGGAATTATTTTGGTATGTGGGGATTTTTCCTTGAGCTGATTTTTGGTGGAGTGGCTTCTCATTGCAACTGGAGGTTGCCTGAATTTTGGTGGAATTTGTTGGAGAAGAGGAGATACGAATTTTACCAAATTTGACAAATCTGGTCCAAACTTGCAAAAGCTGAAACTTGAAAATTTTGAAAAGAAGAAGAGTGGATCTTGATGGTTCTAGGTTGTGGGTGCGAGGGACTATCCAGAACAGTTGGTTTGAGAACAAAACACAAAGGCATTTAGGTACTTGCTTTGCAAATCACCTAGGCTCAAAATAATGGAGATAATTGTTTTGGGACAAGAATTTAATGAAATAAAATCCAAAAATGAGTTGGACTTGTTGGGACAGAATATTTGAATTGTCCCAAAGGGGAAGGAGGGGTTTTGGGAAGATTTTTCTACATGAGGCATGGTAAAACCATGGATGGTTTCAAAATAAGAGAAGACCCAAAATTCCTAGGGTTTTCTTCTAAAAGAAAATAAATCCCAAAAACAAATTTGAGAAGGGGGAAAAATCAGAAGAAAGGTTTTTAATAACCAACACCAGAGTTGACGAAGATGCCAAAATAAAATCTTTTGTCAAAGGGGAAATTCTTGAAAGAAGGAGATTTTTGGAAGGGTTTAAATGACCTCCTTCAAAACCAACAAAGTTTTTTTTGCTGAAAACCAAAACAAAATTTTTGGAGTGTCACAGGTGTGGGTGAGTAGAGGAATGGCCTGGCCAGCAATGAAGTAAGGTGGGGCGGTGCGGCCTGTGCGGCAGCACAGCTAGCCACGGGAGGCGGGAGCAGGCAGTCCCACCGGCGCTGGTTTGGGCGGCTGGAGCAAGAAGATCAGATATTGAAGAAGCAGCACGGCCGTTGGATTAACATCCAACGGTCACTGCTGCTAGAATCGTTTGTGGACTAAGTTGACAAAGCCAAAGTACACATTGATGAAGCCACGTACCTAGGGTAGGGTCATGGACCTGTCCAAGGTACCCTCCCCAAGGACGTCCCTAGAAGAAACCACCTTTCAGTCGACCTGGAAGGATTCCACTCGACGGACCTGAAGACACCCGACCACGAAGCCAACCACTGACCGCCAGAGACCTACAACGGTCTGCACACAAACGGTCGGTCATTAAGTGGCTTTATGGCCATCATAGCACTTTATGTGGGACGTTACCAGTAACTCCCTATCTTAATGTACCTTAATCCCTGCATAACTTAGGGCTGGAGGGGTCTGGCGAACTCTATATAAGCCACCCCCTTCCTCGTAAAGGGTTCGCACCCAGCAACTCATACGCACATAATACAGTCGATCGCCTCCGAGCTCCGAGACGTAGGGCTGTTACTTCCTCCGAGAAGGGCCTGAACTCGTAAACATCTTGCATATACAACTACTCCATAGCTAGGATCTTGCCTCTCCATTCCTACCCCCCATTCGACTGTCAGACTTAGAACCACGACAGTTGGCGCCCACCATGGGGCAGGTGTCTTAGCGACTTGTTGGAGAAGTTGTTGTTTTCCCCATCCCCTTCATCATGGTTTCAGGTGGAGATTTGGTTGAGGGCCGCGAGATCCGTCTTGGCACGCTCACGTTCATCGTCGACGACTCCGCTTGGCTCCAGGAGGCTCCACTCGACGTCGATGCGCTCCCTGTCCGTGGGGCAACGCACTTTCGCGCGTGCGTCCGCGGAGTCCTCCTGCGGCAACCGTCGACCCAATATCGGTCGGCTCCTATGTCGTCCTCCCTTCCCATCTCTCGCTGACTCAAGCGCTCCGGTCGGTCGAGGCTTCAGCGGTGGGTGAGGCATGCTGTGGCCTACCAGTCGGCCACTCCCCAAGTCGCGGCAATCGAGCCCGATGAATCTCTCTATGGCCTGTTCGACCTGTCGACTGGCTCCGCAGAGATTGCATCCGAGTGCGACAACAGTGATCCAGCGGCGGAAGTCCTGATGGTCGATGGGCCACGCGGTCCACCCGGCTTTCCCCGCGACGACGGTGGCGACAGCAAGGGCGATCCATCACAAGCTCATGAAGAGTACTTGCCCAAGCCGCTCACTTCGCTGCAGAGGGAGGAGCTCCGCCGCCGGAACATGGATGCGCTTCACACTCCTATCGTTGGAGAAACCCCCGAGGCCCATGCCTTAGAAGACGCGCGTTTGGCCAACTTGGCTGAGCGCACTCGACCGAAAATCTCCGGCGAGTGCTCGGATTTAACGAAGCGCGACAACGGGTCCCGCTGCCCGCCGACGCCAACTCTTTCCACAACCGACTCAGGTATATCGAACTCCAATTCAGAATCTAGCAGCTGCAGCCCAGATAGCGGAGTCGATTCAGCCTCCCAATGTAGGTCGGGCAGAGGCTTGCTACAGATCGTAGATTTACTCCGGGCAGCAGGGATCAAAATTCAGTCAGATCGCGATCACGGAATAGGATTCACAGCAGATCCGTCATGCGAATATAGTCCAATCGGCTCATAGCCCAAGATCGCCCCGAGGTGTGAGGGACATGGAGGCGGCGTGATCAAGATGAGGACCAATTCGATCGTGATGATCGATGTCGAAAGTGCCCACTCCTCCCCAAGGAGTGGGTCATACGCTACTCGACAAAGCAGGATGACAGACGCCATCACAAGGTGTTGGGCGAAGGATTCCAATCGACCCTGTGGAACCAGGCTTTGATGCGAGATACATTATCGCTCAAGGTTTGGTCGACAGAACAGAGCTCACCGAGAAGGCCATGACAGATGTTCCCACCAGCAGCAGAGTACACGCCTCGGGACCGAGTGTTTTAGTAGAGCCATCAGGGCGGTGATTCCTCCCAACTTCAAAGTTGGCGATCTGGGTCGATAAGTTCACCGGTGAGTCCAAGCCGGACACTTGGCTTGAGGACTACCGAGTGGCTGTTCAGATTGGCGGCGGCAACGATGAGGTGGCCATGCAACACCTGCCTCTCATGTTGGAGGGCTCAGCCAGAGCATGGTTGAATCAGTTAGCACCCAGCAGAATTTGCACTTGGGAAGATCTTGCCCAAGTGTTTGTCAGGACATTTGAAGGAACTTGCAAGCGGCCAGCAGGGATGACAAAGTTGCAGTCATGTGTGAAAAAGTCAAATGAAACTCTGAGGGATTACATCTAGAGATTGATCACATTGCATCACACAGTGGAGAATGTATCTGACCATCAGGCAGTTTGTGCCTTCAAGGAAGGCATTAAGAACAGAGAGTTAAGTTTGAAGTTCGGTCGGACCGGAGACATGACCCTGAGTCGAATGATGGAGATTGCCACCAAGTATGCCAATGGTGAAGAAGAGGATCGGCTCTGTAGTGGCAAGTACAAGTCAGTCGCTAATGAAGCCGGAGGAGGGAACTCCATGGAAGCGTAAGCGGAAAGTCGAGCCAGCTGCTCTGGAGAAGCCTTGGCCGTGACTCCGTGAAAGTTCAAGGAGAAACCCAAGGGGCCTTGGAACCCCAAAAAGGTGAAAGACCAAGATGGAAATGATGTATTGGACTTGCCATGTCACATTCACACGAAGAAAGATGAAGAGGGTAAACTCATTTACCCAAAACATACCACTCGACAGTGCCGGCTCTTGATTCAGCAGTTCCAGGGGAAGCAGCCCAAAGATAAGGAGAAGGAGTCGGACAAAATTGAGGACAAGGAAGATAGTGATGGTGGATACCCCCAGGTCAATTCCACCCTGATGATTTTTGCTGATGTTGAAAGCAAAAGTCGATTGAAAGTTATCAACCAAGAAGTAAATATGGTCGCTCCAGCGACACCCAGTTATCTGAAATGGTCGCAGACTGCCATCACGTTCGACCAATCTGATCACCCGACTCACATAGCCACCCCTGGGAGGCAAGCTTTGGTGGTCGACCCAGTCGTCGAAGGCACTCGACTGACTAAAGTTTTGATGGATGGTGGCAGTGGCCTGAACATACTGTATGCAGAGACGTTGAAAGGGATGGGTGTCGGTGTCAAAACCGGCGGATCTCGGGTAGGGGGTCCCGAACTGTGCGTCTAGGCGGATGGTAACAGGAGACAAGGGACACGATGTTTTTACCCAGGTTCGGGCCCTCTCGATGGAGGTAATACCCTACTCCTGCTTGATTAATATTGATGATATGGGTAGTACAAGAGTAGATCTACCACGAGATCAAAGAGGCTAAACCCTAGAAGCTAGCCTATGGTATGATTGTTGTTCGTCCTACAGACTAAAACCCTTCGGTTTATATAGACACCGAATAGGGTTAGGGTTACACAGAGTCGGTTACAATGGTAGGAAATCTACATATCCGTATCGCCAAGCTTGCCTTCCATGCCAAGGAAAGTCCTATCCGGACACGGGATGAAGTCTTCAATCTTGTATCTTCATAGTCCAGGAGTCTGGCCAAAGATGATAGATCGGCTATCCGGACACCCCCTAGTCCAGGACTCCCTCAGTAGACCCTAAACCAGGCTTCAATGACGACGAGTCCGCCGCGCATATTGTCTTCGGCATTGCAACGCGGGTTCCTCCTCCGAATACTTCATAGAAGATTTTGAACACCAGGATAGTGTCCGGCTCTGCAAAACAAGTTCCACATACCACCATAGAGAGAATAACTTTTGCACAGATCTGCTGACGTATTCCGCAGCGTGACATCACACCACGGCCAGGCCTTTATACAAATTGTTTTTACTGTTCCACCTCAGCACGTTTAGCGAGGCGGCTTCCTTGGCACGTCTTATCAAAGCGGTGATCGTGCCCCCTTATTCCGGGATTCTCAATAATACGGACGTGGGTAACCCAACCGTGCCTATTGGCACGCCTCCTCTATCGAAGGCGAGTCCCAATCGACCACGGGGAGGGCTCTTGGTATTCAACCTCGTTATAATGAGACCAAGGCCCTCTTATTTTTTCCACCCTCCATCGAATTCGCCTCACGCTTCGAGTTCTAACACCCAAAGCTTCAGATTTAGGCGCTTCAGACCTTCGACGATGTCCGGCTCCGACCAGCTCGGCCGATGGATGTCTTCTTCCATCACAGAAGAAGATGTGCTAACGCTGCGAGACGCTAGGTATCTAACCGGCGAGATTTCGCATAGGCTGCCTGCTCCAGGGCAGGTCATTCCCACTCCCGAGCCCGGCGAGAGCGTGGTGTTCGTGTCTCACTTCCTTCGGGGTTTAGGCTTCCCGACGGATCCCTTTGTGCGGGGGCTCATGTTTTATTATGGGCTGGATTTCCATGACTTGGATCCGGAGTCCATCCTCCATATCTCATCATTCATTGTTGTATGTGAAGCCTTCCTCCATATTACCCCTCACTTTGGATTGTGGCTCAAGACCTTCAAGGTGGAGCCGAAGATGATCGAGGGGCAACAAGCAGAGTGAGGGGCGGTCATAAGCAAGTGTGCTGATGCTCCATGGCCCGAGGGCTCTTTTCAAGAGGAGCTTGGTTTGTGGAAACGGGAGTGGTTTTATATCACCGCTCCCAGGGGCACCAAATGGGTGGCGCCACTCGCCTTCCGCTCAGGTCCACCACAACGGCTGGCATCATGGGTCAACCGGGGGCTCGACTGGGGGCCGTCCAAGGACGTTCCTCTGTTGCAGGGCCGTATTCGAGACCTCCAAGAAAGATAGATCAATCTGGTCGTGGCGGCGTAGGTTATGCTGATTCAGCACCTTCTGCCCTGCAAACGTCGCCCCCTCCGTCTGTGGGAGTTTAATCCGGAGGGACCACGAGCTCTCCAACATTTTATGGGCAGGACGCCCAAGGAGATGTACAAACTGTTCTTCGGATCACAAGAGAAGTGTCCGGACTTGACCGAGGACGCAGTTCTAAGCTGCAATCACCCAGATACTCAAGTAAGTAACCCTGTAACCGGACAGGTTGTTCATTCATTTATCATATATATATATATATGCCCTTTAAGGGAGCCGTTTCTTGAACAGGAGTGGATAGCCAAGGCAAAGTTGATAAGGTGTCTGGCTCCCCTCCCAGAGACCACGCCGGATCCCATGCTGACCAACATGTTGAAGGCCGCGCCTTTTAAAGAATGTGAAGGGGGGAGCAGGGATCCTCCCCTCCAAGGGGAGAAGAGGACCGCTTCCAAAGACCCGGAAGCCAAGGCCTCAAAACGGGGAAAGAAGTCTTCGTCAGAAAGTCCGGCGCCGGGAAGTACCCCAGCCGCACTATTTCCCCAAGGATCAGCCCTCCAAATGAGCCGTAAGTAAAAAGAAGGGGTCCTGTGAATAAAGAACATCCTCAGATTTATTTCAAGATAACCGAAATTGTTCCTTGTAGTTCGGATCTCAGCCCTTCTCGCCAGAGCTCGTCTTCGGGGATCTTTCGTCCCGAGATGATAGAGAGCGAACGCCTCCACCTATCGCGCCTTCGAGGCGGGCGACCCTGAAGTGTCGCCACGGAGAGTTTCCTGAGTCCCGGCGGGCCGGACGGTCCGGCGCCAACCGGGCGTGCGGTTGGAGGAGTCAAGGACCTGCCGGGCGAAAGCGATATCTCAGAAGATCACCGCGTCGCTAATGGCTACGGTAATTGAAAGAATTGCATCCGCTGAGAGCGGATTGCATGAAGCCGCCAGAAGTTTACTGACGGGGTTTGAGGTACAAAAAATGATGTACCTTCTGACAGTTATGCATATAGAATGCGCCCTGTATAGATAGCATCCCCTGAGACTCGGTATGCTGTCACAACTGACAGGGTGCCGAGGATCATAATCTCAGTACTAACATGTCGCGTTCCTATGTAGGTGGCGGGGCGTCCAGTGGCTAGCTGGACTGATGAATTTGCTGAACTAAAGCGGCAACTTGACGAGGCGGATGCGGACATCGCGCTGGTCAATAAACGGTTTGACGAGTCACAAGGTATGCGACTTCTCCGCGGACACCTGGTAAGGGAGCTTGACGCCCATGCCTTACTACTTGTACGCTTTGACACAGATGGTGCCGCTGCTGTGGAGAGGCTGCGGGCGGAACTTGCTTGAGCTAAAGAGCAAGCCTGAAAGAGTAATGCGGCCGCTTTAAAGGCGGCCGAAGAGCTGAAAGCCGAACGGGCTGCTCACTGCCGAAGCAAAGAGGAAATGGCCGATTTGGCCTTGAAACTGAAGAATACTACCGACCGCTGCGAGGTTCTTGAAAAGAACGTCAAGCGGAACAAGAGGGCCTGAAAAAGGCCACCGCCGAATCCAAGGATGCCCATTCCGCTATGAGAGCTGCCAAGGAGGAGCTGAGTCAGGCCGGGATATTATGGCTGGAAAACCGCTTTCACTGCGGAGGAAATATACGGATCCGGCGTAAGCTCAGTTGGATAAGCTGTGGAGTTCGGAGGATGCTTATCTGGACTTAGCGGCGAGCGCTGCGGACGCGATTGAGCACTTCCGAGGCCAGAAGGGGCATAGAAGGGAAGGGCTATTTTGGTCGCAATTCCATAGTCCGGAGCGTCCTCTTCCGCTGGCCGATCGGTTGGCCGAATGGGCCGAACTGAATCGATTATCCGGACTTGCCATGAAGCATGTCGTGACTCATTTGTGGCCAGGCGGACCCCAGCCGAAGAGTTATTTTGGCTTAGTGCAGCAGTTCCTTGGTGCGGTATCGCGTATCGACGCAATGAAGCGGTCGGCGTGTATTGAGGGGGCGCGGATGGCTCTTTCTCGTGTCAAGGCATACTGTGCTGAGATGAAGGCCACTGATATTGCGTCCCCAAATTCGGACGGCAGCCGAGTACCAGTCGAGCGCTATTTTGAGGAAGTTCTTCCGGGCACTCGTTTAATAGAGACGCGGTGCTCGAAGGATGTTATGTTTGAATGACATGTATAATTTTATGAAACAACGTTTCAATTTAATGTAAGAGCTTTTTATACTTGTGCCTTCAAGTAGCAAACTACCTCCTGTGCGGCCGTTGATGTATATATGTATATAACCTGAAAGATGGCAGTCTTGACTTCATCCCCCGCACATAGTGCGGGGTGTTTGCAAAGAAGTCGCGCTTTCACACTTAATCCAACGTCTTGGTCCTATAAAGGAGGTGGTAGCGTAGCAAACTAGGCAACCGGACTATAATGCTTTATCACTTTCACTTAGCCATAGGAGTTCGATGGTGGGGCTACTATATAGCCCCTGGGGGCACCACACTCTCCCGAATTCGGGGTGCGTATGTGTCTGACCGGAAAACGGTCCTTCGTTAATGCGGAGGAATTCTAAACATTCCGATGAGTCATCGAGTGGTTGACCAGTCTCTCGCTATATCATGACAAATTTCCGCTTTCATCGAGGTTCTCGCCCGGCGAACCGGGCACAATCGCAGATAGTTCTCCGGTGCCGCGTTAGCCGATAGAACGGAACGTAAGGCAGCAAAACACAGGAGCCGGGCAAACCCAACATTTGACCAAAGACATGATTCGGAGCTGATGCATATAAGGCCTAACTCGAGACGCCGAACACTCCCTAAGGTATTCGGTCTTTTATAAAGCGGGCTGAACAATGCCCTTGGTAACAAGCCCCTGGTGTCCAGGTACGTGCAAACTTCTGACGCGGCCGATGCCAAAACGCCAGCCTCCTCCTCGGTTATAACAAGAAACCGGGGGATGAGTAACAACAAGAGACAGTGAACAAGGTTTACGCAGGGTCTTAATCTGAAAAGAATCCTTGCAACGGGTCCCTGCTGCACGCCTGCGTACTGTGTCTCCGCAGCCGTATCCTGGACGGGTATAGCACGACGTTCATCTGTAAAAGAGAGGAACTTAGTTTGAAAAAGATCGCGCTAAAATGTAATTGGAAATAAAATAGTGTATGATTAAAAAATGAGTAAAATTGAGCTTTAGTGTCTCTTGTTGTACATGCATGGAGCCCCTTGTAAGGGGGGTACGCGGCTAGTAAGCATCATGTTTATTTATGCCGGACTCGCCTAACCGTGTCCGGGGTCTGAACGACCTGCTTTAGACGCTTTTGGCCAGCAAGGCCGTATTAGTGTGAGGGTGTTAAGGCAGTCTCACATTTGTTCCTTGAGGGACACACGCAGCTTCCCCTTAATGAAATGATGCCTCGTGGACCGGGCATTTTAAGTTTAAGAGATGCATAATGCGGTATTGCGTTAAAGCAGGCGAAAGCTTCGCGTCCCAGTAGTGCTTGATGGCTACTTTTAAATGGGGCGATCTGGAAGACCAACTTTTCCCGACGGAAGTTGTTGGGTGAGCCGAACATAACTTCCAATAGTAGGGAGCCCGTACAATGGGCATATGTGCCTGGCATTATTCCTTGGAAGGAATTGTTGCTATGGCTAATCCTGTTTGGGTTTATCCCCATGTTGCGGACTGTGTCCTGACATAGCGGGTTTAAATCACTGCCGCTGTCCATTAGGACTTGCGTAAATTGAAGACCGTCGATTATAGGTTCTAGTATCAAGGCAGTCCATACTGCGTTCCGGATACATTCGGAGTATTCCTGATTGTCGAAGGTAATTGGTTTTTAAAACCAGTGTTGGGACTACGCTGGGGTAGATTGTGCGTGCGTAATTCAATGGGTGCCGCCTGCTTTTCCCCTTTGTTACTTGAAGTAAGTTTACTATTTTGACTTCTTATGGGAAATTATTTTGTTTTCCGGCTCGCTTGTGGTGCTCGTCATCATCCTCACTTGGTGTGTCGAGCCCCTTGTGTTCGGGCGTTGAGTCCGCCGGATCGCTTGAAGACCCAACAATCTCTGTGGGTATGGTTTGCGTGCTTCCCGAGTACTGTGGATTTGGCATATCTTGTCCAAGATTTTGTTTAAGTTGGATAGCTCATCACTATTGTCCTTAAGGGGCAGTTTTTTATTGTTCTGCCGTGAGCTTTTGAATCCGGCATTGACTGTCGCGCTCTTTGGACCATTCCCCTTAATCCGGAGCTGGTCCTTGCTGCGTCGTGGTTTCCCATTCCCATCCCTGACTTCGGATGTACTTGGGTCGCTGGTACTACATCTTGCTAGCCAGCTATCCTCTCCCGCGCAAAAGCGGGTCATGAGGCTTGTTAGTGCGGCCATTGTTCTCGGCTTTTCCTCGCCAAGGTGTCCGTGAGCCATTCGTCTCGGACGTTGTGTTTAAAAGCTGCTAAGGCTTCGCGTCCGGACAATCGACTATTTGGTTCTTTTGGTGAGGAACCTGTTCTGAATTTTCAAGCTGACTCTCGGGCTGTTGGGTTATGTGACTTAGATCGTCTGCGTCCGAGGTCGGACATAGGTTCCCTGGAAATTGGCCCGAAAAGCATCCTCAAGCTCTTCCCAACTACCAATGGTGTTTTCGGGAGGCTTTTAAGCCAATGCCGGGCTGGCCCTTTGAGCTTGAGGGGTAGGTATTTTATGGCGTGGAGATCATATCCTCCGGCCATGTGTATGTGGAGGATATAATCCTCAATCCGCACTCTGTGGTCTGTCGTTCGTCAGATGCCTCTATGTTTACGGGCTTGAATCCTGCTGGAAATTCATGATCCAAAGACCTCATCGGTGAAACATAGAGGGTGCGCGCGCTCGTATTTGGATGTGCCGTGATGTTCGGATATTTGACGTGTTGTATTGCTGGCCAGAACTTGTTTCCTTGGCCCATAGATAGATCTAACTGGGCCATCCTTTTGGTGCGAATCCTTATGCGGATCGCGTGCCGGCTTGTGTGCGGCGACGCTTGCCGCTCTACGTTTGCCATGTGGTCATCTATCCGACCCGGCGGCCTCTTTGTTTTTTGATCGTGGGGGCTCTACGGCCTCCTCATCAATTCGGGCAGTAGTTTGCGCTTATGGGTAGCTCTTTGCTTGGCGGCCGCCGCCATATTTGTCTCAAGTGTTGAGTAATTTACTCCATCTCATTCGGAGTGCGTCTTCCACCGCTCTCGAGCCTCTGTTTCTGCTTTTTCAAGCTACGTGCAGAGCGAGGAGCTCTTGTGGAGGTTCTTCTGATCCAATGACGTGTCCGGCGTGAGATCGTCCGGACTGTTGTCCTTGCCGGGGACGGGTTGTTTGTCCAAGTTGGCCTGTTCGGATGGTTGCTCAATGACATGTTCGTCGTCGGCCGGCTCACCCTGCTCTCTGGCTGAGTCTGTGTGGGCGCTATCTTTGTCGAGGTGGGGTTTTGAGCGGCGCTTACGCTGCCGCTTTGACTGCTTCCCCGAGGGAATTTTCTTTCGCAGCGTCTCGTCGTTCCTCGGTATCGCTTCCCTTTAGGTGTGTCCACCATATATATATCGTAAGTTGAGGTGGCCATCCAGTGCCCTGTGGGCTGGTTCTTGGTCATCTCCGGTGTCGTCGTCCATATCGTCGATGTCCTCGGAGTCGAAGTCAAGCATGTCTGTTAAGTCATCGACAGTGGCTACAAAGTGGGTGGTGGGTGGGTGTTGAATTTCTTCGTCGTCTGAATCCCAACCTTCTTGACCGTAGTTCGGCCAGGGCTCCTGACGGTGTCCTGGACTAGGGGGTACTCACCACGCCATCTCCCTATCAGTTGGATTGGGCCGAGGACCCCCGTGGCCGTATACTCATGGGCCAGTCCGGACAGTTGCCGCATACAAGGAAGATTCCACAAGACTTGGCGATCAAGACAAGGACTCCTCCCCACCGGCGTATTCGGCTAGGACTCTTGTTATCCTAGGCCTCTGGTGCATTATATAAACCGAGGCCAGGCTAGTCAATAGATATATACAACAATCATACAATAGGCTAGCTTCTAGGGTTTAGCCTCTTTGATCTCGTGGTAGATCCACTCTTGTAACACACATCATCAATATTAATCAAGCAGGACGTAGAGTTTTACCTCCATCAAGAGGGCCCGAACCTGGGTAAAACATCGTGTCCCTTGTCTCATGTTACCATATGCCTAGACGCACAGTTCAGGACCCCCTACCCGAGATCCACCGGTTTTGACACCGACATTGGTGCTTTCATTGAGAGTTCCGCTATATGTTCGGCAAAAGGTCGATGGCTCGCCTGCAGATCAATCATGACTTTCGCATCTTCGCTACCAGCTCGACTTGTCACCTTGGTTCGACCAAGGACTGCGCCTACCTCCGATCGTCATGTTCGGATGAGGGCCTTCATCAACATCAACTCCGATCTCTATCAAGATCATGGAGGAATCATCCAGGAGCCCGGGCTCAATCGTCAACATCGCCCTCGGGCGATCAGATCGCTTTTTCCGACATCGGACTTGTGTCCGCCGCCACCGCCTCCTCAAGCGTCGTTTTAACGATTGCTTCGGTGGAATTGTGCGGAATTGAGCCTACAACAACCCTGGAAAATTTCGTCGAGTTCCGATGGAGGAATCTCAGGCAATCTCCAATATACCGGAGCCGCATCGAATCTGGACGAGAATCCGGACGAGTTTAGGGCGTGATGTTCAGCTTCTAGCTCGGACTTCCTTTGGAAGATCCAACCGTTGATCGGCTGCGGAATTCCTATATCTACCACCCCTCAAAATTTCAGCTCGATCCGACTGTTCAAACTCCGGGAACCTTCCGATTAGTGCATCACTTTTTGGATCTGTTTTCTGTGCGAAAACGAATCCGACCCGAGTTCATCTTTTTTATGAACGGGATTTTGGACATCCTTTTTGAAGGAAGTTTTGTATGCGGTATTGTGTTTTGTGTCCGAACACATCCCACTACCTTTAAGATCTTTTGAACATGATCTTCAACATCATGCTGGTGTCAAACCAGTCCGGCAATATTGCTCCACGGCTGCCGACCTGCGCTAGACACGTCGCCACTTTGTTGAGCCGAGCTCAACTTCTCCGGATCATCATCTCGGCAAGCCGAACAAGAGTCCGGCATCGTGAAGGATAAATCATCACCAACATCACCGCCCCACGGATTACACGGAGCGGGCATGCCGGCATCGCCGCACGGTCGCTTCATCAAGCCGGCATCGACCACGTCACGACCTACATCGGCAGGGCCGCACTATTGCTTCTTCAAGCTGGTGTCCATCACGCCGACCTACTTCGACATCTCGGCTGGACCGGGGGCTTCGCCATCTCTTCATCAACCTACTCCGGACACTTTGGCGTCACTAGCCGACCAGGCGATGGGTGCGCGGATCGAGTCCCAATTTTGGGAATCACCTTCCTTCGGATTGCTACAACAAATAAACCAGGTGCTATTAATCCTGGTATTTCTTTTTGCTTGTTTGGGTTCATTTTTCCCAAGGAATTATTACTCTGGTTTGTCCATCATATGTACACAGGTCTATCAAATGGTGGCGCGTGCGACAATCGCATGGTGGTTCGGCCGGTTTCAGACGAGTCCGCTAACGCCGCATCCGTAACTCGAACCGACTGTGAATTCAGGCCTTGCCATGCCTTTACCGCATCACGCCGCTGCTCTGCATCGACATTGACTTCGGCGCCAGGCCATATTTCTTTTATTACTCACTTTGCATAAATTATTTATTATGCAACAATTTTTATTATTATTACTATCATCTCCGGTTTGCACTATTTTTTGTGCACAGGAAAATGATCCAGCAGGACTATATCCTTTGGCGTCACCTTGGCTGGACAGGGGGCTTCGTCAACACTTCATTACCCCATGCCGGGGACTTCGGCATCACTGTCAGTCCTGCATTGACCGTGCTATGTCACCACTTCGGAGTGCCGAGCTCTTTGCTCCGCCACCTCGGGACCGGCTTGGGGGATGGAGCCTTGTCCCGCATCAAGCTCGGACCGCGTCGTCAATACCGAACTCATTAACCAGCTAAGTTGCCTTCATGCTCAAAGTTTTAAATTTCTAACTTGTGTTCGGTTCGACCAAGCATTATACTTTTTTGGAAAAAAGTTGCTTGTAAAAATTTTCCTTGTCAAAACTTTGTTCGCACACACTTGACGCGCTACCCGCGCTCATTATACCCGGGGGCTTCTTTAATGTGCTTATTAATTCGGGCTTTATGCCCAACACATGCGCCACGCCCGCATGTACCTTTTATTCACCATTATATGCATCGATATGACTTAAGGTTTGGCCAAGCTGGGTTGCTCGGCTTCTGTGCTTACCCCTACGTTCCCGATTGTTCGGCTAGGTGGTAAAGGGAGCACCTCTGCGATTGTTACCGCCGGGTCAGCCGGACGTGTACCTCAGACTGGGTGAAGCCGAAAGCTAGCGTTCTTAAGGGAATATTCGGTCGGTGAACTAAAAGATGATTTCTTACTTATTCATTTACCTGCCCCCAGATGTTTTTCTCGCTTTTCACAGTCCGGACATGCACTTTAGGGCATGCCTCCTGTGGAAAGGAACCCCTAACGGAACTATTCTCCCCGGAAGATGTTTCTTACTAACCATGTAATATAACATAACTAGTTGGGCACTTCTCCGATAAAGCACTAATGACCCCTACGCCTGGTCTCCACGCATGCCCCGGTTTTTATAACCGCGAGGGTATTCGGACACACTCGGTCTATTGGGTCCAGAGGTTGAAGCGAAAAGGTCCGCTACGACAAACGATCTACAATCCGCTAGAAGGCATTTTACATGTCACCTTACATTTTATAGTCAACTTTTACCCAAGTCACTTGGGGGCTCTTATGTTTATTTGAGCCGTTTCATACTAAGTGTTTTTCTTCTTAGTCGCTGCAAAGTTAAAGCACGCGAAGCACTTTTTTTCTAAAGTCCAATTTCGGATTGGCACCGAACACTTGATCTTGTTCGGACGTCATGTTTTTACTGACGTTTTTTGGTTTTTCAAGCTTTTGGCACTTTTAACTATTTGTGTGTTTTCAGCACAAGTCTCGCAGTGCAACGCCGGACACCTTTAGAGATTCGGCAAAAACATTCTCGGATATAGCTACATATGCATCAGTTTCAAATTGTGTCTTCGGTCAATAGTTGGGTTACCCGGCTCCCGCGCTTGCCTCCTACGTTCCGCTTTGTTCGGCTAGGTGTGCAAAGGGAGAACCATCGACATTGTGCTTCCAGCTCGCATGGTCAAGCACCTCAAGGAGAAAGCCGAAAACTGACTATCACAATAGGTGTAAACTGGTCAGCGATCCGATGACTATTTTAAATGACGGGCCATTCATAACATTGGTCAAGTGTTTCGGCTTGACCTCGACTATCGTCGAACACTACCGGGCTAGTAACCGCCTCCCAAACTAATTCCTCAATATTTTGCTCTTACATTGGAGCTGAGGTTTCATGATCATGCTTAGCATGACAACCCAAAGAAAGGAACCGATAAGCGGGACTATTTTCTTTGGAAGACATTTCTTACATAAACAAGAATATAACATATCTCTCTGCGTACCTTTGTTTATAAAACCGTATGGCCGGATGGCCTTGTTTGTCGTAAATCTTTGCCCTCATAAAGGCTTTATAAAGTAGGACAAACACTCCTGCCATCGCCGAGGAGGTTGAAGCCGATGGTCGGTCAACAAAGTCTTGTACAATGCGGATCCGAGCATTAATGACATAAAGTACTTGGATACATCGAGTCATTACACGTAATTTGTGATTTTACTATGGATATAGATCCTTAATTCGGCCACCCGTGCCCGCATTAAGGCTCGGGGACTACTGGGCTTCGGGCTTATTATTTACAAATATTAAAGGGGCACATCGATCCCCTGATCTGGTGTCGCCACCCGACCAGTGTCTCGGGGGCTACTGCATTGCCTGTTCTATGCAGAAAATTTTAAGTGCAATACAGTTTCCGAGGAGATTTTGATCCTCGTGTTGGTCGGCCGCACCCAACCTGAGTCTCGAGGATCGCACGCCGCTTTTTGTGTCCCAAGTATTCTTCGAAGTTAGACTTGATCCTCGTGCCGATTTGGCAAATCAACCCGAAGTCTCGGTGATTCTTTGGGATCAGCGGTCTTATGTCATCCTTCGCTTGCACCTCGGTTTTAGACCGATACACACCTTGAGGGCTACCGGCTATATATCTCGTCGGAGAATAAATTGCATCAATAAAAAATATTGACCAAAAATCAGCCCACATTCGGGTGGTGCACCACCTCAAGCAGTCCGGCATAAAGCTCGGACGCTAGTGGTCGGCTCCATAGAGGGCATTTCGGCATTAAGCTCGGCTAAACTCCTTCAAACTTCTTTGAACCAAGGTGATTTACGACACCTCGGATACAGTCCGGTGTTGGAGCTCGGATACATAGTCCGGCGTTGGAGCTCGGATACCGTCCGGCGTTGGAGCTCGGATACATAGTCCGGCGATAGAGCTGGGAAGCAGTCCGGCGTTGGTGCTCGGCTGCAAAAGATACCTCGAATGCGGTCCGGCGTTAGAGCTCGGACGCAAGAGGACACTGCCTCCTGGGAATAACTTCAAACCCGAGGCATGGCATAAAAATAACAAGGTATTGATAAAGGCCGTAAACTTAAAGGGGGTCCTCGGATACCCAACGTGTAAACTCTTAGTATGCACTTAGGAGATCCTCCAGATCGAAGATGAGAAGATTTCTTGAACCAGTTTTCAAGACCGACGAGCGAAGATGAAGAACAGTTCGGAAGAATCGAGGAGCGTCCCCAACTTGAAGAATGGTTCAGGGGGCTACTGACGGTGTCCTGGACTAGGGGGTACTCACCACGCCGTCTCCCTATCAGTTGGATTGGGCCGAGGACCCCCATGGCCGTATACTCATGGGCCAGTCCGGATAGTTGCCTCATACAAAGAAGATTCCACAAGACTTGGCAATCAAGACAAGGACTCCTCCCCACCGGTGTATTCGGCTAGGACTCTTGTTATCCTAGGCCTCTGGTGCATTATATAAACCGAGGCCAGGCTAGTCGATAGAGATATACAACAATCATACCATAGGCTAGCTTCTAGGGTTTAGCCTCTTTGATCTCGTGGTAGATCCACTCTTGTAACACACATCATCAATATTAATCAAGCAGGACGTAGGGTTTTACCTCCATCAAGAGGGCCCGAACCTGGGTAAAACATCGTGTCCCTTGTCTCCTGTTACTATCCGCATAGACGCACAGTTCGGGACCCCCTACCCGAGATCCGCCGGTTTTGACACCGACAGCTCCCCTGACAAAGAGAGAGACTTTAATGAGTTCAGGATATCGCTAACGGGCGAGTGCTAAAAGATGTCCGCGGCGGTGAACTCCATAACCGCGCCTACCGGATTGGACCGAAGGGGCGCGGAGTTTCGGAGTCCGTAAAGGAGTCCGGCACACAGGAGTCACGAAGCTTTGCAAAGGACAGGGATGGTGTTCGCTCAATCGCCAGAGATTTCAGCCCCGAGGCGGTGTCCAACCAACCGCCCTCGATCGGTAAACCGGCTCCGGATTAAGGGTCGGAGCAGATCGTGCGGCCTCCGAGGCAATCGCTCGCAGAGCTAGATCGCACTCCATCGAGACAAAGGCGGCACGCTCGGCTGTGGCTCAAATCCGTCGAAGATCAAGTCTCCGCGGACATCGGCCGTATAGTTCAAGCTTCCAAATCTGACCTGATGGCCAGGGGCGTAGCTTTCGATCTGCTCAGATGGCCTAGCGAATTGGCCCGCAGTGCAAAGCCGCCGAATACGAAGATCTGTCCGGGGAGAAAAGTCTCACCTTGGACTGCGTCGTTAATGATGATTGAAGGAGCCATCGGGCATATAGGTGAAGACACAGAGGAACTCTCAATGAAAGCACCAATGTCGGTGTCAAAACCGGCGGATCTCGGGTAGGGGGTCCCAAACTGTGCGTCTAGGCGGATGGTAACAGGAGACAAGGGACACGATGTTTTTACCCAGGTTCGGCCCTCTCGATGGAGGTAAAACTCTACTCCTGCTTGATTAATATTGATGATATGGGTAGTACAATAGTAGATCTACCACGAGATCGTGAGAGGCTAAACCCTAGAAGCTAGCCTATGGTATGATTGTTGTTCGTCCCCACGGACTAAAACCCTTCGGTTTATATAGACACCGAATAGGGTTAGGGTTACACGTAGTCGGTTACAATGGTAGGAAATCTACATATCCAGATCGGCAAGCTTGCCTTCCACGCCAAGGAAACTCCTATCCGGACACGGGACGAAGTCTTCAATCTTGTATCTTCATAGTCCAGGAGTCCGGCCAAAGATGATAGTTCGGCTATCCGGACACCCCCTAGTCCAGGACTCCCTCAATGGGCATTCCGATGTCCAGACTCAGCACTAGCAACATGAGCTTCCATGGAGTCATTCCTGGAAAGAAGGCTGAGTCGCTCGGCCAAATTGCTCTTGATGTGGTTTTTGGTGATTACAAGAATTTTCAGAAGAAAAGTTGACCTTTGAGGTCGTGGATTTCCGTGAGCGCTTATCACGCTATTCGGGAAGGCCGGGCGTATGCACGCTTCATGGCTCGACCATGTTATGTATACCTCAAACTGAAGATGCCGGGCCCCAAAGGTGTGATCACCGCCACCGGCAATTGGAAGAAAGCGTAAGAGTGTTTTCGAAGGCTCTAAGATCGCTGATGCTCATATGGCAGTGGTAGAACTGCAAGAATACCAGAAAACTGCAGACCTGAGTGATTTGTTGCGAGCCAAGAAGCCCGCCACGGAATCAGCATTTCAGTCGTCCGGTGAGACAAAACCGATTCACATCCACCCTACCGACCCCAATGCTGCTCTGACTCACATCTTAACAACACTCGACTCCAAATAGGAAGAAGCGCTCATCCAGTTCCTCCGTGAGAACTGGGACATCTTCGCATGGAAGCCCGCTGACATGTCGGGTGTTCCCAGGGGACTGGCTGAGCATCGTCTACGAGTCGACTCGAAAGTTAAACCTGTCAAAGAACATCTCCGACGGTCCGCCGTCTAGAAAAGAAAGGCCATTGCCGAGGAGGTGGCTCGGCTCTTAGCAGCAGAGTTTATCCGAGAGATTTACCACTCCGAGTGGCTCGCCAATGTTGTCATGGTCCCTAAGAAGGATAAGTCACTTCGCATGTGCATCGACTTCAAACATATCAATCGGGCCTGCTCGGAAGATCATTTTCCTCTCCCCCGCATCGACCAAATAGTCGACTCGACTGCGGGATGCGAGCGGTTGTCTTTTTTAGACGCCTATTCCGGTTACCATCAGATCCGTCTGTATGGACCCGATGAGATCAAAACAGCTTTCATCACTCCATTTGGGTGCCTCTGTTATGTCACCATGCCATTCGGCCTCAAGAATGCCGGAGCCACGTTCATGAGGATGATTCAGAAGTGTTTGCTCACTCAAATCAGTCGGAATGTGGAAGCATACATGGATGACATTGTGGTCAAATCACGGAAAGGTTCCGACCTGTTGACTGACCTTGCTGAAACATTTGCCAATCTCAGGAGGTACGATATCAAGCTTAATCCATCAAAGTGCACATTCGGAGTTCCTGGCGGAAAGTTACTCGGTTTTCTCGTTTCCGAATGAGGAATCGACGCCAACCCAGAAAAGGTTGGCACTATACTCCGAATGAAACGCCCTGTGCGTGTGCATGATGTCCAAAAGCTTACTGTATGCTTGGCCGCATTAAGTCGATTCATCTCTCGTCTCGGTGAAAAGGCATTGCCTCTTTACCGACTGATGAAGAAGTCAGACAAGTTCAAGTGGACTCCCGAAGCTGATGCAGCGTTTGCAGAGCTAAAAGCTCTGCTCTCCACCCAGCCGGTGCTTGCTGCTCCAATCAGCAAAGAGCCTTTGCTGCTTTACATTGCAGCCATAGGACAAGTCGTCAAGACAAGATTTACGGTCGAGCGGGAAGAAGAAGGAAAAGCCTTCAAAGTTCAACACCCAGTATATTATCTTTCTGAAGTATTGACCCCATCAAAGCAAAGAGGGCTCGGGAGGCACCTCTATAGTGGCATGCAAATCTTCGTCAAGATCATGAACATATGAGATCAGGTGAGGATTGGAAGGCAGCGATCCTCGACAAGATCGTTGCCGAGGAAACCCACAAGACCCCCGTCAAGATCCTTGCCGGGGACGCCAGCGCGCCACGGCAAGACCCTTGCTGGGCCACCCGGCAAGACCCTTGCCGAGCAACAGCAGGGCCACTACCAGGCCCGCACCAATCAAGTCTCCACCGCCGTTCGCATGCAGCTGCCAGCCCAACCAGCTGGGCAGGCACCTACGTGGCAACATGCAGCTTCCAGGCCAACTCAGCACACGCCTGCGTGGCGGCATGCAGATCTTCGTGAAGACTCCACCATCGCGCCACCTCAGCTGCTTGCCTGCCTACATGGCGCCGCATGCATCACTGGCCAGGGCGCGTGTCAAAGCGAGGAGGAGCGGCGACGGATAGGACGGGCCTCGCTCCCGTCCCCAATAAAGCAAGAGGACACCTAAGCTACGCATTAAATGTGTCCTGTCCTGTAATACGAGCGATAAGCTCGTGGCACTGTAGGCCTTTCCACCTCCTGTGTGCCACTGTGGCAGCCCCTTTCGCCTATAAAAGGAGGCCCATGGCGTACTAGAGGGGGATTCGGCTCTTTGGAACTACGCGGTCACCATAGCTAGTTCAAGAGCCCAAGAACACTCAATATATCAACCAAAGCAGGACTAGGGGTTGACGCATCCTCGCGGCCCGAACATGGGTAAATGATCCTTGTGCTGATTACTAATCCTGCTCTTCTCACAACCCCGTGCCCCGCAATTGTACTAGGGATTCTTGTGATCCCATAGGTGTCGTTTCCCACCGATAGAGATGTCAATTTATCATGAACTTAGTCCTGATAGTATTTGCAAATCTATGTTGTAGATCAGTATATAGCTCACGATATAGCTCCCTAATTTTTGATATGTTCCTAGAGAAAAATAAGTTGAAAAATGATAGTAGCAATGATGCGGACTGGGTCCGTGATCTCAGGATTATCCTCATTGCTGCACAGAAGAGTTATGTCCATGATGCATCACTAGGTGACAGACCTATTGCAGCAGCAGATGCAGATGTTATGAATGTTTGGCAAGCTCGATATGATGACTACTTAATAGTTTAGTGCGCCATGCTTTACGGCTTAGAATCGGGAATTCAAAAACGTTTTGAACGTCATGGAGCATATGAGGTGTTCTAATAGCTGAAATTTGTATTTCAGACTCATGCCCGTGTCGAGAGGTATGCGACCTCTGACAAGTACTTCGCCTACAAGATAGAGGAGAATAGCTCAACCAGTGAGCATTTGTTCAGAATGTCTGGGTACTACAATCGCTTGAATCAAGTGGGAGTTAATCTTCCAGATAAGATATTGATTGACAAAGTTCTCCAATCACTATTACCAGGCTACTAGAACTTTGTGATGAACTATAATATGCAAGGGATGATGAAAATGATTCCCGAGCTCTTCATGATGCTGAAATCGGCAAAGGTAGAAATCAAGAAAGAACATCAAGTGTTGATGGTTAACAAGACCACTAGTTTCAAGAAAAAGGGCAAGGGAAAGAAAGGGAACTTCAAGAAGAATGGAAAGCAAGTTTCCACTCGCGTGAAGAAGCCCAAAGCTGGACCCAAGCCTGAAACTGAGTGCTTCTATTGCGAAGGAAATGGTCACTGGAAGTGGAACTACCCCAAATACTTGGCGGATAAGAAGGATGGCAAAGTGAACAAAGGTATATTTGATATACTTGTTATTGATGTGTACCTTACTAGTATTCATAGTAGCCCTTGGGTATTTGATACCGGTTCAGCTGCTAAGATTACTAACTCGAAACAGGAGTTGCAGAATAAACAGAGACTAGTTAAGGGCGAGGTGACCATGTGTGTTGGAAGTGATTCCAAGGTTGATACAATCACCATCACACACTCCCTCTACCTTCGGGATTAGTACTGAACCTAAATAAATTTTATTTGGTATTTGCGTTGAGCATGAATATGATTTGATCATGTTTGTTGCAATACGGTTATTCATTTTAAGTCAAAGAATAGTTGTTGTTCTGTTCACATGAATAAAACCTTCTATGGTCATACACCCAATGTGAATGGTTTATTGAATCTCGATCGTAGTGATACACATATTCATAATATTGATGCCAAAAGATGCAAAGTTGATAATGATAGTGCAACATACTTGTGGCACTGCCGTTTAGGTCATATTGGTGTAAAGCGCATGAAGAAACTCCATGCAGATGGACTTTTGGAATCACTTGATTATGGATCATTTGATACTTGCGAACCATGCCTCATGGGCAAGATGACTAAAACTTCTTTCTACGGAACAATGGAGCGAGTTAATGACTTATTGGAAATAATACATACCGATGTATGTGGTCCGACGAGTGTTGAAGCATGCGGTGGATATCATTATTTTCTCACCTTCACAGATGATTTGAGTAGGTATGGGTATATCTACTTAATAAAACACAAGTCTGAAACATTTGATAATTCAAAGAATTTCAAAGTGAAGTGGAGAACCATCGTAGCAGGAAAATAATGTTCTACAATCTAATCGCGGAGGCGAATATTTGAGTTACGAGTTTGGCCTTCATTTAAAACAATGTGGGATAGTTTCACAACTCATGCCACCTGGAACACCACAACGTAATGGTGTGTCCGAACGTCATAACCATACTTTATTAGATATGGTGCGGTCTATGATGTCTCTTACCGATTTACCACTATCATTTTGGGGTTATGCATTAGAGACAACCGCATTCACGTTAAATAGGGCACCGTCTAAATCTGTTGAGACGACACCGTATGAACTGTGGTTTGGCAAGAAACCTAAGCTCTCGTTTCCTAAAGTTCGGGGATGCGATGCTTATGTCAAAAGGCTTCAGCCTGATAAGCTCGAACCTAAATCGGGGAAGTGCACCCTCATAGGATACCCTAAAGAAACTATTGGGTACACCTTCTACCACAGATTCGAAGGCAAGATCTTTGTTGCTAAGAATGGATCCTTCTTGAGAAGGAGTTTCTCTCGAAAGAAGTGAGTGGGAGGAAAGTAGAACTTGATGAGGTAATTGTACCTTGTCTCGAATTGGAAAATAGCACATCAGAGAAAACTGTTCCCATGATGCCTACACCAACTAGAGAGGAAGCTAATGATTATGATCATGAAACTTTAGATCAAGTTACTACTGAACTTTGTAGGTCGATGATGTCTACTACGCAACCTTCTTCTTGTAGAAGTTGTTGGGCCTCCAAGTGCAGAGGTTTGTAGGACAGTAGCAAATTTTCCTCAAGTGGATGACCTAAGGTTTATCAATCCATGGGAGGCGTAGGATGAAGATGGTCTCTCTCAAACAACCCTGCAACCAAATAACAGAGAGTCTCTTGTGTCCCCAACACACCCAATACAATGTTAGATTGTATAGATGCACTAGTTCGGCGAAGAGATGGTGATACAAGTGCAATATCGATGATAGATATGAGTATTTGTAATCTGAAAATATAAAAACAGCAAGATAACAAGTGGTAAAAGTGAGCGTAAATGGTATTGCAATGCTAGGAAACAAGGCCTAAGGTTCATAATTTCACTAGTGCAAGTTCTCTCAACAATAATAACATAACTGGATCATATAATTATCCCTCAACATGCAACAAAGAGTCACTCCAAAGTCACTAATAGCGGAGAACAAACAAAGAGATTATTGTAGGGTACGAAACCACCTCAAAGTTATCCTTTCCGATCGATCTATTCAAGAGTCTGTAGTAAAATAACATGAAGCTATTCTTTCTGTTCGATCTATCATAGAGTTCATACTAGAATAACACCTTTTTTTTGAAACTGACTTTTGTATTACTCACAAGGGACCAATTACAACATTGTTACAAGTGGGGTGTGAGGCGTCCCGGCCATGTGTTTCAGGATACTATCAAGGCAGTAGCTACAAACTTTGTATGTAGGTTTCCAGGAAGGGACGCAGGGTCTCCTTGCAATTGTGAGCTAATAAAGCCAAGAGCTCTTTAAACCTAGCTAGCCATGAATGGAAGGAATGTGGGATCCCCCTAAAATAAAGGTTGTTTCTCTCCTTCCATAAACTCCAAGCCGCCAGCAGGAAAATGTCCATGAACAACGGCCGGCGCCAACCCTCTTTGCCAGCATGTATCAGGGTTAGTCTATTACCAGAGCTTGGCCAAAGTATGCCAACTTTGTCCCAACAATGTCGGCTGAACGAGAAGCTGAAGAATAGATGCTCGACAGTTTCCTCAGGAGGGCTTGCCAGAGCATGCACGTGTATATGTTTCCAGCCACGTTAAAATGACGACGCTTCAGCATATTTCTAGTGTTCAGTCGATCAACCATCAACAACCAGCCAAACATTTTGAATTTGATTGGACTCTTGGCCTTCCACAACCACCCAAAAGCCTCATCAAGAATCGTGTTCCTGAAATAAAGGATCATAGTATCTCTTGGAGGAGAAAGACCCGCCAAGGTTGCAAACCCAAGAATCATTGCAAGCCCTGTCAAGCACAATATGCATGGATCCCTGCTGAATATCTCTGATTTCCTGTCTGGTTTGCAGGGAGAGAGGTAGGTGGAAGATCATGCTGGGATCAGAGGCAGTCAGAATATTAACCACGGGCTCATCTTCATTCAGGCAAAAAGAGAAGGCTCTGGGGTAGAGCTCCATAAGAGGGATGTCACGATCGTCGAACCATGCATCTTTCCAGAACAGGGAGGAAGATCCATTTCCCAGAACAACCTTGGTGATCCCGCGGAACACATCACTGAACTGCATCACGTCACGCCACCAGAAAGAACCCAACTGTTCCACTGCATGCGGAACCCTATCAGAATAATATGTGTCCCAGATCAAGGTCACCCAGGGAACATCATGGTGATTATAAAATTTAAACAGGTGTTTTAGAAGGAGAGCCGCGTTCTGGGTCTTGATATCAATGACACCGAGACCCCCTTTATTTTTGGGTCTACAGACCAACTCCCAAGCAGCGAGGGAATTGTTTTTGACGCCATCCTCAGAATTTTTCGCCCAAAGGCAGTAGCTGCGCAACTTGTCGAGGTGTTCAACAACCTTGGGGTGCAGTTTGATCGTGCACATGGCAAAAATCAGCATGTTGGTGACTGCAGAGTTGACCAGGGTTAACTTGGCCCCCGAAGACATCAACGCAAGAGCCGTTGACATTTTCCTTTCCACCCCGTGCACCAACGGCATGAGATCGAGCAGCGTCGGCCTTGTCGTGCCCATGGGGAGGCCAAGGTAAGTGAAAGGCATAGATCCAACAGAGCATCCGAAGATGTTAGCCAAGTCAACCGCGTGGTGCTGATCAAGGTTAATGGGTATAAGCGTGGACTTATGAAAGTTGATTTTCAGACCCACAGAAGCTGCATAATCTTCCAGGATAGATTTCATACGGGTAGCTTGGACAGGGCACGCCGGCATCACAAGGATGGTGTCATATGCGTATTGCACCACCGGACAGTCACCGTCCCGATTACATGGGATGAGTAGATCAAGCAAACCTCGGGCAAAAGCATCATTGACCGCAGCCTGGAGAAGGTCTGTAGCGAGAACAAAAATCAGAGGAGAAAGAGGGTCGCCCTGGCACACCCCGCATTTGCATTGGAATTTTCTACCCGGGACCCCATTGAACAAGACAGAAGACACACCAGAACCAAAAATAGAGTTCATCCACCCCAGCCACTTGTCATCAAAACCCATATGTTTCATTATCTCCATCATCGGGGCATGTTCAATGGTATCAAAAGCTTTGGCAAAGTCTAGTTTGAGCAACATTATCTCACGCGACGATCTTCTCGACATCGTGAATATACTCAAACGACCAAGCAAGGCAGTCTTGTATAGTTCCCCCCTTAATGAAACCATACTGGTTTCTGTGGATGATCGTCAGAATGACTTTCTGCAAACGGTTAGCCAGGATCTTGGTGATGATTTTTATTGGTCTATAGTCATTGGCAGTTTCAGGAGAAGAAGATTTTGGAATCAAGGTTATAAACCCTTCACTGATGCTGCTAATATCCAGGTTGCCTTCATGGAAATCCTGGCACATTTTATAAAAATCCACTTTAATGATTGGCCAGTAGCTCTTGAGAAAACATCCATTAAAACCATCGGGGCCCGGGGCACGGTCAGTTGGCATTTCTTTCACTACTGCGTCAATCTCCGCCGTAGAGAAAGGCTGGGATAGCACTTCCAGCCGTGGATTCGTCGATTATCCGGGAGATCAAAACGCATGGTAGTAGGCTTGGAAGATCCCGATGCGTTCCTTGTAAGTTTTGTACAAAATTCCTTCTTTGCCGACGTGGTCACTAACCACGACGTCGCCATCCCGCAGGTTAGCGATAGAATTATGCCTTAACCTCTCAGTTGCTAGGGATTGAAAAAGTTTGGTATTTTCATCAGCGAACCTGAAATATCTTACTGTGCACCGTTTCCTCCAATATTCATTCTGATACTTCAACAACCTGTTAAGATGTAATTTCAGTATGCATCTGAAAAAAATTTCCTGTATGAAAAGAACTCTTTTATCCTCGATACTGTCCAGATGCACAAGAGCTTCATTACTGTTCTGTTAAGACACAAATCAACCAAAACCCTAATGTCACCTAGATACTCCAATGTCACCTCAAGTATCCATGGGCATGATTATACGATATGCATCACACAATCTCAGATTCATCTATTCAACCAAAACAAAGTACTTCAAAGAGTGCCCCAAAGTTTCTACCCAAGAGTCAAGACGAAAACGTGTGCCAACTCCTCTGCATAAGTTCACAAGGTCACTGAATCCGCAAGTAGATCCCCAAAACGTACATCAAGTAGATCACGTGAATATCCCATTGTCCCACAGATAAGCACATGCAAGACATACATCAAGTGTTCTCAAATCCTTAAAGACTCAATCCGATAAGATAACTTCAAAGGGAAAACTCAATCCATTACAAGAGTGTAGAGGGGGAGAAACATCATAAGATCCAACTATAATAGCAAAGCTCGCGATACATCAAGACCGTACCACCTCAAGAACACGAGAGAGAGAGATCAAACACATACCTACTGGTACATACCCTCAGCCCCGAGGGTGAACTACTCCCTCCTCGTCATGGAGAGCACCGGGATGATGAAGATGGCCACCGGTGAGGGATCCCCCTCCGGCAGGGTGCCGGAATAGGGTCCCGATTGGTTTTTGGTGGCTACAGAGGCTTGCGGCGGCGGAACTCCCGATCTATTATGCTCTCAGATGTTTTGAAGGTATATGAGTATATATATAGGTGAAAGAAGTCGGTCAGGGGAGCCACGAGGGGCCCATGAGGGTGGGGGCGCGCCTACCCCCCTGGGCGTGCCTCCCTGCCTCATGGCCGCCTTATTGCTTCCTTTCCGTCACTCCAAGTCTCCTGGATTGTGTTTGTTTCCAAAACGATTCTCCCGAAGGTTTCATTCCGTTTGGACTCCGTCTGATATTACTTTTCTGCGAAACACTGAAATAGGCAAAAAAAAAATAGCAATTTGCACTGGGCTCCGGTTAATAGTTTAGTTCCAAAAATAATATAAAAGTGCATAATAAAGCCCATTAAACATCCAAAATATATAATATAATAGCATGGAACAATCAAAAATTATAGATATGTTGGAGACGTATCAAGCATCCCCAAGCTTAATTCCTGCTCGTCCTCGAGTAGGTAAATGATAAAAACAGAATTTTTCATGTGGAATACTACCAAACATAATACTCAATGTAATTCTCTTTATTGTGGCATGAATGTTCAGATCCAAAAGATTCAAGATAAAAGTTTATATTGACATAAAAATATTAATACTTTAAGCATGCTAACCAAGCAGTTTATGTCTTATCAAAATAACATAGCCAAAGAAAGCTTATCCCTACAAAATCATATAGTTTGGCCATGCTTCATTTTTGTCACACAAAATGCTCCCATCATGCACAACCCCGGTTTTAGCCAAGCAATTGGTTCATACTTTTTAACGCGCTTCAGCCTTTTCAACCCTCACGCAATACATGAGCGTAAGCCATGGACATAGCACTATGGGTGGAGTAGAGTATGATGATAGGGATTATGTGAGAAAACAACAAAGGATAAAGTCTCACATTGACGCGGCTAATCAACGGGCTATGGAGATGCCCATCAATTGATGTCAATACGAGGAGTAGGGATTGCCATGCAACGGATGCACTAGAGCTATAAATGTATGAAAGCTCATCAAAAAGAAACTAAGTGGGTGTGCATCCAACTTGCCTGCTCATGAACACCCAGAGCATTTTGAGGAAGCCTGTCATTGGAATATACAAGCCAAGTTCTATAATGAAAAATTCCCACTAGTATATGAAAGTGATAAAATAAGAAACTCTCTATCATGAAGATCATGGTGCTACTTTTAAGCACAAGTGTGGTAAAGGGATAGTAACATTGTCCCTTCTCTCTTTTTCTCTCATTTTTTTGGTGGGCTTCTTTGGCCTCTCTTTTTTTATTTGGGCTTCTTTGGCCTCTTTTATTTTTCATGAAGTCCGGAGACTCATCCCAACTTGGGAGGGAATCATTGCTTCCATCATCCTTTCCTCACATGAGACAATGCTCTAATAATGAAGATCATCACACTTTTATCTACTTACAACTCAAGAATCTTAGAACAAAATATGACTCTATGTGGATGCCTCCGGCGGTGTACCAGGATATGCAATGAATCAAGAGCGACATGTATGAAAGAATTATAAAGGTGGCTTTGCCACAAATACGATGTCAACTACATGATCATGCAAAGCAATATGACAATGATGGAGCGTGTCATAATAAATGGGACGGTGGAAAGTTGCATGGCAATATATCTCAGAATGGCTATGGAAATGCCATAATAGGTAGGTATGGTGACTATTTTGAGGAAGATATAAGGAGTTTTATGTGTGATAGAGCGTATCATATCATGGGGTTTGGATGCACCAGCGAAGTTTGCACCAACTCTCAAGGTGAGAAAGGGCAATGCATGGTACCGTAGAGGCTAGCAAATTGCGGAAGGGTAAGAGTGCGTATAATCCATGGACTCACATTAGTCATTAAGAACTCATATACTTATTGCAAACGTTTATTAGCCCTCGAAGCAAAGTACTACTACGCATGCTCCTAGGGGAAGGGTTGGTAGGAGTTAACCATCGTGTGATCCCGACCTCCACTCATAAGGAAGGCAATCAAAGAACACCCCATGCTTCAAATTTGTTACACAACATTCGCCATACGTGCATGCTACCGGACTTGCCAACTTTAACACAAGTATTTCTCAATTTCATAATTACCCAACTAGCATGGCTCTAACATTACCACCTTTATGTCTCAAAACAATTATCAAGTATCAAATTTATCATAGTGTTGTTTAATGCACTCCATATGAAAGTTTTTATTTTACCCAACTTGGATGCCCATCATATTAGGACTAATTTTATAACCAAAGCAAATTACCATGCTGTTCTAAAAGACTCTCAAAATAATATAAGTGAAGCATGAGAGATAAATAATTTCTACAAAATAAAACCACCACCGTGCTCTAAAAAGGTATAAGTGAAGCACTAGAGCAAAATTGTCTAGCTCAAAAGATATAAGTGAAGTACATAGAGTATTCTAATAAATTCTGATTCATGTGTGTCTCTCCCAAAAGGTGTGTAAATCAAGGATGATTGTGGTAAACTAAAAAGCAAAGACTCAAATCATACAAGACGCTCCAAGCAAAATACATATCATGTGGTGAATAAAAATATAGCCTCAAGTAAAGTTACCGATAGATTTAAGATTTAAAGAGGGATGCCTTCCGGGCATCCCCAAGCTTAGGCTCTTGGTTGTCCTTGAATATTACCTTGGGGTGCCTTGGGCATCCCCAAACTTAGGCTCTTTCCACTCCTTATTCCGTAGTCCATCGAATCTTTACCCAAAACTTGAAAACTTCACAACACAAAACTCGTAAGCTCCGTTAGTATAAGAAAATAAACCACCACTTAGGTACTGTTCTGAACTCATTCTAAATTCATATTGGTGTAATATATACTATATTCCAACTTCTCTGTGGATCATACCCTCCGATAATACTCATAGATTCATCAAAATAAGCAAACAACACATAGAAAACAGAATCTGTCAAAAACAGAACAGTCTGTAGTAATCTGTATCAAACGTATACTTATGGAACTCCAAAAATTCTTAAATAACTTTTTGGACCTGAGGAATTTGTCTATTAATCATATGCAAAAAGAATCAACCCAAAATCACTCTCCAATAAAAAATGGCAGTTAATCTCGTGAGCGCGAAAGTTTCTGTTTTTTTACAGCAAGATCACATAGACTTCACCCAAGTCTTCCCAAAGGTCCTACTTGGCACAAACACTAATTAAAACATAAAACCACATCTAAACAGAGGCTAGATGAATTATTTATTACTAAACATGAGCAAAATCAAAGGAAAAAAGTAAAATTGGGTTGCCTCCCAACAAGCGCTATCGTTTACCCATACAGCTAGGCATGATGATTTCAATGATGCTCACATAAAAGATAAGAATTGAAACACAAAGAGAGCATCATGAAGAATATGACTAGCACATTTAAGTCTAACCCACTTCCTATGCATAGGGATTTTTTGAGCAAACAACTTATGGGAACAATAATCAACTAGCATAGGAAGGCAAAACAAGCATACCTTTAAAACTTTAAGCACATAGAGAGGGAACTTGATATTATTGCAATTCCTACAAGCATATGTTCCTCCCTCATAATAATTTTCAGTAGCATAATGAATGAATTCAACAATATAACTATCACATGAAGCATTCTTTTCATGATCTACAAGCATAGAAATTTTATTACTCTCCACATAAGCAAAATTCTTCTCATGAATAGTAGTGGGAGCAAACTCAACACAATAACTATCATGTGAGCCATAATACAATTGAAGATTAAAATCAAGATGACAAGTTTCATGGTTATCATTGTTCTTTATAGCATACATGTCATCACAATAATCATCATAGATAGGAACTTTATTCTCATAATCAATTGGAACCTCTTCCGAAATAGTGGATCATCATTAAGTAAAGTCATGACCTCTCCAAATCCACTTTCATCAATATAATCATCATAAATAGGAGGCATGCTTTCATCATAGTAAATATTCTCATCAAAACTTGGGGGACTAAAAATATCATCTTCATGAAACATAGCATCCCCAAGCTTGTGGCTTTGCATATCATTAGCATCATGGATATTCAAGGAATTCATACTAACAACATTACAATCATGCTCATCATTCAAAGATTTAGTGCAAAAAATTCTAATGCATTCTTCCTCTAGCAATTGGCACAATTATCGGAATCCTTATCTTCGCGAAAGACATTAAAAAGGTGAAGCATATGAGGCACCCTCAATTCCATTTTTTGTAGTTTTCTTTTATAAACTAAACTAGTGATAAAACAAGAAACTAAAAGATTCGATTGCAAGATCTAAATATATACCTTCAAGCACTCACCTCCCCGGCAACGGCGCCAGAAAAGAGCTTGATGTCTACTATGCAACCTTATTCTTGTAGACGTTGTTGGGATTCCAAGAGCAGAGGTTTGTAGGACAGTAGCAAATTTCCCTCAAGTGGATGACCTAAGGTTTATCAATCTGTGGGAGGCATAGGATGAAGATGGTCTCTCTCAAACAACCCTGCAACCAAATAACAAAGAGTATCTTGTGTCCCCAACACACCCAATACAATGGTAAATTTTATAGGTGCACTAGTTCGGCGAAGAGATGGTGATACAAGTGCAATATGGATGATAGATATGAGTATTTGTAATCTGAAAATATAAAAACAGCAAGGTAACAAGTGGTAAAAGTGAGAGTAAATGGTATTGCAATGCTAGGAAACAAGGCCTAAGGTTCATACTTTCACTAGTGCAAGTTCTCTCAACAATAATAACATAACTGGATCATATAATTATCCCTCAACATGCAACAAAGAGTCACTCCAAAGTCACTAATAGCGGAGAACAAACGAAGAGATTATTGTAGGGTACGAAACCACCTCAAAGTTATCCTTTCCGATCGATCTATTCAAGAGTCTGTAGTAAAATAACACGAAGCTATTCTTTCCGTTCGATCTATCATAGAGTTCGTACTAGAATAACACCTTAAGATACAAATCAACCAAAACCCTAATGTCACCTAAATACTCCGATGTCACCTCAATTACCCGGGGGCATGATTATATGATATGCATCACACAATCTCAGATTCATCTATTCGACCAACACAAAGTACTTCAAAGAGTGCCCCAAAGTTTCTATCAAAGAGTCAAGACGAAAACTTGTGCCAACCCCTATGCATAAGTTCACAAGGTCACTGAACCCGCAAGTTGATCACCAAAACGTACGTCAAGTAGATCACGTGAATATCCCATTGTCACCACAGATAAGCACATGCAAGACATACATCAAGTGTTCTCAAATCCTTAAAGACTCAATCCGATAAGATAACTTCAAAGGGAAAACTCAATCCATTACAAGAGAGTAGAGGGGGAGAAACATCATAAGATCCAACTATAATAGCAAAGCTCACGATACATCAAGATCATACCACCTCAAGAACATGAGAGAGGGAGAGATCAAACACATAGCTACTGGTACATACCCTCAGCCCCTAGGGTGGACCACTCCTTCCTCGTCATGGAGAGCGTCGGGATGATGAAGATGGCCACCGGTGAGGGATCCCCCCTCTGGCAGGGTGCCGGAATAGGGCCCCGTTTGGTTTTTGGTGGCTACAGAGGCTTGCGGCGGCGAAACTCCCGATCTATTGTGCTCCTGGATTTTTTCAGGGTATATGAGAGCATATAGGCGAAAGAAGTCGGTCAGGGGAGCCACGAGGGGCCCACGAGGGTGGGGGCCGCGCCTACCCCCCTGGGGGCACCTCCCTGCCTCGTGGCCGCCTCGTTTCTTCCTTGACGTCCACTCCAAGTCTCCTGGATTGTGTTTGTTCCAAAAATGATTCTCCCGAAGGTTTCATTCCGTTTGGATTCTGTTTGTTATTCCTTTTCTGCGAAACTCTGAAATAGGCAAAAAAACAGCAATTTGCGCTGGGCCTCCGGTTAATAGGTTAGTCCCAAAAACAATATATAAGTGCATAATAAAGCCCATTAAATATCCAAAATAGATAATATAATAGCATGGAACAATCAAAAATTATAGATACGTTGGAGACGTATCAGTCGACCAAAGCACGATCCGCACCAGAGTGGTATGTAATCATGTCCTGGAAGTCACGTTACTAGGCCAAGGTGAACCTACAAACTATGAAGAAGCTATGATGAGCCCAGATTCCGACAGATGGCTTTGAGGCCATGAAATCTGAGATAGGATCCATGTATGAGAACAAGTCTGGACTTTGGTGGACTTGCACAATAAATGGATCTTCAAGAAGAAGACTGACATTGATGGTGATGTTACTGTCTACAAAGCATGACTTTTCGCAAAAGGTTTTCGACAAGTTCAAGGGGTTGACTACGATGAGACTTTCTCACCCATAGCGATGCTTAAGTCCGTCCGAATCATGTTAGAAATTGCCGTATTTTATGATAATGAAATATGGCGAATGGATGTCAAAATTGCATTCCTTAATGGATATCTTAAAGAAGAGTTGTATATGATGCAACCAGAAGGTTTTGTCAATCCTAAAAGTGCTAACAAAGTGTGCAAACTCCAGCGATCCATTTACGCTTTGATGGACTGGTGCAAGCATCTCGGAGTTGGAATATACGCTTTGATGAGGTGATCAAAGCACATGGTTTTATACAGACCTACGGTGAAGCTTGTATTTACAAGAAAGTGAGTGGGAGCTCTGTAGAATTTCTGATATTATATGTGGATGACATATTATTGATTGGAAATGTTATAGAATTTCTGGATAGCATAAAAGGATACTTGAATAAGATTTTTTCAATGAAAGACCTCGGTGAAGCTGCTTATATATTGAACATCAAGATCTATAGGGATAGATTGAGACGATTAATAGGAATTTCACAAAGCACATACCTTGACAAAGTTTTGAAGAAGTTCAAAATGGATCAGTCAGAGAAAGGGTTCTTGCCTGTGTAACAAGGTGTGAAGTTTCGTAAGACTCAAAACCCGACCACGATAGAATATATAGAGAGAATGAAAGTCATTCCCTATGCCTCAGTCATAGGTTCTATAAAGTATGCCATGCTGTGTACTAGACCTGTTGTGTGCCTTTCCATGGGTTTGGTAAGGGGTTACAATAGTGATCCAGGAGTAGATCACTGGACAACAGTCAAAATTATCCTTGGGTACCTAAGGAGGACTATGGAAATGTTTCTCGGTTATGAAGGTGATAAAGAGTTCGTCGTAAAGAGTTACATCGATGCAAGATTTAACACCAATTTAGATGACTCTGACTCTCAATCTGGATACGTATTGAAAGTGGGAGCAATTAGCTAGAGTAGCTCCATGTAGAGCATTGTAGACATAAAAACTTGCAAAATACATATGGGTCTGAATATGCAGACCCGTTGACTAAACTTCTCTCACAAACAAAGCATGATCACACCTTAGTATTCTTTGTGTGTTAATGACATGGAAATGTGAACTAGATTATTGACTCTAGTAAACTCTTTGAGTGTTGGTCACATAGTGATGTGAACCATGGGTGTTAATCACATGGTGATGTGAACTAGATTATTGACTCTAGTGCAAGTGGGAGACTGACAGAAATATTCCCTAGAGGCAATAGTAAAATGGTTATCATTATATTTCCTAAATCATGATAAAGGTTTATTATTCATGCTAGAATTGTATTGACCGGAAACTTAAATTCATGTATGGATACATAAACAAACAACGTATCCCTAGGGAGCCTCTACTAGACTAGCTCGTTGATAAAAAATGGTTAAGGTTTCCTAACCATAGACATGTGTTGTCATTTGACCACGGGATCACATCATTAGGAGAATGATGTGATGGACAAGACCATCTGTTAGCTTAGCATAATGATCGTTCAGGTTTGTTGCTATTGCTTTCTTCATGTCAAATACATATTCCTTCGAGTATGAGATTATGCAACTCCCGGGTACTGGAGGAATACTTTGTGTTCTATCAAACGTCACAACGTAACTTGGTGATCATAAAGATGGCTCTACAGGTATCTCCGAAGGTGTTTGTTGAGTTGGCATAGATCGAGATTAGTATTTGTCACTCCGAGCACCGGAGAGGTATCTCTAGGCCCTCTCGGTAATACACATCATAAGCTTGCAAGCCAATGACTAAGGAGTTAGTCACTAGGTGATGTATTACGGAACGAGTAAAGAGACTTGCCGGTAACGAGATTGAACTAGGTATAAAGATACCGACGATCGAATCTCGGGCAAGTAACATACCGATGGACAAAGGGAATTACGTATGTTATCATAACGGTTCGACCGATAAAGATCTTCGTAGACTATGTAGGAGCCAATACGGGCATCCAGGTTCCGCTATTGGTTATTGACCAGAGGGGTGTCTCGGTCATGTCTACATAGTTCTCGAACCCATAGGGTCCGCACGCTTAACGTTCGTTGACGATATAGTGTTATATGAGTTATACGATTTGGTGATCGAATGTTGTTCCGGGTCCCGGATGAGATCAAGAACATGACGAGGAGTCTCGAAATGGTCGAGAGGTAAAGATTGATATATCACTATAGGAATCAGCTACTTTGCCGTCCGCCATGGCGGACGGCAAAGGCATGGATGGCGGACGGCAAACGGTTCCGGCAAAGACAGGGTCGGCAAACAACTTCTTTGCCATCCGCTTTTTGAGGCGGACGACAATGAGTCCTTTGCCGTCAGTGGCGGACGGCAAAGAGGGGGACGGCAAAATAACCCCTGTTAGTCCGTTAGGTGGCTAACGGTAGCCTTTGCCGTCCGCTCTCTTAACATTTTCTTTGCCGTCATCCAGACGGAACTACAGACGGCAAAGAGTTTTTTTTATATAAAAAATGACATGAGCGAAAACGTTCCGAGGTCGGCTGCAGCTCCGGTGAGCGTCGGTGGTCGTCGGACCTGCCAACTCCGGCAACTGCTGCCACAACCAGAGGAGTTCTAGCGCTCGGGGAGGCTCAGACATGACGGGTTCCGGCGAGGGACGCACTGCGGGTCTGGCGAAGGCGGCCTCGATCGGGACCGGCGAGGATGGCTGCAGGTGGTCCGGGCGAGTGGCCGAGGGGATGAGGCTGGGGAGACTCAGCCGCGGCGGGGTCGGGCGATGGGAGGCCACGACAGGGAACAGCGGGGTCGAGCGAGGGGAGGCCGCAGCAGGGAACGGCGGGGTCGGGCAAGGGGAGCCCGCGGCGGGGAACGGCGGGGTCGGGCGAGGGGAGGCCGCGGCGGTGAACGGCGAGGAGCGACCGCGGTGGGGAACGGCGATAGGCAGAGAGGCGGAGTCCGGCGAGGGGTCCGGAGGGCGCCGTGGCGCCATGGCTGCGGGTGATGGGGCCTGAGGCGACGGGTGACGGTGTCGGGGCCGCCGGTGGTGGCGAGCTCGGGTGCGCGGCCGGAGGAGCTCGATTGAGCACGAGCTCGCGGTTCCCTCCTATGCCAGATCGAGCGGCCGACATCCTCTGTTCGTCATACAGAGAGACAGGAGAGATAGAGAGAGAGATACGAGAGTGAGGGGGGTGGGGCAGGATAAAGGAGAGAGAGTGGTGGGCCAAGAGAAAGAACGTGGTGGGGTGGGGCTTCGGGGTGAGCTGCACGCCGTCCATGGGTTGGCTGCCCGTGCGATCTGATGATGCCACGTCATCGATCCACGTGGTGTGCTTTCTCTTTGCAGTCCGCCAGTGGACGGCAAAGATCCATACGGCGGACGGCAAAGATAAAGCGGACGGCATCCAACACGTCCATTTGACCCATGTCCAGTGGGGCCCAGCTGAGCTCTTTGCCGTCTGCCTTTTTGGGCCTTTGCCGTCCGCTAGCGGACGGCAAGGAAGTGGCTGATGGCAATCTGGTAATTTGCCATCTGCCTCTTCTTTGCCGTCTGCTTTTCGGAAGCAGATGGCAAAGACCCTCTTTACCGTCCGCAAGCGAACGACAAAGAGAAGGCGGACGGCAAATTCCCTGTTTCCAGTAGTGTATATGACGATGTTATTCGGACACTAGAAGAGTTTCGGGATGCACCGGGTAGCGATCGGGTCACCGGAAGGGGTTCGGGACACCCCCTGTAGGTATATGGGCTTAATGAGCCAAGGGAGGGACAGACCATCCCACAGGGGGATGGTGTGCCCCTCTCCCTGGCCGTCCAGCCTTGGGAAGGAAAGGGGGAGTGCTAGCCCCTCCTACCTTTCCCTCTCATGGGAGAAAGGAAAGGGGGGGCGCCTCCCTCCCATGCGTTCCCCCGCACCTATACATGGCAGGGGCGCCACTTCGGAGGAGACCCCAAGTAGATTCGGCCTACTTGGGGCACCCTCCTGGCTGCTACCTCCTCCCTCCCACCTATATATATGTGGGAGGGGGCGCCTAGCACACCCCAGACAATTGCCTAGCCATGTGCGGCGCCCCCCTCCACCATTTACACCCCCGGTCATATTTTCATAGTGCTTAGGCGAAGCCCTGTGGAGATAAATTCACCATCATCATCAACATGTCGTCGTGCTGCCGGAACTCATCCACTACCTCGTTGTTTTGCTGGATCAAGAAGGCGGAGGACGTCACCGAGTTGAACGTGTGCTGAACACGGAGGTGCCGTACGTTTGGTACTTGATCGGTTGGGGCGTGAAGAAGTTCGACTATATCAACCGCATTATCAGACACTTCCGCTTATGGTCTACAGGGTACGTAGACACACTCTTCCCCTCTCATTGCTATGCATCCCCATGGATAGATCTTGCGTGTGCATAGAATTTTTTTTGTTTTCCATGCAATGTTTCCCAACAGTAGAGGGATAAACTCAAGCAATATGATGAAAACCACATCATTTTACCCTCAATGGCAACAACACAATACGTGCCTCGCTACCCCTAGCTACTTTGTCACTGGGTGAGGACACCGCAAGATTGAAACCAAAACTAAGCACCTCTCCCATTGCAAGAAGAACCAATCTAGTTAGCCAAACCAAACCGATAATTTGAGAGAAATACAAAGATATCAAATCATGCATATAAGAGTTCAGGAAAGAATCAAATAATATTCATATATAATCTTATCGTAAATCCACAATTCATCGGATCTCGACAAACACACGGCAAAAGAATATTACATCATATAGAAATCCAAGAACATTGGGGAGAACATTGTATTGAAGATCAAAGAGAGAGAAGAAGCCATCTAGCTACTAGCTGCTGACCCATAGGTCTGTGGTAAACTACTCACGCTTCATCGAAAGGGCAATATAGTTGATGTAGATGCCCTCCGTGATCAAATCCCCTTCCGGAAGGATGCCAGAAAAGGCCCCAAGATGGGATCTCATGGGAACAGAAGGTTACGGCGCGCGGAAAAGTATTTTGTGGACGCTTCTGGTGGTTTGGGATATTTGAGAATTTATAGCAAAAGAATTAGGGTTGGAGGAGTCTCATGGGTCCCACAAGCCAGGAGGGTGCCCCCTAGGGAGCCAATGACAAACATCACATAGCAATACGTAGGTATGGGAAACATCCGTCACATTCTATACCAAATGAGCACAAAGAAATGCATGAATTGCCTAAATATTATAGGAGAAGGTTGAGGAGAAAGGATGGCTCACCAGTGCACCACCAGATCCATGTATCGCCAAACAAAATAACTGAAGAAGAGGGCACTTGATTGATCTGCATCAACGACCCATGCCTGAACCATCAGCAATGAGTGGAGGAGGAAGTTTGCCTCTGCTGCTTGTACATCTAACGAATATACATCAAAAAGTTCTCAGATTCCAAAGAATCAAAAGATGATGTAGTTGAGCTCCAATACAAACATCCATGGGGTTTCCTTCTTCCAAAATCTTGTGGTGGAGGGAGGTATATAGTAGTGTTGAAGCGGGGAGGCATCTCCATCCTGAACACGACATGGAGAACACCTTTTAGTACAGTCAGTTCAAGACCAAGCTGAGAACAAATATAAGAGGATTGATCATCCCTTCTCCCAGTTGCTATATGAGCCTCCACACCCATACTAATGCTAGCACCCAAATCAACATGATCGGACAACGCACCAATCTTATTGCATGCCTCAAGAATAGTGATAGATGGTAGCGATGCATATTTACCCTTAGCCGATACATCTTCAATTTTATTGTGGCACTATAAGTTTACCATTATGTGTGATGGTGAAGAGCTGGAGTTGCAATTAAGGAAAAAATAGCTTCACATGAGACCATAAAACTGGAGTGTTCTCAATATAATGCAATCTAAGCAGGGGAATAAATTATTTTTCTATAAATAGCGTCAAACTAATTTGCACAACAATCATATTCTCAGATTTACAGAACCCTAGTTTTTCTTTGGCAATGTGAACCCTTTTTGTTGCCCTTTCCGGCAGCTGGAACACAACCAACTCCATTTTTATCAAGTGTACTGAACTGCCAAACATTCAGACATGGCGTGATAAGAGAAGCAAGGATATCCTTGAATTGCATCAAATATTATTTGGAGCAATCAACTCAACAATGAGCATGATGCACCTTATCAAAGGAAAATCAAGGACACCAATTGCAAATACATTTAAAAACACAGCTGATGCTAAGGTCTACAAAAAGATATTATTTCCTTTAAGAAGAACACTGAGGGAGTCCTAGACTAGGGGGTGTCCGGATAGCCGAACTATCATCTTTGGCCGGACTCCTAGACTATGAAGATACAAGATTGAAGACTTCGTCCCGTGTCCGGATGGGACTTTCCTTGGCGTGGAAGGCAAGCTTGGCGATACGGATATGTAGATCTCCTACCATTGTAACCGACTCTATGTAACCCTAACCTATCCGGTGTCTATATAAACCGGAGGATTTTAGCCAGAGGACGAACAACAATCATACCATAGGCTAGCTTCTAGGGTTTAGCCTCTACGATCTCGTGGTAGATCTACTCTTGTACTACCCATATCATCAATATTAATCAAGCAGGAGTAGGGTATTACGTCCATCGAGAGGGCCCGAACCTGGGTAAAACATCATGTCCCTTGTCTCCTGTTACCATCCGCCTAGACGCACAGTTCGGGACCCCCTACCCGAGATCCGCCGGTTTTGACACCGACATTGGTGCTTTCATTGAGAGTTCCTCTGTGTCGTCACCTATAGGCCCGATGGCTCCTTCGATCATCAACAACGACGCAGTCCAGGGTGAGACTTTTCTCCCCGGACAGATCTTCGTATTCGGCGGCTTTGCACTGCAGGCCAATTCGCTTGGCCATCTGGAGCAGATCGAAAGCTACACCCCTGGCCGTCATGTCAGGTTTGGAAGTTTAAACTACACGGCCGACATCCGCGGAGACTTGATCTTCGACGGATTCGAGCCGCAGCCAAGCGCGCTGCACTATCTCGATGGGCATGATCTAACTCTGTCGCCGAATAGTGTCCTGGAGGCCGCACTAGTGTCCGCTCCGACCATTGATTCAGAGCCGATCTCGCCGATCGAGGATGGTTGGTTGGACACCACCTCGGGGGCTGAAATCTCTACGGCGATTGAGCCGAACACCATCCCTGTCCTTTGCGAAGACCGTGACTCCAAGGTGCCGGACTCCTCTCCAGACTCCGAACCTCCCGCGCCCCTGCCTGTCGAATCCGATTGGGCGCCGGTCATGGAGTTCACTGCCGCGGACATCTTTCAGCACTCGCCCTTGGTGACATCCTGAATTCACTAAAGTCTCTCTCTTTATCTGGAGAGCCCTGGCCGGACTACGGTCAGGAAGGTTGGGATGCGGACGACGAAGAAATTCAATACCCACCCACCACCCACTTTGTAGCCACTGTCGACGATTTAACCGACATGCTCGACTTTGACTCCGAAGACATCGACGGGTATGGACGACGATGCCGGAGACGACCAAGACCCAGCGCCTACAGGGCACTGGAAGGCCACCTCGTCATACGACATATACATGGTGGACATCCCAAAAGATGGGAACGGTGATGAAACAGCAGAGGATGACCCCTCCAAGAAACAGCCCAAGCGCCGACGTCAGCGGCGCCGCTCTAAATCCCGCCACAAAGAAAACGGTGATTCCGCACGGAGATAATAACACCGGATAGTGCGAAGACAACCCTCCAAAGCAGGATTCAGCACAGAGGAGGGAGAAGCAAGTCTGCATGACAAAGGCGGCGTAAAGAGAGGTAGAGGATGATAACTATGTGCCTCCCTCCGAAGATGAGGCAAGCCTCGATTTACGGCATTTAATTTGTCGTGCCCGAGGATCCCGCCGAACAGGAGCGCTTTCAAACGCAGGCTTATGGCCACGGCAAGCAGCCTCAAGAAAAAGCAGCAACAACTTAGAGCTGACCAAGACACGCTAGGCGGATGATGGACTCAAGTCCTTGCAGCCGAAGAGTATGAACTCGAACGCCCCTCCAAAAGCTACCCCAAACGCAGGCCGTTGCCTCGATCAGAGGAGGAAGCACCCAAGTCACCAGCGCACGACATGGCAGACCGGCCACCCCGTGGCCGCGACAGAGAGGCCTCTAGACCCTCCGTTCAAGCCGCACCCCGACGCCGCTCAAAAAGTACCAAGGCACGGGAAAACGCGCCGGACTTGCGAGATATATTGGAGGATAAGGCAAAGCATACAAGATCGATCTACAGATCACGTGGGCGCCCAACGATACGTGATGATAACCGTCACGCCGGATACAAAGAAACCCGCCGGGCGAACACAAGAGACAAAGCTCATACGAGCTACGCCGTGATATAGCCCAATACAGGGCGCCGACACCCACTATGCTTCACAGATGAAGTAATGGATCATCAAATCCCTGAGGGTTTCAAACCCGTAAACATCGAATCATATGATGGCACAACAGATCCTGCGGTTTGGATCGAGGACTACCTCCTCCATATCCACATGGCCCGCGGTGATGATCTACACGCCATCAAAGACCTCCCACTCAAGCTTAAAGGACCAGCTCGGCATTGGCTTAACAGCTTGCCTGCAGAATCAATTGGTTGTTGGGAGGACCTGGAAGCCGCATTCCTTGATAACTTCCAGGGCACATATGTGCGACCACCGACGCCGATGACCTTAGCCATATAATTCAGCAGCCAAGAATCAGCCGCACAATTCTCGACGCGGTTCCTAACAAAGAAAAATCAGATCGTCGACCGTCCGGATGCAGAGGCGCTTAGCAGCCTTCAAACACAACATCCGCGACGAGTGGCTAGCCCGGCACCTAGGACAGAAAAAGTCGAAATCCATGGCAGCCCTTACCACACTCATGACCCGCTTTTGCGCGGGAGAGGACAGCTGGCTAGCTCGAAGCAACAACTTGGCCAAACACCCTGGTAGTTCGGATACCAAGGACAGCAATGGCAGGTCGCGTTGAAACAAGAACAAGCGCCGCATTAACGGCGATAATGCTGAAGATACGACAGTCAATGCCGGATTCAGAGGCTCTAAACCCGGTCAGCGGAAAAAGCCATTCAAAAGAAATACCCAGGGCCCGTCCAACTTGGACCGAATACTGATCGCCAGCGGATACATGGCACTTTCAAAACCAGCCAATCACACCAACAGGAACTGTTGGGTGTTCAAGCAAGGTGCAAGTTGTTACCGAAAACAACGACAAGGGGCTGCATAGCGATGACGAGGAAGAGCCCGGCCGCCGAACAATAGAGGATGAAGGTTTTCCGCACAAGTGCGGACGGTGAACATGATATACGCAACCCACATACCCAAAAGGGAGCGGAAGCGTGCACTAAGGGACGTATATGCGATGGAGCCAGTCGCCCTGAAGTTCAACCCATGGTCTTCCTGCCCGATCACCTTCGATCGAAGGGACAACCCCACTAACATCCGTCATGGCGGTTTCACCGCATTGGTTCTTGACCCGATTATTGACGGATTTCACCTCACCAGAGTCCTGATGGACGGCGGTAGCAGCCTGAACCTACTTTATCAGGATACAGTGCGCAAAATGGGCATAGACCCCTCAAGGATTAAACCCACAAAGACGACATTTAAAGGCGTCATACCAGGTGTAGAGACCAATTGTACAGGCTTAGTTACACTCGAAGTGGTCTTCGGATCCCCGGATAACTTCCGAAGCAAAGAGTTAATCTTCGACATAGTCCCGTTCAAAGCGGCTATCACGCGATCGCTTGGACGAACCGCATTTGCAAAGTTCAATGCGGTGCCGCACTATGCATACCTCAAGCTCAAGATGCCAGGCCCTCGAGGAGTAATCACGGTCAATGGAAACACCGAACGCTCTCTCCGAACGGAGGAGCACACGGCAGCCCTCGTGGCGGAGGTGCAAAGCAGCCTCTCACAACAATTCTCGAGTCCGCCACTAAACGTCCGGACAACATCCAAGCTGCGCCGGAGTAACCTACAACAAGACCGCTGGCACGATCCAAGCATCGCCAGAGCAATCCGCCCCAACCCCAGCCCTCGCGAAATTGCGAAGCCAGATTACGCTGCGTACATAACTATGCTCTGGAGATACCATGGGCATAAGGGGAGGGGCACGACCACGGCACGCCCAGAATGCGGCTCAACCGCACCAGGGGCTCCCGGTTGCGTCATTCTTTTTCTTTTTTCTTTTTTCTTACTTTCAGGACTCTGTTCTCCAGAAGCCCTGTCCGGCATTCGCGCCGAACTCACGATGCAACAACCAGGGAAACAGAAAGCTACGTCGAGTGTCCAGGTGGTCTCTACTACGAGCATTATACCTGTTTTACGTACCATCCCGCAGATTACCCCTAGAGGGGGACATGTTAAATAGTCCCATCCCTTGCTTATCGCACAATTTGTATCGTTCTGCTTTTATTTGCAGTTTCTTTTTAATAACCAATATATAGCTCTTGCCTATTATTGCATTCTTTATTTATATATATGTTCATTTCATGACATGTTGCACCCGTACACTTTGGTACGGCCAATACACCAGGGGCTTAAGTTCCCCATAATATGGTGTGATAAGTCCGAACACTTTCACAAGTGCGGCACCCCGAACTTATAGCATTATATGCATCGGCTCCTAATCATGTCTTGGGTCAATAGTTGGGTTTGCCCGGCTCCCGTGTTTTGGTACCTTACGTTCCGTTATATCGGCTAAGGTAGCACCGGGAGAACCACCGCGACAGTGCCCGGTTGAGCTGGGTTGAGCACCTCAGTGGAGAAAGCTAAAACTGACCGTCATGATAGAGCGAGAGTCGGTCGCTGTTCGAGAGGTTTTTTCGGGTCCCTAAATACTTATGCCGCTTAGAGCGAGGAACCGGTACTGTCCGGCCAAGGCGTGGATAGCGCCCCGAACTCGGTCTTCCGAATACTAGGGGCTTCGCCGAAATTTAAAATTATAGAATTCTATGGCTAAGTGAGAGTGTTCAAGCACTATAAGTCCGGTTGCCTTGTTCGCTATGCTGAGCGCCTCCTCGATGGACCCAAGAATGGGAACAAGATCGCTCAAGTTTATCCCGAACACCCCAAAGACTGTGGCATGGGGGCTGAAGCCAACGACTTGCCATCTCTCAAATTTGATAAATGTATTTACGTAAGGTAATATTTTAAATTAACAAGCGTTGCTTAGCGCATATGAATAAGTTTTCAGCGTCACAGGATAACAAATGCGAGTCTATTCAAAATTACATCTTTGGAGCAATCATCCGCTATACGGCGGGCACCTTCAGACGCCCTCATAGTACATTTCGGGCGTATGCGATGCTCCTTGCCCTTCGGTGGTCTGGCCCTTCACAAGCTTCTCCGCATCCAGCTTGCCCCAGTGCACTTTAGCACGGGCAAGGGCCCGACGGGCACCTTCAATGCAGACGGAGCGCTTGATGACTTCAATCCATGGACAAAGGCCCACCAGCCGTGACTAACCCGGCGTAGCTCCCAGGCATGGCTTCCAATGGCCACAGCCGAACTATGAGGCCCTTCATGGACTGTTCGGCGACCTTGTGGAGCTCGACCAGCTGCTTCAGCTGGTCGCTCAGGGGCATCGGATGTCCGGCCTCAGCATACTGAGACCAGAACCTTTTCCGTTGAGCTCCCCTCCTCGGCGCGGTAGAACGCGGCAAGATCGTATTACACCACGGGCAGATCTGCGAATGCTCCTGGAGAGCTCCGAATCCGGGTAAGTAATATGTAATTCACTTTCACATGCTTACTTTGCATAAAGAATGCCTTACCCGCCGCTATCTTCTTTAATGATTCAATTTCTTGGAGGGCTTTTTGGGCTTCGGCCTTAGCGGCTTTGGCACTCTCAAGAGCCGAGGCGAGCTCGGACTCTCGAGTCTTGAGTCACGCCCAAACTCTCGTGTTTTTCCACGAGAGCCTGGAGCTCTTGCCGCACCTCTGCCACCCGCCCCTCCTGCTTCTCTCGCTCGGTGCGCTCAACCGCTTTGTTTTCGAGCCGTCATGACACCGCTTCCTTCAGGGTCGCCACCTCGTTTGTGGCCCCTACAATACCCACGTTATTCCTGTCATTTTTTGCAACCGAATCCTTTCTATAAGGTATTTATTTAATAAGGTATTACTTACCTTCCTTGTCCTCGAGCTGCTTCTTGGCAAAGCCGAGCTCGTTCTCGGACCGCTCGAGGCTCTGCTTCAATGCATTGACCTCCGCAATCGGTCTGGCAGAGGTCGATAAGCGCCTGCATTCGCATATTGACATACTTATGTTAGACTCCTGCATATATCTTTTTAGATCCTTAGTCCGGCTTTTCTTTCCGAACACCGAACTAAGCATCATGGGCTACTGTCTATGCGGTAATATCTTTACATATTCTAAACTTACCTCAAAGCCTGTTAGAAGGCTGTTGCAGGCTTCAGTCAGCCCGCTCTTGGCGGACTGAACTTTCTGGATCACGACACTCATGATAGTGCGGTGCTCCTCCTCGATGGAGGCGCTATTAAGCGCCTCCAGTAAGCTATCCGGTGCCTCCGGCTGGACGGAGGACACCGGCGTCTTACCCTTCCTGCGAAGGGGCCGCTTGCCGGACTCCGGAACCGCTGAAGGTTCCGTTATGGAGTCCGGACAAGGGTCGGGCTTAGAGCCCCTGGGGGTCCGGACAAGGGTCGGGCTTAGAGCCCCTGGGAACCTCTTGCCATGTTTAACAACATTTAATATTGTTGGGTACATAACCGAGAGAGAACTAAATAATTGATGTGGTGTTCCGTCAATATGCAACTCGTTGCATATTGGGCTCCATTTAACTTGTAGTTTTGTTTGTGCATATTGCCATGCCATGCTATTTAAACCGACATGCATCGTACTTGGTTGTGCATCATGCCATGTTTGTGCTTGTTGGTTTACCATGTTGTTTGTTTGTTTCGGGTTGCTTCTCTCGTTAGCTTCGGTTTCCTTCCGGAGTTGTGAGGATTCATTCGACCACGTCCGTTTGTCTTCTTCATGGACTCGTTCTTCTTCCTTGCGGGATTTCGTGCAAGATGACCATACCCTTGAAATCACTTCATGCCTTTGCTTGCTAGATGCTCTCTCTTTTGCTATGCCTATGCTACGATGCCTACCACTTGCTATATCATGCCTCCCATGTTGCCATGTCAAGCCTCTAACCATCCTTTCCTAGCAAACCGTTGTTTGGCTATGTTACCGCTTTGCTCAGCCCCTCTTATAGCGTTGTTAGTTGCAGGTGAAGATGAAGTTTGTTCCTTGTTGGAACATGGAGATGTTGTTCCTTGTTGGAACATGTTTACTTGTTGGGATATCACAATATATCTTATTTAATTAATGCATCTATATACTTGGTAAAGGGTGGAAGGCTCGGCCTTATGCCCGGTGTTTTGTTCCACTCTTGCCGCCTCTAGTTTCTGTCATATCGGTATTATGTTCCCGGATTTTGCGTCCATAACGCGGTTGGGTGATTTATGGGACCCCTTGACAGTTCGCTTTGAATAAGACTCCTCCAAAGAAGGCCCAACCTTGGTTTTACCATTTGACTACCTACCACATATACCCCTTCCCTTGGGTTCTGCAGACTCAAGGGTCATCTTTATTTTAGCCCCCGGCCGGTGCTCCTCGAGTGTTGGTCCGAACCGAAGCAATCTTGGGCCACCACGGGGAAACTCGAGGCTTGGTTTTACTCGTAGCTTGACTTATCCGGTGTGCCCTGAGAACGAGATATGTGCAGCTCCTATCGGGATTTGTCGGCACATCGGGCGGCTTTGCTGGTCTTGTTTTATTGCTGTCGAAATGTCATGTAGCCGGGATTCAGGGACTGATCGGGTCTTCCCGGGGAGAAGAAATATCCTTCGTTGATCACGAGAACTTATCATGGGCTAAGTTGGGACACCCCTGCAGGGTATTATCTTTCGAAAGCCGTGCCCGCGGTTATGAGGCAGATGGGAATTTGTTAATGTCCGGTTGTAGAAAACCCGAAGTTGAGCTTAATTCAAATACATCAATCAAGGCGTAATCGTGATGGTCTCTTCTCGTGAGTCCGGAAGTGAACACGGTGTTGGAGTTATGTTTTACGTAAGTAGTTTCAGGATAACTTCTTGATCGCTACTAGCTTCACGACCGTGCCTTGCTTCTCTTCTCGCTCTCTTTTGCGAATGTAGCCACCATATATGCTAGTCGCTTGCTGCAGCTCCACCTCACTACACTGTCCTACCTTTAAGCTTAAATAGTCTTGATCTCGCGGGTGTGAGATTGTTGAGTCCCCGTGACTCACAGATACTTCCAAAACCAGTTTGCGGTGTGCCGATGAAACCGTGCAGGGTGGCGCATCCGAGCTCAACGAGGAGCTCGATCAAGCTCTTGTACATTGTGTTGTCTCGTTACAGTTGATCAGTAGTGGAGCCCAGTTGGGACGATCGGGGATCTGTGTAGCATTTGGGGTAGTCTTCTTTTATTTTGGTTCCGTAGTCGGACCTTGATTGTATCTGTATGATGTAATGCTTTACTCATGTATTGTGCGAAGTGGCAATTGTAAGCCAACTATGTATCTCTTTCCCTTATGTATTACATGTGTTGTGTGAAGATTACCTCACTTGCGACATTGCTTTCAATGCGGTTATGCCTCTAAGTCGTGCTTCGACACGTGGGAGATATAGCCGCATCGAGGGCGTTTCAAGTTGGTATCAGAGCCATCCCCGACTTAGGAGCCCCCTGCTTGATTGTTTGCTGGCTTTGTTGAGTCTAGAAAAAAATGTTTTGAGTCTTAGGATTTTATATATCGGAGAGTAGGATTCTTTTACTCCTCAGTCCCTTCGTCGCTCTGGTGAGGCATCCTGACGTATAGTTTTGACTCTTTCTCTTCTCAAATTTCACTAAATTTTTTTTAGGATCACGCGGGTATCTTGGAATCGTTCCGATGGTTTTGTGACGAGAACATTGTTCTTGGTGCCTCCTGACATTTAGGGGTTGTGGCAGTGTCCCGGGGAGTTGAGCTCCGAGATGTTGTCGTCACAATTTTATCGTTGCAGTTCTGGAATACCTGAGCTTTGCCGACATCGAAAATCTCTTTTATGTAGTTGTTGGTGAGATAACCTCGATAACCTAGTACTGGGGCTAGCTCGAGAGTATTGCCATGACTCGTATAACGGATGTTTTTTCGAAGGTCGAGGTACACGATTTCTGAAGGTTTCTTGGTTATGTGTTGAAGGATGGATACAGCTGGATCTAGGTATTGTTAGTTTGGGTGATTTATTTTGTGTCTCAGATCCTCAACACCTGATTGCATAACCGTAAAGTTTCGAGTTTATAAGTGGGAATTCAAGTATCTCGTAGGATATCTTTCCAACACACACATGATACGATATGGGATCTATCATATGTTTGTTTCCGCTTATTCCATAAGCCAAATCCTTTGTTTTGTTTTATGTTTTGGTATTCGTGTTGCTTCAAGGCGAAGTGTTGTATCCATACCTTTCCTAAACGGTGTTCTCATATTTCTATGTGAATACTAATCCGTCTTGATCATCGAGTTTGTCATCTCAATTTCTTCTCACCGTGCGCTTCTCTTCAAGATGATCCCATCATTCTCCCCATTCGCAAGATCAATTCTAAGTTTTTTTTCTCAACGGTGTTCATTTCATCCGACCCAAGTTGCCTTTGTTTTCCCACCCTCCCACCCCTTTTTCTTCAAGGACTCAGATTTCTTAATCAAGTATCCATTTTATTGAGTGAAGTTTCTTCATTCTTTTCCTTTAATGTTTTATCCGGTGATTTCTCATGAAGACGCTAAGGAAGCTTCAACCTTATCATTGTCCCATTCTAATTTTCTTCTTCGATGGATTCAATTCAAGCTTTGTCGATCATATCCTTTTCCCCGTTTCAAATGTTTTCCCATACCGGTGCACCTCATAATCTTTCAGTTCTTGTTATTCAATTGTTCCGGAGTGTTGAAGATATCTCAGAAGATTCGCATTTCCATTCCCAATCCGTTCAAGCTATCTGGAGATAATTATCTCATTCAAGCCATTTAATTCAACCGCGCAATCTCTCTTTAAATCATTCAACGGTGGTTCTTTTGAGTGGCCCCTAACCCATGTGTCTTTTTCCGTGATCTTACCTGACTCTTTTAATTTTCTTGGAGCTATTCCCAAATTCTTTTCTTAGTTTGACGTAAGAATGAATTGTCATCAGTCATATGTCTTTCTCCTAGATCTTTCAAATTCTTTTCACCGTTGGTTCAACCGTTCTAATTTTCATTCCGGAGTGCCTCAACAATTCATGGTGGTGTTTCTCGTCGTCATTCTCGAATTTTGAAGACCGAAGAAGAGTTTCTCTTTAATCTTGCTCCATTCTCTTCAAGATTCATGGTTCTAGTTTGATGCCATCCTCTCATAATGGTTTTAGATTGTGAGAATTCTTTTCACCCATCCGGAGCAATTCAGAGTCTTTTCAGTTTGATTCTTGAGCCCATTATCTCGTAATTATTCATTCAAGCGTTCAACTCTTTTCCAAATCTTACCGGGGCATCATTCAAGTATTCTCTAATCAGCTCGTGATCTATTCGTTCATTTGTATCTAAATTCCCTCAAGTATCAACGTCGTTTTCTAATTCCTCCCAGTGATTCGTTCTCTTTTCTACATTCATTTTCAATTCTTACGGTGGTTCATTCAAGAGTTCTCTTCCTTCGGTATCATATAGATTCATTCGTTCTTTCCAATCCTACCGGCGGATCGTTGAAGACCTTCCCAAGTTGAGCAATATCTCTCTTCAATCCTTTTTCAACGAGAATAAGTAGTGTGCCTAATCCATTGTTTGTCATCAATTTAATTGATGAAGGATATGCATAACGTAATTCTTATTATTGTTTCATCCAAGTGATCTAGTTTCTTCTTTCCATAGTTGTTCATCATGTCACATTTCCCGGTTCGAGATGCTTCATCTTTTCTTTTCCGGAGTTCCAAGTTTTCTTGGTTATATCGTCGCGAAGCTCCATCTAAATCATTGCAAGGATTCACCTTGTGTTTTCAACTTCTCTTTCTTTCTATCATCCTTTTATTACCGGAGTTCTTCATGGAGGCTCTACATGATGGTTCATCAAGGATTCCTTTCATTCTCGTTTTGTTCTTCAAGATTTTTCTCGGTTAAGATCCGCCAAGCTATACTCAAAATTAACATGGTGCTCAACACATGTTTTGTTTTGAGGAGTTCAAGTATTCTTCATCTTGCATTCCGAAGTGCAATTCTTTCGACCTTATCTTTTGAGGTGGTGTTATGTCATTTTGACAGTTTCATTCATGTTTCATGATTCACTTGTTGTCAAGAATGAGATATTTAAATCCATCAATCTCTTCATTGGAGTTATCTTGGGCTATATTTCACCTAAATCTTTCCCTAAGGATTGTTGCTAATTATGGTGCTTATAAAGGACTCAAGTTCTTCATTTGTCCTCTCGGTGAAATAAGTTTCTCGTCTCCTTGTTGATATCAATCCAATCGTTTGTTTTCGTTGGTGGCAGAAGCTCACCTCATAATGTTGAGATGTTTCCATAAGTCCACTACAAGGTTATTCTTTTCGTTGTTGGTTTTCCAACAACTTCGTTCTATCCTTCTTTTTAAGGGTGCTTTCCAAACTCATTTGTGGTAGAAGTTGTCATTTTATTCTCCATTCCTTTATTCCAATGATCTATCTTCAATTTTTCTTTCGGAGGCATTGTCATGTTGCGCTTTTCAACCCATCATCTCGCTTTTTGTCAAAGACCATGTTCTTTTCGTGCTTATCCATTTAACCGAGTGTTGTGTTCTCATTCAAGTTCTTTCATCTTATCAAGTTTTGCCTCCCTTCTCAACCGGAGTGTTGTCTGAAATCTTTCTTACCCTTGTGCCATTTTTCAATAGCTTCGGAGGCAGTGTGTTGTTGATTTCATCAAGTATCATCCCATCTTCTAAAGTTCATGTCAATTCCTTCCATTTTCAGTCCGAAGTGCTGTCCAAATTATATCATTCTTAATCCTACTCTATCTTGTTTTAACAGGAGTGGCTTCAAAATCTATCTGGTCCCCTAGCTCTTGGTTCTCATCATGTTCTTTGTTCTTCTCTGCTAACGCAGTGTTTGCAATCTCGTTCACCTCCATTGTATTCTTTCTTTCGATTTGCTCAACCTCTCAAGGTTCGTGGTTTCACTTTCGTTTGTCGAGAAGCAACTTTGTTTTACCTCTTTCTCTTCCGCTTTTCTCCGGTGCCATCCTAGATCTCGGGACGAGATCCTCTCGTAGTGGTGGAGTGTTGTAACGCCACAAGACCGACGATCCAGAAGACTTCCATATATTCCGGGTTTTGTCGCAGTGATTTGTTTTGTTCGTTGCATTCTTCATTGCATCATTTGCATTGCATCATGTCATCATGCCATCATCTCATAAATCTTTTACAACTCAACTAAATAAATGGCATGGATCTTTGATCCATTTAAATCGAGGGAATTCACCTGGTGATTCTCTTTAAAACATATCCTCTCGATATTTAGAGAGCTATAGTAAATATTCCAATTATTTGGATTTACCGCAAACACACTTACAAAATATCCTAATGCCTTTGTTGTCTTAATTCTTGATCTCCAACTTTGCCATTTATTCTTTCATCTTCTTCCGGAGCTCCACCAAAAATCTCAACATTTTTGAACCTTTCAAATGCCCACTTCTTATTCAAACCATTTGAATTTAAATCAAATGAGTTTGAATTTAAATCTTTCAATCATGGCCTTTCTATTTTTCTCGGAACAAGCACATTTTGTGAGTTCGGGAAAACTATCTGCGTGTCCAACTTCTTCCCCTAACCCCTCTTTCTTTTCTTTCTTAATCTCTGTTTTTTTCTTTTCTTTTAGTAGTGAGAGAGAGCCCAGCCGCAACCTGCAGCTAGGCCGGCCCTGCCTCCAAGGCCCATCTGCGCCAAGGCCCAACCACGCCCCTACCTAACCCTAGCCTCCCCTCCGCTCGATCTCCATCTCCCTCGTCCTCTCTCCAGCGCCGCATCGCTCGTTCCCTGCGCCTGATCCCCTCATTTCCCTCTCCTCGATCCCACGCTCCTCGTGCAGCCCTCGACCTCCCCTTGCTCCCGCGCTCCGCCCTCGCCGGAGAAGAGAGTCAGGCCGGAGCCCCGTCGGCCTCCTCGCCGCCGTCGCGCCCCGTTCCAGCAGCAGCCGCGCCCTCGTCCTATCCCCTCTGCCTCCTCCTCGTCGCATGCATCCGCCGCCTCTGCCTCCGTCGTTCCCCTGGCCAAGCTGCTGCCATGTTCCTGCGCCCGCCTCTGCCTTCTCCTCGTCACCTTGTAGTCGCCCATCTCCCATAGGAGCAAGGGCCACCGCCTCCTTGGTTCGCCCGCCTGCCACTGCTGCTCTTCTCGCGCAACCATCCCTCTGCTGCCTCGCCGGACCTCCGTCCTCCGCCTTCTCTCCCTCCCGCAGATCCTCCTGCTGCTGTTTTGCCACACCACCACGCTACCCCGAGCCTCCTCTCGCTTGAGCTCCACCTCCTGGTACCCCCGATGGCACCGCTGCCATCTCTGCTGCTTGCTCGTTGCTGTTCGCCTGCTTGCCTTGGGCCCCGTGTAGCCTCCCCATGTACTGCGATGCGCTGCTCACGAAGATCAAAACCCGAGGCATGTGTGCTCCATCGCTAGTTTCGTGGACGACGAGTACCTCTCGATGACCCTGGATGTCTACGAGCTGTGTATCACTACAGCCGGTGTGATTTTTGTCAAGTCCGACTACGACGCACGCACGATCGCATTCGATGTGGATTTCGTCAAGTACCCCTTCGGATATGCCAAGGTCGACTACGCTCGGCGATGCGACAAGTACCTCTACCGACGACCCCGGACATCTACGAATACGTGTACCACTACCGTCGCCGTGTACCACTACACCCAAGTTCCACTTCAAGATGTATCACTACCATCACCGAAGACCCGTGTACCACGAGCGCCAAGTTCGACTATCGCACGGTTACGCCAAGTTCATCTACGGAATATGTACAACTACTTCCACTACCGTCGCCGTAAACAACTACTTCCACTACGACCATCCCGAGAACGTCTACTTCCCTCGACGATCTTGAACCACCCCGAAACGCACGCTTCGAAGGTATAACCCTGAGATGACACCCGCGAATGAATGTGTGTTGTATGAGATGCTTGTGTGTGCACCGCGTCCGAATTGTCGCTCTTTGCCATGCCGTCGAATTGGAACCCGGTAGACGGGAGCACCCCACCATCTCTAGCATGTTTCGCACATCAGCACGCTTCCTTTTGCACCGTTATCTCCATGAGCTACTGGAACCGATATGTTGCCGTGGCATCATTTTCGGATTCGCCGCCGTGGCACCTTTTTCCTTCCGCCATGGTGACTAATGCCTCGTATCATCATGCTCATGTTAACGTTTTCATAAAAATTGCTTAAAACTTGCATATGTCATCCAGATCATGTTAACAACATTTAAATGGTTAAAATTGTTGTTGTTTTAAATTGCTAAATAACATGAGGATTTTCCAGAATTGTTGTTTGTTGTTCCGCCTCATTTAAACTTGCCTAAATAGATGGTTTGCTCACCTCTTGCCATGTTTAACAACATTTAATATTGTTGGGTACATAACCGAGAGAGAACTAAATAATTGATGTGGTGTTCCGTCAATATGCAACTCGTTGCATATTGGGCTCCATTTAACTTGTAGTTTTGTTTGTGCATATTGCCATGCCATGCTATTTAAACCGGACATGCATCATACTTGGTTGTGCATCATGCCATGTTTGTGCTTGTTGGTTTACCATGTTGTTTGTTTGTTTCCGGGTTGCTTCTCTCGTTAGCTTCGGTTTCCTTCCGGAGTTGTGAGGATTCGTTTGACTACGTCCGTTTGTCTTCTTCATGGACTCGTTCTTCTTCCTTGCGGGATTTCAGGCAAGATGACCATACCCTTCAAATCACTTCTGTCTTTGCTTGCTAGATGCTCGCTCTTTTGCTATGCCTATGCTACGATGCCTACCACTTGCTATATCATGCCTCCCATGTTGCCATGTCAAGCCTCTAACCATCCTTTCCTAGCAAACCGTTGTTTGGCTATGTTACCGCTTTGCTCAGCCCCTCTTATAGCGTTGTTAGTTGCAGGCGAAGATGAAGTTTGTTCCTTGTTGGAACATGGAGATGTTGTTCCTTGTTGGAACATGTGTACTTGTTGGGATATCACAATATATCTTATTTAATTAATGCATCTATATACTTGGTAAAGGGTGGAAGGCTCGGCCTTATGCCTGGTGTTTTGTTCCACTCTTGCCGCCCTAGTTTCCGTCATATCGGTATTATGTTCCCGGATTTTGCGTCCCTAACGCGGTTGGGTGATTTATGGGACCCCTTGACAGTTCGCTTTGAATAAGACTCCTACAGCAAGGCCCAACCTTGGTTTTACCATTTGACTACCTACCACATATACCCCTTCCCTTGGGTTCTGCAGACTCAAGGGTCATCTTTATTTTAGCCCCCCCGGGCCAGTGCTCCTCCGAGTGTTGGTCCCGAACTGAAAGATCATGGGCCACCACGGGGAAACTCGAGGCTTGGTTTTACTCATAGCTTGACTTATCCGGTGTGCCCTGAGAACGAGATATGTGCAGCTCCTATCGGGATTTGTCGGCACATTGGGCGGCTTTGCTGGTCTTGTTTATTGCTGTTGAAATGTCTTGTAGCCGGGATTCCGAGACTGATCGGGTCTTCCCGGGGAGAAGGAATATCCTTCGTTGATCGCGAGAGCTTATCATGGGCTAAGTTGGGACACCCCTGCAGGGTATTATCTTTCAAAGCCGTGCCCATGATTTATGAGGCAGATGGGAATTTGTTAATGTCCGGTTGTAGAAAACCCGAAGTTGAGCTTAATTAAAATACATCAACCGCGTGTGTAACTGTGATGGTCTCTTCTCGGCGGAGTCCGGGAAGTGAACACGGTGTTGGAGTTATGTTTGACGTAAGTAGTTTCAAGATCACTTCTTGATCGCTACTAGCTTCACGACCGTGCCTTGCTTCTCTTCACGCTCTCTTTTGCGAATGTAGCCACCATATATGCTAGTCGCTTGCTGCAGCTCCACCTCACTACACTGTCCTACCTTTAAGCTTAAATAGTCTTGATCTCATGGTGTGAGATTGTTGAGTCCCCGTGACTCACAGATACTTCCAAAACCAGTTTGCAGGTGTGCCGATGAAACCGCAGGTGGCGCATCCGAGCTCAAGGAGGAGCTCGATGAAGATCTTGTTCATTGTGTTGTTTCGTTTCAGTTGATCTGTAGTGGAGCCCAGTTGGGAAGTCCGAGAACCTGTGTAGAATTTGGGGTAGTCTTCTTTTATTTTGGTTCCGTAGTCGGACATTGATTGTATCTGTATGATGTAATGCTTTACTCATGTATTGTGTGAAGTGGCAATTGTAAGCCAACTATGTATCTCTTTCCCTTATGTATTACATGGGTTGTGTGAAGATTACCTCACTTGCGACATTGCTTTCAATGCGGTTATGCCTCTAGGTCGTGCTTCGACACGTGGGAGATATAGCCGCATCGAGGGCGTTTCAAGTTGGTATCAGAGCCATCCCCGACTTAGGAGCCCCCTGCTTGATTGTTTGCTGGCTTTGTTGAGTCTAGAAAAAAATGTTTTGAGTCTTAGGATTTTATATATCGGAGAGTAGGATTCTTTTTACTCCTCAGTCCCTTCGTCGCTCTGGTGAGGCATCCTGACGTAGAGTTTTGACTCTTTCTCTTCTCAAATTTCACTAAATTTTTTTTTAGGATCACGCGGGTATCTTGGAATCGTTCCGATGGTTTTGTGACGAGAACATTGTTCTTGGTGCCTCCTGAAATTTAGGGGTTGTGGCAGTGTCCCGTGGAGTTGAGCTCCGAGGTGTTGTCGTCACAATTTTATCGTTGCAGTTCGAATACCGAGCTTTGCCGACATCGAAAATCTCCTTTATGTAGTTGTTGGTGAGATAACCTCGATAACCCGATCTTTGGGGCGAGCTCGAGAGTATTGCCATGACTTCAGATAACGGATGTTTTTTCGAAGGTCGAGGTACACGATTTCTGAAGGTTTCTTGGTTATGTGTTGAAGGATGGATACAGCTGGATCTAGGTATTGTTAGTTTGGGTGATATATTTTGTGTCCCCTTTATCCTCAACACCTGATTGCATAACCAGAAAGTTTCGGGAGTTTATAAGTGGGAATTCAAGTATCTCGTAGGATATCTTTCCAACACACACATGATACGATATGGGATCTATCATATGTTTGTTTCCGGCTTATTCCGCAAGCCAAATCCTTTGTTTTGTTTTATGTTGTGGTATTCGAGTTGCTTCAATGCCAAGTGTTGAATCCATACCTTTCCTAAACGGTGTTCTCATATTTCTATGTGAATACAAATCCTTCTTGATCATCGAGTTTGTCATCTCAATTTCTTCTCACCGGTGCGCTTCTCTTCAAGATGATCCCATCATTCTCCCCATTCGCAAGATCAATTCTAAGTTTTTTTTCTCAACGGTGTTCATTTCATCCGACCCAAGTTGCCTTTGTTTTCCCACCCTCCCACCCCTTTTTCTTCAAGGACTCAGATTTCTTAATCAAGTATCCATTTTATTGAGTGAAGTTTCTTCATTCTTTTCCTTTAATGTTTTATCCGGTGATTTCTCATGAAGACGCTAAGGAAGCTTCAACCTTATCATTGTTCCATTCTAATTTTCTTCTTCGATGGATTCAATTCAAGCTTTGTCGATCATATCCTTTTCCCCGTTTCAAATGTTTTCCCATACCGTGCACCTCATAATCTTTCAGTTCTTGTTATTCAATTGTTCCGGAGTGTTGAAGATATCTCAGAAGATTCGCATTTCCATTCCCAATCCGTTCAAGCTATCTGGAGATAATTATCTCATTCAAGCCATTTAATTCAACCGGCGCAATCTCTCTTTAAATCATTCAACGGTGGTTCTTTTGAGTGGCCCCTAACCCACAGGTCTTTTTCCAGGATCTTACCTGACTCTTTTAATTTTCTTGGAGCTATTCCCAAATTCTTTTCTTAGTTTGACGTAAGAATGAATTGTCATCAGTCATATGTCTTTCTCCTAGATCTTTCAAATTCTTTTCACCGTTGGTTCAACCGTTCTAATTTTCATTCCGGAGTGCCTCAACAATTCTTGGTGGTGTTTCTCGTCGTCATTCTCGAATTTTGAAGACCGAAGAAGAGTTTCTCTTTAATCTTGCTCCATTCTCTTCAAGATTCATGGTTCTAGTTTGATGCCATCCTCTCATAATGGTTTTAGATTGTGAGAATTCTTTTCACCCATCCGGAGCAATTCAGGAGTCTTTTCAGTTTGATTCTTCGGAGCCCATTATCTCAGAATTATTCATTCAAGCGTTCAACTCTTTTCCAAATCTTACCGGGGCATCATTCAAGTATTCTCTAATCAGCTCGTGATCTATTCGTTCATTTGTATCTAAATTCCCTCAAGTATCAACGTCGTTTTCTAATTCCTCCCAAAGGATTCGCTCTCTTTTCTTCATTCATTTTCAATTCTTACGGTGGTTCATTCAAGAGTTCTCTTCCTTCGGTATCATATAGATTCATTCGTTTCTTTCCAATCCTACCGCGGATCGTTGAAGACCTTCCCAAGTTGAGCAATATCTCTCTTCAATCCTTTTTCAACGAGAATAAGTAGTGTGCCTAATCCATTGTTTGTCATCAATTTAATTGATGAAGGATATGCATAACGTAATTCTTATTATTGTTTCATCCAAGTGATCTAGTTTCTTCTTTCCATAGTTGTTCATCATGTCACATTTCCGGTTCGAGATGCTTCATCTTTTCTTTTCCGGAGTTCCAAGTTTTCTTGGTTATATCGTCATGAGCTCCATCTAAATCATTGCAAGGATTCACCTTGTGTTTTCAACTTCTCTTTCTTTCTATCATCCTTTTATTACCGGAGTTCTTCATGGAGGCTCTACATGATGGTTCATCAAGGATTCCTTTCATTCTCGTTTTGTTCTTCAAGATTTTTCTCGAAGTTAAGATCCGCCAAGCTATACTCAAAATTAACATGGTGCTCAACACATGTTTTGTTTTGAGGAGTTCAAGTATTCTTCATCTTGCATTCCGAAGTGCAATTCTTTCGACCTTATCTTTTGAGGTGGTGTTATGTCATTTTGACAGTTTCATTCATGTTTCATGATTCACTTGTTGTCAAGAATGAGATATTTAAATCCATCAATCTCTTCATTGGAGTTATCTTGGGCTATATTTCACCTAAATCTTTCCCTAAGGATTGTTGCTAATTATGGTGCTTATAAAGGACTCAAGTTCTTCATTTGTCCTCTCGGTGAAATAAGTTTCTCGTCTCCTTGTTGATATCAATCCAATCGTTTGTTTTCGTTGGTGGCAGAAGCTCACCTCATAATGTTGAGATGTTTCCATAAGTCCACTACAAGGTTATTCTTTTCGTTGTTGGTTTTCCAACAACTTCGTTCTATCCTTCTTTTAAGGGTGCTTTCCAAACTCATTTGTGGTAGAAGTTGTCATTTTATTCTCCATTCCTTTATTCCAATGATCTATCTTCAATTTTTCTTTCGGAGGCATTGTCATGTTGCGCTTTTCAACCCATCATCTCGTTTTTTGTCAAAGACCATGTTCTTTTCGTGCTTATCCATTTAACCGGAGTGTTGTGTTCTCATTCAAGTTCTTTCATCTTATCAAGTTTTGCCTCCCTTCTCAACCGGAGTGTTGTCTGAAATCTTTCTTACCCCTTGTGCCATTTTTCAATAGCTTCGGAGGCAGTGTGTTGTTGATTTCATCAAGTATCATCCCATCTTCTAAAGTTCATGTCAATTCCTTCCATTTTCAGTCCGAGTGCTGTCCAAATTATATCATTCTTAATCCTACTCTATCTTGTTTTAACAGGAGTGGCTTCAAAATCTATCTGGTCCCCTAGCTCTTGGTTCTCATCATGTTCTTTGTTCTTCTTCGCTAACGCAGTGTTTGCAATCTCGTTCACCTCCATTGTATTCTTTCTTTCGATTTGCTCAACCTCTCAAGGTTCGTGGTTTCACTCGTTTGTCGTAGAAGCAACTTTGTTTTACCTCTTTCTCTTCCGCTTTTCTCCGGTGCCATCCTAGATCTCGGGACGAGATCCTCTCGTAGTGGTGGAGTGTTGTAACGCCACAAGACCGACGATCCAGAAGACTTCCATATATTCCGGGTTTTGTCGTGTGATTTGTTTTGTTCGTTGCATTCTTCATTGCATCATTTGCATTGCATCATGTCATCATGCCATCATCTCATAAATCTTTTACAACTCAACTAAATAAATGGCATGGATCTTTGATCCATTTAAATCGAGGGAATTCACCTGGTGATTCTCTTTAAAACATAGCCTCTCGATATTTAGAGAGCTATAGTAAATATTCCAATTATTTGGATTTACCGCAAACACACTTACAAAATATCCTAATGCCTTTGTTGTCGTAATTCTTGATCTCCAACTTTGCCATTTATTCTTTCATCTTCTTCCGGAGCTCCACCAAAAATCTCAACATTTTCGAACCTTTCAAATGCCCACTTCTTATTCAAACCATTTGAATTTAAATCAAATGAGTTTGAATTTAAATCTTTCAATCATGGCCTTTCTATTTTTCTCGGAACAAGCACATTTTGTGAGTTCGGGAAAACTACCTGCGTGTCCAACTTCTTCCCCTAACCCCTCTTTCTTTTCTTTCTTAATCTCTGTTTTTTTCTTTTCTTTTAGTAGTGAGAGAGAGCCCAGTCGCAACCTGCAGCTAGGCCGGCCCTGCCTCCAAGGCCCATCTGCGCCAAGGCCCAGCCACGCCCCTACCTAACCCTAGCCTCCCCTCCGCTCAATCTCCATCTCCCTCGTCCTCCCTCCAGCGCCGCATCGCTCGTTCCCTGCGCCCGATCCCCTCGTTTCCCTCTCCTCGATCCCACGCTCCTCGCGCAGCCCTCGACCTCCCCTTGCTCCCGCGCTCCGCCCTCGCCGGAGAAGAGAGTCAGGCCGGAGCCCCGTCGGCCTCCTCGCCGCCGTCGCGCCCCGTTCCAGCAGCAGCCGCGCCCTCGTCCCATCCCCTCTGCCTCCTCCTCGTCGCATGCATCCGCCGCCTCTGCCTCCGTCGTTCCCCTGGCCAAGCTGCTGCCATGTTCCTGCGCCGCCCTCTGCCTTCTCCTCGTCACCTTGTAGTCGCCCATCTCCTACAGGAGCAAGGGCCACCGGCCTCCTTGGTTCGCCCGCGCCCTGCTACCGTTGCTCTTCTCGCGCGCAACCATCCCTCTGCTGCCTCGCCGGACCTCCGTCCTCCGCCTTCTCCCTCCCCGCAGATCCTCCTGCTGCTGTTTTGCCACACCACCACGCTACCCCGAGCCTCCTCTGCTTGAGCTCCACCTCCTGGTACCCCCGATGGCACTGCTGCCATCTCTGCTGCTTCGTTGCCGTTGCCCGCCTGCTTGCCTTGGGCCCCGGTGTAGCCTCCCCATGTACCTGCAGTCGCCGCTGCTCCTGAAGATCAAAACCCGAGGCATGTGTGCTCCACTGCTAGTTTCGTGGACGACGAGTACCTCTACGATGACCCTGGATGTCTACGAGCTGTGTATCACTACAGCCGGTGTGATTTTTGTCAAGTCCGACTACGACGTGCACGACTGCATTCGATGTGGATTTCGTCAAGTACCCCTTCGGATATGCCAAGGTCGACTACGCTCGGCGATGCGACAAGTACCTCTACCGACGACCCCGGACATCTACGAATACGTGTACCACTACCGTCGCCGTGTACCACTACACCCAAGTTCCACTTCAAGATGTATCACTACCATCACCGAAGACCCGTGTACCACGAGCGCCAAGTTCGACTACCGCACGGTTACGCCAAGTTCGACTACCGCACGGTTACGCCAAGTTCATCTACGGAACATGTACAACTACTTCCACTACCGTCGCCGTAAACAACTACTTCCACTACGACCATCCCGAGAACGTCTACTTCCCTCGACGATTTTGAACCGCCCCGAAACGCACGCTTCGAAGGTATAACCCTGAGATGACACCCGCGAATGAATGTGTGTTGTATGAGATGCTTGTGTGTGCACCGCGTCCGAATTGTCGCTCTTTGCCATGCCGTCGACCCGTGGGAACCCGGTAGACGGGAGCACCCCACCATCTCTAGCATCTTTCGCACATCAGCACGCTTCCTTTTGCACCGTTATCTCCATGAGCTACTGGAACCGATATGTTGCCGTGGCATCATTTTCGGATTCGCCGCCGTGGCACCTTTTTCCTTCCGCCATGGTGACTAATGCCTCGTATCATCATGCTCATGTTAACGTTTTCATAAAAATTGCTTAAAACTTGCATATGTCATCCGCATCATGTTAACAACATTTAAATGGTTAAAATTGTTGTTGTTTTAAATTGCTAAATAACATGAGGATTTTCCAGAATTGTTGTTTGTTGTTCCGGCCTCATTTAAACTTGCCTAAATAGATGGTTTGCTCACCTCTTGCCATGTTTAACAACATTTAATATTGTTGGGTACATAACCGAGAGAGAACTAAATAATTGATGTGGTGTTCCGTCAATATGCAACTCGCAACTCCCACTTGAGCTCGGTTGCGTCACCTGCACTGGCATCGTCGGCACCTGCAACTGTTTTGGTAGAATCTGTGAGTCACGGGTACTCAGCAATCTCACACCCGCGAGATCAAGACTATTTAAGCTTATAGGAAGGACAGAGTTGTGAGGTGGAGCTGCAGCAAGCGACTAGCATATATGGTGGCTACATTCGCAAAAGAGAGCGAGAAGAGAAGCAAGGCACGGTCGTGAAGCTAGTAGCGATCAAGAAGTGATCCTGAACTACTTACGCCAAACATAACTCCAACATCGTGTTCACTTCCCGGACTCGCCGAGAAGAGACCATCACGGTTACACACTTGATTGATGTGTATTTTAATTAAGGTCAACTTCGGGTTTTCTACGACCGGACATTAACAAATTCCCATCCGCCTCATAACCACGGGCACGGCTTTCAAAGATAATACCTGCAGGGTGTCCCAACTTAGCCCATTATAAGCTCTCACGGTCAACGAAGGATATTCCTTCTACTGAAGACCCGATCGATCTCGGAATCCCGGACTACAAGACATTTCGACAAAGAATAAAACAAGACCAGCAAAGCCGCCCGATTGTGCCGACAAATCCCGATAGGAGCTGCACATATCTCGTTCTCGTGGCACATCCGGATGAGACTAGCTACGAGTAAAACCAAGCCTCGAAGTTTCCCGTGGTGGCCTGCAGTAGCTCGATTCGGGCCAAGACTTTCGAAGGAGCACCGTCCGGAGGGGGGGTTTAAATAAAGACGACCCTCGGGCTCGCGAAAACCCGGGGGAAAAGGCTTAGGTGGCAACTGGTAAAACCAAAGTTGGGCCTTCTTTGGAGGAGTCTTATTCAAAGCGAACTGTCAAGGGGGTCCCATAAATCACCTAACCGTGTAAGGAACGCGAAATCAAGGAACATAACAACGATATGACGGAAACTAGGGCGGCAAGAGTGGAACAAAACACCAGGCATAAGGCCGAGTCTTCCACCCTTTACCAAGTATATAGATGCATTAATTATAGCAGATATGTTGTGATATCCCCAACAAGTAAACATATTCCAACAAGGAACAACATCTCCGTGTTCCAACAAGGAACAAACTTCATCTTCACCTGCAACTAGCAACGCTATAAGAGGGCCGAGCAAAGCGATTATCATAGCCAATCAACGGTTTGCTAGTAAAGGATGGTTAGGGGCTGACATGGCAAAATGGGTGGCATGATATAGCAAGTGGTAGGCATCGTAGCATAGGCATAGCAAAAGAGCGAACATCTAGCAAGCAAAGATAGAAGTGATTTTGAGGGTATGGTCATCTTGCCTGCAAAGTTCTCAGAGTTGTCGAAAGCTTGATCCTCGTAAGCGTTCTCAACAGGTTCCTCGTTCACGTACTCGTCTCCCGGCTCTACCCAAAACAAGAACACAAACAATGGAACCACAATAAATCACGGTGCAATGCACAAGCAACATGATGCAATACATGACATGATATGCGGGATGTGATATGCAATGCGTATGCGTGCTCCGGAAGGAAAATGATGAACCAGGCATCAACTTGGCAAACCAAGTATGCCGCTGGAAAGGTGAGATGATTTTGATTGAAATCGATATAAAGATCACCGGAATCGGATGCACGGTTTGCAAATGACAAGCAAAATAAGAATGGCACAAATCTGCCATTAACAGCATGATGCCACATAGCAAGCAACAAGAAATTAAGCTACTGCACCCAAACGTACCCACACATTATATGGCAGTGATCTACTCAAGATGCTTGACAAACGATGAACACTGAGATACGGCTAATTCACATCATAACAGGTCCAAACAAGCATAGCAAAAGTGCAAAATATATCAGCTTCACAGACGTGAAATTACTGAACCTGGCAGAAACAGCATCAGGAAGCAATATTCAGAGCAAGCAAACAGCATTCTATAAGAACTTCTAATAGCAAAACAAGGTATGGCATGAATCTACTCAAAGCATAGAACAAAAGTCCCTTACTGAACATAAGCCAAAAAGGATCAGAAGATATGATGGCACCCACGTAAACATAGCAAGTTTCGTTAACAGATTCAGCAACAGGGCATGACAAAAACAGATAACAAGTAGGCATGTTTAAGAGCTCAATGCACTCACTACAGAGCATTACATGATAAACTAAGCATACATCCATCAAGAAGACATGGCATAGAAGATATACATGGCAAGAACAACATCATAGCATACACGGATCAACTACAACAACCTTGGCAAAATTGAATAACATGTAAACAATCTGCCAGGAAACATTTTATAGCAAAAGTAGAGCTCGATTGACTCAAGCTATGGCACTCCATAATTGCAAACAAGCGCATGGATGGATAGAGCATAACCATATGTTCAAAACATCCTTACCGAAGTATCTCAAAATAAGCATGGATCTCTCTGTAGCATCAAGTTAACATGGCATAAAAATATCTGCAAAACAGGGGCTGAAAACAGCAACATCAGGAAGCCTAGTTTGCATGCTTGTGATAGTCACCACAGAGATCACAAAAATACATGGCATACACCCCTGTAAAGATGGCATGGCATATTACAAAACACATGTAGGACTCAAGACCATAAGGTGCACACATCAATCATGGCAAAAATGACAAAAGTGCATGTTCTGTCAAGAAACAGAAACTAACATCACAGCCCTCTTCTAACAGCATTTCGGGCATCAGAATGAGCTCAAATGAAAATGATGCAATGAGATGAAATGATCTACTCATCGAGGCAAACAATTTGACATATTACACGCATGAAACGGAGCCATGAGTGCAAAATTATGATGCGTTGAAGATGCAACAAAATAATCACCGAAAAAGACTTAGAGGGAAACGGGGGGAGGAGAAAGCCAACCGTTCGGGATTTTGGATCTGAGATCCGGTCGAGGCGGCGGCGCGGCTCGCCGGAGTCGCTTGCCGGGGCGGCGCTGGCGGAGGGAGAGGCCGGAGGAGGAGGGGGGCCGAGCGGCGGGCGGCCGGGCGGAGGGGACGACGGCGACGGCGGCTAAGGCGGGCGGCGGTCCACGGCGACGCTGGCGGCGGGCGGCCGGGTTGGGAGGCGCCTGCTCGCCGGGATAGGCGCGGCGCAGACGGGTTGGGGCCTCAGACGGGCCAAAGTGGGCTGGCGGGCGGCGGGATGGACGCGTCTGTCCGATCCGGACGTGTCCGTGGCGCGGAGGGGGAATTTCGCTAGGGTTTGGGGGGAATTGATCCGGGATTTCGGGGAAGGAGGCATATTTACAGGTAGAAGGAGCTAGGAAGCTCCAAATGAGGTGCGGTTTTCGCCCACACGATCGTGATCCGACGACGGAGAGCATGGAAGTGACTTAGATGGGTTATTGGGCTATTTTGGAGGGGTGCTGGGCTGCAACTTAAAAGAGGCCTTTGCGAGAGTGCGGTTAACCGTTGGAGTACCAAACGAGCTCCAAATGACCCGAAACTTGACAGGTGGTCTACCGGTGGTGTACCAAGGCCACTTGACAAACCTCGGTCCATTTTGAGAAAGTTTAGTACCCGCTCACGGAAAAACGTAAAAGGGGACGCCGGGGGACATAGGAGTGCCGGATTGCAAAACGGACAACGGGAAAAATGCTCGGAATCATGAGACGAACACGTATGCAAATGAGATGCACATGATGACATGATATGAAATGCATGACATGGACAAAATGCAAAAAGAAGAAAACCCAACCACGGAGGGAATATCATATCACAATGCCGAAAATGGCAAGAGTTGGAGTTACAAATATGGAAAGTTACATCCGGGTGTTACAACACTCCACCACTACAAGAGGATCTCGTCCGAGATCTAGGACTGAAAGAACTCCGGATATTCGAACGGAGGTGATCCTCGCGCTCCCGTGTGGCTTCTCGGTCGGAATGGTGTGATCACTTCACTTTCAGGAATTTGATTGACTTGTTGCGTAGTCTTGCACTCGGTTTCTTCAAGAATAGCAACGGGTGCTCATGATAAGAGAGATCTTCTTGGAGGTCAATTTCTTGAAGTTGATAGTGCGCCAGAGTCTTGAAGCACTTGCGAAGCTGTGACACGTGAAACACATCGTGCATGTTCGAAGTTGGACGGAAGCTCAAGTTGATAGGCGAGATCGCCTCTTTTGCCAATGATCTTGAAAGGACCCACGTATCTAGGGGCAAGCTTCCCTTTGATACCGGGTTTACGAGTGCCTTTCATTGGAGAGACGCGGAGGTAGACATGGTCTCCGATTTCAGAAGCCACATCATGGTGCTTGTCATCATAATAGCTCTTCTGGCGCGATTGTGCGGCTTTGAGATTCTCACGAATGACTTTGCACATTTCTTGACTTCGTGATCAAGTCGTTGCCAAGAAGTTGGCGTTCACACTGTCTCGAGACCAATTGAGAGGAGTACGACACTTCCTGCCATAGAGAATTTCGAATGGGGCCTTGCCCGAACTCGCGTGGAAGCTGTTGTTGTAGGAGAACTCGGCATATGGAAGACAATCTTCCCACTTCATACCGAAGGAAATGACACAAGCCCTGAGCATATCTTCAAGGATTTGATTGACTCTCTCGACTTGGCCACTTGTTTGAGGGTGGAAAGCTGTCTTTGAAACGAATGTTGGTGCCCATGGCCTTCTGAAAAGAATCCCAAAACTTGGAGGTAAAGATGCTGCCACGGTCTGAAGAGATCACTTGTGGAATGCCGTGCAAGGAGACAATCCTAGAGGTGTATAGCTCTGCCAACTGAGCTGCTGTGATAGACTCTTTGATAGGAAGAAAATGAGCCACTTTAGTAAGCTTGTCAATGACAACGAAGATAGCATCATTTCCACGCTTGGACTTTGGAAATCCGATCCACGAAGTCCATTTCGATATGATCAAACTTCCATTCGAATAGCAAGAGGTTGGAGGAGACCAGCTGGTCGTTGGTGTTCTGCTTTCACTCTTCTGCAGACATCACACTCATTCACGAATTGAGCAATTTCTCGCTTCATTCGAGTCCACCAATATGACTGCTTGAGGTCATGGTACATCTTCGTACTTCCGTGATGAATGGATAGAAGCGAATTGTGTGCCTCGTTCATAATGACTTTACGTAGATCACCCTTTGGAACCACAATCCGTCCTCGAAGAAAAGAGTTTCTTTGTCATCAATGTGGAAGCACTTGTACTTGAATGCCCTTGTCGATACCACGTTTCACCTTTTTTCACCATGGTATCCAGGAGTTGAGCCTCACGAATTTGATCTTCCAAAGTAGGAGAGACTATGAGGTTGGCAAGAAAACCTTGAGGAACAACTTGAAGATTCAGCTTGCGGAAAGCTTCACAGAGATCAGGTTGGAAGGGCTTGAGGATTAAAGCATTGCGATAAGCCTTCCTGCTCAAAGCATCTGCAATGACATTGGCCTTGCCGAGTATATTCAATACTTGGGTTGTACTCTTGAATCATTTCGACCCATCGAGTTTGCACGAGGTTGAGGTTGGGTTGAGTGAAGATATACTTGAGACTCTTGTGATCGGTGAAAATGTCCACTTTCCTTCCCAACAAGAGATTTCTCCATGTTATCAATGCATGGACAACTGCCGCCAACTCAAGATCGTGAGTGGGGTAGTTCTTTTCGTTGGGCTTCAGCTGACGAGAGGTATAGGCCACAACTCTCTTCTCTTGCATTAACACAGCACCGAGACCTTGAAGAGAAGCATCACAGAAAACTTCGAATGGCTTGGATTCATCAGGAGGAGTTAAGACATGAGCTATGACGAGTTTCTCTTTGAGAGTATTTAAAGCAACGTCACACTCAGGAGACCAGACATACTTCACATACTTCTGGAGGAGGTTGGAAAGAGGCTTTGCAATCTTAGAGAAGTTCTCAACGAATCTTCGGCAATAGCTTGCAAGACCAAGAAAATCATAAGCTGTTTGACATTCTGAGGAGGTTCCCAATTCAGAACTGCAGACACCTTCTCGAGATTAATAGCGATGCCCTTGGCGGAGATGATATGACCAAGGTAAAGAACTTCATCAAGCCAGAATTCACATTTGGAAAACGTCGCATAGAATTGATGCTCTCTGAGCTTGTCTAGCACCAATCGCAAATGTTTGGCATGATCCTTCTTATTCTTGGAGAAGACCAAAATATCATCAAGATAGACCAAGACGAATTCATTGGTGTAGGGTTTGAAGATGAAGTTCATCACCCGAGAGAATGTTGGAGGAGCATTGACAAGGCCGAAAGACATGACAGTATATTCATAAGAACCAAAGCTTGTTCTGAATGCTGTCTTGGGAAAATCTTGTTCATGAATGCGAATCTGATGATAACCCATACGAAGGTCAAGCTTGGAGAACACTTTAGCACCTTTGAGTTGCTTGAAAAGCTCATTGATGTTGGGAAGTGGATACTTGTTCTTGATACTCTTCTTATTCAATGGACGGTAATCGACGCAAAGTCGGTCCGTGCCATCCTTCTTCTGGACAAAAAGAACACCACAACCCCAAGGAGATGAACTCGGTCTGATCAAACCCAGACGCTCTTGTTCATCGAGCTGCTTCTTCAATTCCTTCAGCTCATTAGGTCCAAGCTTGTATGGACGCTTGCAAACGGGTTGATGCAGTGCTCAAGATCGATAACGGATTCAACTGGCCGATGAGGAGGCATACCCGGAAGCTCTTCTGGAAAGACATCTTGGTACTCACAAACGACTAGAATCTGAGAGATAGCATCCAGTTCGCCCCTTCTCATTGAGAGAAAACAACCGAATGGTTTCATCACGAGCGGCATAGATGATCACATCATTAGAAGAGTGAGTCAATTATATTTCCCTGGCAGCACAATCAAGCTGAGCTTTGTGCTGAGAAAGCCAGTCCATCCCGAGAATAAGATCAATATCCGAGTCACCAAGGACAATTGGTTTAGCAATCTATAGTCGCCCATCTTGATAGAGACATCAAGCAACCAAATTAGAAGTCATAAGCTTTCCGGGAGAAACAACTTGCATAACTTTGGACAAAATCTCTGTGTCAACATTGTGCTTCGATGCAAAAGGATATGACATGAAAGAATGCGATGCACCAGTATCAAATAAAAGTTTTGCAGGAATATCATTAACCGAGAGATTACCCATTATCACATCAGTAGACTCCTCCGCTTGAGCTGCATTCATCATATTCACCTTTGCAGACTTGGGATTATGCTTGACCACTGCATTGCTTGAAGATCTCACAGGAGGAGGAGGCGGAAGGCGCCTCTGGTTGAAGCACTTGTTCGCATAGTGACCTTTCTGCTGACACTTGTTGCAAGTCACCTCTGAGAGCGGACGGTGGTAAGGAGCATTTGACCTTGGAGCTTGAGAATTAGACTTGTTCTGATAGCCTGGGTTGGGTGGGTGGGAAGATCCACGACCACCTGAGTTCTTCTCACGATAAGGCCGACGGAACGGAGGAGGATGAAGGTAGAACTTCGCTGCTTAGCTGCCACTTGAGAGGATGAAGAAGACTGAACTGCATCCCTGATTCTCTTCTTAGAAGCCTCACATTTGAGCTGGGCAGCTTCTTGCTTCAAAGGCCGTGTTGTAGAATTCATCATACTTTTCTCGCTCAAAAGCACGAGAGCTAATTGCAGATCTTCTCTCGAGACCACCTCTCGAATTGATAGATCATACTCTTTTCATCGTGGACGCCTTGCTTAGCAAAGCGAGCGAGTTTCTCGAACTGGATGTTGTCTTGATACACGCACATGTTGCCTTGCTTGAGATTGCGGAACTCCTCACGCTTGCTCTCAACAACACTTTTTGAATGTGGTGAGCTCTGAAGTCTCGGCGGAACTCATCCTGTGTAATGACACGACCTCCTCTGGAATCTTTGTATTGCCGGAACCACTCAAAGCAGCTTGGTCCTTGAGTTGAAACGAAGCAAACTTGACAAAGTCCTCGTGTCGACATTGCTACATTCAAAATGTTTGCAGATGTCCACAAGCCAATCGTCGGCGTCTGTGGCCTCGGCTACGTAAACCGAAAGACTTCGGCTGATTAGCGAGGAACTGATTGAGGGTAGCAAAGTGCGGCTGGTTGTTGCCTTGGCCTTGATTGCCTCGCCCTTGGGTACGCTCTTGCAAGAGTTGCAAAATCATCTGAGCATTGGCATTGGTGGCTGCCATGATAGCTTGCCATGCCTCCGGAGGCGGAGGTGGAGGTGGAGGATTCGACTGACTCCCATCATTGCGTTCCGGATTCAGACGCGTTGGCGGAGCCATCCTGAAGAGGGTGACATCCGTTAGCACTTTGATAGATAGATAGACAAGTTGAATCAACGGATAGAACTTGCAACATATAGTCTTCACAATAAACATTCGAACAAGGATGAACGAATGAATTCCAAAAGCTAACATCACACGTCCATTAAGGTGAGAAGCCACTTGATTAAGGGTTTATGAAAAAAATAACAAGGTACGACTGGAACAAATAAGTGGTAAGGATCACCCAATCACAAACCAAATATCTGCGGGAAGAAATGCTAAGAGCTACTTGAAACCCACCTACAAACTCCCGAAACTTTCTGGTTATGCAATCTGGTGTTGGGGATACAGGGGACACAAAATATATCACCCAAACTAACAATACCTAGATCCAAATTTGTATCCATCCGTCAACACATAACCAAGAAACCTTCGAAATCGTGTACCTCGACCTTCAAAAGCATCCGTTATCTGAGTCATGGCAATACTCCCGAGCTCTCGCCCCAAGATCGGGTTATCGGGGTTATCTCACCAACAATCGCACAAAAGATTTCGATGTCGGCAAAACTCGTGTATTCCAGAATCGCAATGATAAAATTGTGACGACAACACCTCGTAGCTCAACTCCCGGGACACCGCCACAACCCCTAAATGTCGGGAGGCACCAAGAACAATGTTCTCGCCACAAAACCATCGGAACGATTCCAAGATACCCGTGATCCTAGATTTTTTAGTGAAATTTGAGGAGAGGAGAGTCAAAACTTCTACGTCAGAGACCTCAACAGAGCGATTTAAGGACCGGGAGTAAAAAGAATCCTACTCTCCGATATATATAATCCTAAGACTCAAAATATTTTTGTTCTAGACTCAACAACGCCAAAGAAACAATCAAGCGGGGCCTCCTAAGTCGAGGATGGCTCACGATTACCAACTTGTAACGCCTCGATGCGGCTATATCTCCCACGTGTCGAAGCACGACTTAGAGGCATAACCGCATTGAAAGCAATGTCGCAAGTGAGGTAATCTTCACACAACCCATGTAATACATAAGGGAAAGAGATACATATTTGGCTTACAGTCGCCACTTCACACAATACATAAATAAACATCCATCATCCAAATTACACTCAAGGTCCGACTACGGAACCAAAATAAAAGAAGATACCCCAAATGCTAAACAGATCCCCAATCGTCCCAACTGGGCTCCACTACTGATCATCAGGAAAAGATACATAGTAACGACCACGTTCCTCGTCGAACTCCCACTTGACCTCGGTTGCGCCACTCAGACCGCATCGTCGGCACCTGCAACTGTTTTGGTAGAATCTGTGAGTCACGGGGACTCAGCAATCTCACACCCGCGAGATCAAGACTACTTAAGCTTATAGGAAGGACAGAGTTGTGAGGTGGAGCTGCAGCAAGCGACTAGCATATATGGTGGCTACATTCACAAAAGAGAGCGAGAAGAGAAGCAAGGCACGGTCGTGAAGCTAGTAGCGATCAAGAAGTGATCCTGAACTACTTACGCCAAACATAACTCCAACACCGTGTTCACTTCCCGGACTCCGAGAAGAGACCATCACGGTTACACACGCGGTTGATGTGTATTTTAATTAAGGTCAACTTCGGGTTTTCTACAACCGGACATTAACAAATTCCCATCTGCCTCATAACCGCGGGCATGGCTTTCGAAAGATAATACCCTGCAGGGGTGTCCCAATTTAGCCCATTATAAGCTCTCACGGTCAACGAAGGATATTCCTTCTACCGGGAAGACCCGGTCAGTCTCGGAATCCCGGACTACAAGACATTTCGACAGCAATAAAACAAGACCAGCAAAGCCGCCCGATTGTGCCGACAAATCCCGATAGGAGCTGCACATATCTCGTTCTCGTGGCACATCCGGATGAGACTAGCTACGAGTAAAACCAAGCCTCGAAGTTTCCCTGTGGTGGCCCCTTGCAGTAGCTCGATTCGGGCCAGACCGGAAGGAGCACCGTCCGGGGGTTTAAATAAAGATGACCCTCGGGCTCGCGAAAACCCGGGGGAAAAAGGCTTAGGTGGCAAATGGTAAAACCATAGTTGGGCCTTGCTGGAGGAGTCTTATTCATAGCGAACTGTCAAGGGGGTCCCATAAATCACCCAACCGTGTAAGGAACGCGAAATCAAGGAACATAACACCAATATGACGGAAACTAGGGCGGCAAGAGTGGAAAAAAACACCAGGCATAAGGCCGAGTCTTCCACCCTTTAGCAAGTATATAGATGCATTAATTATAGCAGATATGTTGTGATATCCCCAACAAGTAAACATGTTCCAACAAGGAACAACATCTCCATGTTCCAACAAGGAACAAACTTCATCTTCACCTGCAACTAGCAACGCTATAAGAGGGGCTGAGCAAAGCAGTATCATAGCCAATCAACGGTTTGCTAGGAAAGGATGGTTAGGGGCTGACATGGCAAAAGGGGTGGCATGATATAGCAAGTGGTAGGCATCGTAGCATAGGCATAGCAAAAGAGCGAGCATCTAGCAAGCAAAGATAGAAGTGATTTCGAGGGTATGGTCATCTTGCTTGCAAAGTTCTCAGAGTTGTCGAAAGCTTGATCCTCGTGGCGTTCTCAACAGGTTCCTCGATCACGTACTCGTCTCCGGCTCTACCCAAAACAAGAACACAAACAATGGAACCACAATAAATCACGGTGCAATGCACAAGCAACATGATGCAATACATGACATGATATGCGGGATGTGATATGCAATGCGACAAGTGCTCAAGGAAAATGATGAACCAGGCATCAACTTGGCAAACCAAGTATGCCGCTGGAAAGGTGAGATGATTTCGATTGAAATCGATATAAAGATCACCGGAATCGGATGCACGGTTTGCAAATGACAAGCAAAATAAGAATGGCACAAATCTGCCATTAACAGCATGATGCCACATAGCAAGCAACAAAACATTAAGCTAATGCACCCAAACGTATCAATAAAGTATATGGAAGTGATCTACTCAAGATGCTTGACAAAAGATGAACACTGAGCTACGGCTAATTCACAACATAACAGGTCCAAACAAGAATGGAAAAAGTGCAAAATATATCAGCTTCATAGACTTAGTGAAATTACTGAACATGGCAGAAACAGCATCAGGAAGCAATGTTCAGAGCAAGCAAACAGCATGCTATAGGAACTTATAATAGCAAAACAAGGCACGGAATGAATGAACTCAAAGCATAGAACAAAAGTACCTTAATTACCATAAGCCAAAATGGATCAGAAGATCTGGTGGCACCCACGTAAACATAGCAAGTTTCGTTAACAGATTCAGCAACAAGGCATGACAAAAACAGATAACAAGTAGGCATGTTTAAGAGCTCGATGCACTCACTACAGAGCATTACATGATAAACAAAGCATACATCCATCAAGAAGACATGTCATAGAAGATATACATGGCTAGAACAACATCATAGCATACACGGATCAACTACAACAACCTTGGCAAAATTGAATAACATGTAAACAATCTGCCAGGAAACATTTTATAGCAAAAGTAGAGCCCGATTGGCTCAAGCTATGTCACTCCATAATTGCAAACAAGGGCATGGATGGATAGCGCATAACCATATGTTCAAAACATCCTTACTGAAGTATCTCAAAATAAGCACGGATCTCTCTGTAGCATCAAGTTAACATGACATAAAAATATCAGCAAAACAAGGGCTGAAAACAGCAACATCAGGAAGCCTAGTTTGCATGCTTGTGCTAGTCACCACAGAGATCACAAAAATACATGGCATACACCCCTATAAATATGGCATGGCATATTACAAAACACATGTAGGACTCAAGACCATAGGGTGCACACATCAATCATGGCAAAAATGACAAAAGTGCATGTTCTGTTAAGAAACAGAAACTAACATCACATAGCCCTCTGCTAACAGCATTTCGGGCATTAAGATGAGCTCAAATGAAAATGATGCAATGAGATGAAATGATCTACTCATCGAGGCGAACAATTTGACATATTACACGCATGAAACGGAGCCACGAGTTCAAAGTTATGATGCGTTGAAAATGCAACAAAATAATCACCGAAAAAGACAGGGAAACGGGGCGAGGAGAAAGTCGACCGTTCGGGATTTTGGATCTGAGATCCGGTCGAGGCGGCGGCGCGGCTCGCCGGAGTCGCTCGCCAGGGCGGCGCTGGAGGAGGGAGAGGCCGGAGGAGGAGAGGCCGACGGAGGAGGAGGGGCTAGGGGCCGGAGCGGCGGCGGCCGGGCGGAGGGGACGACGGCGACGGGCGCCGAGCCGGGCGAGGGGACGACGGCGACGGCGGCCGAGCTGGCGGGCGGGTCCACGGCGGCGCTGGCGGCCGGGCGGCTGGCCGGAGGCGGCGGCGGCGGACGGGCCGGAGGCGCGACAACAGACGGCCGGGGCTCGTGACGGCCAAAGTGCGGCTGGCGGCGCTGGTGACTGGAGGCCACGTGGCAGCCCTCGGTTGGCCGGGCGGCGGCGGGCGGACGCGTCCGGTCCGATCCGGACGTGTCCGGCGGCGCGGAGGGGGAATTTCGCTAGGGTTTGGGGGGACTTGATCCGGGATTTCGGGGAAGGAGGCATATTTATAGGTAGAAGGAGCTAGGAAGCTCCAAATGAGGTGCGGTTTTCGCCCACACAATCGTGATCCGACGACGGAGAGCATGGAAGTGACTTAGATGGGTTATTGGGCTATTTTGGAGGGGTGTTGGGCTGCAACTTAAAAGAGGCCTTTGCAAGAGTGCGGTTAACCGTTGGAGTACCAAACGAGCTCCAAATGACCCGAAACTTGACAGGCGGTCTACCGGTGGTGTACCAAGGCCACTTGACAAACCTCGGTCCATTCTGAGAAAGTTTAGTACCCACTCACGGAAAAACGTAAAAGGGGACGCCGGGGGACATAGGAGTGCCGGATTGCAAAACGGACAACGGGAAAATGCTCGGAATCATGAGACGAACACGTATGCAAATGAGATGCACATGATGACATGATATGAAATGCATGACATGGACAAAATGCAAAAAAGAAGAAAACCCAACCACGGAGGGAATATCATATCACAATGCCGAAAATGGCAAGAGTTGGAGTTACAAATATGGAAAGTTACATCCGGGGTGTTACAAGTAGCCTGTGAAGGCTGGAGGAGGTCGATAGTGGAGATGAACAGTATCCCGTGGAGTCCCGTTTTGCGGTACGCCACGCCCCTCCCGATGAACGGGACCCCTGTTTCGACCGTAGCGCTCCAACCCAAATCCGTTTCGTCTGTTTTGCGGTACGCCACCCCCCCCGATCAACAGGACCCCTGTTTCAACCGTAGGAGGTCCGTTTCCTCCGTTTTGCGGTATGCTATACTCCCCCCCCCCCCCCGCCGATGAACAGGATCCCGTTTGGAACGTGACCGGTCGAACACAAGGTCGTTTCCTCCGTTCTGCGGTACGCCATACCTCGTTTCCATTGCTTGTTCCGTCTAAGCCCTCCCGATGAACACGACAATGCATTCCGTTCTGACCCAGCCGGTTGGCTCCCCATGAACACGACGATGACGCTGTTTCTTCATTCCGACCCATCCATGTACACGAGCCCTGGTCGTACGTATATATGCGCGAGTAGGTTTTCGAGACCCCACCCATATGTACGTACGTGGCCGTATTTTCTTTCTTGCACACTGGCCGCTGGACGTATGTGTACATGCTACGTGTGCGCCTCTACTACGACACGTGCGCGCCTCTACTACGACACATGCGCGCCTCTACATCCACCAGTATGTATGTACACGTTCGCAACCAGAATGACAATGCTACGTACGCTTCGACCAGGTGGGTCCCGGCTGTCAGGCACTTCCTTGCGTGCGAAGATGTAGCTGGTGGGTCCCAGCAGTCAGGGGGGCGAATCGTTTTTTTTGCCCGGACGCACTTCCTTGCGTGCGAAGATGTAGCTGGTGGGTCCCAGCAGTCAGGGGGCGAATCATTTTTTTGCCCGTAATATGGACACACGTCCTTGCGTGCGAAGATGTAGCTGGTAGGTCACATCAGTCAGGGGGGAACCATTTTTTTTGCGAAATATGGTGGCCCGTCCGGTGGTTCCCTGCTGTCAGGTGGGGGAATAATTATTTTACGCGTAATAAGGAGGCACTTCCTTGCGGCTGCCGTGGACCCAGCTGTCAGCCTCTCCACGTACAGTACTCTTCCGATGGAAGTCGGTCGTTGACCACATTGACCACGCCGCGCCGAGAGCACCACGGCGGTGGACGACGGCTAGGCCTAGGAAGGGGACGATGCGGAGCCGGTTAAGACGCAACAGTGGATGCCCACGCGAAGAGGGGTACGAGGGTTCACTGGTTCCGCTGCGGTGTGAGGCTGCCGTTGCCGCAGAATAACAGGGGGTGTGTGTGAGTAGAGGGATGGCCTGCCCAGTGGTGGGAGTAATAGGGGACGGTGAGGCCTCCGCGGCATCACAGCCAGCCACGGGAGGCAGGAGCACGCGGCACGACCGGCGCTGGTTTGGGCGGCTGGAGCAAGAAGACCAGAGGTTGAAGAAGCACTACGGCCGTTGGACGAACATGTACGGTAACAGGAGCTAGAATCGTTCATATTGACTAAGTTAAGCCCTCCATCCTCGTCAACTTGGTAGGCCCACAAGTCAGCCTCCCACTATGCCGGGTTCGAGCTGGCAGGGGGAGTATTCATTTTTTTGTGCGTAATAAGGAGGCACTTCCTTGCGTGCGAAGATAGCTAGTGGGTCTGACCTGTCAGCGGGGGCACGTTTTTTTCGCGAAATACAGAGGCCCTTGCGGTGGGTCCCAGATGTCAGGTGGAGGAATCATTATTTTGCGCGTAATAAGGAGGCATTTCCTCGTGTGCGTCCATGGACCCAGCTGTCAGCCTCTCCACACACAGTCTACTTCCGATGGTGTCGTTCGTTGATCATGTTGACCATGCCGCGCCGAGCGCATCCAAGGTGGTGGACGACGGCGGGGCCCCGAACAGCAACGAGCCGGAGATGGGAAGACACGGGAGTAGACTCGCAGATGGAGAGGTGCACGAGGGTTAACTGGTTCTAGTGCGGTGTGGTTCGGCAGTCGGTGGAGAAGAACAGGAGGTGTGGAGGGGTGGAGGGATGGCCTGGCCAACGGTGGAGTAGCGCTTTATAGCGAAGCGTGCTAAGCAGAGCTGCTAGCAGCAGGAGGCGGGAGGTGGTCCCGACGGCGCCGGAGGAAGAAGACGAGAGATTGAAGATGGATGCCGGTCGTTGGATGTAAATCCATCGGCTAACATGTCAGAATCATTTGTTGACTAAATTGACAACGACTTGCATTGACTTCGACCTATTGGCCCACATTTCAGCCTCCAAGAATGTGGCACATATTCAACCCATTATTTCAAAATTTACAGTCCTTTTTTTGCACGGTAGAATTTACAGTCAATTTGATCTTTTTTTTGAATTACAGTCCATTAGCTGGGATGGGTGAACAAATAATGTGGCATCCATGCCGCCTATTTATTTTATTTTCTAAAAAATTACAGGCCATTTGCACTTTCTCGAAATACACGATTTTGCTGGGCTGATTCTAGTTATAATGTTAGGTTGGGCCAACAAGATTATCAAAAAATAAAAAGGGGCTGAGCATTTGTTATAAATATATTTAAATAATAAGTGATATTATTACATTCGTTCTTAAATCTTACCAAGATTTTGTACACAATCACTAGGATTTTCGTGCCAAAACAATCCAGGATTTTATTGTTAAGAAATTAACTTTATAAGTTAATAAGATGTGCGATATTATTTTCTTACATATGTAAGTATCTGTTAAATATATGATGACAATAAAAATAATATATAATAACATATAAAATAATTTAAATATATATAATATAGTTAGAAGGGAAACATAAGTTGGACCTGGCGTTCCTATTCTTATATAGAAAAATAGAACAGATCTCTGCGTTTTCTTCAAAAAAATACATAAATTGGGCTGGCGATATTCAGGAAAAATAAACCTCGGATGGAAGGTCCATAGGCCGGTCGATACATGACAGCCCTCAAGAAAATACAAACAGGCCTATGGACCTCCCATCCGAGGTCGTGGGCTGCACATGTCAAAAATGAAAGCCTAGACGGGGCAGCCCAAAACCCAGCTGATACTTGCTACCCCAGTGATAATAAATGATACCTGCCAGCTCCCCGACTTCATTATGAATTTATCTCCTATAGTAACTACGTTGAAGCACCTAAAAAAATGTAACTATGTTGACAAACCCGTGGGCCCCAATGTAAGTATAGCATTAGGAGGAAGTATTTTTTCGATGAGGCACTTGCTTGCGTACGGCCATAGACCTGGTGGGTCCCGACGGTCCGCCTCTCCACGTACAGTCCTCTCCAGATCCCTCTCATTTGTTCAGCATGTTCACAACGGCAGACAGCGGCATCGTGGCGAGCGCACAAAGGCGCAGGAGGGGATCCGACCACATGAGGAAGTGCCTTACTATTAACTAAACTACTGAACTAGCCTAGTGGCCAAGTGACACTACTCGACAGCTGTTCCGCCCGGGTTCGATTCCACCTGTCCAGGGAAAATATCTCCAATTTTTTTGCCTCTGCCTTTATTGACATGTGGGTCCCCATTGTCATCTATGCACACCACGTCCCAACACTTGCCAAAACTTCATCCCTCGTTTTCTCCGTGTTTCGCACACTCGACATTGTGTGGGCATTTTGACTGTGCATCATATGAAGATGTGCTATGCATGAATCTTGATCAGCATGATGTTAACTGGCTGGTAGTTCCATTTTCGACCATGAATAAAACTTCCAACATGATGTTAACCCTATTTAAAAAGGCCGCGTTAATATAAATGCTTTACCTTTGAAAGTTGCAGTTTCTTATCTGAAACTGAACTTGCAGTTTCTTATCTGAAACTGAAACTTGCAGTTTCTTCTCTGAGAATCACATTGTCTGCACTTTTATACTCCTATGAAACTAACTTTTTTTAAGTGCTAAAAATAGATCTCTAGAATTCATAAAATACTTCATATACTTGATACGTCTCCGTCGTATCTATAATTTTTGATTGTTCCATGCCAATATTCTTCAACTTTCATATACTTTTTATACTATTTTTGGGACTAACATATTGATCCAGTGCCAAGTGCCAGTTCCTGCTTGTTGCATGTTTTATGTTTCACAGACAACCTATATCAAACGGAGTCCAAACAGGATAAAAACGGACGGAGAATTATTTTGGAATATTTAAGATTTTCCGGAGGAAGAATCAACGCGAAACGGTGTCCGAGGTGGCCACGAGACAGGGGGGCACGCCCACACCCCCTGGGCGTGCCCGGCACTCTCGTGTGCCACCCGTAAGGCGGTTGATGCCCTTCTTTTGCCGCAAGAAAGATAATTTTATGACAAAAATCTGGGCGAAAGATTCACCCCAGTCGGAGTTACGGATCTCCGGATATCAAAGAAACGGTGAAGGGGTAGAATCTGAGAACGCAGAAACAGAGAGATAGATCCAATCTCGGAGGGGCTCTCGCCCCTCCCAAGCCATGGGAGCCAAGGACCAAAGGGGAAACCCTTCTCCCATCAAGGGAGAAGGTCAAGGAAGAAGAAGAAGAAGGGGGGCTCTCTCCCCCTTGCTTCCGGTGGCGCCGGAACACCGCCGGGGGCCATCATCATCACCACGATCTTCACCAACACCTCCGCCATCTTCACCAACATCTCCATCACCTTCCCCCATCTATATTCAGCGGTCCACTCTCTCGCAACCCGCTGTACCCTCTACTTGAACATGGTTCTTTATGCTTCATATTATTATCCAATGATGTGTTGCCATCCTATGATGTCTGAGTAGATTTTCGTTGTCCTATCGGTGATTGATGAATTGCTATGATTGGTTTAATTTGCTTGTGGTTATGTTGCTGTCCTTTCGTGCCCATCATATGAGCGTGCGTGTGGATCACACCATAGGGTTTGTTTTATGTTGATAGGACTATGTATTGGAGGGCTAGAGTGACAGAAGCTTCAACCTAGCATAGAAATTGATGCATACGGGATTAAAGGGGGACCAATATATCTTAATGCTATGGTTGGGTTTTACCTTAATGAACATTAGTAGTTGCTGATGCTTGCTAATAGTTCCAATCATAAGTGCTTAGATTTCCAAGTCAGGGATGATATGCTAGCAGTGGCCTCTCCCACATAAAACTTGCTATTGGTCTAGTAAAGTAGTCAATTGCTTAGGGACAATTTCACAACTCCTACCACCACTTTTCCACACTCGCTATATTTACTTTATTGCATCTTTATCTAAAAAGCCCCTAGTTTATATTTACGTGCTCTTTATTATCTTGCAAATCTATCCTATCACACCTACAAAGTACTTCTAGTTTCATACTTGTTCTAGGTAAAGCAAACGTCAAGCGTGCGTAGAGTCGTATTAGTGGCCGGTAGGACTTGAGAGAGTATTTGTTCTACCTTTAGCTCCTCATTGGGTTCGACACTCTTACTTATCGAAAGAGGCTACAACTATCCCGTACACTTGCGGGTCATCAAGATCTTTTTCTGGCGCCGTTGCAGGGGAGTCATAGCGTGGGGTTAATATTCTCGTGTGTGCTTGTTTGCTTTTTCACTAAGTAATTTTTATTTGCTGTTCTAAGTTGTTATCTATCTTTAGTTATGGATATGGAACACGAAATACCAAAAAATTTAGGTGTACTTGCTACTCATAGAGATGGGGTAACTCCTAAAACCCTCGATTCTCACTTTGTGGAAGATATTATGTACTACTTTGATAATCCCGAGAAAACCCCATTCAACTTTATAATGGGAGACACGTTGGATCGACGTGAATACTTTAGGGATTATCGCTTGACACAAAAAGGGAAACTATTATGGGATCAATTTATTATGTTGCGTTGGTATGCTCGGGATCTATGCTTGAGATATGATATTACTTGTTGCTCTAGGATGAAGGCTCCACACCTTCCCTTTTCATGCAAATTTAATGATAATGAAACCTTAGCTTCTTATGCTAATGGTATATATGATTACTATGATGTTGAACAAATTGAAGAATTTGTTGCTTTTAAGGCTGCTTATGAAATTGAATCTTTGTTTGAAAAATATGAAGCTTTAGATGATGATGTTTATAGGCGTGAACATCTTGCTATACTTAGATATTCTATGAAAATTATGAATACAATTACTATATTAATGCATTTATTGAGAAAGTCTCCGCTGTCCAAGAAGAGACTAATATTTTGCAGGAAGCTATGGAAGAAGAAATTGATGAAACTGTGAGCTCATTGGATGAAAAAGATGACGAGGAGAGCGAAGAACAAAAGGAGGAAGAGCGGACTGATCACCCGTGCCCACCTTCTAATGAGAGTAACTCTTCAACTCATACATTGTTTAATTCCCCTTCGTGCTTACCGAAGGATGATTGCTATGATCCCGTTGATTCTCTTGAAATATCCCTTCTTCAAGATGCTTGCTATGATTGTGGCCAAGATGCCAATATGAATTATGCTTATGGAGATGAACTTTCTATAGTTCTTTATGTTAAACATGAAATTGTTGCTATTGCACCCACGCATGATAGTCCTATTATCTTTTTGAATTCTCCCTACTACACTATATCGAAGAAATTTGTGCTTATTAAGGATTATATTGATGGGTTGCGTTTTCTACACATGATGATTTTGATAGATATAATATGCATGTGCTTGCTGCTCCTACTTGCAATTATTATGAGAGAGGAACTACATCTCCGCCTCTTTATGTTTCCAACACGATAGAATTGCAAGAAATTGCTTATACTATGCATTGGCCTTTACTTGGTGTGTATGAATTGTTCTTTTATGACATGCCGATGTATAGGAAGAGAGTTAGACTTTGTTGTTGCTTGATATATATTACTTTGTGCTCACTACTAAATTACAAATCATTGTTAATTAAAAATGGCTTTGATATACCTTGGGATCCGGGTGGATCCATTATTTGAGCACCTATATGACTAGCTTAATGGCTTTAAAGAAAGCGCTGCCAGGGAGACAACCCGGAACTTTTAGAGAGTCATTTATTTCTGTTGAGTGCTTTTATATAGTTTAAAAACAAAAAAAATAAAGAGGGGAACCCAAAACTTTTCAAAAAGTAAAGTGAAAGTGAGAGAGACAAACATTGTTGAAGTGGGACAGCTCTTGAACTTTGTTCATGCTCACGAAAACTTTGTGAATCTTGATTAAAGAAACTTTTCATCAAAAATAATTATTCCCTTGTACAATTCCATTGTATTATAAAAATAATGTGCCAAGGTTTGCCTTTAGGATGTTTACAATGCTTGTTGGTTTGTACGGTGCAGGACAGAAACTTTGGCTGTAGTGCGCGATTTTACATTTTTAAATGGAACGTCAAATGGTTCTGATTATTTTTGCACTGTGTTGCTGTACAACTTGTTTATTTTTATAATTTTGGTAGAATGTTTGGGTTACTAGAAGTATGGTGAATGTTCAGATTGCTACATACTGTTCTATTTTTGACAGATTCTGTTTTTGATGCATAGTTTGCTTGTTTTGATGAAACTATCAATTTATATCAGTGGATTAAGCCATGAAAAAGTTATATTACAGTAGACACAATGCAAAAACAAAATATGAATTGGTTTGCTACAGTACTTAGAGTGGTCATTTGCTTTATTATACTAACGGATCTTACCGAGTTTTCTGTTGAAGTTTTGTGTGGATGAAGTGTCTAATCGAGGAGGTCTCGATATGAGGAAAAGGAAGAGAGGCAAGAGCTCAAGCTTGGGGATGCCCGAGGCACCCCAAGTAAACATTCAAGGAGACTCAAGCGTCTAAGCTTGGGGATGCCCCGAAAGGCATCCCCTCTTTCTGCAACTAGTATCGGTATGTTTTCGAATACGTTTCGTTCATGCGATATGTGCAAGTCTTGGAGCGTCTTTTGCATTTAGTTTTCACTTTTATTTTATGCACCATGCTGGTATGAGATAGTCCTTGGTTGATTTATAGAATGCTCATTGCACTTCACTTAAATCCTTTGAGTATGGCTTTATAGAATGCTTCATGTGCTTCACTTATATCATTTGAAGTTTGGATTGCCTGTTTTTCTTCACATAGAAAACCGCCATTTGTAGAATGCTCTTTTGCTTCACTTATATTTGTTAGAGCGTGGGCATATATTTAGAAAGAATTAAACTCTCTTGCTTCACTTATATCTATTTAGAGAGATGACAGGAATTGGTCATTCACATGGTTAGTCATAAAATCCTACATAAAACTTGTAGATCACTGAATATGATATGTTTGATTCCTTGCAATAGTTTTGCGATATAAAGGTGGTGATATTAGAGTCGTGCTAGTTGAGTAATTGTGAAACTGAGAAATACTTTAGTTGAGGTTTGCAAGTCCCGTAGCATGCACGTATGGTGAACAGTTATGTAACGAAGTTGGAGCATGAGGTGTTTTTTGATTGTCTTCCTTATGAGTGGCGATGGGGACGGCGATGGTCTTTTCCTACCAATATATCCCTCTAGGGGCATGCGTAGTAGTACTTTGCTTCGAGGGCTAAGTAGACTTTTGCAATAAGTATATGAGTTCTTTATGACTAATGTGAGTCCATGGATATACGCACACTCATCCTTCCACTTTGCTAGCCTCTATTTTACCACGCAACTTTCGCCGGTAGCATGCACCCATTATTTACCTTCCTCAAAACAACCACCATACCTACCTATTATGACATTTCCATAGCCATTCCGAGATATATTGCCATGCAACTTTCCACCATTCCATTATTAATTATGACACGCTCCATCATTGTCATATTTCTCTTTGCATGATCATGTAGTTGACATCGTATTTGTGGCAAGGCCACCTCCTTAATTTTTCATACATGTCACTCTTGGTTCATTGCATATCCCGGTACACCGCCGGAGGCATTCATATAGAGTCATATCTAGTTCTAGCTTTGAGTTGTAATTCTTGAGTTGTAAATCAATAGAAGTGTGATGATCTTCATTATTAGAGCATTGTCCTAGTGAGGAAAGGATGATGAAGACTATGATTCCCCCACAAGTCGGGATGAGACTTTGGACTTCATAAAAATAAAAGAGGCCAAAGAAGCCCACCAAAAAGAAAAAAAAAGAAAAAAAGAAAAAAAGAGAGAAGAAAGAAAAGGAAAAAAAGAAAAAAAATAAAATGAGAGAAAAAGAGAGAAGGGACAATGTTACTATCCTTTTACCACACTTGTGCTTTAGAGTAGCACCATGTTCTTCATAGAGAGAGTCTCCTATGCTTTCACTTTCATATACTAGTGGGAATTTTTCATTATAAGAACTTGGCTTGTATATTCCAATGATGGGCTTCCTCAAAATGCCCTAGGTCTTCGTGAGCAAGCAAGTTGGATGCACACCCACTTAGTTTCTTTTGTTGAGCTTTCATATATTTATAGCTCTAGTGCATCCGTTGCATGGCAATCCCAACTCACTCACATTGATATCTATCGATGGGTATTCCATAGCCCATTGATACGCCTAGTTGATGTGAGACTATCTTCTCCCTTTTTGTCCTCACAACCACCACCATATACCACCATAGTGCTATGTCCATGGCTTGCGCTCATGTATTGCGTAAGAGTTGAAAAAGCTGAAGCGTTTTAAAAAGTATGAACCAATTACTCGGCTCGTCATCGGGGTTGTGCATGATTTGAAAGCTTTGTGTGATGAAGATGGAGCATAGCTAGACTATATGATTTTGTAGGGATGAGCTTTCTTTGGCTATGTTATTTGATAAGACATAATTGCTTGGTTGGTATGCTTGAAGTACTATTGTTTTTATGTCAAATGATAGACTATTGCTTTGAATCACTCATGTCTTAATATTCATGCCATGATTAGGCACATGATCAAGATTATGCTACGTAGCATTCCACATCAAAAATTATCTTTTTATCATTTACCTACTCGAGTACGAGCATGAATTAAGCTTGGGGATGCTGATACGTCAACACCGTATCTATAATTTTTGATTGTTCCATGCCAATATTCTTCAACTTTCATATACTTTTGGCAACTTTTTATACTATTTTTGGGACTAACATATTGATCCAAAGGCTCAAAGGCAGTTCCTGTTTGTTGCATGTTTTATGTTTCACAGAAAACCAATATCAAACGGAGTCCAAACGGGATAAAAACGGACGGAGAATTATTTTGGGATATTTAGGATTTTCCGGAGGAAGAATCAACGCGAAACTGTGTCCGAGGTGGCCACAAGACAGGGGGCACGCCCACACCCCCTGGGCGCGCCCGGCACTCTCGTGGGCCACCCGTAAGGCAGTTGATGCCCTTCTTTTTCCGCAAGAAAGCTAATTTTATGAGAAAAATCTGGGCGAAAGATTCACCCAAATCGGAGTTACGGATCTCTGGATATTAAAGAAACGGTGAAGGGTAAAATCTGAGAATGCAGAAACAGAGAGATAGATCCAATCTCGGAGGGGCTCTCGCCCCTCGCAAGACATTGGAGCGAAGGACCAGAGAGGAAACCCTTCTCCCATCCAGGGAGAAGGTCAAGGAAGAAGAAGAAGAAGGGGGGCTCTCCCCCCCTTGCTTCCGGTGGCGCCGGAACGCCGCCGGGGGCCATCATCATCACCGCGATCTTCACCAACACCTCCGCCATCTTCACCAACATCTCCATCACCTTCCCCCATCTATATTTAGCAGTCCACTCTCGCGCAACCCGTTGTACTCTCTACTTGAACATGGTGCTTTATGCTTCATATTATTATCCAATGATGTGTTGCCATCCTATGATGTCTGAGTAGATTTTCGTTGTCCTATCGGTGATTGATGAATTGCTATGATTGGTTTAATTTGCTTGTGGTTATGTTGCTGTCCTTTGGTGCCCATCATATGAACGCGCACGTGGATCACACCATAGGGTTAGTTGTATGTTGATATGTCTATGTATTGGAGGGCTAGAGTGACAGAAGCTTCAACCTAGCATAGAAATTGATGCATACGGGATTGAAGGGGGACCAATATATCTTAATGCTATGGTTGGGTTTTACCTTACTGAATGTTAGTAGTTGCGGATGCTTGCTAATAGTTCCAATCATAAGTGCATAGAATTCCAAGTCAGGGATGATATGCTAGCAGTTGTCTCTCCCACATAAAACTTGCTATCGGTCTAGTAAAGTAGTCAATTGCTTAGGGACAATTTCACAACTCCTACCACCACTTTTCCACACTCGCTATATTTACTTTATTGCATATTTATCTAGGCAGCCCCTAGTTTATATTTATGTGCTCTTTATTATCTTGTAAATCTATCCTATCACACCTACAAAGTACTTCTAGTTTCATACTTGTTCTAGGTAAAGCAAACGTCAAGCGTGCGTGGAGTCGTATCAGTGGCCGATAAGACTTGAGAGAGTATTTGTTATACCTTTAGCTCCTCGTTGGGTTCGACACTCTTACTTATCGAAAGAGGCTACAACTATCCCGTACACGTGCGGGTCATCAATGCTCAATAATGCAAATCTGAAATACAAAAGACATTCATATCTGAAATTACTCTCAAAATACACAACACAAAACACAATTCACAACCTGCAAATACTGACAACCCTAAGCTCCTCCTGACAATTCATAACCGGCCCGACTATTGGGATGGGGGGGGGGGGGGCAGTCCCCTCCTATTCCTCGGCGGCAAACAGCCGCCCCGTGAGATGATGTGAACGACGAGGGAGAGGATGGCGGGGAAGCCTCGTCGGGCCAACTGATTTTCTCCTCTTGCAGTTGGGTTTGGTCGATGAAGACTCCACCAGCTCGCTCTGGCAGGACACCCTCACAAATGGCACCCTGTAGATGCTCGATCCTTCAATCTCTGGTGGATGCTCCATCTGGGATCAGTACTCCCACCACCGCTCCCTCACGATCGGATTCGGTGAATCTATTTGCTCCATGGCCCAGAGGAGCAGCTCTATGTACTCCCGCACGACTCCCTCCGGGAGTATCGCCGCCTTTTCGCTCTGTTGCAGATATTTGGCCATGGATGTCGCCACGCCGCTTAGTTGGTCCTTGTTATCAAACCAAGATCAGATCTCCAAAATCCTAGCTAGCTTCACAGTGGTCGCCGTCTGCGATCCTCACGTACGGTTGTACTCCTCCATCGATCTACTTCTCCACAACACCTTCACTACCGGGCGGTGGTTTTTGAATGGAAGAGGAGAGGAGCAGCTTGGTTTTGGATTAGAACGGGAGAGGAGCGACGCTGGTTTTGGACTGGAACAGGAGAGGAGGGGCGGTGGTTTTGAAATGGAAGAGGAGAGGAGCGGTGCTGGATTTAGATTGGAACAGGAGAGGAGCGGCGGTGGTTTAAGAGGAGAAGAGCGGAAGAGGGGTGCTGGTCTTGGAAGTATTTTTTTGTTGTTTTGCGTATTTCGGGTCAAAGTTTGACCACGTACTGTATTTGACAAGCAAAATGTGAATGTATGTCACCAAAAATTGTATCGTTTGGTTTGTATCTTCATGCAAATTATATTTTTTGCAACGTATAACATATATTTTATGTGCGAAAATTATGGTCAATTATGACCCAGAATAAAAGGGAGACTTGTTAATCACTACTAGGGAAAAGCCTAGTAGTAGCGCGGTTTTTAGGTATATTAGTAGCGCGGGTGCCCGCGCTACTACTAACCCGTGCTTTGAAAAAAAAATAGTTTTTTTTTCGAATTTTCAACTTTCTTAATTATTTTAACCTCTAATCTCTAATCACCCCTCATCATTCCAAATCATATAACTTCCCGGACGGTCACCCATCCTCTCACTACTCCAGCGTGAGCACGCTTAACTTCCGGGTTCTATTCTCCCTCGTTTCCAAGTCTGCACTTGTTGTTTTCCTAACAATAGTAAGATGTCAATCCTATTAACCCTCAGGAGTTTAGCTTGAGCATGAAGTCACACATTTCACTGTTTGAGTTTGAAACTATTGTTCTAAAAAACAATAATTATTTAGTAACACTAATATTTCTTGAATAAGTAGTTTGACCATTGTTTGACCACAGTTTGACCAGTTTGACCAGATTTGACCAAAATTCCAAAAAACTGAAATAATTATTTAGTAACACTAATATTCTTGAATAATTATTTAGTAACACTAATACTTCTTGAATAAGTAGTTTGACCACAGTTTGACCAAATTTGACCAAAATTAAAAAAAAAACTGAAATTTGAGCATAACTTCTTTTCCTTTTAGAATCTGAGGATTCTAAAAATTTGCAAACAAGCCATAGGCTGTCAAAATCGGATGCGGACTTTCGTGCTGAACATTTTGATATATTATAGTTTTTTTTTCTGACATCGTATGCAAAAGTTATAGCCTTTTACATTTTCCCTGCACTTTTTGCAAAACATGCCCAAATTTAAGTTTTTAAATTTTCCTAACTAGTAGATATAGTAACATAACTACATCTCAAAGGATTTTAATTTTTGAAGTTTTTATCATTTTCTTTTTCTTTTTACAAAACTGAAAAGGCGATCCACAGGGGGGGGTGTTAAGTTTGAAAATGGGACCTTTAGTTCTGGCTTGAAAATGGGTTGCATCCATCAGAGATCTGGCCATCGTCATGGACGGTGCTCTTTTGGATCTTCCTCTCCTTCAAACAGCGGAGGAGGAGGAGGAGGAGGAAGGAGGGGCTACGGTGGAAGAGGAGGTCACCGGATTTGAGGGAGATGTCGCGGAAGAGGGACGAGGGACAGGGGTGATTTGGACGAGGAGATGGGGATTGGGGATTTCAGGGCTGTTAAAAAACCCAAAGACTTAGTAGTAGCACGGTTTTACCCTCGCCATTACTCGGCATGTCCCGGAGGGACACGGTTGAGACCTCTTAGTAGTAGCGAGGGGTAAAAACTTAGTAGTAGCGTGGGTTTATAACCCTCGCTACTACTATGGCATGGCCCAGGGGCATGGTAGAGACCGCTTAGTAGTAGCGAGGGTTAAAAACCAGCGCTACTGCTATCAACTTAGTCGTAGCGAGGGTTAAAAACCCGCGCTACTACTATGGCATGTCTCCGGGGGCACGGTAGAGACCGCTTAGTTGTAGTGAGGGTTAAAAACCAGCGCTACTTCTATCAACTTAGTAGTAGCGAGGGTTAAAAACCCGCGCTACTAGTAAGTAGCAGTAGCGAGGGATATAAATCCGCGCTGCTAGTAAGCGTCTGTGTATAAGCTTTTCCCTAGTAGTGAATGTGGGGTCGCTTTCTTAATTGAAGGGTAAATTGATTTTGATTTTGATCCAGTCACAACACGCCGGCCCTCTCGTCCAATCCTATATCGCTGCCGCACGCTCCTCTCCCTCTTCTCCATTGCAAAACCACCTCATCTCCTCTCCATCATCTCCATTCAAAAACCACCGTCTCGCCTCTCCCTCTTCTGACCTTCTCCATTGCAAAACCACCTCCTCTCCTCTCCATCATCTCCATTCCAAAACCACCGCCTCGCCTCTCCCTCTTCTCTATTGAAAGACCACCGCTCTCCTCCCATCTTCCAAAGCTAGCACCGAGCACTCAGAAGGACATCTATGGAGAGGATGCAAGAAATAATCAGGCAGATCATCAAGCGGCGACTGTGCAAAGTTAGCCAGGTTGAAGGAGATCCTTACTTGGTTTGACAATGAGTGGGAGATTTCAAGGACGGTACGGGACAAGTGGCAATGTATGCGAAAGAGCGAGACGACGGCGATGAGGACGTCGATGTACATGTACTCCTCGGCGGCAACACGCCGCAATCCTCCAAGTTCATCGAAGTTTCTCCTGCAGGCGATGGAGTAGACAGATTCGCCCGAGGCGGCCAAGCGGAGGTGGTGGGCGTACAGGTCGAAGGTCGAGCACCCAGAGGATAACGAATCAATCGAGTATGGTGTGCCGTTCGTGAGGGTGCAGAGCCAGCCGGAGCCACATGAGTATTTGTTCTCCCACCACAAGAGGAGGTCGTATGGCGCGACGTCGCTTCCCTGCCGTTCTCCACGGTTCCCTCGACGCTCGCCTCGTTTCAACGGCGGCGGTAGGGTTTAACGTAAGCTTCGCACTAACCTAATCTTCCACCTGCTCATGCTTACAATCAGTGTGACAGCAAATGAAAATCATGCTTACAATTAGTCTCCGAGTACTACGCCAATCACCCTAAAATAGCTCTGGACCTTTGGGTCAAAGTTGTGACACAGTGTACAAATCAAGAAAAATAGATTGGTGCTTCTTTCAGAAAAGAGTACTCCCTAGAAAACTGCCAATATAAGCTACTAGTATTTGGTTAGAGGATTTGCTGCCGAGAAAGATCCGCCCACGAGAGCGCCACACATCCCACTGGTGGTGGTGGATGCCAATGCGTGCATGCAGCATGGTTGGTGTCGGTAATTTTTACTTGGCACACCTCACACTCTGCATATATGCCGGTTCCATACGTACATTTGTGCAGTTCCACCAAAATGCAGCTGAATAACCCTGTTTTTGCACAGATAATGAAAAAGCGTGATTACATTATAGTGGCACTAGTTGATGAAACACACAAAATAAATAGAAGAAAATATTGCGATAGTATCATAGTATGCCATGCTACGAGGGCGAAATGGGCCTTGCGACGCCTCATATGGTACGCCTCATACTGGAAATCGTCCCAAGTCTCCCAGATACACCTTCTGCCAGTGATGAACATCAGTGTACAGCAGTAGTACAAGGAGGCGCCTTGAGACATTCAAATCTCTATTTTTGTACAGATCAACTAAAATTAAGCACCCCAGTTTGCAGAAACGCTTAAACATTAACAATGGGACTAGTTGATGAAACATACATCAACAAAGAGAAGCACATTCCTTATCTACATTGGAAATGAAATGATAGAGAGGACACTCGCTCTATTTTAACTGTATTATTACTTCATTTTATCAGTGACACTAGGGTCGAGCAGGTGGCAAACGAGGTGTACCGCAAGGCCGCAAGGATGGAGGGCGGGGTGCTTAGACTGGATGTCAAGCTGGCTCTTTTCAATACCAACATGAATGATTCAATTCATGGGACCTTTTGGTGCAGTTCACCTAAAATGAAGCAATGTCCCGTGAGCTAGCAACTTCTTCTTCAAATTTTTTAAGAAAAGGGCTCCAGCCCCGGTTCCATTTCCATCAGAAAACAAAAACCCACAGAGCTTCTTCTTCATTAGTTGCAATAAAATTGAGTAATATCAAGGTTGGTTGTGAAGCTCCTGGAATGTTCAACTATAATTTGGATATCATTTGTGCAGTTCAACTAAGATCGAGCGTGAAATGTATATCTCTGTTTGCACAAAAAGGTGGAAAGGAGGGTGACTAACAAGTGATGAAACATGCATTAAATGAAAAGAAGCATGTTCCTTATCTGAATGGCAATCCTACAAGGACAGTAGCAATTTCTAAAGCAGTGGCATTGCTAGATATTATTGTGGGCATTAGGATTAACTATGACAACCGTTAAATACGACATTACTTTGGGCACGACAGAGTAGGCAGACCAGGACAGTTGCATTTCTAACGAAAAGAACCAAATTATCTTAATGGGAAATTTAGCAGGACATGTAAAAAAGTGCCATTGATTCATATTACTGGAGGCATTACATTGAAAACAACATTGGTTTAACGTGTCCTTACTTTTAATAGTGCGACTGCTACATTTTACCAGTGGCATTACATAAGAGTGGCTAGGGGCAACAAACATCAGAACAAGATATCTGGGTTGGTCCCATTTTTGTTCGGTATAGCCACCTTATACTGTGTGAGGCTAGCAAATCTAGTGCTGGACTTACTCTGTTGACCTATCCCCCAGTCCCCACTTTCTTTCCTTTTTCAACCAGTAGATGGGGTTTATATTGAGTTTGTACTGCGTTTCTCTTTATTTCCCTATTAGACCTAGAGACCAGTTGGATAGCTAGTCTCTGCTACTTTTCGCCCCCATTATTTCCTCTTTCGACCAAGTCCTAGATTCAGGTAACAAATCCTCCCCCACCCCCACCCCATTTATTCCTTGTTTGAACCAAGTAGTTCTAGATTCGAGTGCATGAACTAGTTTTACCTCTTAAACGTAAAAAACTTAGGTGCTTTTCGAACAGCCGATCATCCTATCTAAGAGGGGGCCTGAGAAATAGTAAAAGATACAAATGCAGCGACGTCAGGAGCTCGGGAAGTAGAGCAAGGCTGGTTTTGAAGGAAGTTATACCTGATGGTCGCCGGGATGTCGCTAGGTGGGCGGCGGGAGGCCGGATCTGCCCACACTACGGCAGCGAGGAAGAAGGGGTTGGAGGCCCTCCCTCGCCAGCGGTGCTTGGGAGAGAACGGCAAGGCAGGCTGATCGGGACACGCCCAGCAGTGGGTAAGAGCCGTCGCCGAGGACGACCGCGTGAACATTGCACCTTCTCACCTTCCCCGGCGGAGAGGATCCGGCTGGATCTGTGACCAGCGGTGAGCAGAGAGAGAGTGTGGCCACCGCTGTCGTGTTTAGATCTGGAGAGGAGACAGTGTGAAGAGAGCAACAGTAGCAAGCAAGCGCGGAGGCTCTCGCCTATATAGTGGAGTAGTACTAGTTTTCTTTTTGTCTACCGAGCCGGCTTGACCTCATCAATGACTGTCGAGAAGTCTTCATGCACGCGTGGCCCGGAGGCGCAGCTTGTCGCTATTTTGATCTGAAGCGCCGGATTATAACATATAACACGAAAAAATGCCACATGACAAGAAATCATAACCTCACTGCCCAACGGAGACAACATGAATCCCGATGGACAAACTAGATGAGGAACACAACTTAAATTAAAGATAAACTCGTAGAAACGGGGTCCGTCGATAGATGTCCTAATTAACATAGCCGGCTTGACCTAGATGGAAGCCGAGTAGTCTTCGTGCATGTGCCCCCAATGACTAGCCCAACTCAGTTGTCGCTGTTTAACCCTCGCAGTGATTCGAAGCACATGACACCTAATTTTGTGAGATGACAAGAAACCTTTTTTTAGATTTCTCACCACAACTACAGCCATGTACAACACAACCTGCACGATATCTAGACGATAGCCAATCCAGGCGTGTCTGCTGGAGTCTGGTCACATGCATGGACGAACTGATCTTTCGTGGTCTTGCGGTGGATCGCCCGTGCACCAACGTAGTACAACACTTCTCTAGTACTATCGCCGCCTCCCTCTTCTATTAAGTCACCCGACTTGTGGGCCGGGAGTGTGCCTATGGTCGGTTCTCAATTGCGGTCCCACATGTGTGTGCAAACGCAATATGACGCGCGTTCCATTCGGAGAGCAGCGTGCCAGACCGACCGACCGTCTGGGGTGCGACGCAAACGCGGCGGGTGTGCTGTATACTCCATACATGTGTACCGCCGTTTTCTAGAGGCTTTGCTTCATGGCGCAATCCATGGATACAAAATTAGTATACTGTACTATTTAAAAGTCGAGGGCGGGAATTTCCTGCGCGGTAGGCAGGGCAGTTCCACCTAGTCGGTTCAACAAAGACGCGAGAAGATGAGGGAGTAGGCTGCTGCAAACGTAGGGCTGTGTGATTTGACAGCGAGTTACTGCTGGAGAGGTGGGGCCCCGTGATTTGACTTGCCATTATCATTTTAATTGCGGCGCTACGACCGGCATGAGTCTCCCGATTCCTGACCACCTCCATACAGGTGCCTCTCCCAATGCTCCACTATGTAGTAGAGGTTGGCTCTTGCATGAGAGCCCACTTCTCCACTTTTTCCTTGCCTCTCTTTCCTTCACATATGCAAAAATGCCATGTAAAGCGCACTATTGTACTTACTTGCTCCTATAGGTGCTAAGCTTGCCACATAGGCATAAAGTCTGATGTGGCAAGTTAATCAAGAAGAGAGAGACTAGTTTGGTGACCCAAGGAAAAAATGGTGCTAAGCGCGTGTACCTAGGTGAAAAGACAATTTTTAGTCTATAGCTAATTAAATGAAGCAAACTTAGCAACAAAAAACTAATAAGCACACCATTTCATTGGAAGAGGTCACTCCTTGGCAAATGCAATAAATACTACTCCTTGTGTCCCATAATATAAGAACGTTTTTGGCACTACACTAGTGTAAAAAATGTTCTTATATTATGGGACGGAGGGAGTACGAAGAAAGAGATAGAGAGAAGTAAAAAAATAAATACACTTATAGCCAACCTTATAGCTAACCTTGTTGTAGTATCAGTGGCTAAGTGATGACTATGTATGACATGCCAACACCAGATAGCCTAACGCACAGTGTTAAATCTCCAAGGGCGCGACCGCCCGAGCGACGCGCCGGTCGTGGTAGGCGCGGCCATGATACGGGCTGCTGGCGGCCCTTGGATCTCAGATCAAACGGTCGCATGCTAAGTTGCTAAAAATTTGCAGAATAAACCTCCAGGATAGGGTATTCACCCATAGGTCTAGAATCACGCCATGCAACCGTTCGATCTCAGATCCAAGGCCTCTCGGAAGCCCGTATCATGGGAGAATGTAAAGCCACTACCCTGCCGTTCGCACGCTGGCAGTTCGCTCCTACTCGTCCCCGCACGTCCTTTAATACTACGGTGGTTCGCTCCTAGTCGTCTGTCGGTGTAGGAACGACACCACTGGGATCACAAGAATCCCTACTACGGTTGCGGGGCGCGGGGTCGTGAGAAGAGCGGATCAAACAGATAGCACACGGTCTCTTTATCCAGGTTCGGGCCGCGAGGATGTGTAAAACCCTACTCCTGCTTTGGTGGTTTGTTTATCTGTGTTCTTGAACTAGCAATGGGGCATGAGGAGCTCCAAAAAGCCGAATCCTCCTCCTGGTCTCCTTGGGCCTTCTTTTATAGGGAAAGGGGTTGCCACAGTGGCACATGTGAGGTGGAAAGGGTATGCAGCGAGTTTATCCTCGCATTACATGACAAGGCGCCTTTAATGCGTCTTGCTTAGGTGTCCTTGCTTTATCGGGGCGGGAGAGCCCTGTCTCGTCTGGTCGCCGCTCCCTTTCGTGTCGACACGCGCCCTGGCCAGCGGTGCCCGTGGTGCCATGTAGGCAGGCAGGCAGCTGAGGTGGCGCAGCGGTGGGTCTCCACGAAGATCCGCTTGCCGCCACGCAGGTGCCTGCCCAACTGGTTGGGTCGGCAGCTGCATGCGAATGACGGTGAAGGTTTGATTGGTGTGGGCCCGACGGTGTCACTACGGGTGTCCTTGGCAAGGGCCTCGCCGTAGCCCCGGCAAGGGTCTTGCCGTGGCGCCTGCTGTCGTCCCCGGCAAGGCTCTTGCCGGGGGCCTTGTGGTCCTCCTTGGCTGTGATCCTGCCAAGGGTCGTCATCTTCTATAGTGTGTATCTGATCTTGAATGTCTTCACAAAGATCTTCATGCCACCACGGGGATGTCTCCCGAATCCTTGCCCCATGGGGGTAGTGGACTCAAGGGTGATTCGCTCCGTAGGTGTGGGGCGTGCCGCCCCGGCAAGGGTCTTGCCGGGTTTGCTAATACCGCCTCCCGGCAGGGATCTTGCCGGGGGAGTCCGCTTCGTCCCCTTTGCTCTTTGTGGTCTTGGTCTTGGCGCTGCTCGCTTCCTTTCGAGCTTCGGCCTTACCTTGGCTCACCTCCCTTGCCTTGCTCAAGGCGGTGGTGCCATGCTCGACCGCCTGCACAGTTATAGGGGTACAAAAAGTGTACCCTCTTTTTGTACACTGACATCGTACTGTCCTTTCACATTACGACAGTTCCACTAATCCTAATCCTCCTCCCAAATCCATGGCGTCCCAAATCTCCATGATCGACGGTGAGTACAAGGTTAGAACCATCACCGGCGATGAGTTCGATGTCATCTACACCCGTTCTTCCGCGATGGTGAAAGGATGCCTTTCTCGCTTCAGACGCATGTTCGAAAACTCACATGATGAGTGGATCGCTGGGCTAGATGTTGAGTACACCACAGTCCTGGGACGAGAGAAGGATCTAAAGGGCGAAGAGAGGAAGAAGCCCGTGGTGATCTAGTTTTGCATGCGACTTATGCTTGGTCTACCACATATGCCATGCCGACGTTGAATGCCTAGATTTTAAGAACTTCCTCGAGAGCAACCTTGTCAAATTCGTTACTGTAGACTTTACGAATGACGAAGAAGTCCTAGGTCGGATAGGCCTCATTGTAGGCAACCCCTTCGACCTCCAGAAGAATTGGCTGCTGCCCTCCGATGGCCAGCCTTCAATGCTGACCCTGGCAGGAGCCATGGTTCATCCTTCGTACGGTAAGCTGTAGAAACCTCCATACATGTTTCATCGTTATTCATGGAAGCGGAATGTACTAGATATAGACCACATCCACTACACTACAATGGATGGCTACCTTTGTTTCAATATCTACAAGGGTTGGATGAAGAGCAAGAGCCAAGTGTGCGGTTGAAGCAAAGAAGTATCGGCCAAGAGGAAGAGGGACAAGGACGAAGTTGAGGACGTGGATGAGGACTCCGAGTAAGGTGGCAGTGTCGTTGCTCATGGTGGTTCTAATGCAGTGTCTACCGGAATAGTTGCAAAGTTTAATTTCAGGTGTGCTTCATTTAATTTGAGGGGTGTGTTGTGCTGAGCCCCCAACAGAACTATGGTATGTTTCTTCTTGTTACTTTAACTCTTCAGTACGTACATACTAGTATTTCTTACATTTCATCTTTTAGTTGGTATAGTACTACCACCCGTTTCTTCACATTATATACGTACAATATATATGCCCAACATCATATAGCCAGCAGTGTAGTTGTCAAAGAATTTCAGGGTGCTTAGTTTTGTCAAAGAATTCCATGATTCTTAGTTTTATTTGAGGGGTGGGTTGTGCTGGACACCATTATTGTGACTAACCTTTTTAATAGTACTATATGCATAATTTGGTGACGAGCGCTCTCTATATGTACCACCTTTTTTTAATTTCAAGTTTTGCTCCATGGCGCAATCCATCAATACTACTACCACACAAAAGTATACAATTTTTTAAAGGCTAGAGGGCGGGGCAGTCTAGCTTGGACGGTTTCACGAGAGGCGAGGGCCTTTGTGATTTGACGGCTCATTACTGCTGGAAGGCGGGGCCTTGTGATTTGACTGCTCGTATAAATGCGGCGATGACCCGAGGAGGAGCAAAGAACCGTGCGGTATACTCAAGTTTTCTACTAGAGTAGTACTACGACAGAGGAGCACGAAACACGGCAGCCTAGTGCCATATGGCGATAAAAAATAATCTAATTTGCTAGTCATCTCATTGTTAGCATTGTTCTATTCATTCCCTAAAAAAAGAATTGTTCTATTCAAGCCTCGCAGAGAACGTGACACGTGTGGCAAAACACCCGAAGTAAAAGATGAAACACAGGAGCAAAAGAAGAAGGAAGATTATCACCCCAAATGATCAATTCGCCGCAGAGTCGTAACTGCTTCTTCATCGCCTCCACGACCTCCATCTCCTTGCGCGTCTCCTCCGCCATCTTCTTCATTATGTCCATGACGCGGGATTTCTTGACGCGAGCCTTCATCATCTATTCCACAGCCGCATTACGTACCTTGACAATAGCCGTGTGCTCGATGCGGAGCTTCGCCAACTCCTCCTTCTGTTCCATGACGAGGGCCTGCAGCATCTTCATCGAGGAACTACTATTCTCATGCAGCTTCTTCCAGCCGGCGTTCTTCTCCTTCAACAGGTCGAGCTCGTGGCAGAGCTTCGCTTTGTCCTCCTGAAGTTGCAGGCTTTCGCCGGTCTCCTTCTTCTCCGAGGCAATGCTCTTCTTCAGCAGCATCACCAAGCCGGCGGTCAACTCCCCCTGCCTATTGAGCTCAGCGGGCATGTCGTTGAGGCTCTCCTTTAGCAGCTCCACCAAGCCTTGGATGAACTCCTTCTGCTTATTGAGGTGCTTATTGAGCTGATCGGGCATGCTGTCGAGGGATAACGACTCCAGCACTGCCGGCTCGGCATGTTCGCCTTCACGGCTAGGGCGCTCCTGGGAGCCATCGCCTGCGCGTGAGAGATCTTTCGAGGTCTCTGCGTGGCGGCGAGCCCTCTTTTTTTTCCGCAGCCTTGGTTGCCGCTCCCTTGTTACGAGTAGTTCTTGACCTAGAGCTCTGCTCACCGGCCATGGCAAGGACGGACGAAGAAGAAGCACTTATGAGGAGGACAGGTAGAGTAATTTTTGGTTAGGTAGTTCCCCTTTTTATAACCTAAGTACTAGCACTAGTACTAATACCTGCATAGTGGGAACACGTTCAGTTTTGGTACGCATTTAGTAGGTGTGAGCAGGCTTTTCAATGGGATGGGAACAAGGTAAAGATTAATTGATGGTTTTGGTTTCGAGGACCGAAACGGCGCCCGATGAGTTTAGTGGAACATAAATTTCAAGTAGACTACACTGCTCAAATGCGTAAATATTATGTTACAGTCAAAAATTGGCACAAAATACGAAGGAGACTGTCGGTGTCAAAACCGGCGGATCTCGGGTAGGGGGTCCCGAACTGTGCGTCTAGGCGGATGGTAACAGGAGACAAGGGACACGATGTTTTTACCCAGGTTCGGGCCCTCTCGATGGAGGTAAAACCCTACTCCTGTTTGATTAATATTGATGATATGGGTAGTACAAGAGTAGATCTACCACGAGATCAGACCCTAGAAGCTAGCCTATGGTATGATTGTTGCTCGTCCTACGGACTAAAACCCTCCGGTTTATATAGACACCAGAGAGGGCTAGGGTTACATAGAGTCGGTTACAATGGGAGGAGATCTACATATCCGTATCGCCAAGCTTTCCTTCCATGCCAAGGAAAGTCCCATCCGGACACGGGACGAAGTCTTCAATCTTGTATCTTGATAGTCCAGGAGTCCGGCCAAAGGTTATAGTCCGGCTATCCGGACACTCCTAATCCAGGACTCCCTCAGTAGCCCCTGAACCAGGCTTCAATGACGACGAGTCCAGCGCGCAGATTGTCTTCGGCATTGCAAGGGGGGTTCCTCCTCCGAATACTTCATAGAAGATTTTGAACACAAGGATAGTGTCCGGCTCTGCAAAATAAGTTCCACATACCACCGTAGAGAGAATAATATTTACACAAATCCAATCTACTGACGTATTCCACAGCGTGTCATCACGCCACGGCCAAGCCTTTATCCGAATCATTTTTACTGTTCCACCTTAGCGCACTTAGCGAGGCGGTTTCCTTGGCACGTCTTGTCGTAGTAGAGAGCGTGTCCCCTTATTCCGGGATTCTCATCAATAAGGGCATGGGTAAGCCAATCGTGCCCGCCGGTATGTCTCCTCCATCGAAGGCGAGTCCCGAACGGTTACGGGGAGGGCTCTTGGTATTCAACCTCTTTACAAAGAGACCAAGGCTCGACTCCTTTCTTTCAATCTTAATCGAATCCGCCTCTCACCTTGAGTTCCAACACCCAAAGATCCAGATTCAGGCGCTTCGGACTTTCGATGATGTCCGGTTCCGACCTTCAAGGCCGGTAGATGCCTTCCTCCGTTATTTAAGAAGACGTATAAAGCTAAGAGATGCTGTATCCGACCCGAAATCTACGCATAGGCTGCCTGCTCAAGGGCAGGTTATTCCCACTCCTAAGCCTAGTGAGAGCATGGTGTTCGCGTCTCACTTCCTTCGGGGGTTTGGTTTCCCGACGGACCCCTTCGTGAGGGGGCTCATGTTTTATTATGGGTTGGAATTTCACGACTTGGCTCGGGAGTCCATCCTCCACATCTCATCGTTCATTGTCATGTGCGAAGCCTTCCTCCGTATTACTCCTCACTTCGGATTGTGGCTTAAGACCTTCAAAGTAAGCCGAAGATGATCGAGGGGCAGCACGCCACTAGTAGAAAAAGGGCCTATAGTCCCGGTTCATAAGGGCCTTTAGTCCCGGTTCGTGAACCGGGACTAAAGGGTCGGTACTAATACCCTCACCCTTTAGTCCCGGTTCTATCCAGAACCGGGACAGATGGGCCTCCACATGGCCTGTCGGCTGAGCTCAGTAGAGGGCCTTTGGTCCTGGTTGGTGGCACCAACCGGGACCAATAGGCATCCACGCCACATTTCTTTGGCTCTGGTTTTTGTTTTTTTCAAAAGAGGGGGGTTTGGGGGTTTTGGGGGTTAATTTAGGTGTTTCATATATTGTGCTATAGCTAGCTAATTAATAGAGAAAAGTGTCCTTTCTTTTGTCCGTGCTTGGTCGACGCTACGTACTATACATACGTATAGAGAGGACTAACTAGACATGCTAGCTAGCTAGTAATTAAGCAAACAGAAGATCGTCATGAACATATATATGCATACAGAGAGAAGTGATATCGACCACCTCTCCTTCTCCGAGAGATTGGTCGAACAACAAGTTCTCGTATATCTATCCGACGCTACCGCTACATATATACAATAATTATCTTTTTACAATACGGACGCGTGGTCCACATGGTATTCCCGTCTTCAGCGATCACATAGTCAAGAAAGAATGCCGCCAATTCCTCTTGAATTGCTCGCATGCGATCTGGTGCTAGGAGTTCATCCCATGCCGAAACATCTAATTTTAAGAAAGGGGTCAATACATATATATATATATATATATATATATATATATATATATATATATATATATATATATGAATGAATGAAACTCAACAAAATGATGGTAATAAAATAAAATTGTGAATATTTTTATTTACGCACTTCGTATTGTTTGTCGGAGTAGCCCTCTCACAGGTCGTGGCGGATGGACTGCAAACGTAGTATCCACAGAAATCATTCCCTTGTTCCTGCCACAACCACTTTATAAGAAACAGAGGTCAATCAAACTGATAATTAGCAAGCATGCTAAATGGTATTGATGAAACTAGTGCTTGAATCACTAGGAGATGCGCATGGAATCTGCTACTATATAGTACTTACTTTGGTGTCTAAATTGCAGCTTCTTGGTAGTCCCGGAGCTTTTTGGTGAATTTTCCCCAAGCCCTGCCATACAAAGAAAAAATTACTTGATATCAGAAATGAACAAAGTTGCTGATATGGTGGATAATGATCGATTTAACTTACTTCTCGAGCATTTCAGTCATGTCCGCATACTCCTTGGGATCTTTTCGTCTCGAGTCAAAGACAGTTACTACTCCCTTCCCAAGCTTAATCTCTAGGAGAATATAGTGGTAGCTGCGCACACATGCATAACTCATCAATATTACATTACTATAACCTGGACTAATAAGGAAACCGAATATGCGACAAGACAGTAACACTCACTTGAAGTTGTAAGGAAAGGGTATTATATCTTTGTGTTCATTTATTACCAACGATTGTAGCAAGTTGGCCTCGGTATCTTTGGCACGAAATTCAACCTCATTTGCATCTATGAGATATGTGTTAATGAACCCAATATCACCCACTTGTCTTTTCTTCAATTCGCGATCTTCAATCTGCATAATATAGTGAGGATATTTATAAATATATGCAATGAAAGGGCTGAGTTATATAGAGATACTTAATGATGTAAGTAGTACTACTTACGACAGTAGCAGGTGACCGTTGTTTTATCGAGGGCCAATTGATTGAAAACTGATAGAACTCCTCAAATGGAATACGCATAGCAGTTCAATTCCAAGGAGGTCATGCTCCTTTTAACTCTCAAATACAAAGTACTCCTCCCTCGCACTCTTTGCAGGTTTTCATGTACCAATCATGCAATCTTCGCATCATCGTTGATAGAGAGCTTTCATCTTTGACGAGAGGCTTCCCGTAGTCGTATCTTTGTATCTGCACCTCCAAGAAATCAAATTGTACATCGTCGGGCAAGTAATCTTCAGGATTGCCATAACCGGGCACCATCCTCGGATCGACGATGTCGCTAGCAAGCACCTTGACCGGGGGGCACGATTCCTTCGCTTGTTCGCCGAGATGGGAAATTTGTTTCCCAGCTCGTCGTTCTTTCATCCTTTGATCACTGACAGTACTTCCCGATCTCTCCGCCTCGGCAAATGCCTTTCCAATAATGCGCTCATAGTTGCCTTTCGGTGGAGACTTGGGTGGTTTTGTCAGGGCAGCCAGAGTGCGCTTCGCTTTGACCGGATCTACCTTCTCCTCCGGAGGTGGATGTCTCTTTGCTTTCAACCCTTGAAACCAGTCATCCACATCGGTCACCGCGATCTTCGCGTTTACCTCCTCGCCTCCTCAGACGGTAACTTCTCCGAGTCTTTAGAGAAGGACCGAATCAGATCTCCTCCCGCCTTTGGCAAGATCGCTAGACGCCGGCAGAGCAGACGGAGCGGATGTCTTCTTTCCTTGCTTACGAGGAGGAGGAGAAGGACTACGACGCGCCGGAGCAGCCGGAGCGGCGGCGGGTCTCTTCCGCCCTTGCTGAGGAGGCGGAGAAGGAGGAGGCTGGCTGCCCGGACGCACCGGTGCAGGCGGAGAAGGAGACGGAGTGCCGCCACGCGCCGGAGAAGGAGCTGGCCGAGTGCCCTGATCGTCACTCGCCGGAAGAGGAGGCGGTGGAGGAGGCGGAGTGCCCTGACTCGCCGGAGGAGGAGGAGGAGGCGGTGGAGGAGGCGGAGTGCCTGACTCACGGAGGAGGAGGAGGAGGCGGAGGCGCCCAGTTCGGAAGGTTGATGAGATCCTTCCGCCATAGGCATGGAGTCTTCAGAGCGTAACCTAGCCGATACTCCCTTCACCGGTAGGGTGGTCAAGCCGAGCTCCTCAAATCCCTCCGTTATTTCATCGACCATCACCTTAGCATATCCTTCTCGAATCGCCGGCGGTGAAAAGTTGAGTCGGGTTTAGTGGGATAAGCAGAGCCAACAGCCGCCTTGAACATTAAATTGCTCCATTTCGCCATAAGGTGGCAACTTTCAGCATCCGTGATAGAATCCACGGGATAGCTGGCAGGAGCCGTCAATGCATGCTGCTCTGTCTGAAGCAGCTCGGTGGAAGCCACGCTGCTTCTCCGCGGAGATGGTGGGGTAGCTTCGGGGAAGCTTCGCAGGTCGCTTTGTTGTGATCGGCTGCTTCGTTCCTCTTCTCGCTCCTCTAGCCCCATTACCCTTTCGTGCAGCGCCGTGCATTAGGCTCTGCTCCAGTTTCTTCCTCCTCTCATGGGTTTTGTAACCCCTGCGTCCGGAAATCCAGCCTTCCACGAAAGGGAGCTGGCGTGCCTCGTGTCCGTCCAGTGCTCGGGATTCCCGAGGGCCATTGTGAGCTCGTCCTTCTCCCCGTCTCGAACGAACTTCCCTTGCTGCGCTGCTTCGATATAATGCTTAAGCCTCTTGACTGGTATGTCCAATTGTTCGTCCGTCCAAATGCACTTCCCGTTATAGGGTCCAAGGATCCGCCGCCCGAAGAACCAAGTCCGCAACGGTCTGGCCAGTTCATTGTCTCGGTTCGCTCCCTTTATCAAGCAGATCATTCTCAGCCTTGGACCACTTAGGCCGGGCTATGAGGTAGCCACCGACCCCGTGGCGATGATGAAGCTTCTTCTTCGCAGCATTTCTCTTGTTTGTCGCTGACATCTTTTTACTCTTTTCCGATGTCTTGTAGGCCACAAATGCGGCCGCCATCATCTCTGATCTTCTCATATTTGCCCGTGAATTCTGGTGTCTCATTTTTTTCGACATACGTATTGAGGTATTTCTTCCAATTCCTAAATAGTTCTGCCATCTTCTCAAGAGCAAAAGACTTGATTAATGGCTCTATTACTGGCTTCTCCGGATCATCCTCTGGCGGTAGGGTAAAATTTGACTTCAGCTCAGTCCAAAGATCATTTTTCTGCATATCATTGACATAAGACACCTCGTGGTCTTCGTTCTTAGGCTTATACCATTGGTGGATGCTGATCGGGATCTTGTCCCTAACCGTAACCCCGCACTAAGCAACAAATGCCTTCTTTGTCCGGTAGGGTTCAACCGGTTGGCCGTCATGCATTTCTATGATCTCAAACTTTTCATCCGAACTCAACTTTTTCTTCGGCCTCGCCTCTTTACCGAAGTTGTGCTCGATCCGAGGGCTAGAAAAAGAACAAAGACGAGAGTTAATTAATATGTGTACATATATATATATATACCAAAACAAAGACGAGAGCTAGTCAAGACAGCTTAACTAATATATATACCTGGCGGACTCGGTTTGGTGATCACCGAGCCGTCCTCACGGTCTACTTCTTGCACCGCATTGGGTCATCGGAGCCATGTAAATCATAGCCAGCTGCTTCTTCACCCTCTCCTTCCGGACCATCGTTATCGACGCTGAGAAACATCATCGAGGAGACGACATCACTTCCAGGCGATTATGTCCCTCAACAACGCTTCGTGCTTCGTCTCGGGGTGTCCATAGTTTCTACAAATATTTACAACATGGCAATTATTATTCAAACATGACAGATATGGATATATTAGTGCCAACGTAGAACTAGCTAGCTAATCACAATAAGGAATCATATTAGTGGCCTCGACGCTGCTTCTCTAGGGTTTGGGGTGGCCTCGACAACGCTTCAAGGGTTAGGGGTGGCCTCGAGAACGCTTCAAGCTAGGGAGGGGGTACGTGACATCGACTTCCCCACGTGTTGAAGCTATCGGGAGGGGTCGGCGTTGAACAAGACATCTATGTCCCACAAGTAGGGTAGAGGGTCGTGGATCGCCGAGCGGTCAAGGGTCAAGGGGTCAAAGATCGCCGAGGGGTCGGGAGGTTGCCTAGTGTCAAAGGATTCAACAAAACCATGTCTTCATCATTAGGCGAAAGTAACAGGTGCATGATGGTACGAAGCTCTCCAAAGTTGTTTTGTAACGGAGTCCCAGATAGGATAATTCGCTTTATGGTACAAAGTTCAGCAAAAAGGCAAATTATCCTATCCGGGACTCCATTCCAGAACAACTTTGGAGGACTTTGTACCATCATGCCATGGTTACTTCCGGCTAATGATGAAGCCATGGATTTCTTCAATACTTTGACACTATCGCTAACCTCCTATCAGAAAAGGAAGAAAAGAGGAAGAAGGAAGAAGGAAGAAGAAGAAGAAAAAAAAGAAAAAGAGGAGAAGAAGAAAGAATAGAGGAGAAGAAGAAAAATAGAAAAAATTCTATTTTTCTTCTTCTCCTCTATTCCTTTCTTCTTCTCTTCTTTCTTCTTTTCCTCTCATTCTTTTCTTCTTCTTCTTCCTTCTTCCTTCGGATCCTAGAACCCTCGAACCCTCGACCCTAGAACCCTCGAACCCTAGAACCCTCGAACCTCGACCCTAGAACCCTCAAACCCTCAAACCCTTGTGCCTCGAAACCTCGACCGGCCTCGACGACCCTCGACCCTCAAAACATTGACCCTCGACCGGCCTCGACGACCCTCGACCCCTCTATGACCCTCTCAACCCTCTAGCCTAGTTCCCGACCGTCGACCCCTCAGCGATCCTCGACACCCTCTTTCCCGATAAAAAGAAGAAGAAGAAGAAGAAGAAGAAGAAGAAGAAGAAGAAGAAGAAGAAGAAGAAGAAGAAATGAGAAGAAGAAAAAAGAAGAAGAAGAAGAAGAAGAAGAAAAATAGAAGAAAAAGAGAGGAGAAGAAGAAGGAAAGAGGAGAAGAAGAAATTTTTTCTTCTTCTCCTCTATTCCTTCTTCTTCTCCTTTTTTCTTCTACTTCCTCTTCTTATTTTTTTCTCCTCTTCTTCTCCTTCTTCCTTCTTCCTCTTTTATTCTTTTTCCTTATTTTCATTCTTCCTCGACGACCCTAACTCTAAACAGTACAACTTCCTCGTCGACGTCCCCGCCTCTCTCATGAACAAAATAAAAGCATCATACATATGAAAACAAAATAAAAAGCATCATACATATATATGCAGAAAACAAAATAAAAACATCACATATATATGCAGAAAAAAACATTAGATCAACACATATGCAAAAAGCATCATACATATATCCATACATCAATATATATACATGAAAAAAACATTAGATCAACACATATGCAAAAAATATCATGGCGGCGGCGGTGGGGGCAGGTGGCAGGTGCTGGGCTCACTGTGGGCGGAGGCGGCAGGTCGCGCGACGGGGCGGTGGGGAGGCGGAGGCGACGGGCGAGGTCGGGAGGCGGAGGCGGCGGCGAGGTCGGGAGGCAGGGCGGCGACGGCGAGGTCGGCGAGGTCGGCGAGGTCGCGGAGGCAGGGGCGGCGACGGCGAGGGCGCGCGACGGGGCGGGACGGCGACGACGAGGCAGGGCGGCGATGGCAAGGGGCGGTGCGGCGACGGCGCGGGCAGACGGCGGCGACGACGGGCGCGGGCGACGGCGGCGACAACGGGCGCGGGCGACGACGATGGTGACGACGGGCGTGACGGCGACGGCAACGGGCGGCGTTGGGCAGCTCAAGCGGCGTCGGGGAGGGGAAAATGCTGATGAATCTGAAATTTCCCAATTGTTCTCTTATATAGCAGCAGCATTAGTCCCGGTTCGTGCTACCCACGACCGGACTAATGCCTACTAGTCCCGGTTGGTGCTACCAACCGGGACCAAAGGCCAAATTTCAGCAGCCCAAAGGGCGGGAAGCGGCCTTTGGTCGGTTGGTGGCACCAACCGACTAAAGGGGCATTGGTCACGGTTGGTGCAACCAACCGACCATTGCCCTTTAGTCCCGGTTGGTGCCACCAACCGGGATCAATGGCCTTGTGCTGCCCAGCCAAAAGTTTAGTCCCACATCGCTAGTCAAGGGCGCCGCACAGTTTATAAGCTGGTGTGCCTCCCCTTTCGAGCTCCTCTCTAATGCAGGCTTCGGGCCTAAACTTGCTATCTTGCTGTGGGCCTATTGGGCCTCTTGGGCCCGAATCCTGCCCATGTAGGGTTTCTAGTCGTATTCAGGCCGTGGGGGCCCAAGAGGTGGCAGTTTTTTTGCTTTATATTTTATTTCTTTTTGCTTTTAGTTTTAGAAAAATATAAACTTTCTATTAGTGCCATTAGTTTTAAAATTGAAAAACACTTTTTTTGTTTTCTTTGTTGCTCTATTTATTTTATTTTGTTTCTACTTACAACAAAATGCTTATTGTTGCTATTTTTATTTTTATTTTCAAGTTTTTTTGTTTTGTTTTCTGCATTATTTATTTTCTTTTGGTTTTTTGCTCTATTTTTTAATTCTTTTTGCTTTTAGGTCAGCAAACTTATAAACTTTCTGTTAGTGCTTTTAGTTTTAGAAAAAATATAAACTTTCTGTTTGTGCCATTAGTTTTAAAATTCGAAAACACTTTTTTTGTTTTCTTTGTTGCTTTATTTATTTTATTTTGTTTCTACTTACAACAAAATGCTTATTGTTGCTATTTTTATTTTTATTTTCAAGTTTTTTGTTTTGTTTTCTGCATTATTTATTTTCTTTTGGTTTTTGCTTTATTTTTTAATTCTTTTTGCTGTTAGGTCAAGAAAATTATAAACTTTCTGTTAGTGCCATTTGTTTTAGAACAATTATAAACTTTCTGTTTGTGCCATTTGTTTTATAAAATTTGAATTCTTTGAAATTTGTGTGAATCATAAGTTTGTGAGCTCAACAAGGCGTAGAGGGACGGGCTTATAAACCGGTGTGAGTGCCCTTCGGTTGGCGAGGTTTTCAAATTCATAGTTTTCAAATGAACTCTGAAAAAGTTGGCATAGCATGTTCATGAACAAAACGGACAATGGTATCATACTCGTGTGTTACAAAGTTGGCATGGTATCATCATAATAGTTGCGGGAGAAAGTCTTCACTTTTTCTTCGCTTGTGTCGTTTGCTTATTGCGCCGTAACCATGGATAATCTTCATCGTTTATCGTGATGCTTGGGTCAGCCTTGACTTTGAAGGGGAATTTCATGAAACTTTTCATACTCTTCGAGACATGTCTGTCTTGCCCTCCACTCCCAGGATGTCCCTTTTCCGAAAGAACTATGTGGCGCTTTGGCTCATTGTATGATGTATTCGCTTCCTTATCTTTTCTTTTCCTCGATGCAGTAGACATGTCCTTCACATAGATAACCTGTGCCACATCATTGGCTAGGACGAACGGTTCGTCGATGTACCCAAGATTTTTCAGATCCATTGTTGTCATTCCGCATCGTGGGTCTACCTGCACTCGCCTCTGATAGATTGACCCACTTGCACTTAAACAAAGGGACCTTAAAATCTACTCCGTAGTCAAGTTCCCATATGTCTACTATGTAACCATAATATGTGTCAATTCCCTTGTCGGTTGTTGCATCAAAGCGGACACCGCTGTTTTGGTTGGTGCTCTTTTCATCTTGGTCAATCGTGTAAAATGTATTCCCATTTATCTCAGATCCTTTCCAAATCATTACAGTCGAAGATGGTCCCCTCGACAACAAGTACAGCTCATCACAAACAGTGCTGTCACCTCCGAGACGTGTTTCCAACCAACTGCTGAAAGTCCCGATGTGTTCACATGTAATCCGATCGTCGCCTTTGCTCCGGGTGTTTGGAGCGCAGACTGTTCTTGTGTTCATCGACATACGGGGTCACCAAGGTAGAGTTCTCAGAGAACTGTAGTGTGCTTGAGACCAAGAATATCCGTCCCTGCATATTATTGAGTCTCTTCCAAGCGTGCCTTTTCGGTCAGTCTCCCCTCATACCGCGATTTAGGGAGACCTATCTTATTAAGGCCAGGAATGAAGTCAACACAAAACCCGATGACATCCTCTATTTGATGGCCCATGGAGATGCTTCCTTCCGCCTAGCACGACATTTAACATATTTCTTTAGGACTCCCATGAACCTCTCAAAGGGGTACATATTGTGTAGAAATACGGGCCCCGTAATGACAATCTCGCCGACTAGATGAACTAGGGCGTGCGTCATGATATTGAAGAAGGATGGTGGGAACACCAGCTCGAAACCGACAAGACATTGCGCCCACATCACTCCTTAAGCGTTGCTATACGATTTCTGGATCGATCACCTTCTCGAGATATTGCATTGAGGAATGCACATAGCTTCACAATGGCTAATCGGACGCTTTCCGTAGAAGCCCCTCAATGCAACCGGAAGCAGCTTGCGTCATAATCACGTGGCAGTCATGAGACTTTAGGTTCTGGAACTTTTCTCTGGCATATTTATTATTCCCTTTATATTCGACGAGAAGCCCCGGGCCTTCATACTGAGCAGGCATTGAAAGAATATTTCTTTCTCTTCTTTCAGAAGAGCGTAGCTGGCGGGACCTTCATACCGCTTCGAGGCATGCCCTCTTTTTCGCAAGCGTTGCAGGTCCTCTCGTGCCTTAGGTGTATCTTTTGTCTTCCCATACACGCCCAAGAAGCCTAGCAGGTTCACGCAAAGGTTCTTCGTCACGTGCATCACGTCGATCGAAGAGCGGACCTCTAGGTCTTTCCAGTAGGGTAGGTCCCAAAATATAGATTTCTTCTTCCACATGGGTGCGTGATTCTCGGCGTCATTCGGAACAGCTAGTCCGCCGGGACCCTTTCCAAAGATTACGTGTAAATCATTGACCATAGCAAGTACGCGATCACCGGTACGCATGGCGGGCTTCTTCCGTTATCTGCCTCGCCTTTGAAATGCTTGCCTTTCTTTCGACATTGATGGTTGGTCGGAAGAAATCGACGGCGGCCTGTACACATTCTTCCTGCAGCTTCCCAGGTATATACTATCGGTGTCAAGTAAACAGTGCGTACGCGTGGTATCCCTTGTTTGTCTGTCTCACGAAGGTTACCGAGAGCGGGCCAATCGTTGATGGTCACGAACAGCAACGCCTTTTGGTCAAATTCCTCCTTTTTGTGCTCATCCCACGTACGTACACCGTTTCCATTCCATAGCTGTAAAAGTTCCTCAACTAATGGCCTTAGGTACACATCAATGTCGTTGCCGGGTTGCTTAGGGCCTTGGATGAGAACTGGCATCATAATGAACTTCCGCTTCATGCACATCCAAGGAGGAAGGTTATACATACATAGAGTCACGGGCCAAGTGCTGTGATTGCTGCTCTGCTCCCCGAAAGGATTAATGCCATCCGCGCTTAAAGCAAACCATACGTTCCTTGGGTCCTTTGCAAACTCATCCCAAGATTTCTCTCGATTTTTCTCCATCACGACCCGTCGGTGGTGCTCTCAACTTCCCGCCTTTCTTATAGTCCTCACTGTGCCATCGCATCAACTTGGCATGCTCTCCGTTTCTGAACAGACGTTTCAACCGTGGTATTATAGGAGCATACCACATCACCTTCGCAGAACCCTCTTCCCGGAGGCTCGCCGTCAACATCACAGGTCATCTCGTCGATCTTATATCGCAATGCACCGCATACCGGGCATGCTCAGATCCTTGTAGGCACCACGGTAGAGGATGCAGTCATTAGGGCATGCATGTATCTTCTCCACCTCCAATCCTAGAGGGCATACGACCTTCTTTGCTGCGTATGTACTGTCGGGCAATTCGTTATCCTTTGGAAGCTTCTTCTTCATTATTTTCAGTAGCTTCTCAAATCCTTTATCGTGCACAAGATTCTCTCGCCTTCCACTGCAGCAATTCGAGTACGTTACCGAGATTTGTGTTGCCATCTTCTCAATTGGGGTTCACAGCTTTTTTGTGATCCTCAAACTTGCGATCGATCTTCAGATTCTCCTTTTGACTTTCGCATTGTGTACTTGCATCGACAATGACCCGGCGGAGATCATCATCATGGGGCACATCGTCTGTTCATCTTGATCTTCAGCAGCTTACCACGTTGCAGCACCATCGTGCACATCGTCTGTGCAACTTGATGTTCAAGAGCATCACCGTATTCAGGGGCACATAGTTGTCATCGTACTCTTCTTCCTCGCTGTCTTCCATCATAACCCCTATTTCTCCGTGCCTCGTCCAAACATTATAGTGTGGCATGAAACCCTTGTAAAGCAGGTGGGTGTGAAGGATTTTCCGGTCGAGTAAGACTTCAGATTCCCACATATAGGGCATGGACAACACATAAAACCATTCTGCTTGTTTGCCTCAGCCACTTCGAGAAAAGCATGCACACCCTTAATGTACTCGGAGGTGTGTCTGTCACCGTACATCCATTGCCGGTTCATCTGCGTGCATTATATATAATTAAGTGTGTCAAAAATCATTACAGAACATCATGAATAGATAATTAAATGACCAAATTAATAGAAGTTCATCATCACATAAAACCAAAGTACATACATAGTTCTCATCTAACAACATAAAACTCTGCAGAGCATCTAAATTAATTAAACCATACATTGAAACTATGTAAAACATTTCAATGTGAAAACAAATACGATCATAATCGCAACCAAGGTAACAACTGATCCAACGGCATAATGATACCAAGCCTCGGTATGAATGGCATATTTTCTAATCTTTCTCATCTTCAAGCGCATTGCATCCATCTTGATCTTGTGATCATCAACGACATCCGCAACATGCAACTCCAATATCATCTTCTCCTCCTCAAGTTTTTTATTTTTCCTTCAAGAAATTGTTTTCTTCTTCAACTAAATTTAACCTCTCGACAATAGGGTCGGTTGGAATTTCCGGTTCAACAACCTCCTAGATAAATAAAATCTATGTCACGTTGGTCGGCTTAATTTTCATAAACAACAAATGAACCAATAGTTATGAAAAGATAATATATACCACATCCGAATCATAGATGTGACGAGGGCCGATGGGGCGGATACCAAAACCATCGCACTATATAAGATGCAATAATAAAAGTAAGAAAATAATACAAGTAAGAATATTTTTCCTTTCGTAAAGAAGATAAGAACAAGAGGCTCACCACGGTGGTGCTGGCGATGAGATCGCCATGGTGATCGACGGCGGTGAAGACGGGACGGGCGTGACGGACCGCTAAACCTAGACAAATATTGAGGAAAATGGAGGTTAGAGGTCGAGCTTGGAGAGGAGAAAGCTTATGTAGTGTGGCTCGGGCATTCCATCGAACACCTTGTGTGCATAGGAGGTGAGCTAGAGCACCACCAAGCCCTCCTCCCTCGGCCGTAAAAAACAGAGAAGTGTGCTCGCTCTTGCGCGAGGGGCTATATATAGGCAGCACCATTAGCCCCGGTTGGTGGCATTAACTGGGACTAAAGGGAAGCCTTTTGTCCCGGTTCATGCCACCAACCGGGACCAATAGTGGTGGGCCAGGAGCCAGGACCATTGGTCCCGGTTCGTCCCACCAACCGGGACCAAAAGGTCCGGACGAACCGGGACCAGTGGCCCACGTGGCTCGGCCGGCCCCCTGGGCTCACGAACCGGGATAAATGCTCGCATTAGTCCAGGTTCTGGATTGAACCGGGACTAATGGGCAAAACAAGCCTCAACGATAGCCCCTTTTTCTACTAGTGCGCGGAGTGCGGAGGTGCTGTTATAAGCAAGAATGCTGACGCTCTATGGCCCGAGGGCTCTTTTCGAGAGGAGTTCAGCTTATGACAACGAGAGTGGTTTTATATCACAACTCCCAGGGGCAACAAGTGGGTGGCGCCACCTGCCTTTCGCTCGGGTCCCCCACCACAGCTAGTGTCATGGGTCAATAAAGGGTTTGACTGGGGGCCGTCCAACGACGTGCCCTTGTTGCAGGGCCGCATTCGAGATCTCCTAGAAAGAGACATTAATCTGGTCATAGTGACGCAGGTCATGTTGATTCGCCGCACCCTGCCCTGCAAACGTCGTCCCCTCTGCCTGTGGGAGTTTAATCCGGAGGGACCACGAGCCTTCCAACATTTTACGGGCGCGACACCCATGGAAATGTACAAATTGTTCTTCAGATCACAAGCAATGTGTGTCCGGACTCGATCGAGGATGCAGGTCTGAGCTGCAATCGCCCGGACACTCAAGTAAGTAGCCCTGTACCCGGACACGCTATCCGTATATTTATCATAAAATTGCCCTTAAAAGAGTTGTCCCTTAAACATGAGTGGATAGCGAAAGCAGAGCTAATCAGGTGTCCGGCCCCCCTCCCTGAGACCACGCCGGATCCCGTGTTAACCAGGATGCTGGAGGTTGCGCCTTTCAAAGAAGGCAAAGGGGGGAACAAGGAAGCTACCGCCTCCCCGAAGGAGGCTGTCAGGAAAGGAGGAATCGAGAATTCCTCTATCCAGGGGAAGAAGAGGACCGCCTCTGAAGACCCGGAGACCATGGTCTCAAAGCAGGGGAAGAAATCTTCATTAGAGGGTCCTACGCCGGAGGATGCCTCGGCCGCACTGTGTCCCCAAGGGGATCAGCCCTCCACCAGCCGTAAGTAGAGAGGGGAGTTTTAAGATGAGAGATATCCCTGTTCTATTTCCGAGGAAGATAACCGAAATTTTACCTTGTAGTTCGGATCTCAGCCCTTCTCAGCAGAGCTCATCTTCAGGGGATCTTCGTCCGAAGATGATGGAGAGCGGAACGCCTCCTCCTGCCGTACCGCCTTGCGAGGCGGGCGACCCTGAGGTGTCGTCACGGAGGGTTTCTCCGAATCCGGCAGGGCCGGAGGGCAGTCGTATGGCCCCCCAAAGCCCTCCGTGTCCGACCTTCGAAAAAGGCCATCGGACGAGTCCGGCACCGTCTGGTGCACGGTCGGAGGAGCTGAAGGATCTGCTCGGGCGAGCGTCTATCTCAGAAGAACACCGTGCGTTGATGGGTACGGTGATTGAAAGGATTTCATCCGCGGAGAGCGGGTTGTACGAAGCCGTCAGGAGTTTACTGACAGGTTTTGAGGTACGCGAAGTGATGTACCTTTTGACAGTTCCGCATATATAAGATGCGCCCTGTGTAGATAATAGCCCCTAAGACTCTGTGCGTTGTCAAAAATGACGGCGCGCCGAGGATCATAATCCCAGGTATAATATGTCGCCCTTCGTATGTAGGTGGCGAAGTGTTCGGTGGCTAGCCGGACTGATGAATTTGCCGAGCTAAAGCGGCAACTTGACGTGGCAGGTGCCGACATCGCGCTAGTCAACAAGCGGCTTGACGAGGCACAAGGTATGTAATTTCTCCGAAGACACCTGGTAAGAGGAGCTTGATGCCCGTATTTACAACATGTGTGCTTGACGCAGATGGTGCCGCTGCCATGGAGAACCTTCGGGCGGAACTCACCCGAGCCAAGGAGCAGGCCAGGAAAAGCAATGCGGCTGCCGTAAAGGCGGTTGAAGAGCTGAAAGCCGAACAGGCTGCTCACTGCCGAAGCAAGAAGGAAATGGCCGAGATGGCTGTGAAGTTGAAAAATGCTGCCGACCGCTGCAAGCTTCTTGAAAAAGAAGATCAGGCGGAACAGAAGGACCTGGAGAAGGCCACTGTCGAGGCCAAGGATACTCGCTCTGCGATGAGAGCTATGAAGGAGGAGCTACGTCAGGCCGGAGATATCGCGGCTGGAAAGCCCTTTATGCTGTGGATGAAGTTCGGGGATCCTAAATATGCTCCGTTGGACCGGCTGTGGAGTGCGGCGGACACTTATCTGGACTTGGCGGCGAGTGCCGCGGACGCGGCCGAACACTTCCGAGATCAAAAGGATCACGAAATGGAAAAGCTTTTTTGGTCGCAGTTCCACAATCCAGAGCGCCCACTTCAATTAATCGATCGTTTGGCCGCATGGGCGGAGCTGAATAGGTTATCCGGACTCGCCATGAAGTATGTCGTGAGTCATCTGTGGCCGGAAAGGCCCGAGCCGAAGAGTTATTTTAGCTTGGTGCAGCAGTTCCTTGGTGCGGTGCCGCATATTAATGCAATGAAGAGGTCAGCGTGCATAAGGGTGCGCGGATGGCTCTTGCCCGTGTCAAAACATACTGGGCGGAGATGAATGGCATCGCTGTTGAATCCCAAGATTCGGACAGGAGCCGAGTACCTGCCGAGCACTATTTTCAGGAAGTTCTGCAGGGCGCTCGTTTAATAGAGACGCAATGCTCGAAGGATATTATGTTCGAATAACATGTATTATTGTAAAACAATGTTTCGAGGGAATATAAAAGCTTTTTATACTTGTGCCTTCAAGAATTAAAATACCTCCTGTGCGGCCGTTAATGTATATGTGTATATAACCTGAAAGATGGCAGACTTGACATTCAGCCCCACGCATATAATGCGGGGTGTTCGCATGAAGGCGCATTTTCACACTTGATCCAACGTCTTGGTCCTATTAAGGAGGTGATAGCGCAGCGAACTAGGCAACCGGACTATAATGCTTTATCTCTTTCACTTAGCCATAGGAGTTTGACAGTGGGGCTACTATATAGCCCCTAGGGGCACCGCGCTCACCCGAATTCGAGGCGCGTGTATGCCTGGCCGGGAAACGGCCCTTCATTAATGCGAAGGAATCCTAAAGATTCCGGCGGGTCATCGAGTGGTTGACCAGTCTCATGCTATATCATGACAGTCAGTTTTCGGCTTTCTCTACTTAGGTGCTCGCCTGGCCGAACCGGGGCACAATCGCAGTAGTTCTCCTGGTGCCGCCTTAGCCGATAGAGCGGAACGTAAGGCAGCAAAACACAGGAGCCGGGCAAACCCAACATTTGACCAAAGACATGATTCGGAGCTGATGCATATAAGGCCAAACTCACGACGCCGAACACTCCCTAAGGTTTCCGGTCTTTATGAAAACGGGCTGAACAACGCCCTTGGTAATAAGCCCCGTGTCCAGTGCAGCGCCAAAATTCTGACGTGGCCACATGCCAAGACGCCAGCATCCTCCTCGGTTATACCAAAAAACCGGGGGATGAGTATCAACAAGAGACAGTGAAAAAGGTTTATGCTGGGTCGTAATCTAAAAAGAATCCTTGGAACGGGTCCCTCATCGCACGCCTGCTACCGTGTCTCCGCAGCCGTATCCTGGACGGGTGTAGTACGGTGTTCATCTGTAAAAAAGAGGAACTTAGTTGAAAAAGGTCGTGCGAAAATGTAAGTTATATTAAATAAACAAAGTATAATTCAAAAAATGGGTAAAGTTGAGCTTTATTGGCTCTCATTGTACATGCGCGGAGCCCCTTGTACTGGGGTAGGCAGCTAGTAAGCCCTTGTATGTTTATGCCGGACTCGTCTAGCCATGTCCGGGGTCTGAACGACCTGTTTAGGTGCTTTGATTAGTGAAGCCGGTTTAGTGTGTGGCTGTCAAGGCAGCCGCACAGTCTTCCGCGCTCGAGGAACACTCGATGTTTCCCTTTAATGAGATGATGCCTCGCGGACCGGGCATTTTAATCGTAAGAGATGCATAATGCGGTATTGCGTTAAAGAGGGCGAAAGCTTCGCGTCCCAGTAGTGCTTCATAGCTACTTGTAAATGGGGCGATGTGGATGGTTAGCTTTTTGCGGCGGAAGTTGTCGGGGGAGCCGAACATAAGTTCTAGCAGGAGAGAACCCGTACAATGGGCATCTGGGCCTGGCGTTACCCCTTGAAAGGAAGTGTTGCTAGGGCGATTTTTTGTTGGGTCTATCCCCATTTTGCGGATTGTGTCCTGATATAGCAGGTTTAGATCACTGCCGCCGTCCATTAGGACTTGTGTAAAGTGGAGTCCGTCAATTATCGGATCTAATATCAAGGCAGTCCAGCCTGCGTTCCGGATACTTCTAGAGTAATCCTGATGGTCGAAGGTGATTGGTTTTAACAATAATTGGCGGGACTCCTCTAGGATAGGCCGTATGGCGCGTATCTCTATAGGCGCCACTCTGTTTTTCCCTTTTGTCACGTGAAGTGAGTTTACTGTTTTGACTTCTTGTGGGAAATTCTTTTGTTTTCCGGTGCTCTGCTTGTGGGGTTCGTTATCGTCCTCGCTTGGTGTGTCGAGCCCCTTGTGTTCGGCGTTGAGTTTTCTGGATTGCTTGAAGACCCAACAATCCCTGTGGGTATGGTTTGCAGGCTTCCCGGGAGTACTGTGGATTTGGCATATCTTGTCCAAGATTTTGTTTAGGTTAGATAGCTCGTCCCTGCTATCCTTGAGGGGCAGCTTTTTCTGATTTTGCCGAGAGCTTTTGAATCCGGCGTTGACTGCCGTGCTCTTCGGGCTGTTTCCCTTGGTCCGGCGCTGGTCCTTGCTGCGTCGCGGTTTCCCGTTTCCATCCCTAACTTCAGATGTACTTGGGTCGCTGGTACTGCATCTTGCCAGCCAGCTATTCTCTCCTGCGCAAAAGTGGGTCATGAGGCTTGTTAATGCGGCCATTGTTCTTGGCTTTTCTTGGCCGAGGTGTCTGGCGAGCCATTCGTCTCGAACACCGTGTTTGAAAGCGGCTAAGGCTTCGGCGTCCGAACAGTCGACTATCTGGTTCTTTTTAGTAAGAAATTTGTTCCAGAGTTTCCGGGCTGACTCTCCGGGTTGTTGAGTTATGTGACTTAAATCGTCTGCATCCGGAGGTCAGACATAGGTCCCTTGAAAATTTGCCCGAAAAGCAGCCTCGAGCTCTTCCCAACTTCCAATGGTGTTTTCAGGAAGGCTTTTAAGCCAATGCCGGGCTGGCCCTTTGAGCTTGAGGGGTAAGTATTTTATGGCGTGGAGGTCATCTCCTCTAGCCATGTGTAAGTGGAGGATATAATCCTCAATCCAGACTCCAGGGTCTGTTGTTCCGTCGTACGCCTCTATGTTTACCGGCTTGAATCACTGGAAATTCATGGTCCGGCACCTCATCGGTGAAACATAGGGGGTGTGCGGCAGCCCTATATTTGGGTGTGCCGCGATGTTCAGATACTTGTTGCGTTGCATTGCTTACTAAAGCTTGCTTTTTTGGCCCGTAGATAGATCTGGCTGGGCCATCTTTTTAATGCGAATCCTTGTGCGGACCGCGTGCCGGCTTATGTGCGGCGCTGTTTGCCGCTCTATGTTGGCCATGGGGTTGTGTATCCGACCAGGTGGCTTCCTTATTTTTTGATTGCGGGGGCTCTAAGGCCTCTTCATCAAATTCCGGCAGTAATTTTCGCTTTGGATAGCTCTTTGCGTGGCGGCCGTCAGCCCGTGTTGTCTCGGTGTTGAGTACTTTGCTCCATCTAATTCTGAGTGCATCTTCCGCTGTTTTGAGCTTCCGCTCCTTTTCCAGGCTACGCGCAGTGGCGACGAGCCTTTTGTGGAGGTTCTTCTGCTCCAGCAACTTGTCCGGTGTGAGGTCGTCCGGACTGTTATCTTCGCCGGGGACGGGTTGTTCGGTTTGTTTATCCAAGTTGCCCTATTCGGACGGTTGCTCGATGGCATGTTCTGCCGGTTCGCCCTGCTCTGTGGCTGGGTCTGTATGGCTGCTGTCTCTGTCGAGGTGGGGTTTAGAGTGGCGCTTACGCCGCCGCTTTGGCTGCTTTTCGAGGGAACGATCCCTCGCTGCGTCCCTTTGTTCCTCGTCGTCGTTTCTTTTAGGTGTGTCCAGCATGTATACATCGTGAGATGAGGTGGTTGTACAGTGCCCTATAGGCGCTGGTTCCTGTTTGTCTCCTAACTCGTCGTCCATACCGTCGATGTCTTCGGAGTCGAAGTCGAGCATGTCGGTTAAATCATCTACAGTGTCTACGAAGTGGGTGGTGGGTGGGCTTTGAATTTCTTCGTCATCCGCATCCCAACCTTGCTGACCATAGTCCGGCCAGGGATCTCTTAATAAAGAGAGAGACTTTAGTGAATTCAGAATGTTGCCGAAGGGCGAGTGCTGAAAGATGTCCGCGGCGGCGAACTCCATGATCGGCGCCCAATCGGATTCGATCGGCAGGGGCGCGGAAGGTCCGGAGTCCGGAGAGGAGTCCGGCACCTTGGAGTCACGAGCTTCACAGAGGACAAGGCTGGTGTTCGCCTTGATCGCCGTAAAGATTGCAGCCCCCAAGGCGGTGTCCAGCCACCCGTCCTCGATTGGCGGAGTCGGCTCCGAGCTAAGGGTCGGAGCGGACACGGGTGCGGCCTCCAGGGCACTGTTTGGTGGCACAGCTAGATCATGCCCATCGTGATATTGCGGCGCGCTCGGCTGCGGCTCGAACCTGTCGAAGATCAATTCTCCGCGGACGTCAGCCGTGTAGTTCAAACTTCCAAATCTGACCTGATGGCCAGGGGCATAGCTTTCGATCTGCTCCAGATGGCCTGCTTAATTGGCCCGCAGTGCAAAGCCGCCAAATACGAAGATCTGTCCGGGGAGAAAAGTCTCACCCTGGACCGCATCGTTGTTGATGATTGGAGGAGCCATCGGGCCTAAAGATGACGAGACAGAGGAACTCTCAATGAAAGCACCAATGTCGGTGTCAAAACCTGCGGATCTCGGGTAGGGGATCCCGAACTGTGCGTCTAGGCGGATGGTAACATGAGACAAGGGACACGATGTTTTTACCCAGGTTCCGGCCCTCTCGATGGAGGTAAAACCCTACTCCTGCTTGATTAATATTGATGATATGGGTAGTACAAGAGTAGATCTACCATGAGATCAGAGGCTAAACCCTAGAAGCTAGCCTATGGTATGATTGTTGTTCGTCCTACGGACTAAAACCCTCTGGTTTATATAGACACCGGAGAGGGCTAGGGTTACATAGAGTCGGTTACAATGGGAGGAGATCTACATATCCATATCGCGAAGCTTGCCTTCCACGCCAAGGAAAGTCCCATCCGGACACGGGACGAAGTCTTTAATCTTGTATCTTCATAGTCCAGGAGTCCGGCCAAAGGTTATAGTCCGGCTATCCGGACACCTCCTAATCCAGGACTCCCTCAGAGACCAATGAAAGTACTACTAGCAACCCATGATTTAACTACTCGCATGCGCGCAATGGAGTAGTAATGTCTTTCTTCCGCCCTCACGTCCACTCAATTTGCATGCGCTGTATTAATTGACCATCAATGAAGTGAACGACTTTACACGCGTCAAATTATCATATGGGGTTGATCTTGGTACAAAATTGCATCCTCCCGTGTACCCGCGTGTGTGTGTGAGGGAATGAGTGCGTGCGTAGCGTGCGTGCACATCTTCGCTCCGTGCATGTACCGACAATATGGCTTAGGGAGGACGAGTACATTCTTCTAGAACCAGTGGCAGAGCCACCGCCCAGCGACCCTGGGCACTTGCCCGGGCTCGCTATGCCTCGATTCTCATATTGTCGGTACATCCAAACTAATGAAGCTAAAACATGTTCAGTAGCTTGTTTACCCGGGAAAAAATCAATTGGGCCTTCGATTCTCATATTTTCACAGCCCAACAGCAGTCGTCGGCGGATACAGAAGACATGCGAGGGAATACGCGGGATGTACGACTCGATCGCTAAAACTCCTTGTCTCTTCGTTTCCACACAAGCGGGGAGCGCAGGGACTGGCGGCTGGCGCTAAAGCCCTAGACGGCTAGACCCACGGCCAGCGTCCAACGGACGCAAGGCGCACTAGGAAGTCTACTCGTCCGGTCGTCCCTCAACCCCCTCCTTCCTCTCATTCGCGGCTTCGACTTCGGCTTCGTTCGGTAAGAAACTGAGAATCCTCCATCAAAATTAGGGTTAGCCGGCTAGGGATCCCTCGTCTCTGAATAATTTGTTCTTGCAAAATTAATTGGATGGATAGCTTCGTGCGCCAGATCACATCTCGCTGCACTTCTCTAAGTAGAGAAAAGAAAACAGATTACAAATTACTCTGTGCTTATTTTCAGGTCAGGGTCTCCGAAAGTTTTGATCCTCACATAATTTTTCTCGTGTATAAGTATTTATTTCAGGAAATTAATCTGTAGTAGAACTAAATAACTAGCAACTGTTTTGTACATCTGATTTGTATTGGAGAAATTTGTTTGTCATGTTCGTTGAACCCTATCTTAAATTTAGGGAATTTTTCATTGGGAACGATCATGAATTCGTGACTAGAGATAAATTGTCTTTGTTCGCTGCTGGAAACTAGAAAATCGAAGTATACAAGAAGAGGGCAACTTGTATTCATGCAGTATTAATTACTTTCTAGTAGTTGCTTACTCGGAATACAATATTTCTTTGATGCAAGTAGTTTTGTACTATGAACTTGATACTTGTTGTAGCTCATTTATTATTTACTTGTTTAACAACTAACTTCAAACTTTACCATTAAATTTCAGATATGAGGAGGTCGAGCAAGCATTAAAAATGTGAAATGTGAATGGTGTGCAACCGGAAATAGAAGTGGAGGCACAACCACCTCGTAACATTGCCAATGACTTTAATCCAAATGAGATTGAGCGTGATTCATGAAAGCTGAATTTTTTTTGAGTATCCACCTAATATTCAAGACCAACTATGAAGAGCATATGTATTGAAGGGCCCAATGCAACCAGATTTGGCTAAATTTCCTCATACTGAATTTGGAAGTTTATTGCAATGAGCTCTCAGAAGGGGCATTTGCCTCGTGATTTTCTTTAGTGCACTGTCGGTACTGTTCCTTCTGACCATCTCTATTCTTGCAAGCTTTCAATTTTGAATATATTCACATCTCACAACTTAATTTATTTTAATTGCGAATCTTTTTTTATATCTTAGTGCCTTCTAAGACTTTGGCAACATGGCGAGTTTGCCTCTATGCAAGATTCATTTTATATTTTTCTTTTGGGAAAAATGAACAAGTGAGAGATGCTTTTGACCGCGGTGGAAGAAATTTGTTGACATATGGTATGGATAGCTTTAATTTGTTGGCAACATGGTGAGTTTGCCTCTATGCAAGGTTGGTTATGTATCTTTTATTGTCATGTCTCAACTTTATTTGGTCTATGAAGCGGATATTGATATATTAGCTCACTTTAAAAATTAATTTTGATGACAATTATGGTTATGTTTTCACTTCATTATTAATGCAGATTTCTGTTTCAAAAGTTTGGTGGTATATTATATGTTATGTATCAGAATACCTAATTTTTTATTTCAATATTATACACATGGTCTCAACTTGCCCAGGCTCTACAAAAGTTCTGGCTCCGCCACTGTCTGGAACCAGCAGCACGTCACTGTGATCAATCCACACAAGAAGGTCGCGACAACGCCTCCACATGTGCCACGTGGCTTCATGAATGTAGCGTGCCATTGGAATTCTAATTTACGTGTTTTGCCCATACTCGAAGTACTAGTAAGGTACACGTGCATTGCACGCATCAGATTTTGCGACCAAATTATGAATAGATACCACACTATAGCATGTAAGCTCTGAGTCATATATGCCTGATGTAGACCTTCGTTTAATTCTTATAGTTCATCTCATTTAAAATCAGTTAGTTTTTATAAAAAATCTAGGGCCTCTTGGATTCATAGGATTTCCTAAAGGCGGGAATAGGAAAAACATGGGATTATAGTGGAATGTCGTCTTGAATCCTACAGGATTGTACGAGTGTTTGATTGTGCATAGAAAAAATGCAGAATTCTTTCAAAGAGGTTTGACTAGACGGGATGTTTCCTATGAAATCTAGTGCAAATGAATCATAAGGAAAATTTCCTATGGTTTACAATCCTACGAATCAAACAACCAAGATAGGAAAAATTCCTAAGGATTAGAATCCTCCAAAATTCCTTTGAGAATCCTTTGAATCAAAGAAGCCCTCAATCTATTTTATGATTCATGGAATTGTGCATTGTAAAGCATGAAGTAAAAACAAATAATGGCAATTGAACTAGAAAAAAAGTTTGGGCAGTTATGATACGGAAGATTCTAGAACAAAAGAGAACCACTGTTGTTTTAAGCTTTGTGCATTATGCTTAAGTTCAACCATGGAGTCTGCTAGATTGTACATGTGGAAAAATCCGGTGGGGGGCTAGAAGATGGTGCGAGGGGCCGAGTGGAGGGAGACTATGAAGGAATGCACAAGTGCGAGATCAATATTTAGAGAGAGGGGGCGAGAACGTACGCTGTTGTGCGCAGTGGTGGAGCCATGAAAAATAAATGAGCTAGGGGGCCAAGCATTGCTAATCCTTTACGAGGAGGGTCAATTCATGAACTTAAACCATTTTAGCAGCAATTGTCTAATGAACACATTCATATTAGCCTCGATATATAGTGATGTTAGGGGGGGGGCAGGGCCCTTATTGCCCCTGTCTTCGCCATTGTGCGCGGGTCTGAGAGATGAAGCGGAAGGCAGGGATGATGAGAGGGGGACGTTGGATATATAATTAATGTGGGTGTATTAGCTATATATGTTAATCCTATATAGAGAGGTATAGATTGATCGATGTGGACGTGGGAAAGAGGGTGAGACCTCAGTGGATATATCGATTGATCGGTTTGTGTGGAAAACTATGAAAGACCTAGCTATATACACACATACATAGAGGAACATCGATCATTGCGCATGCATGTGTGAGAGATAAAGGATGCCCGATATGATGGAGAGGGGGATGTGTGGGGTGTGTGCCTTCATGGGAGACCGACCTGAAGAAAAAGATTGCATGTGTGCGATGGATAATGCCGACTGGTAGTGTGTGTGCATGCATGCACGAGAGAAAGTTAGTGGTACAATTATAAAGAGAAGACGACTGTGTGGGTGTAAAAGACTAGGTGAGGTCATAATCAATGTAAATTTGAACTCAAATATTTGAATAAGAGATCCTGATGTTTGAAACCCATGCATGCATGAATATAACGGAGATCTGCGCGGTGTGGTTTGGAAACGAGCATGTTGTAATGTATACACATTGAACAAGGTCAGACTGATTTGAATTTGAGATACCGATGGTAGACATCATTTGGCCACGTCGCATCCGTGCATGGACACTATTCTAATTGGGGATGATGGGTGGCTTTCGCATCACATATTTATATCTATACCCCTATATATTATATATTATATTTTTTTATATTGTGTGCGGGTAAATTTAACTTTGAAAGATGGTCGTTGGATGAGGCGAATCCGATGGTCTAAAGATGGAAAATTTGAGCACTACTGGCTGTTGGATATCATCTAGATTCCACCAGATTTCGCCACATGTATAATCTAGAAGACTCCGTGGTTGAACTTAAGCATAATGCACAAACATCAAAACACAAGCACTTCTTCTTTGTTCTAGAATCTTCCGTATCAGAATTGCCCAAATGTTTTTCTACATGATTTGCCATTGTTTGTTTTTACTTTATGTCTTACAACGCACACAATTCCATGAATCTTAAAATGGATTAGCTTTCTTATAAAAACTAGATGATTTTGAATGAAATTAACTATAAGAATTAAACGAACATCTACATCATGCATATATGACTCAAAGCTTACATGCTATAATGTGGTATTTATTCATAATTTGGTTTCCAAATCTCATGCGTGCAATGCACGTGTAACTTACTCTAGTCTAAATGGTGTTTGTGTGTGTGTGTTGTGCGCGTTGAGGTGCAAATTGTCTTTTTTTGGGTACACGTTAAGCTTGTTCTCCCGAAATTTCAAGCCGCGCCTTGTTATGCCGAAAATTCAAGCTAGCGTCTCTATCTATCATGCTGCGAAACTCCCGCCTCTTTAACCCGCGCCTTGTTAGCCCGAAATATTTAAGATATATCTTTGTCTCGTTGTGCTCCGACAACTCCCTCCATCTCAACTCGCGCCTTGCTATTCTGAAATTACAACACGCGCGAAAACTCCCACCTCCTGTGAAATCCCGACACGCGAAATGCCCGTGGTACCCCTGAACCAAAAGAACCGCCTCAAATCGGTGGGGCTACTTTCGTAACTTACCCCAAATTTCGGACAAGCGCGTCCCTAAGCCATGGTTCCCCACTGCCATCCAATCCGCCCACCCATTAGTACACCGAGGCCGTGAAAACCCGCAACGAAGCCCCACACCTTGCTCCGTCCGCCACCTAACCGGAGCCTCTTCCCCGACGACATCGTCCACAGCAGCACCTCGACGTCCCTCATCCACCGTACCGGATGAGGATCCGTCATCGATCTCGTCGTCCCGCCGGTTCAGCCACCCCATCCTCCACCTCCAAGGAGCTGCCCCAACGTTCCCCTCGTCTTTCGCACCACCTCCATTCCCACACCGCCGTCTTCATCTGCACCACCGGAAGAGCATCATCTTCACTGTTTCCTCGGATGAAGCTGCGGCCTAATCGGCGCCACCAAAGAGGTTGTACACTAATCGCCGCAATTTCTTCTTGATTCGATCTCACGGTGCTGTCAGCGGTCGGCCCCGAGCCAACACGGTGCGGCTCCATCCACGGCGGCGTCACCGGCCACTTCCTCCACGACGTCGCTCCCTCGGCGGCGACGTCCACATCAGTAGGAGCTGCTACTGCTTTAGCTCTCGCTCGCGCTGCTGCTCTGCTCTTGCTCTCAGTCCCCTGCCTGGTCTGCTCTTGCTATTGCTCTTGCTCGCGCTGCTGCTCTCGCTCTTGCTCTTGCTTGTGATGCTGCTCCGATTTAGCTACACTTCAGTCGACTGAATCGACTTTTGGGTTAGTTGATTTTCAGGGGGTGGGGGGGCTCGCCAGGGTGAAGGAAGAACTAGCCGCAGCGGGGAGGGGGCTCGCCGGAGAGGTATCCCACTATCTATCTTAGGGTTCAGGGTGGGGGCGGTGGTCGTCGGTGGTGGCGGGGCGTTGGCGTGGCGATGACGTGGGGATCGCCGAAGAAAAAACTCGCACGGGGGGTCCTAGAGGGATGGCCAGGGCGGCGGCGGACCGGCGGTGCGGAGTGTTTTTGGAGCGGGCAGGCGGCGCACCACCGTCCGCGGGCGGCAGGGGGCTGCTGCTTGGCCAGTTGTTGCTGGCCCTTGATTTCGTATCCAACGGCTGCAAAATCGACTGACCAGAGATGAAAAAGTCAGTCGATTGACGTGTAGCCTCACCTTTCTAGTGCGTTCACTTTCGACAGCAAAATTCAGTTTCGACAACAAAATTCAGTTTCGACAGTTAAGTTTAGTTTCGACAGTTAAATTCAGTTTCGACAGTTAAGTTCAAAGATGAGCGGCTGATGTATTTTACATCTAGCACTTTGTGGTTATGTATTTTACGTCATGTATTGGAGATGCTATTAGAATTCCACTCAGGTTAACGTTGTCTCTCTTGTCCTGCTTCAGCCCCGGCATCGTACAACTCACCAGAGCTGCTCCAATGATGAAACCCTCCATCACAGTGGAGCAGTACCTCGGGCTCCATCTCCAGACGCCTAAGATCTTCTTCCCCTCCTCCGACAGCCCAGTCAGCCGGAGCATCCTCACCGGCCAACCCAATCACGCTAAGATCGACATGGCTTCGCCAAAGAGGTTGTACACTTGTTGCATCTCTTTTTTACTCTACATGTTATATATATTGTCCACTGAGCACTCGTAGTAACGGGAAATACGATTATTTTATCCTACTATAGGACAAGCAGTGAGGTACCAGGCAACTTACCTATCCGTGATGGACTCTCTTGAACGCCATCATTATTTATCTCTGCGCGTTTGAGTTGTGCATTTGTCGATGGGCCTGTGAGTTGAGCTAGTATGGCAGTGGCCTGCGGCCAAAGTAATAGAAGTAGCACAAAAACATTTTTTTAGTGTAGGATTTTCCTTGCTCGAGCCTGCCTACTAGAATCGCCATTGCTTGAAAGGAAAAGTGAATGAAAAACATAGGAATTGGAAAGTTTCCTATGGTACTACTTTTCATGAATTTGGTGCAAAGGAATGGAGCAAAGGAAAAGCTGTAGGATTTGTTCCTTTAGTGTCTCCTTGAAAGAAAAACCATAGGAATTCTAATTTCCACTTGTCCTCCTTTTCATATTCCTATTCATCAAGCACAAGACTAAGAGATAGTAGCATAATAGCATTATAACCATACATTTTCTTGTGGTTTAACTTAATCACACCATGCTTTTTTGCATCCTGTGATCTTCCAATTGTTGTGAATCAAACACCCAGATTGGCAGAAGTCCTGTGTTTTTAAATTATCTGTTTTGCACGTGCATTCCTATCCTATTCCTGTCTATTTCCTATCCCTGCATTGTTAGAATCCTAAAATTCAAACAAACCCTTACTCAATTACTTCTGTTAAAGATATGTGTCAAAGAAAACCTTGTGTGGTTTGTCCTGCTCCTGCAGCGCTGTGTTCCACCCCAGCTGCTCCAACGACGGAAGGGTTCACCACAGCAGGGATCCGCTCTCCAAACTGTCTTTCGCCGCCTCAGATCTTCTTCCCCACCGCCGGCATCCACGACAACTGCATTACCATCATCAACTGAGTAGATGAGCTTGATGACTACACGGGTCCGCAAGAGAGGTCACACTCTTCCGTGTCTACTTACGTTATGCGTCGCTTAATATGATGACATGCTACATTATCGTCGTGTTCACCTATTAGACTCCGAGTCAGGTCCAAACTAATGTTGAAACTTGAGTTTTTAAATGGTTGTGGAGTACATATTGGGGCAGCAATCAGTACTATCTGGTTAATCTCGGGTGTCTACTTAAGAGTTTCATGTTGGGTGCAAACAAACATTAAAGGAGCCATTATCTGTATTTTTTAACTAAAGCTATTATCTGCCTGCTATCATTGGTTTTGGGTCTATACCTCTGGATTTGTGCATGCACTCCTTACATAATCTCACTATGTTTTATTCCTATGCAAGCTAGTTATTGTACACAATGGAACTGATCATGTAGAGCAAAATAGATGAGCCTTGCATGGCAATAAAATTCCATGCAGACGTCGCTCCATGGTGGGCGCAAAGGCAGCCCCCCCTCCACCCATTTCGGATCGTAATCAAGAGGAAGATAACTGTTCTGAGGGGGATTCAGAAGGAGAAGACCACTCCTATTTACCCCATGAGGTCTTCGCTCTAACTTGGCATGCTAATGTTGGTAGTATCATGCATATGGTGCCTTGCATTGCTTACTGTATACATTAAAGATGTCGTCTGCTTAGTTTAGACATGCTTTGTGTCAATTCCATCTGTTTAGTTTCTTTATCGTATATGTGAATCATGCAATGCCATCTTGTTTAGCCAGGCATCATATATGTGAATTTTGCAATGCCACCCTGGTTAGCCCGTCATCTTATATGTGAATTATATCATGCCATCATTTTTTATTACGTGTTAAATTTGTCAACAATTTTAGTACATTCAATTACTCTTCCTGTGCATCAGCCATTTGGCACGGTCATGGAAAAATCTGGAGTGGAAACAAGGTCTTCAGAGCAGACAATGCTATCTGACGAAGCGCATGTCTTGCTGGTTACTGATATGTCACGCCCAATATGCGACCCTATCCAAAAGGAACTCGACGATCCCACCAAGGATAGACCCGCATATTGGAATGCTTTTGCAAGGTGGATATCATTACATCAACATTACATAATAGGTGGGGATACATACATAAGGCACAAATGCCACAAGAATACATCAACATCACAATACAAGATCAACATCCGACTACGGATGAAACATAAACAGAAGCTCAAGCGACATCCACCCTGCTAGCCCAGGCTGCCGACCTGGAACCTATCCCCTGATCGAAGAAGAAGCGGAAGAAGAACTCCAACACAAGCAAACATCGCTCTCACGTCATGATCATCGCAAACCTGTACCTGCAACTGGTGGTGTAGTAATCCGTGAGCCACGAGGACTCGGCAATCCCATTACCATGGGTATCAAGACTAGCAAAGCTTAATGGGAAGGAAGGGGGTAAAGTGGTGAGGTTGCAGCAGCGACTAAGCAAATATGGTGGCTAACATATGCAAATGAGAGCGAGAAGAGAAACAAAGGAACGGTCGTCAACTAGTAATTATCAAGAAGTGATCCTGAACTCCTACTTATGTCAGACATAACCCAGAAACCGTGTTCTCCTCTCGATCAACCCCGAAAAGAGACACTCACGGTTACGCACACGGTTGGTGTATTTTAGAAGAGTTTGCTTCAGGTTTACCACAACCGGATATTAACAAATTCCCATCTGCCACATAACCGGGCACGGCTCTCGAAAGTTTATATCCTGCAGGGTGTCCCAACTTAGCCCATGATAAGCTCTCGCGATCAACGAAGGATATTCCTTCTCCCGGGAAGACCCGATCAGTCTCGGAATCCCGGCTACAAGACATTTCGACAGCAATAAAACAAGACCAGCAAAGCCGCCCGGATGTGCCGACAAATCCCGATAGGAGTCGCACGTACCTCGTTCTCAGGGCACACCCGGATGAGCAGTCCGTACAACTAAAACCAGACCTCAAGTTGCCTTGAGGGGGCGCTGCACAGGGCTCTAGTTCGGGCCAGCACTCGAAGGAGCACTGGTCCGGGGGGGCTAAAATAAAGATGACCCTCGGGCTCCGGAAACCCAATTGAAAAAAGGCGTAGGTGAGGCAAATGGTAAAACCAATGTTGGGCCTTGCTGGAGGAGTCTTATTCAAAGCGAACTGTCAAGGGGGTCCCATAAATCACCCGACCGCGTTAGGGACGCAAAAATCTGGGAACATAATACCGATATGACGGAAACTAGAGGCGGCAAGAGTGGAACAAAACACCAGGCATAAGGCCGAGCCTTCCACCCTTTACCAAGTATATAGATGCATTAATAATATAAGATATATTGTGATATCCCAACAAGTAAACATGTTCCAACAAGGAACAACATCTCCATGTTCCAACAAGGATCAAACTTCATCTTCACCTGCAACTAACAATGCTATAAGAGGGGCTGAGCAAAGCAGCAACATAGCCAAACAACGGTTTGCTAGGAAGGGTGCAAAAGGTTAGAGGTTCATGGCAATTTGGGAGGCTTGAGCGGCAAGAGATAGGTAACGCAGCATAGCGATAGAACGAAGCAACTAGCATAGCAATGATAGTAGTGAGATCCAGGGTAGCGGTCATCTTGCCTGAAATCCCGCAAGGAAGAAGAACGAGTCCACGAAGAAGATGAAGCCACGAAGACGAACCAAGCGTGAGCGAGCGAATCCTCACGATCGCAACGAAACGGGAACTAATCAAGAAGAAGCACACAACATAGTAAACACACCACACATGAACAAGGCATGATGCACAACAAGCATGATGCATGACAAATCTATATGAGGCTACTCATGGCAAGAGATGATGCAAACAAGAGCAACACATCAAAGCAAGTTTAAATGAGGCCGGAAATAACATATAACAATTCCGGTAAGTCCTCATACGCAAATTTCGAAATTGGTCCAGATCTGAATAAACCTTATGTTCAAGTTGTTAAACAGCAAGTTAAGATGCACCATGATGCTCTACACGAAATTCTAGTCAAGTTACATATAAAGTTCATTAGATTCGGAGGTACGGCCTAGAAGGTATGAGCAAAACAAGATAAACATGGCATTGATGCAAAATGCATACAAACATCAAGCAAACACCACAAAACATGGAGGCAACATGATAATATGAAACTACATGCAAAATCAAACAAGTTTCATATAGAGCACACTCAAAACGGAGCAACGGTTCAACACATACACACAATACAAGACATGACAACAATCTGTCCAAAACAGCAACTAGGCATATTGCAAGCATCAAAACAACAAGCTACAGCACCTTAACATGATAACAAAAGGCATGGGCATGATGTACAGGTAGAGCATAACAAAACATGAACACTGAGCTATCTCCAGAAATGACTAGAACATGCTCAAAAACACATGGCAAGATTGCAAATAATAACAGTTTCAGACTTTAGCAGAAATAAAATCAGGTTGCAATGTTTAGAGCTATCAAATAACATGTTACAGAAACTTATCATGGCAAAAAAAGGCATCGCATGAATCTACCAATTGCATAGAACAAAAGTCCTTTAGTGACCATGAGCCAAAAAGGATCAGAAAATATGATGGCACCCATGTAAACATGGCAAGTTATATTACAGATTCATACATGACAGGAACAACAATAAGTAGGCATGTTGGTGAGCTTGAACCACTCACCATAGAGCAATACATTGCATGGCAAGGCAACCATCAGTAAGAAGACATGGCATAGAAGCTATACATGGTAAGAACAACATCATAGCATGCAAGGATCAACTACAACAACCTTGGAAAAATTGAATAACATGTAAACAATCTGCCAGGAAACATTTTATAGCAAAAGTAGAGCTCGATTGACTCAAGCTATGGCACTCCATAATTGCAAAAAAGGGCATGGATGGATATAGAATAACCATTTGTTCAAAACGTCCTTACTGAAGTATCTCAAAATAAGCATGGATCTCTCGGTAGCATCAAGTTTACATGGCATAAAAATATCAGCAGAACAGGGGCTGAAATCAGCAACATCATGAAGCCTAGTTTGCATGCTTGTGCTAGTCACCACAGAGATCACAAAGATACATGGCATACACCCCTGGAAAGATGACATGGCATATTACAAAACACATGTAGGACTCAAGTCCATAGGATGCACACATCAATCATGGCAAAAATGACAAAAGTGCATGTTCTGATAAGAATCTGAAACTAACATCACATAGCACTCTTCTAACAGAATTTCGGGGATCAAGATGAGCTTAAATGGAAATGATGCAATGAGATAAAATGATCTACTCATCGAGTAGAACAGTTTGACATATTACACGCGCAAAACGGAGCTACGGGTGCAGAGTTATGATGCGATGAAACTGCAAGAAAAATACAGCAGATTAGGGGACTTGGGGGAATTTTAGAGGGGGGGGGGGGAGTCAACCTCGGCGCGGATTGCGAGGTTCGCCGGAGAAGAGGCCGGGGAGGTCTCCGGCGAGGTCGGGGATGGAGGATCCTAGGCGGGTCCGGCCGGATCTCGCCAGATCCGGCGCGACCGAGGAGCGGCCGAGGCGCGGGCGAGGTCGCCCGGCTGGGCGGCGAATCTGAGGCCGGCCGGCTGGCGAGGTAGCCGAGGCGGTGGCAGGAGGCGAGGCGGCGTCGCGTGAGCGGGCCGGGATGCGGGCGCTGGGCGGGAGCCGGCCGAGCGGCGGGCGGCCGGGCGCTGGCTCCGGGCGAGCTCACGGCCGAGGAGGGCGCGCCGTGGCGAGCCGAGCCATGAGAGCGGGAGGCGGCGGAGGCGGATCGGGCCAAAGTGGCCTCGCTGGGCCCCGACGGGCCCAGCGGGCGCGTGGGCATGGCAGCGCCGCCTTGGGGTGGCGGCGCGGTTTCGTCCGCTCGGACCAGACATGTCCGGCGCGGCGCGGGGACGATTTTTAGGGTTTCGGGGGGGGGGGGGGAATTGGACTGCGATTTTTGGAGGGGAAGGCTTATTTATAGATAGAGGGAGCTAGGAGAGTCCAAATGAGGTGCGGTTTTCGGCCACGCGATCGTGATCGAACGACCGAGAGCATGGAGGGGAGTTTGCTGGGTTTTGGGCCACTTTGGAATGGGTGTTGGGCTGCAACAAAAGAGGCTTTTACGGTTACCCGGTTAACCGTTGGAGTACCAAACGACCTCCAAATGGCACGAAACTTGACAGGCGGTCTACCGGTGCTATACCAAGGCCGCTTGACAAACCTCGTTCCATTCCGAGACCGTTTAACACCGGCACACCTAAAAGAGGTAAAAGGCGGCCGGGGACATAGGAGTGCCGGATTGGAAAACGGACAACGGGGAAAATGCTCGGATGCATGAGACGAACACGTATGCCAATGCGATGCACATGATGACATGATATGAAATGCAAATGATGACATGGCAAAGTGCAATACGCAAGCACATGACATGGCAACGACGGCGAAAAACGGGCGGACACCTGGCGCATCGAATCCGGGGCGTTACATGATATCTCCTCAGAGGAGGATTTAGAGACAGATGACCAGTCATATTTCCCCCCGAGGTGCATGCTCTAACTTGGCAGGGTTATGTTGCTCATATCATGCGTATGGTATCTTGCATTGCTATGTCATTTGCTTAGTTTAGACATGCTTTGTGTGAATGCCACCTGTTTAGTGTCTAATTACCATATATGTGAATTATGCAATGCCATCTTGTTCAAGACATTATATATGTGAATTATGCAATGTTATCTTGTTGCAAGGCATTATGTATGTGAATTATGCAATGCCATGTTATTTAGGCAAGCGTCATATATGTGAATCATATCATGTCGTCCTGTTTTTGTATTTCTCATTGCTTTTGTCGACAATGTTTGTATATTCAAGTGCTCTTCTTGTGCATCAGCCATTTGAATTGGTGATGGAGAAATCTGGTGTGAAAACAAGGTCTTCAGAGCAGACAATGCTACCTGCTGAAGCAGATATCTTGCTGATTCTGAGATAGCTCTTGAGAGGAGGATTCAGAGGCAGATGACCAGTCCTATTATCCCCCTGAGGTGTATGCTCAAACTTGGCAGGGTTATATTACTCATATCATGCATATGTTGTATTGCAATGCTTAGTTTTTACATCATATACACAATTTTGAATGTCATCTCCTTAGTTGACACATCATATATGCGATTGCCCTCTGCTCATTTCCTTAGTACATAAATCATATATTTGAATTATCTCATGCCATGATGTTTACATAGACAACATGTATCTGAATTATGGCATGCCAATTCTAAAGACATATTATAGTTATATTATCTCATCCTATTTACATAGTCATCATATTTTAAATTATGTCATTCTATCCGTCAATTATATCATGTCATCATGTTTCCATCGACGGCATGTTTGTGATTTATGGCATGCCAACCACTTTAATAGACACATCGTATAGTTATATCATGTCATCCTGTTTACATAGTCATCATATTTTGAAGTATGTCATTCTATCTTGTTTACTTAGCCATCATACATGTGAAATTGTGTCATGCTATCCTGTTTAATAAGCCATCATAGATGTGAAATTATGTCCTGCTATTCTGTTTGGTTAGACAACATAAATGTGAATTATTTCATGCCCTGTTTGCTTCCCTACCATCCATTGTACCTGTCTATCTTACAATGGTTGTACATTCAATTACTTTTCTTGTTTATCAGCCATTTCAATTAAGGGAGTGATGGCAGTATCTGTGGGAGTAAAAACACAGTCTTCAGAAAAGATCGTGCTACCTATCGATGCAGATAGAACCACGGTTGTACTTGCCCAAGAACCAGCACCACCACACATAACCCACACTCATGCAGATTATACCCCTACCCAGTTGGAGAGAGAACCAGCTGCACCCCTTCTAACCCCAACCCCAGCAGATAGTAACCCAGTTCCCGTTGACACAGCACCGTCTCCACCACAGAGCACCCAAACATGAGCAGTTAGTAAGGCAACTGCAGTGCCGAAAGCACGAGGACCACCACTCCGAACCCCAAGTCAACTCTTAAAGCACCCCAAGAATTGTTCTCAGGTCAGGTTCTGTAGCTATGGTTCATACTACTTTGCTCTTGCATCACTGTATTTACTCATACCAACTAATTTAAAATTTGAAGGATGCAATTGAAACTGCAATGGCGCAACAGGTATGTTTTAAACTTGTTTCTTTAACGTGTTTGGCTGTTTGCTGTTGTAACTTGCTCTATGTTGATTTCAGTTTCAATTGAATAAACAGTTATGTTCTCATGCCATGCACATTACAAGTGTTGTTATTGTTGTGTAGTTTCCCACAATTATATTCTGTCTATGCTGCTCTGTCTTAAATAGATATGATTCGAACTGTATCTATCTTGATTTGGCAACATAAACTAGAACGATATAGACCATACAATGACCATACTACATAGAAATATGTTTGTTTCATGTTGTTATCATGTCCACCTTACTACTGAACTGGTTTACCAAAATGAGTTTCATATACTACATTGTAAACCTGTGATGTGTTTGTTTATTTCTCTTTTAGAACATGGATAAAATATTGGAGAAGAGTACCCCGTTAAGCAATGGTAAAGGAAGTAATGCAGATAAGGTTCAAGATAGTGTGACATCCCTGTTGGTCTCCAAGAAAGCTGACAAAAACTATATTGAAGACACTGAGACAACCCCAAAGTCCTGTCTTGATGTAGTGTTCGAGTTACTGGCTACTACTGCTGGCACCCACTCTTTGAACTCATTGCCTGAATCAGTTCGGCTTCTTGAGTCTCAACTTCAACTTGAAAGACATCGATCAGTTGTTATGCGACAGGAAGCCGAAGGACTGAGGAAGTCCCTGCAGAATTCAGATGCATACTTTCTGGTGCAATGGCAAGTGCTGGAGGACTTAAGCGCGATACAAGAGAAAGTTAATAAGCTTGCTAAGCATCTTGCCAGCATTATGGGTACCCAGGATATTGTTTCTTGAGCTTTTCTGAAGTGGTTTCAGTTCTGGACTTGTTTTGCTGCGGTGTTTATATGCTGCTTTGTTCCCTATATTTGCACTGGTGGCGAACTTTGATGCCCGGTGGATGTAATATGTGTAATAGCCGTGATAGCCTAGCATAAGTTGCTTGCTTATTTATTTCCTTGTTGTCTTGTTTATTTGTTTGCTTGTAGTCAGTGCAGTTCTTTTTCCGCGGTTTGCTAGTGGTCGCAGTAACCTATTTTTTAAAACTAGGCCACAATAACCATGGGCTACATATTTACTGTAGTGGCACTGGGCCTCCTACCAGCCATAGAAACAATGTGCCTTCTACGGGTCGTAGACACAATGGGCCTTCTACGAGCCGTATCATCAATGGGCCTTATATGGGTCGGACGACCGATCGGCCAAACATGGGCCAATAACAGACCGCATTATGGCCGTAAACGGGCTAGAGTTGGAATCGTCCGTTCATGGGCCGACCATAATGGGTCGTTGTTAATAGGCCATATTTGATGACGCTATGAAAACGGCCCAACGTATTAACGGACCACAAACGGGCCGAATGTAAGCACGGGCTGAATTTGGCCCACAAGCAGAAAATGACAGTAACGGGCCGTAAGTAAATGAATGCTGGAAATGAGCCCAAGAATAAATGGGCTCTGAGAAGGCAGAAAGATAACATGGGCTGGAAATGGCCCTAGGGAATAACGGGCCGTTAATGGGTATAAAGTGATACACTGTTCATTACGGGCCAGTTTCTCCACGGGCCGTTAATGGGTGTAAAGTGATACACTGTTCATTACGGGCCAGTTTCACCACGGTCCGTTAATGGGCCAAGAGTTACAAAGGGCCTCATATGGGCCGAAAGACGTCATGGGCCATACATGGGGTAGAAGTGAAAACGGGCTGGAATCATATTGGATGGCCCAGGTGACGCTACTGGGCTTAATTCTGATAGGGCGTAACGGGCCTTGTGTTAGCGGGCTGTAAATGGGCTATATGCGAACAGGCCGTTAACAGGCTTTCCATGGGCCGGCCCGCCACCTTTTGACCAAGTCAAACGGGCCGGCCTTTTCATAGGAATGGGCCTCTGTTGGGCCGTGCCACGTGTCGATGTATCATAGGCGCCTTTTTTCCAATGAGTGGATGACATCTGTCCGAACGATGAGCCGACACGTGTTTCCTCCTGCCAATGATGGTTTTACACGTGCAAAATCCCCATCGGTCGGGGCTGTTAACGGGTTATCGGATCCAAAACCCAACCCGATAGCCTAATAGCATTTCGTTACGGTGGATGCCACGTGTCGGTCACCCTTGACGAAAGCACTTCTGTGACACGCGATTTATCGTCATGGAAGTGGATACTTCCGTGATAATAATTTTGGTAATGTCATGGAACACTTCTATGACAGCACAAGTATGACTATCTTGATTTCTGTCATAAAATCGTCATGGATGTACATGCATGACAAAAAACGCGACCTACTATGACAAACACGTATCATTACGGAAGTGTATTTTTTTCTAGTGTTAGATGGTAAGAATTGAACACTGAATTCGAAGGTCCTAGCAACATTGCCCCTGTTTATCAATGGCGGGTTCTGTGAGGTAGCAAAAGCAGATGAGGCACACGTCGCAGGGTTGAAGAGGTTGGACAGGGTGATTACCTGGTCGACATAGTCTCTCTTGGCTCCATCTCGTTTAGCCCAACACCACCCCGCCATCGCTCCCTAGTCCCACCCACCTCCACAATCTGTATCTCGTGGAAAACAGGGGCAAACAGAGGCTCACTTGGTCAGATCTAACTCAAGACGGAGGGGAATGGTGCCGAATAAACTCACCACATGCGCAGCCACGACCATGGATGAATGCTCCGCCGCCACCGACGAGAACGAAGAAGAGAGCAGCAGTAAGAAGCAGGGGAGAAGCACGTGTTCAGTCAGGCGGGGAATCGATGCACTGCCAAGTGGGACCCACCACCAGACGCACTGATTAGTTTGACCCCCCTGTTCTTACCTTAACCGTAGTCCCGTTGACGACCGTACCCGTGTTTTAACCACCTGGTCCCATTGGGGATATTATTGCCATGTAAGATGGTGCATAGGAGCTATTTATGGTAACTACGTCGCACTCCTTCTAATTCACATGAAATGTGTCGCTTAGGAGCTATAAGCCCTTTTCCAACTCCTTGAAGGAAATATGCCCTAGAGGCAATAATAAAGTTATTATTTATTTCTTTATTTCATGATAAATGTTTATTATTCATGCTAGAATTGTATTAACCATAAACTTAGTACATGAGTGAATACATAGACAAACAAAGTGTCCCTAGTATGCCTCTACTTGACTAGCTCGTTTATCAAAGATGGTTACGTTTCCTAACCATAGACATGTTGAAAGTTCTAGTTATCGACTAGAGGGGGGGGGTGAATAGGAGATTTTTATGGAAGTCTTTAAAACATGAGAGTTTCGAAGATAGACAATAGAAATGAACCTACTGATATGCAGCGGAAAGTAGACTACACTAGACAAGCCATAGTCAAGTAAGCAATGAAGTGAAAGCACGAAGACTATTAGCAGCTAGGTAGTATGGATCAGGATGGAAGATAGTATGAAGCCAAACAATAATAGTCTTCACACAGTGAAGTCAATCAAATCATGCAAGTAGGCACTGACTTCACGAAGACAAACTGTGAGTAAAGAGAGGGAGGAGATAGAACCAGTTGCTTGGTGAGGACAAGGATTTGTTGGACTAGTTCCAGTTGCTGTGACAACTATACGTCTGGTTAGGGAGGCTGAGATTCAACTCAGAAGACCGCATCTTCACCTTATTCCCCTTGAGCTAAGAACACATAGTCCTCGCCCAATCACTCTGGTAAGTCTTCAAGGTAGACTTCCAAACCTTCACAGACTTTGTTCACCGGCAATCCACAATGACTCTTGGATGCTCAGAACGCGACGCCTGACCAGCTGGAGGAATCACAGACCTCAAGTGTAATAAGTCATCAGATCGCACGGACAAGAAGACTTCAGTGATGCCTAACACTCTTTTGCTCTGGGTGTTTTGGGCTTTGTCCTCGCAAGGATCTCTCTCTCAAATGCTTCGGAGGTGGGTTGCTCTCAAACGATAAAAGTCGTGCATTAACTCTGAGCAGCCACCAATTTAGGGTGTAGGGGGTGGGCTACTTATAGCCAGGAGGCAACCCGACCGGATTTGTCCGAAATGACCCTGGGTCACTAAGGAACTGACACATGTCTGACGATCAGATTTCAAACACACGCGACAGCTTGACTTGGGCTACAAGTAAAGCTGACTCATCCAGCTCTGGATAAGATTTTATCTCATTGTCTTCGCTCGAAGACAGAGGATTTGGTTGAGCATCACTTTAGTCATACTAACTTTGTTCACTTGGACCCCACTTAACAGTGCGGTGGTTCCTATGACTCAACAAAGAAGAAACGGAAACTACGAAACAACTATGTCTTCGCACTCCAAAGTCTTCACGTGAATGTCTTCTCGAGTCATAATCTTCATTGTGAATATCTTCACAGACCACCATTGTCTTCAGTGTCTTCACACATTTTTAGGGGTCATCTCTGGTAGGTAAACCGAATCAATGTGGGACTACTACCTGTGTTATCCTGCAATTCTCACAAACACATTAGTCCCTCGACCAAGTTTGTCGTCAATACTCCAAAATCAACTAGGGGTAGCACTAGATGCACTTACAATCTCCCCCTTTTTGGTGATTGATGACAAACTGGTTGAAGTTTTCAACGGGGATAAAAGTATGTGAAAGTTTAAGGATTTAAGGCATTGTCTTCATAAGTAGCAAAAGGCTCCCCTGAAGATGTGAATATAAGTAGTTTGCTCTTGAATGCAGATGCACATGGCAGTTTTTACTTGTGGAGATCCTCTTCAGCCTATGAAGACAATTCATTATGCATAAAGAGATATAACAAAGATAATGACATGCATAATGGAAAATGGAGGTCCGCGGAATGACTTCAAGTGGAATTTATCATCGCATCATAGAGTAGCAGAAAATGTAGCAGACAACCATCGAGTTTAAGTGTTACAACCCAAGGAACCAAATGTATCAAAACCGAGAGTTGTAACCACTTGGCAAAAATATAGCAACCACCCATATGGACCCACTTGAAGACTATCAACACATATGCTTCTCCCCATTTTGTTAGAAAGGACCAAAAAGGTTTGAAGACATAGAGTGTCTACTCGTTCCCATCGGGAGTAGATGAAGGTCCAGGGTCGACATTGGAGTCCGGTGGTGCAGAGGGGCCTGGTGTAGTGTCGAGACGCGATGAAGTCATGGTTGGTGAAGTGGCATCGTCTTCTTCATCGACGACTCTCGCAACAACAGTTGCAGCCGAAGATGAGTAATCAGAGTCTCCTATGGAAGGAGTCTGATGCAAGACGGCATTCCGGGGAGGCGTGGAATCAAATTTGAAGTGCTCTGTGAAGCCATCTTCTCTAAGGTCGTCTTCGGAGCTTAGCAATGTCAGACTCTTCCAAGTCCTCTGACAGGCTTCATGTGATACGAATGAGTTCTTGGTGGTAAGATTGCAAATGCGATTAACGTCCACCAAGAGGCTCTGCATCTGACGCTTTAGCCAGTCATGGTGTTTATCCTGTTTCTGATGTAAGGCCATGAGAAGCTCTCAGTCATTGAGTACACGAGATCGCTTTCGAGGCCTTTGAGCAATGGTGCTTTCAGGGGCTTCAGTTGTTGCATGATGAGGTGCACGTGTATTTCCAGCCAGAGGATAGACATGAGTTGCAACAAGAACTCCTTCAATTTGTTGCGAGAAGCTTTGGCGATCAACATTATGAAGATAAAGTGGTTCCTTGGCAGGCTCATGGTAGATGGCTTCGACAGAGATATCAACCTCAGGCAAGAAGATAAGATGGTTGTGCGCTGAGGGCTGATAGTTGACAGAAGAGTGAAGCTCGATTAAGGAAATCACCCATGGAGCATAAAACTTTAAGCCAAATAGATCAATTCCAGATGCAGCAAGTTGTCTGATGAAGAAATCTTGAGCATTGAAGCTGATGCCATTGAGAATATAGAACACCGAAGTCTTCATGGTGCCTTCAAGTTTGGCTGCTGGAGAATGTCCCTTGACAGGCCATAGAGTTCGCCTGACAATGTGATAAATGGTACGAGGCATATACTCGAGGTCCTCGACAAAGAATTCCTTGGGATATTCTGCGTCTTGTGGCAATGGCTTCATCATGATGAGCATCTGACTCATGTTTGGCTCAGGCTTCTGAAATATACTCTCCAGGGCATTCCTGTGTAGCTAACAACCAGGTTCATAGAGCTCACCTGGAGTGGGCAGGGAAGTAAGCTCGATGATGTCTTGAGCTTTAGCTTCATGATGCACATCACCTGTCATCCACTGAAGGACCCAAGTCTTCGGATCCCTGTTGTAGCCACGAATGTGAAGAGTGGCATAGAACTGCAGCAGAAGCTCTTCGTTCCAATGCTCTTTGTCAGTGACGAACTGCAGAAGGCCAGCATCTCTGAAACAGTCTAGGGCTTCTTCCAAGCAGAGCAGACCAACAATAGCTTCAGAATCCAGACGCACGTGTGGAAAGATGCGCCCTTGATTGTATAATACACATGAGTAATAACTGCGTTGCTGATAGCTCCAGAAGCGATCAGATGAGATCTTTGGCTTCGAGTAAGGGTTGTTGGCACTGTCAAAGAATGTGTCGTGTGCCCTGAAGCTGTTTACACTGAACGATCCTGGCGATGTTGCGGCACCTTGAAACCTTGGCAGTTTGGGCTTTTGGCTTCTGGACCTGAGGCCTTTGCTCCACATGATAATCATATTATGGCCTGGCAGCAGGAGGAGGAACCAGAACAGGCCATCAGACAGTGTAAAGTTGGCCGCGATCATATGCCTGCTCAATAGTGTGAGGCCTTGGGGGTGGAACAGCAGCTTCGGCATTGACTGTGGCTTCAGGTTGCACACTAGCTTCAGGTGCAACATTAGCTTCAGGAGCCACAATGTCTTCAGCCATGACAACATCATTGGCTTCAGCAGTGTTGTTTGTGGCCGCCTCAATGTTTTCAACCTCCTCTTCAGTAGCAGGAGGGTCGGGCATAGACACGTTCTCCTCGAGAACAACTTCTTGAGTGACAGGGGGTGTGGCAACTCATTCTTCTTCTTCTTCTCGAGGTTCTTGATGGTCATCGGCTGATGCAGCCGGAATGTTTTCAGCAGCTTTGGCTTCAGACTCGGAGACATTCACGGTAGGGGTGGCTTCATGAAACACTTGACGAGCTACTGGGTTTTGAGGTGCTTCCCCTTCCGGAATGCTCGACATGGCGACCTGTGGCCTAGGGCCTTTGCGAAGCCTGCGGAAAGCGGGCGACGCTTGTGGTGATGGAGTGGTCTGCACATGTAGTCGTCGTCAAGCACTGGAGTGGTGGCTTCAGGAGGTGGGGTAATGGGTGTGTCATCATGACTTGGGGTGTCTTGTTATGGGCGATCAGCTCATCCTCGCGTTGCAAAAGAAGTGCAAGTTGACAAGATCATCAACGACATTGAAGTGCCAGGTCCTCTCACACGCTCAAAAGCTTCACATTTATCTAACTTTTGTGGGCACTATGCTTTTGTCTCTATCACAGAGCCCACTAAGGTAGATGAAGCATTTCTGGAATCTGAGTGGATTCAGGCCATGCAAGAAGAATTACATCGATTCGAGCTCAACAATGTCTGGAACTGGTCAAACGTCCAGATCCTCGCAAGCATAATATCATTGGGACAAAGTGGATCTACCGCAACAAGCAAGATGAAAATGGCCTTGTGGTGAGGAATAAGGCACGACTAGTAGCTCAAGGCTAGACCCAAGTTGAAGGAATTGATTTCGATGAAACTTTTGCACCTGTTGCTAGACTTGAGTCTATTCGCATAATACTCGCCTATGCTAACCATCACAATATCACTTTATATCAAATGGATGTGAAAAGTGCATTCCTCAATGGTAAGCTTGAGGAAGAAGTATATGTTGCTCAACCCCCAGGTTTTGAAGATCCAAAGAATCCCGACAAAGTCTTCAGACTCAAAAAGGCACTCTATGGTCTCAAACAAGCCCCACGGCGTGGTATGATACATTGAAGGAATTCTTCGTGAAGAATGGCTTCACACCAGTTCACTCGACCCTACTCTCTTTACTAAATCATATGATGGTGAACTGTTTGTGTGCCAAATATATGTTGATGATATTATCTTTGGCTGTACTGACCAACGTTATAGTGATGAATTTGCCTATATGATGAGTGAAGAATATCAAATGTCTATGATGGGAGAGTTGAAATTCTTCTTACGTCTTCAAATTCGTCAACAACACAATGGCATATTCATATCTCAGGAGAAATACCTCAAGGATGTCCTGAAGAAATTCGGTATGCAAGATTGCAAAGGCGTCAAAATTCCTATGCCCACAAATGGCCATCTATGCCTTTGATGAAAATGGTATTGACTTCGATCACAAGGTATACCGCTCCATGATTGGTTCTTTATTGTACTTATGTGCATCTAGGCCAGATATAATGCTTAGCGTTTTCATGTGTGCCCGATTTCAAGCTACACCGAAGGAATCACACCATAAGGCTGTGCAGCATATTCTTCGATATCTAGCTCACACACCAAAACTAGGATTATGGTACCCCAAGGGCTCTACTTTTGATCTCATTGGAAATTCTGACTCTGACTATGCTGGTGATCGTGTGGACCGCAAGTCAACATCTGGTACTTGTCATTTCCTCGGACGATCTTTGGTCCATTGGTACTCGAAGAAACAGAACTGCGTATCTCTGTCTTCTGCGGAAGCTGAATACATTGCTTCTGCATCGTGTTGTGTTAAATTGATTTTGATGAAGCAGACTCTCAAGGATTACGGCATCAAAGTGAAGAATGTGCCTCTCTACTGTGACAATGAGAGTGCCATCAAGATTGCTCACAACCCAGTTCAGCACTGGAAGACAAAGCACATTCAAATTCGTCATCATTTTCTTCGTGATCATGTGTTAAAGGGCGACATCTCCATCGAGCATGTGAAGACTGAAGAACAGCTAGCCGATATCTTCACTAAGCCCTTGGATGAGAAGAGATTTAGCAAGTTGCGGTGTGAGCTAAATATCTTAGAATCTTCAAACGTTCTTTGAAAAGGACACACATCCGACAGTTATGCAAAATTGATGACTTAGATGTGCAACACATGAAGAAACATTTTCTTCAATCAATGAAGAATAACACTCTAAGTGTGAAGAAATTAATGAAGAATTTGATTCTCGTAACCCTCGACAATTGTATGCGGTGTCTGAAATCATCATTCTTATCTGATTGGGTCACGCCACCACCAAAGTTGAAAATCTTCAATTTGAGTTTTTCCTCAGTTTTTGAAATTCTTTAGTTTTTCACATTCTTCAACTTTGCAAAATCTTCACTGTTTCCGTCGTTTTTCTTCATTGGCAATACATATATATATATGGGTTTATGTCCTCTACAACATTCACTTATGGCTATTTCTTCAAGTCGCTTTTTCTGCTAAGTGAATGTGATCGGACCCTTCCCCCTCTATTCTATACTCAACCTAATCTATTCACAAATTCTTCATGTGCGTTCTATTTGAAACTCGTTCAAAATCTTCACTGTGTCCTTGTCAGCTGAAAAATTGCGAACGGAACTTTAAAACTGATCTTATCCAAACTTTCGTTTTGCCGCTCAAACCGTTCCGCATCCCACGATGCATTATTTTACTCACCCACGATCGTACACGATCTCCACTACACAGTACGTGGGTGACACATGTCGTGAGAAGGAGAATGGTCGAGCACGTTAGTCCCTAAATCTTCGGGCGAACAGTTTTTCACTGCCTCTATAAATACCCCTCTCTCCATCCTCACTTCTTTTACTCCGCTCGACCTCTCTCTCCCGTTCGAGCTCCTCAAACCCTAGCGCCGCCACTACTCCATCGTCGCTGGTGAGGAAGAGCTTCACTGCCTCGACCTCGTCGCCGACGTACTCGCGCCGACTGCGGAAATCCTCACTCCGCTGCCGCCGTAGCTGTCTTCCTCCGCCAAGTTAGGGCGTGGAAGATCTGAACAGACGAGCTTCACATCTACAACACCCAGTTCGTCGTGTTCTTCATTTAAGGTAAATAAAAGTTACTTTTACTACCCTCGTTGATCCAAATCTTACACTACAAAATCTTCAAAGATGTTTTATTCTTCAAATCCTCACACACAAACACCTCACAAGTTATATGCTCTTGATTCATTTCTCTAAGCAATCATTTTCTTCAAGATTCCTCAATTGTGTGGATCCTCGATCTGTACAACTCTGGAACCTAAGACAAAAGAACGCTTAGTGAAATTCTTCAAAACTCATCTGGTCAAAATCCTCAAAACTTGTTCTTTTGAAAAATCTTACGAGAACGCATATGACCTCTCCAAATTCCTCGCAACTATACTCTGTTCACACGGTACTCATGTCATTCTTTGAATCACTAGGTTCTCATCAACTTAACTCATTTGCAGCGTTCCTCGAAGAAAAGTTGCATACTTCTTGGAGAATTCATTTGTTCAAATTCCTCGGTGAAGAATATGGCGAGAAAGAAAGAAGCCACAAAAAGGAGGAAAGAGGCTGAGGTCATGACCGCGTTTGAAATCCACGAGGAAATTTATCTTTGATTATTGCACACTGATGAAGCCGAGTTCGCAAAGAGAACAAAAATCAGCGCAAGGTGCGGATCCAAAGGATTGAGCGGAGATGGGCACGGGAATGGAGGAGTACAGATATGTAACTCCAAAGTACATGAAGAAATTAGCACTCAATCCTCCATGCCCAAGAGCTCCGTTGCTTTTTGGCCAAGAAGCTGACCCCACCAGCATCAAGCGTGGTGAGGACTTTCCTGAAGAATGGGCCAAGCGCCAAGCCAAGTTGGCAAGACAAGCCAATGAGGCAGTGAGGAAATTCACTGAGGACTCTGCTACTGCTGCTACCCCTGTGGCCTCTGTTAAGCCACGAAAATCTATGCCAAAGAAGCCCGCTCACAAGCCAAGTGCTTCACCAACAGTGCCCTCACGGCTAAGTTCTTCAGCATTGCCCTCACGACCAATTCCTCATGCTACTCCTGCTCCTCCAACATCCTCAGCTCCTTCAAAGTCCTCAGCAGCTCCTCCCAAATCCTCAGCAATTCCGACAAAGTCCTCAGCACCTGTGCATCTGGCCACGTGCCAAAGGACTACAGGCTTCTCCATTGCCTCTGGTGTCTCAGCAAGTTCCTCAGCTGCACCAAAGTCTTCATCTGGCCCGACTCTGCTGAAGACTAAGGCGAGGCTGGACGAGGTCCTCGGCCAAGTCCCAAGAAGAAACAAGTTGCTTTCAAGAGCCACCTGAAGATGATGAGGCTGATGATGATGAACTTGCGGAAATCATCAGAGATCGCCAAGAAAGGGCCGCTAGAGCCAAAGGCACATCTGTGCCTCTGCTATTGGATCCGAGGAAAATCCTCGATTATATTGATCTCTGGCACAAGGATCCAAATATCCCTTTGCCTGATTTTCATTTGACCCCTGGACAAAGTCATATGTTGACTCATTTCATCACAGAAGAGAAATGGAAGTTTGAAAAGGCAAGAGAGATCAAGAAAGCTCAATACAGAAAGGAGAAGTTCCTGAAGAAAAGCGTTGTCAAAATGACACGAGGAACTTCTCAAGGTCGAGAATGAAATCAAGCCCTCGGCAAAAACTTGATGCTTATTATGCTGATTGGCAAGGAGCCAAGGTCAGATTCGTCAACCTGACGAAGAAGTTCACAAATGTTGCTGCCCCAACGCAACATGAAATTCCTCAGGCTGGAGCCTCAGCTCAGCCAACTGAAGAACATGCCAGCACCACTGATGAAGTTCAGGCTGCTGAAGAAAATGCCAGTTCCAGGGCTGATGATCCCATTCCAGCCGCTGAAGAAATTGCCAGGGCATCCACTAGTGGTGCGCCTGAAGAAACTGAACAATTCAGGGCAACTGCATCAGTTGCGCCTGAGGAAATTCAACCAGATTCCTCAGCTCCTCCTGCGCCAACACCCACTCCAATTCTTCCATCTGCCTCGATGTGAAGAAGACCAAGGCTGCGAAGCGAGCTGCTGTGAAGAAAGCGGAAAGCATCAGTGCGTCAAATTCTTGGTACTGTGAAGAAAATGAAGCCAATGATGAGCTCCTTTGAAAATCCAATTGATGTTGTTCCAATTTCCTCAATTCCATCAAAGGACCTTGTTCCTTTTGATGAAGATTATGTGATCCCAAGCGGATCTGATGAAGAAAATCATTCTGCTGCTTCGTCAGAGCAGATAGATGAAGAAATTGAAGTGGACGCAATCCCTTCAACCCCAGTCATTTCCTCACCTATGCCTCAGTTCATAGCTGAAGAGGCCGGTGTTGAGGAACTTGAAGAAGATGTGGATATTGGAAGCACTACGCCAGTAATGAATGATGACCTTTGGGAAAGTCTGCATCCAAATTCTCCACTCTTCACCCCAATCCAACAAATACCTCAGTCCCCTGCTCCTACTGTTCAAATGGGCTCTGAAGAAACTCATCCAACTTCATCATCCTGAAGAAATTCCAGCCACTAGCGCTGATGAACCTTCTTCTGATCCTCGAATTTGCACCTATTGAGGAACAAGAAATTCCTCAGCCTGAAGAACCTGAGATTGCGATTCCAGAGGTCGTGATGCAACTCACTGACACTCCACTGCCAAAGCCCAAGGATCCCTTCTTAACAAAGCAAAAGTTCAAGACTGAAGACTTCTTCAGCGAGCATGTATTCTTCATTGATTACAATCCATATGATTCTGCTCGCATAAGGAAGAGGCGTTTCTGGACTGCCAGCCAAGCCAATTTCTATTCCTCAGTGCTTTTCAATAAAGACAAAGTCTTCGATCATGCTCATATTCCTCATGTGGACATGGAGTCTCTGCCAGGCTTTGAGCCAGTCCTCAGTGTTCTTCACGACGCAGGACTTCTGAATTTCTGCACTGATATCTATGACTGGAATGAATAACTCATTTTTCAATTCTATGCAATGCTGCACATCACCGAAGACGCTGAAGACGTGAACTCATGGGTGCTAGACTGGATGTCTGAAAAAACTCACTACAAGGCACCAGCAACTGAATTGCTTCGTGCTCTACCACTCAGTCCTCCACTTGACGGTGCTCGTTGTATCTACAACGAACCAGAACTTTCAAATCACTTGTATGCAAGTCTTGATGAAGCCTTTGAAGCCAAGGCAGGCCCCAAGAACCAAATTCCTCGTCAAGGAATTATTGTATGTGCCTCGGGCATCTCTCGGATTACGACGAAGACAATGAGTCCTATCAAAGGCCACGACTCGAATGATGAAGAAGTCGTTGGCATCATGAAGAATATGCTTTTCAACATAATCCATGGCGTTCCCGTCAACTTCCATGATTTCTTCATGAGGACTCTGGCAAACATTGCTATGTGACCATTTGAGCTGAAGCCTTATGCGCCTTGGATAATGAGATTCATCAGGACAAGGTCTTCACTCAATTACAAGGCTGATTCTCTGAACTACTACAGTTACTTGCCCCCGATTGAAGTCCTCAAACGGACATTTACCTCAGCTGATGACAAGGGCAAGGCCACTGCTGTGATCGATCAAGGCATTCGTCCATTGGATGGACAGTTTCGCAAAGCTGCATCCTACTCCACCAATGATGACTCTGCCACACATGACTCTGCTGATGAAGTCATGTACCTGGGGTAGGGTCATAGACCTGCCCAAAGGTACCCTCCACAAGGACATTCACAAGAGAAGCAGCCTTCCAGTCGACCTAGTAGGCTTCCACTCGACAGATTTAAAGACACTCGACTATGAAGACCCACTCGACCACCAAGAGTCCAAGAGCCACTCGGTGTCCAAATGGTCTGTAGTTAAATAGTCTTTATGTCCTTAATGACACTTTATGTAAGGTGTTACCAAGATGCGCCTAGCTTTAATGCACCTTAAACCCTCTACTACGTGGGCTGGCTGGGGTCCTGGCGCACTCTATATAAGCCACCCCCCTCCACAGGTAGAAGGGTTCGCACCCCTGTAACACATACACAGATAATCCAAGAAGGGCCTGGACTCGTAAATCCCTTGCGTATACAACTACTCCATAGCTAGGATCTTGCCTCTCCATACCTACCCCCCATTCTACTGTCAGACTTAGAACCACGACAGTTGGCGCCCACCTTGGGGCAGGTGTTCTAGCGAATTGTTTGAGAAGTTGGGATTCTCTCGATCTTCGGCATCATGGTTTCAGGTGGAGTTCTGGTCGACGGCCACGAGATCCGTCTTGGTGCGGTCACATTCGTCGCCGATGACTCCGCTTGGCTTCAGGAGGCTCCACTCGACGTGGACGCGCTCCCCCATCCGCAGGCGACGCACTTTTCGCGTGTGTCCGCGGTGTCCTCCTCAAGGCAACCGTCGACCCAGTATGGGCCGGCTCTGCGCTGTCTTCACTCCCAGTCTCCCACCGGCGCAAGCATTCCGGTCGGTCGAGGCTTCAGCGGTGGGTGAGGCATGCGGTGGCCCGCCAGTCGGCCATCCCCCAAGTCGCGGCGATCGAGCCCGATGAATCCCTCTACGGCCTATTCGACCTGTCGACTGGCTCTGTAGAGACCGCGTCCGAATGTGATAGCAGTGACCCGGCGGCAGAGGTTCTGATGGTCGATGGACCACGCAGTCCCCCTGGATTCACCCGCACCAACGAAGGTGGCGGTGGAGGCGATCCGGTGCAAGCCCACGAAGAGTACTTGACCGAGCCCTCACTTCGCTCCGAGAGAGGAGCTTCGTCGTCGGAACATGGATGCACTTCACACTCCTATCGTTGGAGAAACCCCCGAGGCTCGCGCCTTGGAGGATGCGCGCTTGGCCAACCTGGCTGAGCGCACTCGACTGGAGAATCTTCAGCGAGTGCTGGACGAGCGTACGTGACCAAGGGTTCCAGAGTCCAGTCGACGCCAGCTCTTTCAACCGCCAACCCAGGTATATTGAACTCCGATTCAGAATTTAGCAGCTGCCGCCCGTATAGCAGAATCAATTCAGCCTTCCCAGTCGGAGGCAGGTAGAGGTTTGCAGCAAATCAGGGATTTGCTCCGGGCAGCAAGAGATCAAAACTCAGTTGTATCCCAGTCGCGGAACAGGGTTCACAGCCGATCCGTCGATGCGAATTCATTCCAGTCGGCCCATAGTCCAAGATCGCCCCCGAGGCGTGAGGAACGTGGAGGCCGGCGTGATGATCAATACAAGGGTCATGAGCAGTATGAGCACCGATTCGATCGCAACGATCGACGTCGAGTGCCCACTCCTACCCCAAGGGGTGGATCATACGCTCCCCGGCAGCAGGACGACAGACGCCAAAACAGTGCTGGGCTAAGAGTTCCAGACGACCCCAGTTAACCAGGCTTTGATGCGAGATCCATTATCGTTCAAGGTTTGGTCGACAGGAATAGAGCTCACCGAGACGGCCATTATAGAGATGTTCCTTCCAGTAGTAGAGTTCATGTCTCGGGACCAGAGAGTTTCAGCAGGGCCATCAGGGCCGCAGTGATTCCTCCCAACTTCAGGTTGGCGACTGGAGTCAGCAAGTTCATCGAGAATCCAAGCCCCGACACTTGGCTTGAAGATTACCGAGTGGCGGTTCAGATCGGCGGTGGCAACGATGAGGTAGCCATGAAGCATTTACCTCTTATGTTGGAGGGTTCAGCCAGGCGTGGTTGAATCGATTAGCACCCAGCAGTATTTACACTTGGGAAGATCTTGCCCAGTGTTTGTCAGGACATTTGAAGGAACCTGCAAACGACCGGCAGGTTTGACAGAGTTGCAGTCGTGCGTGCAAAAGTTGAGTGAAACCTTGAGAGATTATATCCAGAGGTGGATCACTTTGCACCACACAATCGAGAATGTATCGATCACCATGCGATCTGTGCCTTCAAGGAAGGTGTCAAGAACAGAGAATTGAGTTTGAAATTTGGTCGAACCGGAGATATGACCACTGAGTCGGATGATGGAGATTGCCACCAAATATGCAAATGGTGAAGAAGAGGATCGGCTCCGGAGTGGTAAATATAAATCGGCCGCCAATGAGACCGGCGGAGGAAACTCCAATGGAAGCGAAGCCTTGAAGCCGAGCCAATGACTCCCGGAGAGGCCTTGGCGATGACCCTGTGAAAGTTCAAGGGGAAACCCAAGGGTCCTTGGAACCCTAAGAAGGTGAAATACTAGGATGGGAACGACGTGTTGGATTTACCATGTCATATTCATACAAAGAAATATGAAGAGGGTAAACTCATTTACCCGAAACATACCACTCGTCAGTGTCGGCTCTTGATTCAGCAGTTCCAACGGAAACAACCCAAGGATAAGGATAAGGAGACAGACAAAGTTGAGGATAGAGATGACAGTGATGGTGGATATCCCCAGGTCAATTCCACCCTGATGATTTTCTTGACGTCGAAAGCAAAAGTCGATTGAAGGTTATCAATCGGAAGTAAACTTGGTTGCTCGGCGACTCCCAATTATCTGAAATGGTCCCGGACCGCCATCACATTCGACCGGTCCGATCACCCGGCGCACATTGCCACCCCTCGGGAGGCAAGCATTGGTGGTCGACCCAGTTGTCGAAGGCACTCGACTGACCAAAGTCCTGATGGATGGTGGTAGTGGTTTGAATATATTATACGCGGAGACGTTGAAAGCGATGGGCATTTCGATGTCCAGACTCAGTACCAGTAACATGAGCTTCCACGGAGTCATTCCTGGAAAGAAGGCTGAGTCACTCGGCCAAATTGCTCTTGATGTAGTTTTTGGTGATTCAAAGCATTTTCGGAAAGAAAAGTTGACCTTTGAGGTCGTGGATTTCCAGAGCGCTTATCACGCTATTCGGGAGACCAGCTTATGCACGCTTTCATGGACCGACCATGTTACGTGTATCTTAAAGCGAAGATGCCTGGTCCCAAGGGCGTGATCACCGTCACGAACAATCGGAAGAAGGCGGAAGAGTGCTTCGGAAAGGCTCTAAGATCGCCGATGCTCGGTTGGCGATGGTAGAGCTACAAGAATATCGAAAACTGCGGATCCGAGTGATTTGTTGCGAGCTAAGAAGCCCGCCACGGAGTCAAGATTCGACATTCGATCGCGAGACAAAACAGGTTCACATTCACCTGACTGATCCCGATGCTGCTCCGACCAACATCTCAACAACACTCGACTCAAAATAGGAAGAAGCGCTCATCCAGTTCCTCCGTGAGAACTGGGACATCTTTGCATGGAAGCCTGCTGACATGCCGGGTGTTCCCAGGGGGCTGGCTGAGCATCGCCTACGAAGTCGACCCAAAATTCAAACCAGTTAAAGAGTATCTTGGCGGTCCGCCGTCCAGAAGAGAAAGGCCATTGGCGAGGAGGTGGCTCGGCTCTTAGCAGCAGAGTTCATCCGAGAGATCTACCACTCCGAGTGGCTCGCCAACGTTGTCTTGGTCCCCAAGAAGGACAAGTCGTTGCGCATGTGCATCGATTTCAAGCATATCAATCAGGCTTGCCCGAAAGATCATTTCCCTCTTCCTCGCATCGACCAAATAGTCGACTCAACTGCGGGATGCGAGAGGTTGTCTTTTTTAGACGCCTATTCCGGGTACCATCAGATCCGTCTGTATGGACCCGATGAGATTAAAACAGCGTTCATCACTCCATTCGGGTGCTTCTGTTATGTCACCATGCCATTCGGTCTCAAGAATGCCGGAGCCACATTCATGAGGATGATTCCGAAGTGTTTGCTCACTCAAATCAGTCGGAATGTGGAAGCATACATGGATGATACAGTGGTCAAGTCACGAAAGGGTTCCGACCTGTTGACTGACCTTGCTGAAACATTTGCCAACCTCAGGAGGTATGATATCAAGCTTAATCCATCAAAGTGTACATTTGGAGTTCCTGGTGGAAAGTTACTCGGTTTTCTCGTTTCTGAGCAAGGAATCGATGCTAACCCAGAAAAGGTTAGCACCATAATCCGAATGAAGCGCCCTGTGCGTGTGCACAATGTCCAGAAACTTACTGGATGCTTGGCCGCTTTAAGTCGATTCATCTCTCGCCTCGGTGAAAAGGCATTGCCTCTTTACCGATTGATGAAGAAGTCAGACAAGTTCGAGTGGACTCTAGAAGCTGATGCAGCGTTTGCAGAGCTCAAAGCTCTACTCTCCACCCAGCCGGTGCTTGCTTTGCTCCAATCAGCAAAGAGCCTTTGCTGCTTGACATTGCAGCCATTGGACAAGTCGTCGATGCCGTACTTACGGTCGGCGGGAAGAAGAAGGAAAAGCCTTCAAAGTTCAACGCCCGGTTTATTATCTTTACGAAATCTTGACCCCATCAAAGCAAAGATACCCTCACTATCGGAAGCTTGTTTACGGGATCTATATGACCACGAAGAAGGTTGCTCATTATTTCTCCGATCATTCCATTACGATTAAATCGTGACGCCCTTTGTCGGAAATTCTTCATAACAGAGATGCAACTGTTCGAGTGGCAAAATGGGCGATTGAACTCCTTCCCCTTGATATCAAATTCGAGGCAAAGAAAGCCATCAAGTCCCAAGCAATAGCAGATTTCCTCGCCGAGTGGACTGAACAACAACTTCCGACCCAAGTTCACTCGGAACACTGGACTATGTTTTTCGATGGTTCCAAGATGCTGAATGGTTCTGGTGCATGGGTTGTGTTGGTTTCCCCCCGAGGAGATAGGATCAAGTATGTTCTCCAGATTCACTTTGATTCTTCCAACAACGAAGCAGAATATGTAGCTCTCCTGTATGGGTTGCGCATGGCCATTTCACTCGGCGTCCGTCGCCTAATGGTCTATGGCGACTCGGATCTGGTTGTTAATCAAGTGATGAAGGAGTGGGATGTCAGAAGCCCAGCTATGACAGGTTATTGTAATGTCAAGGAGAAAGTGGAGAAGAAATTCGAGGGGTTAGAGCTTCATCATATACCCGGCGAAAAATCAAGCTGCGGATGATTTGGCGAAGATAAGGTCCAAGAGGGAAGCCATTCCCAGTAATGTATTTTTGGAACACATTCATGCTCCATCAGTGCAGGAGGATCCTTTCACAGAAGAAGCCCCGCAGCAAAAGAGTGCCAACGATCCGACTGAAGTTGAGGTCCCAGCCTTGGTCGACCTGATTATGGAAGTTGTGGTCATCACTCCCGACTGGACAGTGCCGTACATCGCATATATCCTAAGGAAAGAGCTCCCAGAGAATGAAGAAGAGGCTCGACAGATCGTCCGTCGATCCAAGGCCTTTAAAGTGATCAAGGGACAATTGTACAGAGAAAGCGCGACTGGAGTCGGCCGAAGTGTATCACGCCGGAAGAAGGTCGAGATAATTCTTGAGGATATCCACTGGGAACTGTGGCCATCATGCTCATCTCGGACCATTGTGGCTAAAGCATACCGAGGGGATTTTACTTGGCGAAAGCAAATGAAATGGCAAAAGAAATAGTCGAAAAGTGTGAAGGACGTCAGTTCTATTCCAACATGTCACACAAGCCAGCCTCAGCCTTGAAGACCATTCCACTCGTTTGGCCCTTCGCTGTTTGGGGATTGGACATGATTGGACCGTTGAGAACTGCCAGAAGCGGTTTCACCCATTTGCTAGTAGCAGTCGACAAGTTCACCAAGTGGATCGGGCCAAGCCCATCAAGAACCTCGATGCATGCACTGCTATCGGTTTCATTAGAGAGTTGATATTCAGATATGGAGTTCCATAGCATCATCACCGACAATGGGTCAAACTTGAAAATGACAAGTTCAAAGCCTTCTGCGCCTCTCAAGGCACGCTGGTCGACTATGCTTGATGGCTCATCCTCGGTCGAATGGACAAGCGAGAATGTGCAAACGGCCTCATTCTCAAAGGGCTAAAACCTCGGCTGATCGTGATCTCAAACACGCAGCAGAGCTTGGGTCGACGAACTTCCATCAGTTCTCTGGGGATTGAGGACCACTCCTAATCGGTCGACTGGGAGAACTCCATTCTTCCTGGTCTATGGAGCTGAAGCAGTTCTGCCGAGTGACCTACTTCACAATGCACCTCGAGTCGAGCTATACTCTGAAGGAGAAGCGGAACAAGCCCGACAAGATGCAGTCGATCTCTTGGAAGAGGAGAGAGAGATGGCCTTGATCCGCTCGACTATCTATCAGCAAGACTTGCGTCGATTCCATGCCAGAAATGTGAAGAGTCGAGCCTTCCAAGAGGGAGATTTGGTCCTCCGAGTGGATCAACAGAAACCACACAAGCTTGCTCCCACTTGGGAAGGTCCCTTCATCATCACGAGAGTCCTCCACAACGGGACATATCATCTCTACAACATCGATCGCCAGATCGACGAACCTCGAGCTTGGAACGCGGAGCTGCTCCGCCCCTTTTACACTTAAAAACTCACTCGGTTGAGATGTAATAAAAGTACTTTTGTAGTTTGCTTATCCAAGACAAGAATGTTATAATTTTCCCAGTGATTGTTATTGCTTTTTTGTTGAAATTACCCCCAGTGGGTGGCTTAGTCGCGAATCCGATTCACCTAAGTTAGTAAAAAAAATCCTTTCCGAGTGCGAGCCAGTCTCTCACTCGGGGGCTTAGCTGCGAATCCGCTTCGCCTAAGTATCCAAAATCCTACCGAGTGGCGAGCCAGCCTCCCACTCGGAGGCTTAGCTGCAGTCCAAGTACTCGCCTAAGTATCCAAATTCCTACCGAATGGCGAGACAGCCTCCCACTCGGAGGCTTAGCTGCAGTCCAAGTATTCGCCTAAGTATCCAAAATCCTACAGAGTGGCGAGCCAGCCTCCCACTCGGAGGCTTAGCTCCAGTCCAAGTACTCGCCTAAGTATCCAAATTCCTACCGAGTGGCGAGCCAGCCTCCCACTCGGAGGCTTAGCTGCAGTCCAAGTACTCGCCTAAGTATCCAAATTCCTACCCAGTGGCAAGCCAGCCTCCCACTCGGAGGCTTAGCTGCAGTCCAAGTACTCGCCTAAGTATTTAAATCTTACCGAGTGGCGATCCAGCCTCCCACTCGGAGGCTTAGCTACAGTCCAAGTACTCGCCTAAGTATTCAAACCCTACTGAGTGGTGAGCCAGCCTCCCACTCGGGGGCTTATAACAGCCCAAGGATTCACCTTAAACATCCAAAGAGATAAAAATCCTACCGAGTGGAGAGCAAACCTCCCACTCGGGGGCTTAGCTGAAGCCCAGTGCTCGCCTAAGTAATAGAAATCCTACCGAGTGGAGAGCAAACCTCCCACTCGGGGGCTTAGCTGCAGCCCAGTGCTCGCCTAAGTAATAGAAATCCTACCGAGTGGAGAGCAAACCTCTCACTCGGGGGCTTAGCTGCAGCCCAGTGCTCGCCTAAGTAATAGAAATCCTACCGAGTGGAGAGCAAACCTCCCACTCGGGGGCTTAGCTGCAGCCCAGTGCTCGCCTAAGTAATAAAAACCCTACCGAGTGGAGAGCAAACCTCCCACTCGGAGGCTTAGCTGCAGCCCAGTGCTCGACTAAGTAAGGAATTCATCCCAATCCGCAAGGACGACGAGGTGCAGGTCGACTGCAACCTCCTCCTTCGGAGCTTCGCCACAAGCACAACGTGCGGTTCGTCCCGATCCGTAAGGATGACAAGGTCAGTCACAGCCTGTGTTTCACCTCTACCTGCAGGATAAACGAAGCACAAGTCGATTGGAATTTCAACGGAATATCTTCCGACTGAGGAATAAAGTTGTCTCGAATGCAAGCAAAGCATGTTAAAGGAAAAACCAAGTTCAGATAAATGTCCTACGAATCCAAAGGCGCTCAGGCATTAAGCCTGTTAAAGTTTACCGGTTACAGAAACCACTCGGCATTCCGAGGAAAATTTAAAGTGGGACTTAGAAGTTTTTTACTCCTCCGGCGGAGGACTGTAAGGTGCAACAAACTGGTCGAGGTCGATTCCGTCAGCAATACGGGAGGCAGAAGCGATGAAAGTCTCCATGAAAGATCTGAAGTTGTGCTTCCTGGTATTGGCAACCTTGAGAGACACTAGCTTGTCCTCTTGTGCTTCTTTGCAGTGGACACGAACCAGAGATAGAGCAACATCAGCACCACACCTGGCAGATGACTTTTTCCATTCTTGCACTTGACTTGGAATCTCATTCAGTCGAGTCATCAGGGATTCAATATCATTCTGGAGAGTCTGTTCTGGCCAGAGAGTCGAGTCGATCCGCGAAACTGCAACTTTCAGTCGAGCAAGATAATCCACTACGCTAGCAACACGAGACTCCAGTCGGAGCACATTCATAGCAGCTTCGTCCTTCACAGGAGAGTTGATGGGGTCCAAGCTGGTTTCCACTCGACTGGTTTCTTCTTCAAAGTTTTGGCAGAATTCGATAACACAACTCAGACTCAAAATGAAGATCATGTGATGAGCGGTGAGAGCAAGACAGTTGGATAAAAGAGATTACCTTCAAGCATGAGAAACAGCTTCTTGGCGAACCCTCCAAGATAAATCTCCAGGTCGTTTCGCTTCCCCGCCAGCTGGCCAACCTTGTCAGACAGAACATTCTTGTCGTTCTTCAGTCGACTGACTTCCTTGTTAGCCGCGTCAAGAGAGGCTTTCAGCTTGGCATTTTCATCTTCAAGTTTGTCGACTGAGGCAAGCTTCTCTTCAGCGAGCTTTGTTTTCTCCAAAGCCGCCTTCTGTGCCTCTGCAAGGTCAAGGTCCTTCTTCTTCAAAGTCTCTTCCAGTTTATCTGCAAAGCAACAATGAGAACAGAGTTGAGAATGAGCAGAAAAACAGAGGCAGTCGTCAAAAATTCTCACCAGCCATACCTTTTGCTTCATCCTTTGCCTTCTGCAAGTTCTCCTGAGCAAGCTTCAAATCGAGGTTGAGCTGAATCTGCTTTTTCTCTAACTCAGTATAGCGAGCCACAAGCTCGCAAGATTTCTACAAAAAGTCAACCAACGAAAGACAGCAAAGACAGATCACTTCCGAGTGACTAAGGAAAAATAGTAGCATTTCTAAGACTACGGTCGAATAAAAACATTCTACAGTAGTCTCGGGGACTACACCCAGCGGGTGCACTCAGCGTGCCCCCACTGGTTTACCAATTTGGTTCGATCAGTCGACCAAAAGAGGCAAAAAGGTTATGATTCTAAAAACATGGCTAATTGTCAGCGGCCAGCCGCAGTAAAAAAAACAGTTCTTTAGACTATAGTCAACTGCACGCAGTCGACCATAGTCTCGGGGACTACACCCAGTGGGTGCACTTAGCGTGCCCCCACCGGTTTTACAGTTCCATTCGACTTGGTCCGTCCATGTCGAGTGAAGAAGATCACAACATAAAGAACATAGCCGACTGCACGCAGTCGACCATAGTCTCGGGGACTACACCCAGTGGGTGCACTCTGCGTGCCCCCACAAAAGTTCAAACGATACACACACCCAAAGGTGTACAGATATGTAAATCTCCGTAGAAAGCAGTTTCAGATAGTATATCCTAACAAAGCAAGCGACGATCGACTTACTTGGACATTGCTCGAGAGCTGAACTGGCATCATAGGCGCTGACTTGCCTCTCGAGCCGCTTTCACCTCCTCCATCATGATCCCTGCCTGGCGTATGGCCTCCTTAGCAGCACTTACTTGGTCTTCCGGACGTGGTGTGTAGCAAAGAGAGATGGTGGATCAGCGATGACGAAGTGGGTCGGGCACTTGTCAGCGGTACAGCAAAAGATACAGAAGTCCGAGTGGCGTTGCCTCCTTCGGAAATCAGCGTCTCAGGAGTCGCCGCGACTTGAGCAGCCTTGCCAACAGGCACTTTCTTGTTCCTCCTCTTCCTCAATGGCGCTTCCTCGTCATCATCGGGGAGATCAATGACGTGAGGCGGAACTACAAGAGAGATCCAGAAGTAAACATGGAAGCCCAATCGACTAACAAGCTCCAGTCGGCTAAAAGTGAAACCTTAGAGTTCTTACCAAGATTGGAAGTGGCCGCATCCTCCATTTCCTGATCATCGTGCTTGGCTGAAGTCTCGGAGGTAGCGAAGCTGTAGATTTCAAAAGTCGGCTGATCAGTCATCAAGTCGACCAAAAGTTCACTCATGTTGAAAAAGGAAATACAAGGTTCTGTTGGTTACCCGGAGATGGTGGGGATGACCATTCCCATCTTGGGCAGGGCCTTCGCCGGCTTTGACGACGTCGCTCGAGGTTGCTTCGGCGACTTCTTAGTCGGCGCGGGAGAAGTTGTCCTAGGTCGCTTCGTCGACTAACCGGTGGGCACAACAGCTTTACCGCGCCCGGCCGCCGGGTCGTGGGTCAACTTGGACCTTCCCTCCGAGCGAGGAGGGTCGACGTCTTCCTCCTCTTCTTCCTCCTCCTCCTCATCATCAGAGCCATCATCCTCCTCATCCTCCTCGCCGTTGGACTCCCATTCCTCCGGACTCTCACCTCCACTTCCTTCTTCTTCTTCGGCTGTTTCCTGTGCCCCGTTGGGCATCGAATACATCTCAGTGGTGAGCTAGAAGACAACAAAACAAGGTGAAAGTCAGTCGACGAAATTGACATCAAAACAGAAGGAATGCAACAGAATCACAGTCGGAGATAAGCGGTGATACCTTGTCTGGTTGGTAACTCTGGTCGAGTGGTGGAATCCTCCTAGCTCCGCGAGGGTTGTCTTTATTTCCTGTGATGGCAGTCATCCACTTCTCCAGTATGGCGTCATCAACCTCCTCCGGATGGACCCGAGTGGTATCATCCGTACCAGAGTACATCCACATCAGATGACCTCGGTATTGGAGTGGCTGAATACGCCGTCGGAGAAAAACCTCCTGGAGATCCATGCCGGTCACCCCATCGCGAATAAGCTGGACTACACGCTCCATCAACAGCTTTACTTGGGCATTCTCCTCTGGTAACACCTTCAGGGAAGATGGCTTGTTCACTCGACTCATGGAGAAAGGAGGGAGCCCAGTCGACTGCCCCGGCGTCGGCTGGTCTTGGCAGTAAAACCAGGTCGACTGCCACCCTCTAACCGAGTCGGGGAGAGTCATAGCTGGAAAGGCGCTCTTCCCCCTCATCTGGACCCCAAGTCCCCCACACATTTGGATTACTTGGGTCGTCTCGTCATTCGGGCTCGTTTTCTTCAACGTCTGAGAGCGACAGGTGAATATGTGCTTGAAAAGACCCCAATGCGGTCGACAACCCAAGAAATTCTCGTAGAGCGAAACGAAAGCAGCAAGATACACAATGTAGTTTGGAGTGAAATGGTGGAGTTGCGCTCAAAAAGTTCGAAACCCCGGAAAAAGGATTTGGCGGCAGAGAAAACCCCCTATCTACGTGGGTGGCCAGGAGGACGCCTTACCCTCTTCAAAGCGGTTGCCACTCCGTGCCGGAAGCCTCGCCGACCCATGGGGGATCAGTCCTTCGTTGGCCAGATCGGTGAGATCTTTCTCGGTGATGGTCGAACGGATCCAGTCTCCTTGGACCCAGCCCTGCGGCAGCTTGGACCGCGAAGAGGAACCGCCCGACTGGGCGCTCTCCCCTTGGCCTTCGCCGCCGTCCTCTTCACCCGTCCCAGGGCGGCAGTCTTGTCCTTCACCATGGTCGCCGGCGAGAAAGGTACCAAGCTTCGGCGCTGGACGGACGGAGAGCGTGGCGAGAAAGTTTTGGAGGTGGAGAGAGGAGAAGTCTGAGGACGCACTGTTCAAAATGCCCGGTCCAACGCTTTATATGGGGTCGCTTCTGAGTGGCTGACCGGTAGGCCCAGGCAATCCCGTCACGATCCCGCAACAGGCGCGCGCACGATACGTGGCGAAAAAGGCGGCGCGAGGATCGAGGCGTCATCATCTTATCCCATCCGAGTGCCGCGTTTTCTCCGCTTCGCGCGCTTCCAAAAATTCGGATCCCGCGAAATCCGCTAACCGCAGAGCAACTCGTCAGATAACAAATTTCCTCAGATCCATCGCTCGAAAATCCTCAGGTTCACAAAGTTCATACGACAAACGTGAAGAATGGATCAAGGCGACTGAAAGAGAAGTTGATGCCATCACTAAAAGGTCGTTGATCCAGAGTAAGACGCACTCACAACACGAAGAACAGGTCGGAAAGATTATCAACTCCTTCCTCACTCAAACCTCGATCCATTCGGGGGCTAATGATGAAGTCATGTACAGGGTAGGGTCATAGACATGCCCAAAGGTACCCTCCACAAGGACATTCACAAGAGAAGCAGCCTTCGATCGACCTGGTAGGCTTCCACTCGACAGATTCAAAGACACTTTCGACTATGAAGACCCACTCGACCACCAAGAGTCCAAGAGCCACTCGGTGTCCAAAGCGGTCTGTAGTTAAATAGTCTTTATGACCTTAATGACACTTTATGTAAGGCGTTACCGATGAACGCCTAGTCTTAACGCACCTTAAACCCTCTACTACGTGGGCTGGCTGGGGTCTGGCGCACTCTATATAAGCCACCCCTCCACGGTAGAAGGGTTCGCACCCCTGTAACACATACGCAGATAATCCAGTCGACCGCCTCCGGGCTCCGAGAAATAGGGCTGTTACTTCCTCCGAGAAGGGCCTGAACTCGTAAATCCCTTGCATATACAACTACTCCATAGCTAGGATCTTGCCTCTCCATACCTACCCCCCATTTTACTGTCAGACTTAGAACCACGACATCTACCGCAAATACCTCAGTCAAGCAAAGTCCTCAAGCTACTGCACCCAGGGTGATGACTGATCGTGAGTTACTCCTCAGTCTTCATCAGAAGGTTGATCGCAATCATAAATGGGTCAAGCGTCAGTTTGGTTCAATTCTTCATAACATGACCTCAAAACACAATGCAGTGAAGAAAAACCACTACTACCTCCATGAAACCTTCAAACGCACCTGGGCTATTCTTTCACATGTCTACAGTGCGGAAGAACTGACGACAATGGGACTCAAGGAAGAATTTGACTGGTCTGCACCTCCTCCGAAGAAATACAAGAAGGTCAAAGTTCCTTGCTTGGTGGCCAGCTCCTATTCTTCCTCGTGCAACACTGATGAAAATGAATACTTGGACGACACCGCGGCAGGCCCTACTACAACAACCGACCCCAACAACGCTCGCGCTCCTTCTTCAACTTGAAATTCTTGAGGCGTTAGTCCTCGCTTTTGATCCTTTTGGTCATTCGATGACAAAGGGGGGAGAAATTTGAGTTAGTCTTAATGCGGGTCTATTATATGGGCAATTTATTTTGTTAAGTTACAACTCTCGTTCTTCTGAAACTTTTATTGGATCGAGTTCTAATCTTAAACCCGATGTTGCTTTGATACTTTTGATGCACTGTGCTCTTGCACTATGCTCTGATTCTCTTGAGCTTCTTGAGCTCTGATACTCTTGATGCGTTATTTTGCAAGCTTGTTCCTCATTAATGTTATCGCACGCATGCTGAATTACGTCAAGCACCATATCCCATCATGCATTTCAAATTCTTCATGTTATATGTCAAATGCGTGTATGAATTACAAGATATAGGGGGAGATCTCCATGATTCAACTCTTCAAATGTGCATTGCCTCAAAAGCAAATTCCTCACTATGCACATCTTCGTGGGGAGTTCTTCTATATCTTGCAATCAAATTCCTCATTATCGATATTTACACTTCATATGTTTATCCCGTTGAAAACTTAACCTATATTGTCATCAATCACCAAAAGGGGAGATTGTAAGTGCATCTAGTGCCCTTAGTGATTTTGGTGTATTGAAGACTTATAGGTTAAGGATCTAATGCATTTGTGAGTGTACACAGGTCTATAAGTCTATGAGGAGTTTGATGTTTACAGAGAAAGTCGAACCCTAAAATGAAGTTCTTCGACTGAAGACTTTGTTATTCTGAAGACTTTCTGAAGACTTTGAAAGTGAAGAAATTGGTGTAACCTTGAAGACTTGGTATTCATTTGAGGAACATGAAGCGTGAAGACTTTCGTTTTCGTTGTTTCATTTTCTCTTTCTTGAGTCATAGGAAACACCGTATCGTTAAAGGGGGTCGAGGAAATACTAAGGAAAAATTTCCATGTGATGCTCAACTCAAAATCCTACACCTACCAATCCCTTGAGTGAAGCCTTTGGAAAACTCATACGCTTCAGTCAATTTCTTGATGTGAGACGAAGCTCTTCCGGTCGTTGAGGAATTTGTTCGGACTGAGGAGTTAGGAATTCGCCAGTGCGAATTGCCTACATAGTGAGGAACATGATAGCCCTGAGGAATTTGATATTCAAATTTCCGACCGTTGTTGTCTTCTTGGCCACTGTCCCAAAATATCTTATCCACCTAACGGTCATATCATTGAAGGGCATTTATGTCTTATCATGTTGGGCTGCTCCCTAGGATATAAATAGCCGCCCCTACAACCACTAGCTGGTTGGCTGCTCCGAGAGAAACTTGACACTTGTCATTTGAGAGCAACCCATCCTTCGAGGACTTTGAGCGAAAATCATCGAGTGAGGAAAAACCCAAAAACCAAACCCCTACAAACCCAAAGTGATTGAGCATCACTGAAGAGATTGATCCTGCGTGGATCCGACGCTTGTTACCTTTGAAGACGGTGCTCCTTCCAGACGGTTAGGCGTCATGGTCTAGAGCATCCAAGAGGAATTGTGGATCGCCGAGTGACCAAGTCTGTGAAGGTTTGGAAGTCACCTGAAGACTTACCACGAGTGATTGGACGAGGTCTGTGTGACCTTATTTTAAGGAGAATACGTTGAGGACTTGGTGTCCTGAGCTGCGTGCTCAGCGACTGGGTGTCCGGGACTATGTGTCCTCGAGTTTAAATACTCAGCCGCTCCAACCAGACGTACAACTGAGACAGCAGTTGGAACTTGTCTACCAAATCATTGTCTTCACCAACCTTACTGGTTCTATCTCCTCAACCCTTTCATTTCCTCATTACTGTGTTGAGTGTTTATTCATATCTGTGTTTGAAGACTTTGACTGAAGACTTTCTCAATTTCCTCGATTCAATTTCTTCAGTCTGTTTGTCTTCATCTTGAGCTATCCTGTGTTTATGCTTTTCTGTACTCTTTGTTTGTCTTCATTTCATCATGATGACCATGCCCACATTCTGTTATGCTTACTTCTGAGTACTTATTCCGCTGCAAGTAGTTCTTCGCTAAGGAATTTCCTCACCGGCAAATTCCTCAGTGAAGAATTCATAAAAATTGCCTATTCACCCCCCCTCTAGTCGATATAACGCACTTTCAAATGGCTTCAGAACGGGACTTGGGCAGTAGACCTCTGCATACAATATCTCCCCATGGTCACTTGATGGCATTCTTTTCAGCATACTCAGTGGTGACAAATCTGTACTTGAACCATTCCTCTGCCCAATATCTTCGAATCCATTGGATTCGAGTCTTGCACTGATTGTAATTCTCTTCAGGATCTGTCTTGTACATTTCAAAAAGATCTGGTGGCAAATCCTTGGCTGTATCCCCACGGTGCTGCCTGCCGCCCTTTCTTGCTGACTTCTCAGTGGCCATTATATTCAAACTAAAAGGCTTCAAAACTGTGAATGGCTTTCGTTTGCTGGTCAGACAGGCACTGGCTTTGGGTGAGTGAATGTGATACTGTAAGAACTCTACAAATGAATGCAGACTATAAGAACCAAGGGATTCTCCCACAGACATGTACCTGTGATAGCATTAGAGGTGCGAGGGAAGGGGAAGAGGTCATATGCACTCTCAGAAGATTTGAAGATAAATCAGTTTGAAGACATTAACCTCATAGCGCGAAGACATTCACTTATTTGATGAGAGTTTGTTCCAGATTTGTATGAATCCGAGAATAAGTACAAGTGAGGAATCTAACTATTTGTGAAGCATAAGTGAATATACTTTGCAAGATATGAGATGCAGAAGAAGACAGATCCAGTTTTGGAAGTTAAGAAACCACTTTTGGTTGAAGCGTACGGATCTGATGGATCAGAAAGGAAGTAAAAAGTTAGATTTAATTACCGCACGACAAACTGCTAGACAAAGTTGAGAGGGATGCCGAGCAGTTAAATCTTCCGTGCCCTAACTTGGCGGCGGAAGACAATTACGGTGGCGGCGGAGAGGACGAGGTCCGCGGCCGGCGTGAGGACGGCGTCGAAGAGGTCGCGGTAGCTAAGCGCTTCATCTCCGGAGTTGACGCGAGCTAGCGGAGGCGCTAGGGTTTGTGCAAGGTGGCAAGGTGGAAGAAGAGATGATGACCGCGGTGAGTTGTGTATATATAAGGAAAGGGACAACACAGCGTAATTATGCAGGTGCCCCTGGCGGTTCACATCTGAGGGACACATGGCCTGCAGGCAACACATTTGGAAGTTGTTCCATGTTCCCACGCATGCCTGGACTGTCGGGTGGTCGTTCCGACTTCTCCGGGTTTCTGGCAATAAAGATGTAGGATTAAAACAGATTCAATTTTTGTCTTTGTGTCTTCTGCTGACAAGGACTCAGAGAAGATAATCGACAGTTTCAATAGAATTCATATGATTTGGATAGATAGAATCTGAGGTAGAAGCATAGAAGGGGGTTCAGGGTCCGATCACATTCACTTAGATCAAAAGATTCAAATATGAAGACATAGCTATAAGTGAATGTTGTAGAGGACATAACACAATTATATGTATATATCAGTATAAGACCAAATCAACAGTGCGAAGATAAACATGAAGTCAAATCAATGTTGAAGACAAACCAAATGCAAAGACTTTGCAAATGTGACACCAGATAAAGCACTTCAAACAAGAGTTTTGGTGGCGTTGTTACCCACCGTATAGGAAGTATTAGACCCAGACACGGCGCACAATTATCGTGGCACTCCGAAGTCAAATTCCGCATTAATGTATTCACACTTAGAGTGTATGTCTTCATTGATTGAAGATATACTTTACTTCGTGTGTTGCACATCTAAGTCATCAACATGCATAAGCATTAGGATGTGTGTCCAATCACATGACATTCGAGGATTCTAAGATATTTACCTCAGACCGCAACTTGCAAAATCTTTTCTCATCCAAGGGCTTTGTGAAGATATCTGCCAATTGCTCTTCAGTGTTGACGTGAATGATATCAACATCTTCCTTCATGACATGATCTCTGAGAAAGTGATGACGAATTTCAATGTGCTTTGTCTTCGAGTGCTGAACTGGGTTGTTGGCAATCTTGATGGCACTTTCATTGTCGCAGTAAAGTGGCACTTGCTTCAGATGGATGCCATAGTCCTTCATCCATAGAAGCTGAGCGCAGCAAGATCCAGCAGCAATGTATTCAGATTCAGCAGTGGAGAGAGACACACAGTTCTGCTTCTTTGAAGACCAACAAACAAGAGATCGTCCAAGAAAGTGACATGTGCCTGATGTGAACTTGCGATGAACCTTGTCACCAGCATAATCAGCATCTGAGAATCCAACTAGATCAAACTCTGAGCCCTTTGGATACCATAATCCTAGTGTTGGGGTGTAAGCCAAATACCGAAGAATTCACTTCACAGCTAAGTGATGTTATTCCTTTGGTGCCACTTGGAATCGGGCACACATGCAAATGCTAAGCATGATATCTGGCCTAGATACACATAAATAGAGTAAAGAACCAATCATGGAGCGGTATACCTTTTGATCGAACTCTTTACCATTGTCGTCGGGACCCAATTGACCTTTGGTTGGCATTGGCGTCGTGTACCCTTTGCAGTCTTGCATACCAAAGTTCTTCAGGCAATCTTTGAGGTATTTTTCTTGAGATATGAAGATGTCATTGCTCTGTTGACAGATCTGAAGACCAAGGAAGAACTAAAGCTCACCCATCATGGACATCTGATATTGCTCTTGCATCATGTGCCCAAACTCATCACTGTATCTTTTGTCAGTGCAGCCAAAGATAATGTCATCCACATAGATCTGGCACACAAACAGTTCACCACCGTATGTCTTCGTGAAGAGAGTGGGATCCAGGGAACCAGGTTTGAAGCCTTTGCTCTTCAGGAAGTCTTTGAGTGTGTCATACCAAGCACGAGGGGCTTGTTTGAGGCCATACAGTGCCTTGTTGAGCTTGTATACCATATCAGGATGGTTTGGATCTTCAAAGCCAGGTGGTTGTGCAACATACACTTCTTCTTCAATCTTGCCATTCAGAAAAGCACTCTTCACATCCATTTGGTACAAGAGGATGATGTGATGGTTGGCATAGGCTAGCAGTATGCGAATGGCCTCAAGCCTAGCCACCGGAGCAAATGTTTCATCGAAGTTGATCCCTTCAACTTGAGTGCATCCTTGAGCAATGAGACGAGCCTTGTTTCTGACAACTTGACCATGCTCATCTTGTTTGTTGTGATAGATCCATTTGGTTCCAATGATATTGCGCTTGCGAGGGTCAGGACGCTTGACAAATTCCCACACATTGTTCAGCTCGAACTGTTGAAGCTCTTCTTGCATAGCTTGAATCCATTCAGGTTCCATGAAGGCTTCAGCAACTTTCTTGGGTTCAGATATAGAGACAAATGCAAAGTGCCCACAAAAATTTGCTAGCTGTGTTGCTTTTGAATGTGTGAGTGGATCAGGTGCATTGATGTTATCAATTATCTTCTCAATCTTTACTTGATTTGCAACACAAGGATGAACTGGACGAAGATTTTGCCCTTGCTGATCATTCTCTTCATCTTCAGCATTGGCTTCACGCTGAGTAGTGTCTTCAGGTTGTTTAGGCGCAGAAATAATAAGTTCCACTTTAGCGTGTTCCTCTGAAGGTATGATTTCTCCAGTACCCATAAGCTTAATCTATTCACCAGGAGGGACTTCATCTAGCACATTTGTCAGGTGCTCTCTTTGCGAGCCGTTAGTCACATCGAACCGCACATCCACAATTTCAACCACTTTATAGTGAAAGAGGTTGAAGACTCTGTAGGAGTGCGAATCCTTTCCATAACCAAGCATAAAACCTTCATGTTCTTTCGGTGCAAATTTTGAAGTGTGGTGTGGATCCTTGATCCAGCACCTAGCACCAAATACTCTGAAGTAACTGACGTTTGGCTTCTTACTTGTCAGAAGCTCATAGGGTGTCTTCTTCAGAAGCTTGTGAAGATAAACACGGTTGATGACGTGGCATGCAGTATCTATGGCTTCAGGCCAGAACTTCCTTGGAGTCTTGTACTCATCAAGCATCGTCCGAGCCATCTCAATGAGTGTTCCGTTCTTGCGCTCAACGATGCCATTCTGCTGGGGTGTGTATGGAGCAGAGAACTCATGAGTGATGCCCAATGTATCAAGAAAGGTGTCGAGGCCTGTGTTCTTGAACTCTGTGCCGTTGTCACTTCTGATGTGCTTGATCTTGATGCCATAGTTCGTCATGGCACGATTGGCGAAGCGTCTGAAGACATCCTGCACTTCATTCTTGTAAAGGATTATATGCACCCATGTATATCTTGAATAATCATCAACAATGAGAAAGCCGTATAGGCAAGCAGTAGTGGTAAGAGTAGAGCAGTGAGTAGGGCCAAATAAGTCCATGTGAAGCAGCTCGAAGGGTTGGGATGTCGTCATGATTGTCTTTGAGGGATGCCTGGCCCTAGTCATCTTCCCAGCTTCGCAGGCACCACACAGATGATCCTTCTTGAACTTGATGCCTTCGATGCCTACGACGTGTTTCTTGTTCGTGAGAGTGTACAAGTACCTCATACCAGCATGCCCTAGCCTCCGATGCCAGAGCCAGCACTCTGAAGCTTTTGCTAGAAGACATACGGCCAACTGTGGTCCTGCTGAGAAATCTACCATGTACAAATCGTCCTTTCGATATCCTTCAAAGACTAGAGACTTGTCAGATTCCATTAGAACAAGGCAATGATATTTTCCAAATATCACAATCATGTACAAATCACAAAGCATTGAGACAGACATTAAGTTGAAACCAAGGGATTCAACAAGCATCACTTTATCCATGTGCTGATCCTTTGAGATTGCAACTCTACCTAGACCAAATACCTTGCTTTTACCAGTGTCAGCAAATGTGATGTGACTCTTGTCAGATGGACGTAAGGTTGAGTCCATGAGAAGACTTCGATCACCAGTCATGTGGTTAGTGCAGCCACTGTCCATAATCCACTCAGAAGCCTTTGGTATCGTACCCTACAGTGCAGTTAGGGGGATAGGCTTCACCAAGGGAAATGTGAAGCATAAACATTTGACGGACAAGCATATTATCAAAGTTCAGATCTTGGTTAGGGTAGATAGGATGACTATCAAGGAAATCTGGAGCAAAATACATAGTAAGACCATTTGGGCATTTTATCTTGCGCCCCACAAGATGTTTTAGGTCCCTAGCAATAGCATCAGACGCCTTTGATTTCCGGCTGGAGACCTTTCCCTGCAAGAGAAAGTTAATTTTTCTAAACCACCCACATTTTCAGGGGTGGCTTCGAAGCAATGAGTCTAAGTGCAGCATCTGAGAACTTCGGCTTTGGAGCCCTAGCAAATAGCCTTGGGGGAGGTGAATAATACTCATATGAATAAGCGTAATAGTTCTTGGTCTTATGAACATAGCGGTTTGATGAAACACACTCATATTCATAAGTCTGAGTATGATTTCCCTGCAAAACATTGGCGTTAGGGTGACTCTGGTGAGTCATCTGTCTGTATGAAGCCTTTGGAACATATGAAGCCTTTGGTCTGGGGTTTGTCTTCTTCCCAGGTGGTGTCATGATGACATTCACAGGAAGATTCTCAAGACAGCTTTTGGGTACCCAGATCTTCTTCATAGGTGGCCCATACCTGCAGTTAGTACCAATGTACCTGGCAAATACTTCACCATTCTGATTCTTAAACATTTTATAGTTTGCATCAAAGGATTCATCAATGATAATCCGGTTAGCACAAGTGAAGCCAGATAAGGTGGATGGATCCACTGAAGGTCCCTTTGCAGCAACCCATGTGGTTTTGGGGTACCGCTCGGGCTTCCAGTAGGAACTATCAGTGTTCATTTTCCTCTCGAACCCAACACCCTCTTTCCTAGGGTTTCGGTTCAGAATCTGCTTTTTGAGGACATCACATAGTGTTTGATGCCCTTTGAGACTTTTGTACATCCCTGTCTCAAGCAATGTCTTCAACCTGACATTCTCATCAGCAATAGTAGTGGCATCCTCAGTAGAGGGGTTAGTTACCACATCAGCAGTTGAAGATATTGCAACAGTAGTAGCAGTAGAACATTCAGCAACAGGGATAGCGTTATCATGATCAAGGCATTTTAGACATGGTGGTTCAAATCCTTCCTGAGTGGAACTGATCTGTTGAGCATGGAGTGACTCATTCTCTTTTTGAAGATCTTCATGAGCCGTTCTCAAGTTCTTACTTCCTTTGAAGATAATCATAGGAAAGCTTTTCATGAGTTGTTGAGAGCGTTTCATGATGACTTTCAAGTTCCTCGTACTTAACATGAAGATTTTTGATGTCTTCAATTAAGGACCAAGATTGGGTCATTTCCGCATCCAACGAGTCATCGCTTTTGTCTAGCAATTTTTGAATATGTCCCATGGCATTCTGTTGTTCAGTTGCAATTTTAGCAAGTGTTTTGTAGCTAGGTTTAGATTCACATTCAGAGTCATCTTCACTTGATGTTTGAAAGTAAGCATCGCGTGAGTTTACCTTGGCACCGCGTGCCATGAAGCAGTAGGTGGGAGCAGAGTCGTCCTTGTCATTAGCATCAGCGTTGGTGATGGAGCCATTGTCTTCAATGTTGAAGATGGACTTGGCGACGTAGGTTGTAGCTAGAGCCAGACTTGCAACACCAGAGTCAGACTCCTCCTCAGACTCCACCTCTGCCTCCTCAGAAGCAAACTCCTCCTCTGAATCCATCTCCTTGCCAACAAAAGCACGAGCCTTGCCAGATGAGCTCTTCTTGTATGATGAAGACTTGGACGAAGACTTGGAAGAATACTTTGAGGATTTCTTCTTCTTGTCATCAGAATCACATTCCTTGCTCTTCTTATTTTTCTTGGTCTCATTGTCCCACCGTGGACACTCAGAGATGTAGTGACCAGGTTTCTTGCACTTGTGGCATGTTCTCTTCTTGTGATCACGAGTGGAAGCTTCATCATTTCTTGAGCTGGATCTTGAAGACTTTCTGAAGCCTTTCTTCTTGGTGAACTTCTGGAACTTCTTCACAAGCATGGAAAGCTCTTTCCAATGTCTTCAGGATCCTCAGAGCAGATGTCAGATTCTTCTTCAGAAGAGGAAACAACCTTTGCCTTCAAAGCGCGAGTTTGGCCATAGTTGGGACCATGGATATCTCTGTTCTCAGATTGCTGGAACTCATGTGTGTTGAGCCTCTCAAGTATGTCAGACGGATCGAGAGTCTTGTTCTCAGGGCATTCTTGAATCATTAGAGCAAGGGTGTCGAATGAACTGTCAAGCAATCTCAGAAGTATTTTGACGATTTCATGCTTGGTGATCTCAGTGGTGCCTGTCATGGTTCTAAGATTGACAGTAGAGTGGGGGGTAGGTATGAGGAGGCAAGGTCCTAGCTATGACGAAGTTGTACACATGAGTTTTACGAGTTCAGACCCTTCACGGAGGAAGTAACAACCCTACGTCTCGGTGCCCGGAGGCGGTCGATTGGATTATGCTTGTGAATGTTACGGGGGATGCGAACCCTTGTCCCAGAGGAGGGGGTGGCTTATATAGACTGCGCCAGGACCCCAGCTCCCCTCTGTTACAGGGGTTCAATGTACATAAATATAGGGTGTTACTAGTAACGCTAGTTATAAATGCTATAAATGACCTTAAAGACTACGGAGTGAACGCCTGACCGTTGCAGTGCTGGACGACTCCTGGTCTTTAGTAGATCGAATGGTTCCTCGTACGGTCGAGTGGTTCCTCGTATGATCGAGTGGTTGATTGCTCGAATGACTCCAGGAAGGAAGGATCTCCGAGTGGCGGATTGGTCGAGTGGATTGCATTCGACGCCTTGGTTGGGCCCTTTCGGTTGTCTTTTAGGATACTGACTCTGGATAGGGCTTGTAGGTCAGGCCTATGACCCTACCCCAGGTCTATGTCATCATCATTAGCCCCCGAATGGATTGAGGTCCGAGTGAAAGAAGGTTGAAGTTGAACTCGCTCCGACTCTTGCGTTTCGCAGCTATTCATGTTTGTACAGAGGCTAATGTTGGAACTTCGGCTTTGTTTCAGTCGCCTTGATCAATTCAGAAGGTGCGATCGGATTTGTAACATCATCTGCCGATTGTTGCTTCGGTGCGCGGAACTTTTGGCGCGATTGATTGCAGTGTATCCCAGATTTTTTACGGGATTCGAAATTTCGGGGAAGCGCGCGGGACGGGGCGTGCCGAAGTAGGTGGGGTGGATAAACAGGAGCACCTCGATCCCTGCGCCACCTTTTTCGCCACGTACACCACACGCGACTGTTGTGGGATTTGACAGGATTGCCTGGACCCACGCGTCAGCCACTCGGGAGCGGCCCTTTATAAGGCAACGGAGCCGAGGCGCCGGTACTGTGCGCGTTTTTTTTCTCCCTTTCTCCTCTGCTTCACCATAGTCTTCGGTCCCTTCACTCTCGACGCCGCCGCCCCACCACCATGGTGAAGGACAAGACGGTAGCGCTGGAATGCGCGAAGAAGGCGACGAGGGCGGCGAAGGGCAAGAAGCAGAATCGCCGGTCATCGTCGCGCTCGGCGCTGCCGCTAGGTTGGACCCAAGGCGATTGTATCCGGTCTTCGCTCCGGCAGGAAGATCTGGACGAGCTGATGGAGTCCGGGCTGATCACCAAGGATGCCGCAAGGCTGCCAGGGGGAGACAGAGCCGCAACCTCTGCCTGGTGAGTGAGTATTACTCGCCACCCATGTCGACCGGGGTTTCTCGCTTCCTCCGCACCCCTTCTTCAGGGGTTTCTTGAACTTCTTCGGTGCCCAACTCCACCATTTTTCTCCCAATACCATCACGTATCTCACTGCATTCGTATCCATGTGTGAAAACTTTCTGGGGTGTCGACCGCATTGGGGTCTTTTCAAGCATATCTTCACCATCCGTTCTCAGTCGGTGAAGAAAGCGAGCACGAGTGACGGGAAAACGCATGTCATTCAGATGTGTGGGGGTTTAGGCATTCAGAAGAGGAAGAGGAGCTCTTTCCCTTCCATGACTCTTCCTGAATCGGTTAGGGGCTGGCAGTCGACCTGGTTCTACTGCCAGGACGTTGCAACGCCCGGTCAGTCGACCGGACTTCCCCACTTCACTTTTGACCGTGCTCAGACTCCTTCCTCCTTGAAAGTGACTGTGGCTGAGAACGTGTAGACGAATATGCTAGTTGAGAGGGTAGTCCAACTGATCAATCAGGGCGTCACTGGCATGGACCTTCTTGAAGTATTCCTCAGTCGACGCATCCAGCCTCTTCAGTATCGTGACCATCCCATGTGGATGTACACTGGGCCCGGTGACACTGCTTGGGTTCATCCTGAAGAGGTACCGGCCAAGACAGTAGCCGTGTGGTTGAGGGGCATTACGGGCAACACGGACAACCCCAGAGGAGCTAGGAGAGTCGTCCCTTTCAGTGATGACAACCAGCCCGACAAGGTATGGCCTTCGTTTTGACCATTTCTGAATACACATTCCGACTGTGCTTGAGCTCGACTGATTTTCACTCGACTCTTTGTTATGTAGGTTTATACCGAGATGTATTCGATGCCCAATGGTGAACAAGCTCTGAGCAAGACCACGAGGGCGAGGACAGCGCGGAGGAGAGCGGTGAATGGGAATCACCAGACAACGATGACGAAGACGAGTGTGACGAGTCAGACGATGAGGAGGAGGTCGACTCGTTGCCCCGCTCCGAACGCCGATCCAAGCAACACCATGATCCAGCGGGCGGGTGTGGAAAGAATGTGGATTCAACCACACAAGCGCAGAAGCGCGCTCGGACGTCGACTCCTGAGCCAACCGAGAAAATCGCCAAGCAGCCCAAGGTTGCTCCTCCAAAGGCTCGGAAGACTCTGCCGAGGATCAAGATGGACGTCCCAGTTGCTTCAGGGTGAGTACTTTTCCTGTGCCTTTCTGTGTCGACTGATTTTTCTGCTCTGACCGAATGAATCATGAACTTTTCTAGCCCAACCTCTGCTGCGACTGACATGGACATTGACAAGGCCCTAGAGGATGAAGAAACTGATGACGTGGTCACCTCCCGAGCTGGTAAGTCTGCTCATCCAAAACTTATTTTCTCGATTGAGTTGCCGGTCGATTGAATTTCTGTTGTTTTCTCTTTTTGCTGCAGCTCCGCGAGACATCGTCGTGCTTCCTGATGATGAAGAAGAAGAAATGCCTCCGAAGGAGAGGAGTAGGAGGGGCAAAGACTCGAGCAAGAGAGTGCTTGAAGTTCAAGTCCCTCAGTCGACGCCGGTGTCTGAGGCAGTTGTCGAGTGATCCGGAGATCCGGTTCGGACCAACGTCACATTCGCCAACCCGCTGACGACTGATCGTCCCTCGTGGTCGACTGACCCGGCTCCTGCTGCTCCAGTGCAACTCCCCACATCCGATCAAGTGGCTGCTTCGAATGCTCTGCCATCATCACTTTTCACTCTGTATCAAATTCCAGACGACCCGCCAAGTGCTGCCAAGGAGGCTCTTCTTTAGCTGAATCTTGTGATGGGGCAAATGAAAGTGGTGCACAAGGCCAGTCAGGTGGCCTACAAAGCTAGCGCTGCTCTGCAAACCAATGTCTAGGTTCGTTAATTTCCGGCTGGTCTTATTTCTCGTCCGACGTCTGATCACCCACTGGGGTGTGTCTTTCTGAAAGTTGTATAGGTCTCCTTGAGTCGATTGAGTCTTTCAAAAACTGCTTTATTATTTGTAAGATGTTCGTGGATGAGCGTTTTGGAACTTTATGTGCATCTATCATGAATTTGCACCTTGCATACATTCACCCACCGGGTTGTCGCTCTTGAACCAGTGGGGGCATGCTGAGTGCACCCACTGGGTGTAGTCCCCGAGACCATAGTTGACTGCTGATACGTCTCCGTCGTATCTATAATTTTTTATTGTTCCGTGCCAATATTCTTCAACTTTCATATACTTTTGGGAAATTTTTATATTATTTTTGGTAGTAACATATTGATCCAAAGTGCCAGTGCGGTTCACATGCATTGCATGTTTTATGTTTCGTAGAAACCCCATATCAAACGGATTCCGAACGGGATAAAAACATACGGAGAATTATTTTGGAATATTTGGGATTTTCCGGAGGAAGAATCAACGCGAAACAGTGCCCGAGGTGGCCACGAGACAAGGGGGCGCGCCTGGCACTCTCGTGGGCCACCCGTAAAGCCGTTGACGCTCTTCTTTTGCCACAAGAAAGCTAATTTTATGAGAAAGATCTGGGCGAAAGATTCACCCCAATCGGAGTTACGGATCTCCAGATATAAAAGAAACGGTGAAGGGGCAGAATCTAGGAATGCAGAAACAGAGAGAGACAGAGAGATAGATCCAATATCTAGGGGCTCTCGCCCCTCCCATATCGTGAGAGCTAAGGACCAGAGGGGAAACCCTTCTCCCATCTAGGGAGGAGGTCAAGGAAGAAGAAGAAGAAGGGGGGCTCTCTCCCCCTTGCTTCCGGTGCCCCCGGAACACTGCCGGGGGCTATCATCATCACCGCGATCTTCACCAACAACTTCACTGCCTTCATCACCAACTCTTCCCCCCCCCTCTATGCATCGGTGTAACCTCTCTCTTACCCGCTGTAATCTCTACTTAAACATGGTGCTCAACGCTATATATTATTTCCCAATGATGTATGGCTATCTTATGATGTTTGAGTAGATTCGTTTTGTCCTATGGGTTAATTGATGATCATGATTGGTTTGAGTTGCATGTTTTATTATTGGTGCTGTCCTATGGCGCCCTCCGGGTCACGCAAGCGTGAGGGATTCCTGCTGTAGGGTGTTGCAATGCGTTCATGATTCGCTTATAGTGGGTTGCGTGAGTGACTGAAACACAAACCCGAGTAAGGGGGTTGTTGCGTATGGGATAAAGAGGACTTGATGCTTTAATGCTATGGTTGGGTTTTACCTTAATGATCTTTAGTAGTTGCGGATGCTTGCTAGAGTTCCAATCATAAGTGCATATGATCCAAGAAGAGAAAGTATGTTAGCTTATGCCTGTCCCTCAAATAAAATTGCAATAGTGATTACCGGTCTAGTTATCGATTGCCTTGGACAAATAACTTTCTCGTGACAAAAAGCTCTCTACTAATATTTACTTTATTGCATCTTTATCTAAACAGCCCCTAGTTTATATTTACGTGCTCTTTATTATCTTGCAAACATGTCCTATTACACCTACAAAGTACTTCTAGTTTCATACTTGTTCTAGGTAAAGCGAGCGTCAAGCATGCGTAGAGTTGTATCGGTGGTCGATAGAACTTGAGGGAATATTTGTTCTACCTTTAGCTCATCGTTGGGTTTGACACTCTTACTTATCGAAAACTGTTGCGATCCCCTACACTTGTGGGTTATCAACTACGGGTAGTCGACTGTGGTATGAGAATTTGAATTTTCTTACTTGACCTGGTTGGACCTAGTCGAGTGGAACCCAAACCAGTGGGGGCATGCTAAGTGCACCCACTGGGTGTAGTCCCCGAGACCGTGGTCGACTGCGGGCCCATGCCGAGTGTTGAATCAAACATGTGGAGGCACGCCAAGTGCACCCACTGGGTGTAGTCCCAGAGACTGCCGTTGAATATTTGATTCAGCGGTAGTCTTAGAGTAACTTTCATTGTGATGCTCTTTTGTTTCTATCGACTAATATAACTTGTATGCTGACTGCAGAAATCTTGTGATCTTGGGGCTCAACTTTCTGCACCGAACAAGCAGCAAATCAGGCTCGATCTTGACCTGCAGCTGGCCCAGAAAAACCTCAAGACTGCCCGTGAAGAAGTAACTGCCATGGGAGGTAACCAATTGTCAATTGTCCACCTAACGACTCACACTTTTCCATGTGTTTTTTAGTCACTTTGAACCAAGTGACTTCACTCGAACAGATGTGCTTAGTGAAAACCGTCAACTTCAAGCTCGTCTGAAGAATGTTATTTCTTTAGAGAAAATGAAAGCAGGCTCTGGAGAAGAAGGATCTGGATCTTGCTGCTGCTCAGAAGGAGGCGCGTTAGAAAATGGCGCTTGATGACAAGAAGCTGGCTTCAGTCGGTAAGTTAGAAGAGGAGAATTCCAAACTCAAAACCGCCGTCTCCGATGCCAAACAGGAAGTCGGGCAACTGAAGAAAGACAAGGACAAGCCGACTGACAAGATTGGAAGCCTCAAGGCCAAAAAGGGCGAGTTAGAATCTTATCTGGGCCAGCTTGCCGCAAAACTGGTTTTAAAGCTTGAAGGTATTGTTGTTCGATTGACTTGTTCTTGTCGACTGATAAGCTTTACCATACTGTTGACTCACTTTTCACTCGACTGTGCAGAACTTTGCCAGGACTTTGAAGCAGAAACTGGGCGGGTAGAGACGGGTTTCGAACCCATACTCTGTTCAGTCAAAGACGATGTTGCAATGAATATGCTGCGGTTGGAATCTCGCATGGATAGCGCAGTTTCTTATCTCGCTCGTCTGAAGGCGGCGATGACTCGGGTGGATGCTGAACTCTGGCCTCAGGCGGAACTGTCTAAAGATCTCGTGTCTCTTATGGCTCGATTGAATCAAATACCTGACCAAGTGCAAGAATGGAAGAAATCATCTGCTCGCTGCGGTGCTGTAACGCCCCGAGACCAACGCTTCAGAAGACTTCCATATTTTTGTGATCACTGTGTGTTTCATTTGTGCGTGTTTTTTTTTGCATTGCATCATGTCAGCATGCCATCATGTCATTAATCTTTGCATCTCAACTCATCTAAATAAAATCGTATGGATCTTCGGTCCATTTAAATCGAGGGATATTTACAATGGTGATTTCTCTTTATAACATATCCTCTCAATATTTTTGGGAGCTATATTGAAATATTCCATTAGTTTGGAACCACCCTCAAACACACTTGCAGTTTAAATTATATGTCTTCCATAATTTCCTTTCCAACCTTCTCCAAACCCTATGCCCAATTCTTTCCCTAACCTTTGCTCTTCTCTTTTTTTTCTCCTTCCTTTTTTTCTGTAAGAGAAGAGAAGTAAGGAGAGAGAGAGCCCAGCAGCTGCTCCAGTTGGCCCAAGGCCCAGCTGCAGCCTACCTAACCCAACCCTAGCCTCATCCCGATCGATCCCCTCCTCCTCCTCGTTCCCACGCGCGCCGCCATCCCTCTCTCGCTCATGCCCGATCCCCTCTCCCCATCGTCCTCCTCCTAAGCTGCCACACGCAGAGAGAGGAGCAGAGCCCCGTACCCGAGCTCCTAAAACCCCATGGCGCCCGTGCTCGGCCACCCCGTCGTGCCCCTTCCTCCTCTGCCTAGCCGTCAACGCCTGGAGGCCTCCTCCCGTGCCTCGCCACCCCCTCCGTCGACTGCGACCGTGCCCCTCCTCTGCCTCGCCTCCTCTCTCCAGCGTCGCCCTCCTGCTTCTCCTCCTCGCCCGCGACCTCCTTCCACAGCGCCAAGCCGCCGCCGTGTCAAGTCCCCTGCGCCTCCCCTTGGCCGCTGCTTCCCGTTTCGCCGGATCCGTTGCCTTCAGGCCTCGTCTCGACCGGACTCGCTGTAGCTGCTCCCCTGCTCGAACAGCTCCTGCTTGCTTCACTTTCATAAGCCGCCCTGCTCGTCCAGAGCCACGGCGTCTTTTGCTCCGGCCCATCTGCTCCCCTGCGTCGCTCAAGTCCCAACATCCCCTTTGGCCTGCTCGTCACCATCTACCCGGCAGGAGCTCCGCCTCCCTGCTTCACGTTACGGCCGAAGTCGCCCCTTGTTCTAGTCGCTGTCCTCGCGAGCGGCTCTGTTCGGCACGCTCCCCTCCAAATTCGTGGATGCCTCTGTTTGACCCGTGTACGACTCCAGTGCAAACGCCAAGTTCCCCTACGACCCGTCTACGGCTACGCGGACTCGTCAAGTACCACAACGCTCGGAGCCCTGGATACTTCAAGGCCGACTCCATCGCGAGGACGTCTACTTCCCTCAACAAACATGAACCGCTCTGAAAAGGCACACTTCAAGGGTATAACCCCGAGACGATCAACCGTGGACCGAATGCATGTGTTGTATGAGATGCTCGTGTTTGCACCGTGCCCGTTTTCTTCATGCATGTTCCCCCTGGTTTGCCATGCCGTCGACCCATGGGAACCCGGTAACCGGGATCACCCCACCATCTTTTGCATGTTCCCCACATCCAGAAACTTGCTCTTTTGTACCGGTATCTCAGTGAGCCGTCGGATCATCGGAATCTTGCCGTGGCACCATTTCCGTTGTCGTTGTCGTGGCACCCCTTTCGTTCCGCCATGGTGATCAAATACTTCATAACATGCTCATGTTAACATTTTCATAAACTTGCATATAACTTGTATATGTCATCCGCATCATGATAACAACATTTAAATGCTTAAAAAAATTTCTTTAAATTGCTAAATGACATGTGGGGATTTCCCGGAATTGTTGTTTGTTGTTTCCGGCCTCATTTAAACTTGCCTACATAGGTAGTTTAATTATGCTTCACCTCTTGCCATGTTTAACAACATTTAATATTGTTGGGTACATAAACGGGAGAGAACTAAGTAAATGAATGTGGTGTTTCGTCAATGTGTAACTCGTTGCATATTGAGCTCCGCTTAATTTGTAGTATTGTATGTTGCAGTTTGCCATGTCATGCCTTATTAAACCGTACATGCATCATACTTGATTGTGCATCATGTCATGTATATGTGTGGTGTGTTTACCATGTTGTGTGCTTCTTCTCGATAGTTCCCTTTTCGTTGCGATCGTGAGGATTCGTTCGTGTACGCTTGGTTCTTCTTCGTGGCTTCATCTTCTTCATGGACTCGTTTTCTTCCTAGAGGGATTTCAGGCAAGATGACCGTCACCTTGGAGGATCTCACTACTATGGTTGCTATGCTAGTTGCTTCGTTCTATCTCTATGTTGCGCTTCCTATCACTTGTTCTTCAAGCCTTCCCAAATTGCCATGTCAGCCTCTATCCTTTTCACCCTTCCTAGCAAACCGTTGCTTCGCTATGTTACCGCTATTGCTCAGCCCCTCTTATAGCGTTGTTAGTTGCAGGTGAAGTTGAAGATTGCTCCATGGTGGACAGGATTATGTTGGTATGTCACAATATCTCTTATTTAATTAATGCATCTATATACTTGGTAAAGGGTGGAAGACTCGACCTTATGCCTGGTTATTTTTTCCACTCTTGCCGCCCTAGTTTCCGTCATATCGGTATTACATTCCCGGATTTTGCGTTCGTTACGCGGTTGGGTGATTTATGGGACCCCCTTGACAGTTTGCTTTGAATAAAACACCTTAAGCAAGGCCCAACTTTGGTTTTACCATTTGCCTCACCACCACCTACTTTTCCCTTGGGAGTCGCTCTCTCGAGGGTCATCTTTATTCAGCCCCCCCCGGGCCAATGCTTCTCTAAGTGTTGATTCAAACTAGAGCCACTTGCAGCGCCAACTCGGGGAAACTTGAGAGCTGGTTTTAGTTGTACATAGTGTTCATCCCGTGTTGCCCTGAGAACGAGATATGTGCAGCTCTTATCGGGATGTTGGCGCATCGAGCAGTCTTGCTGGACTTGTTTTACCATTGCCGAAATGTCTTGTAAACCGGGATTCCGAGACTGGTCGAGTCTTCCCGCGAGAAGGAATATCTTTCGTTGACCGTGAGAGCTTGTGATGGGCTAAGTTGGGACACCCCTGCAGGGTATAAACTTTCGAGAGCCATGCCCGTGGTTATGTGGCAGATGGGAATTTGTTAATGTCTGGTTGTAGATAACTTGACACCAGATTTGAATTAAAACGCATCAACCGTGTGTGTAGCCGTGATGGTCTCTTTTCGGCAGAGTCCGGGAAATGAACACGGTCTTGGGTTATGTTTGACGGAAGTAGGAGTTGAGGATCACCTCTTGATCATTGCTAGCTTCACAACTGTTCCGTTTGTTCTCTTCTCGCTCTTATTTGCGTATGTTAGCCACCATATCATGCTTAGTCGCTGCTGCAACCTCACCACTTTACCTCCCCTTCCTTTCCCATTAAGCTTTGCTAGTCTTGATACCCATGGTAATGTGATTGCTGAGTCCTCGTGGCTCACACATTACTACAACAACATTTGCAGGTATAGGTTATGCGATGATCAGGACGCGATAGCGATGTTTGCTTGTTTTGGAGTTCTTCTTCTACTTCTTCTTCGATCAGGGGATAGGTTCTAGGTCGGCAGCCTGGGCTAGCAGGGTGGATGTCGTTTGAGTTTCTGTTTGTGTTTCATCCGTAGTTCGGATGTTGATCTTATGTATGGTGTATTGATGTATTCTTGCAGCATTTGTATGTCTTGTATGTATCCCCATCTATTATGTAATGCTGATGTAATGATATCCACCTTGCAAAAGCGTTTCAATATGCTTTTCTATCCTTGGTGGGACTTTCGAGTCTCTTTAGGATAGTATCGCATATTGGGCATGGCAAGTTGGTATCAGAGCCTCGACCGTCCCTAGGAGCCCCTTTGATTCATCGTGTAGTTTGGCCGTTGTCGAGTCTAGAAGAAAAGTGTTTTCGGAGTATAGTTATATCGGAGAGTGGGAATTGTTTTTACTCCTTAGCCCCTTCATCGCTCTGGTGAGGAATCTTGACGTAGCTGTTTTGAATTACTTCTCTTCCCTTTCAAATTTTCTTTAGGATCACGCAGTTGGTTTCCGTTCGTTGGTTCTCAGCTCTTTTCATCCGGTGCATTTCTCGTCAAGACGATTCGACCCTCCCTATTTTTTCAAGTTCAATCCTTGGTTGTTTTCTTTTCCCACCCGCCCACCCTTCTTCTTCTTGGAACCGGAGTTCGTAATTGAGTACACATCCTACTCATGTGAAGCCTTTGCCTTCTTTCAACCGGTGTTTCTCTTCAAGGTATTCATCGGTTTCCCCTTCCAAGTTGCCTTTGTCCCCCCCCCCCCCTCCAAACCTTTCTCTTCCCGGAGCCTGAGTCTGTTTCAAGCATCAATTTCATTCGTACGGAGCCTCTTCAGTCTTCCCTCAATTATTTCAACCGGTGAATTCTCGTTTTGTTCGACAGTCTTCATCTCTTTTTCTTCTTCGGTGGACTCAATTCAAGTTTTTTTTCCGGTGTTGATCGTATTCTTTCCCTTGGTTAAAGTGTTTTCCCTGCTCGTTCGCCTCTCGCTAGTTTATCCTTCCGGAGTGCTTAAGACATCTCAGTAGATTCGTCTGTGTTTGAATTTATTCGAGGTTTTCACCTCATTCAAATAATTCAATCGTTCCCGTGCATCATGTATCTCTTCAACAATCCTTTTCAACGGTGTTTTCTTTTAGTGGGCCCTAACCCACAGGTCTTTTCCCAGGATCTTACCCGACTCTTCTAATTCTCCTGGAGTTATTCTCAATTCCTTTTAAGTGTGACGTAAGACTGGATCCCATCAGTCACATGCCTTCTCCAAGATCTCATTCAAATTCTTTTCATTGTTGGCTCAACCTTTTCGGTTTTCATTCTCCCGGAGTATCTCAGTAATTTTGTGGTGTTTTCCGTCATCATTTGAAGACCGAAGAAGAGTTTTTCCTCTAAATCTTGTCCGTTCTCTCGAAGTTTTGTGGTTCTAGCTTCATGTTATCCTCTTGAATTATTCCATTTGTCAGATATTCCTTTTCTTACCCATCTGGAGTATGTCAGAAGTCGTTTTCCCGCTTCTTTTCATCGAAGGCCTTCGTTCCAGAAGAATTCTTCGTCCTCACATTTCAGCTACCGTTATCCAATTATCCGGGTGCTTTGTTCAAGTGTTCTTTAATCGGCTCATGATCTCTTTGTTCTTTTGCATCTAAATCCCCTCTAGCATATTGGTTCTACTAATTCTTCCCGGTGATTCAGTATCTTTCATCAGTCATTTTTGAATTCTTACGGTGGTTCGTTCAAGATTCGTTTTCCTTGATTATCATTTTAATTCATTCATTCTTTCCAATCCTCCCGGTGGTTCATGAAGACTTTCTCAAGTTTTTTGGCATATTCCCCTTAATCATTTGCAATAAGAATAAGTAGTATGCAAAATCCTTTGCTTGTCATCAATTTAATTTGATGAAGGATAAGCATACAATAAATCTTATTCTTATTTCATCAAAGCGATTAATCCCTTCCTTCAGAGTTTGTTCTTGATGAATAAATTCTAGTTCCAAGTGTTTACAACTTTTCTTTTCCGGCGTTCAAATTTCCTCGGCCATCTCGTCGGAGCCTCCATCTAAAGCATTGCAAGCTTTAATCTTATTCTTTTCATCCTTCAATTCTATCTCATTGTCCTTTTCTTTACCGGAGTTCTTCATGGTGGTTCTTCATGATTTAATCCATTCTTCAAGAGTTCATCAAGATTTTTTTGGTGGAGTTCAAGTATCTTTTCTTCTCGCGTCTCGAAGTGCAATTAATTCTCTTTATTTCTTTTGAAGTGGAGTTTTGCATTTCTTCGTTCTTCTCAGCTATTCAGACATGGGTTGTGGTATAATTTCACCTCAAGTTTTGAGATGTTTTTGATAAGCCCACAACAAGCTTATTCTTTCGTTGTTGATTTTCTCAACAACTCCATTCAAACCTTCCTTCTAAAGATGCTTTCAATTTCATTCGTGGCACTAGTTGCCATTTTCTTCTCCGTCCTTTTCATTCAACTCTTTCAATTCTTTCTGGAGGTTATGTGTCATGTCTTCAACAAGCATCATTCCATCCTCTCAAGCTCGTGTTCTATTCCTCCAGGTTTCAGCCGGAGTGCTGCCTAAATCATTTCAGTCTTATTCGTTTCTTATCTCGTTCTAACCGGAGTGGTTTCTTAGTCTATCTAATTCTGTGAGCTTTCGATTCTCGTCGTTCTCTTTGTTCCTCTCTTCTTCTCGAGTGCTCTTGATTCTTTGCTTCTTCTCTTGAGTTCTTGTTTCACCTCATCCCTTTTCCCTTCCTTCTCGGTTCTAAGATCTCAGGACGAGATCCTCTTATAGTGGTGGAGTGTTGTAACGCCCCGAGACCAATGCTTCAGAAGACTTCCATATTTTCGTGATCACCGTGTGTTTCATTTGTGCTTGTTTTTTTTGCATTGCATCATGTCATCATGCCATCATGTCATTAATCTTTGTATCTCAACTCATCTAAATAAAATCGTATGGATCTTCGGTCCATTTAAATCGAGGGATATTTACAATGGTGATTTCTCTTTATAACATATCCTCTCAATATTTTAGGGAGCTATATTGAAATATTCCATTAGTTAGGAACCACCCTCAAACACACTTGCAGTTTAAATTATATGCCTTTCATAATTTCCTTTCCAACCTTCTCCAAACCCTACGCCCAATTCTTTCCCTAACCTTTGCTCTTTTTTTTTCTCCTTCCTTTTTTTTCTGTAAGAGAAGAGAAGTAAGGAGAGAGGGAGCCCAGCAGCTGCTCCAGTTGGCCCAAGGCCTAGCTGCAGCCTACCTAACCCAACCCTAGCCTCATCCCGATCGATCCCCTCCTCCTCCTCGTTCCCACGCGCGCCGCCATCCCTCTCTCGCTCATGCCCGATCCCCTCTCCCCTCTCCCCATCGTCCTCCTCCTGCGCTGCCACACGCAGAGAGAGGAGCAGAGCCCTGTCCCCGAGCTCCTACAACCCCATGGCGCCCGTGCTCGGCCACCCCGTCGTGCCCCTTCCTCCTCTGCCTAGCCCCCAACGCCTGGAGGCCTCCTCCCGTGCCTCGCCACCCCCTTCGTCGACTGCGACCGTGCCCCTCCTCTGCCTCGCCTCCTCTCTCCAGCGTCCCCTCCTGCTTCTCCTCCTCGCCCGCGACCTCCTTCCACAGCGCCAAGCCACCGCCGTGTCAAGTCCCCTGCGCCTCCCCTTGCTGGTGCCCTCGTCGGAGCCACCCGCTGTAGTCGAGGCCGCTGCTTCCCGTTTCGCCGGATCCGCCGCCTTCAGGCCTTGTCTCGACCGGACTCGCTGCAGCTGCTCCCCTGCTCGAACAGCTCCTGCTTGCTTCGCTCGCCAAGCCGCCCCTGCTTCGTCCAGGCGCCCTGGCCTCTTTTGCTCCGGCCCAGCTGCTCCCCTGCGTCGCTCAAGTCCCAGCAGCCCCTTTGGCCTGCTCGTCACAATCGACCCGGCAGGAGCTCCACCTCCCTGCTTCACGTCAAGGCCGAAGTCGCCCCTTGTTCTAGTCGCTGTCCTCGCGGGCGGCTCTGTTCGGCAGGCTCCATTCCAAATTCGTGGATGCCTCTGTTTGACCCGTGTACGACTCCAGTGCAAACTCCAAGTTCCCCTACAACCCGTCTATGGCTACGCAAACTCGCCACAAGTACCATGACGCCCGGAGCCCTGGATACTTCAAGGTCGACTGCATCGCGAGAACGTCTACTTGAACCGCTCCGGAAATGCACGCTTCAAAGGTATAACCCCGAGACAATCGACCGTGGACCGAATGCATGTGTTGTATGAGATGCTCGTGTTTGCATCATGCCCATTTGCTTCATGCACGTTCCTCCTTGTTTGCCATGCCATCGACCCGTGCGAACCCGGTAACCGGGATCACCCCACCATCTTTTGCATGTTCCGCACATCCGCACACTTGCTCTTTTGCACCGGTATCTCAATGAGATGTCGGATCATCGGAATCTTGCCGTGGCACCATTTCTGTTGTCATTGCCATGGCACCCCTTTCGTTCCGCCATGGTGATCAATTACTTCATAACATGCTCATGTTAACATTTTCATAAAGTTGCATATAACTTGTGTATGTCATCCACATCATGATAACAACATTTAAATGCTTAAAATTTGTTGTTGCTTTAAATTACTAAATGACATGTGGGGATTTTCTGGAATTGTTGTTTGTTGTTTCCGGCCTCATTTAAACTTACCTAGATAGGTAGTTTAATTATGCTTCACCTCTTGCCCTGTTTAACAACATTAATATTGTTGGGTACATAAACGGGAGATAACTAAGTAAATGAATGTGGTGTTTCGTCAATGTGTATCTCGTTGCATATTGAGCTCCGCTTAATTTGCAATATTGTGTGTTGCAGTTTGCCATGTCATGCTTTATTAAACCGGACATGCATCATACTTGATTGTGCATCATTTCATGTATATGTGTGGTGTGTTTACCATGTTGTGTGCTTCTTCTCGATAGTTCTCGTTTCGTTGCGATCGTGAGGATTCGTTCGTCTACGCTTGGTTCGTCTTCGTGGCTTCATCTTGTTCATGGAATCGTTCTTCTTCCTAGAGGGATTTCAGGCAAGATGACCGTCACCTTGGAGGATCTCACTACTATCATTTCTATGCTACTTTCTTCGTTCTATCTCTATGCTGCGCTTCCTATCACTTGTTCTTCAAGCCTTCCCAAATTGCCATGTCAGCCTCTAACCTTTTCACCCTTCCTAGCAAACCGTTGCTTGGCTATGTTACCGTTGTTGCTCAACCCCTCTTATAGCATTGTTAGTTGCAAGTGAAGTTGAAGATTGCTCCATGGTGTACAGGATTATGTTGGGATATCACAATATCTCTTATTTAATTAATGCATCTATATACTTGGTAAATGGTGGAAGACTCGGCCTTATGCCTGGTGTTTTGTTCCACTCTTGCCGCCCTAGTTTCCGTCATATCGGTATTACGTTCCCAGATTTTGCGTTCCTTACGCGGTTGGGTGATTTATGGGACCCCCTTGACAGTTTGCTTTGAATAAAACTCCTCCAGCAAGGCTCAACCTTGGTTTTACCATTTGTCTCACCACCACCTACTTTTCCCTTGGAGTCGCTCTCTCGAGGGTCATCTTTATTCAGCCCCCCCGGGCCAATGCTTCTCTAAGTGTTGGTCTGAACTAGAGCCACTTGCAGCGCCACCTCGGGGAAACTTGAGGGCTGGTTTTAGTTGTACGTAGTGTTCATCCGGTGTTGCCCTGAGAACGAGATATGTGCAGCTCCTATCTGGATGTCGGTGCATCGGGCGGTCTTGCTGGACTTGTCTTACCATTGCCGAAATGTCTTGTAAACCTGGATTCCGAGACTGATCGGGTCTTTCTGCGAGAAGGAATATCCTTCGTTGTAAGTGAGAGCTTGTGATGGGCTAAGTTGGGACACCCCTGCAGGGTATAAACTTTCGAGAGCCGTGCCCGTGGTTATGTGGCAGATAGGAATTTGTTAATGTACGGTTGTAGAGAACTTGACACCAGATTCGAATTAAAACGCATCAACAGCGTGTGTAGCCGTGATTGTCTCTTTTCGGCGGAGTCCGGGAAGTGAACACGGTTTTGGGTTATGTTTGACATAAGTAGGAGTTCAGGATCACGTCTTGATCATTGCTAGCTTCACGACCGTTCCGTTTGTTCTCTTCTCGCTCTTATTTGCGTATGTTAGCCACCATATATGCTTAGTCGCTGCTGCAACCTCACCACTTTACCCCCCTTCCTTTCCCATTAAGCTTTGCTAGTCTTGATACCAGTCGTAATGGGATTGCCGAGTCCTGGTGGCTCACAGATTACTACAACAACAGTTGCAGGTACATGTTATGCGATGATCATGACGCGAGAGCGATGTTTGCTTATTTTGGAGTTCTTCTTCTGCTTCTTCTTCGATCAGGGGATAGGTTCCAGGTCGGCAGCCTGGGCTAGCAGGGTGGATGTCGTTTGAGTTTCTGTTTGTGTTTCATCCGTAGTTCGGATGTTGATCTTATGTATGGTGTATTGATGTATTCTTGCGGCATTTGTATGTCTTGTAAGTATCTCCATCTATTATGTAATGTGATGTAATGATATCAACCTTGCAAAAGCGTTTATTGGGCATGACAGGTGCTGATGTCATGCGGTTCTATCCTTCGTGGGACCTTCGAGTCTCTTTATGATAGTATCGCATATTGGCCATGATAGGTGCTGATGTCGCCCTATCGTTGGTTCGCGTGCACTGCAAGGATGTCAACGAGGACAAACTGGCGGCGCTCAAGGTCGCTAACACCAAAAAGCACACTTTCTAGTCCTTCGTGGATACTTCCCTTGACGCCCCCACTCGCATTGCAGACAGCATAGACCTTGACAGCTTCTGCGATCCAGCCAGTCCTTCTCTTGACGAGTGATCCAAAAAACTTTATGCTTCACCTTTATTTGCCTTGGAATGCCGAGTGATCGTGTAATCGTTAAACTCCTTCGGGCTTGATGCTCGAGTACTTTAATCCATGGACCGGAACCTTAGGATTTATCCGAACTTGATTTATCTTCTGAATATGCTTGTGTTTGTCTTCGAGTGGTATTTATTTCTTCACTCGGAATAATCTTTGAGTGGCACAACTTCGAGGAGGAGGTTACAGTCGACCTGCACTTCGTCGTCCTTGCGGATAGGGATGGAGCGTACGTTATACTTATGGCGCAACTCTGAGAAGAAATCTGCAGTGGACCTTTACATCGTCGTCCTTGCGGATCGTGTGGCAAGTCCTCGAGCGAGAAGATCAGTTCTCACTCGGAACGTGTATACTTAGGCGAGTACCTGGACTGCAGCTAAGCCTCCGAGTGAGACGGTTGCTCACCACTCGGTAGGATTTTACAAACTTAGGCGAGTACTGGACTACAGCTAAGCCCCCGAGTGAGAGTGTTGCTCTTCACTCAGTAGGATTTCTGAAACTTAGGCGAGTACTGGACTCCAGCTAAGCCCCCGAGTGGGAGGCTGGCTCGCCACTTGGTAGGATTTTTTGAACCTTAGGCGAAACAGATTTGCAGCTAAGCCTCCGAGTGAGAGGCTGGCTCGCCACTCGGTATGATTTTACAAACTTAGGTGAGTACTGGACTGTAGCTAAGCCCCCGAGTGAGAGGGTTGCTCACCACTCGGTAGGATTTTACAAACTTAGGGGAGTACTGGACTGCAGCTAAGCCCCCGAGTGAGAGGGTTGCTCTTCATTCGGTAGGATTTCTGAAACTTAGGCGAGTACTGGACTGCAGCTAAGCCTCCGAATGAGAGGGTTGCTCACCACTCGGTAGGATTTTCTAAAACTTAGGCGAGTACTGGACTGCAGCTAAGCCCCCGAGTGGGAGGCTGGCTCACCACTCGGTAGGATTTTCTGAACCTTAGGCGAAACAGATTCGCAGCTAAGCCTCCGAGTGAGAGGCTGGCTCGCCACTCGGTAGGATTTTTGAACCTTAGGAGAAACAAATTCGCAGCTAAGTCACCCACTGGGGGGTTTTAGACACAAGAATACATAGTGAGTTTAAATAACTGTAAAACTCTGTCTTTGATGAACAAACTAAACAGGCATTTCTTATTACATCTCAACAGACCGAATGCTTAAGAATAAAAGGGGCGGAGCAGCTCCGCATTCCAAGCGCGTGGCTCGTATTTCTTGTGCTCGACATTGTACAGATGGTATGCTCCGTTGTGGAGCATTTTTGTGATGATGAAGGGGCCTTCCCAAGCGGGAGCGAGCTTGTGTGGTTTCTGCTGATCCACTCGGAGAACCAAGTCTCCTTCTTGGAACGCTCGACCCCTTACATTTCTGGCGTGGAATCGACGCAGGTCTTGCTGATAACTGGGCAATCGTATTAGGTCCATCTCTCTCTCCTCTTCGAGGAGATCGACTGCGTCTTGCCAAGCCTGTTCTGCTTCATCTTCTGAGAAAAGCTCGACTCGGGGTGCATTGTGAAGCAAGTCACTCGGGAGTACAGCTTCAGCTCCATAGACCAAGAAGAATGGAGTTCGGCCAGTCGACGTATTAGGAGTCGTTCTCAATCCCCAAAGCACTGACGGAAGTTCATCGACCCACGCGCCTGCCGCGTGTTTGAGATCACGCATCAATCGAGGTTTCAACCCTTTGAGAATCAACCCGTTTGCTCTTTCGGCTTGTCCATTCGACTGGGGATGGGCGACTGAAGCATAGTTGACTCGAGTGCCTTGGGAAGCACAAAAAGTCCTAAACTCATCAAAATCGAAGTTTGGCCCATTGTCAGTGATGATGTTGTGCGGTAAACCATATCTGAATGTCAGCTCCCTGATGAAGCTAACAACAGTACTGGCTTCAAGATTCTTGATGGGTTTGGCTTCAATCCATTTGGTGAACTTGTCAACTGCCATGAGCACGTGAGTGAAGCCACTCCTGCCAATCCTCAGAGGTCCAACCATATCTAATCCCCAGACAGCAAAAGGCCAGACGAGTGGAATGGTCTTCAGAGCAGATGCAGGCTTGTGAGACATGTTGGAGTAGAACTGACATCCTTCACATTTGTCTACTATTTCCTTTGCAATTTCATTTGCTCGTGGCCAATAAAATCCGGCTCGGTATGCTTTGGACACAATGGTCCAAGAGGACGCATGGTGACCACAGGTCCCCGAGTGGATGTCGTTGAGGATCACTCGACCTTCTTCTGGTGTTATGCATTTCTGGCAGACTCCAGTTACACTTTCTCTGAACAGTTGTCATCTTATCACAGTAAAGGCTTTGGATCGACGGACGATCTGTCGAGCCTCTTCTTCATCCTCTGGGAGTTCCTTCCTAAGAATGTATGCGATGTATGGCACTGTCCAGTCAGGAGTGGTGACAAAAACCTCCATGATCAAGTCGACCATGGCTGGGACTTCGACTTCAGTCGGATCAGTGACACTCTTCGGTTGCGGGGGCTATGCAATGAAAGGATCTTCCTGAACTGAAGGTGCATGAATGTGTTCCAAAAACACATTGCTTGGAATGTCTTCCCTCTTGGAACCTACCTTTGCCAAATCATCAACTGCTTTATTTTTCAGTCGGGGTATATGATGGAGCTCTAACCCCTCAAACTTCTTTTCCAGCTTTCTTATTGCATTACAATAACCAGTCATAGCAGGGCTTCTGACGTCCCACTCCTTCATCACTTGATTAACCACTAAATCCGAGTCACCGTAGACCATGAGGCGACGGACGCCGAGTGAAATGGCCATACGTAGCCCATACAGTAGTGCTTCATACTCAGCTTCATTATTGGAGGAATCAAAATGAATCTGGAGAACATAACTGAGCTTGTCTCCTCGGGGGGAAACCAATACTACTCCAGCACCGGAACCATTCAGCATCTTGGAGCCATCAATGAACATGGTCCAATGCTCCGAGTGAACTTGAGTCGGTAATCGCTGCTCAACCCACTCGGCCAGGAAATCAGCAATTGCTTGGGACTTGATAGCTTTCTTTGCCTCAAACTTGATATCCAATGGAAGGAGTTCAATCGCCCATTTTGCCACTCGACCAGTTGCATCTCAGTTGTTTAGAATTTCAGACAATGGTGCTTCACTGATGACTGTAATGGAATGGTCGAAGAAATGAGCAACCTTCTTCATGGTCATGTAGATTCCATAAACAAGCTTCTGATAATGCGGATATCTCTGCTTGGATGGATTCAAAACTTCAGAAAGATAGTATACTGGGCGTTGAACTTTATAAGCTTTTCCTTCTTCCTCCCGCTCGACCGTGAGTACTGTACTGACAACTTGTCCAATGGCTACAACAGAAAGCAGTTAAGGCTCTTTGCTGATTGGGGCCGCAAGGACCGGCTGGGTGGAAAGCAGGGCTTTGAGCTCTACAAACGCTGCTTCAGCTTCATCAGTCCACTCAAACTTGTCAGATTTCTTCATCAGTTGGTAAAGAGGCAAGGCCTTTTCACCGAGACAGAGATGAATCGACTCAAGGCAGCCAAACATCCAGTGAGCTTTTGGGCATCATGCACATGTACAGGGTGTTTCATTCGGAGGATGGTACCAACTTTCTCTGGGTTTGCGTCAATCCCCTGTTCGGAAGCGAGGAAACCGAGTATCTTTCCACCTGGGACTCTGAATGTGCACTTCGACGGATTCAGCTTGATATCATACCTTCTTAGTGTCACGCCCAATATGCGACCCTATCCAAGAGGAACTCGTAGGTCCCACCAAGGATAGACCCGCATATTGAAACGCTTTTGCAAGGTGGATATCATTACATCAACATTACATAATAGATGGGGATACATACAAGGCATACAAATGTCGCAAGAATAGATCAATAAATCATACATAAGATCAACATCCGACTACGGATGAAACACAAACAGAAATTCAAACGACATCCACCCTGCTAGCCCACGCTGCCGACCTGGAACCTATCCCCTGATCGAAGAAGAAGCAGAAGAAGAACTCCAAAACAAGGAACATCGCTCTCGCGTCATGATCATCGCATAACATGTACCTGCAACTGTTGTTGTAGTAATCTATGAGCCACGAGGACTCACCAATCCCATTACCATGGGTATCAAGACTAGCAAAGCTTAATGGGTAAGGAAAGGATAAAGTGGTGAGGTTGCAGCAGTGACTAAGCATGATGTGGTGGCTAACATACAGAAATAAGAGCGAGAAGAGAAGCAACGGAACTGTCGTGAAGCTAGCAATGACCAAGAAGTGATCTTGAACTCCTACTTACGTCAAACATAACCCAAAACCGTGTTCACTTCCCGGACTCCGCCGAAAAGAGACCATCACGGCTACACACGCGGTTGATGCGTTTTAATTCAAATCAGGTGTCAAGTTCTCTACAGCCGGACATTAACAAATTCCCATCTGCCGCATAACCGCGGGCACGACTTTCGAAAGTTTAAACCCTGCAGGGGTGTCCCAACTTAGCCCATCACAAGCTCTCACGGTCAACGAAGGATATTCCTTCTCCTAGGAAGACCCGATCAGACTCGGAATCCTGGTTACAATACATTTTGACAATGGTAAAAGAAGACCAGCAAAGCCGCCCGATGTGCCGACAAATCCTGATAGGAGTCGCACGTACCTCGTTCTCAGGGCACACCGGATAAGTCAAGCTACGAGAAAAACTAGACCTCAAGTTTCCCCGAGGTGGCCCCGCAGGCTGCTCGGTTCGGACCAACACTCGAAGGAGCACTGGCCCGGGGAGGGGGGGTTAAAATAAAGATGACCCTTGAGTCTGCAGAACCCAAGGGAAAAAGGCTTAGGTGGCAAATGTTAAAATCAATGTTGGGCCTTGCTGGAGGAGTTTTATTCAAAGCGAACTGTCAAGGGGGTCCCATAAATCACCCAACCATGTAACGAACGCAAAATCAAGGAACATAACACCGGGGCGGCAAGAGTGGCACAAAACACCAGGCATAAGGCCGAGCCTTCCACCCTTTACCAAGTATATAGATGCATTAATTAAATAAGAGATATTGTGATATCCCAACATAATCCTGTCCACCATGGAGCAATCTTCAACTTCACCTGCAATTACCAATGCTATAAGAGGGGCTGAGCAAAGCGGTAACATAGCCAAGCAACAGTTTGCTAGGAAGGGTGAAAAAGGTTAGAGGCTGACATGGCAAATTAGGAGGCTTGAAGAACAAGTGATAGGTAGCGCAGCATAGCGATAGAACGAAGCAACTAGCATAGCAATGATAGTAGTGAGATCCAGGGTAGCGGTCATCTTGCTGAAATGCCGCTAGGAATAAGAACGAGTCCATGAAGAAGATGAAGCCACGAAGACGAACCAAGTGTAGACGAACGAATCCTCACGATCGCAATGAAAACAGGAACTAACGAGAAGGAGCACAACCGGAAAGAAGCAAACAACAAGGTAAACACACAACACATAGACATGGCATGATGCACAACCAAACATGATGCATGACAAGGCTATATGATACTACTCATGGCAAGAGATGATGCATACAAGAGCAACACATCAAAGCAAGTTTAAATGAGGCCGGGAACAACATATAATAAATCCGGTAAGTCCTCATATGCAAATTTCGAAACTGGTCCAGATCTGAATAAACCTTATGTTCAAGTTTTTAAACAGCAAGTTAATATGCACAAAGATGATCTACACGAAATTCTAGTCAAGTTACATATAAAGTTCATTTAGTTCGGAGCTACGACCTAGAAAATATGAGCAAAACAAGTTAAACATGGCATTGATGCAAAACACATTCAAACATCAAGCAAACACACTCAAAACATGGATGCAACAAAGTAATATGAAACTACATGCAATTCTAAGCAAGTTTCATATAGAGCACACTCAAAACGGAGCAACGGTGCAACACATACACTCGAAACAAGATATAACAACAATCTGTCCAAAACAGCAACTAGGCATCTTGTAAGCATCAAAACAATATGCTACAGCACCTCAACATGAAACCAAAAGGTATGGACATGATTTAAATGTAAAGAATGACAAAACATGAACACTGAGGTATCTCCAGAAATCTCTAGAACATGCTCAAAAGGTCATGGCAAGATTGCAAATAATAACAGTTTCAGACTTAGCAGAAATAACATCAGGTTGCAATGTTTAGAGCTATCAAACAACATGATACAGGAACTTATCATGGCAAAAAAAGGCATGACATGAATCTACTAAGCTCATAGAACAAAATTCCCTTACTGAACATGAGCCAAAAAGGAACAGAAGATATGATGGCACCCATGTAAACATGGCAAGTTATATGACAGATTCAAAAAACAGTACATGGCAGGAACAACGATAAGTAGGCATGTTGGTGAGCTTGTAAAACTCACCACAGAGAAATACATTGCATGAAAAGGTGACCAAGAGTAAGATGACATGTTTATAAAGTCAATCATGGCAAGAACAAGTTCATAGGGTGCATGGATCACTAGCAAAGCTCATGGCAAAACTGAACTTAATGTTAACAGGCTGACAGCAACATTATTTAGCAATTTTAGAGCAAGATTACAACAAACTAAAGCAGGCTATAAATGAAACCAGGGGCATGGATAGATAGGACATGACATGTGTAACCAAACATCCTTAGTGAACATCTCCAGATTATGCATAGAATAACTTGTAGCAGCAGATTTACATAGCATCACGATATAACAGATTCACTCACTACAAGACCCACAAATCCATGGATTGCACCACTGTAAAGATGGCATGAAGTATCTCAAAACTCATGTAGACATCAAGCTCATAAGATGCACACACAAAATGTAACAAAAATGACAAATCATCAAGTTCTGTTAACAAACAACAATTAACATTATATAGCACTATTGCAACGATGATAAGGACGTCAAGATGAGCTCCAACAAGCATGGCATAATGCAAAAAAATGAAGAGCATCTCACAATGAACATTTTGACATATTACATGCGCAAATCGAAGCAGCAACGTGAAGTTATGGCATGGCAAACAGTGCATCACAAAGTAAATATTCTACGGGACTGAGCGAGCGCAAGATATGAAAAAAACGGATGGGCGAGGGATAGGGTCGGTGCTCACATTGGGCTTCAGCCCAGGACGAGGAAATAGGCTGGGGAAGGATGGGGCGCTGGGCTGGGCCGTGGGTCAGAGCTGGGCCGGGGCGAGGCCGGCCCACTCGGTGGCCCACGCGGGCGGCGGGGCGCGCTCCTCTTTCTCCCGCAAGCACGGGCAGAGGCGAGGCCATGGCCGGCGACGACGGCTGGCAATGGCGGCGAGCGGCGAAGACGGGGCAGGGACCGGCCGGATCCGGACGGATCTGGGACGGCAGGACTCGTTCCCGGCAGCGGCAGGGCTGGGCGGCGCCGGGGACCATGGCGGCGGCGACCTGCAGGGAGAGAGAGACACCATGAGGGAGAGGGAGAAGGAAGGAGAAGGAAGGAGAGGGCGGCGGGGCTCCGGCCTAGCAGGGCGCTCGCCGGCGGGGGTGGCGGCCAGCGGTAGCGACGACGAGGGATGCCGACACGGCAGGGCATGAGACGGCGGAGCTCTGGATCGGGAGCTCCTCTCCCGATCTGGAGCTCGGGACGCAGAGGCGGCGCGGCGTGCGGGGCGGCGACCGGCGAAGACGGGCCCGACGCGGCCCGGTTTGGCACGGGCGGGCCGGATCTGGGCCCCGGGCGGGTCAGAGATGGGCTTCCCCGGGCCGCGTAATGGGGGAACGGCGGCGGGACAGGTGGCGCGAGCTGGTTGGTTGCGGGCGGCGGTGGCGGACGTGTCCGGCCGTCGCGGACGTGTCCGGTGGCGGCGGGGAGGCTAGGTTAGGGTTTGGATGCAAATTTCGGGGGCGGGGACTATTTACAGGTAGAGGGAGCTAGGAGACTCCAAATGAGGAGCGGTTTTCGCCCACACGATCGTGATCGAACGACCGAGAGCATGGAGGGGGTTTGGATGGGTTATTGGGCCATTTTGGAAGGGTTGGTGGGTTGCAAGAGAAAAGGGGGTTTCGGGCTGCGTGGTTAACCGTTGGGGCATCAAACGACCTCCAAATGGAAAGAAATTTGACGGTCGGTCTACCGGTGATATACCAAGGTCCATTCCGAGAACGTTTTTATCCCGCTCACTAAACAAGGTCTGAGAGGGGCGACAAGCGCGCGCGAGAGGTCTGGACTCCGAACGGACAACGGAGAGAATCGGGGGAACCGGAACGGATGCAAGTTTTGAAAAACATGCAGATGAAATGCAGATGATGACATGGCGAAATACAACACGCAAGCAAATGACAAGGCAATGACGGAGAATAATTGGGAGACACCTGGCGCATCGAATCCGGGGCGTTACACTTAGGTTGGCAAAGGTTTCAGTGAGGTCAGTCAGCAGGTCGGAACCTTTACGCGACTTGACCACAATGTCATCCCTATATGCTTCCATATTCCGGCTGATTTGAGTGAGCAGGCACTTCTGAATCATCCTCATAAATGTGGCTCTGGCGTTCTTGAGGCCGAATGGCATGGTGACATAACAGACGCACCCGAATGGAGTGATGAAAGTTGTTTTTATCTCGTCGGGTCCATACAGTCAGATCTGATAGTACCCGGAATAGGCGTCTAGAAAAGACAGTCGCTCACACCCCGCAGTCGAGTCGACGATTTGGTCGATGCGGGGGAGAGGAAAATGATCTTTCGGGCAGGCCCGGTTGATATGCTTGAAGTCAATACACATGCGGAGTGAGTCATCTTTCTTGGGGACCATGACAACATTGGCAAGCCACTTGGAGTGGTAAATATCTCGGATGAACTCAGCTGCCAGGAGCCGAGCCACTTCTTCACCAATTTCTTTTCTCTTATGCACGGCGGACCGTCGCAGATGTTATTTGACTGGTTTTGCTTTCGGGTCAACTCGCAAACGGTGCTCAGCCAGTCCGCTGGGTACACCCGGCATGTCAAAACGTTTTCCATGCAAAGATGTCCTAGTTCTCACGGAGGAACTGGATGAGCGCTTCTTCCTATTTGCTGTCGAGTGTTGTCGATATATGAGTCAGAGCAGCATTGGGGTCGGTTGGGTGAATATGAATCGGCTTCATTTCACCGGTCGACCGAAATGCAGAGTCTGTAGCAGGCTTCTTGGCTCGCACCAAATCACTTGGATCTGCATTTTTTGATACTCTTGCAATTCAACTACTGCCATTTGTGCATCAGCAATTTTGGAACCCTTGTAAAAGCATTCTTATGCCTTCTGCCAATTGCTAGTGATAGTGATCACTCCTCTGGGACCAGGCATCTTCAATTTAAGGTACACGTAACATGGTCGAGCCATAAAACGTGCATAAGCAGGCCTGCCCAGAATAGCATGATAAGCACTCTGGAAATCCACAACTTCAAATGTCAACTTCTCCTTGCTGTAATTCTTCGAATCACCGAAAACCACATCAAGGGTGATCTGACCGAGTGATTCGGCCTTCTTGCCAGGTATAACGCCATGGAAACTCATCTTGCTTTCACTAAGCTTGGACATCGGAATGCCCATTCCTTTCAAGGTCTCAACATAAAGGATATTCAGGCCACTACCACCATCCATCAGCACTTTGGTCAGTCGAGTGCCTTCAACAACTGGGTCGACCACCAACGCTTGCCTCCTAGGGGTGACTATACGTGCTGGGTGATCAGACTGGTCGAATGTAATGGCAGTTTGGGATCATTTCAAATAACTGGGTGTTGCCGGAGAAACCATGTTCACTTCTCTGTTGATAACTTTCTGTCGACTTCTGCTCTCAACATCAGCAAAAATCATCAGAGTGGAATTGATGTTAGGGAAACCATCATCATCCTATTCCTTGTCCTCACCCTTGTCTGTCCCCTTCTCCTTGTCACTGGGTTGTTTCTCTCGGAACTGCTGGATTAGGAGTCGACACTGTCGAGTGGTGTGTTTGGGGTAAATGAAATTACCCTCTTCATCTTTCTTGGTGTGGATGTGACATGGTAAATCCAACACATCATTTCCGGCTTGATCTTTTACTTTCTTGGGGTTCCAGGGTCCTTTGGGCTTCCCCTTGAACTTTCCTTGAGCCACAACTAGAGCATCACCAGGAGCGGCTGGCTCGGCTTTACGCTTCTGTTTCAGATTGGAAGTACCAACAGCGTACTGACCGGCTGGCTTGCTCTTCCCGCTGCGGAGTTGATCTTCTTCCTCTCCATTAGCGCACCGAGTTGCTATCTCCATCATCCGAGTCAAAGACATATCACCTGTCCGACCGAACTTCAGGACCAGCTCCCGATACTTCACGCCTTCCTTGAAGGCATAAACTGCTTGATGCTCAGACACATTCTCCACTGTGTGATGCAAAGTAGTCCATCTCTGAATCAAATGTCTCGAAGTTTCATTCGATTTTTGTACACAATGTTGTAATTCAGTCAGCCCTGCTGGTCGTTTGCAAGTTCCTTCAAAGGTTCTAACAAACACTCGGGCAAGCTCTTCCCAGCTGTATATACTGCCAGGGGCCAGCTGATGCAACCATGCTTTGGCCGATCCCTCCAACATCAGAGGAAGATGCTTCATGGCCACTTCATCATTGCCACCACCGATATGTACCACCACTCGGTAATCCTCAAGCCAAGTATCAGGCTTGGACTCACCAGGGAATTTGCTGATTCCAGTCGCCAACCTAAAGTTCGGAGGAATCACCGCAGCTCTGATGGCTCTGCTGAAGCACTCGGGACCTGAAACATGAACCTGATTCCAGTCGGCTGGTCTCTGTCACGACCTTCTCTGTGTGCCCTGTTTCTGTCAACCAGACCTTGAACAAGAATTGATCTCGCATCAAAACCTGGCTCTCTTGGGTCGACTGGACCTCTGAACTCACCACTGCAAGGGCGCATGTCATTATATTGCCGAGGCATACTCGATCCACTCCTCGGAGGAGGTGTGGGCACTCGACGACGATCATCACGACCGGATCGAGGATCGTGCTGCTCATGGTTTCTGTACCGATCTTGCCGGGGCTCATGTCCCTCACGCCTCGGGGGCGATCTTGGGCTGTGGGCCGATTGAATAGTATCCGCCATCACAGACCTGCTGTGAATTCTATTCCGCGACTAAGATACTGCTGTGTTCTATTCTCCTGCTGCCCGGAGTAAGGCCTGAATCTGCATCAAACCTCGGCCAGCCTCCGACTGGGATGGCTGAATTGACTACACTATACGAGCTGAAGCAGTGAGATTTTCAATCGGAGTGCGGTATACCTGCGGTGGAGGTGGAAAAAGTTGCCGTCGACTGGAACGAGGAATCCGCTGCCGAGCGCGCTCATCAATAGCACACTAGAGGTTATCCAGTCGAGTGCGTTCAGCCAAGTTGGCTAAGCACACCTACTCCAAGGCCCGTGCCTCGGGAGTCTCTCCAGCGATGGGAGTGTGAAGTGCATCCATATTGCGGCGACGAAGCTCTTCCCTTTGCTGCGAAGAGAGTAGCTCGAGGAGATACTCCTCGTGAGCATGCAACGGATCACCGTTGCCATCACCGCCGTTGCCGCGGGGGAAGCCAGGGGGACTGCGTGGTCTGTTGACCATTAAAACTTCTGCCACGGGATCGCTGCTATCGCACTCGGATGCGGTCTCTACGGAGCCAGTCGAACAGGCCGTAGAGATTTTCGTCGAGCTCGATTGCCGCAACTTGCGGGGTGGCCGACTGACGGGCCACCGCATGCCTCACCCACCGTTGAAGCCGCGACCGACCGGATCGCTTGCAATGACATGCAGCGGGGAGTGAGGACACCACGTGAGCCGACCGGTACTGGGTCGACTGCTGCCGGAGGAGGACGCCGCGGACGCACGCGCGAAAGTGTGTTTCCCCGCAGACGGGGAGCGCCTCGACGTGGAGTGGAGCTTCCTGGAGCCAGGCGGAGTCGTCGGCAATGAAAACAAGCGCGGCGAGACAGATCTCGCAGCCCTCAGCCAATCCTCCGCCGGTAACCATGATGATGGTAATCGGAAAAATCGCAATTTCACCAGAAAGTCGCTAAGACACCTGCCCCACGGTGGGCGCCAACTGTCGCGGTTCTAAGATTGACAGTAGAGTGGGGGGTAGGTATGAGGAGGCAAGGTCCTAGCTATGACGAAGTTGTACACGCGAGTTATACGAGTTCAGGCCCTTCGCGGAGGAAGTAACATCCCTACGTCTCGGTGCCCGGAGGCGGTTGATTGGATTATGCGTGTGATTCTTACAGGGGATGTGAACCCTTGTCCCAGAGGAGGGGGGTGGCTTATATAGAGTGCGCCAGGACCCTAGCTCCCCTCCGTTACAGGAGTTCAATGTACATAAAGATAGGGCGTTACTGGTAGCTCTAGTTATAAATGCTATAAATGACCTTAAAGACTACGACGTCAATGCCTGACCGTTGCACTGCTGGACGACTCCTGGTCTTTAGTAGATCAAATGGTTCCTCGTATGGTCGAGTGGTTGATTGGTCGAATGACTCCAGGAAGGATGGATCTCTGAGTGTCTTATCGGTCGAGTGGATTGCATTCGACGCCTTGGTTGGGCCCTTCCAGTTGTCTTTTAGGATAATGACTCTGGATAGGGCTTGTAGGTCAGGCCTATGACCCTACCCCAGGTCTATGCCATCATCAGCGCCGAGTGCGCGAAGCTCATTTGTGATGTCAGTGAGGCGATCAAATGTGAACTGGAAATTCTCATTGTCATTTCTCTTGAAGCGGTTGAAGAGGTTGCGAAGAACACTGATCCTTGAGTCTCTCTGGGTTGAGACGCCTTCGTTGACCTTGGAGAGCCAGTCCCAGCCTACCTTTGAAGTTTCTAGAGCACTCACATGACCATACTGTCCTTTGGTCAGATGACCATAGGTGATGTTCTTGGCAGTAGAATCCAGTTGACTGAACTTCTTGACATCAGCAGGGGTGACACCTTCACCTGTCTGGGGAACGCCGTTCTTGACGACATACCAAAGGTCGACATGAATGGCTTCTAGATGCATGCGCATCTTATTCTTCCAGTTAGGGATGAAAATGGAGTGGAAAGTTTCCGCTTTTCCGGAGGGACAATGGAAACGGAGAGGAAATATGAAAATGGAAATGGAAATTTGCAAAATGGAAATGGAAATGGAATTTTTTATGCGGAAACGAAAACAAAAATGGAGCGGTGTTTTCCGGTGGAACACAGGTTGAAACGGAAATTTCCGTTTCCATTAATATGGAATTTCCATTTCTACTATAGGCCCATGGCTACTTTGTAGCCCAACTACCAAACAATACACAATGACACAGTGAGTAAAATGAGCCGAATGTATTATTTGAGTACCAAGTTTTACTACCACACACATACTCAACTAGACCCTATATGGAATTTTCATGTAGTACTACAATACTACCCTATTATACCAACACTACCATATTATTTTGTAGCCATATTAACAAATCCATCAATTTGTTTGTTTTTTACCTCTATTTCTCTACGAGTCAAGGGGGTTTTAAGTTCCGGTCAACAAACAGTTATGTTTCCGTGTCCGCTCTGTATTCGCTCCATGTTTGTTTCCGGTAGTATCAGTTTCTATATTCGTTTCCGGGGTTTCTGTATTCATTTCTGTTTCTACAAAAAAAAACAAATATGGTAGCACCAAGTTCCATCCGTTTCCGTGTTGTTTTCATCCCTACTTCCAGTAGGGGTAATCAGTGCCATTGAAGACAGGGCACACAGCGGAGACTTTGATTATCCCTGCAGTTGACATAGCTAAAACTCCAGGTGGTTAAACCGAATCACATAGAACAAGGGAGCACCTTGCTCTGATACCAATTGAAAGTGCTAGTTATCGACTAGAGGGGGTGAATAGGCGATTTTTATGGAAGTCTTTAAAAAAAGATGTTTTCAAGACAGACAATAGAAATGAACCTATTGATATGCAGTGGAAGGTAGACTACACTAGACAAGCCATAGTCAAGTAAGCAATGAAGTGAAAGCACGAAGACTATTAGTAGCTAGGTATTATGGATCAGGATGGAAAATAGTATGAAGCCAAACAACAACAGTCTTCACACAGTGAAGTCAATAAAATCATGCAAGAAGGCAATGACTTCACGAAGACAAACTACGAGTAAAGAGAGGGAGGAGACAGAACCAGTTGCTTGGTGAGGACAAGGATTTGTTGGACCAGTTCCACTTGCTGTGACAAGTGTACGTCTGGTTAGGGAGGCTGAGATTTAACTCAGAAGACCGCGTCTTCACCTTATCCCCCTTGAGCTAAGAACACTTAGTCCTCGCCCAATCACTCTGGTAAGTCCTCAAGGTAGACTTCCAAACCTTCACAGACTTCATTCACCGACAATCCACAATGACTCTTGGATGCTCAGAACGCGATGCCTGACCGGCTGGAGGAATCATAGTCCTCAAGTGTAATAAGTCTTCAGATCACGCGGACAGGAACACTTCAGTGATGCCTAACACTCTTTGGCTCTGGGTGTTTTGGGCTTTGTCCTCGCAAGGATCTCTCTCTCAAATGCTTCAGAGGTGGGTTGCTCTCAAAAGACAAAAGCCGTGCACTAACTCTGAGCAGCCACCAATTTATGGTGTAGGGGGTGGGCTATTTATAGCCAGGAGGCAACTGTCGGTGTCAAAACCAGCGGATCTCGAGTAGGGGGTCCCGAACTGTGCGTCTAAGGCTAATGGTGACGGGGAACGTTGCAGAAAATAAAAAATTCCTACGCTTTCACCAAGACCAATCTATGAGTTCATCTAGAAACGAGAGAGAGGAGTGCATCTACATACCCTTGTAGATCGCGAGCGGAAGCGTTCAAGAGAACGGGGTTGAGGGAATCGTACTCATTGTGATCCAAATCACCGATGATCCTAGTGCTGAACGGACAGCACCTCCACGTTCAACACACGTACGGTTGGGGAAGACGTCTCCTCCTTCTTGATCCAGCAAGGGGGGAGGAGAGGTTGATGGATTTCCAGCAGCACGATGGCGTGGTGGTGGATGCAGCAGTGATCTCGGCAGGGCTTCGCCAAGCTTCTGCGAGAGGGAGAGGTATAGCAAGGGGAGAGGGAGGCGCCAAGAGCATGGGTGCGGCTGCCCTCCCTCCCCCCTCTTTATATAGGGCCCCTAGGGGGGAGTGCCGGCCCTAGGAGATGGATCTCCAAGGGGGGGGGGGGCGGCCAAGGGGGGTGGCTTGCCCCCCAAGCCAGGTGGAGGCGCCCCCACCTCTAGGGTTTCCCAACCGTAGGCGCAGGGGGGAACAAGGGGGGGGTGCACCAGCCCACCAGGAGCTGGTTCCCCTCCCACTTCATCCCATGGGGCCCTCCGGGATAGGTGGCCCCACACGGTGGACCCCCGGGACCCTTCCGGTGGTCCCGGTACAATACCGGTGACCCCCGAAACTTTCCCGATGGCCGAAACCTAACTTCCTATATATAATTATTTACCTACGGACCATTCCGGAACTCCTCGGGACGTCCGGGATCTCATCCAGGACTCCAAACAACTTTCGGATTACTGCATACTCATATCTCTACAACCCTAGTGTCACCGAACCTTGAGTGTGTAGACCCTACGGGTTCGGGAGACATGCAGACATGACCGAGACGCCTCTCCGGTCAATAACCAACAGCGGGATCTGGATACCCATGTTGTCTCCCACATGCTCCTCGATAATCTCATCGGATGAACCACGATGTCGAGGATTTACTCAATCCCGTATACAATTCCATTTGTCAATCGGTACGTTACTTGCCCGAGACTCGATCGTCGGTATCCCAATACCTCGGTTAATCTCGTTACCGGAAAGTCACTTTACTCGTACCGTAATGCATGATCCCGTGACCATACACTTGGTCACCTTGACCTCATTATGATGATGCATTACCGAGTGGGCCCAGAGATACCTCTCCGTCATACGGAGTGACAAATCCCAGTCTCGATTCGTGCCAACCCAACAGACACTTTCAGAGATACCCGTAGTGTACCTTTATAGTCACCCAGTTACGTTGTGACGTTTGGCACACCCAAAGCACTCCTACGGTATCCGGGAGTTGCACAATCTCATGGTCTAAGGAAATGATACTTGACATTTGGAAAAGCTCTAGCTAAACGAACTACACGATCTTTGAGTTATGCTTAGGATTGGGTCTTGTCCATCACATCATTCTCCTAATGATGTGATCCCGTTATCAATGACATCCAATGCCCATAGTCAGGAAACCATGACTATCTGTTGATCAACGAGCTAGTCAACTAGAGGCTCACTAGGGACATGTTGTGGCCTATGTATTCACACATGTATTACGATTTCCGGATAACACAATTATAGCATGAATGACAGACAATTATCATGAACAAAGAAATATAATAATAACCATTTTATTATTGCCTCTAGGGCATATTTCCAACAGTCTCCCACTTGCACTAGAGTTCAATAATCTAGTTACATTGTGATGAATCGAACACCCATGGAATTACGGTGTTGATCATGTTTTGCTCTAGGGAGAGGTTTAGTCAACGGATCTGCTACATTCAGGTCTGTATGTACTTTACAAATATCTATGTCTCCATCTTGAACATTTTCACGAATGGAGTTGAAGCGACGCTTGATGTGCCTGGTCTTCTTGTGAAACCTGGGCTCCTTGGCAAGTGCAATAGCTCCAGTGTTGTCACAGAAGAGTTTGATCGGCCCCAACGCATTGGTATGACTCCTAGGTCGGTGATGAACTCCTTCACCCAGATTGCTTCATGCGCTGCCTCCACGGCTGCCATGTACTCTCCTTCACATGTAGATCCCGCCACGACGCTTTGCTTGCAACTGCACCAGCTTACTGCCCCACCATTCAAAATATACACGTATCCGGTTTGTGACTTAGAGTCATCCAGATCTGTGTCGAAGCTAGCGTCGACGTAACCCTTTACGACGAGCTCTTCATCACCTCCATACACGAGAAACATGTCCTTAGTCCTTTTCAGGTACTTTAGGATATTCTTGACCGCTCTCCAGTGTTCCTTGCCGGGATTGCTTTGGTACCTTCCTACCAAACTTACGGCAAGGTTTACATCAGTGCAGTACACAGCATGGCATACATAATAGACCCTATGGCTGAGGCATAGGGGATGACACTCATCTCTTCTATATCTTCTGCCGTGGTCGGACATTGAGCCGAGCTCAATTTCACACCTTGCAACAAAGGCAAGAACCCCTTCTTAGACTGATCCATATTGAACTTCTTCAATATCTTATCAAGGTATGTGCTTTGTGAAAGACCTATGAGGCGTCTCGATCTATCTCTATAGATCTTGATGCCTAATATATAAGCAGCTTCTCCAAGGTCCTTCATTGAAAAACACTTATTCAAGTAGGCCTTAATGCTGTCCAAGAGTTCTATATCATATCCCATCAAAAGTATGTCATCTACATATAATATGAGAAATGCTACAGAGCTCCCACTCACTTTCTTGTAAACGCAGGCTTCTCCATAAGTCTGCATAAACGCAAACGCTTTGATCATCTCATCAAAGCGAATGTTCCAACTCCGAGATGCTTGCACCAGCCCATAAATGGATCGCTGGAGCTTGCATACCTTGTTAGCATTCTCAGGGTCGACAAAACCTTCCGGCTGCATCATATACAGTTCTTCCTTAAGGTGGCTGTTAAGGAATGCCGTTTTGACGTCCATTTGCCATATCTCATAATCATAGTATGCGGCAATTGCTAACATGATTCAGACGGACTTTAGCTTCGCTACGGGAGATAATGTCTCATCGTAGTCAACCCCTTGAACTTGTCGATAACCCTTAGCGACAAGTCGAGCTTTATAGATGGTAACATTACCATCCGCGTCCGTCTTCTTCTTAAAGATCCATTTGTTTTCTATCGCTGCCGATCACCGGCAAGTCTGTCAAAGTCCATACTTCGCTTTCATACATGGATCCTATCTCAGATTGCATGGCTTCGTGCCATTTGTTGGAATCTAGGCCCGCCATCGCTTCTTCATAGTTCAAGGTTCACCGTTGTCTAACAACATGATTTCCGTGACAGGGTTGCCATACCACTCTGGTGTGGAACGTGTCCTCGTGGACTCCACGAGTTCAGTAGTAACTTGATTCAAGTACCTTGATCATCATCATTAATTTCCTCTTGATTGGTGCCGCACCACAGAACATCTTCCCGAGCTGCGCTTACTCACCGGTTCAAGAGGTAGTACTTCATCAAGTTCCACTTTCCTCCCACTTACTTCTCTCGAGAGAAACTCTTTCTCCAGAAATGACCCGTTCTTGGCAACAAAGATCTTGCCTTCGGATCTGAGGTAGAAGGTATACCCAATGGTTTCCTTAGGGTATCCTATGAAAACGCATTTTTCCGACTTGGGTTCGAGCTTTTTAGGTTGAAGTATCTTGACATAAGCATCGCATCCCCAAACTTTTAGAAATGAGATCTTAGGTTTCTTCCCAAACCATAATCCATACGGTGTCGTCTCAACGGATTTAGACGGTGCCTTAATTAAAGTGAATGTAGCTGTCTCTAGAGCGTATCTCCAAAAAGATAGCAGTAATCGGTAAGAGACATCATAGATCGCACCATATCCAATAAAGTGCGATTACGACATTCGGACACACCGTTATGCTGAGGTGTTCCAGGCGGCGTGAGTTGTGAAACGATTCCAAATTTCCTTAAGTGCGTACCAAATTCGTGACTTAAATATTCTCCTCCACGATCTGATCGTAGGAACTTTATCTTTCGGTTACGTTGATTCTCTACCTCATTTTGAAATTCCTTGAACTTTTCAAAGGTCTCAGACTTGTGTTTCATTAAGTAGACATACCCATATCTACTCAAGTCATCAGTGAGAGCGAGAACATAACGATATCCTCCGCGAGCCTCAACGCTCATTGGACCGAACACATCAGTATGTATGATTTCCAATAAGTTGGTTGCTCGCTCCATTGTTCCAGAGAATGGAGTCTTGGTCATTTTTCCCATAAGGCATGGTTCGCATGTGTCAAATGATTCATAATCGAGAGACTCTAAAAGTCCATCAGCATGGAGCTTCTTCATGCGCTTGACACCAATGTGACCAAAGGCGGCAAGTACACAAGTATGTGGAACTATTGTTATCAACTTTACATCTTTTGGTATTCACACTATGAATATGTGTAACATCACGTTCGAGATTCATTAAGAATAAACCATTAACCATCGGGGCATGACCATAAAACATATCTCTCATATAAATAGAACAACCATTATTCTCGGATTTAAATGAGTAGCCATCTCGTATTAAATGAGATCCAGATACAATGTTCATGCTCAAAATTGGCACTAAATAACAATTATTGAGGTTTAAAACTAATCCCGTAGGTAAATATATAGGTAGCATGCCGACGGCGATCAGATCGACCTTGGAACCATTCCCGACGCGCATCGTCACCTCGTCCTTCGCCAGTCTCCGCTTATTCCGCAGCTCCTGCTTTGAGTTACAAATATGAGCAACGGCACCGGTATCAAATACCCAGGAGCTACTACGAGTAATGGTAAGGTACACATCAATTACATGTATATCACATATTCCTTTGGTGTTGCCGGCCTTCTTGTCCGCTAAGTACTTGGGGCAGCTCCGCTTCCAGTGACCACTTCCCTTGCAATAAAAGCACTCGATCTCGTGCTTGGGTCCATTCTTTGACTTCTTCCCGGCAACTGGCTTACCGGGCACGGCAACTCCCTTGCCGTCCTTCTTGAAGTTCTTCTTACCCTTGCTTTTCTTGAACTTAGTGGTTTTATTCACCATCAACACTTGGTGTTCTTTCTTGATCTCTACCTTCGCTGATTTCAGCATTGAATATACCTCAGGAATGGTCTTTTCCATCCCCTGCATATTGAAGTTCATCACAAAGCTCTTGTAGCTCGGTGGAAGCGAATCGGAGGATTCTCAATAATCAAGCGTCATCCGGGAGATTAACTCCCGGTGAGTCAAGTGGTTGTGCAACCCATATTTTGAGTATGTGCTCCTTGTAACTATTTTCCTCCATCTTACAATCAAGAACTTGTCGGAGACTTCATATCTCTCGACTCGGGCATGAGCTTGGAAAACCATTTTCAGCTCTTGAACATCTCATATGCTCCGCGTTGCTCAAAACGCTTTTGGAGCCCGGTTCTAAGCTGTAAAGCATGCCACACTGAACGAGGGAGTAATCATCAAGACGAGACTGCCAAGCGTTCATAACGTCTTGGTTCTCTCGATGGGTGCTTCACCTAAGCGGTGCTTCTAGGACATAATCTTTCTTGGCAGCTATGAGGATGATCCTCGTGTTCCGACCCAGTCCGTATAGTTGCTGCCATCATCTTTCAGCTTGGTTTTCTCTAGTAACGCGTTGAAGTTGAGGGTAACGTGGGCCATTTGATCTACAAGACATATTGTAAAGATTTTAGACTAAGTTCATGATAATTAAGTTCATCTAATCAAATTATTCAATGAACTCCCACTCAGATTATACATCCCTCTAGTCATCTAAGTGATACATGATCCAAGTCGACTAGGCCGTGTCCGATCATCACGTGAGGCGGACTAGTCATCATCGGTGAACATCTCCATGTTGATCGTATCTTCTATATGACTCATGTTGGACCTTTCGGTCTCTTGTGTTCCGAGGCCATGTCTGTACATGCTAGGCTCGTCAAGTTAACCTAAGTGTTTATGCATGTGTAAATCTGTCTTACACCCATTGTATGTGAACGTTAGAATCTATCACACCCGATCATCACGTGGTGCTTCGAAACAACGAACTTTCGCAACGGCGCACAGTTAGGGGGAACACTTTCTTGAAATTATTATGAGGGATCATCTTATTTACTACCGTCGTTCTAAGTAAACAAGATGCAAAACATGATAAACATCACATGCAATCAAATAGTGACAAGATATGGCCAATATCATATTGCTCCTTTGATCTCCATCTTCGGGGCTCCATGATCATCTTTGTCACGGGCATGACACCATGATCTCCATCATCATGATCTCCATCATCGTGTCTCCATGGGGTTGCTCGCCAACTATTACTTCTACTACTAAGGCTAACGGTTTAGCAATAAAGTAAAGTAATTACATGGCGTTGAATAAATGACACGCAGGTCATACAATAATTAAGACAACTCCTATGGCTACTGCCGGTTGTCATACTCATCGACATGCAAGTCGTGATTCCTATTACAAGAACATGATCTCATACATCACATATATATCATTCATCATTCATCACAACTTTTGGCCATATCACATCACAATCACATGCTGCAAAAACAAGTTAGACGTCCTCTAATTGTTGTTGCATGTTTTACGTGGCTGCAATAGGGTTCTAGCAAGAACGTTTTCTTACCTACGTAAAAGCCACAACGTGATTTGCCAACTTCTATTTACCCTTCATAAGGACCCTTTTCATCGAATCCGCTCCAACTAAAGTGGGAGAGACAGACACCCGCTAGCTACCTTCTGCAACTAGTGCATGTCAGTCGGTGGAACCTGTCTCACGTAAGCGTACGTGTAAGGTCGGTCCGGGCCGCTTCATCCCACAATATCGCTGAAGCAAAATAAGACTAGTAGCGGCAAGAAAGTTAACAACATCTACGCCCACAACAAATTGTGTTCTACTAGTGCAAAGAGAACTACGCATAGACCTAGCTCATGATGCCACTGATGGGGAACGTTGCAGAAAATAAAAAATTTCTATGCTTTCACCAAGATCAATGTATGAGTTCATCTAGCAGCGAGAGAGAGGAGTGCATCAACATACCCTTGTAGATCGCGAGCGGAAGCGTTCAAGAGAACGGGGTTGAGGGAGTCGTACTCGCCGTGATCCAAATCACCGATGATCCTAGTGCTGAACGGACAGCACCTCCGCGTTCAACACACGTACGGTTGGGGAAGACGTCTCCTCCTTCTTGATCCAGCAAGGGGGGAGGAGAGGTTGATGGAGATCCAGCAGCACGACGGCGTGGTGGTGGATGCAGCAGTGATCTCGGCAGGGCTTCGCCAAGCTTCTGCGAGAGGGAGAGGTGTAGCAAGGGGAGAGGGAGGCGCCAAGAGCATGGGTGCGGCTGCCCTCCCTCCCCCCCTCTTTATATAGGGCCCCTAGGGGGGCGCCGGCCCTAGGAGATGGATCTCCAAGGGGGGGGGGCAAGGGGGGTGGCTTGCCCCCCAAGCCAGGTGGAGGCACCCCCACCCCTAGGGTTTCCCAACCCTAGGCGCAGGGGGGCTCAAGGGGGGGGCGCACCAGCCCACCAGGCTGGTTCCTCCCACTTCAGCCCATGGGGCCCTCCGGATAGGTGGCCCCACCCGGTGGACCCCGGGACCCTTCCGGTGGTCCCAGTACAATATCGGTGACCCGAAACTTTCCCGATGGCGAAACCTGACTTCCTATATATAATTCTTTACCTCCGACCATTCCGGAACTCCTTGTGACGTCCGGGATCTCATCCGGGACTCCGAACAACTTTCGGTTTACTGCATACTCATATCTCTACAACCCTAGCGTCACCGAACCTTAAGTGTGTAGACTCTACGGGTTCGGGAGACATGTAGACATGACCGAGACGCCTCTCCGGTCAATAACAAACAGCAGGATCTGGATACCCATGTTGGCTCCCACATGCTCCTCGATGATCTCATCGGATGAACCACGATGTCGAGGATTTACTCAATCCCGTATACAATTCCCTTAGTCAATCAGTACGTTACTTGCCCGAGACTCGATCGTCGGTATCCCAATACCTTGTTTAATCTCATTACCGGCAACTCACTTTACTCGTACCGTAATGCATGATCCCGTGACCATACACTTGGTCACCTTGAGCTCATTATGATGATGCATTACCTAGTGGGCCTAGAGATACCTCTCCGTCATACGGAGTGACAAATCCTAGTCTCGATTCGTGCCAACCCAACAGACACTTTCGAGATACCCGTAGTGTACCTTTATAGTCACCCAGTTACGTTGTGACGTTTGGCACACCCAAAGCACTCCTACGGTATCCGGGAGTTGCACAATCTCATGGTCTAAGGAAATGACACTTGACATTTGGAAAAGCTCTAGCTAAACGAACTACACGATCTTTGAGCTATGCTTAGGATTGGGTCCTGTCCATCACATCATTCTCCTAATGATGTGATCCCGTTATCAATGACATCCAATGTCCATAGTCAGGAAACCATGACTATCTGTTGATCAACGAGCTAATCAACTAGAGGCTTACTAGGGACATGTTGTGGTCTATGTATTCACACGTGTATTACGATTTCCGGATAACACAATTATAGCATGAATAACAGACAATTATCATGAACAAAGAAATATAATAATAACCATTTTATTATTGACTCTAGGGCATATTTCCAACAAATGGTAACAGGAGACTGGGGACACGATCTTTACCCAGGTTCGGGCCCTCTCGATGGAGGTAATACCCTACTTCCTGCTTGATTGATCTTGATGATATGAGTATTACAACAGTTGATCTACCACGAGATCAGAGAGGCTAAACCCTAGAAGCTAGCCGATGGTATGATTGTTGATGTGTCCTATGGACTAAACCCTCCGGTTTATATAGACACCGGAGGAGGCTAGGGTTACACAGAGTCGGTTTACAGAGAAGGAGATCTACATCTGAATCACCAACCTTGCCTTCCATGCCAAGGAGAATCCCATCCGGACACGGGACGAAGTCTTCAATCTTGTATCTTCATAGTCCAACAGTTCGGCCAAAGTATATAGTCCGGCTGTCCGGATACGCCCTGATCCAGGACTCCCTCAATAGCCCCTGAAACACGGCTTCAATGACGATGAGTCCAGCGCGTAGATTTTCTTTGGCATTGCGAGGCGGGTTCCATCTCCGAATACTACAAAATTAATTCCGAACACAAGGACCGTGTCCGACTCTGCAAGATAATATTCCATGTACCACCGTTGAGAGAATAATAATAATCCACGAATCTAATCTGCTGACAATTCTTCGAAAAGTGACATCACGCCATGGTCCGGTTTTTATTCGAACCGTTTTCCACAACCTGCTTCCGCACACATCGTGAGGCGGTTTCTTTGGCACGTCTTGTCAAAGCAGAGATCGAGTCCCCTTATCACGGGATCTCCATCAATGCGGGTATGGGTAACCCAACCAGCGCCATTAATCGAGGCGCCTGGAAAAATAAGAGTTTTTGAGAGGCAAGTGGGAGGCGCACATTCACATCGCCTTTATAAAGGGGCAGAAATCTCCCATTTTCACCCACACGTTCTTCTTGCTTCGCTCATCCGTTGTCGCGCCCTCAAGCTCTAGCGCCCAAGTGGATTATTATTATTCCTTCGGGTTCCATCTCCCATCTTCACCTTCTCCGTAGGACCGTGGCATGTCCGGAGCGGGAGGCAAGTGGATAGCCTCCTCTGTCATAGAGGTGAATATTACCAAGCTTCGGGAAGCCAGATACCTGGCCGCTAATATCGCGCACAGGCTTCCAACAAAGGGATAGATTACCCCTACGCCGAAGTCTCAGGAGAGAGTGGTATTTCTTCCTCATTTCATCCGTGGACTAGGGTTTCCACTCCACCCTTTCGTCCGCGGGCTTATGTAGTACTACGGGCTAGATTTTAATGATCTGGCCCCGAATTTCGTCCTCAACATCTCGGCGTTCATCGTCGTGTGCGAGGCCTTCCTCCGCATCAAGCCTCACTTTGGCATGTGGCTGAAAATCTTCTGCGTGAAGCCGGAGATCGTGAGCGGCCAACAGGCGGAGTGCGGAGGCGCCATGGTGCACAAAATGCCCAATGTTATATGGCTTGAGTGCTCCTTCATGGAGTCCATAAAGGGGTGGCAATCAGGGTGGTTCTACATCACTGAGCCACGCGATGCCAACTGGGTGGCTCCCCCCAAATTCAGATCCAGAATCCCCACGCGGCTCAACTCCTGGGAGAAGAAGGGCCTGGCCTGGGGCGAACCCACGGAGCTGACCGGACTCGAGACCTGCCTTGGAAGTATGAGGGACAAGAAGATCAAGCTTGTCAACGTGGTCTAGGTCATGCTCATTTGCCGGATTCTCCCGTGTCAAAGACGGCCGTTTGAAATGTGGGAGTTCGACCCGGCCGAACACTAGATGCTGCTAGAGCTCTTCGACACAACGCACAAAGAAATTTGGAAGGTTCTGTTCAAGACCGGCGAAGTCCCTCCTCCGCTTTCCGAGGACCGGGGGCTCAGCGCAATGCGCCTTGCCAGTCCGGTAAGTCCCTTGACTATTTACGAGACCTTCCCTTAGTACTTTCGGGGGAGGATTTTGAAGTCACCTTGCTGACCGAACAGGAGTGGGTGGAGACGGCGGAGTGGATCGACTGTCCGGCTCCATTGCCAGAGGACCCAGGAAGCGCACTCCTGGCGGAGATGCTGGTTCCGGCGCCTTACAAGGTGTCGGGAAAAAAGGCCGAAAAGAAGGCCACGGGGACCTGAAGGGGTCTTCGACACGAGGCCGCACCCGACGCCTCGCCAGAAGAGGACGATGCGCACTCCTCCCACGAAGGGGAGGAGAGGAAGAAGAAGAAGGCCGTCTCAACTGAGGGGGCCGAAGGGTCCAAGAAGGTGGCCACGGGGACCAGAAAAGGTCACCGGCGCAGGCCGTGATAGAGTCGTCATCTGAAGACGACGAGGAAGACCCCCCCCCCCCCGAAGATGGGGGAGAACATGAAGAAATGCCTCCTCCCCGCGCTAGGGAGGAGAAGGAAAGGAAGCCCGCTCCATTGGGGGAGACCGGGACGCCGAAGAAGGGCAAGGCGTCCCTTCCAGATCAATCCACTACCGCCGCTTTTAGTGACGAGGAGTGGATGCCCAGGGGCAATCCCCGGGCGAGGTCGTAAGTATCCGCATTCCATAATATTTTTCGTACGACTTTCGACCTCATGGTTTGTAATGACGCTAAACACGTATATGCAGTCCGTCCGGGTCCGATCTCGAGAAGTCCTCTTCGGAGGAGTCTCTGAATGAGTCGGAGATGAATTCGCTCCTGACGGCGACCTCTCCCTGAACCGCGGATGACACCGAGGTGTTTTCCCGGAGGATGCCCGAGCAGGGGTCGACGGTTCCGGAGATGCCCCAAGGCAAAATCTCGGGCGCCGGACACATGGGGGATGAGAACTCCATGGATTATGCTGACGGGAGCCACAGTAAGTCTGGCTCTCGGCCGGTTACTGCACCGGAGCCTACAAAGGTTCCGGATTCCGGTAAGCAGTCCCTCGGGAAGGAGGGCGAGCCGGCCGTGCTGATGACCTCCGCCCAGCCGGAGGCATCGGATAATTTGTTGGAAGTGCTTCGAGGCGCTTCCATCGAGGATGAACACCATACACTTATGGGTACGGTGATTGAGAAGGTGTGGTTCGCCAAGAGCGGATTGACCGAAGCCTGCACCAGCCTGCTAACAGGCTTTGAGGTAAAGAAAGTATGAGGAAATATCACCCGATAGATAGTAGTCCCTGATGCTCTGGTTGGTGTTCGGAAAAAGAAAAACCAAACAGAGGGTCAACTAAAAAACCGCAGGAAGCTAATAGTATTTGTCTGTATGAATCAAACAGGCACTGCTGCTGACCGTCGCTGCACGCACGGCCGAGGTTGCCGGACTCAAGCGCGAACTGGGGCAGGCCAAAGAAGAGCTCGGCCTCGTGAAGAAGTAGGTCGAGGCGAACAGAGGTGAGAAAAACCCCGTCCATATGTCGTATAGAGGATAAAAAGTTGGTGATGCTAAGAAAAAGCATCATGGATTTTGATAGGGACCGCGACTGAAGTGGCGGCCCTGAAGGAAGCGCTGTTCGCGGCCAAAGCCAAGGCGGATACTGAGCGCACCCAGCGAGAGAAGCAAGCTGCTCGGGTGGGAGAGGTACAGCAGGAGCTCCAGGAGCTCGGCCAGAAGTTCGGCTCCCTGGAGCATGACTACAAGAAGCAAGCGTTTGAGCTCGCAAAGGCCCTCCAGAGCGCGGTCGACGCCAAGGCCGAAGCCCAAAAGGCCCTCCAGGAAATCCAGGCGGCCAAGAAGCTAGCGGAGGGTAAGGCATTCTTTATGCAAAGCAAGCATGTGGAGGAGTCCTTTCTTTTACTTACATGAATCTGGAGCTCTCCAGGGGCATTCGCAGATCTGCCATGCAGCATTTCGGATGCTGCGGAGTTCTATCGCGCTGAAGAGGGGAGCTCTACGGAGAAGCTGGTATGGTCCCAATATACTGGGGCCGAACACCCGATGCCTCCGAAAGTGACCAATGTGGCAGCTGGTCGAACTCCACAATGCGGCCGAACAGGCCATGGGGGACCTCATAGTACGGATGTGGCCTGGCAAACCCCTGCCCGGCAGCTACTTTGGCCTGGTGAAGCGGATGGTGCATGCCTGTCCACGGCTAGAAGTTATCAAGCAGTCCGCGTGTATTGAGGGTGCCCGACGGGCCTTTGCCCGCGCGAAGGTGCATTGGGGCAAGCTGGACGCTGAGAAGCTCGTGAAGGATGGACCCCCGGAGGGCAAGGAGCATCGCTGCCCCGAGAAATATTATAATGGCATTATGAAAGGCGCTCGTGTTGTGGGGAATGAATGTCCTAAGAACTTAATTTTTGAGTGAATGTACTCATGTCGGCTGTGTAATATGAGAACGGGTTTATTTGTGCTAGGCAACACTTTGTTTGATTTAAAATATTACCTTCTCGGCGGTCGTTTATCAAAATCTGAAAGTAGGCCAGTCATCGGCTTCCACAACCTTGTAACGAGTACTGGGGTGTTCGTGCAGACCCAAACACTCTTTAGCCAAAGTTTTGGTCCTTTAAGGAGGTGTTTGGCGCAGCGAACGAGGCAATCAGACTATTCGGCTTTATAACTCTCACTTGACCATAGAAGTCTACAATTTTAAATTTCGGCGAAGCCCCTAGTATTCGGAAAGCCGAACTGGGGCGTTATACACGCCTAAATCGGATGAAGCCGATTCCTCGCCTTAAGCGGAAAAAATCTTTAAGGATTTTGGTACCTCTCGAACCGCGACCAGCTCTCGCCACATCATGACGGTCAGTTTTCGGCTTTCTCTACTGAGGGGCTCGTCCGGAAGAACCGGGACACAATCGCAGTAGTTCTCCCTGCGCTACCTTAGCCGATATAACGGAACGTAAGGTACCAAAACAAGGGAGCCGGGCTAACCCAACTATTGACCCAAGACATGATTCGGAGCTGATGCATATAATGCTATAAGTTCGGGGTGCCGCACTGTTGAAAGTGTTCGGACTTTCCTTGCCATAGTATGGGGCTCGATGAGAAGCCCCTAGCAAACTGACCGTACCAAGACGTCCGGATGCAATATTGAATAAATATTCAATCAGAAAATATGACGATAGTAATAAGAAGCTGACGCTACATACTACTTCCAATTTATTTGGACAATACGACAAGACATAGGTGTACAATTGATGCATTAAGCAGAAAAAAATAGGACTATTTGACATGTAAGAACATGTATAACAATCATTGAAGAAGACCACCTGAGTATTCCCTTGTGGGCAAAAAGCCTCTTGCCTCCTTGGTGCCCCCTCCATAATGAGTCCGGTTATCCGATCTCTTCTGAAGGAGCTGCCGAAAGTGGGGTCCCGAAAAAGGGAAAAAGGATATGCGGGCCTCCTGGCAGCTGAACCGCACTCTGGCCGCATTGTCCTCTCGCCTCCACCTATGCCCATGGTATTTTGAGCGTGTAATTGTGCACGCGTGGTACGAATGCCGCTTGAATGGGGCTGGGGTGGAGGCCGGATTGCTAATCGAGCTCCTGGCGTGCCTGACTGTCCTATTGCGGGGTACTCCGAACTCGCTTGACGGTGTTCGGTGATGTCGTTGCCGGATTGGCTGTTTGTCGGAGGAGGCTGCTTTGTACTTCTGCCGCAAGGGTCGCAGTATGTTCTTCGGTACGGAGGGAGCGGTCTGTATTTCCATAACTGTTATGACCCCGCGAGGTCCTGGCATCTTGAGCTTGAGGTATGCATAGTGCGCTACCGCGTTGAAACGAGCGAACGCAGTTCGTCCAAGTAGTGCGTGATAGCCACTACGGAAAGGGACGATATCAAAGATCAACTCCTCGCTTCGGAAGTTATCCGGAGATCCGAAGACTACTTCCAGTGTTATTGAGCCCGTGCAGCGGGCCTCTACCCCTGGAATTACACCTTTGAAGGTGGTTTGGGTGGGTTTGATCCGTGACGGATCGATGCCCATTTTGCACACTATATCCTGATAAAGCAGGTTCAGGCTGCTGCCACCGTCCATGAGGACTCGCGTGAGGTGGAATCCGTCGATGATTGGGTCAAGGACCAATGCGGCTGAGCCGCCATGGCGGATGCTGGTGGGATGGTCCCTACGATTGAAGGTGATCGGGCAGGATGACCATGGGTTGAATTTCGGGGCGACGGGCTCCATCGCATAGACGTCCCTGAGTGCACGCTTTCGCTCCCGTTTGGGGATGTGAGTGGCATAGATCATGTTCACCGTTTTTACCTGGGGGGGGGGTGTCAGGACCCCGATTCCAAATCACATCGATCTAGCCGGTAACACCTCATATCACTTTGCGGCCTCACGCACGGTATTCCCACGGGTGTCGCCTTACCATGGCCCGGGACCGTTTGCGCCTTTTGGCTCACGTATATGATAGTGTTGCTAGCATCCATATGACAGAGAACCCGGGCCGACATGACTAGTCGTGAACCCAAAGCGGCACTAACCCATGGGGACAGGCATACATGAATCAACTTCGAGCATGTCGGTCAGCAGCGTGTAAATCCGGGCTGTAGCACTGGGCTAACAGGACTCCGGGAACCCGGGCTGTAGCAGGCTAGGCAGGACTCCGGATGTCACCGCGTGACATTTCCCCGAAGGGACAGACACAAGAACGAAGTGAATCACATGCCGGCCAGTCAAGTGTTCCAGAGCAGTAGTGCTGGGCTAGCAGGACTCCGGTGAACCGGGCTGTAGCGGACTATTATGGCTCAAGGAACCACTAGACTACATTTCCCCATAAGAGAGGCTGCCAAGGATAAACAACTAGATTGTCAGATCCCACACATACCAAGCATTTCAAACATACACACAATATGCTCGATATGTGTAAATACAACATGGCATCACAACATAACTCTACAACTCAAATATTTATTCATTAGGCTCCGAGGAGCGAGATACTACAAACATGTGTCTCATGACCCAACGTTCAGATCATACAAATCAAAGCACACGTGGAAGCTTAACATGTCTGACTACAGACATCTAAAAATGAAAAAGGCTTAGAAGCCTGACTATCTACCAGATCCTGCCGAGGGCACAAGATCGTAGCTGAGGTATCAAGCTAAACGTCGAATTCCACGCGGAACTACTAGCGAGACTGACGTCTCTCTGCAAAACATAAAATAAGCAAACGTGAGTACAAATGTACCCAGCAAGACTTACATCAGAACTAACTACATATGCATCGGTATCAACAAAGGGGGTAGTGGAGTTTAACTGCAGCAAGCCAGCTTTGACTCGGTGGCTATCCTGAACTACGACTGCAAGTAACTCTTTTGAGGTGGCGCACACGAGTCCACATATTCACCATATCAATACACCACTATGGATCCGCTCCCGTCTCCCTACGAGAAGGCCATCCATAGCACTCATGCTTATCTTGCGTATTTTAGAGTATCCACTTTCACTTGTCTATGAACTGTTACAGACAACCAAGAAGTCCTTTACCACGGACACGGCTATTCGAATAGATGATGCTAACCCTGTAGGGGTGTACTTCTTCACACACGCTCTCACCACTTACCGCCGTTTACACGACATGTACTCGGCAACCTTCAAGCGGGAGCCCAACGAGGGTGTCGGCCACGGCCTACCTAAACACTCAAGTCTCTAGTCCAGGTTTATCGCCTATTCAGGTTCCATCCGCAGGGAGTCCGGCCGAGGTTTCCACATACGGCCCTGAATGATGTGAGCAGGGTTCCCGATACACCAAATGGGCGCCCGGTACACCGTGCCACGGTGTATCTACCGCATTTGTAACGCCGCGGATTCGATGCGCCAGGTGTCCGCCAGTTATTCGCCATCGTTGCCATGTCATTTGCTTGCGTGTTGCATTTTGCCATGTCATCATTTGCATTTCATATCATGTCATCATGTGCATTTCATTTTGCATACGTGTTCGTCTCATGCATCCGAGCATTTTCCCCGTTGTCCGTTTTGCAATTCGGCACTCCTATGTCTCCTGGCGCCCCCTTTTACCTCTTTTCAAGTGCGAGTGTTAAACGGTCTCGGAATGGACCGAGGTTTGTCAAGCGGCCTTGGTATAGCACCGGTAGACCGCCTGTCAAGTTTCGTGCCATTTGGAGGTCGTTTGGTACTCCAACGGTTAACCGGGTAACCGCAAAGACCTCTTTGAGTTGCAGCCCAGCACCCCATCGAAAGTGGCCCAAAACCCAGCAAACTCCATGCTCTCGGTCGTTCGATCACGATCGCGTGGCCGAAAACCGCACCTCATTTGGACTCTCCTAGCTACCAGAAATCTATTTATGGCACCCCTTCCCCGAGATTTCGCGCAGTCCAAACCCTAGCAAACTCCTCCCCGCGCCGCCGGACATGTCCGCCCGCCGGCGGACGCGTCCATCCCGCTGCCACGTCGCCCGGCCAATGGCGAGGCGACACGTCTCCCCCGCCGTCCGCGCCCGGCCCCGCCATCCCCTCCGGCGCCCCGCCCTTCTCCGGCCATCGCCGTTGCCTCTCCGGCGAGATCCGGTGGATCGGGATGGGATCCACCGGGATCTCAACCAAACGGGATCCGGCCGTCCCGCTTATCTCCATCCCGAGTTGACTTTCAGAGGGTATAAATTTCGCCTGTCCCCGTTTCTGCTAACATTTTGTTGCATTTTCATTGAATCGTAAATCTGCGTCCGTAGCTCCGTTTTGCACGTGTAATATGTAAAATTGTTCGCCTCGAAGAGTAGATCAATTCGTCTCATTGCATTATTTTCATTTGAGCTCATAATGATGCCCGAAATGCTGTTGGAAGAGTGCTATGTGATGTTAGATTCTGATTCTTATCAGAACATGCACTTTTGTCATTTTTGCCATGATTGATGTGTGCACCCTATGGACTTGAGTCCTACATGTGTTTTGTAATATGCCATGCCATCTTTCCAGGGGTGTATGCCATGTATGTTTGTGATCTCTGTGGTGACTAGCACAAGCATGCAAACTAGGCTTCATGATGTTGCTGATTTCAGCCCTGTTTTGCTGATATTTTTATGCCATGTTAACTTGATGCTACAGAGAGTTCCATGCATATTTTGAGATACTTCAGGAAGTATGTTCTGAATATATGGTTATTCTCTATCAATCCATGCCCTTGTTTGCAATTATGGAGTGCCATAGCTGGAGTCAATCGAGCTCTACTTTTGCTATAAAATGTTTCCTGGCAGATTGTTTACATGTTATTCAATTTTGCCAAGGTCGTTGTAGTTGATCCTTGCATGCTATGATGTTGTTCTTGCCATGTATAGATTCTATTCCATGTCTTCTTACTTTTAGTTGCCTTTCCATGCCATGTATTCCTCTGTGGTGAGTGGTTCAAGCTCACCAACATGCCTACTTATTGTTGTTCCTGCCATGTATGAATCTGTAATATAACTTGCCATGTTTACATGGGTGCCATCATATTTTCTGATCCCTTTTGGCTTATGGTCAGTAAGGGACTTTTGTTTTATGCTTCGATTAGATTCATTTCATGCCTTTTTTTGCCATGTTAAGTTCCTGTAGCATGTTGTTTGATAGCTCTAAACATTGCAACCTGATGTTATTTCCTGTTAAGTCTGAAACTGTTATTATTTGCAAACTTGCCATGTCATTTTGAGCATGTTCTAGTGATTTCTGGACTTAGCTCAGTGTTCATGTTTTGTAATGCTTTACCTGTACATCATGCACATGCCTTTTGTTATTATGTTGGGGTGCTGTAGCTTGTTGTTTTGATGCTTGCAATATGCCTACTTGCTGTTTTGGACAGATTGTTGCTATGCCTTGTATAGGGTGTATGTGTTGGTCCGTTGCTCCGTTTTGAGTGTGCTCTATATGAAACTTGCTTGATTTTGCATGTAGTTTCATATTATCATGTTGCATCCTTGTTTTGAGGTGTTTTCTTGATGTTTGAATGCATTTTGCATCAATGCCATGCTTATCTTGTTTTGCTCATATCTTCTAGCCCGTAGCTCCGAATCCAATGAACTTTATATGTAACTTGACTAGAATTTCGTATAGACCATCATGGTGCATCTTAACATGCTGTTTAACAACTTGAACATAAGGTTTATTCAGATCTGGACCAATTTCGAAATTTGCATATGAGGACTTACCGGAATTGTTCTATGTTGTTCCCGGCCTCATTTAAACTTGCTTTGATGTGTTGCCCTTGTTTGCATCATCTCTTGCCATGAGTAGCTTCATGTAGCTTTGTCATGCATCATGCTTGTTGTTCATCATGTCTTGTTCATGTGTGGTGTGTTTACTATGTTGGGTGCTTCTTCTTGTTAGTTCCTGTTCCGTTGCGATCGTGAGGATTCGTTCGTCTACGCTCGGTTCGGCTTCATCCGTTCATCTTATTCATGGACTCGTTCTTCTTCCTTGCGGGATTTCAGGCAAGATGACCGCTACCCTGGATCTCACTACTATCATTGCTATGCTAGTTGCTTCGTTCTACCGCTATGCTGCGCTACCTATTACCTGTTTATCAAGCGATCCCAAATTGCCATGTCAGCCTCTAACCTTGTCACCCTTCCTAGCAAACCGTTGTTTGGCTATGTTACCGCTTTGCTCAGCCCCTCTTATAGCGTTGTTAGTTGCAGGTGAAGATGAAGTTTGTTCCTTGTTGGAACATGGAGATGTTGTTCCTTGTTGGAACATGTTTACTTGTTGGCATATCACAATATATCTTATTTAATTAATGCATCTATATACTTGGTAAAGGGTGGAAGGCTCGGCCTTATGCCTGGTGTTTTGTTCCACTTTTGCCGCCCTAGTTTCCGTCATATCGGTATTATGTTCCCGGATTTTGCGTCCCTAACGCGGTCGGGTGATTTATGGGACCCCCTTGACAGTTCGCTTTGAATAAGACTTTTCCAGCAAGGCCCAACTTTGGTTTTACATTTGCCTCACCTAGCCTTTTTCCCTTGGGAGTCGCGCATCCCGAGGGTCATCTTTATTTACCCCCCCCCCCCCCCGGGCCAGTGCTTGTCTAAGCGTTGGTCCAAACTAGAGCACCGTCTTGGGACCATCCCTTGGAAACTTGGGTTACGTCGGTACTGTCGCTTAGCTTATCTGGTCGTGGCACGAAACGAGATACGCTGCTACTATCGTGGTGTCGGCACGCCGGGAGGTCTTGCTGGTCTTGTTTTATTCTTTGTCGAAATGTCTTGTAGCCGGATTCCGAGACTGATCGGGTCTTCCCGGGAGAAGGAATATCCTTCCTTGATCGCGAGAGCTTATCATGGGCTAAGTTGGGACACCCCTGCAGGGTATAAACTTTCGAGAGCCGTGCCATGATTTATGTAGCAGATGGGAATTTGTTAATATCCGGTTGTAGTAAACTTGAAGCAAACTCTTCTAAAATACACCAACCGTGTGCGTAATCGTGAGTGTCTCTTTTCGGGGTTGATCGAGAGGAGAACACGGTTTCTGGGTTATGTCTGACGTAAGTAGGAGTTCAGGATCACTTCTTGATCATTACTAGTTGGCGACCGTTCCTTTGTTCCTCTTCTCGCTCTCATTTGCGTATGTTAGCCACCATATATGCTTAACCGCTGCTGCAACCTCAGCACTTTACCCCTTCCTTTCCCTTTAAGCTTTGCTAGTCTTGATACCCATGGTAATGGGATTGCTGAGTCCTCATGGCTCACAGATTACTACACCACCAGTTGCAGGTACAGGTTTTGCGATGATCATGACGCGAGAGCGATGTTTGCTTGTATTGGAGTTCTTCTTCTGCTTCTTCTTCGATCAGGGGATAGGTTCCAGGTCGGCAGCCTGGGCTAGCAGGGTGGATGTCGTTTGAGTTTCTGTTTATGTTTCATCCGTAGTCGGATGTTGATCTTGTATGATGATGATGTATTCTTGTGGCATTTGTGCCTTATGTATGTATCCCCATCTATTATGTAATATTGATGTAATGATATCCACCTTGCAAAAGCGTTTTAATATGCGGGTCTATCCTTGGTGGGACCGTCGAGTTCCTTTTGGATAGGGTCGCATATTGGGCGTGACAGCATCATAGCCCACCCCTAGGGTCAGCGCTATGCACGGCCTCCGACACATATCCTACAAACACCAGAAACTAGTTGCAACTCCTGGACAGAGAACAAGGGTGGTTAAGAAGCCGAGAGAGTCAATTAAGGATCCCAATGTGTGGTAGTAACTGTTCATGGATCACAAACACATAACTCAGTTCCTGAGGACGGTTTCAATGAGACAACCCACCATGTACTCCTACATGGCCTCTCACCGCTACCTTTACCAAATCGTGTTCACACACTTAGCTCACACACAGTAGGACATGTTCATCACCATTCCAATTCATTCCCGATGAATCAGACCTGAGTCAACTCTAAGCAGTAGCAGGCATGACAAACAAGCATGAATGAGTAGGCACATCAGGCTCAAACAACTCCTACTCATGCTAGTGGGTTTCATTATTTATTGTGGCAATGACAGGTCATGCAGAGGATAAAGGGGTTCAACTACCGCAGCAAGAAACAAATGAATCGTTGTTGTCCTAATGCAATAAAAGAGAGCAGGAGCGAGAGAGTGGGATTGTATCGGAATGAACAAGGGGGTTTTGCTTGCCTGGCACTTTTGAAAATAATATAGTTCTTCATCGGTGTCATTGAACTCATCGTTGAAACCATGTCTCTCGGGAGGGAACAATCACCGACAAGGAAAGAAGAAACACAATCAATGCCATGCAACAAAATGATGCATGAATGTGACATGGCAATATGCTGTTGATTGGCCTAATGCAACTAGCAACAAGTTAAATGGAGCTGGTTTGAACACTAGGTTCAAATTCAAACTCCATGTAAGGCATTTCAAATGCCATTTATTCAAATTTTCTTACACATCAACTTTAAGTTGTTCAAACATGCATGAAAATGGTACAGATGGATAGATTAGATTTTTCTGATCATTTTTCATATATAACTTATTTGATTTGGAGCTATTGTTGATTTACTATGATTTTTAGAAGTTTAGGCAATTTTCTGGATTTTCCTGAATAAGAATAAATCCAAGAATGATTAATCATACAAGATCAAGGCCACCGTGGACGTCAGCCGTCAACGGGCGGTCCAGGTCAAACTTGACCAAGGGGCCCACCGTCGCTGACACGCCTAACTAATCAAGATTAGTTAGTGTTAGATTAAGCACTAATCTAGGTTAATTAGCACTAACTAAACCTAACGAAGAATTAACAGGGGCGGGCCCACGGGTCAGTCACCCTGGGGGGTCAACAAGGTCAAACCGAGTCAGCGGGGTCAAACCCGCCGGCGACTCGACACCAGCGAGCCCAGATGCGGCGGAGGGCCTCGGATTTGGTCCTCCGGTGACCAAAAGAGTGGCGGAGGAGCTCTATGCGTAGCTGGAGATCTCGCACATCTAACGGTGTAAGAAGCAGCAGCTGGGGTGGTCTGAAACGATGGCGACGTCGAGCTTTGCGGCGGCCGGAGCTCCGGCGGTTGCGGGGTTGGTGTTGTGGTGTGCAAACGACCAGTCCAAAGGACGTGAGTTGCTCTACAGCATGCGGCGAACACATCAGACGCACGCCCGGGACCAAAAGGTCACCGGAGCCACGCCGACGTTGAGCTCAGGCGGCGGCGCGTTTCGGTCATCAAGGGGGCGACGGCTACGGTGATCAAACGAAGTGGGGAAGAGGGGGAAACGATGGTGGAGCTCACAGCGATCACGAAGAGGGGCTCGGCTTGCTCGGGGATGACTTGGCGACGGCGAATCAACGTCGGCGGTGACCGGCTCCTGAGGTTGAAGATGGTGGCGATGACGACGCTACGGAGCGTCCTGGCTGGCTTGGCTCGGTGGAGATGACGAGGAAGACGACGCGGAGCTCGTGGGCTATGAGGGGCGAGGGGGTAGCTGTGGCCGTGGTGGTTCTCGTCGGCGGTCTCGGGTGCTTACGGTTGGTCACGGGAGAGAGAGTCAGAGGAGGGGGAAGCGAGAGCTGCGAGGGGAACAGGGGGAGAAAGTCTCGGGCGTCTCCGTGGCGCATCCAGAAGAGCCGGGGCGTCGCGGTGGAAGCAGGAGCTGGCGCGCGCGCGGTGACCACACGCCCTCCTGCCCACTGGCAGGAGGTTGAAGACAGTAGGAGGGAGGAGGAGGTGGGCTGAGCCGGTAGAAACTGGACCAGACTACAGGGAGGCCAGGTGAGGTTACTCTCTCTCTCTCTCTCTCTCTCTCTCTCTCTCTCTCTCTCTCTCTCTCTCTTTCTAATTTAGTTTCTGTTTTCTATTTTTCTGTAATTGGTTTTGATTTGATTTAAAACATCAAATCATTTTTTGAACTTTCTGTTAATTGTTATGTGAGCTCAGAAACTAGTCCAAGGTCATAAGCAACTTACAAAAATATTTGAACTTTATTTCTTATATAACAGAAATAAATTCAACTCAAATATGTCATTGATTTAAGTCAAAGGCCCAAAATAAATATTTCTGTGATTCCAAAAATATTGGTTTGAATTTTACCTCTTACCAATATTTTCACAGTGTAACAGGAACATTTCTTTGGACTCATTTGATGAGAATTAAATGTTGATTATTTTTAAAAGGTTTTTGAGGCTTCGAAAATTCCCTCAATTCAAATTTCAAAATTTAGACATGATGATCATGCAAGGTCAGGCAAAGGCTAAGCTAGGGCTGTGACAGGGGGGGATTTCTTCTGCCCTACAGTGTTCGGACGTCGGGGTTCCTCGTCATCATCGCTATGCAGCCCCTTTTCCTTGTTCTCGGTGTTTATCTTGCCGGCCTGTTTGAACACCCAGCAATCTCTGTTAGTGTGATTGGCTAGTTTATCGGGGGTGCCATGAATCTGGCACGAGCGGTCGAGTATATGGTCCAGACTGGACGATCCCGGATTGTTTCTTTTGAATGGCTTCTTCCGCTGACCCGATTTGGAGTTACTGAATCTGGCATTGACTTTCGTGTCCTCCGCATTGTCGCCATTATTTCGATGCTTGTGTCTATTGCGCCGTGGCTTTCCATTACTGTCACGGATGTCTGACGTACCAGGGTTTCCAGGCGCGGTGTTGCTACGAGCTAGCCAACTGTCTTCACCCGCGCAAAAGCAGGTCATTAGTGCCGTGAAGGCCGCCATGGTCTTCGGCTTTTCTTGGCCGAGGTGTCGGGCAAGCCACTCGTCTCAGATATTATGCTTAAAGGCCGCCAGGGCCTCAGCGTCCGGACAGTCGACAATTTGGTTCTTTTTAGTGAGAAACCGAGTCCAGAATTTCCTGGCTGACTCTCCGGGCTGTTGGGTAATGTGACTTAAGTCATCAGCATCCGGTGGTCGCACATAGGTGCCCTGGAAGTTATCGAGGAATGCGTCCTCAAGATTTTCCCAACTGCCAATAGATTTTGCTGGCAGGCTATTCAGCCAGTGTCTAGCTGGCCCTTTAAGATTTAGTGGGAGATACTTGATGGCATGTAGGTCATCACCGCAGGCCATGTGAATGTGGAGAAGAAAATCCTCGATCCACACCGCGGGGTCTGTTGTGCCATCGTATGACTCGATGTTGACGGGTTAAAACCCTTCTGGGAATTCATGTTCCATTACTTCATCAATGAAGCAGAGGGGGTGTGCGGCGCCTCTGTGTCGAGCTATGTCGCGGCGTATTCTGATTTGGTCTGGTCGGTAATGTCCGGCCTGGCCGGATTTATTAGTATTGTATCCGGCATGATGATCGGTGCCATGAGCTGTGGCACGCCCCCGTGATCCGTAGATCAATCTTGGTTGTCCTGCGTTGTTTTCCAATATGTCTTGCAGGTCCTGCCTATTCCCCCGGGCCATGGTGAACAGGCGTGGGGGTGCGGGCTGGTGTCCGGCCTGATAGCCTATTTTATCCCGGCCACGAGGTGGCCGGTCAGCCTCATCTTTTGCTGGAAGTTCAGGCTCTTCGGCCTCTTCTTCTAGCGGTTTATGCTTTGGGTATCCCCTGCTCGGGGGCTCGAGTCCGTATTCCTCGGCCACCAGGACTTCGGTCCATCTGTCTGCGAGCAGGTCTTGGTCAGCTTGGAGCTGCTGCTGCTTCTTCCTCAGGCTTCTTGCAGTGGCTATAAGCCTGCGCTTGAAGCGCTCCTGCTCTATGGGGTCCTCTGGTACGCCTAATTCGTCGTCACCGAGGCTCACCTCGTCTTCGGAGGGAGGCATATAGTTATCGTCCTCCAAGTATCCGTCTGTCGCCTGTTCGTCTGGGCTAGCCAGCCCGTGTTCCTATTCAGCTTGCTCGAGGGTTGTTGTGGCGAGGCTTGGAGCGGCGCCGATGACGCCCATGTTTTCCTATCTTCCCCGAGGGGTTTTCTCCCGTAGCCTCATCACCATTGGTTTCTTTGGGAGTATCCACCATGTATATATCATATGAGGAGGTGGCAGTCCAGCCCCCTGTGGGCGGTGGTTCCTATTCTGCTCCCGCATCGTCGTCTATACCGTCGATGTCTTCGGAGTCGAAGTTAAGCACATCGGTCAAGTCATCAACCATGGCTACTAAGTGGGTGGTGGGTGGGAAACGAATTTCTTCGTCGCCAGCTCCCCACTCGAGCCGGACACAGTTCGGCCAGGACTCTCCTGACAGAGAGAGAGAGACCTTAAAGAATCTAGCACGTCTCCGAAGGGTGAGTGCTGAAAGATATCCGCGGCGATGAACTCCTTGACTGGAGCCCAGTTAGATTTATCGGGCACGGACGCGCACGGCCCGGAACACACGGCCGGAGGTGAGTCCAGGGGTCCGGAGACACAGATCATTTTAGGAGAGGAGTCTTTGTTCGGCTCCAACACCGAGGAGTGTGCGGCCTCCGGGACGGGGTCCATCCACCCGTCCTTGGAAGGCACGACCCGCACTGGAGCGAAGTCCGGAGCGGTAGCAGGTGCGATGTTTCGAATACTGTCCAACTAGCGATCTAGGTCGTGCACGTTGTGATTGTTCGGCGCTCCTGACATAGGCCCGAATCCGTCGAAGATCAAGTCTCCGCGGATGTCGGCGGTGTAGTTTAGGTTTCCAAACCTGACCTGATGGCCGGGGGCGTAGCTATCGATCTGCTCCAGATGGCCAAGCGAATTGGCCCACAGTGCAAAGCCTCCGAACACGAAGATCTGTCCGGGGAGAAAAGTCTCACCCAGGACAGCGTGGTTGAAGGATGGAGGAGCCGTCTAGCCTTGTAGCAACGACACAGAGGAACTCTCAATGAAAGCACCAATGTCGGTGTCAAAACCGGCGGATCTCGGATAGGGGGTCCCGAACTGTGCGTCTAAGGATAATGGTAACAGGAGACTGGGGACATGATGTTTACCTAGGTTCGGGCCCTCTCGATGGTGGTAATACCCTACTTCCTGCTTGATTGATCTTGATGATATGTGTATTACAAGAGTTGATCTACCACGAGATCAGAGAGGCTAAACCGTAGAAGCTAGCCTATGGTATGATTGCTGATGTGTCCTACGGACTAAACCCTCTGGTTTATATAGACACCGGAGGGGGCTAGGGTTACACAGAGTCGGTCTACAGAGAAGGACATCTACATCCAATTCGCCAAGCTTGCCTTCCACGCCAAGGAGAGTCCCATCCGGACACAGGACGAAGTCTTCAATCTTCTATCTTCATAGTCCAAAAGTTCGGCCAAAGTATATAGTCCAGCTGTCCGGATACCCCCTTATCCAGGACTCCCTCAGCAACCCAGCCGGATTTGTCTGAAATGACCCTGGGTCACTAAGGAACTGACACATGTCTAACGGTCAGATGTTAAACACACGCGGCAGCTTGACTTGGGCTACAAGTAAAGCTGACTCATCCAGCTCTAGATAAGATTTGCTCTCATTGTCTTCGCTCGAAGACATAGGATTTGGTTGAGCATCACTTTAGTCATACTGACTTTGTTCACTTGGACCCCACTTAACAGTGCGGTGACTCCTATAATTCAACATAGAAGAAAAGGAAACTACGAAACAACTATGTCTTCGCAATCCATAGTTTTCACGTGAATGTCTTATCGGGTCATAATCTTCGTTGTGAATATGTTCACAGACCACCATTGTCTTCAATGTCTTCACACATTTTTAGGGGTCATCTCTAGTAGGTAAACCGAATCAATGTGGGACTACTACCTGTGTTATCCTGCATTTCTCAAAAACACATTAGTCCCTCAACCAAGTTTGTCGTCAATACTCCAAAACCAACTACGGGGGGCACTAGATGCACTTACACATGTGTTGTCATTTGATGAACGGGATCACGTCATTAGGAGAATGATGTGATGGACAAGACCCATTCGTTAGCTTAGCATTATGATCGTTACAGTTTCATTGCTATTGCTTTCTTGATGACTTATACATGTTCCTGAGACTATGAGATTATGCAACTCCCGAATACCGGAGGAACACCTTGTGTGCTGTCAAACGTCACAACGTAACTGGGTGATTATAAAGACGCTCTACAGGTGTCTCCGATGGTGTTTGTTGGGTTAGCTTAGATCGAGATTAGGATTTGTCACTCCGTGTATCGGAGAGGTATCTCTGGGCCCTCTTGGTAATACACATCACTATAAGCCTTGCAAGCAATGTGACTAATGAGTTAGTTGTGGGATGATGCACTACAGAACGAGTAAAGAGATTTGTCGGTAACGAGATTGAACTAGGTATTGAGATACCGACGATCGAATCTCGGGCAAGTAACATACCGATGACAAAGCGAACAACGTATGTTGTTATGCGGTTTGACCGATAAAGATCTTCGTAGAATATGTAGGAGCCAATATGAGCATCCAGGTTCCGCTATTGGTTATTGACCAGAGATGTGTCTCGGTCATGTCTACATAGTTCTCGAACCCGTAGGGTCCGCACGCTTAACGTTCGATGACGATTTGTATTAAGAGTTATGTGATTTGATGTACCGAAGGTTGTTCGTTGTCCCGGATGAGATCACAGACATGACGAGGAGTCTTGAAATGGTCGAGACATAAAGATTGATATATTGGAAGGTTATATTCAGACACCGGAAGGGTTCCGAAGTGTATCGAATATTTTTCGGAGTACCGGGTGGTTACCGGAACCCCCCCCCCCCCCCGGGAGTCCATGGGCCTTATTGGGCCCTAGTGGAGAAATAGGGTAGCAAGCAAGGTGTGGGGTGCGCCCCCCTAGGTCCAAACCGAATTGGTTTAGGGTTTGGGGGGCCGGTCCCCTCTTTCCTTCTCGCCTACTCCTCTTTCCTCCTTCTCCTAGTAGGAATAGGGAAGGGGGGGCCAAATCTACTTGGAGTAGGTTTGCCCCCCCTTGGCGCGTGCCTCCTCCTTGGCCGGCCTCTTCCTCCCTCCCTCCTTTATATACGTGGGCAAGGGGCACCCCAAAGGCACTCCAAGATTTGTCTTAGCCATGTGGAGTGGCTGTCGGTGTCAAAACCGGCGGATCTCGGGTAGGGGGTCCTGAACTGTGCGTCTAAGGCTAATGGTAACAGGAGGCTGGGGACACAATGTTTACCCAGGTTCGGGCCCTCTCGATGGAGGAAATACCCTACTTCCTGCTTGATTGATCTTGATGATATAAGTATTACAAGAGTTGATCTACCACGAGATCATAGAGGATAAACCCTAGAAGCTAGCCTATGGTATGATTTTTGTTGTGTCCTATGGACTAAACCCTCCGGTTTATATAGACACCGGAGGGGGCTAGGGTTACATAGAGTCAGTTTACAGAGAAGGAGATCTACATCCGAATCGCCAAGCTTGCCTTCCACGCCAAGGAGAGTCCCATCCGGGCACGGGACGAAGTCTTCAATATTGTATCTTCATAGTCCAACAGTCCGGCCAAAGTATATAGTCCGGCTGTCCCGATACCCCCTTATCCAGGACTCCCTCAGTAGCCCCTGAACCAGGCTTCAATGACGATGAGTCCGGCGCGTAGATTGTCTTCGGCATTGCGAGGCGGGTTCCATCTCCGAATACTCCAAAAATAATTCTGAACACAAGGACCATGTCCGGCTCTGCAAGATAACATTCCATATACCACCGTAGAGAGAATAATAATAATCCACGAATCTAATCTGCTGACAATTATTCGAAAAGTGGCATCACGCCACGGTCTAGTTTTTATTCGAACCATTTTCCACAACCCTCTTCCGCTCTCATCGCGAGCCGGTTTCTTTGGCACATCTTGTCAAAGAAGAGATCGTGTCCCCTTATCATGGGATCTCCATCAATACGGGTATGGGTAACCCAACCAGCTCCATTAATCGAGGCGCTTGGAAAGATAAGAGATTTCGAGAGGCAAGTGGGGAGGCGCACATTCCACAGCGCCTTTATAAAGGGGCAGAGATCTCCCATTTTTCACCCACGCCTTCTTCCTCCTTTGCTCATCCGTTCTCGCACCCTCGAGCTCCAGCGCCCAAGTTCTCACCTTCTCCGTAGGACCACAGCATGTCCAGAGTGGGAGGCAAGTGGATGGCCTCCTCTGTCACAGAGGAGAACATTACCAACCTTCGGGAAGCCGGATACCTGGCCGCTAATATTGCGCACAGGCTTCCAACAGAGGGACAGATTACCCCTACACCGAAGTCTCGGGAGAGACTGGTATTTCTCCCTCATTTCGTCCGTGGACTAGGGTTTCCACTCCACCCTTTCGTCCGCGGGCTCATGTACTACTATGGGCTAGATTTTCATGATCCAGCCCCGAATTTCGTCCTCAACATCTCGGCGTTCATCGTCGTGTGCGAGGCCTTCCTCCGCATCAAGCCTCACTTCGGCCTGTGGTTGATGATCTTCTGCGTGAAGCCGAAGATCGTGAGCGGCCAACAGGCGGAGTGTGGAGGTGCCATGGTGGGCACAATGCCCAATGTTACATGGCTCGATGGCTCCTTCGTGGAGACCATAAAGGGGTGGCAATCAGGGTGGTTCTATATCACCGAGCCGCGCGACGCCAACTGGGTGGCGGCCCCCAAATTCAGATTCGGAATCCCCATGCGGCTCACTTCCTGGGAGAAGAAGGGCCTAGCCTGGGGCGAACCCACAGAGCTGACCGGACTCGAGACCTGCATCAGAAGCATGAGGGACAAGAAGATCAAGCTCATGAACGTGGTCCTGGTCATGCTCATTCGCCGGATTCTCCCGTGTCAAAGACGGGCATTTGATATGTGGGATTTTGACCCGGCCGAACACCAGATGCTGCTAGAGCTCTTTGCTACATCTTGAGCTTGCGTTGGTTTTCCTTGAAGAGGAAAGGGTGATGCAGCACAGTAGCGTAAGTATTTCCCTCAGTTTTTGAGAACCAAGGTATCAATCCAGTAGGAGGCTTCTCAACAAGTCCCACGAACCTACACAAACAAACAAAGAACTCGCAACCAACGCGAAAAAGGGGTTGTCAATCCCTTCACGACCACTTGCGAAAGTGAGATCTGATAGAGATAATATTATAAGATAAATATATTTTTGGTATTTTATAATATAGATGCATAAAATAAAGATGCAAATAAAAGTAGATTGTAAGCAAATATGATAAGGGATAGACCCGGGGGCCATAGGTTTCACTAGTGGCTTCTCTCAAGAGCATAAGTATTAAGGTGGGTGAACAAATTACTGTCACGCAATTGATAGAAAAGTGAATAATTATGACGTTATCTAGGCATGATCATGTATATAGGCACCACGTCCGCAACAAGTAGACCGACTCCTGCCTGCATCTACTACTATCACTCCACACATCGACCGCTATCCAGCATGCATCTAGAGTATTAAGTTCATAAGAACAGAGTAACGCACTAAGCAAGATAACATGATGTAGAGGGATAAACTCAAGCAATATGATATAAACACCTTCTTTTTATCCTCGATGGCAACAATACAATATGTGTCTTGCAACCCTTTATGTCACTGGGTAAGAACACCGCAAGATTGAACCCAAAGCTAAACACTTCTCCCATGGCAAGAAAGATCAATCTAGTAGGCCAAACCAAACAGATAATTCGGAGAGACTTGCAAAGATAACTCAATCATATAAAAGAATTCAGAGAAGATTCAATTATTATCCATAGATAAATCTGATCATAAACCCACAATTCATCGGATCTTGACAAACACACTGCAAAAAGAGATTACATCGAATACTTCTCCACAAGAGAGGGCAAGAACATTGTATTGAGATCCAAAAAGAGAGTAGAAGCCATCTAGCTAATAACTATGGACCTGAAGGTCTGTGGTAAACTACTCACAACTCATCGGAAGGGCTATGGTGTTGACGTAGAAGCCCTCCGTGGTGGATTCCCCCTCCGGCAGAACGCCGGCGACGGCTCCAAGATGGGATCTCGCGGATACAGAAGGTTACGGCGGTGGAAATTGTATTGTGGTTGCTCCCTGGATGTTTTCGAGGTACGTAGGCTTATATGGGTGGAAGAAGTACGTCGGTGGATGCCCGAGGGGCCCACGAGACAGGGGACACACACTATGGGGGGGCGCCCTCCTATCTCGTGGAGGCTCCGGCTGTTTCTTGACTTGTACTCCAAGTCCTCTGGATCACGTTCATTCCAAAAATCACGCTCCCGATGGTTTCATTCCGTTTGGACTCCGTTCGATATTCCTTTTCTTCGAAATACTAAAATAGGCAAAAAAAAACCAGCAATACGGGTTGGGCCTCCAGTTAGTAGGTTAGTCCCAAAAAATGATAATAATGTATAAAATAAAGCCCATAAACATCCAAAACAGGTAATATAATAGCATGGAACAATCAAAAATTATAGATACATTGGAGACGTATGAAGCATCCCCAAGCTTAATTCATGCTCGTCCTAGAGTAGGTAAATGATAAAAACAGAATTTTTGATGTGGAATGCTACCTAGCATAATTCTCAATATAATTTTCTTTATTGTGGCATGAATGTTCAGATCCAAATGATTCAAGATAAAAGTTCATATTGACAAAATAAATAGCAATACTTCAAGCATACTAATAAAAGTAATCATGTCTTCTCAAAATAACATGGCTAAAGAAAGTTCATCCCTACAAAATCATATAGTTAGGCTATGCTTCATTTTCACACACAAAGATGTTCCCAACTTCTATACCCCCGATGACAAGCCAAGCAATTGTTTCGTACTTAAATAATCTCAAACTTTTTTTCAACCTTCACGCAATACATGAGCGTGAGCCATGGATATAGCTCTATGGGTGGAATAGAATAATGATTGACGATTGTGTGGAGAAGACAAAAAAGGAGAAAGTCTCACATTGACGAGGATAATCAACGGGCTATGGGAATGCCCATCAATTGATGTCAACATGAGGAGTAGGGATTGCCATGCAACAGATGCACTAGAGCTATAAATGAATGAAAGCTCAACAAAAGAAAACTAGTGGGTGTGCATCCAACTTTCTTGCTCACGAAGACCTAGGGCATTTGAGGAAGCCCATCGTAGGAATATATAAGCCAAGTTCTATAACGAAAAATTACCACTAGCATATGAAAGTGACAACCTGTAAGACTCTCTACATGAAGAACATGGTGCTACTTTGAAGCACAATATATGAGACTCAATAAAGAACAAGGTGCTACTTTGAAGCACAAGTGCGGAAAAAGAGATAGTAGCATTGCCCTTTTTATTTATTTTCTTCTCTTCTTCTTTTTTTTCTTTTTCTTTTTTCTTTTTTTTTCTTTTTCTTTTCTTTTTTTTCTTTTGGCCTTTCTTTTTCTTTTTCTTTTTGGGCAATGCTCTAATAATGATGATCATCACACTTTTATTCATTACAACACATGAATTACAACTCGAGACTAGAACAAGATATGACTCTATATGAATGCCTCCGGCGGTGTACCGGGATGGTGCAATGAATCAAGAGTGACATGTATAAAAAATTATGCATGCTGGCTTTGCCACAAATACGATGTCGACTACATGATCATGCAATGGCAATATGACAAAAGTAACGTATGTCATGATGATGATGAACGGAACGGTGGAAAGTTGCATGGCAATATATCTCGGAATGGCTATGGAAATGCCATAAATAGGTAGGTATGGTGGCTATTTTGAGGAAGATATAAGGAGGTTTATGTGTGATAGAGCGTATCATATCACGGGGTTTGGATGCACCGGCGAAGTTTGCACCAACTCTCAAGGTGAGAAAGGGCAATGCACGGTACCGAAGAGGCTAGCAATGATGGAAAGGTAAAAGTGCATATAATCCATGGACTCAACATTAGTTAAAAGAACTCATATACTTATTGCAAAAATTTAGAAGTCATCAAAAACCAAGCACTATGCGCATGCTCCTAGGGGGATAGATTGGTAGGAAAAGACCATCGCTCATCCCCGACCGCCACTCATAAGGATGCACAAGCCAGGTACACTTCATGCTTCAAATTTCTTACACAACTTTAACAATACGTGCATGCTACGGGACTTGCTAACTTCAACACAAGCATTCTTTAAATTCATAATCACCCAACTAGCATCAAGTATCAAGTTGATCATAGCATCCAATTCACTTCCTATGATAGATTTTATTATACCCAACTCGGATGCTCATCATTCTAGGACCAATTCATAACCAAAGCAAATACCATGCTGTTCTAAGAGACTCTTAAAATAATATAAGTGAAGCATGAGAGACTAGCAATTTCTTCAAAATTATTCCACCGCCATGCTCTAAAAGATATAAGTGAAGCACATAGAGTATTCTATCAAATCCCAAGCAAATAGGCTTCTCCCAAAAGGTGTGTTACAGCAAGGATGATTTTAGTAAACTGACAAGCAAAGACAAATATAATACACGACGCTCCAAGCAAAACACATATCCATGTGGTAAATAAAAATATAGCTCCAAGTAAAGTTACCAATGAACGAAGACGAAAGAGGGGATGCCTTCCGGGGGCATCCCCAAGCTTAGGCTTTTGGATATTATTGAATATCTTGGGGTGCCTTGGGCATCCCCAAGATTAGGCTTTTGCCACCCTTTATTCCATAGTCCATCAAATCTTTACCCAACACTTGAAAACTTCACAATACAAAACTCAACAGGAAATCTTATAAGCTCCGTTAGTGAAAGAAAACAAAACCACCACATAAGGTAATGTAATGAACTCATTATTTATTTAAATTGGTGTTAAACCTACTGTATTCAAAGTTCTCTATGGTTCATACCCTTACATACTAGCCATAGATGCATCAAAATAAGTAAACAACACACGAAAAACAGAATCTGTCAAAAACAGAACAGTCTGTAGAAATCTGTAGCTAACGCAAACTTCTGAACCTCAAAAATCCTAACAAAATAGAAATTCCTAAACAATTTGTTTATTTAACAGAAGAAAAAAGAATCAATGCCAAATCTCGTCCCTGTGATTTATTGAATTTTTTCTCGTGAGCGCAAAGTTTATGTTTTTCAGCAGAATCAAATCAACTCATATCATAGGTTATCCTATAGGTTCTACTTGGCACAAACACTAAATAAAACATGAAAACACATCTAAACATAAAGTAGAAACAAAATTTAACACTAAACAGGAACAAAAACAAAAAACATAAAGAAAATTGGGTTGCCTCCCAACTAGCGCTATCGTTTTAACGCCCCTAGCTAGGCATAAAAGCGAAGATAGATCTAAGTGGTGCCATAATAATAAGATAGATCTTGAAAACTCATCTCATATTCTCTAAGTTCGGCAGCAAGTTTCATTTTAGGAAAGCAAAAATAATCAAAAGGGCTAAATTTAGTAGGACAAAAGTCCCCAAGATCAATCTCAGGAGGAACGAGTTCCTCCCTTGGCCCTTCATAATGCACAACTAATTCATCACTAAAAGCATTCTTTTGGCAAAACTTCGTGAGCCTATACTCAAGAGAGTATCCTAGCTCATTATTTTGAAGAGCAAAGTCATTATTAAGTTCAGTAATTCTATCAATCAAGACATTGGTAGGAACCTTTTTTCTAAGGTTTTCATTGAAAGCAACATAGTCCGAAGATTGAAAACGCCTAATTTCCTCTTGATCAAAGAGGACCGCCTCTATGGGAGGACGACCGGCGTCCACCCTATAGTGCGCAAAGATTTCTTGGCCTCTCTTATTATAAATCTAAACTCATGAGCCAAAAAGATAGTAACAGCGCACTTACCAGAAGAATGCTCAATATTGGAAAATTCTAGGAAGATTCTTTTTATGCAAGGATGCATATGCATAAATTGTCTTTCAAGTTCAACTACAAGCATAGCGATAGCATCCGCAAGACTACTAGTTTTATGAAGAATAGAACCACCCATGGAAGGTAAAGCACCGGCACAAGTAAAGAAATCCTGAATAACACCTTTTCCAATAATGTTACCACTACCGATTCGAAATTTTTTAGTATGCAAAATAGGGGGTTCTTTAGCCGGAGCTTCGGAATTTTCCATGTTATCATTATTGTCCATATCGACGATAATCTCCCCAATTTCAGACATAACAGCAAACAAAAAGCTAGGAAGAGAAAACGAGCGAAAAAGAGGGGAAGGAAAAGGCGAACAGAAAAGAGAGGACGTTGGGAAAGAGAGGGCGAATAAAATGGCAAGGGTGAAGTGGGGGAGAGGAAAACGAAATGCAAATAGAAAATAATGTAAATGCGAGGGAGATGAGTTTGTGATGGGTACTTGGTATTTCTTGACTTGAGCGAAGACCTCCCCGGCAACGGCGCCAGAAATCCTTCTTGCTACGTCTTGAGCTTGCGTTGGTTTTCCTTGAAGAGGAAAGGGTAATGCAGCACAGTAGCGTAAGTATTTCCCTCAGTTTTTGAGAACCAAGGTATCAATCCAGTAGGAGGCTTCTCAACAAGTCCCACGAACCTACACAAACAAACAAAGAACTCGCAACCAACGCAACAAAGGGGTTGTCAATCCCTTCACGGCCACTTGTGAAAGTGAGATCTGATAGAGATAATATGATAAGATAAATATATTTTTGGTATTTTATAATATAGATGCAGAAAATAAAGATGCAAATAAAAGTAAATTGGAAGCAAATATGATAAGAGATAGACCCGGGGGCCATAGGTTTCACTAGTGGCTTCTCTCAAGAGCATAAGTATTACGGTGGGTGAACAAATTACTGTCAAGCAATTGCTAGAAAAGCGAATAATTATGACGTTATCTAGGCATGATCATGTATATAGGCATCACGTCCGCAACAAGTAGACCGACTCCTGCCTGCATCTACTACTATTACTACACACATCGACCGCTATCCAGCATGCATCTAGAGTATTAAGTTCATAAGAACAGAGTAACGCATTAAGCAAGATGACATGATGTAGAGGGATAAACTCAAGCAATATGATATAGAGCCCATCTTTTTATCCTTGATGGCAACAATACAATATGTATCTTGTAACCCTTTCTGTCACTGGGTAAGAACACCGTAAGATTGAACTCAAAGCTAAACACTTCTCCCATGGCAAGAAAGATCAATCTAGTAGGCCAAACCATACCGATAATTCGAAGAGACTTGCAATGATAACTCAATCATATAAAAGAATTCAGAGAAGATTCAATTATTATCCATAGATAAATCTGATCATAAACCCACAATTCATCGGATCTTGACAAACACACCGCAAAAAGAGATTACATCGAATAGTTCTCCACAACAGAGGGGAAGAACATTGTATTGAGATCCAAAAAGAGAGAAGAAGCCATCTAGCTAATAACTATGGACCCGAAGGTCTGTGGTAAACTACTCACAACTCATCGGAAGGGCTATGGTGTTGATGTGATGTAGAAGCCCTCCGTTGTGGATTCCCCCTCCGGCAGAACGCCGGCGACGGCTCCAAGATGGGATCTCGCGGATACAGAAGTTTACGGCGGTGGAAATTGTATTGTGGTTGCTCCCTGGATGTTTTCGGGGTACGTAGGCTTATATGGGAGGAAGAAGTAGGTCGGTGGACGCCCGAGGAGCCCATTAGACAGGGGGGCGCACCCTATAGGGGGGGAGGCGCACCCTATAGGGGGGAGGCGCCCTCCTATCTCGTGGAGGCTCCGGATGTTTCTTGACTTGCACTCCAAGTCCTCTGGATCACTTTCATTCCAAATATCACGTTCCCGAAGGTTTCATTCTGTTTGGAGTCCGTTTGATATTCTTTTTCTTCGAAGTACTGAAATAGGCAAAAAAACAGCAATACGGGTTGGGCCTCTAGTTAGTAGGTTAGTCCCAAAAAATGATAATAATGTATAAAATAAAGCCCATAAAGATCCAAAACAGGTAATATAATAGCATGGAACAATCAAAAACTTTAGATACGTTGGAGACGTATCAATCTTTGACACAATGCACAAAGAAATGTGGAAGGTTTTGTTCAAGACCGGCGAAGTCCCTCCTCCCCTTTCCGAGGACCGGGGGCTCAGCGCCACGCGCCTGGCCAGTCCGTTAAGTCCCTTGACTATTTACGAGACGTTCCCTTAGGACATTCGGGGGAGGATTTTTAAGTCACCTTGCAAGGTGCCGGAGAAAAAGGCCGAAAACAAGGCCACGGGGACCCGAAAGGGACTTCGGCATGAGGCCGCACCCGACGCCTCGCCAGAAGAGGACGAGACGCAGTCCTCCCATGAAGGGGTGGACTGGAAGAAGAAGAAGAAGGCCACCTCAACTGAGGGGGCCGAAGGGCCAAAGAAGGCGGCCGCAGGGACCAAAAAAGGTCTCCGGCGCAGGGCCGTGATAGAGTCATCATCCGAAGATGACGAAGAAGATTCCCCCCTGAGGACGGGGGGACACGTGAAGAAATGCCCCCTCCCCGAACTAGGGAGGGGAAGAAAAGGAAGGCCGCCCCGTCGGGGGAGGCCGGGATGACGAAGAGGGGAAAGGCGTCCCTTCCAGATCAATCCACTACCGCCGCTTTCGGTGAAGAGGAGTGACTGCCCAGGGGCAAACCCCGGGCAAGGTCATAAGTATCCGCATTCCATAATATTTTTTATGCGACTTTGACCTTATGGTTTGTGATGACGCAGAACACGTTTATGCAGTCTGGCCGGGTCCGATCTCGAGGAGTCCTCTTCGGAGGAGTCTCTGAACGAGTCGGAGATGAATTCGCTCCCAATGGCAACCTCCCCAAGACCAGTGGATGACACCAAGGAGTTGTCCCGGAGGATGCCAGTGCAGGAGGCGATGGTTCCGGAGACGCCCGAACGCAAAATCTCGGGCGCCGGACACATGGGGGGTGAGAACCCCTTGAATTATGCTGACGGGTGCCAGAGCAAGTCTGGCTCCTAGCCGGTTACTACGCCGGATCCTACGAAGGTTCCGGATTTCTGTAAGTAGTCCCTCGCGAATACGGCAAAACGTAGGTGTACAATTGATGCATTAAGCAGAAAAATAGGACTATTTGACATATCCTATCCAAGGGCAGGCTACGTGGGGGTATGTAAGAACAGGTATAATGATCATTGAAGAAGACCACCTGAGTATTCCCTTGTGTGCAAAAGCCTCTTGCCTCCTTGGTACCCGCTCCATAATGAGTCCGGTTATCAGATCTCTTCTGAAGGGGCTGCCCGAAAGTGGGGTCCTGAAAAAGGGGGAAAAAAGGTATGCGGGCCTCCTAGCGGCTGAACCGCACTCTGGCCGCATTGTCATCTCGCCTCCACCTATGCCCATGGTATTTTGAGCACGTAGTTGTGCACGCGTGGTACGAACGATGCCTGAATGGGGCTGGGGTGGAGGCCGGATTGCTAACCGAGCTCCTGGCATGCCTGACTGTCCTGTTGTAGGGTACTCCGGACTCGCTTGACGGTGTTCGGGGATGTCGTTGTCGGATTGGCTGTTTGTCGGAGGAGGCTGCTTTGTACTTCTGCCGCGAGGGCCGCAGTACGCTCTTTCATACGGAGGGAGCGGTCTGTATTTCCATTAACTGTTATGACCCCGCGAGGTCCTGGCATCTTGAGCTTGAGGTATGCATAGTGCGGTACCGCATTGAAACGAGCGAACGCAGTTCGTCCAAGTAGTGCATGGTAGCCACTACGGAAAGGGACGATATCAAAGATTAACTCCTCGCTTCGGGAGTTGTCCAGAGATCCAAAGACTACTTCCAGTGTTACTGAGCCCGTGAAGTGGGCCTCTACCGCTGGAATTACACCTTTGAAGGTGGTTTTGGTGGGTTTGATCCATGACGGATCGATGCCCATTTTGCGCAATGTGTCCTGATAAAGCAGGTTCAGGATACTGCCACCATCCATGAGGACTCGCGTGAGGTGGAATCCGTCGATGATTGGGTCAAGGACCAGTGCGGCTGAGCCACCATGACGGCTGCTGGTGGGGTGGTCCCTATGATCAAAGGTGATCGGGCAGGATGACCATGGGTTGAATTTCGGGGCGACGGGCTCCATCGCATAGACGTCCCTGAGTGCACACTTTCGCTCCCATTTGGGGATGTGAGTGGCATAGATCATGTTCACCGTTCTTACCTGGGGGGGGGGGGGGGTTTCTTATGCCCTCCAGTGTTCGGACGCCGGGGTTCCTCGTCATCATCACTATGCAACCCCTTGTCCTTGTTGTCGGTGTTTATCTTGCCGGCCTGTTTGAACACCCAGCAATCTCTGTTAGTGTGATTGGCTGGTTTATAGGGGGTGCCATGAATCTTGCACGAGCGGTCGAGTATGCGGTCCAGACTGGACGATCTCGGATTGTTTCTTTTGAACGGCTTCTTCCGCTGACCGGATTTGGAGTTGCTGAATCTGGCATTGATTGCAGTATCCTCCGCATTGTCGCCATTATTTTGACGTTTGTGTCTGTTGCGCCGTGGCTTTCCGTTACTGTCACGGATGTCTGAAGTACCAGGGTTTCCAGGCCCGGCGTTGCTGCGAGCTAGCCAACTGTCCTCAATCGCACAAAAGCGGGTCATTAGTGTCGTGAGGGCCGCCATGATCTTCGGTTTTTCTTGGCCGAGGTGTCGGGCAAGCCACTCGTCACGATATTATGCTTAAAGGCCGCCAGGGCCTCAGCGTCCGGACAATCGACAATTTGGTTCTTTTTAGTGAGAACCAAGTCTAGAATTTCCTGGCTGACTCTCCGGGCTGTTGGGTAATGTGACTTAACTCATCAGCATCCGGTGGTCGCACATAGGTGCCCTGGAAGTTATCGAGGAATGCGTCCTCAAGATTTTCCCAGCTGCCAATGGAGTTTGCTGGTAGGCTATTCAACCAGTGTCTTGCTAGCCCTTTAAGCTTGAGTGGGAGATACTTGATGGCATGTAGGTCATCACCGCGGGCCATGTGAATGTGGAGAAGGAAATCCTCGATCCACACCGCGGGGTCTGTTGTGCCATCGTATGACTCGATGTTGACGGGTTTAAACCCTTTTGGGAATTCATGTTTCATTACTTCATCAGAGAAGCAGAGGGGGTGTGCGGTGCCTCTGTGCCGGGCTATGTCGCGGCATATTCCGATTGGGTCTGGTTGGTAATGTCCGGCCCGACCGGACTTATCAGCATTGTATCCGGCATGACGATCGATGTTATGAGCTGTGGCGCGCACCCGTGATCCGTAGATCGATCTTGGTTGTCCTGCGTTGTTTTCCAATATGTCTCGCAGGTCCTGCGTATCGCCCCGGGCCGTAGTGAACTGGCATGGGGGTGCGGGCTGGTGTCCGGCCTGATAGCCTGTTTTATCCCGGCCACGAGGTGGCTGGTCAGCCTCATCTTGTGCTGGAAGTTCAGGCTCTTCGACCTCTTCTTCAGGCAGTTTATGCTTTGGGTATCCCCTGCTCGGGGCTCGAGTCCATATTCCTCGACCGCCAGGACTTCGGTCCATCTGTCTGCGAGCAGGTCTTGGTCAGCTTGGAGCTGCTGCTGCTTCTTCTTCAGGCTTCTTGCAGTGGCTATAAGCATGCGCTTGAAGCGCTCCTGCTCCATGGGATCCTCTGGTACGCCGAATTCATCGTCACCGAGGCTCACCTCGACTTCAGAGGGGGACATATAGTTATCGTCCTCCAAGTATCCGTCCGTCGCCTGTTCGTCTGGGCTAGCCAGCCCGTGTTCCTGTTCGTCTTGCTCGAAGGTGGGTTGATCAGGATCGTATTCCTCTTTGGCACCCTCTGGATTTTCTTCTCCAGTGCCGGTATTGTTGTGGCGAGGCTTGGAGCGGCGCCGATGACGCCCATGTTTTGCCCTCTTCCCTAAGGGGTTATATTCCGTTGCCTCATCGCCATTGGTTTCTTTGGGAGTATCCACCATGTATATATCATATGAAGAGGTAGCAGTCTAGCGCCTTGTGGGCGGTGGTTCTTGTTCTTCTTCCGCGTCGTCGTCTATACCGTCGATGTCTTCGGAGTCGAAGTTAAGCACGTCGGTCAAGTCGTCGACCGTGGCTATTAAGTGGGTGGTGGGTGGGGAACGAATTTCTTTGTTGCCAGCTTCCTACTCGAGCCGGACATAGTTCGGCAAGGAGTCCTCTGATAGAGAGAGAGACCTCAAAGAACCTAGCACGTCTCCGAAGGGTGAGTGCTGAAAGATGTCCACGGTGGTGAACTCCATGACTGGAGCCCAGTTAGATTCAATGGGCACGGATGCGCGCGGTCCGAAACACACGGCCGGAGACGAGTCCGGGGGTCCGGAGACACAGATCCCTTTAGGAGAGGGATCTGTGTTCGTCTCCAAAGCCGAGGAGTGTGCGGCCTCCAGGGCGGGGTCCATCCACCCATCCCCGGAAGGCACGACCTGCTCTGGAACGGGGTCCAGAGCTGTAGCAGGTACGATATTCCGAATACTGCCCGACTTCAGACCTAAGTCACGCACGTCGTGATTGTTCGTCGCTCCTGACACGGGCCCGAATCCATCGAAGATCAAGTCTCCGCAGATGCCGACCGTGTAGTTTAGGTTTCCAAACCTGACCTGGTGGCCAGGGGCGTAGCTATCGATCTGCTCCAGATGGCCAAGGGAGTTGGCCCGCAGTGCGAAGCCGCCGAACACGAAGATCTGTCCGGGGAGAAAAGTCTCGCCCAGGACAGCGTGGTTGAAGGTTGGAGAAGCCATCTAACCTTGCAGCAACGACACAGAGGAACTCTTAATGAAAGCACCATTGTCGGTGTCAAAACCGGCGCATCTCGGGTAGGGGGTCCCGAACTGTGCATCTAAGGCTAATGGTAACAGGAGGCTGGGGACACGGTGTTTACCCAGGTTCGGGCCCTCTCGATGGAGGTAATACCCTACTTCCTGCTTGATTGATCTTGATGATATAAGTATTACAAGAGTTGATCTACCACGAGATTGTAGAGGCTAAACCCTAGAAGCTAGCCTATGGTATGATTGTTGTTGTGTCCTACGGACTAAACCCTCCGGTTTATATAGACACCGGAGGGGGCTAGGGTTACACAGAGTCTGTTTACAGAGAAGGAGATCTACATCCGAATCGCCAAGCTTGGCTTCCACGCCAAGGAGAGTCCCATCCGGACACGGGACAAAGTCTTCAATCTTGTATCTTCATAGTCCAACAGTCCGGCCAAAGTATATAGTCCGGCTGTCCGGATACCCCCTTATCCAGGACTCCCTCAGTGCCCCCCTCCACAGTTACACACCTCGGTCATATCATCGTAGTGCTTAGGCGAAGCCCTGCGCTGGTAACTTCATCATCATCGTCACCACGTCGTCGTGCTGACAGAACTCTCCCTCATCCTCAACTGGATCAAGAGCTCGAGGGACGTCATCGAGCTAAACGTGTGCAGATCGCGGAGGTGTCGTGCGTTCGGTACTTGGATCGGTTGGATCGCGAAGACGTTCGACTACATCAACCGTGTTACTAAACGCTTACGCTTTCGGTCTACAAGGGTACGTGGACACACTCTCCCCACTCGTTGCTATGCTTCTCCTAGATGGATCTTGCGTGATCGTAGGTAAAATTTTTTTGAAATACTACATTCCCCAACACTCCTCCGCCACCTTGGCAGCACACAATGATGCCCTTGCCCTCGCTCTCACCATCACCACGTCGGAGAAGTTGTCGGACAACACGATCAGAGGGTTGTCGTTGCTCATGTCCGTCTTGCGCAGGTACGCCTGGACCAGCGCATACACATCCCAGCGCCCAGGAAACTGAGAACGCCTCCGCATTGCCGACTTGCATGTATCTGTCAAGCATCATCAGACATATTTAGGAGGCGCACATGCACGGTTCATGTCAAGCATCATCAAGCAACAGGCTCACATGTGGAAGACGATGGATGGCTCGCGCATGCGGCCTTGAACTGCTCGTCGGCTACCACTGATGGCTATCTCCGTACCAAAAAATCTCAATTATTTTCACAAAACCAAGCTCTTGAACTTGCTCCACGACAATTTTTGAATCTCCTACAAGAACAGAATATATATCATACATCATATTTATTTTTTCTCTTGTACAATCATGCACCCTGAAAATTAAAACACAACAAAATATCAGTTTTTTGGCTCCCAAACCTCTCCCATATATGTTTTAAACTGATGGTCTTTCTGTCACTGAACTGTAGTTGAACTGACCACACCGCTACCAAGTCTGCACCACTAAGTACCTGCATGAGTACAAGTTTTTCAGACCATAGTACAAGGCAGCAAGGTTGCAAGTTCAAACAATCAATGGATCCAAACATGTTTGAACACAAAACATGCATAAATGTTCGATACACAGCAGAACCTCAGCTTTCCAGGGTTTCTTTGGTGAGCCACCTCGGTTTTTTCTGTCATTGAATTTTTCATCCTCTAAACTTATGGTCTTTTGAGTCTGAACTAATGTAGACAATTTTTGCTAAACTGGTGTAGACTTCTGGGTGGTACACACACAACTTGACAAGGTAATGTACAATTTCTTGTAAAAAGAACAACCAAGTTCATTAACATTATAAGTTCACAATGAAAGCTAAAACGAGTTCTGTACTATTTTTGGTATAACAACTATAACAACCAAGTTAATGTACACCATGGGGTTAGATTGGGACAACACTCATTGCGGCTGTGTACTGGTCCAGACTTGCCTTGCCTCATTGTTCGAAAATTACTTGAATGGATGGACACTCAGGTGTGATGATTTGTTTGTAGTGCACAGACTACAGTATCATGCGTTCATGTGTTTGTTTTGGCTAAGTTCATGTATATAATGTGTGCCTACACCCTACAGGCTCAATGTTGTACGATGCAGTTGTACCAAGTCATTTCAGCAAGGAATGTCATGTTCTATAGATTGATGCACCACCACGCACAGGTGGTTGAAACAAGATGAGATCATGCAAGTTCATGTATAGAAGTTTGTGACTAGCTGAAGGTGTCACAGGAACTGAAAACCAAGGAGGCCTTGAAAATGGAATATTGTACTCGCCACAAGGTAAATGGTTACTCCTTGGCTAAATCTTACAGGAAGTTTTGGGGCTTAATTTACAAATCATTCGATACCGTTTATCATTCACAAATAATCCTTGAACTACATTGAAGATACTGGAAAGAAAAATGGGGAGTACATCCAAACATAAGAACATTACCTCTAATTAATAATGGATAACCCCATAAAAAAGTTCAACTTTCCCATCTCCATATCTCCACATGTGCTGAAACTAACGGGAGCTACTGTAAGATGAACTGAAAAGGCATATACAAGGTGAAGTGAAAAACCATATGCAAGGTGCCAAGGTGGACCAAAAATGCTTCGGAGAAAGATAATAATGAACTATTTGTTGTTGTTTTTATCTAGTCTAGTTACTAAACTACTATAAGCATAACAGTGGCTGCACTACTGCTGCATATGTATTTGAACTTTTCTTATATCAATTACCATTGTAATATATGTACCTTGAACTGGTACTGTTTATCTCCAATAGCAGGAGCTTCTCCAGGTAAATTGGCGTTGTGTAGAGATAGCAGCAACTCAAACTACCATGGGGGCTCATCTTTAAAGTCCTTTTTTGGACACTCATCTCTGAGCTTGTATATCTTGGACAACGCTAACGCCCACACGTGTGGTGGGAGCCAAATCCGCCCACACACCCTATAACACACAGACTACGTCATGTCACCGCATGCATGAATATGAAAATCTTTTTGGATTTTCTGTTTATAAAATGTTTTATCTCTTAAACGAAAAATCCGATTGAAGATCCATTTTCACCATTAAATCCCTCGCAACGAGATCTTCGAAACTAGATCTCATATCAATATATTTCGACGGACTTTTTTTTTAAAGTTGTCGTGTCTATTGCACATGAATTGCCATGATGGTTACACTGAAGTTGCCATGATATGTTTCAGCTATTTTCTTCTAAATTTAAAAATAAATTTGACATACTATAAAATGGGGAATTAAGAAACTAGACTTGTCATGCACCATAAACTAAAATTGTCATGATACATGCACTTAAAATTGCCATGGTTCATACAAAAATATATTTTCATGGTCAAAGTACTGAAATTGCCATCATCAAAAAACAAAAAATGTCATGATCTACAAACTAAAATTGCCATATCAAAATTTTAGTTTAAGCACTATGGCAACTAAAGTGTAAACATCTTGGCAACTTTTGGGTGAATTTTTTTTCGTCGAAACATATCAACATGGGGCATAGTTTTCAAGATCTCGTCGAGACAGGTTTAATGGTGAAAACAGATTTTCAATTCGCTTATTTAATTAGGAGATAGAACAATTTTAAGCCGAAAACCAAAAAAAAATCTGCTGATGTCATCTGTTCATACGTGACAAAATGAGTGGTGATGGAGACGTGTGGGCGATGTACAAATGCCCACACGTGTGGGCGTTAGTTTTTTCGTAGATCTTTTGTTTCGTGAACTTTTAGGATTACTTTAACCTTTTTCCTTATACTCTGAACATCCTATGGTTTCGTCTCTGAACTTACAAAGGAGAAATGCATGCAGAGGAAATGCATGTAGACAACAAAAAGAATCAAACTTTCCATTGGACTTTTTTCATTCTTCTTTTACATTTTGAACCACTCAGGTTTTATACAATGAACTTCTATATTTCATCTTTGTTGCAAGCGACACTTCAGAGAAATGACAATATGTTGGATCCAGAGACCATTAGAGAATCAAGAGACATACACATTGGTCGTTAGCTCAAAATGAATCATTTTTCTAACCCAAATTATTTCAATTCCTGAAACATCATAACAACATGAATCAATTCGTTCAATTCTTCCCTAGCTCACCTATCGTAGCAACAACACAATACTAGGAAAACGACTATAGATGAAATGGACATTAATGGCGCACCACATATGTGGTGCGCCATTACTATATAGTAGTGGCGCACCACATATAGGTGCGCCATTAAACTCCAAATACTAATGGCGCACCACATACACGGTGCGCCGTTAGTAACAATTTTTTTTCTACTCGAAAACTAGTAATGGCGCACCAGGGGATAGTGCCCCATTACTAGTTTAAGTAGTAATGGCGCACCAGGGGATAGTGCCCCATTACTAGTTTAACTAGTAATGGCGCACCACACACTTAGTGCGCCACTACTAACATTTTTTATTTTTTTTCAAAGTTAGTACAAAGTTAGTAATGGAGCACCATGGGTGTGGTGCGCGCCATTACTAACAAATTTTTTTATTTTTTTCAAAGTTAGTAATGGCACACCGTGGGTGTGGTGCGCCATTACTAGTTTAACTAGTAATGGCGCACCACACCCACGATGCGCTGTAATGGCACACCACACCCACTGTGCGCCATTACTAACTTTGACCCAAAATTCCCCCGAATGCCCCCCCCCCCCTGGACCGCCTTTTCAGTTTAAAAAAATAAAAGAAAATGATGGAAATGTCAAAAGAATAAAAGAAAATAAGTTTCCCATGTGATATGTGGTCTAGTTGTTGGGAAAATTTACAAATATGAATATCGACTTTATTTGCAAAATCTCTCTGGAATTTGTAAAATGGGCATAACTTTTGCATACGAACTCGGATTAAAAAGTTTTTTATATGAAAAATCATCTACTCCGTTAAACATTTTCAAAATCCTCACAACCTAACAGGAAAAAAGTTATGGGGCTTTTAAGATCTGGAGGCAAAAAATGGAAAAAATATCAAACTTACTAGTGGCGCACCGTTTGGTAGGTGCGCCACTAGTAACAGAAGAAAAAAATTAGTTTCGAATTTTTTGGGGGGAATTTTTTTTCAAAATATCATACGTAATATGAACGGAAGTTTGAAATATTTTTTCAAAATTTCATCACACTCATGAACATGAACAAAGTCCTAAACATCAACAAGGTTTAATAGGATTGATATGCTAGATATATCAACAAGTGCCTGTTAAGTGAGCTGGTGTTGGGGTTGGATAGAACTCTGAAGTTAAGTGTGCTTTGGCTGGAGTAGTGCGAGGATGGGTGATCTTTCGGGAAGTTTGACCATGGAGTGCGATTTGACCTGAGATTAAGCATATTGACCCGAGATTAAGCCATAGTGACCCGAGATTAAGAAAAAAACAAAAAAATAAAAAAATGAAAAAAAATTGTTAGTAATGGCACACTTCTATGTGGTGCGCCATTACTAAGTCAGATAGCAATTGCGCACCTCTAGGCATACTAATGGCGCACTACAGGTGCGCCATTAGTATCTGGTATACTAATGTCGCACCAGTGGTGCGCCATTAGTAAAAAATTCTAATGGCGTGATGCTAGTGGCGCACCTGTAGTGCGCCATTAATGGCCAAAACAGGTGCGCCACTAGCAGGCCTTTTCCTAGTAGTGACAAAAAGTAGCAGCTAACAAGCAGTGGCATCGATGGGCAGGCGCAGGACACGACAGGGGCTGGATCGAAAGCAAGAGGTAGCAAGGGCGGCAAACCATGCAAACGGAGGAGGAAGTGAGGGCGGTGATGGCGAGGTCTCTGGCTAGCGGTGACAGAGGTCCCTATCATGGAGGAGCACGGCTCCAGCAAGGCGTAGCCGAGCCTAGGGGAGCGGAGGTGCTGGCGCCGGCAGTGGAGGCACGATGGTCGCGCGGCATTGGTTCAAGGCTGCGGTTGGCCTGGGGGTCGTCGGCCATGGTAGTTGGTCATGGGATGATGCGCTAGTGCTCCCGGCCCTATGGTTGATGGTGGGGGGATCATCGGGATCCAGGTGGCGCTCGAACCCCCGGTTGTCGAGGATGTTGGGGGCGACTCGAGGTTCCACCGATGCATGGATCTGGGCCTCGCCACAGGTGGTGGCTGCGCGCGGCGGCGTGGCGGTGGGGCGGATGTGGCTGTTGGTGGCGGCGGGCCTGGTGTGGCTATGTTGCTTTTTCTATAGTTTTTTTTAGCAAGAAACTATAGTTTTGTTTTCACTTGGGTAAGCATGAACATGCAACGTGCAAGACATGTCTCAAACAAAACATGTTTACATGATATAATACTAAAATAATTTTTACAAAAAATTCATATCGCTACAAAATGTTATCATGTCACTCAAATTGTATTTTCAAAAAGTACGACATATTTGTGATCCAACACACGTATCATAAACATGTCTTCGCATAAATTCAATGTCACATAATAATTGTATTATAATTGCTACAATAATATATTCTAAAAACAACAACTAAGCATATCTTGAAGGTCCATCTATAGATGCGATCAATGATGCTTCATTCAATGTATGGGATATTGTTTTGAGCTTCATTCTCTTCGCACTTTAAAATATCCACCCAAAATTGCTTCCTGAGTTGAAAACCATCCTACATTGGCATTATACAACATTGTTATAACAAGTTGCATGTGCAATGTGTATACAGATAAGCATGGTGTAAATAGTCACCTGGGGTATGGGAAAATATAGCTTTCCATCGCACAATGAGTGCATGTAACTAAAAACCAAATAACCCGACAAGGCACTGCATGTATGAAATAAACACATAATGTGCGTTGAATGAATCAATTAATATTGTAATGCGTTTAAAAGATTCGTACCAATGTGAGTTTGTTCGAGCAACAGGAACTATGCATTCCCATTTAGAGATATCATCCTTGAATACAGGGTTTGCAACTTCAAGCTCAAGGTTTAGATTGTCGACCGCAGTTTTAAATACATTCTTCCCTAAAGTAGGTATTGGTCGGATCGAAAATTGAGACAACTTTTCTATTTTGATCCAAGACAAACAATAGAAATAGCCCAAACATATACCAAGGCAATAAAATCTGCAATGATGAAATAGTTTAGAAATACATATAATAATAATTAAGACCAAGTAAAGAACTGTTACAAATGAAAAAAACTTACCATATCACATTGAGAGATATGATAATCATTACTGTCAGGCCAGCTATGAAACAACCGTTTCAATGTAGCAATTTTCATATGTTCGCGATGACTTGAGTCTCATGCATAGTGAAACATGGACTAAAGTAAGAATGAGAAAATATTAGTGCAATGAGAAAAAAATGTAGTACGTGATTATAGTAACTTACACAAATGTTTCAGATCCATATAGTGAGATGGAATGTCTCTGAGAAGTTGGACTTCGTGGCGCGCTAGTATTCGCACAACCATATTAAAAGCAATGAATATCCATATATTCATCATTGCTTAATATGTTTTTTATTTTTCTCAAATTTAAGCTAATAGGGTACGGATAAGAGTTTTCACCCATTCTCTCCTGTAAAATCAAAATTATGTAAATTATAATGACATTAGAGTAATTTGTTGGAATACAAAATGAACTAAAAAATATGGCCAACTCTAATAGAGCGACGTCATAAACCATACTGATGAACAAGCACAGTTCATCTATTAAATCATCGTTTGTTGGGTTGACAGGCGGTGAAGGGATAAATCACCGAAAGATGAGCTCAACTTCTGTTGATGTATTTGATGTTTTGAAATTCTCAGGGGGTCTATCCAGAATCATACATTCTGTGGGATTTGTGTTGTTTTCGTCCTCTTCCATGTCTCGATTTCTTATATTATCATCATTCAATTCTGAGTGCACTAAAATGGCAGCTAGTTTTGTTCTAGAATATGTCATATGTTCCTATTAAAATAGTAATAAGAGTTAAATAGTGATACAACATAGAATAAGTATAATGATACACATTAAAAAAATACCTATGTAGGAATGTCAGACGACATATCTCCTATGAAGTACTCCATAAAATTTACCATCCACGGACCACAAGATGACCTGCATGATTACAAATATAAAACTTAAATATACTCAATCATTTTTTATCAAATTTATAGATATTTGTGAAGGAAATATGCCCTAGAGGCAATAATAAAGTTGTTATTTATATTTTCTTATATCGTGATAAATGTTTATTATTCATGCTAGAATTGTATTAACCGGAAACTTGATACATGTGTGGATACATAGACAAAACATAGTGTCCCTAGTAAGCCTCTACTAGACTAGCTCGTTAACCAAAGATGGTTAAGTTTCCCAACCATAGACATGTGTTGTCATTTGATGAACGGGATCACATCATTAGAAGAACGATGTGATGGACAAGACATGTCCTTAGCTCAGCATAATGATCATTAAATTTTATTGCTATTGCTTTCTTCATGACTTATACATATTCCTTTGAGTATGAGATTATGCAACTCCCGAATACCGGAGGAATACCTTGTGTGCTATCAAACGTGACAACGTAACTGGGTGATTATAAAGATCCTCTACAGGAATCTCCGAAGGTGTTTGTTGGGTTGGCATCAATCGAGATTAGGATTAGTCACTCCGAGTATCGGAGAGGTATCTCTGGTCCCTCTCGGTAATGCACATCATAATAAGCCTTGCAAGCAATGTGACTAATGAGTTAGTTATGGGATGATGCATTACGGAACGAGTAAAGAGACTTGCCAGTAACGAGATTGAACTAGGTATGAAGATACCCACGATCAAATCTCGGGTAAGTAACATACCGATGACAAAGGGAATAACATATGTTGTCATTACGGTACGACCGATAAAGATCTTCGTAGAATATGTGGGAACTAATATGAGCATCCAGTTTCCGCTGTTGGTTATTGACCGAAGAGGTGTCTCGGTCATGTCTACATAGTTCTCGAACCCGTAGGGTCCGCACGCTTAACGTTCGATGACGATTTTGTATTATATGAGTTATGTGATTTGGCGACCGAATGTTGTTCCGAGTCCCGGATGAGATCATGGACATGACGAGGAGTCTTGAAATGGTCGAGAGGTAAAGATTCATATATTGGACGATGATATTCGGACACCGGAAGTGTTCTGGGGGTACCGGGTGCATATCGGGTCAACGGAAGGGGTCCCGGGCATCCCCCAGCAACTACATGGGCCTTAATGGGCCAAGAGCGGGACAGACCAGCCCCTAAGGGGCTGGTGCGCCCCTCCCATATGGGCTATCCAAATTGGAGTAGAAAAGAGGAAGGAGGAAAGGAAAAAAAGGGAATAGGATTCCCCCATCCCCCTCTTCCCTTCCTACTCCGAATAGGAATAGGAAAGGGGGGAGGCCGAATTGGGAGGACCCCAAGTAGGATTCCTCCTACTTGGGGCGCCCCCTTGGCTGCCTCTCCTCCCCTCCAACCTATATATATGAAGGGGGCACCACTAGAACACACAAAAAACATTGTTAGCCATGTGCGGCGCCCCCCTCCATAGTTTACGCCTCCAGTCATATTCACATAGTGCTTAGGTGAAGCCCTGCGCGGATCACTTCACCATCACCGTCACCAGCCATCGTGTTGGCGAGACTCTCCTTCAACACTTTGCTAGATCAAGAGTTCGAGGGATGTCATCGAGCTGAACGTGTGCAGAACTCGGAGGTGCCGTACGTTCGGTGCTTGATCGGTCGGAACGAGAAGAAGTTCGACTACATCAACCACATTGTCATAAACTTCCGCTTTTGGTCTACGATGGTACATGGACACTGAGGGAGTTCCGGACTAGGGGGTGTCCGGATAGCCGAACTATCATCATCGGCCGGACTCCAAGACTATGAAGATACAAGATTGAAGACTTCGTCCCGTGTCCGGATGGGACTTTCCTTGGCGTGGAAGGCAAGCTTGGCGACACGGATATGTAGATCTCCTACCATTGTAACCGACTCTGTGTAACCCTAGCCCTCTCCGGTGTCTATATAAACCGGATGGCTTTAGTCCATAGGACGAACAACAATCATACCATAGGCTAGCCTCTAGGGTTTAGCCTCTTTGATCTCGTGGTAGATCCACTCTTGTAACACACATCATCAATATTAATCAAGCAGGACATAGGGTTTTACCTCCATCAAGAGGGCCCGAACCTGGGTAAAACATCGTGTCCCTTGTCTCCTGTTACCATCCGCCTAGACGCACAGTTCGGGACCCCCTACCCGAGATCCGCCGATTTTGACACCGACATTGGTGCTTTCATTGAGAGTTCCTCTGTGTCGTCACCGATAGGCTCGATGGCTTGTTCGACCATCATCAACGACGCAGTCCAGGGTGAGACTTTTCTCCCCGGACAGATCTTCAGATTCGGGCGGCTTCGCATCGCAGCCGATTAAGCAGCCATCTGGAGCAGATCGAAAGCTACGCCCCTGGCCGTCAGGTCAGATTTGGAAGTTTGAACTTCACGGCTGACATCCGCGGGGACTTGATCCTCGATGAAGTCGAGCCACAGCCGAGCGTGCCGCGCTGTCATGACGAGCATGATTTAGCTCTGCAGTCGGACAGTACCCTGGAGGCCGCACTCGAACCCGCTCCGATCTTCAATTCGGAGCCGGCTGCGCAGATCGGGGACGGATGGCTAGACACCGCCTCGGGGGCTGCAACCTCTACGGCGATAGAGCCGAACACTGATCTTGTCCCTCATAAAGCTCGCGCCTCCGAGGTGCCGGACCCCTTGCCGGACTTCGAACCTCCCGCGCCCCCTCCGATCGAATCCGATTGGGCACCGGTCGTGGAGTTCACCGCAGCGGACATCTTTCAACTCTCACCTTTTGGCGACATCTTGAGTTCGCTAAAGTACCTCTCGTTATCAGGAGAGCCCTGGCCGGACTGCGGTCAGGACGGTTGGGATGCGGACGACGAAGAAATTCAAAGCCCACCCACCACCCACTTTGTAGCCGCTGTCGACGATCTAACCAACATGCTAGACTACGACTCCGAAGACATCGACGGTATGGACGACGATTCCGGAGAAGAACAAGAACCAGCGCCTACCGGGCACTGGAAAGCCACCTCATCATATGACATATACATGGTGGATATCCCAAAGGATGGGAATGGCGAAGGAACAGAGGAGGATGACCCCACCAAGAAACAACCCAAGCGCCGGCGTCAGCGGCGCCGCTCTAAATCCCGCCACAGCAATAATGAAGATTCCAGCACCGGAGATAACAATACACCGGACAGTGCCGAAGACAATCCATTCCAGCAAGATCCTGCGCAGGAGGATGGAGACGCCAACCCTCACGAGAGAGCGGCAGTAGAAGAGGTAGAGGATTATATGCCTCCCTCCGGAGACGAAGCAAGCCTCGACGACGATGAATTCGTCGTGCCTGAGGATCCCGTCGAACAAGAGCGTTTTAGACGCAGGCTTATGGCCACGGAGAACGGCCTCAAGAAAAAGTAGCAACAGCTTAGAGCTGATCAGGATCTGCTAGCCGGCAGATGGACTGAAGTCCTCGCGGCCGAAGAGCGTGAGCTCGAATGCCCCTCCAAAAGCTACCCTAAACGCAAGCTGCTCCCCCGATTAGAGGAGGAGGCTTACGAACCCGCATCACCGGGGAGACAATACGGCTGACCGACCACCCCGTGGTCGCGACGGAAGAGGCCTCTAGGCCCTTCACTAGAACCATACCCGGCATCGCTCAAAAAGCACCACGGCCACGAGGGAACGCTCTGGACCTGCGAGATATATTGGAGGACAAGGCAAGACAATCAAGATCGATCTATGGATCGGCGTGGCATACAGTGCGTGGCGACAACCGTCGCGCGGACACGATAAGTCCGGCGGGCCGAACAAAATGCAGACAAAGCTCTTTTGAGCTCCGTCGTGATATCGCCCGATGCTGAGGCGCCGCACACCCACTATGCTTCACAGACGAAGTAATGGATCATCAAATCCCCGAAGGGTTTGAACCCGTCAATATTGAATTCTATGATGGCACAACAGACCCCGCGGTTTGGATCGAGGACTATCTCCTTCACATCCACATGGCCCGTGCTGACGATCTTCACGCCATCAAATACCTCCCCCTCAAGCTTAAAGGACCAGCCCGACATTGGCTCAACAGCTTGCCAGCAGAGTCAATTCGGAGCTGGGAGGACCTGGAAGCCGCATTCCTCGATAACTTCCAGGGCACTTCTGTGCGACCACCAGACGCTGATGACCTAAGCCACATAATTCAGCAGCCACACGAATCGGCGAGACAATTCTGGACACGGTTCTTAACCAAGAAAAACCAAATCGTCGACTGTCCGGATGCGGAGGCCCTCGCGGCCTTCAAGCATAACATCCGCGACGAGTGGCTTGCCCGGCACCTAGGACAGGAAAAGCCAAAATCCATGGCAGCCCTCACATCACTCATGACCCGCTTCTGCGCGGGTGAGGACAGCTGGCTAGCACGCAGCAACAACCTCAGCAAAAATTCTGGCAGTCCGGACTTCAAGGACCGAAATGGCAGGCCGCGTCGTAACAAAAACAAACGTCGCATTAACGGCGACAATATTGAGGATACGGCAATCAATGTCGGATTCAGAGGCTCTAAACCCAGTCAGCAGAAAAAGCCATTCAAAAGAACTACTCCGGGTCCATCCAATTTGGACCGAATACTCGACCGCTTGTGCGGATACACGACACCCCGAAAAGCCAGCTAACCACACCAACAGGGGTGTTGGGTATTCAAGCAGGCAGGCAAGTTAATTGCGAAAACAATGACAAGGGGCTGCATAAGCGATGACGAGGACGAGACCCAACCCGCAGAAGGTTTCCCCCACGAGTGCGAGCGGTGAACATGATATACGCAACGCACATACCCAAAAGGGAGCGGAAGCGTGCACTCAGGGATGTCTACGCGATGGAGCCAGTTGCCCCGAAGTTCAATCCATGGTCCTCCTGCCCGATCACTTTTGACCGAAGGGACCACCCCACCAGCATCCGCCACGGCGGATTCGCCGCACTGGTCTTAGACCCAATCGTCGATGGATTTCACCTAACCAGAGTCCTGATGGACGGCGGCAGCAGCCTGAACCTGCTTTACCAGGATACAGTGCGCAAAATGGGCATAGGCCCCTCAAGTATTAAACCTACCAAAAAGACCTTTGAAGGCGTCATACCAGGTGTAGAAGCCAATTGTACAGGCTGAATTACACTGGAAGTGGTCTTCGGATCCCCGGATAACTTCCGAAGCAAGGAGTTAATCTTCGACTTAGTCCCGTTCCGCAGCGGCTATCATGCCTTGCTCGGACGTGCATCGCTTGCAAAGTTCAACGCGGTGCCACACTACGCATACCTCAAGCTCAAGATGACAGGCCCTCGAGGAGTCATCACGGTCAACGGAAACACTGAACGTTCTCTCCGCACGGAGGAACATACAGCGGCTCTCGCGGCAGAAGTGCAATGCAGCCTCTTAAGGCAATTCTCGAGTCTGGCCGTTAAGTGGCAAGACACAGCTAAGCGTGCCCGGAGTAACTTACAACAAGACCACCTGGCATGTTCCGAGCACGCGTAGCAGTGTGGCCCCAACCCCAGCTCCTGCGAAACGTCAAAGCAGGTCCTTCGCGTACACCATTACGCTCTGAAGATACCATGGGCATGGGGAGAGGGGCACGACCACGATAAACCCAGATCAAGGCTCAACCACACCAGTGGCTCTCAAGTGTGTTGTTCCTTTTTCTTTTCTTTTTACCTTTTACTTTTTACCCACAGGACTCCGTTTGTCAGAGGCCCTGTCCGGCAGCAGACCTGCCGAACTCACAATGCAACAGCCAGGGAAGGATAAAAGCTACAACGAATATACAGGTTGTCTCCGTTACAAGCATTTTTATACACCAATCTACAGCCTACCCCTGGAGGGGGACATGTTTAACAGTCCCATACCTTGCTTATCGCACTATTTGTATCGTTCTGCATTCATAGCAGCACTTATTGAATAAAACAATGCAGCACCTTATTGCTAATAAATGCATTTCTATTACATACAAATCTTCAATCACTGCATGTTGCATCCGTACACTTTGGTACGGCTAATATACACCAGGGCTTATGTTACCAAAGATAATGGTATGATGAGTCCGAACACTTTCACAAGTGCGGCACCCCGAACTTATAGCACTATATGCATCGGCTCCGAATCATGTCTTGGGTCAATAGTTGGGTTTGACCGGCTCCCATGTTTTGGTACCTTACGTTCCGTTATATCGGCTAAGGTAGCACTAGGAGAACCACTGCGATTCCGCCCCAGTTGAGCTGGGTTAACGCCTCAGTGGAGAAAGCTAAAACTGACTGTCATGATGAGGCGAGAGTCGGTCGTTGTTCGAGAGGTTTTTTGCGAGTCCTTAAAGACTTATGGCGCTTAGAGCGAGGAGCCGGATACTGTCCGGCCAAGGCGTGGATAGCGCCCCAAATTCGGCCTTCCGAAGACTAGGGGCTTCACCAAATTTAAAACTATAGAATTATATGGCTAAGTGAGAGTGTTCAAGCATTATAAGTCCGGTTGCCTTGTTCGCTGTGTTGAGCGCCTCCTAGATGGACCCAAAAATGGGAACAAGAGCGCTAAAGTTTATCCCGAACACCCCAAAGCACTTTCGTGGCATGGGGCTGAAGCCGACGACTTGCCATCTCTCGATTTGATAAACAGCCGCCTTAAGGTAATATTTTAAATTAACAAGCGTTGCTTAGCGCATATGAACTAAGTTTTCAGCGCATAGGATAACAAAATGCGAGTCTACTCAAATATTACATCTTTGGAGCACTCACCCGCAATAGTGCGGGCGCCCTTCAGCACACTCTTATAATACATCTCGGGCGTGTGATGCTCCTTGCCCTCTGGTGGCGAGTCCGTCACGAGCTTCTGGGCATCCATCTTGCCCTAGTGCACCTTTGCGCGGGCAAGGGCCCGACGGGCACCATCAATACAAGCGGAATGCTTGATGACTTCTACCCACGGGCACGCATCCATGAGCCGCCGCACCAGGCCGAAGTAGCTCCCAGGCATGGCCTCCTTAGGCCACAGCCAAACTATGAGGCCCTTCATGGCCTGTTTGGCCACCTTGTGGAGCTCGACCAGCTGCTTCAGCTGGTCGCTAAAACACGGATGTCCGGCCTCGATATCGAGACCAGAAGACCTTCTCCGCCGAGCTCCCTCCTCGGCCCGGTAGAATGCGGCAGCATCGGACACGCTGCGAGGAAGATCTGCGAGCAGCTCCTAGAGAGCTCCAATTCGGGTAAGCAACAGGTAATTAACACTCACATGCTTACTTTGCATGAAAAATGCCTTACCCGCTGCTATTTTCTTCACCGCCTCAACCTCCTGGAGGTCCTAGTAGGCTTCGGCCTTAGCGGCTTTGGCACTCTCAAGAGCCGTTGCAAGCTCAGACTCTCGAGTCTTCGAGTCACGCTCCAAGCTCTCATGTTTTTTTACGAGATCCTGGAGCTCTTGTTGTACCTCCGCCACCCGCGCCTCCTGCTTCTCTCGCTCGGTGCGCTCCGCGTCCGCATTACGTTCGGTCGCGGCCACCGCCTCCTTCAGGGTCGCCACCTCGTTAGCGGCCCCTACAATACCCACGTTATCCATGTCATTTTTCTTGCAACCAAATCCTTTTCTGTAAGGTACAATTTTCATAAGGTATTACTCACCTTCTTTTTCCTCGAGCTGCTTATTGGCATGGCCGAGCTCGTTCTCGGACCGCTCGTGGTTTTCCTTCAAAGTATTGACCTCTGCAGTCGGTCTTGGTGGAGGTCAGCAAAGACAACCTGCAATCCCATATTGACATATTTTTATGACTCCTGCGTTTATCTTTCTAAAGATCCTCAATCCGGCTTTTCTTTCCGAACACCGAACCGAGCATCTGGGCTATTGTCTATGCGGTACCATTTTACATATATTGAAATTCTTACATCAAAGCACATTAGAAGGCTGCTGCAGGCTTCGGTCAGCCCGCTCTTGGCGAAGCTGAACTTTCGAATCACCGCACTCATAAGGCGGTGTTCCTCTTCACCGGAGGCGCCGTTGAGCGCCTCCAGCAAATTATCCGGCACCTCCGGTTGGGCCGGAGGCAGCCAGCGTCATGATCTTGCCCTTCTTACGAAGGGTCACCACGGACTCGAGCCACTGTGGCCTCCGGGGCTGAGTCCGGTGCAAAGTCCGGGAGGGTGTCCTGTGACACCTCCGGGGCCTTCTCCTCCTGGTGGGTCCCTTCCTGGGATCCCACCTCGGCGTCATCCACGGCACGGGGGGTGGAGGCAGTCGGAAGGGAATCCATATCCGACGCACCCAAGGACCCGTTCGACGAAACGGGAAGATCATCCTTGGGCGGAATGCAGGGTTGTATGCGGCATTAGAAAGACATTATGTGGCGAAAAGAAAAAACTTTGAAGTTATTCAGGAGTCCGGATACTTACGATCTCGCCAGGGGCTTGGCCCTTGGAGGCTAGTCCTTGTCGTCGTTGCTGGCGTTGGCAGAGCAGTCCGGGGGAAGAGTTTTTCCCTTCTTGGACCCTTCGGCCTCCCTTGTTGGGGAGGCCTTCCTTTTCTTCCCTCCTTCACAGGAGAGGCTTTCTTCTTCTCCTCCTCACCTTGGTGGGAGGAGTCGGCCTCAGATTCATCATCCGATAGCACCTGAAAACGGGAACTCTTCCGAGTCCCCGTGGCCGTCTTCTTGGCCTTCTTCTCCGGCACCACGTGGGGTGCCGGAGCCAGCAGCCCCGTTAGGCGGGCGTCCGCTGGGTCCTCTGGCAATGGGGCCAGACAGATAGTCCGTTCGGCCTTCGCCAGCCATTCCTGTCAAAGTTAACAGGAGTTTAGATCCCGCATAGAGCCAAACTATGGAAAACAAGTGGTGAAATCACTTACCTTGTCAGCTGGACGCTGCGAGCGGAATCCGCGATCTTGATGGCGGATGCGGAGCTTCGGCGCCTTCAACAGCACCTTCCGGACATCTTCGTGCGTAGTGTCGGAGAGCCCGCTCGAGTGCAGTGCTGCGCCGGATCAAACTCCCACATGTTGAAGCCCTGCGCTGTACAGAGAATCCGGCGGATGAGCATGACCTGGACTACGTTGACAAGCTTGAGCTTCTTGTCCACCAAACGGATACAGGCTTGGAGTCCGGTCAGCTCCTCCGAATCCCCCCAAATCCGGCCACTCTCTTTCCAGGAGGCGAGCCGTGTAGGGGTGCCAGATCTGAATTCGGGGGCCGCTGCCCAATCAGGTTCACGCGGCTCGGTGACGTAGAACCACCCCGATTGCCACCCCTTGATGGTTTCCACGAAAGTGCCCTCCAGCCACGTAACGTGGGACGTCCTACCCACCATGGCGCCTCCGCACTCCGCTTGGCTGCCCTTCACAACCTTCGGCTTGACATCAAGGTCTTGAGCCACAAGCGAAGTGGGGCTGGATGCGAAGGAAGGCCTCGCACACGATGATAAACGCCGAGATGTTGAGGATGAAATTCGGGGCCAGATCATGGAAATCTAGGCCGTAGTAGAACATGAGCCCCCGGACAAAGTGATGAAGCGGGAAGCCCAGTCCGCGGAGGAAATGGGGAAGAAATACTACCCTCTCATGGGGCATGGGGTTGGGGACGAGCTCTCCCTCGTCGGGGAGCCGATGCGCGATGTTGCTGGACAAATATCCGGCGCCGCGCAGCTTCTAGATCTGCCCCTCCATGACGGAGGAGGCCATCCACTTGCCTCCCGCTCTGGACATAGTTGGAGAAGGTTGAGGTAAGAAGTGCGGACTTGGTATTTGGAGCTCGAGTTCAGAGGTGGATAAGCCAAGGAGGAAGAAGGCGCAGGTAAAAGGGTTGGATCTTTATCCCCTTATATGGGCGGACGAAAACATGTGTCCCCACCGACCTGGTAAAACTCGCATATCTCCCAAGCGTCACAATCAATGGCGCGGTTGGGTTACCCACGTCAGTATTGATGGGAATCCCGGAATAAGGGGAACATGATCTCTGCTTCGACAAGACGTGCCAAGGAAACCGCCTCGCTAAACGCACGGAGGTGGAACAAATAAAAACGACTAAAGGCTTGGTAATGACATGACGTCACGCCACTAAATACGTCGTGATTGAACTTGTGTAATATTATTCTCTCTACGGTGGTACGTGGAATTTATCTTTGCAGAGCCGGACACTATCCTGGTGTTCACAATCTTCTATCAATTATTTGGAGGAAGAACCCGCCTTGCAATGCCGAAGACAATATGCACGCCGGACTCGTCGTCATTGAAGCCTGGTTCGAGACTCTTGAGGGAGTTCCGGACTAGGGGGTGTCCGGATAGCCGAACTATCATCATCGGCCGGACTCCAAGACTATGAAGATACAAGATTGAAGACTTCGTCCCGTGTCCGGATGGGACTTTCCTTGGTGTGGAAGGCAAGCTTGGCGATACGGATATGTAGATCTCCTACCATTGTAACCGACTCTGTGTAACCCTAGCCCTCTCCGGTGTCTATATAAACTGGATGGCTTTAGTCCATAGGACGAACAACAATCATACCATAGGCTAGCTTCTAGGGTTTAGCCTCTTTGATCTCGTGGTAGATCCACTCTTGTAACACACATCATCAATATTAATCAAGCAGGACGTAGGGTTTTACCTCCATCAAGAGGGCCCAAAGCTGGGTAAAACATCGTGTCCCTTGTCTCCTGTTACCATCCGCCTAGACGCACAGTTCGGGACCCCCTACCCGAGATCCGCCGGTTTTGACACCGACAGACACACTCTTCCCCTCTCTTTGCTATGCATCTCCTAGATAGATCTTGCGTGAGCGTAGGATAATTTTTTTTTAAATTGCATGCAACGTTCCCCGACAGTGGCTCCGAGCCAGGTCTATGCGTAGATGATATGCATGAGTAGAACACAAAGAGTTGTGGGTGGTGATCGTCATACTTCTTACCACCAATGTCTTATTTTGATTCGGTGGTATTGTTGGATGAAGCGGCCCGGACCAACCTTACATGACCACGTTCATGAGATCGGTTCCACCTGAAGACATGCAACTAGTTTTGCATAAAGGTGGCTGGCGGGTGTCTGTTTCTCCAACTTTAGTTGAGTCAAATTTGACTGCGGCCGGTCCTTGTTGAAAGTTAAAACAGCAAACTTGATAAATCACCGTTGTGGTTTTGAATGCGTAGGTAAGAATGGTTCTTGCTAGAAGCCCATAGCAGCCACGTAAAACTTGCAACAACAAAGTAGAGGACGTCTAACTTGTTTTTGCAGGGCATGTTGTGATGTGATATGGTCAAGACATGATGTGATATACGTTATTGTATGAGATGACCATGTTTTGTAAAAGTTATCGGCAACTGGCAGGAGCCTTAAGGTTGTCGCTTTATTGTATGAAATGCAAATGCCATGTAATTGCTTTAGTTTATCACTATGCATTAGTGATAGTTGTAGAAGCAATAGTTGGCGAGACAACCACGACGCTACAATGGAGATCAAGGTGTCAAGCCGATGACGATGGAGATCATGACAGTGCTTTGGAGATGGAGATCAAAAGCACAAGATGATGATGGCCATATCATTTCACATATTTTGATTACATGGGATGTTTATCTTTTATGCATCTTATTTTGCTTAGTACGGCGGTAGCATTATAAGATGATCCCTCACTAAAATTTCAAGGTATAAGTGTTCTCCCT